>CM074739.1:77863011-79363011 GCA_037367245.1 Phrynocephalus guinanensis
GAAGGTGGAGGTGTGCAAGGTCTCTAACATCCACCAGCTCTGTAATGTCATCATGGAGGAGTGGAAGAGAACTCCAGTGGCAACCTGTGAAGCTCTGGTGAACACTATGTCCAAGAAGGTTTAGGCAGTGCTGGAAAAATAATGGTGTTCGCACCAAATAGTGACACTTTCTGCCCCATTTGGACATTGTCACTTAGGGGTGTACTCACTTTTGTTGCCAGCAGTTTAGACATTAGTGGCTGTGTATTGTGTTATTTTGAGGGGACAGCATATTTACACTGTTATACAAGCTGTATACTCACTGCTTTACAGTGTAGCCAAATAAAAAAGTAGAACAGGTGATATATTAGGCTACTAGAAAGGTAACAAAAAAGTTGCTGATATTTTGAGGGCAAAACGCTCTTCCTCAGAGCTGTACCAAAAGGTTAAAAACATGGCAAAAGATGGAGTTTCCAGGAGTTATTTCTTAGATGTAAAGTCCTTGGCAAGATGGAAAATGTGCCAGGTAGTTTCTTAGCTGAGGCCTGGAGCTTAGATGTTCTGAGGCTGCATCTGAAGTAAAGGGTGGTGTTTTTATTGTCCCAGTCCTTCAAACAATGTGTCACAGCTCTTAACACCTCCTCTCCGTGTGGCTCTTCGAGGCTAATGGCCCCTTGGCCAGGGAAGGGGGAGGGTTGGTGCAAAAGACCCATGCATTTCATTTGGGGCTTGGGATAACATTTAGAAACACCCACTAGATGTAGCCAACTGGATCAGATAAAAAGGGAGGGGGATTACCTAGTGCAGTGCTCCCCAACCTTTTTATCCCCGCGGACCGGTAAATTTTTCATAATTTTTCCATGGCCCGGGGGTGGGGGTGGGGGTGGGGAAGGGGGGGAGATAAAGGAATGCGAATGGGGGGACGGGCGGGGAGAGAGAGAGAGAGACGCGCACACGCACGACCGCACCACCCCACCCCCTCCCTCTCACCTTTGCAAACCGGACAGTTGGGACTCTTCCTTTCCGGGGAGGCCCGGCTTTGCTCGGGGACCGCCGCCACTGACGGGGCCGGATCCTTCCCGCGGAGGAGGAGGAGGAGGAGCAGGCGCTGCCTTCGGGTGCCGGGGAGACACCGGGGAAGTGCGGGGTAGCGGCGGCGGCGGCGAAGAGCCCGGGGTAGGCGGCGGGTGGGGGGCCGAGGGGGGCTGCCGCGCGCCCCTCCCCCTCCTCCTCGTGTGGGGCTGCCCCGCGGCGGCGAGGACCCGGTGGGCGGCTTTCTTTCTTTCTTTCTTTTTTTCTTTCTTTCTTTCTCCCTCCCTCCCTCCTTCCTTCCTTCCTTTCTTTCTTTTTCTTTCTCTCTCTCTCCCTTCCTCCTTCTCCCCCTTTCTTTCTTTCTTTCTTCCTCCCTCACTCCCTTCTTTCTTTCTTTCCCTTTTCTTTCCCTCCTCCCTTCTTTCTTTCTTTCTCCTCCCTCCCTCCCTTCTTTCTCTCTTTCTCTCTTTCTTTTCTTTTTTTCTTTCTTTCTTTCTCCCTCCCTCCTTCCTTTCTTCCTTCCTTTCTTTCTTTCTTTTTCTTTCTCTCTCTCTCCCTTCCTCCTTCTCCCCCTTTCTTTCTTTCTTTCTTCCTCCCTTCCTCCTTCCCCTTTCTTTCTTTCTTTCTTTCTTTCTTTCTTTCTTTCTTTCTTTCTTTCTTTCTTTCTTCCTCACTCCCTTCTTTCTTTATTTCCCTTTTCTTCCCCCCCTCCCTTCTTTCTTTCTTTCTCCTCCCTCCCTCCCTCCCTTCTTTCTCTCTCTCTCTTTCTTTCTTTCTTTTTTTCTTTCTTTCTTTCTCCCTCCCTCCTTCCTTTCTTCCTTTCTTTCTTTTTCTTTCTCTCTCTCTCTCCCTTCCTCCTTCTCCCCCTTTCTTTCTTTCTTTCTTTCTTTCTTTCTTTCTTTCTTTCTTTCTTTCTTTCTTTCTTTCTTTCTTTCTCCCTCACTCCCTTCTTTCTTTATTTCCCTTTTCTTTCCCCCCCTCCCTTCTTTCTTTCTTTCTCCTCCCTCCCTTCCTCCCTCCCTCCCTTCTTTCTTTCTTTCTTTCTTGCGGGGTGGGGCGATTCCATAGGGGTCGCGGCGGCGGCGGGATGGGGGCGATTACGGGGGTCGCGGCGGCGCCGGCTCCCGGGACGGCCCGAGAGGCCGGTGACGGGGGTCGCGTCCGGCGGGGGCAGCAAAGCGGCGGCGGCGGCGGCTCCCGGGACGGCCCCGAGAGGCCGGTGACGGGGGTCGCGTCCGGCGGGGGCAGCAAAGCGGCGGCGGCGCCGGCTCCCGGGACGGCCCGAGAGGCCGGTGACGGGGGTCGCGTCCGGCGGGGGCAGCAAAGCGGCGGCGGCGGCGGCTCCCGGGACGGCCCCGAGAGGCCGGTGACGGGGGTCGCGTCCGGCGGGGGCAGCAAAGCGGCGGCGGCGGCGGCTCCTGGGACGGCCCGAGAGGCCGGTGACGGGGGCCGAGGCCGGCGGGGGCAGCAAAGCGGCGGCGGCTCCCGGGACGGCCCGAGAGGCCGGTGACGGGGGCCGAGGCCGGCGGGGGCAGCAAAGCGGCGGCGGCGGCGGCTCCCGGGACGGCCCGAGAGGCCGGTGACGGGGGCCGAGGCCGGCGGGGGCAGCAAAGCGGCGGCGGCGGCGGCTCCCGGGACGGGGGCGATTGGGGGGGATTGCGGCGGCGGCGGCGGCGGGGTGGGGACGATTGCGGGGGAGATTACGGCGGCGGCGGTGGTGGTGGGGGCGATTGCGGGGGGGCGAGGAAAACATCCGGGTCGGCCCGCAATGGCCCCCCACCCGCCCCCAACACAGGTGCAGTCCGGCGGCGGCGGCAGCGGGGGGCTCCGCCCTGGAGCGCGTCCGCAGGGAGGGGCCAAAGGGCGCGCGCCCCAGGAGAGGAGGAGGAGGAGGGGCACCCACCTGCTCTTCCGATAGAGGGGGGCCCTCCTCCCCGCCGGCCCCCTGCGCGCCCGGCCCCCAGGGCAGGGGGGTTGGGGCCGGGAGGAGGCGAGGAGGGGCAAGCGGGCCAAACGGGGTTCCTGCTGCTGCTGCTGGTGGTGGTGGAGGGCGAGGAGGAGGAGGGCGGAGGAGGAGGAGGATGCGCCGCCGCCGCCGGCGGGCAGAGGAGGGAGGCAAAGACAAAGGCGGTGGTGGCGGCTCCTCCTGCACTCCTCCAGCCTTCCTCTTCCACCGGCCACCCGCGGGAGAGAAGAGGAGGAGGAGGAGGGCGGCGGAGGAAAAGGGGAGGAGCCTCCCCGGCCTCCCCAGGCGGCCCGGTGCCGACCGGTCCACGGACCGGCACCGGTCCGCGGACCGGGGGTTGGGGACCACCGACCTAGTGGTTGCAGTCTTGTCATGTCTCCTTTGATGGTCCTTTTGCCACCTCCTTGGAATGTATGGGGGGTTGGCTCATTCCTGATATCTCAGCATTTACAATTGAAGCAAAACAAGTTGAGGAGCTGTGTAGCCATCACAAAAACCAAATACAAAAGTAGAACAGGTGATACCTTTAGGCTACTAGAAAAAATAACAAAAACATTGCTAATATTTCGAGGCTCTTCCTCAGAGCTGTTCTGAGGCTGCATCTGAAGTAAAGGGTGGTGAGAAGGGGGCATTAGCATCGAAGAGCACGTTATTTGAAGGACTGGGACAATAAAAACACTACTGTTTACTTCAGATGCAGCCTCAGAACATCTCCGGGCCTCAGCTAGAAACTATCTGTCATATTTTCCATCTTGTCAAGGACTTTACATCTCAGAAATAACTCCTGGCAACTCCATCTTTTGCCATGTTTTAACCTTTTGTTAAGGTTAAAGGAAGCCCTTAGGAAGAGGGCTTCGGCCTTGAAATATTAACAACTTCTTTATTATTTTTCTAGTAGCCTAAAGGTATCACCTGTTCTACTTTTGTATTTGGTTTTTGTGTTGGCTACATAGCTCCTCAACTTGTTTTGCTTCAGTTGTAGCCAAGTGTCATTTCAGTGTTGTCGCATGAAAAGATATACTAAAGTATTTATGAAATGTGAGGCAATGTACTTACTTTTGTGGTATACTGTATATTTTACAAGAAAAGTGACCAAACTTTCCAGATCAAATGATCCTTCCAAAATGATTATCAATGAAATAAATACAGACAGACAGACATGTTGGCACCTTAAAGAACTTGTGTATTTTTTTAATGCAAGCATTTGTGGACTGGATAAATCTCTGGTGCCACCACATTTTTTTTACTTTTTTTTGTATTTACTTATAATCTTTGCACAGACTAACATGGCTACCCTTTCTTTCTACAACTCCCAAAATGATGCACATTCTAAAATGAGTGCCTATATTTTCTTCTCTCATACCTCCCTGGTTTTTCTTTTGTATGTTGTGCAATTGGTTTGTACACTTGTCGTCAAGGATTGTTGTATCTTTTAATCTCAGCATAGTATTTCCAACAACAAAAAAGTATTTTTGTAAGTGATACATAATCTTAGACAAGTGCTTACTTGTCAACCGAGGAGGGTTTTCACTCTCTTCTAAAACTTTAACAAAATCTTGCTTTATGTTGGTTCTTGTCTTTCAAAGAGCTGGTAAGAAAAGTGTTTTAATGAGGACATCTATCTCTGTTGCTATTTGCAGGGGTCACAAGCGAAAGCTGGATGAAGACGATGCTGGTAGTGAATCAAGTAAAGGATCCAGCAATGAGGATGAGGAAGGCAGCAGCTCAGAGGCAGATGAAATGGCAGCAGCACTAGAAGCTGAACTGAACGACTTCATGTAACCTACATACGGGAGGGAATGTATAATTATGTATTTCTTTTGTCAACCACTCATAATTCTAGTGGCGGGTGTTTCCTGTCCTCCCCAATATATGGTCTATATTTTGCAAAGCAACATAGGAGGTGATATGGCATTATTTTACAAAATCTGAAATAGATGTTTTTAAGGTGTTTTACTAAAGGAATATATAATTTTTTAAAAGAGAAAAGTATTAAAGGGGGTGTGGTGTGATATGCCAAAGACATGTTGTGAGCTCTGCAGAGCCTTCTCAGACGAGAGCAGTGCAAAGATCTGCAGCTGAACATTTTACAAATACTGCCATGATTGTTTTGGATACCTTGGTTTGGAAAGAAAGATGTAAGGAGTATAATGCATGGATCAGGTTAGAAGATCCTGGTCAGAATATGTTTATTCACAAGGAAATGTTATCAAATTAAAAGTTGGGTTGTTGTTTTTTTAAAAAAGAAAGAACAATTTATATTTGTATAGGAAGTGAGTGCTATATGCAAGCTTTGTGAACTCTGCACTTGACTGACTTGCCATTTGCTTATAAAAGAATATATGATGATTGACTTCCATGTTTTTATGTTAGTTTGTGGATTATTTGTATCCTTTAGCAATCTATTTAGATTTTAAAATTTATTTCTGTAATTACTGTTCTTTCACAGGATACTTCTGTGTGTTATTGTACTGCCATAAAGCATTCATTCACTTTTTTGCCGTGTTTGGAAGAATGGCTGTAAGCCAATTCTAGATAGCATTTTATTTCTTTGAAATAACAGATGTAAAGTTTTTGTACATTCTATTTCATATTTGGTCTACAAAACAGATTCTTTTCATTTAATAAAATACATTTTGTAAGTTGTGTTCTCAGTTCATTAGTTGCAATGATAAACTTGTCTTCCACTTGCTTCTATACGATTCACCTTCTCCAAATAATTTTGAGGAATACAGTTTGCAGCACATTTTGGAATGAAGCCAGTGTCTTTTGCTGAAAATTTCTCATACCTCTCTATTCCCCCATAAAGTTAATTGAATTGACAAAGTCAACTAAATTGTCCCATGCTTACAGGGGATGTTACTCTTTTGGACCTGTGATGTTTGGCTCACAAATGAAGGATTTGGGGCTCTGCAGATGTTTCCAAATTACAACTCCAAGGCTCTTTCACAGGTCATCAGGCTGGTTGGCCAATGAAGAGCACAGTCCAACAACTGATGGTGCCCATCAGTCTAGTGATGGTATTGAGATTAATTGATCAGTGCTGGTGGGGGAATATAGTCCAGCGATGTCTGGAGTCGATGTATTTTAGTTCCTTAATCCTGATCTCCATCAAATAAAACCTCAGGAACTTGCTTTGCAGTTTTGTTTGCTTTGATTCTTTGTCACCTGGCTGTTCCCCATCTAGTTTTAGACTGTAAGTCATTCAGGTCAGGGGCTAGTCTGTCACTTATATTCACTTGCAGGAGCATACTGGTGGTGCTATTTAAATAATAAGAGCATTATTTTAACATGAATTGAAATTACAGTTCTTTTAAAACTAGCTGAACGTGTAGTTCAATTGTGCTGATCAGGAGACATTTATATAACAGGTATACTTCTCTGGTGAGGCACTTGTGCCAATTTGTAGACTTTGACCATGTTGATTTTTTGTGTGGTCCATAGCAGTTGTCATTAATTTTATTACTCCATAGTAATTATGTTAAAATTGCTACACAGAGGTTAAAGAAATCTCTTTTATACATCAGTAAAGAAACCATAAGGCAAGTGGCAGTGTAATCAAGACCATTCAGAATCATTACCTCATGAGGAAATGTTCTTCCTGTTCTAGTCATCTATACTTGCTCTGCATCTCATAATTGTTTTTATGCAAACTGGTTTCCACCTTTCATTCCACAGTGCTTCCAAAAAGTAGAATATCTTTGTTCTTCCAAACCAGTTCTTCTTCGTGGACTCTGTGAATCCACACATAGGGTCTTCGTGCGCTTGCGCGCGATTCCTCGGTCCTTCCAAGCTGAAAAGGCAAAGCCCCTCCCCTCCACTGCGCATGCTTCCCGCTCTGGAGCTCAGTTCCTTTTTGCCGCCGCTGCGTTCGGACGTGTTCCTTCCAGCTCTGCAACGATAAGGAAAGTGTATTTAAATCATTTTATTTTCCATTTGTTTCCCTTTAAATAATTTTATTTTAGTCCCTCCCCTCCCTGTTTTCTTATTTTTAGTCAGCTTTGCCTCCCGCCCTTAGGGCGGGGAGGGCCCCTTCCTACGGCCGGCCCCCAGTTTATGGCATCGGCACCAGTTTTTAAACGGTGCAAGGCGTGTCCAAACAAAATACCGATAGTTGACGGACACAGCCTTTGCCTTTACTGTCTGGGAGAAGCCCACCAGACAGCAGCCTGCCAACACTGTAAAAAACTGACTAAACCGGCATTGAAACACCGCCTGGGCCGCCTTAAGGTGTATCTCTGGGGAAAATCCCTCCAGCCCATGGACAACCAAAATGCCTCAGAGGCTTCTATGCCTTCGACTTCATCTAAATCGAAGTCTTCGGCACGGCCGCTTGAAAAACGGAAAAAGAAAAAGCAACTCCCGGCTACCACGGTCTCAGAGAGACTCCAAGATAAGGGCTTGGGCTCGACCACCACGTTCTCGCCCACCTCCACGGCCCCATCAGCGCCGCAGCTTCAGCTCATGGCCGCTGAATTCGATGACACCATCAACACTTTGCCTTTGGGGCAAATAGAAAGCCAGCCTCGAGGCGTACGGCAAGAGGATGAGTGGCTTGCTCACTTGGCACAGTCCAGCACCACTCAAAATCATCCCTCCAGCCCTGTATTACCATCGGGCTTGCCGGCTGCGCAATTGGTCCTGGAATCAGACCTCACTTCCATTACCGACGACCCTCTTGCTCGGGCTCAAGCGCTGCAAGCTACCACATCGCTCCAGCTCGGAGACCGGCAGACTGTGCCTCATTTGAGGCCAGCCCGGGAGGAAAGCGCCCGTACCAAGAACACCCGGTGCGATCGCCAAGGGGATTTTCCCCCACGCCGCAGTAGACAAAGGGGGAGGATGGAACCGTTGGATAGTTCCCCCTCGACCTCATCGTCCAGGCCACGGAAATCCCGCCGCTGCGGCCAGAAACACCACAGGCGTCATTCCTCTTCCTCCTCCTTTTCGCCCCCACGACGCCATAAGGGCAAGCACAGGGCGAAGAAACGACGCAGAAGAGCCAGAACGGTCTCATCTTCTACATCATCGGACTCCTCCTTTTCCTCGACGCCGTCGCCCCAGCCCAAGAAACGCCGGCATAAGCAACAACCATCTCAAGGCCGACCCCTAGTGGCGGATGACTGCATCACGATGCCACCAGCTCAGACCTCGGCTGGCCCTTCACACCTTCCTCATCCGCAGGCACAGAGTCATGCACAGCGGTGCCAGTCACCGGACTCCCCCGCTACTATGGATCGTCCGCTGACTGAGGATTCTGAGATGGACGCAGATGATCAATCCTCGCATCGCTCAACAGCCTCAAAGTCCAAACACTCGGAAGCAGATACATCCGACCAACCAGCTACTACGCCTACGGAGGACTTTAAACATTACACGCAAATGGTCCACAAAATTGCCCATGTTATGGGCCTCCAGGTCCAGCTGCCAACTGCACGTGAATCTTGCAAATTCTTTGGCCACCTCCATAAATCCAGACAGCCCCCACTCCGCATGGGCTTCATCCCGTCGATGTTAGATAAGGCCAAGGAGGCCTGGGCCAAGCCCTCCTCAAATCCTCTTATTCCCAGGAGGATCGACAACTTATACAAGACCCATGAAGAAGGCACAGACTTCTTAGCAAAGCATCCACTACCGAACTCTGTTATAGTGGACGCTACTCAAAATAGGGGAAAGTCTCATACTGCTACCACCCCCAGTAACAAGGAGGCACGCAAGTTGGACCTTATAGGGAGACGCCACTACTCCCTAGCTTCTTTCTCCCTACGGGCGCTTAACTACCTATGTGCCATGGAGGCCTACACTCGCCACCTCCTACTGACTTTTCCCACCTTTATTAACTTCCTCCCTGAAGACCAGAAGCCACAGGCACAAGCAGCCCTTGCTGAGGTACTATCCTTGGTGGACTACCAAATGATTACATCACTCCATTTGACTGATGCAACATCTAAGCAGCTAACCACCACCATTCATCTTCGCCGGCACGCCTGGCTTCGCACAGCTAATATCACGGATGATGCCAGGAATCGCATTGAAGAGTCCCCCTTTGACGGAGAGGGCCTGTTTGCGACCTCCACGGATGCCTCTTTAGATAACATTCAGAAAATGAGAAAGGCGGCCCGTTCATATACTTATCAGGGCGCCTCGTCACATTCCTCCACCAGGCCTCCACACCAGCCCTGGAGACGGCAATACACTCCCAATCGCCAACGGCCGCAAGGGAGATATCGCTCACCATATCCCACGACTTCATACCAGCGCCCACAGCCAGCACCCAGGCAACGACAACAACAATCTGCCAGGCGCTACGACCGCAAGCAGAAACAGTTGTCCTGACCCTCTCCACTCACCTTCGGACATTCGACTCAGGCCCTTCAGACACGCATGGCAAAATCTTACAACCGACGCTTGGGTATTGTCAATCATTGAGAGTGGATATCGCATACAGTTCTCCCACCGCCCTCCACTCGGAAGAGTCATCACCACTCCCACCTCTCCAACCCTCAGGGCAGAAGTCGCTGCTTTACTGCAAAAGGATGCCATCGAGCCAGTACGATCAGGAGAGCACTACGGTTTCTACTCTCGGTACTTCACCATACCCAAGAAAGACGGCGGACTCCGGCCCATCCTAGATCTAAGAAATCTAAACACCAACGTAAAACCAAAAAAGTTCTGCATGACGACATTGGATACCATCATACCTATGCTGCAAAGAAACTATTGGTTCATCGTCCTCGACTTACAGGACGCATACTTCCACATTTCCATAGCACCACAAGATCGGAAGTACTTAAGACTCAGGATTGGGGGCTCCACCTACCAATTCAAAGCCCTGCCCTTCGGGCTCTCCGCTGCCCCGCGGGTGTTCACAAAGTGTCTGGCGCCAGTTGCGGCCTTCCTTCGCCTGCAGGGGGTGCAGTTGTTCCCGTATCTCGACGACTGGTTGCTGATGGCACCTACGAAACAACAAGCAGAAACACACAGAGACCTCACGATAAGAATACTTACCTCTCTCGGTCTACAACTCAACGAAACCAAGTCTGTACTAACCCCTTGCCGCTCCGTACAGTACATAGGAGCCCTCCTGGATGCCACAGCAGCCAAGGCTTTTCTTGCACCAGATCGGCTCACGAAGATCAAACAAGCCCTCCGCCCCTTCCAACTTCTACCCACGGTCTCTGCTTATCAAGCGCAACACCTGCTCAGCCTGATGGCCTCCACCACAACCATCCTGCCGCACGCCCGCTTACGCCTTCGGCCACTACAATCCTGGCTCCTCCAAAGGTTTTGTCCGCATACAGACCCGCCTCACAAGAGGCTACGGGTCTTGGCCTCACTACTCCACAGCATCCACTGGTGGAATTTTTTGCCCAACTTGAGAGCCGGCAGGCCGTTCAGGACTCGTTACCCATCAATCCAAATCACTACAGACGCCAGCTCGACGGGCTGGGCAGCCACGTGCAAGCACCTGTCGATTCACCACAGATGGACCCGGGAGGAGCGAAAGCATCATATAAACTACCTCAAGCTTCTGGCAATATTCAAGGCCCTCAAAGCCTTCGAGATTCTGCTTGCACATCGTATGGTCCAGGTAACCATGGACAATACAACAGCGATGTATTATCTCAACAAACAGGGAGGAACCCACTTGAGGTCCTTACTTCAACTCACCATCAGACTCTGGCACTGGTGCATCCGCAAACGGATCCACCCGGTAGCGGTCCACATTCCCTCACACGACAACACTCAGGCGGACCATCTCAGCAGGCTGAGGTACGACAATCACGAGTGGGCCCTCTCACCCGCAATATTCTCTCGCCTTTGCTCCAGGTGGGGCACCCCCCACATGGACCTGTTCGCAACACAGCAAAACTCCAAATGTCGAGCTTACTGCTCCAGAGCCGGACTCGGCAACCACTCCAGCAGGGATGCCCTGTCGACTCGGTGGCCCAGCCGCCTTCTCTACGCCTTCCCGCCCATACCGCTAATTCAACGGACTCTCCTCAAAATCAAACACCTGAGGGTGATCTTCCTTGCCCCTTGGTGGCCCAGACAGACATGGTTTCCGGTACTCCAGGCCATGGCTCACGACGTCCTTCGTCTCCCCCTCCACCCAGACCTCCTGACACAGGGTCGAGGCCTGATAAGACATCCAGCCACCTCGACGCTTCAGCTTACAGCCTGGTACATCAACTTACGGTAGACGACGTTTTGGCTCACGCCAGAAAACCATCCACCACGACCCTCTATGCTAATAAATGGGCCTCTTTCGTCACATTCGCCTGCCAGCACTCCTTCCCCTACCGACCTACTATGGTCGCAGTTGTCCTCAACTACCTACTTCTTCTTTTTCAAAGAGGCCTTTCCATCGCCACGCTTCGAGTTTACGCAGCAGCCGTGGTAGCCCACCAGCCGCCAAACTCAGAAGCGGCCGGTCTCTTCCGATTGCCACAGTTTAAGAGATTCCTGAAGGGCCTGGCCAACTTAAGACCTTGTAGCAGGCCTCCGACGCCCCAATGGTCCTTGTCCATAGTGCTCAATGCACTCACTAGGCCGCCCTTTGAACCGATGGCAACTACCTCCTTCTACCTTCTGTCAATCAAAACCGCCTTCCTGGTAGCGATTACCTCTGCCAGGAGAGCATCGGAGCTTGCTGCGCTCAGGGCAGACCCACCCTTCCTTAAATTCCACCAGGACAGGGTGGAACTCCGCACCGACATCTCCTTCCTCCCGAAGATCGTCTCAGCTTTTCACACTTCTCAGCCCATTGTGCTACCTACCTTCTTTCCCAACCCAACCACTTACCTGGAAAAACAGATGCATTCATTGGATGTCAGGCGGGCTCTCCTTTTCTATACCAAACGGACTGCACCTGTGAGAAACACACATAGACTTTTTGTGAGGACATGTGCCCCTCGTAAGGGCTCCCAGGTCTCACCCCAATCCATCTCCAGATGGATAGTTACGACAATCAAGATGGCATACAACCTTGCGCATGCCCCGCTCCCTGCTACTCCTAAGGCGCACTCTACTCGAGCCATCTCTTCCTCTGCAGCATTCCTCAAAGGCATACCCCTAGAGGAAATTTGCCGGGCAGCTACCTGGTCTCGTCCATCTACATTCCACAAGCACTATAAACTGGACGTACGCTCGACTCGACCGGCTGCCTTCGGGAGAGCGGTTCTTACTACTATCACGCCATGACTACCCTCCACCGGTAAGTCTGCTTGCCAATCACCCTATGTGTGGATTCACAGAGTCCACGAAGAAGAACTGCAGGTTACTTACCTGTAGGTAGAGTTCTTCGAGTGGACCTCTGTGAATACACACTTCCCGCCCGCCTCCCCTCTTTCCGTCATGGCCTACTATCCTTTACAGAGGCAGCGGCGGACTGAGGGGAACTGAGCTCCAGAGCGGGAAGAGCGGGGAGCATGTGCAGTGGAGGGGAGGGGCTTTGCCTTTTCAGCTTGGAAGGACCGAGGAATCGCGCGCAGGCGCATGAAGACCCTATGTGTGTATTCACAGAGGTCCACTCGAAGAACTCTACCTACAGGTAAGTAACCTGCAGTTCTTGCATGCCAAGGGTTAAAAGGGCATGCAGTTGAAAAACTAAAGATATTTGAAAAAAATTCTCTGGGAGTATTTTGTTTTCCTCATTATTCTCAACCTATACATTTCTAGTGGTTTGGCTTCAATATGTATGTCAAGATATCCTGCAGATCTCTCATACCTATGGGTCACCATCCAGACCAAAGTCACAGCTGTACTGGGTCTAAGACATGGGCCGTACATAGATTAAAATTCACTTGCCTACCCATTGGCCAAGGTTTCACACAGATGCCCCTACCAAGCCTATTCTCCCATGTAATGCTGTACTTCAAAGGCACTTCAAACAGACTGGAATAACTATAAATAATAAATAGCCAGAATATAATCTGATATTTTTTCTTCTCATTTTTGCTGAGAAAGTTTTATTGTGTGATCTCTGTATTTTACCTCATATGTCTGAGGAAGTGGACTTCTCCTCAAAAGCTCACATTAAAATGCAACAGTCTTTAAGGTGCCACTGTTTTTGTCTTTTTATTTTTACTTTGATTTTGCCTGATATACTTTCTTAATTGCGGACTTGACTGATAAATAAATTGGAGCATATTTGTCCCAACCTTTTCAGAATATGCAATCATGGGCTAGCGAAAATTTAACTTTCTCTGCCTGGTAAGGCTACTGTGTAGACATGGGCACGACTTGGCGAAATTCTCATTTCCGTTTCCGTTCCTCGTTTCCGTTACGCAACGGAAACGGTAACGACAATTACTCCGCCAGAACTCGAACTCGAACCGAAAAAAGAAAAATTGGGTCTGATTTGTTGTCGTTCCTGGCATCGCGCGGTGATCGCGCGATGCCAAGCGCAAGCAGCACAGAAAAAAAGTTTTAAAAATAAAAAACCGATTTATTTTGAAATCGTGGTCCAAAAACACACCAAAGCACCACAGAAACATGCAAAAATAGCTATTTTAAAACTGCCTGAATTTTTACAGTAGCAGCAGTGGGTTTTTCTTGCAAAATAAAAAAACCCCGATTCCTGGCCAAAAAAGCAGGCGAAAATATGCCTGCCTGAGTGAGGGCACCTACCAGAGGGGTGGTTTCTGGGGGGGGGGTCCCCGGCCTCCCCCCCTCTCCTGTCCTGGGCTGCTCTGGTGGGGGGGCATCCTCGTCGTCTCGCCAACTCGCTCGCCATGCCATGCGGTGTGGACGGGGGATCCAAAATGGGGCGACCGCAATATTTATTTTGAAATCGTGGTCCAAAAACCAAAGCACCACAGAAACATGCGAAAATAGCTATTTTAAAACTGCCTGAATTTTTACAGTAGCAGCAGTAGGTTTTTCTTGCAACAAAATGTCTCCATTGATTTTATTTTATTTTTATTTTTATTTTTATTTTTTTACACCTGCGCAATGATGGGCTGGCCATGGAAGTGGACCATGCAAATTTTTGGAGCCATTCCACCAATTGCATGGCCACTTGGCCAGGTTTTGACCGAGACTTCTGGGATGTGCCAGTCGGGCATAAAACGCCCACTAACCCTAGCCCGAACCCTAACCCTAACCCTAACCCATACGCCAGTACACTGTCCTTCTTAGTGGGTCAGAGAGGCTCCCAGAGGTGCACCCCAGTAACTCACCCTAACCTTACCCGTAACCCTAAGCCTAGCCCTTGCGCTAACCCTAACCCTAAGCCAGATCTGTGTACTCGCATTGCACTACAGCAAGTACACTTCCCTTCTTAGTGAGCCAGAGGGCGCCCATAGGGGTCCTCTCTCACTTTGTTCCTCCTCCCCATCCCCAGCCCAAGTGCACCGTATGCCAGGCAGTGAGTCACAGAGGCACCTGAAAGAGAGGTGCCTCTGCCTGCCACTGCAACTTGGTATGCATATCCAATTGGCTATGCATACCCTTTTGTAGCGGGCCAGAGGAGGCACCCACCCCAGAGAGGTGCCTCCAGGAGCCCGCTTTCCCTTCATGGCGGGCCAGAGGAGGCACCCACCCCAGAGAGGTGCCTCCAGGACCCGCTTTCCCTTCATAGTGGGCCAGAGGTGGCACCCACCCCAGAGAGGTGCCTCCAGGAGCCCACTACCCCCCCAAAAAAAACCAGTACTAACGACAGACGAAAAAACGACAAACGAAACGACAAATTTTTGAAAAAAATCGCGACAAACGGAAACAAGCCGAAACGGGCCGGCTCCGACACACGACAACTCGAAACGTAATTTTTCCTGGTCGTGCCCATCTCTACTACTGTGGTCTGAACCTGGTTTTTTGTTCAAAACTCTTTATAAAGTGCACTTTATAGGTAGAGTAGACACTGTACAACGACATTATCCATCAAGAATAAACATTTCAAACAAACATAAATTAATTTTCCAAATGTGGTATAGTACAGCACAGTAGCAGTACTCTCAGTGATATTTTGCACTTTTCTTTAGACATGCCAAAATTTATGTTTACAGCACTGCACTGGCAGTTCAAACCTACAAACTGCAGCAAACACTCTTTTTACAACTCCCAAAACTTGTATGTTATGCTTTGGCAGATCCAACCTACATAACTGCACCAAACACACTTACACATAACACACTTTTTACAACTCCCAAACTCCATGTGTTGTGCTTTGGCAGCTCAAACCTACAGAACTGCACCATACACACTTCTTACACATTTCATACTTTTTACAACTCCCAAAACTCACGTGTTGTGCTTTGGCAGCTCAAACCTACAGAACTGCACCATACACGCTTCTTACACATGACACACCTTTTACAACTCCCAAAACTCTTGTGTTGTGCTTTGGCAGCTCACACCTACAGAACGGCATCGAACACACTTCTTACACATGATACACTTTTTGCACAGGAAAACATATTAAGAAACAGCAGTGCAAAACAACTTTAACAATTTAAACAAGATGTTCAAGAGTCTTTGGAAAAGGATGGCAACTGGGCAGCAGAAGAACAAGAAGGTTGTGGTTCTTCCTGCCTGGCTTCTTATCAAGGAACCTCTCAATAGTCTGCTGCTTCTGGGGCTTTTTGAGCATGCCCTTGAACTGTGCCATGACAACCATGTCAAAGTTGTTGACACAGTCCTGGATGTCTGCCTTGTCGGTGTAGTGCGGGGGGGGGGGGAGAGTCTGGACCTTTTCCCAGGACTCATAGACCTCCTGAGTTACTTGGAAGAGACCTCTTTCTCGTTGGTTTCCTCCTCCTCCTCCTCTAAGGAGACCCACTGTTGCTCCACCAACTCATGCTGCAGTGACATGAGGTCCTGAGTTCGTGTCTGTGCCCCTCCATACGTTCGGTCACACCCTCCTCATCCACCTCAAGCCCCATGCTCCTTCCAAAGACAAAATTTCCTGCAGCAATGCAGACTCCAGTGCAGGTGCAGAAGCCTCCTGTGGAACATTACAGCCTGGTCACAGGTTACGCCACGCTGCATTCAAATTGTGCTGGCTGAACCCCTCCCAGGTGATCTTGATCAGCTGCATGCAGCTGACAATGTCGAAGTGGTCCCTCCAATCCTCACACAGGGTTGTTCCATCGGTCCTCTCAACACCGTTGGAACAGCTCCCTGGTGTATAACTTCTTAAAATTAGAGATGACCTGCTGGTCCATTGGCTGAAGAAGGCGAGTTGTGTTGGGGGGGAGGAACATTACCTTTATGAAGGTGAATTCCTGCAGCAGGTCTTCTTCGAGTCCTAAACAATGAGCCAGCACGTTGTCCATGACCAGCAAGGCCTTGAGTGGGAAGTTCTTGTCCAGCAGGTACCGTTTGATAGTAGGACCAAACACAAGATTGACCCACTGGACAAACAGGATGCATGTCACCCAAGCCTTGCTGTTTGGCCTCCAGAAAATGCCCAACCACTCCGTGTCCACCTTGTGCTTTTCAAATGCCCATGGGTTCTCCAACTGGTAGACCAGCAGAGGCTTGATACTGAGGTCCCACTGGTGTTAGCACAGAACAGGAGGGCTAGGTGATCCTTCATAGGCTTGTGCCCGGGCAACCTGATCTCCTCCTGGGTGATGTAGGTCCTCTTTGGCATCCTCTTCCAAAAGAGGCCTGTCTCATCACAGTTAAATACCTGCTGTGGAAGGTACCTCTCCACATTCATGGTCTCCAGAAACTCAGAGCCGAAGTCCTCGGCAGCAGGAAGATCAGAGCTGGCAGCCTCGCCATGCTCACCACACTGTGGATGCCAGGCCTTGTCTTAAACTTCTCAAACCCTCCCCCTGCTGGCTTTCAATTCCTCCACAGGTCCAGATATTTCTGGATGCTGTCTCCTCCCACCCCAAAATAACCAACGAGCATCAAAACACCAGAACCATTTCAATTTTGAAATCCAATCAGTTAAAAATACCCTCCTCCCTCCCCAAAAATCCCCAGTCAACATTAACACACCAGAACCATTTCAATTTTAAAATCAAATCAGGTAAAAATGTACCCCTCCCTCCCACCCACCCCAAAAAACCAGCCAGCATCAACACTCCAGAAGCATTGCAATCTTAAAATTGAAACAGTTTAAATCCACCCCCATTCAAGGGGAAAGAATGTTGCCCAATCCTCCTCCTCCCCCCCCCCCCCCGCTAAAATGAAGCCACCCCAACCCATGGAACAACCTATTTTCCTCTGGAGTGCTTGAAGAAATGAAAAATAAAAAACCCGCAAAAATCACCAGTGCTCTCGACCGCACACCTCCTCACTCCTTGCCTCATACAACCCACAAAGAGCAGGGACACGATGCAGCCCAGGATAACTCTTTTGTACCGGTGCATGCTGGACATCCATTATCCGAGGAAGCCCATAGGGAAAATTCATTATCCGAGGCAGGCCTATACTCGGAAATTGCAAGTTGTTGTCCGAAAAAAATGTTTTCAGGGGCATTGGTTATCCGAGGTATTACTGTACTTCTGTTTCTGCTACAAGTCATCTGTCAGTCCTGCAAAACCAATTCTCCACACTTCCCCCAACATCAAGGAAACTTTGACCACCTTTATCGAACCAGAAAACCCTCTGTTAATTTCTATACAAATACAAAACCCTCTCTGAATTCCATCACTGTCAATGCCACTTAAATAAAACCAAGATCCAAACCACATTCCATCCCTATGGATGAAGAAGAGTGAAAGCATCAAAAGATAAATTGAGTTCTCTGGAGCCTTGTCACTAAAAAAAAAAATCTGTTCAACTGGTATGGGGACACGGCAGCAATGCCTTTGGGGAAATATTACCTCCCTCTTCAATCATTTGCCAGAGAACCATTGGTCCCTTGCTGAAGCTTACTTTCTTGTGGGCCACCAGATCACCATGGCCTGCCTCTTGCTTGACTGTCCAGCAAAGACCTTAGCAGGCTGCATCATATCCCTCAAAGGCACACTTGGATTTGGTCCTCCAGTCTTCCTCTAGATGTCACAAGTTTACTGTGGAAGGTCTTCCATTATATTAAAACGGCCTTTTCAGTGGAGGGAAACTCTGACATATATATATATATATAAGCTCACTACATTTATTTGCAAATTAGCTTGAGCCCTACCTCCCCCATTAGAAAGCTATTACCATAGACCCCTGGTTGTTCAACAGTATCCACAAGGCTACACCATACAGTCCATTATCTACCTCCCCAAGGAATTATTTGAATCATCTCCCCCACTATCCCACAGAGATTGCCACATTGTGGTTGTAGTGGATCCTTATGCCACAGGTCTGCCAGGCTTTCATTCCAAATACCTCTCCACACCACAAAAGAGAGAGAGAGGCTTCAGACCTATCCTTGATCTGGAAAATGTCCAGGTCATGCATAATTACCCCAGCCTTCTGAATGATCACAATACAATCCACTATTCCCCCTCCGTTCTTGCAACAACTGTGGAGTAGTATATTTGAACATGTATTCACTCCCCTGGCTATCCCTCTCCCAAGGAGAAAATATGTTCAGACTGTCTCAGCAGGAAAGTCAGGGCAGTTTAACCGTCATGTTAACCATCATCAGGTACCTGTTCCACATCTGGAAGTTGTCATGGCAACTGGACTCCTTTTTCTTGAGAGACTGAAACGTTTTGCTACTCATCCAAGCAGCTTCATCAGTCTGAGGAGAGTTAGTGGTGAGTCCTGGACTTGTCACTAAGTTTCCTCAGACTGACGAAGTCACTTAGATGAGTAGCAAAACATTGCAATCTCTCAAGAAAAAAAGTCCAGTTGCCATGACAACTTCCAGATAAACTCACCTGGATGACTGAGAATCTTCACAGACATAACTGTTACATAGATCTATTCATGACAGACTAGAACAAGCAATGCAAACTCCTCCACTCCAGAACTAACAACTTCCCCACATCACTGGGGCAGGCATTCCCCCCATCAATTAGACTCATTGCTCTACACCTCCCCCACCTCATCACAAAGGTCACTGCTGAGATCAGAGAGGACAACACAGCATTCTGATGGCACACCCTTGGCCATGACAGCCATGGTTTGCTCCTCTCCCACTAACATGAGCCAAGGAATCCTTGTTGTTCCCCTCCTACAGTAGTTGAATCACATAACCATACAAAATACCTGTATCCATGTCCTCCAGCCAGACTTTCTATTGCTATACTTGACAGCATAGCAACTAATCCAGGTAACCTATTCGCCAGACGTACAATCGGTATTCTAAGCATCCTGTAAGCCTAGCATTAAAACATCTTAACGGACCGTCTTTCAAACCTTCGTGGGATACATCAGAAGCTCACCTAAGTTCATGTGCTTTTCAAGGGTTTCCTGAAATTTCTCCTGATGCCAAAACCTGTCCCCTTCAGGCCTGAAGGATGGAAAACACACTTTTATCTTCTTTACTCTATTATTACCCCCAGGATAGTACCTTATCCTGGTGCTTCGTTATCTAGCAAGCAGTTTGAACGCTCTTTTCATGCCACTGTTACCTCCATAGTTTTTTTCCCCTGACACATTGTCTTGCAGAAATAAGGAAAGTGGCAACCTGGAGACATTAACTTTTGTACTCCGTGATCATAACGATACGAGATATCATGTGGACACACATGTTGGTAGAACTGTATTTGTCAACTGGATTGCAGCGACATCTCCCTGCTTCCTTTAGGTAATCTTTGTCATCATCCCTTGGTGCGAGTTCACAGAGACCACAAAGAAGGACAGGTTGCTTACTTTCTTTGAGGTTCTTTGAGCTCTCATCTGGAAACTGACAAAAAGCTTCCCACCTCACTACTGAGATGTCCTGTCATTCATTAGCAGACTCAGAAATGAGGCTTGAGTGGGTGGGTCTCATGCCAAAATGCTAACTGCTAGAAGGTTCTAGAACTTTCTATGCAGGCACAGAAAAACCTCTTCTGGTTTTTGCAGAGTGGTGTTGTAAAGATTATTATACAGCATTTATACTCAGGCCACCGCCTTCTTTACATTTGATCATATTTTAATCTATATGCTGTATATTTTTAACATACTTCTATGTTCTTTTACTGTTACCAAAGTTAAATATGTACTATTCTGAGAGAAGACATGTGGGGTAAAAATAATATTCAGTTATTTTAAAAAAAACCAACTCTGGCATATTACTTCTGTGCTTCAAAATGCCAGGAAATGGTCCAATGTTCCCTCACAAAACTATGCCTGTGTTTCCAGCAGGGAAAGGAGGCCAAGTTTTACATAGTAAAGGACAGCCTGAATGCCGATGACACCAGTGTCAGTAGTAGTCTACAGGATCCTCGGTTTTGATCACTACCATTTAGAGGCAGATATCAAATATGATAAAAATCCAAAACCAACTTCTTTTTTTAACCAGTTATCATTTTGCTCTAAAAACACAAAGTCATTGTCATAACTGTTGTGATTCTTCTTGGTTTCTCCTTCCCCCAACCAGGCTTTCTCTTTCTCTTCGCAGCATTGTCCTCTCTTAATTTTCTCTAGTTTTGCCCATTCTTTCTCCTCCCCCCCTTTCCCTCCCCCCTTCTTTTACTATGATTCCCTTCAGCTTTTCTCTGCCAGTCCTCTTTTCTCTCTCCCCCTACCCCTACTCCATGCCCTCATCGCTCCTCTGTCTCTTTTTCTCTCTGTGTGGCTTTCTCCTCTCACCATAGCTCCCCCCACCTCTCTCTTTCTCACCATAGCTCCTGCCCTCACTCTCCACCCCCTCCAACCACAGCATAGCTTCTCCATGTGTATGTATGTTTTCATTCAAATACAGCTTGACTTAAGAGCAATTCGACTTAAGAGCGGAAAAGTGTTGGTGTTTTAACTGCAGCCTTACAAATTTTAGATATGGTCTGCTCGACTTAAAAATATTTTTTTCCTTTTTTCCTCTTTCCCCCTTTTTTTCCTTTTTTTCTCAATTTTTTTAGATAGGTACCCCGACTTAAGAGTAGTTTGACTTAAGATCATGCATTCGGAACGGATAACATTCGTAAGTTGAGGCACCACTGTACATAGTTCTGTGGAAAGGCTGAACTCTCAGTCTGCTATCTTTCCCGGCAGTAAGATAGAATTCATCTTAGTGAAACACCTGAGAGGGTTTGGGCAACAGCTAAAAGAAGCATTTTTGAGGGCTTGTATAATCTAAACAACAGGACAGACAAATTTCAATTTAAAACAAAATACTAGCAGAAGTTATAATTTCCTTTTCAGGATGAAATAGGAGGCATCTACTGAATTCACTGCAAGCTGCAAAACATGGTAGCGAAACAAGATTACAGGGCAAGGAGGTCTTTTTTAAAAAACAGAAATTTTAGTTTTAAAAATAGTATTCTATGCCTTCCAAGCTGAGCCTTATTCATTGAATACTATATCCAGGGCACTTATTTATTTAGTCTTTTTTTTCAAATAACGATATATTCTCTGTCCCGCACTAACTGCTGACTGGGAGACAGACTGAGCACAGTCGGCTAGAAACCATCTTGTCTGATCTCGACAGTAACAAAGATCTGTAAGACCAACGTATTGCTGATAAGACCATGAACAATTCTGGTTAATGGCAAGTGTTAGCAAGGACCAAAACTCAAATTATCAGCAAGCTAAAAGTATAAAGGTTCTAAATGAAACGTGTAAAGGTTTTATGAGATGACAGCTTTACTGGCTAACTCTTTGGCATCTGCTACTTCCCACTCCCAGGTGGGAATGTGCAGTTTCCTCGGACCAACTGGATTGGAGCTCACATCATCTTTGACCGTTGGCCTTTGTGGCTGGTGCTGACGAACGTCCGAAACCAACAATATCTGCAGTGCCATGAGTTTAATGCTCCTGCCCTAAATACATTTTAACACTGCTGCCCTTATGTTCTCGATGACGTCAGAGAGCGATGTACCGCTCAGCAAGAGATCAAGACACCTTCAAAGCAATAATACTGTGATCTCAGGTAGACCACAGAGGGATGACTGCTTGCTTCCAGACCATGAGCGTCTGCTACTCAAGTACCTTTATCAATTGAACTGAATTGTGTAATAATTTCCAACGTGTTCCTCTCCCAGTTTCACCCCTGCAAGGCACTGCAAGGCTTGCTTTGCTCTTGGCTGAAAACAGCACAGCAGTGGCAATGGAAAATACTCCAGCTTGCTTGTATAATCTTCCTTTCCTGTCCTTGTACTTGGATGCACTGCTGTGACTGATCACAAGGGAACCCAACTGGGCCATCCCTCTCAACAGTATAAGGTCATTCCATCACCGTACGTCTTGGCTGAAACTTGAGCTGCTGTCCTAGAAAACAGTGGTGGGTTCGACTTTACCATGTTGACTGGCACCTGGGCTCTTGCTGCCTACAGAGAGAGAGAGAGAGAGAGAGAGAGAGAGAGAGAGAGAGAGAGAGAGAGAGAGAGAGAGAGAGAGAGAGAGAGAGAGAGAATGTTCACAAAAGAAACTAGCAGCCTCAGCAAATAAAACTGCTGTGTTCATTCTACCTTTTGTAGCTCAAATACTCTTTCAGGCTGAAAATTGTCATGTTCTCAGTTCTTTTACTTTTCCTTAGAGACTTATTTCTTACTTTAAAAAAGAAAGAAAGAAACTTCAAACACTTCATTCATGGGTATGAGATAAAAGTTAGGGAAGCAGTACCATGACACAGACATCTATCAGAGTAATTTCTGTGATTTGTATTCACACTCCTGCAGGACTGGGGGTTATAAATATCTAAATTATAATTGTTTTTATCCTTACTATACCCTTTGAATATATGTTTGGTACATGCAATACCTATGGGCTTTCTCTGTGACTGCCTCCCCTCCCCTTGGGTTCCAGTGAAGGAGAGAAAGGGATATTTTATATTTTGTATATTTTATATTTTGTTGTTGCTGTTGACAGATAGTTAAACCTTCTTTCAGCTCTGGTGACAATACAGTATCCTCCACTGTACCTTACGTCAGCAGGCTAGCTTACTAAAAGCAAGATGGATGCACACTGCTATTGTGGGTTTGTATTTTAAATGATTCTGTACTTCATATTTGCTTGTTTTGGTATTCTGTTTGTTTCTGTTATTGTAACCTATACAATGATGTAGATATGTTAAATCAATTTAAAGAAATACAGTACTTAAATAAGCTGGCATAGTACCTTTTGGTGTGAAGCATGGTATAGTGGTTAGAGAGTTGGACAAGAGTACTTCTGGGCATTTCCTGGTTCAAAACCAATGTTGGCAGTGATATTTAAATATTTAGTAAGTTTGTACCCATCACTGTTTCTGAGCCTTGCCTACCTCACCTATGTGCCATGAAAAGAATAAGGAGATGAAGTACTTCACTTTGAGTTCCTTGAGAAAACAATTAAATTTAATTCAATAAATTAAATTTTAAACAAGACTAATATGTGTTTTGTGCTAGTACAAAAAGCGGACAAGCACCCCTTTTTCCTAACCTGGCCTAGTCTCTAGATCAGGGCTGTCCGAACTTCAGCCCTCCAGATGTTTTGGACCACAACTCCCAGAATTCCAAGCCTGTATTTTCAATGACAAAGGACTGTGGGAGTTGTGGTCTAAAACAGTGTTTTTCAACCACTGTTCCGCGGCACACTGGTGTGTCGTGGGGAAAATTGAAAAATTCTAAAGAATTCAACCCAGGGCCAGCGGGCAGCCCACAACTGGGAGGCGCTATAAATAGCGCCCAAGGGCCAGCTTGGCTCCTCCCCCCCGAGGCCCGCGACGCTGGCATCACTTCCTCCCCGGCTGGACCTGGCCCCGCTCATTCTCTTAGTGTTTGCCCTGTGCCTGCCGCCGCCGCCGCGACTCGCTCGCTTCCCTCTCCCCCCCTCCTTTTTTTACCCTGGACCACCACCACCCCTTTCCTGGGAGCTACCAATGGACTGAGCCGCCCGACAGCCCGCCCGCCAACACGAGCCGGCCCGGGAGCCCCAGCCCAGAACAAACCACCAGGTGAGGGGAAGGGGAGGAGGGGCGCCCGGCTGCCCCACGAGCACCGCGGCAGGGCTGCGAGGAGGAGGGGATGGAGGAGGCCTCCGCCGGGCCTGGGCTGAGGAGGCGGGCGGGCAGGGGGGGGCTACTGGCACGGCTGGACGGCTGGATGGACGGCCTTTAGGGTCCGGGAGGGGAAGAGCCATCTCTGAGGGGCCCCGCAATGGGTTCCTTGAAGTCTTGCCCCTTTCTTTCTGTCTTGGGTCGCCCTCTTCTCTCTCTCTGTCTTTTCTTTCTTTTTTCCCCCACCTCTCTCTTTCCATTCGTACCCTTTCCCCTCTTCATAGAAACGTGCTCATTTCTAGCCTGCATATGTGTATGTCTAGCAGCCTGCCTACTGTAATTAAAACTGTAAACCGCCCAGAGACTCCTTGAAGTGGTATGGGGCGGTATACAAGCAGAACACTTTCTGCCTTCTTTCCTTCCTGCCTTCCTTCATCCTCCTCCCCTCCTGTCGCTGGACTTGCTGAAGGCATCTGCCTTGGCCACAGTGTGGAGAGCAAGATGGGCTTTTGGGTCTTATTTGTGTTCCTGGAGAGTCAGTGCCCCTTCTCAGGTCTCCACTGGACACAGAAGTCCATGCAGGGCAAAATGTCTTTAAAAAAACAACACAGGTAAGTGGGAACTGGGTGCTAGAGAGCGGGCTGCCTCAATCTGTGGCCCCTCTGTCCTGCTTCTCCCTACACCAGCAATGGCGAACCTTTTAGAGACTGATATAGGCACAGAGTTAATTTTTTTAACATTTTCTAATGGTGGTGTGCCTCGTGATTTTTTTCATGAAACAAGTGTGCCTTTGCCCAAAAAAGGTTGAAAAACACTGGTCTAAAACATCTGGAGGGCTGAAGTTTGGACACCACAGCTCTAGATGTACCTATCACCCTCAGTCAGCCTGGCCTCTTGTTTTCAATGAGATGTGTTGCAGTTTACCTGGAGGGCTTAATGGAGGAAGGCAGATTTAAGACTACCCTAGAATGCTGGGGAGTGGACCAAGAAGCAGAATGGCACAATCAAGGCTGATATTTATGTTCTGTTTGAAGCAAATGTAGCTGTGTCTCTTCATTTGTTTTTTAAAAAGAGAGACTTGTGTTGTCATCTTTTGTTGCAGTTGACAAGAGATTTGGGAAACAGGAAGCACGGAGTTATGCTCCCATGAGTAATCTTCTCTCATTTCTATTTCTGCTTTTTCTAAGCTTAAGTGTTTTTACTATGCCATATCTTTGAGCCGAAGGAAGAACTGTTTCTGCTGGTTTGCCCAAATACCAGTACATGATTCCTGTTAAGCCCAGAATGAGGTAGTAAGTGCTGAGGGCTCTGCCTTCTTCCCACTTTGAAGCAGATGGTCCTACTTCAGAAATGTGAGGACCAAGGTGAAAGGACTGGAGCATCCACAGACAATAGCAGTGTGGGAGAGAACACTCTCAGGATGCTGGTAGGCAGTATATTAAAAGTTTATTAAAATAGTCCTTATTAAAATAGCCCAACGCGTTTCGGCCCAAATGGCCTTCTTCAGGGACTTATTCACTGTGCTCAAAGAAACTCTGGAGACGTAAATGTCTGAGAAGCAAGACATTTAATAAGGACTATTTTAATAAACTTTTAATATACTGCCTACCAGCATCCTGAGAGTGTTCTCTCCCACACTGCTATTGCTGCTACCTACTTCAGAAATGCCACCAGCGGAACTAGGAGTATCACAGCAACATCATTCCATTGACCTTTATTCTAACCATGTCCCATAATAAAAAAGCACAAAATTAAAAGATGGCAAAAAAATTAATAATCATTTTTAATAAGGAAAAAGTGTATGCTTGATAAACCCTAGTATTGCAATAGATCTCCTATATTTTTCTAAGTAGGACAATACATTGTGTTTTAATGTATAGTATTCACTGTATCTAAATGTTTAGATTGTTTTAATTTTATTGCAATTTTGGTGTTTTAATTATTTATTTTGATTGTGAGCCGCCTAGAGACCTCTGGGTACTGGGTGGCATACAAGCTATATAAATAAATTAAATAAATAAATAAATAGGTGTATTGGCCTGAGTGAGACAGTGACTGAAAACCTGTTGTTTAGCATACTGAGGCAAACTTGACTAGACCACTGAATCAGTGAGAATGTGGTGAGTTAGCTCTTCTATAAGTTCCACTGATTATAATGGGCCTACTGCACTGCAACTTAGTATGGTATGTGGCAAGATTTTGGGCATTATCTTAGTTTCTGACACGTTGGATTTGACATCTCATGATATTCCATAGATAGATCCCCAACATAGCAGCCAAAAATCTAGATGATAGTCAGAAAACAAGACTCCTTTGCATACCTTTCTTTGCCCTAGTCTAGAGGAGATGGCAAAGGGTCTGTATGAGAATAAAACAACAGACTGCAATTTGAGATAGGCATAGAGTTCAGTTGCACTTTGTAAGCATCTTGGGGTGCTGTCAATTTTCCTGGAAGATTTAATGTGGGAGTAGTAGACTTTGGTTGTCAAAGTAGTGCAGCAATGCCTCTAACTATGCTCCACTTTTAAATAAATAAACTAAATATTGCAAGATATCACACAACTCAAGTATCAGGTTGCATAACCCGGGAATACTCCAACAGGTTTGATCTGTGCAAAGTATGCAGTGAAAGATGTGCTTGCTTCACTGGAGCCACCTTGTCAAAAGTCCTGTACCAGAAAAAAATGTCATACAAAATATACTGTATATACTCGAATAGAAGCCTAGTTTTTCAGCCCTAATTTTGAGCTGAAAAAGGGGGTCCTCGGCTTATATTTGGGTCAGTACTTTTAGCCACTGAGGCAAGTTTGGGTCGGTAGCTAAAAGTCATTTTAAACATTGTGCGCCACTTCTTCTGACCCTCCCATGTTTAAAATTACCTTTTAAAAAGTCATTTTAAAACAATGTTTAAAATGACTTTCAGCCACCAACTCAAGCACTTGCCTCGGTGGCTAAAAGTCATTTTAAACATCACACACACACCCAGCCCACAAAGGAGGAGTTGCCAGGCCCTGCTGCATTTTCCACCCTAGGCTTATACTTGAGTCAATAAATTTTCCCAGTTTTTTGGGTTTAAATTAGGAGCCCCGACTTATGCTCGAGTATATATGGTATGTGCCTGAACCACCCCAAACTCTAACCCAGTGTTTCTCAACAGGTGGGTCCCCAGATGTTCCTGGACTACAACTCCCAGAAGCCTCCACCACTCGCTGTGCTGGAAGGGATTTCTGGGAATTTCTGTTCAGGAACATCTGGGGTCCCACAGGTTGAGAAACACTGCTCTAACCTAAACCATGCATCTAGTTTTAAAGGTTGCTGGGTGAGGGAGAGGAGGTCAGTTCGAAAACAGCTAGAGATCTAGAATATGTGGGAAGCAACAGTAAATAATTAAGTACATTGGTATAGATATGGCAGAAACATGAGTAAGTAAACCCAAATTAGAAGACTTGGGGGTAGAAGGGAAATACAACAAGACAACAACCAGGATAGGGAAACTTGCAAGATGCAGGGCCAGCCCTACTATGTCACAGGCTGGTCCAGTTGCCTTAGGAAGCAAATGACAGGGACTATGCAAGGGCGGCAAATTCTCAATTATTTAATTAGTTATTTTGCATTTGTATGGACAGGGAGATGTGCTGGTCCTATTTCCTGCATTATATGCCAAAATAATTTGGCTGCCTTTGAATATTATGTACCTTGGCACGAATTTGTTTCCGTGCTTTGGGAAGGAAAACTGGAGGTTGTCCTGGCAAGATGTAACCTGAATCCTAGTCCACATAATCTACATGAAATACTACACAAAGATCAGTGCTGAAGGCTCCAAACTTAACAGTAAAACCCGGATATAGAACACTAAGGTTGCATGGTGAAGAAGGACTCAGACTGCATTGAGTATTTATGCACAAATCACAAGAAAAGTAGCAAGTATAGACAGATCCCAAGATTTATAATTTGTTCCTATTTGTTTTTTGATGGCAACAGCAGCAGCTTTCTTGGGGTGCCAGGAATTACAGCTCCCGCTGTAAACCTGGCTATATGTCTGATGCGCTAAAGTTAATCAAACCAAGCAGATTGGAACCTACATTTTGAAATATAAAAATAGAATTTTCCAGCAGCCTCTGTGACAGAGAAGGAAATCATGTGGGCAGACTGTTCTTGAAAATTATTGTGGAATGATTTATTTAAGCACTATACACTTACTCAGTAGATGTCATTTCAGAGAATATCAAGTAGGTTTCTTATTTCCACCTCTGTGTGTGTGTGTGTGCATGTGTGTTCCATCATGTCAATTCTGACTTGTGGCGACCCTTTTCAGAGTTTCCCTAGGCAGAGAATACTCAGAAGTGGCTTACTATTCCCTCCTACTGGAGGTGACTTTGGATTATGCAGCTTGTTCAAGGCCATACAGACTGGCTCTTCTGGAATGCACAGTAGGAAACTGAAGTGCCAGCCTCTCGTTCTACAGCCAGATATCTAAAACACTTATCTATCTAGCCAGTTCATTTCTCCTTGTTGGGTCCAATTTTGAGTAATAATCATGTGTAGGTGAAGACCACTGATCTGTTCATGATGGTCCACTACATTTCCTCACCTGGGAAGGAAACCGTCACATAGCATGATGCTGAAAAGCTTTGTCAAATGCAACATCTGTTCTTCTTTGATGGTGGTCCACAAGGCAATAGGAGGAGGAAGTGGGGATACAGCTGGTGGTTTGAGGTTGTTTCTAGTATGACTTGTCACCAGAACTAGAAAAAATTACTTTTCTGGACTAATTGTCACACTGACCACAGGATTCTGAGAACTGTAGAACAAAAATGTAGAGTAACTTTTCTACAGTCTGCTGCTACTGCTCATGGGTCTGTATGAAACCCATTTTTACTCATGAAAGTAAAAAGTTTTTCAGTTTAAGTTCTACAATTAAATTAAAAATTGTGCTTCCCTTCTTCAGATTGAGGGGGATGGGTGCCAAAAAAAAAATCTGTTTATTTGGCATTTCACTCCTATCATCACCGTGGTCTTGAAAGACACCTGAATGAGGCTTGAGCTGAAAATAGCCAGAATGCTATTGGTGTTCCATATAAAGTTTGCATAACTTTCCATTTAACAGGAAGCGTGTGATGGTGCGCCATAGCCTCTCTCTGTTATGTGTCTGATAATGCATCTGATCACACAACTAATGTGTTCCAGCAACTCATCAATTCGCCAGTCGCCACAGCAAGTCATGCAAATCGTATACACATCCTGAAGGTTTCTGGTCAACATAAGCAATTTCGATATACAGTAATATCTTGGTTTTCGAGCATAATTCATTCCAGAAACATGCGTGCAAAGCAAAGCACTCTTATATCAAAGCAAATTTCCCCATAAGAAATAATGGAAACTCAGATGATTCGTTCTGGGGCCCCTTAGACCACATGCTATACACACACAAAAGGTCAAAAGTCATAAAAGAAGTTGGCTAGAAGTCCACATTCACATCATGATTTAGGTACCTGACTGTGGAATCTGCTCTGCTGGGAAAGACAACTGGATTTTACTCTCTGTTTTTGATGTGACAATAATAAAGTGCAATTTGTAGCCCTGTACACACTTGGCTAGCTGCTCCATGACTAGAAATTGTTTGAAAAATAAGAAAGGATGTTAAAAACAAATTAAATAAAATATAAATATAAAGAAAGCCATGTTTGTGGTTTCTGCAAGGGAAACCTCCCTTCCTCTCTCTGCTTTGGAGTCCAGCAGTAGAAGACAGAAAGAGAGAGAGCCGCCACCATTGGCTCATTTGTGGCCATATGACCTGCTCTAGTGCTTGTATTGCAAGACATTATGTTTTAATCAAAGCAAAATTTAGAAGAAATGTTTGCTTGTCTTGCAAAACACTCAACCAAGGTACTCCTAAACCAAAGGTATTACTGTACAACATTCTGAGAGTGTTGCATACATATCTGAAAAAGTTAGCTCCCCTCTCATTGTAAACTGTTATAACAGTATCTTCTATCAGAAGTAATTAATTATGCTTTCATCTGTTGGAAATCATTCACCAAACTGCTGCTTTGCAATAATGTTTCACCCCCTGGGCCTTCTGCAAAGATAGTTGCATCATAATCTGATTAGTTTGAACAGTCCTTGACTTTGAACTATATAATTAATCTGAACTTCTTTCAAGTGGTCCTTCTATTTTACTTAAAATTCAAGACTCAGCAAACCAACTGAGTGTACTTTCAGAGGGCTGTCTTTCCCAGAGTAACTCGGCTGCTTATTAACATCTTTCTTTTTAATTTTTAATTTGTTTCTGGATGCTCCATTACACACTCATGCCGATTAACACTGGCTCTCAGGAAGACTCATTTGTTTCCAAAGCACTGTAGCTTATGTGTGGATTTGTTTAGAGGACCCTGTTTCCAAGCAGGGTAGATTCTAAATGGGCATGATGCTTCTGATATGAAAAACCCTTCATTCTTACAGCATGCAATGGGAGATCAATGTTTGTTGGTGAATCAAATCTTTTCACATCTTAACAGGTTGTTATGAGGGCTGTTTTTCTAGTTAAGATAGTCATAAATGGCTGAATGGTAAGACCTGTGAAGATTATCTACATTGGACATAAAGTGTATGGTAGAAAAACTGCCCTGCCAGGTTCATGTTCATGAGGGCAGAAAGCGTCATGGGGCAGGAGGACGAGTAGAAGTTCTAGCACCTGGGGCCGTCAGCACCCTTTCTAACCCACTCTCTCCTGAGAACTGGATGTGAACCTCGCTGTGAGGAAACCAGCAAGGAAACCAGCAAAGCTGCAAAAATATAGCCCTGGGTTAGAGGAGATAAAGACTATCCATACAATGAGAGAGTCATCTTGGCTGATGTGGAGAACTTTAATATTATTTAGCCTTGATATCGGGAGTAGGCATAGGCCTTTCGTTTCAGAACCGGACCCATTCTGAAATGAAGCACGGCAGCAAAGGTGCCTTTCAGAAGTTGGACCCATCCTGCAAAACGAAATCACCCATTGACTTACCTTACCTTACCTCGCGCTGTGAGCACTTCCAGCCAGGAAGAAGGCACCATCCTTCCTTCTCCCTGGCACTGGCCGATCAGGAGCTATGCAGGGACATGCATCATCCCAGCTCCCTGTCTGATTGGCCAGCACCAGGGAGAAGGAAAGATCACGTGTCAGAAGCTGCTTCCTCATTAGAGGTGTGCCCCCCGCGAGGTAAGGCAATGGGTGATTTCATTTCGCAGGGTGGGTCCAAGTTCCGAACAGCAGTTGTGCTGTCGTGTTTCATTTCAGAATTGGATCCATTACAAAACAAAAGGCCCATGCCTAATTGGGAGCATTTTTAAAGGAACCTGAAACTTTGAGTTTTCATGGTATGCTAGTTAGGCACACCTGGTGCTGTTCTCATGGCTACTCTTACAGATATTACCAATTACAGCGGTACCTGGACTTAAGAGCAGATCAACTTAAGAGCAATTTGACTTAGGAGCAGAAAACTGTTGGAGTTTGAACTGCCATGTTACAAATTTTAGACATGGTCTGGTCAACTTACAAATATTTTTATTCATTTTTTTATTTTTAACTTATTTTTTAATATTTTTAGATACGTGCCCCGACTTAAGAGTAGTTCGATTTAAGAGCATGCATTCGGAATGGATTAGATTCGAAAATTGAGGTATCACTGTAGTTAGCTTCAGGAAGGACCCCATTTGACTGGATGAAAGGGTTGCACCATCTCATGAGGGGAGGATAGATGTGAGGCTAGCTAGAACAATGGTTTTCCTGAGCAGTTTCATTCTTACTTGTTTCAACACGGGATCCAAGCCTGCCATTATTTTGAAATATGCTAGTGCAGTGGAACTCCGCTGCTTGGTAAGCATGGCTTTAGGCTTGATAGCTTTTGTTATTTTCTGTGGGAAATACTCTTTTGGAATCATAAAGTTTGCTTTTGAATCTATATGCCCATTTGAAATCCTTAAAATAAAATTATTATTTTTTTACAGCAATGTTCTCATGCAGACAGTTTGAGGGGCTGATGTTACTACAGAGAGTGTCTTGCACTTGGAAGACTTTTTGATCATTTTGTGGGATTTGTGTCTTCTACTTTTCAAGGTTGGTTTGCAACCTGCATAGCTTCTCCTGCTTGGAGCACTGAAGGAACAAGTAGTTCTCAAATGTCGGGAGAGGCATCTCACAGGAAGGTTTTCCAATCTGACCTGCATGGCAAGCACCCATACCAGGTACGGTAAAGCAAGGCAGTATAGCAGAGTGGTCAGTGGATCCCCTCTGTGGTAGCCTGACATCCTTCACACTCACCAAGAGAAAGGAAAAGTAGCATGTAGTATCCCCTGCCAACATAATTTGTTCCCCTTTCAAACGGAAAAAGGAGAAAATGGGAATTGGATGGTACCAGGAGAACATCATAAGAAGAGCCATGCTGGATCAGGCCAAAGGCCCATCTAGTCCAGCTTCCTGTATCTCACAGTGGCCCCACCAGACGCGTTTGGGAGCGCATGAGACTAGATATCTGTCTCCTGATAGCACTCCCCTGCATCTGGCCCTTGAAGTTTCCCGGTTTTAAGCCTGGAGATTGCACATCTCCCTTATGGTTTGTTACCTGTGATGGACTTTTCCTCCAGGAATCTGTCCAATCCCCTTTTGAAGGCATCCAGGCCAGATGACATCACCACATCCTGTGGCAGGGAGTTCCACAGACTAAAAACGCGCTGGGTGAAAAAAATATTTTCTTTTGTCTGTTCTTACTCTCCCAGCCCACAATTTGAGTGTATGTCCCCTAGTTCTGGTATTTTGTGAGAGGGAGAAGAGCTTCCCTCTATCCACTTTACTCATGTCCTGCATTATTTTGTACATCTCAATCATATCCCCCCCTCAGGCGCCCTGTGGATAGATTTATCCACAGATTTGAGTGTCCTCTAAAGTTATCCTATATGTTTGCCCCACATGTTACAGTGCTGCACAAGGGCTGGGCACCTTAAATTCCTCTTTGTTGACTTAAAAGAAACTCATTGATTTCAGTAAGAGAGAAAAGGAGAGGCCATTGCAGAACAATTATAATCCCCTTGGAACCATCGGGTCCAGACCCTTTCAAAAGGGCACAGTGGAGAATCAAACTCCCTGCCTCTTGCTCCACGCCCAGGTACCTGAACCACACGGAGCTATCCAGCAGCTGATGGTGGGGCTGAGAAAAGCCAGTGAGAATATTTTGGACAACTGAGCTCCTTTTCCTCTGCACAAACTGATCAGGTTAGGGCCCCTGTGATCCTAGCCCAGGAACTACAGGACTGTGCCCTTAACAGGTCAAGACACCAGTTAGTTCTAATGGTGTCCTCTTTTCAAAATGATCATTCAATTCATTGATGACACTCTGAAGAAATAACAAACTTTGTGTGTGTTTTGTTTTGTTGACTGGGTTTTGTTTGTTTGTTTGTTTGTTTGTTTGCAGGAGAGAAGGCAGCCATCTGCTATTTTCAGAAGCATTTTTATTGAAAATCCTTGATTATTTTGTCATACAAGCCGAGCCCAGGACATTAATCAGGACATTATTGGCTGATGAATCAAAGAAGTCAATGGCCTTAAGAGTACAGTCCTCTCCTCTCCTCAGAAGTAAAAAAGTGAAAGCACCATTGTCTTGGTCTGCATAGTCTTCCACACATTCTCAGTCTGCTCCGGTTCAGAATCAGCTCTTCCCTTTCCTATGGAGCTTTTTGATCATTTTCCAGTACATTTTTCTAGATGTATGCATCTTTGTATGATGCTTTCTAATGTATATATTTTTCCCTAGTCTAGAGTATATCTGTGTGCACTTTTTAAATGTATGCAGAGTATTATGTATGCAGAGTACAGTATTATGTACCATTCTCCAGCCAGGTGTCTCACAGATACAGGATGGGAAACACCTGGCTGGAGAATAGTACATGTGAAAGAGATCTGGGAGTCTGTGTGGACCACAAATTGAACATGAGTCAGCAGTGTGATGCGGCAGCCAAGAAAGCCAACGTGATTCTTGGTTGCATCAACTGAAGCATAGTGTCTAGATCAAGGGAATTGATAGTACCACTCTAGTTTGCACTGGTCAGACCCCACCTGGAGTGCTGTGTCCAGTTCTGTGCACCTCAATTTAAAAAGGATGTTCACAACCTTGAACAGGTCCAGAAGAGGGTGGCCAGGATGATTAAAAGTCTGGAAGAAATGTCTTACAAGGAGTGGCTTAGAGAGCTGGGAATGTTTAGCCTTACAAAAAGAAGGCTGAGAGGGGATATGATAGCCATGCTTAAATATTTGAAAGGATGTCATATTGGAGAGGGGACTGGTTTGTTTTCCATGGCCTCAGATACTAGAACACAGGATAACGGTTTCAAACTAAAGGAAAAGAGATTCAATTTAAACATTAGGAAGTACTTCCTGACAGTTAGAGCTGTTCGGCAGTGGAATATGCTTCCACGGAGGGTGGTGGAGTCTCCTTCTTTGGAGGTTTTTAAGCAGAGGTTGGATGGCCATCTGTCGGAAATATTGTGATGGGGGTTCCTGCATGGCAGGGGTTGGACTGGATGGCCCTCGAGGTCTCTTCCAATTCTTTGATTCTATGATCCTCTCCCCATCCCCCCATCATGCATTGGAATAATTAGAAATATGTTTATTATTTATTTTAAATATTTTAAATAAAAGAAAAGTCAGCTTGTTTTTTTTAAGTTTTCTTTCTTTCTTTGCACTTAATAAAAGGTAGATCTCCTGACCTAAACTAATCATCATTCTGACATTAAACGGTACTTTAGAACAGTTGAAAGACCTGGTGGACCAAAAAAGGAGACTGGACAAGGAAGCCCAACAGTACAAAATCATGAAGGATATCATTAGGGTATCAAAAGGCTAATTTTTTGTTCGTTTTTGCCTTTTGGATGCTACAGCATATGCTCATGCTGCCTGGGGGGTTCCCAGGAGTTCTAATCCAGAAAAATAACTTTTTGAAGCTCCCAGCAGGGCATGTCCTTTATTTCTAAACTGGAGCTTTTTAAGTTATATAAAGACGGTCCTAGATGACTTCTGATACAGAGCATTTCTAAGCAATATTTATATTTATTTATTTATTTATTTATTCGATTTCTGGACTACCGATCTGGCAACCAGGCCACTCTGGGCAGTTTAGAACGATGATGACATACATACACAGTACATTATTTAACAATATACATAACATTAAGAACTGGGGGGGGGCAAAAGACCTCGACAAAAACACTATTCTTCAGAACAATCTTAAAAAACTTTAAATTAAAAAAAAGAACAGTGCTGGGTGGTGTAGAATCATCAGATTGATTTAATTTAGCTTAATTTAAAGGGTAAAAGCTGGGGTTATATCCTGGTCTGCGGAAATGCCTGTGGAACATCCAAGTTTTCTATGATCATTTGAAAGAACCCAGAGAGGGGGCCGGGCATATTTCAGGTGGAGTGATTATTATACAAGGGGTACAGCTGGCTGTCAAAACAAGAGGAGCCAGGACTGCCTTTCATTTGCTCTGACAAGTTCCTTTTTCCTTTTCCTTTTCCTGTCTGGGAATTTTTTTTTAGCAGATTATAAATGCACTTCAGGCATTTGGGCACTGAGCTCTTTGGTTGAGCATACTTACAAAGCAGTCATAAATGCTGCTAATTTAACCACAGCAAATATTTTAGGAGCTAATTGGGAGCCATTAGATTCTACATTATTTTGCATGAATCACTTGCAGAATTTAATCGGGCAAAATGCTTTTCTTAAGTCTCACTCTTTGCCTTGGTAATCTTGCATGCCATAATCAAATCATAGTTCTCCTTGTTCTAGCTATGGAGGGCTGGAGTCCAGAAACAGAAACATTTGCAAACTTGTTCAGTAAAATACATTTAACTAGAACAGCATAGACTTCCTGGTTGAAGGAGCAGTTGGCCAAACACATGCGAAAGGGGTTGTGTCAATCTGTATAGAATTTGGCACCAGATGTAACAGAGTGTACAGAGAAATAGTCAGATTGAGCGCTTGGGCTATTGGAAAGGCAGATTAGAGTTCACTCAGTTCTGATACTCACTGACTGGGTTTGATTAAACTCCCCCCCCCCGCCGCCTGTAACTGCGAAGCTAAATTGCTACTCTGAGCTCTTTAGAGCAATAGCGAAATGCAACAGTCTTGATTGATTTACTGTGGTATTTTCCAACTGCTTCTATTTTGAAATGGCAAAGGGAAGTCTAGTTGTGCTGGAAAATCTGCAAGAAAATTTGGTGTAATTTCAACTTTGTTCTTTTTTCTTCCATATCCCCCCTTCCTACTTCATAAGTCACAAAGCACCATAAAATATGTTTAAAAGCAGGTGCAGTTTCTAAAAATGCAGTAAATCATAATATTTATACCATATGAACTAAATAATTGGGCTAATTTAAACAGATAATTCAGATTACAGAAACCAGATTACACCATTTCAAATCTACAGTGATCCCCCACCTATTGCAGGGGTTAGGGACCTGACCTGACACGCAATAATTGAAAATCCGCGATATGCGGATGCAGGTCGAGTCAGGCCTGGGGGGGGGGGCGCTAGCTGGGGTCTCTTGTACTTAACCCCAGCCTGGCCCTACCCCAAACAGAGAGCCTTCCTGGGCATTCTGGGGGCCCCAAAAGGGCCTCCCTGCAAACCAGAAGTGACTTCCGGTAAAGAAAGGCTCTCGGAGGCCTCAAAAATGATATTCAGTGTTCCGGAAGTCACTTCCGGTTCACAGGGAGGCACCTTTAGGGCCTCCAGAAGGCCCGGGATGGCCCTCACAGGCCTGTTCAGGGCAGCTCCAGTCCTGTGGTAAGTATGGGAGGCTTGAAACAGGACTGTCCCCCCTTACCCTAGGGGGCCTTTTTTCATATACTGCAGTCCGTGATATAGTGGGACCGCACTATACGAACTACGAAAGGGCAGGGGACCACTGTACCACAAGAAAACAACATCCACCATTAAGAGGTCCTAATCAGTAGTCAAGGGCTGGTTTGAATAAAATGGTTTTGGCTTGCTGACAGGAGGACCCCAAGGAGGGCCCATCCTAGCCTCTCTGAAAAGGGTGTTTCAAAGCCCAGGAGCAGCTGTTGAGGAGGCCCGCTCTATTAGCTTGACCAAGCATGCCAGGGAGCATGGGGAGACCCCTCCTGAGAATTTCTGGCGATGCACGGATAGGTATTTTTGGACTAAAACTCCCAGATTTCCCTAGTCAGCATTCTGGGAGTTGTTATTAAAAAAAAACACAAATCAGTAAATGTGTAAATTCATCACACTTGAAAATGAGACTGTTGTTCCTGCTTCTTCAAATGCCATATCATTGTAGAAGATTGGTGATCAGTAGCATGATCTGTTTTTTATCCCTTTTTATCCAAAGCTATTCTAAATAGGGAAGCTGCGCCCACTGTGAACCATTGGCTTAAAATTTTAAAGCCAGAATGCTCTTCTACACCCTGGGCCATGCTTCCCATCTGTTTTTCCTTTAAGGAAAACCTGGAACAGATAGTACTTGTTATTGTACATTATGTGACCAGAATATTATATTTTTCTTCTCTTTGTGGCATTGAAAATGTCTAGCTTTTTATTCATATGCTGTAATACGGCCACATTAGTGACTCTGGCTATCCAAGGTATTTTTGCAATTTGTCTGTACATCCACATCTCAAATGCTTCCAGCTTCCTACAGTGGAGAGGCCAGATAATGGTATCTACAACTACCAGAAGCATCTGATCCAAAGAGGGCAGCTGACATAATGGCCAGTAATGGCAGTGAAGAAAGCAATGGGAAACCAATTCACTTAAGTTAATTTCGTCAGGCAAACCTTTAAAATTGACTGGAAAACCTAAACCCATGGCCCCTAGTCCCAGGTAGCCTTCAGTGGGCAGGGAGTGCTAAGAATCTCCGGGCCAGTCATGAGAAGGATAGCTACCTGGAATGTCCATAGCTTATTTCAAAGTGGAAAAACCCATAACGCCATCAGAATAATGGAAAGACTTAATACTGATCTCAGTATTAGTGACACTATTGCAGAGTTTTAAATTTCTGGTAAAATTCCTTTTTGCTACAGAGTAGATCCCCACAGGAAAATAACTACAAATTCCCCAGAGACTACCCCTTTCTCATTAACAGGCACTTAAAATCTCAATAACACACTCAGAGATACTTATAGAAGAATAAAAATGTTATTTATTTGCAGTTGCTTCAAATTATAAATATGTATATGCTGCTTTATTCATTGCACTCATTCTTAGCAACTGCCCAAACAGATCAACAGCAAACAAAATAACTTCCCCCTTCCCCAGCCAAAGAAGGAAAGATAAAATGGCAATCAGCAGAGACGCGGGACTCTCTCTGAATTCAAAGGATGGAAGGAACTGTTGGTTAATACCATATAGACAGATACTTACTACAGCCCTGAATAGTATCTCCCAGTCACAAGAGACTTGGATCAGATTACCGTGAATAGGGCTCACTCAAAATATTTCCCTGCACACAACAGACATAGCTTTTCTCCCCAAGTCTAAATTGGACAAGTACTCTAGGCTATTCGTCATTTTGTCACCCAAGACACAAAAGTTTCCTTGTAATACAATCATACTAACAGAATAAGTATTGACTGGCCTGTAATGAAATCCAAACCTGTTTCTTAAAGTGATTATCTCACTACATGTACTGATAAAATCCACCCCAATGTTGACAAGTTGCTCAGTAGGCATGTGCTACTCATTGTTTTTGTTTGTTTGTTAGACTTCAACAAGCAGAATTCTGAGTGTTCCAGCCCAAGGGCCCAGACAGCTAGAGACAATTCGCTCTCCAGGATGAGGGCCTCTTTCAGAGGCTCCATGGACTGTCTTGGGCCTTGCGTTCTGTAGGTAATATACAAAAAGAAAAGGAAGCCACTGAGTGTTGATAGCACAATAATGACAGCAGCTTGCTGCTACAGCTACGGTGACTTTTCTTCTGAAGAGACAGATGTGACAAAATTAAATAATGGAACAGGAACTGGAATAGTTACTGTAATATGTCATGATTAGCCCCAACTACAGTAGATGCACCAAATCAAGTGGATTTGCATTGATTTATTATGTAGCAGTTGATTCAATGGGTATACATGGTACCTCGGATAATAAATTTAATTCATTATTTGAGTTAATGTCCTAACTGAAAAATTTGTTATCCGAAATGCAGTTTCCCATTGAAATGAATGGGAAACCAATTAATCCATTCCAGAGGTCCAAAAAAAGGCAAAAAAGCTGTGGGGGGGGGGTTCCAGACCTCTTTATAAAGTGCACCTTAAAGGCATGCAGTGCTGGAACACACACACAGAGAGAGAACACACACCCCTGCAGTGCAATGCAAACATGGACAAACGAAAGCAGCAAGACTCTCCGCAGCCTTTTCCTGCCAAAAATGCAGTGGGGGAAAATGAAACATAGACAAACACAAGCAGCAAGAGAAACCCAGCCCATTCTTGCCTGCAGAGCAATGGAAAAATTGCAAATATGGACAAAAGAAAGCAGCAAGACTACCCCCAGTCTGTTCCTGCCAAAAATGCAATGGGGAAAAATGCAAACATAGACAAACACAAGCAGCAAGAGAAACCCAGCCCATTCTTGCCTGCAGAGCAATGGAAAATATTGTAAACATGGAGAAAAGATAGCAGCAAGGCTACCCCCCCCAGCCTGTTCCCACCTAAAGTGCAATGAAAAGCAGTGCAAAGACGAATAAAAGCTAGCTCCAAAACAAACACCAGGTCGTTCCTGCCAAAAGTGCAATTGAAACCAATGCAAAAACACAAAAGAAAGCAATTATCTGCCTTGTGGTTACTTCCCAAAAGTACTGATCACATCTACAGAAAATTACACCAAGTCACACAAATGGCTACTTCCCTTTATCTGCCCGTTAATCACGGACTAGGTTACTGGCAATCAACAGGAGTGCAGATTCCGGAAAGATTTCTCTGCTCCTCAGACAGGGCTAAATCAGGGAAATGTGTTCAATATAATTCTGAAATATCAATTACAGCTCACAGAACCATGGATGCCTCCTTGAGCTCATTAGAAGAAAGACAGGTTATGAGTGCAATAAATAAATACAGTACCTTATATTTAGGTTTTGTTTATTATTATTCCTCATTATTTACCATATCAAGCAATAAGCTCAAAATGATTGTTTCCATCTCCTCAATGCTGTGCTTCTTCATGTAACCTTACCTCCCTTGAGGATCCTGCCTAGGTGTTAAAACTATCCCAGGAGGCTTTTCTCTTGGTTCAACCACCTTCACGAGGAGATGGCCTTCTTTGTCGCTGCTCCAAGGCTCTTCAGTTCCCTACCACAAGAGGCCGTGTTGGCCCCATCTTTGCAGTCCGTCTGCAAGCAAGTAAAGGTCTTTCTCTTTCAGTATATTGCGGTTTTAATTACACAAGCCACCTTGGATCCCTTTTTAGGAAAAAGGTGTGGTAAAATGGTTTAAATGAATAAATAAATCCCATGAGATAGATAAAATTGAGAGCGTGTGAAGTAGCTCAAGGTAAAGCCATGAATCTGATGGCAAAGGGGAGACTTGAATCCTGGTCTTCAGCATGGTAGTCTCATCACTCCACTCTACTGCCATTCTTCATTACTGAAGATTCATGCCCCTTCTTTTCACTTGTACTCTAAGGCCGTTACTTCACGAGCCGCTCGCTTCGCGGCTAGCCTTCTTTTCTGTGCGAATCGATCGTTTCAGGCCACACGCTCCTCCTTTTTGGCTGCGATGCCACCCCGACCACGCCCCCTTTACCGTGCTCCAAGTGGGGCGAGTGGTTCCCCTGGCTGCTGCCGGGAATTTTTTCGCTTCGCATCTTGCTTCGCTCCCAACGTCACGTGTGGTCTTGGTTTTTGGCTTTTATTTCAAGTTTTTTAAAAAAATATTCAAACAGGGATATCGATGCATTGCTATATTGTTTCATCGCTTTGCGCTGTTACTTCCTCGCTCAAGTAGGGGCGGCGGCGGCGGCGGCGGCGGCGGCGGCGGCGGCCCGGCCAGAGCAGGGCACCCAGGGCAGGCAGCGTGCAAGCGGCGGAGGGCGGGCGGCTGTGCCATGCGGGGCTCCCCCCCGAGTACCGGCGGCGGCGGCGGGGGGGGCTGCCAATGATGCCAGGAAACAGTTGAAATCAGTAGAGCCATTGCAACTGACAGTCCAGCATCAGTGCATCGATACGCCGTCGGTAGGAATTTTTTTAAAGGACGGATGGGAAATAACGAACGTTGAAAAGTGGCATGCGAATGCGAAGGGAGCACGTGAGGTTGTGCTCGAATCGGTCCTAAAACTGCAGCTCGTGAGTACTGAGAAACAGGGGCGGGAGCAAAGCGAGAACACGTGACCGCCACGTGACCGCCTCCGAATTCAAATCGAAGGCAATATCGCTGCGGAGCGCCGCGCCTCGTGAAGTAAGGGCCTAAGTCACACTATATCCCAGCTGTGTGTTCTCTGTCCAAATGTGAAAAAGGCTGTGGGGAATGCCAAGGAGTGAACTGTCATCTCTGGTATATTGGAATGCCCATTCACCTCTCAACAATTGTGAGGAAGACAAAGGAAGTGTGAAAAGAGAGCCAATGACATCATAGGCCGCGGGCTTTTCTGCGCATATAAATTTCCTGTGTATTTTTTTCCGGGTGGTCACGTGGTTTTAATGTGCAGTTAGTGTCCTCTCTTCTGTGTCGTGTTTTTGTATTCTGGTTTGGTCTCTACCTGTCTACTTCGCATTTTGTCCTTCTTTCCGGCTCTAATTTCCAAGCCTCCGTGGTGTTAAAGGGTAACAACTGATTTTACTGCATATTTTCAGGGGGCTGTCGTGGTTACAGAAGCAAATAAGTAAGCCCAGCTCCTGAAGGTGGTTTAGGAGACTTCACTGAAACTGCTTTTCCTGGGGTGTGGGTGGCTGGGACCAGAATTTACTTCTCTTCCTGGTTAGCACACGATCTTTTACTATGCAGTTCACCGTCGGGAAACTGCGCAGAAAACGCTGGTAGGACTGCAGCCAAAGTCTCTGGTGATCAAAATGGACCAATATTTTGACCCTGAAGGCTCTGTCTGGTTGCACTTCAACTCTGTCTTCATGTTCAAAACAAAATGCCACCTTCCTACATTCATTCCCTTGGTGAGTGCTGCACACATCTAGCGAACTGTTAATTAATCAAGATGCCTCTCTTCCAGGCTGCAAAGAAATAACAGGAATGCTACTGCTGTTTCTATTCTGGGCACTGTAATTCTTAAGAGCTAGAAACCATATAAGCACTTGAATGGGTTGCATTATTGCATCTCTTTCTCTTTTGACAAACAGCAATATTACTAGGCAAAACTGAAGCTTTTAGAGACAGCATCCCCCACTTCCAGACAATAGCTGTGTTTGCTAAGAGCTTCAAATAGCCCTTTTTAAATAAAAGAAATGAAAAAACTTACACATATCAGAATACTATAAAGACCTATTAGCTCATTCACTATGTTCCTAAGAAATTTAAGCAGGTTCAAAAGAGAGAGAGAAAAGACTTCCCCCACTATTCTTCAGGGATTTTATTAACTATGTACAGTTCTGAACTAATCCAATTAGTTTTCTGCTAGAGGAGAAGCTCTGTTGAGTCAAATGTTTATAGGCTATTATTAATTCTTTATGCTTAAAGTTCAAGAGATCTCCTTGGTATTATATTTGTGTAATGGACAGGCAATGGCCTGGACTCATTAACATGCAACAGCTTTCCCGTAAGTTCACACTTCTAAGCTTGTAAAAGTTACTTACTTGGATGCCATCTCCCAGAGTCCTCCACCTACACAGCAATGCTCATGTTGGATGAGGACTTCTGGGGTTTACTGACCCCCCCCTCAAATAACTTTCTATCCTCTGCCCAGGACTATAATGCTCTCTGTTTTAAATTGTAGAGGTACTGTACATGACTCATGAAAGCTCCTTAATATGTTGAAACTGATTGAAGGAATACGCTCCTCTATATATATAGTGTGTGGGTGTGAAAACTGGAAAGTTAAAAAAAAACAGCTGATGGGGAAAACATTATTTGTTTGAAATATGGTGCTGGAGCATATTGCGCAGATACCCTAGATCAGTGGTGGCAAACCTTTGGCACGCTAGATGTTTTAGACCACAACTCCCACAGTCCTTTGACATTGGCAATCTGGGCTTGGAATTCTGGGGGTTGTGGTCCAAAACAACTGGAGCGCCGAAGGTTTGCCACTACTGCCCTAGACTGCTACCAAGATGAGCAGGTAGGCCCTAAATCAAATCAACTGAATTATCTCCGGAGCCAAAAATGATGAAATGGAGACTGTCATACTGTGGCCCTATCATGAGAAGGCAAGATTCTCTGGAAAAGACAATAACGCTGGGAAAGTTTGACGGCCGCAGGAAAAGAAGAACAAATCTGAGTTTATAATTGCTGAGCGGGGCTGCTGAGGACGGGACATTTTGGAGAATCATGGAGTGGCCAGAAATCAGAGGCAGCATAATCGTTGCTTTATTGTCAGGCTGGGATTTAAATAATTTGGGTAACATTATTGGAATGTCTCTCACTATTCATATTAGTCCAGAGAGATAATGTGGTAGAATGGCAACAGAATAGTGGGCTGGGACATGGAAGATCCAAGTTTTCATTCCACGAGCCATGAAATTCAACAGGGGTAATCACTTTCAGCTTATTTGTATGTTTGTTTGTTTTAAGATTTATACACCGCCTGCTTCCTAAAGGAAAATCAAGGTGGTGTACATAATAGATGAAACCAAGCAAAACAACAACTACAACAGCCAAGAATTAACAGCAAGAAGAGAATGTAAGGCACCCAGCAGAACTACACAGAACACAGGGCTTACCTCACAGAGTTCTTGCGAAGATAAAATAAGGAGGCAGACAAATATAATCTTGAGCTCACTGGAGGAAAGGTAGGATAAAAAGGTAGCTCATTAAAATATAATAATAAATCATACATGGGTTTTCAATCATAAGCCCTTCCTTTGAAAAAAAATTCTCTTGGAATATAGCCTATTAGTTAACTGGAGTATCTTAAATGAAAGTGCATTTGAGCTGCAGAGGGAGGTGGCCTGAGTACTCAATTGAAAAAAGAAATCAGAAGCAGACTGCCTTGTCTCCTCCCCTCTGTTAAGAGCTTTCATTAGGAAGCTGCCCCCAGAATAGTGTGCGAGGGGAGAGACTCTGTACTAGACATTAAGTACTAAAATATTTCAGAGGGATATGCCAAGTTCCTTTGGTCGTTTTTTACCTGACATCCTCGTCCACAATCCAAGATTAGTTGTAAACCAATTTCCTTTTTCAACTCAACATTGTTTTATTCTACAGCTTAACAGGGTTGTAGTTCTCTAACTATTCATCTTGGAACATAATAGTTGATTGTTTTCTTTTGATCACTTTTTCTAATACTTTGGGACATGCTTTCTTCTTTTTGTTAACAGTATTGTCTTGTTCCTCTTATTAGTCATCATATGGCGTTTATACATGACCCCTAAGCTCCGCCGCAAATGGCTGCAAGCTCCGGAGCTTAAAAATGTTTCCCCACCAGCTCCGGAGTTTGCAGACAATTAAGTGCGACCCCGCCCACTTTAGCGCGACCCAGCACACTTTTCTTGTACCTTCTCTTTGGAGGTGAAAAATCTTTGATGCGGTGCAACGATAGCGAGTGCGGGGCTCTCCTCGCTTCTGTTTGCTGCTTTTTGGCTCCCGACCCTTTAAGAGCTACTTTTACAGAGAGAGGGGTTGGACTTGATGGCCTTACGGAGACGAGAGGCAGAACGAGGTGAGCGGCATGCTTTTGTTTCTCTTTTTCTCCCTCCCCTCACGCAGCCAGCAACCAGGAAGTGCGGAGGGGGTTGGGGACAGAGGAAGAGCGACGAACCCCTAAGATCTCTGGTCCGAATTTAAGTGGCCAGCGAATCTTAGGGGTCGTGTAAAAAGGCCCATAGTCTCTGTAACTATCCCTTCCTAACATGATCATAACCATGCCATAGAACTGCAAGAATATCCTCCTCTGCCAAGTGTCTCATTTTGTTATTATCTCAGTAATAATGTCATCAAAAACAAATCTGATGGATGACTTCAGGTAAGGTGTTCTGTACAAGTAATTTTCAATATTGGATTCCTGAGAGTTCTTGATACATCCAGAAAGTATTACCGAACGAAATGAAGTCATAAGCCACTGCAATTGATGGTCCAAATATTTGTTCTACGTGGTGGTGCCACAATCAATGAGAGAACAGTGTAGGCAGCATCACGTAATAAGAGCCAAACCATACATTTCTGATAACCCATCCAAAAAACCAGAAGGAACTTCTTCAGGGCCAGGAATGTCTTACTATTAGAGCAGTTTATCATATGTTCCATAATTTGCAAATTAACTTGCATTGTTTTGGGAATAATCTACAGTTTGGCTGTGTTCACAAGCATGGTTATTTAATCATGAAGCCAAGCCCTTTGAGGAAAGCTTGAAAAAACTGGGTATCTTTAGCCTTAAGAAAAGAAGATTATGAGGAGGGAAGACAGCACTTCTCCAATAATTGAAAGGTAGAAGGCTGTATCTGTTCTTGATAGTTGCAGAGTATAGGACACATAATAATGGGCTCAAGGTACAGGAAGCTCAATCTAGGCTGAATTTCAGGAAAACCTTCTTTACTGTTAGATCAGTATGACAATAGAAGCAATTTCCTTGGGATATGATGAAGGCTCCAATGCAGGAGGCATTCAAGAGAAAATGGGACAACCATTTGTCAGATCTGCTTTGATTTGGATTCCTGTATTGAGCAGGGAGTTGGCACCTTCCAACTCAATTATTCTGTGATTCTATGGAGGGCTCTAGTCTGCTTAAATGGATTTTAGCTTCTAATCATGAACTATCTATAACACAGCAGCCAGAATCCCATTGTTTACATCACCAGTGCAAGTCAAACGGGCAAACTGTGGCAAATTCCCTATGGCATTTCCATGTTGTATGCCAAGTCATACAGCTGCACACAACAAGGAATACAAGCATCAGTTTCTTAGCTAGTAGAAATGTACCACTCTGATGTATGCCTTTTGACTCAAGACCCAACTACATATGGAGGAGGATACTACTGGAGGAGTACCATGTCCTGGATCCCTTCCAGTCCGGGTTCAGGCCGCGTCATGGGGCCGAGACGGCTCTGGTCGCGCTGCACGATGATCTGTTGAGGAGGGCTGACAGGGGTTGCTCTACCCTGCTGGTCCTTCTCGACCTGTCAGCGGCTTTTGATACCGTCAACCACGGTATCCTGCTGGAGCGGCTCTCGGAGGTAGGGATTGGGGGCCAGGCCTTGTGCTGGCTCCGGTCCTTCCTTGAGGGCTGCACCCAGCGAGTGAGCTTGGGGGGTGAGCTGTCGGCTCCCTGGACACTCTCTTGTGGGGTGCCTCAGGGGTCGTCACTCTCCCCAATGCTCTTTAACATCTATATGAAGCCGCTGGCTGAGATCATCCAGAGTTATGGAGTCTGCTGTCATCAGTACGCTGATGACACGCAGCTCTATCTCTCCTTTTCCACCTGTGCAGTGGAGGCCGTCCGGACCCTTGATCGTTGCCTGGCTGCGGTTCTGGACTGGACCAGGACTCACAGACTCAGGCTCAACCCTGGTAAGACCAAGGTTATGTTCTTCGGGGGCACCTCGGAGGGGTATCATGGCCCTCTTCCCAGTCTGGGTGGGTCTGCCCTCCAGCTGGAGCAAAGAGTGAGGAATCTGGGCGTCGTCCTGGACCCAGATCTGACCCTGGAATCTCAGGTGTCAGCCGTGGTCAGGTCGGCCTTTTACCATCTAAGGCTTATCGCCCAGATTCGCCCGTACCTCAATGAGGGCTCCTTGAGAACTGTGGTACAGGCACTGGTCATGTCGAGGCTGGATTATTGCAACGCTCTCTATATGGGGCTCCCCTTGAACCTTGTTCGGCGATTGCAGCGGGTCCAGAATGCGGCGGCCAGGCTGGTGGTAGGTGCGTGCCGTTATGACCGTGCCACCCCCATCCTGGCTCGCCTGCACTGGTTACCCGTTGCCTCCCGAATAAGGTTCAAGGTGTTGGTTTTGGTATACAAAACCCTCCATGGCCTGGCCCCTGCTTATTTGGTGGAGCGTCTCCCCCGACAACTAGATCTGGCCCGACCCACCCACTCTTCGATGGCCCTTTCGCTGCGGACCGTCACTCTGAGGGAGGCCCGTAAAACGAGCACTCGCGGACAGGCCTTCTCGGTAGTGGCACCAACCATCTGGAATAAGCTTCCCAGTGAATTACGGCAGGCTCCATCACTGGCGTCCTTTAAGAAAAATCTTAAGACCCTACTTTTTCGGGACGCCTTCGGCGACGTCTAGGGATCCAGTTTGGGTTGTTGTTGTTTTGTTTTTGTTTTTAAAACCGCCAATTTATTCTTGGATACTACTGTTTTAGCTGTTTTATTGATTTTACTTGTTTACCTTTATTGTTGTAAACCACCCTGAGTCCCCTTTGTGGGAAATAGGTGCGGTATATAAGTGTGAAAAATAAATAAATAAATAAATATGCATTGGATTTTGTGCACAGTTTGGCTCAGAGATGAAAAAAGTGTTTATGTGAATACACCCAAGCCCATGTGGGTTTCCTATGGAATGATCAAAATCTGCCTTAGCAGATCCACATGACTTATATCAGGAAGTCAATGACAGAAAGAGAAAGACGCTGCATTCTCTATCTTCCTGGCCCACTCTATTCCAACAAATTATTATTATTATTCTGAGCTATCCAGCACTTCTGTCCCTGGCCTGAGTTCAGTTAGACCACAAACTCCACCAATCATCTCTAAAGGACCATTACATGACCTAGTAGCACTAACTGTTTCTGCTGCTTCCTTCTTGCTGAAGTCTACTTGGAAGGCTGTTTTTGAGAGCCCCATTGACTAGAATATTATGTGATGTTTCATAGATGGGTTACTGCGGGGGAAGGAAATGGTAGAAATGCAAGACTTGCTTGCAGAAGTAGAGGTATCTGCCATTCATTCAACGGGCCGTATCGATCATCATTGTTGTTGTCGTCAACAACACATATCTGACGTTCTTCAAGATGCCTACCCACTGTTCTCCCAGTGGAAGGAAAACCCGGTCTTGGTGGGAAATCAAAGGCTCATACAAAATCAGAAGTGGAACATGGAAACCATTTTATGAGACTCCCTCCCTCTCTCTCTCTCTCTCTCTCTCTCTCTCTCTCTCTCTCTCTCTCTCTCTCTCTCTCTCTGTGTGTGTGTGTGTGTGTGTGTGTGTGTGTGTGTGTGTGTGTGTGCAATCACAAATAAATGTCAATCAGCTCCCTGTAAAAGTGCATTTCCTTGCTTTTCTTTGCATAAGTACACAGCCAGGGCCAGCTGTTGTTCTACTCTGCAATTTCCATTTCATTGTTACAGTATATTTAAAAATCTTACTGGAAACTGTCTTTCTGTTGAAATATATTTCAGCATTTTGTGGCGCAGCTTCTCTAATGGATTCAGGACAGAGCCTATAACTATGCATTTAAAATGTCCAGCCAGTTGCCCTACTGCTCTTCTCCCACACAAATAATCTCCCAAAGTCCTTACACCATTATGCAGAGCATGGTCGCCGTTATTAACTCGGTCGTAGCAGTAAAGCAGAGCTGGGCAGCAGTGTGTTAATAATAGGCCTAATGAAGTACAAAATACTTTCTCAATAGACATGCACAAGAAAAGAGATTTTACTGGCAGGGGGTGGCGATGGGAATATGAGTATGACTCCACTCTGTATACACTATTTCCTGCCACCACTCCAATCTGCAGCAACGCTCTTAGTTCTCTTAACAGCTGTGGTAGAAATCTCAGTGTAACAAAAGCTCACGGAATGGCAAGTTGTTGGAGAGGTCGAACATTACCATTAACAGCCTCCAACTCCTCCGAGGGTTAGATGTTATTTGGGTCATTAAAAGCAGGACTTAAACACAATGCTGGACTTCAGCAATGGTGAGCATTGACCCATGTCACAACTTTTACTACCTTAATGTTGTTTTTCACCACCCACACACAGAGAGGGACACTTATGTTCTTTGTAACAAACGAGGCAATTTCCTTCTAGTAGCTTTGTTATTATGGTCTCCCATTCTGAATTCAAACAAGGTTCCTAAACACAGTGCATTTGCAAATCTTATGTTATCTTGGGTCAGCTGGACTTCCAGGGTATTTTGCTCTTTAAAAACACTGCAGATAAAGAAGCCTGTCGTGCTAATAAAAATTGTCACTGAGAGAATATGTTCTTTTCAATATACAATAGGAAGGGGGCTAAAAGAATCAATCTCAAACTCACCTTTAATTTATTTATGCAAGACGGCATTGATAGCCACCAAACAGCAATATGAGCAGGGAATAAGCGCTTGGAGGGAAGTTCTTAAATGTGTAGGAAATGAGGAGACAATTCTGCCCCAGGCAATTGTGAACCAACTGTTGACCACAGAAGCAAGATCCCACCTTCATAAAACCTTATTTTTTTAAAGGTCTGAAACACAAACAGTAAAAGTGCACTTGGTTTTAAAGGGAAGTTCAAATTGTCTTGTGAAAAAGCCACAATGAAACACAGTCAAGGCTTTGCGTATAAGAAAAATAACTCTTTTCAGGGTTATCTGCATCTATATACAGCTTATGGCAAGTAGCAAGATTAATGGCTATTGTTGTACCCCTAGGGTTGGAGTATTCTTGTAAGCCTTCTCTGAACTGGTGGAAATAAAAGGCTGTCTGCACTGGTGAGTATTTGCCTGGACCAACCATGGCAGAGTCCTCCTCTTGAATCCATTCATCTGCACTGTACCAACTGCAACAGATTCTGCCAACCTGTCATACAAGGGTGCATTTAATTATCTTTTGTGTTCAGTCTGCTTGCAAAACATATCACACAGAAAGCCAAAATAGATTCAAATGGAGTGAAAATTGGTGGAAGGGATGTCAATAATTTAAGATACACAGATGACACCATCTTATTGGCAAAAAGCAGCAATAAATTGAAATGTGATTTAGTGAAAGTGAAAGAAGAAATTGTCAAAGCAGGACTACAGTTGAACATTAAGGAGACCAAAATAATGACTAGAGATGAACTACATAACTTCATCATTGACAATGAAGACATTGAAATAGCAAAACACTCTATTGTGTATACCTTGGTTCAATGATCAATCCCAGTTGAGAGTGTAGCAGAGAAATCAGAAAATGGAAGAGCAGCAATGAAAGAACTAGAAAAGGCCATCAAGCATAAGGACATGTCACTGAAGACCAAGACCACCCACATTCTGTATTCCTTTTCACACTGTACAGGCATGAAAGCTGGCCAGTAAAGCTACCCTTTCCAAGGGTAGGTCATCCCTTTCCTCATTAAACGGCACTTGCAGTCTCAATAACTCACTCTGAGATATCAATTGTGGGAAGAATAAAAACAATGTTCTTTACTTACAGCTCTGAACAGATCAACAGCAAGCTAGCCAACTGAACTGAACGCTTCAACAGACTTCACCAGATGCTCAAGATGGGAAAATACTGAGAAGACAGGAATGGGCTTTAAATTCATAGGCAAGAAGGAATGGTTGGTTACTGCTGGGTAGACTGACAGTTGCTGAAGCCCAGAAAAGCCCCTCCCAGTCCAACAAATTGTAGACAGGGTGGGAAGTTGAAAAACACCAAAAGCACCCACATGTACTTTTCTAGAGAGGAGAAAAGCCTCCATCTGAAGGGCTTGCGCAAAACTAATTTCTTTCTTGGAGGAGTCCTCCATTTTTGAAGGACTGCTCAGTCCAAGTCCTCCTTTATAGGCAAGGAAACATAAGGAGGGTGGCAGGGAACTTAAAAGTTGCTCATCCACAGACAGTACCTGGACAGCAGACTCAGCAGAAGCACATCTTTGAATCATCGTCTTCTCCACTTGAGTAAAATGCATTACTGCCACATTACTGTACATGAAGCTTTGTTTAAATTATAATAATGATTCCTAGTTTTGTGCCTGTACTAATTCATTCACAAGTGTTCCCCTCTGCCCTCATCTTGGAATACTCTCTCATTTTTAGTAATAGGTAAGTGGCCAGTATAATGAGGGAGCCAAGGAGTTTACTGCTGCATGTTGCTGATCTGCCCCCAAGGAAGGAAACGTTTGCTAAAATGTGTTGGACTGCAATATCGGCATTTGAGAACAGTTTCTCCTTTGTCCTTTTGTTTCATTTATTGCTTTGCCCTTCGGGTTTCTGGGATTTGAAAAGAGCCTCATTCAGAGTTCTTCTGAGGAACCTTTCAGTTATTTTTACTCAAACATATTATTTCTGTGTTTCTACATAGAAGATGAAGCGGGAGATTTTCTTTGCTAAAGCTACAGGGATAATTAGTTGTAATAGTCAAAGAGCCCAAGTACATTAATACTTCTTTAGCTGTATTAGCAAATGGAAGTTGTTAACTTGAGTCTTATGCTGTAATAGTACACTTGAACTTCCAGGTGTTCTTCATTCCATGAAACCCACAATACTTTCCAGCTTTTAAAAACCCTCAGAATATTATTGAGTTCCACCAGTAACCTGCTGCCATGCTTAACTGTATTAAAACACACTGTGAAATTGAGCAAAATCCTGGCAGACCAAAATATAGTATGCACTTTGAAAGTATGGATGTTATGCTTCCTTCTCAGCCATGCAGACTTGAAAATAGAATATATATATATATTTTTTACCACAGAGATGAGTTTCTCTCTCTATTGCTGCTTTAAGACTCTGGAGCTCCTTCCTGTCTTCAGACTGAGCTTCGTGGCTCAAGATATGCACACTGAGCAATGCTCTTCAGCCAAAAATTTAATTGCATTGAGTCCTCCCAAAACTGAGGGAGTATCGGCAATAGGGAAAGTGGGTGCCCAACATCGCCTGACCCAGAGAAGGCTGTGGATGGGACAGTGTACCCCACTACCTAACTATGCTTCCCCATTCCTGCTCTACCTACCTCAGCTGAGTGATAAAACAAAGCCAAGCAAAGTGTGTGGCTTATATACTGCCTCTTAGTGCTTAAGCACTCTCAGAGCGGTTTACAATTAAACTATGTGGGCTACACACACACCCCCAAGTGAGCTGGGTACTCATTTTACCAACCTCCAAAGTATAGAAGGCTGAGTCAACCATGAGCCGGCTACCTGGGACTGAAACCCGGGTTGTGAGTACAGTTGAGTTTTAGATACAGTACAGCTGCTTAACCACAGTGCCACAAAGCCCCTAAAAGGCTTGCTAAGTGCTCTGAGACTTCATAGCTATCAATAAAAATTTTCATTTCCCTCCACTTTTTTTACTGCCATTACACATGCTAGCTAAAGGTTTCTGGGAGTTGTAGTCTAAACAGTTATTCGTTGAGGCTCTCCTTTTCCGCATTCAGCATTTCCCTTATTGCTTGTACTGCATGGTTTTCAAGCAAGGGTTAATTTTATGAATCTTGCAAGAAATAATAGTTCAGATTTTGCAAGGCTTAAATAACTTGCACGAAGACTGAACAGTAGCCTGCTTTGCTTTGATCTGTCAAGCTGAGGACTGAGAAAGATTTAGTTAAGTTTTAGAGATGGAAATTATCATTTGGAGATCTTAGTTCAGAAACTGATCAAAATATAATCATAGACGGAGTTAGCCAGCCACTAGTGTTCTAGGGGCCAGATTGAGTCCTCTTAGTAGTATATTATGTACTGGCCACCAGCTACCAACCTGGATGCACCTCTATGTCTATGTAATATCTGAAACATCCTCTCACTTGACAAATTTCCCCATTATCTGATACACACACTTACAAATCGCAGGAGAAAACTGTCACAGATACTAGGAGACAGCTGTTTGCGCTTTGGAGATTTTGAGATTAGGGTATGTAATGTTTTGGAAACTTGACAAAGCATCATTGTCAGTAGAATCAAACCACTGTTCTCACATAAATGATCGTGTAAAACAGTTACAATAGTTGCTGGTGTGTTTCTTGGCCCAATTCAAGGTTCTGCTTGGTTTAACTTCGAAGTAGTGAATGCTTTTGTTAAACTTGAAAGGCAAAAATGCCTGGATCCTCCTTATTATAATAAGGAACATAAGCCTGGCCTTCTGAAAACGTGAGTTTCTTAGTGACACTATGGGCGTTTATACACGACCCCTAAGCTCCGCCGCAAATGGCTGCAAGCTCCGGACCTTTAAAATGTTTACCCACCAGCTCCGGAGTTTGCAAACAATTAAGTGCGACCCCGCCCACTTTAGCGCGACCCAGCGCACTTTTCTTGTACCTGCTTTTTGATGGTGAAAAATATTTGATGCGGAGAGTGCCTGAGCTCTCCTCGCTTCTTTCTGTTGTTTTTCTTTTGCCTCCGCCCCTTAAAGAGGAACCAGGAAGTAAACGGAGGTCGGAGCAACCTCGACCGGCACCGGAGGTAAGAATGCATTATTTTGTCTCTGTCTATGGCTTTTTTTCCCTCCCTCCCCTCATGCAGACAGAACAAAGAAGTGCGGAGCGGGTGGGGACGGAGGAACAGCAACGAACCCTCAAGATCTCTGGTCCGAATTTAAGGGACCAGCGGATCTTAGGGGTCGTGTAAAAAGGCCCTAAATCATAGGTTACATTGCAGGTGGAGGGGACATTAGCTTCCATAAAAGCCAGGGTTGTCTTCATTACAACCCTGGAACTTTAAAATGTTTCATTTTCCTTTCTTTTTACACTGCTTTCAAAACTAGATGGCATGCTCTGTCTTCCATGTTTGATTTGTTCAGCTATTTACCATTGTCTGCATCTGGATTTGCTTTAGTTTGAAGTCGGTTATTAATTTGCAAACCATTTTGGAATTTTTTTGACAGAATCCATCCATCGACATGATGGTGGGGGCAATGTGAGGTTCTGTACCACAAACAGAACCAAGGCTTTGCGTGAGAAAGATGTCAAAGACATTCATCCCTGCTGCCAATATTTAATTTCCACATGGAAGCCTGATGTGTTCTCATGGTGAGTGATAGGACAACTTAATGCCAGCCCATAGCCTTGCTTCATGTGTCAGTGGTTAACCACCGGTGGATGTATTTTCAATTTCATGCAGTCTTACCACAACATGCTTAGCAGAATGGTCATGTTAAAACTTTAGCAGTAATGGAATCCAACACATTGACAGAGACTAGGCAAACCATGTTAGTAGTGAAACCCTTCAAGCCAGCATCATTTGAACGCCTGTACCTTTGAAACATTAATGAATATGCCACTTGGTAACGCTCAGCTCCCTCTTTCCTGCCACTCCTTTTCCAGAGTTCTGAGTCTTTGCTCTCACTATTCGATTTTAGCCTGAAGGAATACTCTTATGAGTGCCAACAACGAGTCAGTCCAATTAGAAGCCACAGTCTACATACAGGCAGGCAGATTTATTTTCTCCTTTTTTAGTGTTGCAAGGCAACCGCTTTTGTTTGAATCAGGCTAGAAACAAACATCATCAGACCATTAACTTGGGAGACAAGTGATTGAGGCAGTCTTTTGGGGTCCTTATATCCGACTTCAACATTTTCAGAGAGGCTGCCTTCTTAGTTCTCTTCAGAATGTGTAACAAAAATAAAGCCTAAAAAGTTGTGTAATCCAAGCACTGTGGAATAAATTAGAATCCATGGAAATGCATACTGGAATAAATTGAATAGCTCTTAAAATGCCTTAGTTGCTTGGCATTTATTTTTTGTTGTACGCTCTTCAAAAATATTCTGTGTTTATGTGTTGAGGGCCAACCAAAGGAATCTTGGAGGTGAGAGGGGCTCCTACTGTGATACCCAGAAGTTTAAATTCGTTAAGGATTTTTCTCTTCTAATCATGGGCTGTCACTGACATCTATTTCTGACCTCATTTCCAGCACTTTGCATCAAAGAAATGTTTTGGACCTTCTCTGCCTTTGAGACAGAGATGCTGTTCCCCTTTACTATATATGTCTGAAGATACAGAAGAGGGGGAATCATTCTGCATATGCTTGTTCCTTTGGTCATCATTGTTCACACCTTGATATTAAAACATGTTCTCTGCCCCAGCGAACTCTCTGATGATTTGGGTTAAGTCCTAGGAACAATAAAAAACAGTGATCTATCATATCAGCAATAGGGTTAGCTATGTGAACACAACACAAGAAACATTTGCAAAGCACTTATTGCAGATGCCATGTGATTCTGTTCCTACCTGTTTTTGTGTAGTGCTAATATTAAATTGAAAATGGTTTGCTGCTGTTAAATGTGTTTCATTATGAACCTTTGGTTTTAAATGGCTTTGATTATACCATACAAAGAACAAAGAGAAAAGCTTTTAGTCAATGAGTGTTTCTAAAAAGAGGATATATTGTATGAAGCATCATTTTCTAAACAGAGGCATTTCAAAACAGCATAATTTTCTGTTTACAAAGGCCTCACCTTTTAACATTTCCTTTTTCTCCATGGTACTAATGAGCACCTGATCAACTATTATTCCTTAGGGAGGCGGGAAACGTTACAATAGGCAATGTAAAGTCTTTCATTTGAATATATAATGAGAAAATGCTCACTGTAAATATGTTGTCACCATTTAATATTGCCTAATTTGCAGCTGGTTGAATTTAAGAAGCTTTTTGTCAATGGACTGGATCTCAATTTAGTCATAATTATAAAAGACATATTGAAATCATCAGGGCTTCAGCTGGTTCTCAGTCCATTCCCATTTATTTTAAATTGTTCTGAACACCTCCAGGACTTGTTGGATGTCTCAGTGGTTTTGGTTTTGGTCAGGAATTCCTCCACTGCGCTTCCTGTAAGTTGAGTCAGTCTGTGTTGCTTTGGACAAGCGGCACAGTTCAGGACACACACACACACACACACACACACACACACACACACACACACACACACACACACACACACACAGAGGAAGAAAAGAATACATTTCTGAGTATTCTTTATCTGGAAAACCCTGAAAGCAGTGTTGCCATAAGTCAGAATTGACTTGACAGCACATTACATGATCATTATTATTACAAGCCTCCAAACCACTGCTATTAAAAGCTGAATGCAAAAAAAGAGCACATAAGCGAGTGCTCATTATTATTCTTTTCTACAGTAAAAAAAATGGTCCTTGCTTAGGCAGTTGTTTACATCTCTTGTGCAAGTGGGAGCGGAAGAGTTTAATGATTTGTACATAAGAAAATGACAGCCCCTCCACAATTTTCCAAAGGACACCATCTTTGCTACAACAGACGTACAGGCATTTTATGTGAACATTCCTCAGGTAGGAAAACCATTAAAAATGCCATTCCAAGTAAGGCCAGGCAAATATGGCTGCCAAACTGTGTCACTGTGTACCCACACATATCTACTTTTGCTTCGCCAGTGGTTCATCTCCAGAACAAAGGTACAGCTATGAGCACATGAATGGCCCCGCACAAGGCATATGCTGCATATTCATGGCTGACTTGGAACAATATTTCCTCAGGTCCTATACCCAGAAACCCCTGCTCTATCTGAAATTCATCAATGCAATCCTCATCATTTGGATCCATGGCAAGGGACCACAGGGGAAATTCCACCAGGGCTTCAATAATTTTCATCCTTCCACCAAGTACACCTTCTGGATCCCACAGTACAGTTTCACAGGGACTTATTAGATCTATGTTATATTGGAAGCCTATTGCCACTATATATATACTTACATTCCTTCAGAACACACTTCCATGTCCAAGTTCTCCAATATACTAGATTTGTTCAGGAACGTAGGGGAGAGAGTACAGACTTATGCTGTTGGAACAAGTATGTCTTATAACTAGAATATCCATTCAGTCATCTTCTGCCAGCAATGCACCTCTGTTTTATACAAAGGACAAACTGAAAAGTCCCTGTACAAAAGGATGAATGGAAACATCAGGGAATGACAGCACAGAAAATCAGCTTCAGAGCACTTCAGCCAGGACACCTTGCCATACACCTCAAAACGCCTGGTGTACGGGGAAAAAAAGAATTACAAACGAAGACTGCAGAAGGAAACAACAGAAATTGGTTACACAAGGAACTTCCAGTGTATCTCTGAAGACCTCAGTAGACATCATGTCTTTTTAGCACACTAGATACATTAATAACCCAACTTTCTGTAATGGAGACTGTAACATCTGTTCTAGTCTTAGTCTTCCTTTGATAGATATGTCTACCTAGCTTATTACCCCGAGTGAGGTCTGCTGATTAACAGCTTGGTATTCCTATTCCTGTGCTAATGACCAACTGACACTTTGTCTATTATCTTTATCTTTAACTCAACATGAATCTCACCAACATGTAAAAAATAGAAGGGACAAGTATTTGCACTGCTGTGTCTAACAAAATGTATTTTGATCAAGTAAACTCATATTGAGAAAAGTCTATTAGTCATCAAGGTGCTTCAACGTTTTGCTTTTTTTCCCTCCCCCCCCCTTACTTTTGCCAGGATTCTGAACAAACTCTATTTCTCCTTTAACACCTGAGTGCTGCCTGGAATCTGTCTTTGAATGGACCAAGGTGAACAAGCTGAAACTGAACCTGGGCAAGATGGAGATTCTGGTTTTTTTTGGGGGGGTGTCTTCAGCTATGTTGAGGGGAGATTGCCCCTAAACTGGATGGCATTCTCCTTCCAGTTAGGGAGCAGGTTTGTAATCTGGGTGCATATTCTGGGATGGCCAGATGGCAGCTGTGTCCAGAGTTGCCTTTATCCAGCAGAGGTGCATTGCTTAGCTTCACCCCTGCCTAGACAAGGATTCCATCAGGACCTTGGTACATGCGCTGGTGATCTCCTGGGTCAACTATTGCAGTGCTGTCTACATGAGGCCTCCCTTGGGCCTGATCCAGATATTGTAGCAAGTCCAGAAAGTGGCAGCCAGATTGGTGGCTGGTGTAACTTTGACAACATCTCCCCAGTCCTGGCTCACGTTCACTTGTTATCTGTTAAATCCAAAATCACATTCAAAGCTTTGATGCTCACCTACAAAGGCCTTCACAGTTGGGGTTCGTGTTACCTATTAGAGTGCCTTTCCCCAAAGTCATATGCCTGCTCCCAGGTCATGTGTCTCTGTAAGGGTTCGTTAATCGGCACTAATGGATCTAACAGAAAAGCACTAGAGGAGTCTCGAGGTTGCTCAAAAACATAATAAACTTTTATTCATTAAATCTTTAAAATAGTTTCTGTTTTCTGTGTTTCCATTTACATTAACGTTCAGCAACAATAACTGTTCATTATGAAACTTAACAACCACTTCAGGACTGCCTTCAATAAAGGGATTTGTATTTCTCATTTTCGATTCATGACCCCATGGGCTATCAAAGGTCCCGCACATCTCATCCCGCAGCATGGGTGTCTCACAAAGTTTTGGGGATCCTCCCAGCCCCATCCAGTGATCCATCCTCTCACTTCACCTTGAATCGTTTTGATGTAATTTACAGGAGGAAACGCTGCCTTATTGTCGATCATCTGTCTCTCTGTTCCCAACGTGGGATTAGGCAAAGGCAGACCTGTTTCTATTTTAGTGAGGACTAAGGCATTGGTTTGTATTCCCTTTTCAAGCACCCTAATGGTGATTTTATTTTTTCTCTCAAACACTTATACATATGCCTCTCGTGTCTGAGGGTTAGCTTGACATCCCACCTCACACCCCCTTCTTATATATACTCCCAACTGCCCATAGCTCCTCCCACATTCTATATCCTTCATGTTAGCTCTTCTCTGGCTGTCAGAATAAAACCCTTACACCGTTTTAAATTCTCTCTTCCTAACTTCCTCTGCCTTTTTTGTTCTTATATCTTCCTTTCCAGCTCTCTCTATCCCTTCTGTTTTTATTCCCTCTTCTTTTTCTTCTGTCCCTTTCCTTGTTTCATCACCTTCCAGGTTCAATATCTTCACTTTCTCCTCTATTTCCTCTGCTCGTGCCTCCTTCATACTCAATCTGTCCTCAGCAGACAGCTCACTCTCTTTTTTCTTACAGTCTCTGGGTAGCCATTCCAAGGGAGGCCAGGAAATCTTCCTCTCAAAACTGGCCCTCCTTTTCTGTGGCTCCAGTGCTCTGGAACCAACTCCCAATAGAGTTGGCTTCCTCTTTCCCTACATTTAAAAAGCACTTTAAGACACTACTCTATAGAGAGTTCTTTTTAAGCAACCCTGCCTGAGGCTTCTTTCACTAGGGTTTTTCTGTTGCATAGTTGTTTATTTTGCTTTGCACACAGCATTTTACTTTTACAAGTTTTTTAAAGGTTTTTGTCATCTTTTTTTAAAAAATACATTGGTACCTTGTATAAAGGAATTAATTCATTCCAAATGAAATTATGTTAAGCAAATTTTCCTTTATACAAATTTCCCATAGGAATGCATTAAAAACAGAGTAATCCGTCATTGCAACCATTTTTATGTTGTACGGATTCGCCCCATAGATGATTCTGTTAATCAAATTTCCCCTATCTCCGGAACTTCTTATGCTGTACAGATTTTATGTTATACAAAACATATGTTATACGAGGATCCACTGTATATGATTATTAATTGTTTTAATCCCTGTAAACTTCCCAGAATCTTAAACCCACTAATGGAACAGTATATAAACACAATAAATAAATAAATAAAATTGGAAAACATAGGAAACATTGCAAATAGATTGTGTTTGAAGCAGAATAGTGGCTTAAATTCAGGACAGAACTAGACAATGCATCTTAAACATTGTTAGAAGCAGAATTTCCTTAATAACTAAAAGATCTCACACCTAAATACAGCAGATTAGCTTGTTTTTATGTCATGGTTACTGGGAGGTAAACATGGCTTTCATTTGCAAACAAACATATTATTAGGAATAGATCTTTTCAGGAGCGAAACTGCAATAGAAGGAAATATGCAATATTCCTTAGTGGAGTCCCATCAATATAGAATGCATTTGGAGCATTTTTAGTTTTTTTTAAAATGTGAATGAAATATGATCTTCACCACCACTACTTCATCATCTACTTACAGCACAGTCCTATATATCTTCTTTAAAATAATTCTATATCAAGCTGCCTAGAAATAATAAAATGGAATAATTATTAATTGTTTTAATCCCTGTAAACATCCCAGAATCTTAAACCCACTAATGGAACAGTATATAAACACAATAAATAAACAAATAAAATTGGAAAACATAGTGAAATGTTAAACATTCAATTCCTCTCTTCCTAGGAAGTTTTGGGCATGGTGGCCTCACCCCACTTTCCTGCCTATAATCCCTTGCTAAGTAGCCTTTATTTATTTATTTAATTTATTTTGAATATTTTTACCCCAGTTTATTGTAAGGTGGCTTACAATAATGAGAGACAATATACAGTCCAGAACATTTAAGACATATTCAAGTTAAGAATAGGGAGTTAGAAGAAGCATCTTAGAACATGAAAAGGCAATAGTAGAGCTACAAAAAGCATGCAAAAAGAAAAGAAAAAATCCATTATGAGGGGTGGAAAATAACATGGAAAACACTGGCGTTCTTATAAAATCAGTCAGTGCAATCACGTATGGTAAATAATCCCTACTTCCTCCCATCTACCATGTCATCTATTCTTAACTTCCACAGCACCCTACCATCCAACTACGAGACTCTTAGGCCTGCTCCTCTCACTGTTCTTAAATATATTCACAAAGACATTATTATATGGAAGATGTTGTACATCTTTCTTATTATGTTTCTATCAATATTTACATGTGTGTGCAGACAAATACATTATGGTCCATATGGCCAAGTTATAGCTGATTTGTGCTCACATGGAATCATGTATCCATTCCTGTCTTTATCTGTATCCATTTGACTCCACATGAATGCATACACCGCTTTACTATTTTGTACAGAGTAATAAATGTCTTTTCCGTATTTCTAGATCAATTTATATCAGTACTGCTAATGGAACAGATGGAACACCTCTTAAATATCCCACATACCTTGAAAACCCTACCTGGATGCATAAGTCAGCACTGACATGAGGGTATATGAGGGTACGGCCATTTTAGAAACAAAACCTCCAGAGATGGAGCAGCAGAGTGATGGAAAAGATGTCAATAAGCTGAAGGGTATGAATGCTGCATGCCACTTGATGTTCCAGAGAGAAAAGAACCGCCGCACAATGCAGCCATCTCAGCAGTCACAGCCTGGTTGTCGTTGCAAATATGCCAGCTGTGTCAAGAAATGATCCATTTTTGAAATCATTCCCTGTACTTGTTCTCTTATTCATTGCGAGGACAGGTGGGCCGCTGGGCTGAATTTTAGATAGCTTTTTCTTCTCCTACTTCTTTACAAGCATCTTCTGTAGCTTGCCAGCCATGTGCAGATGTAGTTGATGCAGATGTTATGAACTTGGAGGAGGCCTGACACGGGACCACACAGCCCAGGCCTTGTCTTGAACTACTGTGTTGGAGAGATAGGCAGGATATCTCACAATGCCATTTACTTGGAATCATAAGCAGGCGAAGACATCTGCTTGAGAATACCCTGGAGCAAATGGTGAGCCGCTGGGTGAGGCAGAATGCTGGACTGGATGAGCTATGGCCTGTTCCAGCAAGGCTGTTCTTATGTTCTTATGTTCTCATGTTCTCATTGTGTGCATGGTTAATTATGCTGCCACCATTTAAATTAATCCCTCCCTGTTTGAACTAAGTACAGTATGTTACTTAAAATTATGGAGTCTCACACATTCTCTTCTTTTGAAACAAATAAGAATAATTTATTGTAACATAAAGGCTAAATTACATGCAGGCATTCAGGTGTTAATGTCAGTTACTATTTATATGCCAGGCCATATCTCTACATTTGTCAGTTCACTATCTGTCTTCTACATCTTCCGGTCCCTATCTAACTCCATGAAGGCTTGCACAGATATATATATACATGTTGACTCCACCCACAAGCACATCCATTGGAGTATGCAAATAACATACAAGATGTTTTCAACATTCTAAATAATTAATATTCATGAGTTAGGGCTGCACGCCACGCATGAGCTGTCAGCAGAGACCCTGCTCTCGCTTCCACAAGTTCCATGGGACTTCAGCTTTAAACATCCGCACAAGCATCATCTCCACTCATTCAGTAAAGAGAAATTTGAATTCGAAACAGAGAACAGCTAGAATTAGGAGCAGTCTTCCTGCTACTAGACATTGAAGACTGAATCTCCATCATAAGTCTGACAAGTCTGAGCTTGATTTATAGCATTGCTATTAATTCATGCCTGGTTTCCCTCTCTTCCCCTTCTTTATTTTCAGTCTATGCCTTGAATCCAGATTCATTCCCACTCCCCTCCCCCACCCATGGACCAGATTTCATGATATGCTAGCATGTCATTGAAAGAAAAAAAATCCTGATAAGATGATGACAGTTCCTGGAAATGATAGCATGAGCTTGCCTTATTTTGAGTTTTCACAATTTGCTTGCATTATTTAGTGATTGGTCCCTAAGCAAATCTGATTGTGCAAATCTTTTACAAATCTGATTGTGCTACGATGGAACTGTGTCTCTTCCAGGAAAACGTTGCAATAACTAGATGCATTTCTCTGAGTGGATGATTTGAACCCTGCATCTAAGGGCCTCTTACATTCACAAAAGTATTTTGATCCCATAGGGATGTTAGGATAGGCACATTGGTGCATCAAGCAATTTCTAATGATACCCCCACCCCCACCCCCTGTTTTCCTATAATGGTTGCTATGGCTATAACTGAAATACCAGGAGAATGTTGCAATACCCGTATTCATAGGGGTAGCAATGGCTATCACAGTACTATGTGCCTGAAACTCTGGTATGGTGGATTGGGGGACTTGTCTTGAACAACGTGGGATGTAGTGCTGGAAGCTAAGGTAGATTACCTTCCCCTGTTTTCCCACCAGCTGGTGTTCCAGATCGCCTGCTGCATGCTCTCATCGGCAGGGAAAAACCTGCCCCTAATTCAGTTTTTCAACATAATCAGTTGTTATTAAAAAGGTTGGTTTGGGGCTTAATTGCTGCACTTGCTTGTAAAATGATAAAAACATGCCACAAAAGTAATTTTTCTTTCGGTACTTCTAGGAACCTTGGCCCAGAACTGTACTTTAAACGTGGTTATCAACAGCATTCATAAATCATTGAGCTTCTTCCAACCACCTTAAGACATCACAAAATCTACAACAGGTTTGGAGAGCTTCTGATCCTCATTCTTTTCCAGCTCTTCACACTTACATTCACAGTTTATTTGCAGCCACTGTGTTGTCACCTGTTTAGTATTCTCCAGTTCACTGAAGGATTTTCTCCATTTAATCTCTGAGAAGATCATGCCACCAACTGAACCAGTACTGTAGCTGCCTAGTTAAAGCGAGAGAGAGGGAGAGAGAGAGAGAGCAAAAAAAGAACAACACTTTCACTTTTCTTCTGGCTGTTCCCTTTTAGTGAATTCCAGAGTGGTTGTTCCTGTGAAGAACGGCCCAACCCCAAATATATTGGCAAACCACCCAGAGTAGTCATGTAGCTAGATGGAGCGGTATATAAACTTAATAAATAAATAAATAAATTGTTGTTACATCCCAGGTCTAGGAGCCCATCATTTAGCTTTTAAAAATACTGCTGACTTCATACAGACCAAGGCATTAATATAAATATTTACGAGACAATCCAGGTATTAAGATAATCAGTCCTTTCTCTCCATCCCTTCTCTGTTGCTGCACCTGATCTTTGGGATGCCCTCTCACAGGAGACTGCTTTCACACGACCCCTAAAATCCGCTGGCAACTTAAATTCGGATTCCCCAACCAGAGATCATGTAGGTTTTGTTCTGCTTCCTGTGTTCCCACCCTCCCGCACTCTGATTCTATTGCTTCTGTCTGCTGTGAGGGGAGGGAGAAAAAAATGCAGGCTCACCTCCGCCTGCTGTTGGCAGCAGCTAGTTGTAGTAGGACAGGAAGCCCGTTAGGGATTCCTATCTGTTATGGGGGGGGGGACAACAAAAACAAACAGAAGGCAGAGGAGAGCCAGGCATTCAGAGCTTTGAAATCCACATCGGGAAATTTTTTACCTCCTTGAGACCAGGTACTTGTAAAATGCACTGGGGTGTGCTTAAGTGGGCGTGGTCATACTTTTTTTAAAAAAAAAGTCCACTGCTGGTGGGAAAACAATTTTATGCTCTGCATCTGCAAGCATTTTGCAGCTGATTTTAGGGGTCCTGTAAAAGCAGCCACTGGGCCCATCTTAACTCTCCTTCTGCAAACAAGTAAAGACATTTCTCATCAGGCAAACTTTTCCTGAGCGATTGTTTGCCTGAGTGAGGATTTTAGATGGATTGTTGTGCTTCGTTGCTTTGAATGTGCTTTTGGTGTCAATTGTTTTTAACGTTTTAGTGTGCTGTTTGCTTGATTCTTTTTGTGTACTTACTGTTTTTAGCTTTTAAAATGCTGTCTTTTACTGGTGTAAGCAACCTTTTGGAGAAAGGCAGGGTAAAGATGTTTTAAATAAATAATTCCTGCACTAGCAGATACTTGTCTGCTGATACAGAATCTAGGATCTCCAGAACTTAAAACAGAAATAATAAAAGCACTAAACTGGAGGCCGAAGGGTATCAATTTGTATAGTGGGTGCCAGCAAAGATGCATGCAGTCCAACATTCTTTTTCTAATAATGAATGCCCAACCAGATGATTCTAGGAAATTTACAAGAATGTAATAATGGTAATAGCCTGTACACCTACATTTGAAGGACAAAGGGCACTCATTCGAAGATATTAGACAGAGAAGATAGGTGGTTTGAGAGAGGGGTCAGGAAAGCCATTCATGTAAGCATTGAAAACCACTCTCGCAACAGAGGTCGGGGGCTCAGGCACAGTCTATCTGCCACTTATGAGGCAGTGATTTCAACAATACCCAAACAAATCAAAAATACTTCATGCCTCTACCACCAAGGCCATAGCCAACAACCCATACATTATGAGTTTCAGTACCTTAGGCCATTGTCCACCTAAAGGCCTATGGGGACTATTGTCTACCCAACAAGCCTATTCAGTCCATTGTTCATCTTATGAACCTATTTCAAACCAGGGTGACATGAGGTCAAAGTGAACTATAAAATGGAGTACTCACAACTAGCTTTCCTCAGACTGACGGAGCTGTTTGGATGAGAACTGAAATGTTTCAATCTCTCAAGAAAAAGAAGTCCACTTGCCATGACTCAACTTCCAGTTGCAGTCTACAGTGTTCCTATTCATTCCTGCAGCTATGCCTTCATGTATGATGCTCTGTTCTGTTCTCTCTTCTGCTTGCTTTTTTCCTTTTTCCTTCAGTGGCCACTATTTTGGGGCACTGGGCATGCTCACTGCTTATAGACAGTCCCCCCCTCAAGGCCCATTCCTTCCATAGAGCACTCCCCCACATGTCTTTTTATTCTTCTCCAAAATCAGGTTTCCCCTGAATCTCCCGACAGATCCCTCATCTATGTGTAGGTGGATCCATTTTGGCAACCTAAGCAACCAAGTTTATTCCTCTACACACATAATGAAGAGAATTCCACTGATACGAACATGGGAGTCTCCCAGACAAGGTTTTGATGGCTCAACTGCCCTCCCTGCTTCATGAGGTTTCGTGGAGAATCAAGGTAGCATTGTGATCCATTTGTAACTGTGTAAAATGCTGTGATTTTCCTCCTGCGGCATGTTTCTTCTTATCTAATCACACAAAGGGAGTTAAGGAAGACAGGGTGGAACTGCGGCCCAATTTTTCTTAAGTTGCAGGTGGATCCAGGCTGCAAATCTGTCATTGTACAACTAATACTAGTAGTTACCTATTGGCAGGTAACATAACTGGTAAAATGATATTAGTATGTCTATTGTTTTTGCTTCTGTCATCTTCATCATTGAAAACCTGTTGTGTGCATTCCTCAGAAATTATGCAAGACTGATTTCTTCTTGGAGTCCTGTTTTTGTTTTTGTTTTGTTTTTAAGAAGAGGGGAAAGCAAAACTGGCAGATGGCTTGATTTCTGTTGCCACTTTTTCTTCTCTCTGGGAAGATACATATTTTTGAAACGGTGGATCAAAGAAGCCCTTTCAAACATCACAACAAGTTGTAAGTGTTGCGGAAGAGTTAAGAGTGTAATGAAATCTTGCATGTGTTCTAGCCAGGTTATGAATAGACTTGAAAACATAGCCTGGCAGGTTCCCTGCCTGCTTTGGAAAGTGAACAAAAAAATCAGGGGCAAATTGCAAAAAGCCAGAAAAAAAGTTAGGCTGTACAGCCTTCTTGCAAATAAAAAGGTTTACTCAAATGTGATACTAGAATCCCCACAACTCCTTTTTTTAAAAATTATAACAAATGCATTAAAGAGCAGGATTCTAAAATGGTACCGAGAAACACCTGCTCCGAGGGTCTCCAAGGAAATTGTGTACAATGTTCAGGAGGGGGCAAGACAATACTGTTTGCCTGGCTTTATTCACCCTCACAATTTGGACACACTCAGAGCCTGGAAATGTTTCTTTTTTGGTGGGTGCTAGATTCTGGGAGTGGCTGTCCAATATAATGAAATGTGCACACTCAAAAGTGCAGACAGACCAGGGGAATGTCATTGTTTGTTTTCAGGGAAAGATGAGTAAATGGCAGTGCTGGGTGAAGGATCTCTTTACCAATCATGACTGACTGCTATGCCAGATCGATCCATCCATTTCCTTAATCTTCTTTCCAAGCTATTTAGGCTCATGGCTATTACAGTACAACTCATGATAATGAATCCCATACGTCAGTTATGTGTTGCATGAAGAAGCTGTTATTCCTTTGTTCCTGCCAAATCTACTGCCAACCAGATTTAATGGATGGGTACTGTACTACTGTTTGGGAGGACCAACATTCCTCTAGATTCAGTTTCTCTACAGTGCTCTTTCATCAGTCCCCAGCATGTCTCCCCTCTTTTTTTCTGAGCTAAAAAAAAATCTTCAAACACTTGAGCCTCTCCTCTTTGGGGAAAATGTGCCAAACTTGCTAACTTTGTTGGTTGATCTTTACTGTACCTTTCCCAGCACCCTGTCAATCTTTTGTTGCCTTCTTTGTCGCTGCAGTCTGTTTGCCCTCCTGCTTCCATTTCATCAGTGTTATTGAACAGCAAAAAGTTTGCAGGAGGTGAATATGAAAATGGCCCAGAACAAGACTGAACAAGAAAGATGGGAAATCTGTGCCGAATGCTTCCTTGTGTTGTCTGTGAGGATTCTCAGTCATCCAGGTAAGTTGTGTCTGTGAAGATTCTCAGTCATCCAGACTCAGCTTCTTTGAACAGGTCCACTTCAGACATATAGCAGCAGAATGAGGTGTGCAATATAATATGTGATGGGATATAGATTTCATACCAGATATTCATTGGCTGTAGTATATAGAGTTAGCTGCCTAGATGCCCTAAGCAGATCCAATCTCGCCTGATTTCGGAAGCTAAGCAGGGTCAGCCCTGGTTAGTACTTAGATGGGCGACCACCAGGGAATACCAGGTGCTGTAGGCGCCTGGAGTAGGAACTGGCAAGCAACTCCAGTATTCCTGCCAAGAAAACTCCATGGACATGGAGTCACAAAGGGTCGGTCACGACTCTAACGACACAACACACACAGTATATAGGGTTGGGGGATGGATGGGGGAAGAGGAGGAGGGGAAGAAGAGGAGGATCTGTAGATATGTTAAGTATAGTTTTATGACTCTGAGGCCAGGATCTGTTGATATGTTAAGTGTGGTATTATGGCTCCGAGGTAAATTTCTCAAGAGACAGAACCCAGATCAGATCAGAGCAGGGTGAGGGGGGTGGAAGAGAGGGGGGGGAGAATTGGAGTTTTTAAACCTGAGATGCCATGAAAAAGTGACAATGGGAGCGCTGTGTTTTTATCCAGTCCCTGGTAGTGGTAGTGGTGAGGCAATCACAGCTTCTTTAATCTCACTATAGAATTCCATGTAAACAGTAATATCATCATTGGGGGTTTCAGGGAAAATAAAAAGGCGCACAGCTTCAAAAGTTGGGGGAAACATATGGTAGCCAAATTGATTATGTCTGGAATAATCGTATAAGGGATATAGAAACCAAAGACATATGGCATTTATTATTTTGACATGAATTTTTGAAATATGTGAAGCCTAAATCTGAAATCAATAATCCGAATTCCATTTGGAAAAGGCACTCTTGTTGTATGTACTGTTCAAATGCTTGTTTTGCAGAGAGAGCTCTGGATTTTAAATAGCATCCATCTTTTGCCATTATTAATTATTATTATTATTATTATTATTATTATTAGTAGTAGTAGTAGTAGTAGTAGTAGTAGTAGTAGTAGTAGTAGTAGCAGCAGCAGCAGCAGCAGCAACAGCAACAGAAGCAGCAGCAGAAGCAGCAGCAACAGCAGCAGCAGCAACAGCAACAGAAGCAGCAGCAACAGCAGCAGCAGCAACAGCAACAGAAGCAGCAGCAACAGCAGCAGCAGCAACAGCAACAGCAGCAACAGGAGCCAAAGTTTCTTTGTAAAGTACTTTAGCAGAAGTTATTCAGCACACTGAGTTCCTCACTATTTCACAGCTCTGAAGAAGACACAAGGCCTGTTTTGATCCATAACAAGGCTAACTTGATACACTGATTTGTGTGTAAAATACTGTATTTTAAAGAAGATTTTTGGGAGGCTAGAGGTTAGAACGCCCACTTCAAAGCTGTTTCTCCTAGATTCAACTTGTTTTCTGGTGCCTGCCTTGTACGATTATGGTGAGGCACCAGTGTTGTGCTTTTCAAAATGCATTGACAGGATTTGTTTATATTTTTCATACACATGGTTGGTTTCTGAATTAGCTAGTGCCTCTCAGCAGAAGATCTTGATGATAACTGTGAACAGTTCGGTGGAGATGTCTGCTTAATCTTGCAGCAGCAGGCAAAAATAAATCCCTAGTGGAATGGAGGGATGTATTTTAAGGAAGCACACATCATAAAAATATTACTTAGATTAATGCTATGTATGCACCTGATACAGCTCTATAAAAATGGTGTGGGATAAGTGCTTTTTTTCTTGAGGTCAATAGTTGAAATCCAGATCATCTGAGGTCCAACAAAGATTTGGCGACATCCCAAACTGATGGTCTAAGCAGAATGAACTGGTAAGTCTGGTAATTCTATCTTAAAGGCCTTGTTTTCACATGAAACAGCAAAGGGTGGAACAGTTAACCCATGGAAAATATGTTGTGAGTAACATAAGCTAGGACTCTACAAAGCAGAAATGTTTGTGTCATTCAAGCCAGTGACACAACATTTTTCATTTCCTAGTTCTGCTAGTGAAACTGGTCCTTATATTCATTTGTAACAGGACTCTAAGGCCGTTACTTCACATCCCTTTCATCGCAGTTCGCCATTCCACTTGGGACCAGTACAAAGAAATGTTACTCCATGTCGATTGCGTGATGACGGGATTTGGTCCCGACCACGCCCCCTGAACTGGGATTTAAGCGGTATGAGCGATTACCCTCCCTGGCCTCAGGAATCTGTTCGTTTCGATAATGTGCCTTGCCAACTCCCCCTATTTTCCCTTACCCCTACCCTTCCTTTCTAACCCTATTTCAATCATACCATATCATGGCTTGGCCCCGGCTTATTTGGCGGAGCGTCTCTCCCGACAATTAGATCTGGCCCGACCCACCCGAGCCTCGGTGGCCTTATCACTGCGGACGGTCACTCCGAGGGATGCCCGTAAGGCTGGTACTCGTGGGCGGGCTTTCTCGGTAGTGGCTCCATCCATTTGGAATAAACTTCCTAGTGATTTACGGCTGGCTCCATCGCTGCAAGCATTTAAGAGGAACCTTAAGACCATCCTCTTTCGAGAAGCTTACGGCGATGTCTAAGGTCCCACTCTGGTGTTTTTTTTTTTAATTTTCCGCCTATATATTCTTGGATATTATAACCCCGCCTAATTATTTTTGTTCATTGCAGTTTTGTTATTGTTGTTTGTAATTGATTTTTGCTGTTTTAACTTTGATGCTGTGAACCGCCCAGAGTCCCCATTGTGGGAATGGGGCGGTATACAAGTGTAAATAATAAATAAATAAATAATAAATATTTCCTAATTTGTTCCTTATAATGTCCCTTACCCAGAAAATAAATAAATAAATATTTTTTTAAAGGAATCTGCTCGTTTCGGTTCTCATTCCGAGACGAGTGCCCGTGAGATAAGGCTCGTCATGCAACGTGCCATTCTCCATCTAGTGGCAGGAGTGCGAAGAGCCATTCACCAATACATTCCCTATGGAGTCAGCAGCGCAGTGCAGAGAGATTAAAAGACAAATGCCTCGAACTTAGCTCCATAACGTATTGAAGGCAAAGTTGAAGAAATTCGAAAGATCAAAAAACGGAAGGTCGGACCAAAGAAAAAACCAAGAACTAAGGCTGAGTACCATCAATCACACCTGTGGGTACACGGGAACAGGGACAGTACCAGGACAAGACCACGTGACCGCGAGCGATGTGATCACGAAACAAACGTCAGCTCAGAATGAGGAAGGACGTGAAGTATCCGTCTTAATCATCAGCTGGCCAAAACTTCCTGGCACAACAGACTTGAGTTCTCCTTCATTCACATTTTATGCAGGCCAAACATCATAAGGGTCAGTGGCCAACAATAAACCATACCGAGACATTGGCTAATTACTATCCTTGGCTTTTTTTTTCTATATGGAGAGCTCACAATCTTTCCCAGAATGGGTTATTGATCTCAAGCTCTGGCCAACACTGGTGTGAAAACAAAAATATGTTGCAACCACAAAGGAAGGCATCACTATCTTGCACACATGGACTGTCAAAGGAAAGAGAAGTATGGAGCTCATTTACTCCTTCAGCAGAAGTAATTCTAGTCATCGTTTGCCAGTATTGGTCTGCCTCCAAAGAGGGGCCAATGATCTCTTGGGCACCTTTCTCCCCCCACTGTGACACTATAGCTTTAGAAACTGATGGGGAACAGAACAGTGTTCCATCAGAAAGGTTTTACTGCTTTCCTTACCTCTTCCTTTTGCTGTGAATCTGAGTGTTGTTCTCGGGTATTTATTCATTTGATAAACCTCCAAAACAAGAAAGTGTTTGTTTAGGACACATCTTGTTCTTCATACTCAGACAATTTTTCAGTTTACAAAGTTTCCCAAATTTTTGGTGAAGATGGGTGTCCTTTGCCAAAGCAACAACATTATAGCAGTAGACGTTAAGATATACTGCAAAAGGAGTTTGTGGAATGCTGAAACCCACTTAACTCCCCGATAGAGAGGATAACTCAAGCATGGAATAATTTCTTATAGATATAATGTACAAGCCCTGCACAGGCCCCCAAAATTTGATTTGACTAGCTCTCACACAGCCACACATATGTTGGGAAACCAGAGCTATTTTGATGGCTATAAAAGTATCCAGACTTAAAAACCATTAATTAGGCTCCTGATGAAGTCACTTCCACATGCTGGCTCCTCACTACATAAAACAAGTACAAAGCTTTCCTTTGGTTAGAACAAGCTGTTGTCTCTTTTTCTTCAGTCTGCAAGCTATATAACAAGGGTAATTCAAGGTCAGTGTGTTGACTCAATTCTTCATAAATGTACAAGTGCTTCTTTTTAAAGAGACAAAGATCAACTAATTTTTAAAATATTACTAGCAAGTATCAAATGGCCCATTCTTTGTTAGGCACACACGAACATAAATAAAATAAAAAGAGAAAACCATTTTACTGATAACAAATGTCCGAATCTAATACCTTTAAAAAAAATCCAAAAAGACAAAACTTTTCATAAGCTAGTCTGAATTCACTCAGTATCTTCTGACAGTCTAAACAGTATACTCTTGGAATGTAGCAAAAGTGTGTATCCATATAAATTGCTGTAAACAGTTCAAGTCTATTTAAACTGAGATGTGCATCACACACAGAGAGAGAGAGAGAGAGAGAGAGAGAGAGAGAGAGAGAGAGAGACTGCATTTGACTCTTGACTGCATTTGTGCTAAATGCTTACAGTAATTCAAGGTGATAGACCTCTGTCTGGGGTGCCCTTCTTTAGACTACTGTACTGACAAAGATTTACTTGGATGCCACACCCTCCCCAATATCGGAATAAAATAAAGCACATAGAAAAATGGATGGCAAGGACCTTTCTGGCCCTGTTAGGTGCTTCTCCTTTTTTGTTCATGTAGGATCAATATATTTTGGTTTGTTTCCAATGTGTGAAATAACTGGAAATGAACCAGTGCAAGCCTTCCTCTTTGAATTTGCCTTGAAATGGCCATAAAAATGACAAATAAAATACTTACTCAGCACCTTTGAGCTGCAGAAGAAGTGAAAAAAATCAGCTTTGGGAAGATTCTTGATCAAACGTTTAAGAGAAAAGGGAACAAAAATCGATCAATCAGCCTTTATTGGCAGACAAAAAAGAATAAGCAGCACAGCTTCAGTACAGATTTAAAAATATAATGATACATTACAAAACTAACAGCTCAGTGCATCTCCCTCAATGCCCCCCTCTTGTCTTCTCTGGTTGAAATTTTTCGTGTGTGTGTGTGTGAGAGAGAGAGGGGGGGAGAGGGAGAGAGAGATGTGACTCTCTTCTTAAACTACAGCACACAATTGGTAAACTGACAGCAGGTTTGGTCTGACCGAAGAAGGGTGCTTGAGTGCAATTTGGATGCAAAGATCATGCCAAGTAGTTTACTGGACTTCCTAGCAACCTTATTTCATTCAGTCCAGCCTGCTCCAGAGAAAGAGTGTAGACAAACCCTCAGTCTGCTTTGTCTCTGTGTTCACCTCTGTCAAGTCTCAGCACTGGAGGAAGACATGACCAGTTGGTAGAGGCACTGCAGCAAAGATCTCTGGACTAGCCAGGGAGGTGTGAAGGACAGTCTGAGCTTCAACAGGAGGTACTGCTTAACATAGAGGTGAAGAGCTGTACATCTAGATTCAGATTTGCAGGACATGATAATTGTCAAAGGATCATTCTTATTAAGGTTTTATACCTTTTATATGGAGTCTGATGACTTCAAGGGTCTTAGCCAGCTTCATCCACATAATGGACCAGTTGATACCATCAGGGCCGGCGCATCCATTAAGGCGAACTAGGCAGTTGCCTAGGGTGCCAAAATGGACAGGGGGCACTGGCCAGCCTGCTGCCCCCCCCCCGCCGGCTCCCACCGGCCGGCCCCCCACTGCCTGTCGCCATCCGCCCGCTGTCCCCCCGCCGCAGCTGCCTGCCGTCCGGCCCCCCTGCCGTCACCGCCGCCCCCCGCCTGCCCCCCACCGCCTCCCCACCACATCGCCGACCCGCCGCATCCCCCCCGCCGCCGCTGCCCCCTCCGCCCCCCCTCCCGCCCCTCGCCTAGGGCGCAAAAAACCCTAGCGCCGGCCCTGGATACCATCCCCTAAGTAATATTGAGAGAAGATGTTTCTAGTGTATTTAGTGTTGGGATTCAGCCCAGACTCATGAAGTCTTCAATTATCAAGTACTGGTTGTCTTTGCCCCCAAGACGATGCAAGGAGGGTCCTGATAAAAGACATTAGGTCTGATAGCTGCTTTGAGTTTTTCAGGCTCTTTGGCCATGTTCTGAAAGTTTTTCTTCCTGATGTTTCGCCAGATTCTGTGGCCAGCATCTTAAGAGGGCAAGGAGCTCAGGGACATTAGATCCCTCCATATCACAGATGCTTTTTGTCATTTAGAGAGGCACACTTTCACAGGGTTCAGACATGCTATGATGGTTTTCTCTGCTAGGAGTTTCAGAAAAGTTCTGTTCTTTCTCTTTGATGTAATTAGAGCTGGGATCTCTGCAGAGCTATATACCAAGAACATACCAGATATGGTATAAAAGCCTAGACTTCAGCATACATATGTAGTGGAGCAACAATGTCTGTGTGATAATAACATAGCGCAGCATAGTGTAGGGAGAACCATTCTGATGTTCTGTGGTTAATCTTTATGACACAGAATAAGAGTTCAACCTGACATGTTTCTGAAAAGGTGCTATTGCTGTTTTCAGTCAAGAGGAAAGTATTTCAGGGTTTCAAGGTTTTCAAGCCTATAAAGCAAACAGTATTTTTAACCACTGCTGCTTATACCACCCATAGCACTTAAAGCACTCTCTGAGCGATTTAAAATTGAATTGCACAGGTTACACCTTGCCCGCACGCGCGCACACACACACACACACACACACACACACACACACACACACACACACACACCAAACAAGCTGGGTACTCAGTTTACTAACCTCAGAATGATGGAAGGCTGATTGAACCTTGAGCCAGCTACCTGGGATTGAACCTTTGTTGAGAGCAGAGGTATTGGCTGCAGTACTGCATTTTAACCACTGTGCAACTAAACTGCAAGTGTACTAATTGTTTTGTTGTGATTAAAATGCTTCCAGATACAGGCTGGAAATTTACCTATTTTGTTTTGGCCGTCAGGATATGCACTTGATCTGTGTTTCAAAGAATCTGTACAGGTGAGATTAAAACAATTCTAGGTATTATTATTGCACTTCCAAGATAAAGCTCATTTCTTAGAAGTGTTGGCTGTTTTCTCTGTTCATCCCCACTACCCTTATATGCTGCTTTTATTCTGGTTAATCTAGAAGGGACATTTTTGCCTCTGGCAAAATAGCATTTTAAAATGGACTTTATCACGCTGGCTGGCATTTAATACAACTCCCAGAGACTGGCAGACAGTGATTGATAAGTATCCAGATGAATACATATGTACATAAAGTATTTTGGAGAAAATCAAAACTCCTACACAATCTGAACAGTTTGTTTTATTATTAGAGGTAAGAATGCAACAAATGTAGCTGAAGTATGGTGCACCATACGGTTCTCAACTCTTTTGCTGCTTTGTATTTTAAAAATTGAAATTCTAGATTTTAGTGAGAGCCATGGGATCCAGTAGATGTATAGTGCTGGAGTCTGGCCATAAATTTAGTTATTGTTTTTATTTTATTCATGCACTGTATGATGGCCAGAAGCATATCTTCTTGTTTGAAAAAGCCCCAATGTGTACCAAAAGGTGCTTGATAATATTTTATTCTGAACTGAGGTCTTTCTTGGCACATTAAAAATGTTTAATTTAAACTGGATGTGGATTCAGTTCTGTTTGATCTTCTGGTTTATGCTAGTCCAACAGGATACAGAACATTATGCATGCAATAACACTCAGCAAGGTGGCTGTGTGATTAGGTATTTGCAAAAGCATTTGTTAAAATATATTAATATCCAAGAAATTTAAAAGTGGGCCCTTTTAGCAGAATTATTTGAATCGGTTCACTTGAACATAAAAGCCATCTATCATACCTAGCAATTTACATTGTTACATGATCTATATATAGTTTTTTTAAAGAAAATAGGTTTGTCTTGGTGACATGGAAAACTATAAGCACTGGTAGTGAATATGTTTTTCAGACACAGGCTGTGCATGAAAAGATGGCAAGACAATAGATGAAAAGCTTCTAATCACACATATTTGTATATTCATTACACGATGAATCGACAAGGACCTTGGCAACATCTTTACTTCCTCTGTTAATTTATTATATTCTTAACTGAGAAAATTTTTGCATGTACATTGTCAAGGATGCATTGTCAATTCTCCTGACTAGCGTCAATTATTGATCAGCCACTTCCTCAAGGCTCCATGTTTTATTTATGCTGATGATCTTGCACTTCCTGCTTGGTCAGAGACTTTCGGGATGGTACCATGTCTCTTAATTGATGCATTATAAAAATGTAGTCCAGATTACAACAGAAACAGTATTAAGCTCAACCCTACTAAGGCCCAAATGTGTAACTTCCATCTACAGTTGGGTGCTCTGTATGGTGGTAGTGTAGGTGCTGGATGGACCTTAGCCCTCCCCCCCCCCGGATGGCTGAGCCACTTACCTGTCATTTCATGTTGCCAGGGTGTGTGTGTGTGTCTTCTGCTTTGGTAGCATGCCAAACTGAGCAGGAGCCCAGGCGGGTGGCGAAGGCAGGATGGGGATTCTCCCTGGGCATCCGATGAGTGGTCGGCTGTCGAAAGGAATAGGAAAGGACTCTCAGGGCTCCTGTCCAGATTGGTGCACTGCCAGAGCAGAAGCACTCTGGTGACACACAACAACATATAAGTAGCTGGGCCAGCTGGGGGGAGGGGGGTCTAAGGTCCTTCAGTGCTGTGCTGACGACGTTGTACAAAGCTGTCAGGCGCATGATGCACCCACCTCTAGTGCCATCCAAGAAATAAGCATAATTGAAGGTTCGGGTCCCCTGGAAGGGCCTCCAACTAGGTCACTGTTTTCCTTCCAAATACCTAGGTGTTATTTTGGATCATATACTGACCAGTGAGGAACACTACTAAAATACAATCCAAAAGGTCTCGGCAAGGAACACTATTCTTCAAAAACTATCAAGAACTAGTTGGGCCACTAACCGTAAATGCTAGAAACTACAGCCTTGCCCTTTGCTAGTCTGATTCAATGAAATGTAAACATGGCACCTAGTGAAAGCCCGAGGACTGGGCAAGAAACAGAATATATCTGCCCCCAGTGAGATAGAGACTGCCATTCCCAAATTGGTCTATTTGGTCACACTAGGTGTTGTTTTTAGGATCTCTACTTCAGGCAGGATACCATAGTCTTTCAAGACTGAAGGATGCCAATGATATAGTGAAAGCTGTAGAATAATTACTAGATGCCTGAAGGTAAGCCCTACTGATTAAAAAAATAGTGAGCCTTGCAGCCAGTGATTGTTCAGTTGTTAAGTCATGTCCGACTCTTCGTGACCCCATGGACCAGAGCATGCCAGGCCCTCCTGTCTTCCACTGCCTCCCAGAGTTTGGTCAAATCCAGGCCCCGCCGGGGTACCGAAACAGCTTTGGTCGCCCTGCAAGATGACCTTCTCAGGGCGGCCGACAGGGGTTGCTCTTCCCTGTTGGTCCTCCTGGATCTGTCAGCAGCCTTTGATACCGTCGACCACGGTATCCTGTTGGACCGGCTCTCTGAGGTCGGAATCGGAGGCACTGCTCGCAGTTGGCTCCGTTCCTTCCTGGAGGGCCGGCCACAGTACGTGCAGCATGGGGGGGAGTTATCGGCCCCTTGGATCCTCCCCTGTGGGGTTCCACAGGGGTCGTCTCTGTCCCCCATGCTGTTTAACATCTACATAAGGCCGTTGGCGGGGGTCATCAGGAGTTTTGGAGTCTGCTGTCATCAGTACGCTGATGACACGCAGCTCTATCTCTCCTTCAACACCTCTGCTGTGGAAGCTGTGGAAGTTCTCGACGGGTGCCTGGAGGCCGTACTGGCCTGGACCGGGGCGAACAGGCTTAAGCTCAACCCCGAGAAGACGGAGGTTATGTTCTTCGGGAGCTCGCCGTCGGGGTACGGTGGCCCTCTTCCCTGTCTGGGGGGAGTCTCCCTCCAGCTCGCGGAGAGGGTGCGGAATCTGGGTGTGTTCCTGGACCCGGCGCTTGCCATGGAGCACCAGGTGGCGTCGGTGACCAGGTCCGCCTATTTCCATCTCCGTCGGATCGCCCAGATCCGCCCATACCTCGACGCGAACTCCTTGAGAACAGTGGTCCAAGCTCTGGTGATCTCGAGGCTGGACTACTGTAACGCGCTCTACATGGGGTTGCCCTTGAATCTTCTCCGGCGCTTGCAGCGGGTCCAGAACGCGGCGGCCAGGCTGGTGGCTGGTGTGCGTCGTTACGACCACATCACCCCAGTCCTGGCCCGCTTGCACTGGTTGCCCGTTGCAGCCCGGATTAGATTCAAGGTCCTGGTTTTAGTTTATAAAACCCTCCATGGCTTGGGACCGGACTACCTGGCAGAGCGTATCGCTCAGCGGTCAACTTCGGCCCGTCCCGTTCGGCAGGCGCGAGCGCACTTGCTTCGGGTCGCCACCCCTTGGGAAGCCCGGAGGACGAGCACTCGGACCCGGGCTTTCTCTGTGGCGGCCCCCAGCCTCTGGAATTCCATCCCCAGTGAAGTGCGCTCTGCAGAGTCCCTGCTGGCCTTCCGAAAGGCGCTGAAAACCTACCTCTTCCGTGAGGCCTTTGGCGATAGTTAAAACCTTTTTTTTTCTCTTCCCCCGCCATCTCAATTCGCGCGTTAGTCGAGGTGTCATTTGGTTTTACAGTGTCTAGGGTGTTTATAGGTTTGTCTGTCTGATTATTTATTGTATTTTGCTGGTTTTGCAGCCTTTTTGTAAGCCGCTTAGAGTACCAAGTAGATAAGCGGGATATAAATATAACAAATAAATAAATAAATAAATAAATGTTGGTTTGATGACACAGTCCAACCATCTCATTCTGTGCCATCCCCTTTTCGTTTTGCCTTCAATCTTTCCCACCATCGGGGACTTTTCCAAGCAGTCCTCTCTCCTCATGAGGTGGCCAAAGTACTGGAGCCTCAGCTTCAAAATCTGTCCTTCCAGTGAACATTCAAGGTTGATTTCTTTCAGGATGGATAGGTTTGATCTCTATGGGGAGAGAGCAGCTAATTGTGAAACACTCAAATGTGGACCTAATCTCCAGCTGCCATTCTTTCCCTGCCAGATTTTAAATCAAGGAAAATCTTTGCCCACCTGTCCCAGAAATAAAGAGCCAAGACAAGTTTGTGGGATTAAATTGGGCCACAATTTATTGTCTTAAATTCAGTCTGTGACTGGTGCTCTTTTCTCCTGCAAGGGGGCCTGAAAGTGCAAGTGGCTACGTGGTGTTCATGTAGTTGTTGTTGGGAGTGCCCTGGCAGCTCCTCATGTTTGAACTTGAACTTGAACATGAACTTAAACTTAGAACCCTCATCAATCACTTTGGCATGTTATTAATCATCCTGGTCTGTCATATCTACTATCCTAATCTAGTCCTAATTATCATTGAGGGCTCTTAACCTGACATCATTTTGCCACTTGCATTGACCGCTAATTGTGACCGGATATATAAAGAACCTCCACTGTGCACAAGAAAATGGGATGGGTGAAAACACACTGCCACTCACGGCCAATCGGAGTGGCAACCAAAAATTCCCATCCGGCCCTTCTGCGACCAGCTATTCTCATTCTCTTAATGGGAGGGAGGAAGGGTAATGGCTGGCAATCAAATAGGCTGTTTGCCTAGCACTGAGTCCTTAAATGCCCTCGTCCCCTGGCCAAACCCCATGACTCACTATCCCAGAGTGGCCTTGGTCCATGATGGACCATGTGACCACTAGTCAAACCTGTCTGCCCCTGGTCAGGTGGACAAAGCACAGGGCCAGATGAGAGCATCCCTTCTCATAACAGAGCATGTCAGGAGGACTATAGTGTGGAAAGGAAGAACCATCCACCTCTTTAAAGGGATGGAACTTCAGGAAAGTCTAGCCCCTAGTCACATGGAGCACTGTGTTACAGTACTTGGAAGCAACTTAAGAGTCTGTGGACTGAAGCTGGCAAAACCAAGCTGAAACTAAGAAGATTGGGCTTTTGCATGGACAGAGTTCTTTGTGAATGTGGAAAAGAACCAGAGACTTCACACCTATCTTGATGTGTTTTATGCCCCTCAATGTACTGTATACTAAAATATTTACAAAATGTGAGGGGGTGTACTCACTTCTGTGACATATTGTATATACTTTGAAAGATCATATGTTAGTTGCCCCCTTTTGATCATGCCCATTATTGGGCAAAAGTTATCTGATGTATTTATTAACTGTAATGTGGGGTTTCTGACATAAAGAAATAAATACATGCCTGTTAAACTTAAAGGAAAGCACTCAGGTTTCCTTTTCTCAGCAATTACATTGAGCAAATTAAATTATTATGCATAAAGCTTGTTTTCCATTTATCACATTTTCATCAATTTAAATATTTTTCTCTTTAACATGTTGCTACTACTATGAGAGCAGTTGTAAGATATCTTATAATGACCATTATACAGGCAACTTGCTGCTGCTTTTATGTATGAAGTGATAGCTTTACTGAGAAGAAGATAAACATTCTGAGTTCATTCCGCAGCTGAAAACCGAGCATTCGTGTAGGTTGCTGAAATGAGAATTTAATGCAGGACATATTTTGTAATAATTGGTGGCCTGCGGGCCTTAATCATATAAATAAGTCAGATGGAGCTGTTGATTTGTTTTGAGTAAATAATATAGCCAGTGGTTCTGCAATCTATATACTTCTGGCCTGTACTGTGAAATGTACTTAAAGCCAAGATGGAAATTACATTAAAAGTAATGTGTGGAATTTCAGAAATAGATTAGTGAATCTTGAGTGAGAGATTGAATGACCTTGACTGTGCTTATCTAAAAGATGAAATCTCCAGGGTCAGTAGTTATATGTATGGCAATATAAGGCTGATAAAGAATCCTAAACATTAAAACTGAAAATGAATGGAGGGCAAGATTGATGAGGATGCCTCTCAGTGGTGACATTTACAGCACATTCAGCTGTAAACAATTTTCCTTCTAGAACTTGGATGGACAAGAATATTCCCGACCACTAGAGAGGTGTTTTTTTTTTTAAAAAAAACTCTTAATTCTAGAGAACTGGAGACTCTATAGATACCAACAAACTGATGTCTTGGAGAAAGTTCAAAAGAGTGAAGGGAGCTGTCCTTTGTTCCCTTGGGAAGTGACTGAAAGGATGTTAGATATTGTTTGGCCATCAGCTTACAGGAACCATCTTTGGACATAGGTAGAAAGCTTCATCAACATCACCATTTCAACCACAATGAGGGTAAGAAGGGATATGCTAAGGGCATGTCAGGAATATGTAATTCACTTACCTCCATATTCCCCCTAAGCACATTTCCAGAAAGGACAAAACAGTTTGGTAACTCCTGCATGCCTACTGAGACAAATGGGACAGAAGATTTGGGGGGGGGGGAGAGATAAAGTGAAGGGCAGGGGATGTAGTAGGGGAAAGTAACTGCTTGCCAACCTCTTTCCTGGTTTGTGTAAATAGAGCAAGACTTGGAGTGTCTCCTTCCCCATTGGCAGTTCTTCTTTCCAATGGTGTTTACCCTTCTTCATGTCAAATGTGTTTGTGCAGGAAGGCATAAAGGGTTAATATTGATGACCAATGAGGGAGTGTGGAGGTGGAGCTCACATGTTTAAAAAGCTCAGTATGAGGATTGTGAAGAAGAGAAAGAGAATGAGAAGAGATAAGGAAGATGAGTTAAAGATTAGAGAGGATCAGATGAAAGATGTGAGGCAGATGAGAGAGGCTTGAGAATAGTAAAAGGACAGAATTTGAATGCATCTGCTTAGAGAAGCTTTCAATTAAGGGTGTGCAAGAAAACTTGAAACTGAAACAGCTTGTTGTATTCAATAAATGTTATTTTAGTTTATTAACATTACAACTTGACTGGGACTCGGTTATTTCAACTGGGTAACCCTGAATGGTGGCAGCGAAAATAAAAAGAAGGTGTGTACAGGCCAATGGTTCATGATAGGACCTATGGTAACACTACAGTTCCCCATAGGATTCTTCTGTTAATTGGGTATTCCTAGTCCCTCACCCATCCTAAACAACAGAAGGGATTGTCTAGTGCTCCCATCAAATGATTTATGTTCTCCATCTATTCCCTTGATTTTCAATGTGAATTACAGAAATTATGAAAACCATGCAAATGTGATGTTATGAACACTATGGATGATGCAGCTGAAGCAAAGATATAGACAACTGAAATGCAGCATTGCATTCCGATAAAGCACTAGCATGTGCAGTTGGGTTTGCAAAATCATTAATCAATTTTAACTCATTTAAATGTTTCCATGCATGATGTCCATCACCAGTCCATATGTGACAGATTTAAAGACTCCTGCATGGCAGGATTCACACCTTATTTCTAGTAGCAACAGCTTGGTTCAGACAGGGCAGATATAACATGGCTAAATCTGGAAGCAGTGTAATTTCATTTGAAGGCATCTGCTAATCAAAAGAGGGTTATTCCAACCCAGTCCAACCCAGATACCTTCTGTATGTATTAGTTTTCCCTACCTCTCTCAACATAGTAGCAACTGTTTCTACCCTCTATTTCATGGCAAGCGAAACACAGGCTACAGTACTGTATGTTCAGTTTGGTTTTATTTAGTGTTCAACTGATTCATTAGTCTTCATATTTGTGTGTTGTTGACAAGCCTGAAGAGGCTTTGGCTCTCATGTTTATCAGAGATGCAAAAATGACAGTGGTATTCATGCGTTAAGATGTTATCTTTTGCTGTGTGACAAGCAATCTTTCGATGGAGGCAGCAAATGTATAGGTACTTTGCACTTAATTACAAAATCATATGCTACTCCGAAGAGAATAAAAATAGTCTGGATTTCTAGGTATTTCGCAGTTGTAAAAAAGCAAGATGATAGGAGACAAAGCTTTCTCTTTGCATTTACTAATGCAATTGCAGCAGGACAGATTTCTAAATGCATGTCGAACGTCTTCCACCCGTATTTACCCACACTTAATCCTAGCAAGCCAGACAGAGGCATGCTCTGGGGAAATGCGGGAGAGCATAATTTCCTCATTTTGTGTTTCTAGAACAGTTTCATTTTTTTAAGAAAAATAGTGGCATTTTCTCCCCCCCCCCAACATCATAATGCCATTAAACTCCATTAAGAGCCTTGCAAAAGTTTTTGAAGATATTTAGAAGCTAAGGAGCACAAACCTATTATCAAATGGCAGTACTGTACATCTTTATGCATATATTGCTATAATAATCATGCCAAGTAGTATGAGAAACAATGCATGAAACCTATAATAATATATTTCATAAGTGCAACAAAAATACACAAAGCAAAATGTGTATTACTTGAAGCAGGTGGCAACATTAAGCCTCACAGATGCACACAGGGAATATAAATAATAGCTGAAATCTAATTGTAAGTACTAGACTTGGACCATTTAATTAATGGAACCTACAGAGGAGTTGACTCACAAAATCCCCACTAATTCAATGGTTCTGCTCTAACTGTAACTTACTACTGGATCTCAGCCAGTAACTTTGTGGGATCAAGCTGATACATGCAACTAAATGCAACTAAATTGGTTTTAAAATCAAGTACTTAGCCTAATTATGTTATATATGGGGTTGCACATAAGGAAAAATACGCTATATTTTAATAGAGGTGGATGGCTTTTAAATGTCACATACATTAGTTTGCATGTGGAAAATGTACAAAAAAAGTTTACAGACTAAAAATATATTCATCAAGGCAAGTGGGATATTTTATTATAAACCAAACAGGAATGAACAGAACAACAAAAATAAAAGTGAAGACCATGATTTGAAAGTAGGCACACAGGCCAAAAAACACGGGCATTTGGCCCAACTTTTAAATGGGGTTTCTAGTTGGTCTCATTGCTTCATACAATAGTCAAGACAATTTTATAACTGCACACTGGGTTCCCTCTTTCGTAGTAATGAAAACATCCAACACAGCTCTGAAGCAGCACCCAGTTTCCCTCATAAATGGGATGGCCAAATACGAATAAAATGAGAATTGGAAACTGATTATTAAAGTTGTATAAATCCTACATCAAAAGTCTGGCAGTCCTTGAGAAAGGTATACAGTACTCACTCTTCAGGGTTTTGAAATCAGATTGCTATCCCACTGCATAAAATGTAATGGTTCATCAATAATTGAAGCCATGTTAAAAGTGCATGCTTCAAAATACTGAAAAGAATTCAGCTGTGGTATGGGTTAACTGCTGAACTAAGGTTTTAGCTTAAAAACCAGAGCTACCGTGTGCTTATTTTAGCAAGCTGCTGAGGTGTGGCAACATGTTATTTTCACCGTTGGTGTGGCAGTAGGACCTAAGTCAATCTGACTGACTGTAAATGCTCCTTAAGTAAAGGTTCCACCCACACATGCGTGCTAGTCACATCCGATTCTAGGGGCGGTGCTCATCTGTGTTTTCAAGCCAAAGAGCCAGTGTTGTACAAGTCTGTGGCCATGCGGCTGGCATGGCTGAACACACTTCTGCACACGGGACCCTGTTTACTTCCCACTTGTTAATGGCGGTACAGTACCTATTTATCAACTTGCATTTACATGCTTTAAAACTGCTAGGTTAGCAGGAGCTGGAGTTAACAGCGGGAGCTCACTCCACTGTGAGGCACCCAGGATTCAAACCAATGAGCTACCGACTTTGCAGCCGACAGTTTTCACTACTCTAGCCCACTGAGCTACCACACTCCTTAGTGACACTGTAAAGATATGCCTACCAGGTGCTCAGTGTAAATCCAGGCAAATAACCATTTAGAAAACTACTCAAATTTGAGCATTTAATAAATGTAGCTTGTTGCTTTTTTGAATTAAATAAATTATATAAATAAATCCATAACAAGGTTGTTGTTTTTACATTCCAGAACAATATTTTTTATATAAGGTAAGACTCTGTGAGATGAATCCAGTCATTAATCCCAGTGATAGTAGATCCATAGAATCAATGGGATCTCATTCAGTATATATGTTAAGTCCCAGTCATTCAGTCGATCTACTTCTGTGAGAACTAAAAAATTGAACATGGCCCCTTGTATTTTTCCCCTTTCATTCATAGAAACAAAAACAGTAGTATACATTTGTACTTCTAAAACAGGGGAACTGAATTGCAGAATGATGATTTCCATGACAAGTTTTAAGTGAGAATACATAATTGAAATTTAAGGGGTGGCTCATCATTAATTTGAAATGGCAATTTAGTCTGTAGTTTTTTACACAATTTGAAAAAAGTCTACTATATTCACAAGAATTGAGTTTGGAGTAGGTGTGCAAAGAATTGTGCTCTTTTTGGATCTCTGTTAATGAACCCTGTGTTACTTTTTATCCTAAAACATGTTTTCAAATGGATCTTCATACTTCTTTTGATCTGCAGATTGCATAGTAATATTTGTAGAAATACAAAATCCAAAGGATAATTGTGTTTCAATCAAAACAATAGTTTGGGGTGTGTGAATCAGGTCAGTTTGCATCAGCATTTATGAAGATTGAAGTAGCCAAGCATCTCTCATTCTTCTTGAAGGTCAGAGAAGCCAAGAAACATTGTTAAATCTAATAGTCTTCATATTCTAGGACTGCATTGGGGAGTTGAAAATTGATTATAGAAGTGAATATTACATATTTACATTCCCGGGACTAAGTGAAGTTGTTAAACCCAAACAGTTAATGTGATGTGCAATCTAGTTGGATTGGAACCAATGTAGGACCCTAATGGGGCTTTCGAAGTAAGTAAGATAGTTGTATAAATAAACAAATGGGTGGATTTACCAATTCTGCCACCACCCTACTGACTTTCAAGCATGGATTTTAACCCAATTCTCCTGAGTGCCGATCCATCACTCTTTCCTCTACACACCAGACTCAGTTTAATAGACCCAGCTAATTCATGGGATTTATATTAGGGTTGATTTACCAAGTCACTTTCTTCCCTCAAGTTTATCATGTGTGTGTCTGTGTTGTGTCATTACAGTCGTGATCGACTCTTCATGACCCCATGTCCATGGAGTTTTCTTGGCAGGAATACTGGAGTGGTTTGCCAGTTCCTACTCCAGGTGCCTACAGCACCTGGTATTCCCTGGTGGTCTCCCATCCAAGTACCCTGCTTAGCTTCTGAAATTGGGTGAGATTGGATGTGCTTAGGGCATCTAGGCAACTCAAGTTTATCATAGTTGGGACTAATAAATAGCTTACAATTTAGCTAAATCAAAGGCAGGAATGTGTGACTCTCTTGATGTTGATGGACTTCAATTCCATCAGCCTCAGTGAACATAGCTAAGAGTGGAGGATGGTAGAACAATCCAACAGTACATGGAAGGCCACATATTTTACATCAATGAGAAACAGAAACAGACATTACAAGAGCCAGAGTGCAATTTTGGAGCATTTTGGTAAGGGAATCTGCAGAAATAATGGGAGGGGGAAATTAATGATACTTCTGGACTGTTGGTCTTGGTGTAGTTTTTACTTAGACAGTTAAAGAAATAACAATTCTATGGGACAAGCACCCTGCATTTTTCCCTGGCAGGCACCCAGCCTCCAGGCATACCAATCAGCACACTAATTTAGATAATCATTTCAAGTTTTCCTTCTAGTCAACACTCCTATTTTGAAATAATAAGAGTGTTGACTAGGAAAATAGCGTTATCATTTGTGGCTCTGAAAAGAAAGAAAATCCTCCAGAACACCGTCTAACAGCATGTAAAACCCACAAAAAAGTCGGATCCCAGCCATAAAAGCCTTTGAGAATACACAGAAATAACTAAATTCTCTAGACCAGCAACCACATAAAGGTCTTTGGGCCAAGGATTTAGGTATTGGTATCTCGTATAAGATGAGAAATGATGTTAGGTTCTGTCTGCTAAACCTTTCTAATTCTGCACATAAAAGTGCAGCAGACTTCAATAGTTAGTCCACACAAGGAGAAGGGGAAGGGACAGATTGTCACAGCTGATCATCCAAAGTAAAATAAATGGAAAAAGAAATGCACTAACTAGAGGAAATTGTTGGCTTACAAGGCCGGAGGAATGGTTTGGACACAAACCACCAATAGCTGTTCACCTTGATGCCTGCTTAAATGTCTGTACTGCAGGTAAAACTGTGTTCACGACCTGGGGTTCACTCCCTGGTAGCCAGCTCATGGTTGACTTAGCCTTCCATCCTTCTGAGGTCGGTAAAATGAGTACCCAGCTTGCTTGGGGAGGGGAGGGCAATGTGTAGCCTGCATACTGTAATTAAAAACTGTAAACCGCCCAGAGACTACATGAAGTGGTATGGGGCGGTATAAGCAGACCACTTTTTGCTTTGCTTTTGATGCCGTCCAACCTCCGTCAGCAAAGGAATGAAAAGAAACCAAAACAGAATTCCAAGGACCTACAGGCAAGGATTAAAAACAGCATAACTGCCTTTGATGGACAAAATCCAATAAATGGGCTTTTTTTAAAAAAACTCCCTCTTTTATCAAGGTCAGGTCGAAGTCAGCAGGGCTTAGGGAAGCAAGGAGCAAGAAACTTGGTGAACTAAACGGACTGAGGGAAGCCCCGCGGGGCCCTCGCTTGCTGTTGCTTGGGTGCGTTAGATTTTGGCGCCTTCTGCCATCCACCACAGTGTTTAAGGCGGCCCGGCTAACTCGACGCGCTTTCCCTCTCTGCAGGTGGGTGGGTGGGTGTGGGTGTGGGTGTGGGTGTGTGGCGGGGCGTGGTGGGTGGGTGGGTGGCTGAGTGAGTGTGGGTGTGAGGAGGGCGTGTGGACCCGCAGCGAGCCGCCGTCCCTCCCGCCCTCGCCGGCCTCCTGGGGCGCACGCGGCGCTGGCGGACTTTCTCGGGCACCCAAACGCGCGCGCCGCCGCGGGGGGTGGGGAGGAGGGGGAGGAGGAGGAGGGCGGCTGAGGCGAGGCGAGAGGCTCCGGCCGTCTGGCTCTGGCGGAGGGCGGCGCCTGAGGCGAGCGGGGCGAGGAGGGGCGGCGGTTCTTCTTCCCCTGCCGCCGGCGCCCGGTGCCTCCGCTGCCTTCTTTCGGACCAGCGGAGAGCGCCCGTCGCGAAGGACCGGGAGAGCCCGAAGCACCTGCCGCGCCGCCGCCGCCGGAGCCGGAGCCGGAGCCCAAGCGGAGAAGGCGCGCCGGCCGCTTCGTGGAAGGGTCCCGCCGCTCTTTTCCCCTCCGCCCCGCTCCCAGGAGGGGGGGGGGCGGGCAGCCAAGGAGGGACACGCCGGAGAGAGCCCACAAGCGGTTGCTGGCCGAGGCTCTGGAGAGCCCCCGGACAGAGGCGGCGCTGCCGAGCGGCCCAAGGGCTGGTGCTGGTGGAGGTGAGCGAGGGAACAGGCGGCGCGCGGGAAGTCCGGGCTGCGGGGCGGCTGCGGCCGGGGCGCTGCTGCTGCTGCTGCTCCTCTCGCCGTCGCCCGACGGATATAGGGAAAGATCGAGCTTAGCTTCGGTTTGCCGTTCCCCCGGGGATCGGCGCAGCCCTCCTGAAAGCCGGCTGGACGGCAACGCCGTTGCCGTCCCGCCGGCTTTCAGGAGGGCTGCGCCGATCCCCGGGGGAACAGCAAACCGAAGCTGGGCTCTGATCTTTTCGTATATCCGTCCACCGCGACTCCGTTCCACCGGCTTATCCGCAGGGCACGCGTGCACAGGACTGCCTCCTTCTTCAGCTTAGAAGGGGTAGGTTTAGGGTTAGGGGCTGAGATCAAGCTCCTTTCCGTCTAGTGGTGTGGATGGATGTGATTGCATTTCCTTGACACGACGCTACTTTTCCAAAACTGGCGTGTGAAAAAAAAAAGGCCAGGATCTGGTTTGGCTCTTTTTTTTAATATTTTTATTTTAATTTTATAATGCATTCAAACAAAATAACAACTAACAATTAACAATACAAGTGCACCCCCCACCCCCGGGACCATCCTGTTCTTCCATGAGTTCTTCTTTATTGCTCCGTCTTCTGTTGTTCTAGTATTCTTCTTAAAGTCCTCTTCTCCAGAACGTTTGGCTCTTGGATAAATCCAAGCTTTCTGGCTCGGCTGCCGGTCTCGTGGAATGGCAGCAGCAGGCACAGCGACCGGGATAGTTTGTCCAAAGGGGTTGTCAGGAACTTTCTCAGCCCCCCCCCCCGCGCACTTCTGCTCCTTGGGAGTCCTCTGATTCTGGCTAAGGTTGATGGTGATACATAAGTTGTGTCAGCCGCATGCATTTCATAAGGGGGGGGGCAATGCCCTTTATTCCCATTATCTCACCTGCTTCCTTAAGTAAGGAAAGCCAATTTCAGGAGGAGCATCCCCGCGAACATTTTGCGTTTTTTTTTTAGTAAAGGGTGGGGGGAGAATTGTGATTTCATTTTGCTGGTTCCAAAAAGTCCAAATATAATTTTATATTGAAATAGTTTCCCAATGTGCTGTTTTCCAGTGTGCTTGAAGCCCTAAATTTGGGTTGAAGTAGCAGGTCGCACTAGAACAGGTCCACGGAATCACTGGGGATTCGGTGAGTCAACCTCCTTAATTCCAGTGGTTCCAATGGGACAACTCTACTTGTGACTTACTACACTAAAGTAAGCCTCAGGTGAAGTGGGTCCATTTGATTCAGTGGGAATAATGGAAGAACTGGCTCTCCAAACCCTCACTGGTTCTTTGGGCTTACTCTTGTGCAGTTTACTATGCTAGGCAGCAGGATCTCAGTCTCCGTCTAAGTAGCTTTTCCATGAGAGCAAAGCATAAATATAACCACCATCTCCTGTCATAGCCTAAGAACAGTGGCTAGAAAATTAATTTTTGGAAGGTTATCTCTATGTGGAAACAAGTTTTCCTAGAATAATAAGAGATAAATTGGGGAGAAAACTCCCACTACCTAATGTATGTGTCTGATATGTATCAATATTCAGTAGGGGGGAAAGCGTGGTTTTGTCGCTTGGTTGGTGAGAAATATGGATGTTGCTTTTTGAATGGAGAAGGTAGTGTCTACATTGTAGCATAACTTCTAGTCCTTGTTTTTTGTTTTCAGATACTTTTGCCTTGATTGTTGCAACATCTAATCCCTCGCTCCCACATTTCTGAGTGAACCTGTCACTTTGTATTTCTTCATGTAACTTTATCTTAAATACAAGGGTGAGCCAAAGACATCTTTTGAAAAAGCCTCCTTTTTAAAGGAATGCAGAACAAATCAATGAGCTTTTTCTCTTATGTGCTCAGAATGCCTTTTAAGAAGTACATATATAGTTTCAAGTTAAAAAGGAGATGACAAAATACTGTCCATATTAGTTACAGTATTTATGGAATATATTTTCTGATTGCATATGCTGTGCTCGTTGTGCTGCATGTAACAAATTAATTTAAGATTTCATTTCCATCCAAGACCTTATTCCTTGTAATGTAGCTGTCTTCATGTCTAGGGTAAAATTGCAATTGAAATGTAAGTGATAAGTAAGGACTTGTGCTCTTTCCCATGCTAAGACCTGATCCTTATACTGTACATCTGAATGTTCAAAGTATAAGTTTTTTTAATTTATATTCAGAAGAACTTTATTTCAACTTGTTGTACATCATACAATACGGGGAGGGAACAAAAGTCTGACAGTGTTCTCACAAAACATATCTGTATTTCCTATTTTGCCTCATACATTTTTAAGGTATATCTTAATCTCATGCAATGAAAATGGAATAATATCTAACCAGTGTTCCAAATATGAAATAAAAATTAGATGTAAGGAAAAAGTTGACTTCCATATATGGTGATAATATATTCTCCCGCTTCAGTTTTTTCTTTATGCAGTGTTACTGTGCCATCCAAGCAGCTTCGACTTTGTACCTTCAATTCTGTTTCACTCTCCTTAATAAGAACTGCTGGATACCTCAGTGGTTTAGGTACCTGCCCCTGGGGGTGGGAGACTGATTCTTGACAAGGGCTGGACTAACCTATAGGGTCCCTTCCAGGTTGGAAGTTCTGAGATCATTGTTGTTCTTATAATGCTTCCAGGTTCTTTGCTAGTAAAGTGTCCCACAAAGTGATAAAAACCCTTTAAGTAATAATATTGGGGCAGGAGGGTAGGAATACAATATTTTCATTGTATAGTAACTCTAGGCAATAGTTATGAGAGCTAGAATAACTTTAGAGTCATGTTGTTTATAGTTCTTGATCCATTAGAGAAAGGCTATTTTAGAAAACTACTTGACAGCATTTATTCACTCATTAGTTCTGATTAATCACCTTGGTATTTCACCCTTTTCCCAAGAAGCCCAAGCAGAATAGTTCTTTGCCTGTAGGTAGAGGGTATCTCACTGAGGTTGGCTAAGCTGAAACACAAGGCCTGCCTCAGGACCTCTCAGTGACTTCCCAATCTGATCTAATGTGTTCTCCTGCACTACTGGATCTCAGGGACACCATACTGGCTTCCCATGTGTGTGCTTTTTCTTTTCTTTTCTTTTCTTTTCTTTTCTTTTCTTTTCTGTTCTTTTCTGTTCTTTTCTGTTCTGAGACTCTTCTAGACTTAAGAGTAACAAGTACAAAGTCTAACTGAATGTGTTTGTTTCATGCTAATTGCAGTGAATGATAATATAGTGAAAAGAATATCAACATCTTATGTATTATGCCTACTCAAAAATAAATTTCACTGCTTTGTATCCTAAACTGGAAAAGGTGCAAAAGAGAGCAACTAAAATAATTACTGGGCTGGGGCACCTCCCTTATGAGGAAAGGCTAAAACATTTGGGGCTCTTTAGTCTGGAAAAAAGGCACCCAAGGGGGGATATGATTGAGACGTACAAAATAATGCAGGGCATGAGTAATGTGAATAGAGGGACACTCTTCTCCCTCTCACAAAATACCAGAACTAGGGGACATCCATTCAACTTGAGGGCTGGAAGAGTGAGAACAGACAAAAGAATTTTTTTTAACCCAGTGTGTTGTTAGTCTGAGGAACTCCCTGCCACAGGATGTGGTGATGGCATCTGGCCTGGATGCCTTCAAAAGGGAATTGGACAGATTCCTAGAGGAAAAGTCCATCACAGGTTACAAACCATGATGGCGATGTGTAATCTCCAGGCTTAAAACTGGGGTACTTCAAGGGCCAGATGCAGGGAGTGGTATCAGGAGACAAATATCTAGTCTTGTGTGCTCTCGGAAACGTTTGGTGGGGCCACTGTGAGATACAGGAAGATGGACTAGATGGGCCTTTGGCCTGATCCAGCATGGCTCTTCTTATGTTCTTATGTTCTGAATAAATGATCTCTGTGTGGGGGTGTTCATTTGTATGCACATGCATGCACACATGTACACACACACACATGCTTGTTTTCAATTTCCTTTCCCTCTTTCAAAATTACACCAATGAAGGTCAGGGTGTGTGCAAAATGCTACCGAATATCTTTCTTTATCTATCTCCTCTGCTGTATTCAGTCCTTTGTGGGAAATGAAGGAGCTATTCCAGTTATGGGTCCTCTGAATTCATGAGATTCACAAATAAGTGAGTGAGTACAGTATTGCAGCCTATATATGTCTGGAATCCCAGTTTATTCTGTAGGTTGGAAAATCATTTTTGTTGAGCTGATTGTGCTCTTTCAAATTTCCTTGCTTCTCTTAACATCTGTTTAAGTTTCTGTGCTAAAAAAACCCAAAAATCTTTCCATCTCAATAAAACTTGTAAGCATATATTTACTTAATGTATTTTATTTCCAAGACAGTGTCAGTTTAAAAAAGTGTAAGTTCCATTTCTTAAAATTGAACATAGCTTGCAAAATACACAAAATACAAAACAAAATGCCAATCAAAGGTTTATCTTGAAGATGAAACCCAGGATATTATAGAAAATCACATCTTCTAATACAATCTCTCAGTTCCAGATAGATAGACTGCTTGAAATAAGAATGCTTTACCTTTCTTGTAAGTTAACTGTAATTTAGAACCTAAGTAGAATGATGCAAGCCATTGATCTATGCAGTAAAAAAATGGTTGCAGATTAGAAGGAATAATATTATTCTTCCTTCTTAGTATTTCATTTAACACAAGGACCTCAAAAAGTCAAAATCAAATCCCAGGTGAGTCTCACATCTTGTAATGTTTTCCAGGGTCTGAAATTGGGAGCAAGTATAGTAGTTGCACATTTTTAAAATTTATTTTGTAGATTTATAACCAGCCTGTGTGGAAACATTTACAGTAATACCTCGGATGATGAACGCCTCTGATAATGAATAATTCAGATAGCGAATGGGAATTTCTGGGTATAGGGCTGCCTCGGATAATGAATATTCCCTATGGGCTGCCTCAGATAACTAATGTTTCATCATGCCTTGCAAAAAAAAAGTATATCTAGGATGCACTACATCCTCCATAGTTTGTAGAGGGATGGGAGGAGCTAGAGCATTTTTCATGGTGTTTTGGAGCTATTTGGGACATTTTTTTGCTGAGAGATTTGGACCTTTTAAACTTGGAAAGGTAGGAAGCTGAGGTTTCCTTGCTTTTTCCTGTCCATTTCCATTGCTTTCCATTGCATTGCGGAGAGGTGAGCTGAAAATTATCCTGGCTTTTTTCTGTCTTTCCATTGCAAAGCAGGCTAAGAATCATCCCGACTTTTTTCTGTGCATTTGGTGGGAATGACTGGGTGGTTTTGTGTGTGTGTGTGTGGGGGGGAAATCTTTGAACTGCTTTCCATTGCATTTTTTTGGCAGGGAAAGGTTGGGGTAGTCTTGCTAGTTACTTTTGTCCTTGTTTGCATTGCACTGTCGGGGGGGGGGGGAGGTTCTGGGGTGGTTCCAGGACTGTAAGCCTTTAAATAACACTTTATAAAGAGATTGGGTGGGACCCAGCTTTTTTGCCTTTTTTCAAACCACTGGAATGGATTAATCGGTTTCCCATTCATTTCAGTGGGAAACTGTGTTTTGGATAATGAATTGCCTTAGAGAATGAATTTGTCATCAGAGGTAGCATTGTATTGCCTATGCCAGACTCCTTATAAACCTGTTGGAAGAAGAAGAAGAAGAAGAAGAAGAAGAAGAAGAAGAAGAAGAAGAAGAAGAAGAAGAAGAAGAAGTCACTGTTGTCGTTGTCATTGTCGTTGTCGTCGTTGTCATTGTCGTTGCCGTCGTTGTCTTCGTTGTCATTGTCATCCAGTTGCCACGATTCAACTTGCAGATTGATCATGTTTAGTTTTTATAATTTGGAACATATGCAGTTTAACAAGCAGTTGTGGTTGCAAGTCACTATTATAAACAAGGTTTTCTTGGTTTATAAATCCTAGCTTGTTTTGAAGGAATAACCAAGGGTTTCAAATTTAGATGATGCATTACAACTGTGGTTTGTTCAGCTTGTAGATCTAGTGCAAGAAGTGCAGTGGTAGCACATTGATTGCACAGGTCAGCATGCAACTCATTACAATATAATATTGGTTTGTTATTCTATGAAAATATAGCCAATGGATGAGTTTACAAGAAAATGATACAATTTCCCCAGGAAGGCAGTTTTATAGGTTGGATACTGAAGCATATTGTTCCATGCTGACATAAAGCAAAGCAAAGCAAAGCAAAGCAAAGTGTTCTGCTTATATACTACCCCACACCACTTCAAGTAGTCTCTCAGCAGTTTACTGTTTTTAATTACAGTATGCAGTCTACACATTGCCACACTCACCCACCCCAGCAAGCTGGGTACTCATTTTTACTGACCTTGGAAGGATGGAAGGCTGAGTCAACCATGAGCCTGCTACCTGGACTGAGCCACAGGTTGTGAGCACAGTTTTATCTGCAGTACAGGCATTTAACTAGTGTGCCACAAGGCTATTGCTTTTGCTGAAGATCTGTAGGAGGTAAGACTGTCAGCAATGATGGAAGAGCCTGGGATCCTGTAGACCAAGAGTGAAACTCCCAGAAATCCTATTCACCACAGCTAGTGGCAAAAGTTTCTGGGAGTTGTAGTCCAAGAACATCTGAGAACTTAAGGTAGTGGACAACTGCTTTAGAGCCTGAGAGTTGTAGTCTGAAAGGGTAACTTACTCAGACAGTAGTTGTTCAATGCTATAGGTCAGGGATGGTGAACCTTTTTGGCACCGAGTGCCCAAACTCAGTGATGGGGACGGTGGCAGCGGGGGGGGGGGGGGTCGGGATTGGTGGCAGTGGGGGGGCAGGGGGCGAAGGCAGCAAGGGTGATGGGGGTGACGGGCACCGCATAATCAGCAGCTGCAGTGGGAGAGGCAGGGATGGCGGTGGTGATGGCGGCGGAGGTGGGGTCGGAGGCAGGGGCAGCAGGGGCAGCAAGGGTAATGGCGATGGGGACAGCAGTGGTAGGGGGGTCAGGATTGGCGGCAGTGGGGGGCAGGGGTGGGGATGAAGGTGAGGGCAGCAAGGGTGACGAGGTCAGGGTTATCGGCGGCGGTGGGAGGGGCAGGGATGGCGGTGGTGATGGCGGCGGGGTGGGGTCAGCGGAGGGGGGGACGGGGTGATGGCGGCGGAGGTGGGGTTGGGCAGCAGGGGGTGGGAGAGATGGCGGTGACAGTGACGGCAGGGTCGGCCTGGCACCCAACATGCTCCCTGCCCCCCCCACTTCCCCCTCCGCAAATTCCTCATGGCTGGTCCAGCGGAGGGGGAAGGGGGGGCAGGGAGCATGCCAGGTGCCAGGCAAAAGCTGTTTGCATGCCACCTTTGGCACGCGTGCCATGGATTCACCATCCCTGCTTGTTGTGCCCAGCACGATTTCCATGTAATGTGAAGATTTGAAATTTAATCATCTATAATAATTCAAAAAATGAAAATGTTAATCTAGTCTTAAGCTTCAAATTCAAAATCTAACCTTTAAAGGTTTTGAACGTCAGCAGGGAACTTAAAAAGTGGTTCTTTCATTTCTGTCTGCCTGAAAGTCTTGTACTGTGACACACATCTTATTGTGTTCTCCAAACTGATAAAATCAACCCATGATAGCAAAGTTCACTGTTTTGTAGTGCAGCTACTCCACTGTAAGAAGATTAATAATTATGTGTTGTCAAGTTGATATTGACTTACTGCAGTTCTCCCAAGGTGTTCTAGGTGTAAAAGGCTCAGTTTGGCAGTACTGTTTTATGCAACCATAGGGGTTTTTCAGGGGCATACAGATAACAGGACACTCAGTATCTAATGGCACTGAGTTCAAATTCCCACTAGTCTCCCATGCTTCTGGGAGACTAGTGGGAATTTGAACTCACAAACCTTGGCTGTACATACGGGCAAGCATCCCAACACACTAAGCTTTTATGTTAATGATATGAAGGAAGAATGAGCTTGTTTTCTCACTTCGTTTCCCCCCCCCATCCATTGGTAAAACATAAATATTTTGGATTTACTGTAGAGTTTACTGTAGAGTTTTAATGTTTCAAGAATATTTAATCTTGAAAACACTTGATAAGGTGTGCTGGCCCATTTGTACACTAACGATGTGTTTCTATACATGCCTAATCAGAATTTTATTGTGACACACCTCAAGATGAACCGAGGACTATAGTCTGGGAGTATAGTTTAAATACTGAAAGCTCATCCTATAGGCAAGGAAATATTTCATTAGGGGCTTGTCCAAGATTGGCCATTTTGTTGCAGGCTTGATTCAGATACAAAGCATCAGTTGAGGTTGAAGGGAGGAAAAATGTGTCATTTGACATGTTCCTTCCATCCAAATATCAAACAACCCTTTGAAGCCAGATTGCTTGTCATTTAAGCACTTCTTCTGATCATCTGTGTGCACAGGGTCAGGGGAAGTGAAACTCTTTTTAAAAACATCTGCTAGCACTGATGCAATGAATCACTTTGTTTAAAGTAATTTTTTAAATATGGCTGTCTGTATATTGCCAATCAAAAAAAGTTGCCCACAGCTGCAATTTTGATCAGCAGTATACACACAGGCAAAGAAAAAGTAATAATTTAAACAAAGTGATTCATCACATCAGTAACTATCTAGCAGAAGTAAAAAAAATCATCTCTCCTGACCCTATGTAGATGTTAAGGGGAAAGGTTCCATTTTTGATATCCTGAAGCAGCTTTTAAGTCATTTCAGAATACAGTAGTGGAAATTGTCACCTGAAGGAGCTAAATTGAGCCCTCTGACTCATGCAAAAATAGTAGAACCCCCCCTTGACAGGTTCAAAAAGGTGTAGGTTGGAACAAATTGGTCCACTCCAAATCGGCATCCATGTGCGGATGCCAGGGGGAAAACATGGAGAAACCTATCAATGCACCAAACTGTGAGACAAATGCTTTTGTGTATTTTCTCTAATTCTGCTTTCTACTAGTTCTCCCTATAGTTCAGGATCAATGCTGTTTGGAATATTTCTCAGGGTTCTTCAGGGTTCCACTGGAAGCCATGAATGGAAAATCCTTGTGCATACATGGGATGCTGCATATCATGTTTGGATTCCCAGCCTGTGTGAATTATTAATGTTTTGAATGTGAATACTGTAATTCAAGAGATACTTTCCATTGTACTGTTTTTAGGCTGTTCCTTTATAACACACAGTTGTATTTGTCAGACAATTAAAGCCACTTGCCTTAGAGATGTTGTCTTACACTTTGTGACAAGTAACATTTTCATAAACGATGCTAAGGACAGCTTTTAGTCTAAAGATGTCACTCCTGAATTTCGTTCAAGTTGGAGAGGAAGTAAATGAATGCCACTTATAAATCAGCTCTGCCTTTCTAGCCAGTGTAAGCTTTGCAGTTGAATTGGAGACGCTGGAAGTTCATAAAATAATAATAATATGCCGTCACATATGGCAACCCTTATGGCAACTCTTTCCAAGGTTTTATAGGGGACGTTCTGGGCCTTAATGGCAGCCCAAGCCCACATATACAAATAAATAACTGGAAGCCATACTTATGAGCAAGATGAGATGCTTCCTATCATGTGGCATAATAGAAATGTCAGTTAGGTAGTACTTGGGTTGGCAAAACCACACTTCAGTGCATACACTAATAAGGGGGTAAAATGATACACAAAGGTGTGTATGAAAGATCACCAAAGATGCATGCAGGAAAGACGATGTTGTTTCTAAATTACAAAGAATAAGGCTATAAATTGCTGCTTTATGTTATGAATGCATTGTAAGAAAAATGAAGAAAATGTAGCTTATACATTAATTAATGTTGCTATTATTGAATAGCAGAGAAATGTAGCAGCCTCAGGTAGAGCTGATGATTTTTAAGGTTCAATTTCTGTCTCTTCTAGAATAGCCATTCTCAATGGAGAACTTAAAAAGGGATACAGACTGGAAACAATTCTTCACACATCATCTGATAAGGTTTCTTGCATGTACAATCCTGATTCAGTCTGTATATTTTTTTCATATAGTGGTCAAAAAAGAAGGTCGAGAAAGGGTGTTCTGGAAGACAATAGAATTAACAATGCATGCATCAGTTGGGAAATGTATAAGGAAATAAATGCTTTCTTAAAAGTATTCATTGTGTATAATTAATCATTAACTATACAAGCCCATATATATCTACTCAGAAGTCTGCTTAATTGAGCTGGAGGGGGTAGGGGTTACTTTTTGTTACTTTTATTCATCTATCTTTCTTCCTCTCTTTTCTTTTGCTTCTTCCTTGTCTTGTTTGTTTGCTTGCTTTGCATTCTGGGGTCAGAATGGAAGTACAGTACTTATATTTAAGGAGACTGAACAATTTCAGTATCAAAGCTAAAATTGCTTCCTTGTAGCCTGTTGTGTAGCTATGCAAAATATATAAAAAAGAGGCCAAATTGCCTTGATTGAAAAAATATCAGTTGCATGTGGAATCTTCTGACTATTTCTACTTAATTACTCCCAAAAATCCAACATAATCCTTTTCATTAAAAATGTATGCCAAAGATTTGTCATTCAAGTCTTGAGTTTGGCAGCAGCATTATTTATTTATTTATTTATTTATTTTACATAATTTTTAGCCATCCCACTACCAAAAGGTCTCTGGGCAGCAATTTAAAAATAGCACTACTCTGTTTACTCCAAACCTGCTCCAAACTTTGCATTAATCTTGCTAATGATGTGACACAAAGGCAAAGCATTATTGTAGATTTTGAGTGACACGGGCAATGCTGGTTATGATAGGGTTAGTAGGACCTCCTAGTGTGTCTATCAGTTATACACTTTGGGATATTGCTTGAAAACATTAGGTATCACAGGGTGACGATGAAACATTGGCATATGTAGCTTTTGTGGGAAAGGCCCCGTTTGGATTCTTTGATATTAAGTAGGAGTTCCCATTTGATCTCACAGTTTTGTGATGCACTGCAAAATATGGGGTCTACACTACGAAATGATACAAAACGATTGCATAACCTTGGCATAGGTTTTGAGGAGATCAGAAGTTTCAGATTTCATAGTTAACAAAGCTGGCAGTTTCTTGTCTGTGTCTGTGTATTTTAAAGGCTTCCCTTATTTTTAGGAAAGTTTGAATCATTGAAATCCAGGCTTGAAAACAATCATATACTATTTTATTCAGACTACACTATGGCCCTTCACAAAAGCCTTGCATTCATGCTGTATATTTGAGACACTTATTTTGCTGAAGTTCATTGCCACATTTTGAAACAGCTGCTGCTTGTTTTCTGAATGCTCCCCAAGGATAGGTTTATGGATATTATATTTTATATAGTAAACTTTCTGCCTGGTTACTCTAGAACAAAATACTCATCAATAGCTGTTGTGAATTTTTCGGGCTGCTTGGCTGTGTTCTGGAAGTTCTGAAAAACTCACAACAGCTATCAGATTCTGGCCGTGACAGCCTTCAAGAATACAAAATATCCTTAATTTTACCTACAGTGTAGTGTATACTGTAGGTAAAACTGTAATGAAATCATTTTAAACGAAAGGATATAAAACATTTCATGTTCCAATCTGTTTCTATGAAACCATCTATGAAAATACAGCACAATATAAATGTTTAATTTGTTTAAGTCCCTTTGAGTTCACTTGAACCCACTTAGTCCTAGATTTAGAATTATAATATTTATGTGTAGTAGGCCAATTTTTCAGATGATTCGGCAAAGATTTGAGACACAAAACCTTAAATTTAGGGAAGCTGCAGATCTTACGCAGACTTGTGGGAGATGATGTCTTATTTATGAAGGATAAGCTAGATTCAATATCCAGAAGGAATAGTATGGAGCAACAGTTTGCTCTTCAAACACACATGTACCTCCTTCCAGCAAGTAAGAACTTCTTATCCTGCCTGTCCATCTCAGGTGGGATTTCTGAGGGTGCTGACCTTGAGAGAAGCCCAAAGGGAGATGACTAGTGTAACAGCTGGGGTGTGGGCAGCAACTAGGAGCCTTTTCACAGGACTCCTAAGATCCGCTGGCCACTTAAATTCGGACCAGAGATCTTGGGGGTTTGTCGCTGTTCCTGTGTTCCCACGCCCTCCGCACTCCTGGCTCCTGTCTGCGTGAGGGGAGGGAGAAAAAAAGGAAGAAAAGAATGCAGGCTCACCTCCCAGCATTAGTATCTCTTAAAGGGACGGGGGGTAAAAAAACAACACAAACAGAAGCAAGGAGAGCCCGGCACTCACTACGTTACATCCGCATCGGGAATTTTTCACCCCCGGAGAGCAGGTACTTGAAAAGTGCGCTGAGACGCGCTTAGGTGGGCGTGGTCGCACTTAATTTTTTATAAACTCCGGAGCTGGTGGGGAAACAATTTTAAGCTCCGGATCTGAGAGCCATTTGACGCAGACGTTAGGGGTCGTGTGAAAAGGCCCTAGGATATCTGCATGGGGGCCAGGACCAGGGTGTTCCCAGAAGCCAAGAGCATAATCAGCCAGTCCAAGTTCAAGGTTCACAGAGGTTGGAGGGGGTGTCAATCAATGGCACCAGAAGCTGCGATTGTCTGAGGGTGCCTGTAGAGGGAAGTTCTCTATATGGCATCTGTGGCAGTGGCCTGCCAAAGGGTGTGTGTGGCCTCTTCCAAGCAGGGCAAGGGGTCACCACAGCATGAGGAACTGTATTAAAGGGTTGCAGCATTAGGATGGTTGAGACTCACTGTCTTAAGTGCTACGTTTCAGGAAGTTCAATGAACAGAAGGTTGTTTGGAATGGAATAGGTCTTCACAAGGAGAAAATGTTGAGGAGGGAGGGGCAAGCAGTAAATGAAAGTGAACCTTTTGAGCATGGTACTCTACATCTTGAGATATTTATGTGTATAGTGGCCTGAGGGTTATCATATTATTCTCACTCTCTCCCTTGAGGAGAAAAACCTATAATATTCTTATTTTAGTTAAATAAAACTATTTAAATTGTTATTATTAAGGTAATGATTATTTTTCTCCTTCCAATAAAGTACAACAGAACAGTACAAATATAAACTATTAACCTAATAAACTGGAGATAGCTCGCCTTGCAATAATTTCATAATTATCTATCTATGCATTTCTAATGGTATATAACCACCAAATCAGTAATTTTCTGATATACCGTAACTGTAAAACTAATCTGAAAAGATATTATTCTAAAAATGAAATTTTCATCTGGTTATAAATATTAAGATTAAAACAACTCCAGCAAAAATGAGTCTTTATGTAGAAAATCATGATTTAAATTGATCCTTACTGACTAGTGATTTAAATGGTGATTTAAATCAAATCCACCCTCATCAGGAGTAACATGAGAACTAGCATATTGCTGGAATGCAGCCTAGTTAGGCATCCGGTCCAGAGTGGCTTATGTACAATGCTTACATTTGAATGAAAAACACAAAGAACAAATGATCTCTGAAATCCTCCCTGAAAAAGTTTGGCCGGTTCTGTTTGTGAAATCTTTTCTAAAGGAAGTGATTTCAGACATCTTTTAAGTTAACCTTTCTGCAAGATGAATAGTACTGCACAACATATCTCTCAGGATACATTGAGTACATTAATAATTTCTGGCTCTGTGAAGCTTTTGCACACAAACTGCTTCATAGAGTTACATTCAGTTTATACAGTATTTCTGAGGTTTTGCTTACAATTGTAGGTAGCATCTAGAGACTTAATTATTTCTCAGAAAAAAACTCAGATGTTGAAGAACAAGACATTTGGTTCAGAGAAGTGCTGATATATCAGACTGCCATACACCGTCTGTTTCCTATCCCTTGTTATTCAAAGAGCAAAGAAGAAGAAATACATCTTAATAGATATCCAGTGGGGCTGAACAGATGGCCTTGGGGAGAAGATCTAAAGGGACCAGTCCCATAAAAGTGTTTCCTATTTGAAGCACTGTGCCCAACAATCATTGCACCAGCTACTAAACAATTTAAAAATGTGGCAATCCAGGATTCCGCAGATGACCAATGAGAATATGTCATATTGACCATGTACATAGTCTGTATGTGTCTGTTTTCAGTTATGTTTCAGTCATTTAAAATTAAGAAGTATGTAAGGAGCCTTCACCACCAGGTCACAGCTAACGACCCATTCTTGATGGGTTTCAGCACCTTAGGCCATTGTTTACCTTAAGGCCATGGACACTAATGTCTCCCTAACGAGCCTATTCAGGCTTTGTTCATCTTATGAGCCAATCAGACCAGGGGACAAGAGGTCAAGCTGACTATAAGAAGGTCTCTTGCACTAGCTGTATTCAGACCGATGAAGCTGTTTGGATGAACAGCGAAACGTTTCTATCTCTCAAAAAAGAAGTCCAGTAGCCATGACTCAACTCCCAGTTAAGAAGTATGTAAGTTTTCTAAAAATGTATGATTTCATATTCTTGAAGACCATGGATTGAGGGAACTTTAAGTTTGTCTATGTGGCTCAATCAGTTTGGGCTTGACTGGGTCACTTAAGGTCGGTTAGAGGTCTGGTGTGCCAATTGGTACTGCTCTTTAAGCAATGCTATTTGTCCTTCTTTTCTTAAGAAAATAACAAAACCAAAAATCCTCCTCGTTGTCACCTCCTCTCTTCTCCTTCTTGAAGGAAGTTTTTAAATTTCTTTCTTACCCCCTAAGTGATATAGTACAGCAGAGTTGCTTCACTAGACAAAATGTTTTTAAAAATCACTCTTGGTTCATTCCTCTGGTCCTCCATGGCAGAATATTTAAAGATGAAAGCTCTGCTTTCTTTCGATCCCAGTGACCCCATATCAAAATGAACCAAAATGGAGTGATCCTATTCACACTGGGAAAACAGTAATCCTTGGCAGGGACTCAGAAGAGTACAGGAAAATTCTGGGAAGGGGCTGATTCACTCTAGCAATTATATCATTTGATCACCAGCCTGGCATTTTTTACATCCCATGAGGAAGTCTTCACCTATCTAGTGCCCTCCAGACATGGTGGTAGCACTCACACTCCAGCACATGAAGAGGAGTTCTGCACATCTGATGGGTATCATCAGGTAGTGGAGGGCTAATCCAAGGCATTATGTGCGTTTTGGAGTGAATATTTGCAGAGTAAAATTAACTCCATTGGTTGCTCTGGTGTACATTTTTGTTGGATTGTTCATTTTCAACCATTGAAAAAATCCTTTAAGATCTCTCGGTCCACAACAGTCAAAAATGTTATAAACTAAAGAAGTGGCATGGCACTGTAATGAGAAGATTAATCAGTTAATAAGGTCATACATTTCAAGTGATGTTAGATTGACATTCCCCAGTTGAGGATTTTTATTTATAATACAGTAATCAAGGTGATTGCCTTTTCTGATGACTTTAGATGTTTCTTTGCCCTAGGCACACATTTGAAGGGAGATGTACTAATTAGCTCTATTATAATGGGGAAGGGGATTGATTCTAAATCAAGATGGATCAAAAATAAATGTTGAGATGGAGCATATGCATGACAACTCGATGACACTGTTAATCTGATTTTGCCAGCCAATGATGTGTATTCTTAATCTCGTATTGTGTCCTTCACCTTTTAGGATAAAGCATGTTCCATGGTTCAAATAAATCCAGTAGCTAAATAATTTCAGAAAATTCTAAGTATCATTTGTAGAAAGAACTGGGACTGTAATCCTAATGTGATGCCCAGTCCTATTTAAATGCATTGTATATCAGATAGTAAGTGTGTAGTGGGCGGGTGTGAGTGAGGAGCAACCAATGATAGCAAGAATGGTTCTGATTGATTGGGAGAGATAAATATATAAGGAGGGGTAATGTGTGTGTTAGACAATTGAGTATTTGGTCTAATGTAGATTCAAAATGAGTGATGATAAGTTTAGTACCTGAAGGCTGGTTATGTTCTCTATGGGCCTCGGGGAAATGTTAAATGTACATATACATGTGAGCAGTGAAAGGTGGTGGTGGGGGGATGAAAAATATTTTTTTAAAAAAACATTTATTACTGTGGTGATTCAAAGAGACAATTTCCTCAATATTAAGGGATAAGACAAAGGAAGGTTTGACATTGGTATCAGGGGAAAAGACTGTAACACTTACCAGTCTGTTTGTCTTCATTGATTAAAAATGACTCATGCCAATAATTGCCAGTAGTACCTACAATAGTGAATGGGAGCTACAGTAAGCCTTTATTTTTTGATGATTCTTTGTGAAATTCTTCTGTCATTTTAATTTTTTTTAGAGTCTGCCAGAGACTTTCTTGAGTGGGAAGACTCAAGTTTGACCATTCTTGTTTTGCTGAATATTAAAATTCTGGGGCAACACCAGAGATTTTACTGCATAAACTACCCTAGGCAAATATATGTATCACCAAACCCATCAATATTTCTTCAGTTAGAGATCTATATACTGTATATGTTCTTTATGCATACCTAATTCATACCCTGCATTTTTTTTCCATCCTGCTCTCCAACCCATCCTACTGGTTTATAAACAGCAAGCTATAAACATAATTTTTCATGAGACTTTCTGGGAATGGATCCAGAGCAGGTTGTTTGTGAGTTTATCTATATTACTATTGCAAGTTCTAAAGTAGTGACTGTAACCGTCTTGGGAAGATGGTGAAAGCCAGAAAAATGTTTTCTCTTATACTATATATGATTGAATAAATCAATAATTTATGTTCTAAGGATTAATCTGATTTTTGAAAATGTTCAGAACATAAGAACATAAGAAGAGCCATGCTGGATCAGGCCAAAGGCCCATCTAGTCCAGCTTCCTGTATCTCACAGCGGCCCCACCAGATGCATCTGGGAGTGCACAGGACCAGATATCTGTCTCCTGATACCAGTCCCCTGCATCTGGCCCTTGAAGTACCCCAGTTTTAAGCCTGGAGATTACACATCTCCATCATGGTTTGTAACCTGTGATGGAATTTTCCTGCAGGAATCTGTCCAATCCCCTTTTGAAGGCATCCAGGCCAGATGCCATCACCACATCCTGTGGCAGGGAGTTCCACAGACTAACAACGCGCTGGGTGAAAAAAAATTCTTTTGTCTGTTCTCACTCTTCCAGCCCTAAAGTTGAGTGGATGTCCCCTAGTTCTGGTATATGTTGCGAGAGGGAGAAGAGTGTCCCTCTATCCACTTTACTCATGCCCTGCATTATTTTGTACGTCTCAATAATATCCACCTCTCGTGTGTCTTTTTTCCAGACTAAAGAGCCCCAAATGTTTTAGCCTTTCCTCATAAGGGAGGTGCCCCAGCCCAGTAATCATTTTAGTCGCTCTCTTCTGCACCTTTTCCAGTTCCACTATGTCTTTTTTGAGATGCGGTGACCAGAATTGTACACAATACTCCAGGTTCGGCCTTACGGTTGTTTTGTATAATGGCATTATAATGTTGGCTGTTTTATTTTCAGTCGCTGTTTTGATAATCCCTAGCATGGAATTGGCCTTCTTCACCGCTGCCACACATTGGGTAGACACCTTCATGGAGCTGTCCACCAACACACCAAGATCTCTTTCCTGATCTGTCACGGATAGCTCAGAGCCCATGAGTTGATAGATAAAGTTCTAATTTTTTTGCCCCAATATGCATTACTTTACATTTGGCTACATTGAAATGCATTTGCCATTTCGCAGCCCATTCCCCCAGTTTGGAGAGATCTTTCTGGAGCTCTTCACAATCTTCTCTGGTTTTTACCACACGGAAAAGTTTTATGTCATCTGCAAACTTGGCCACCTCACTGTCTCCAAGTCATTTATGAACAGATTGAAAAGGACAGATCCCTGGGGCACACCACTTTTCACTTCTCTCCATTGTGAAAATTTCCCGTTGACACCTACTCTTTGTTTCCTGGATCTCAACCAGTTCTCAATCCATAAGAGGACCTGCCCTCTTATCCCCTGACTGTGCAATTTTCTCAGCAGTCTTTGGTGAGGGACTATATGCACTGGTTCAGCCAAATCCACATGCCTGTTGACCTTTTCAAAGAATTCTAAAAGATTTGTCAGGAAAGACTTGCCCTTACAGAAGCCATGTTGATTTTCTCTCAGCAAGGTTTGTTCTTCTATGTGTTTTAAGATTTTCTCTTGGATGAGGCTTTCCACCATTTTCCCTGGGACAACGTAAGGCTAACCAGCCTGTAGTTTCCTGGGTCCCCCCCCCTCCTTCCTTTTTTTAAAAAATGGTGTGACATCCGCTATCCTCCAGTCCTCCAGTCCTCCGGCACTGTGGTCATTTAAAGAGACAAGTTGTGTCAATGCTGATTTTGCAGAAGCAAACTTATTCGGTTTGAAAAGAGCACCTCAAAATGTTAAAACATCATTGTGTTCACCTTCTGAAGGCACCAATGCATATACACTATTTTAGTATAGACCCAGTTGATATAACATATAGAGCAAGCTCTCTAGCAGAGCCCTCTGGCAGACACTTGAAATTGAGATCTGAGTGCACATATTTTTTTAGCTGGGAAGCCTGTTTCTTTTTTGTTCAGAAAGTGGGTTTCTTCAGTGATTGTTTACTTTAACTCTGTTATGAGTGCAATTTATTTTAATCTGTTTTGCATGTGTGCTAACCTGTGTCAGAGTAAATTGTGTTCGTAGGATTTGTCATGTACTAAATTGGATGCCAGGCACACAGGTAGCTGATACATTATACCTTTTTTCTGTCTGCAGTGCTCGTCTAGCACTATCCCAATTTGAATAAATAAATAAATAAATAAATAAATAAATAAATAAATAAATAAATAAAAATTAAAACCTGAAAAAGGACCTAGGAAAAATCACTTAAACCCCTTCTGGCCTGCCTGTTCCTTCCCTTCCTCCCAGGAAGTGAAACCTCTGAGGTGGCTGGCTGCTGGTTGAGAAAGGTGAAAGAAGAAGGGGGGGGAATAAGGATAATCTTGTAATCCAGTCTGTGATCTATATACAGATCTGTTATATCTATAACTACAGTATATATCTGCTTTATGTAGAGAGAGGGGAGAGAGCAACACATTTGTATATGACTGTGAGAGGTAACCAGTGCAAGAATGGGTGGGCACAGGATAAAAACATCACAAGTGGTTCCAGGATTATGTGTCAGGAAGTGCATCAATTCTCTTTAGCTATGCAGAACAGTTTTATTTTAGCATTTTGGTGCAGACATATGATGAATACATATAAGCATGAAACACAGGAAGCTAGAGACCCCCCTCCCCCGGTGCCAATTTTAAAATTATTTTTAAAAGTCTGTGTACCTCCTTAACTGATAGAGCACACAACTTACTCCCAGATTAAACATTGTCCAAAGAGGATGCATACACCAACCCAAACTATGTGACTACCACATGACTTTTAACAGATTTCAAAATCCCCAAATCCTGCTCTGAAATTATTTCTAAAAAGTGTAACCATTATCCTGTGTGGAGGTGGGGGTGGGGTGGGAATAGCAGCTTATTTTAGAGTGGTTAGAGCACTACAGGTTCAAAGCCCTTCCCGATGCTAGCTAGTTGTTGTCTCTGTCACCCTCAAAAGACTGTGCTAGTGGCATTAGGAGCTGGACAGTAACCTTTCTCCTTGCCTACCAGTGTGTCTGTGAAGTCTTATGCAGCGGATCCATTTTGTTTGATAACTGAAAGAAAAAAGAGGTCAGCAGGAAGTAACAGTGAAGGAAAAAATAACAGGCAGTGCCTCAAAATGGTACTGGAAATAGAAAGATTTTAGTACAATTATAAGATGTTCAACATCTAGTTCAGATGGAAGGTGGTGATATTCCACTGCTGGAGGCATTCCAAAGAAAATAGGACAACCATCTGTTGATTTGGATTCCTGCACTGAGTAGGGGGTTGGACTTGATGGCTTTATAAGCCACTCCCAACGCAACTGTTCTATGATCCTAACATGTTCCAATTAAGACTTGTTTCAGCAACACAGGAATAGGGTTTTGGAGAAAAGCTGGTGCTGATTTGGGTTTCACATCTTTTGAGGTTATCGTCAGGGAACAGTGGAATGCTGGATAGGCTTAATTTTCAACTATTTAATGCAGCTCGAACCTGCATGCCACATGTCCTACCGCCATATTGTTTTTCTTGGAAAAGATTGCTGATCGATGTTGAATTTCAACAACTTTCAGAAATCACAGCATTTTGGTTTCCATCCTGGGTATGGTGTTGAGATGCCTCATGTTGCCTTGACTGGACATCCACCTCAATCTTAAAATTAATTCTCCTTTTAATTCCATTAGATAGTTCTTGTTGGCTTGCAGTAAGAAGCTGAATGGCATTTTTGTGGCAATTTAAAGATTAAATAAAATTATTGTGGGGATATCAACCTCAGCTATATCTGTAATACTTATATGGTGATACAGTAAACCCTCGCCTATTGTGGGGGTTAGGGACCCAACCCGACCTGCAATAGTTGAACATCCGCAATATGTGGATGCTGGGTCGGGTTGAGACTGGGGGAGGGGGGGCTCTCTGGGGCTCTTTTACTTACCCCAGGCCTGGCACTGCTCTGAACGGGCCTGCAAGGGGCTTCCCGGGCCCTCAGAGACCCCAAAAGTGCTTTCTAGTGATCCGGATGTCACTTCTGGTTTACCAAAAGCCACTTCTGGGTTTACCAAAAGCCACTTCCGGGAAGCACTTTTGGAGCCTCTGATGGGCCTGGGAAGGCCATTCCTCCTTACCCAAGGAGGCCTTTTTTTAATATACTGCGGATCCGCAATATACTGGGACCGCAGTATATGAACCATAAAAGAGCGGGGGGCAACTGCTATATAGACAGACTGTCCTGCAGTCCTAATACAGTGAACATAGAGGGGGTGTTTTTTTTGCAGGGCTTTCAAGGTATACTTGAGTGGTTCTGTTTTCTCCTGACTGGAAAATGCCAGCACTTTTTATTTCTAAAAGTATTGGCTCGACTCAGCACAACCAAGACTTCAGCATCTTCCTCTGGGACAATGTGAAAGAAGTAGATAATGTGTATATATATTTTTTGAAAGCTGCCATCTCATATCTATATAACTTTTACCATACTCTGAGTCATCAAATATCTCTATTTAGGCCAAGGAAAGATTTTTTTGAGTATTTTTCTAAAGCTGCCCATGAATCTAGTTTTTCCAGTCTGAGAATTAAAATGCTAGGCATTTAGGAGCCAAAGGTAATAAAATCACAGTGGTAGGATCTAAATGGATTTAGCAGTGTTTATAGCGATCAGTTCTTGTGACGTGGCATGTTGCAGTTTAAGACAAAAATGCATAAACGGGGACTTTGCTGATGGTTTATCATGCTAAGATTAAAGTCCCAGATTTAAAAATAAAAACAAATGAGTTCAGATGGAAGCAAAACAGTGGGGAAAATGAGCTACATTTACTGTCTACTAAGCTTTTCAATGATAGATACAATGATATACTGTATATTGGTTCTTAAACAGAGCACAGGCTAAGGTTACATAATGATAAAGGGCTTCTGGAGGTGAGATTGTTTGATAAAGCATAGGAGAAGAATAAACTCTGAACATATAGTAATTATTTCTGCCCTTTCTTTCTTTTTTCTGTTGGGGAGGAGGAAGTCTAACTGCTCACGTACGTGTGGATGCATATCACATCATATACTATAAACAAGAACTTTGCAATTCTGCCCAAGACTGCAGCCATGCAGCCTTAATTTTTTATCCTTGGATACTTTCCTGTGTCTCAGAACTTGGCCTTTAACCAAGAATAGTTAGCTCCCTTTCCAAATACCTTTGATGTGTTATTGAATTTTTGAAAAAAGTTAAAATTCTTGGAGCATCCTTAGAGGCTATTTAAAAATCTATTCAGCTTTCAATTTTGATACTTAATGTGTTTCATTTTACAGTTGCCAAGTGTTTCTGTTAATGCAGTTGTTCCCAACCTGGGAGTCAGGATCCCTTTGGGTGTCGAACGACTATTTCACAGGGATTGCCATGAGCCAGTGAGAGGAAGGGGGGAATAGTGAGTTACAGCTTGATAGGTTGAAGGGGATGTCAGTCAATGGCAACGGAGGCTGCAATTGGCTGAGTGTGCCTGTAGAAGAAAGTTCTCTGTGGCACCTGTGCCAATGGTCTGATAAAGGGGGCTTGTGGCATCTTCCAAGCAGTGCAAGGGGTCACCACAACATGACGAACTGTATTAAAGGGCCACAGCATTAGGAAAGTAGAGAACCACTGTGTTGATGCATTCCTTTCCTGCCTGTTTAACAAGCATGTTAACTACAATCATTTTTGTTTGGGAGAGACACACAAAGCTATACAGTACATATCTATTATCTGATTATATTTCTATGTTAATGCAAGCTTTATTGGCTGCAACAGACAACTCTTCTGTAACAATTTACGGAGTAGTAGGAATGTGCTGTGGGTCCAGTGCATCATCTTCCCATTATCGAGCGATGCTAAGCTCCAGGATGTCATAATACTGATTCTTCTGAAAAGTAGTTCAGCAAATGCTGATATCAGGATATGGGAATATGGTAATCAGATATTCGTGTTTAAAAAAAAAAAATGTTCCCTTCTTTAAAGGTGATAATGAGGGGGGGGGAACTACCGTGAAAACATCACAACCCACTAAGAGTAAGATTCACTGAGACTTTTAGTCTTTGCAGTAATAGAAGTCTTATTGGGATGGTCAAAAGACTGGTGGATCTAGATGAATTTATGACCTGGGAGTCTTCTTGGATTTGATTTGGTTTCTGAATACCTAGAAGAGAGCTTGCTTTTGTCATGATTGAGAGAGTTGACCAGTGGAATATGAAAGTACCGTACAGTAGCTCGAATAATTGACATGATAGCTCCTAGTTGCTTGAGAGCATGAATTTTGTAGCTTTCTGGCAAGTTGAGATTGTTGAAGCAGCAGGGGTGATCACTGCAACAGCTAGGGATAAATGATGTGTCTGATCAAACTTGGGTAGAGCTTTTTGTAAGTTCTGCTCTGTAGTGGTGATAGTAACAAAAAATATTGTACTTCTTTTCCTTAGTATCATCCAATAGAATTATACATGATGAGAACTCTGTTTCAGCATGTCCCTCAATTTTAAAAAATCCTCAGGCTTAATTTAAAGATACCTTGAGAATTAACTTCAGGAGGAAATGTCATCACAGCAGAATCATATTTGATAAACTGTCAGAATATTCCTGGTCATTTATCCGCCCTCCATGCTTCAGCTATAGGATGTTGTGACCTAAGAGGGGGAACACATTTGTACCAATCCATTGTGGGAAAATTCTTCAGTACCCCTTATAATTGTGCCATTATGATAATACAGCTGAGAATCAAAAGTAGAGATAGCAAGCTTTAAAAGGACAGTTATTTCCATACTTTTTGATGACATGTTCAGTGTATCTCTGACATTTCTGTGGTAATTCATCAACAGAAAGATAGTATCTTGCAGATTTTCCTTTCTGTCATGCATTCATTCAGCATGTCAACAATTTTTTTAAATTAATAATACTATGGGCTTTTAAATGTAAATAAGAGTTTTTTAAAGGCAACTTTTTATTAAATTTTATAAAAAAATAAAAATACAAATACAAAACATGTATTAAAAAGCTTGAGATAAAACTAAACAACAGTGCTCCACTCCATCAACGGGACCTCTTAAACAATATTGTCCTTTATTAACCTCCCTTCCAGAACTGGACTGACGTCACACTGGAACTTTACCCTTATTTCTTACAATATACCCCATATATCATTTAAATCTCTTTTTAACTCTCCTTTCTTAATCTTTAAATTACACATCAATATGTCTTTTAAGGCAATATTCCAAACTTCATTATACCATTCATCCATACATAGTTCATAATACCCATTCCAATTCCTATCTATGATTAATCTAGCCGCTGTCAAGAGATAAGTGATCAACTCTCCTGTTTTAAAGTCATAATCTGTTTTAACAAATACTGACAATAAATCAGCTTCTTAATTGAGCTCTATATACCTTTCAAATATATCGCTTAATTCTTTGAAAATAGAGCTCCATAATTTTTGTACTTTTTCACATTCCCACCACATATGAAAATATGTACCAGCATCCTTACCACATTTCTAACAAATCTTAGAAAATTTACCATTTATTTTATTCAATTTCACTAGTGTCAAATATCATCTTAAACCTATATTTTTAAAATAATATTTTATTCTCACTGACATAGATCTAAGTATTCTCATTTTCCATCTTCCTCTTCTATTTCTTTTTTATAATCTTGCTCCCAGACTACCTTCAATCCTCTTCCCTCATTTTCATTTTCCTAGATTATTTTATAAAAACTTTTTAAATTTGCAGGGAAGTCCTCTATTTCAGTGCCTCCAGAAACAGAAGAAGCAGGTGCATGTGGGAAGGGGGGTGGAGGAGAAGACCACAGGCCCACCTGCAAGCTCAACAGAGATGGTGGTGGTGCTGGCCGTGCCGCTCAGGAGCGCCTGCCTGCCCACCAGCTGGGCAGCAGCAGAGGTGGCTGAGCGGCTCAGAAGTGCTCACTCACCCACCTATGAGCTGGGCGGTAGTGGCCATGCAGCCCAGGAGTGCCTGCCCTGCCCACCAGCTGCAGTGGTGGTGGCAGAGGAGGCTGCAGTGGCCGCGCCACTCAGGAGCACCCGCCCATCCACCCAGCAGCTGGGCGGCGGCAGTGGCAAGGCGGAGGAGACTGCGCATCCACCTGCAAGCTCAGCGGCAGTGGTGGAGGTGGCGGCACAGCCCAGGAGTGCCAGCTCGCCCACCCGCCCACCAGCTGGATGAGAAAGAGAACGAGGCCGCACTGAGCGAGCGAGAGAGAGAGACATGGACTGAGAGAAAAACAGATAAGGACCTGGAAGAGAAGAAATAGGATTTTAGAACTTCTGTGAGGAAAATTAACTGTTCAATATCTCTAAACTTAGGTGTGCAAGTAACTTATTTCATCTGCAACTTATCCTCAGTGTATTTAAGCTATATTCTTCCTTTTGTTTGTACCTGAACAGTTACCCTTTATGTGTTTACTTCTACTTCGTTATAAATAAAACTTCCTTTATCTTTATTCAATTTAAATCAATCTGGAAAGCATTAATTTACTAGAGAAATTAGTTGGTGGCAGCAGAAGAGTGAATCAGAGGTGGTGCTTGTCAATATAGCTTGTGAAAGGGCCAGGGGCATAGCATAGGAACGCCACACCTTCTAATAGCATCAAATGTTGAAGGTATATCCTTCCCTGTATCTTGACCTTGCCAATTTCTGGTGCCTAGTAACTTCTTCTATGGTTAATCAAGTGAGTAATCAAGGAAGGATCATCATAGGTAACATTGGAATGATAAAATGTGTATAGACAATCTATGCATCGTCATTTATGAAGAGTTCATTTGCCTTCAGGCTGATGAAAATGTACATGGAATTCATTTGTATTCTTTTGGTTGCTTACAAAGGGAGATAGAATAATATTACAATGTGGTCTACTCTGTGGTTTCCAGTTGCCTTATTCTGATCAAAACTGTTCTCTGTGCCCTGTTTTTAAAAATTAAAATAACTTGCATGAAAGTAAAGCGCTCCTCGGTGATACCATAAATCTCCTCCAGACATCTGTGGTTCTTTGAACAGTAATTGTAATTTGTTCCAAACATATGAGCAATGTTAGGTTGGCAAGGAGCAGCCGTCTGTTGTTGTTAATCAGCTGGAGGCACAGACGTCATGCTTTTTTCCATCTGTATTAACAGTGAAACCTGAAATTATAATGGCATTCTGACATAATACTATTCAAGAATAATTCACAAAATCCAAAACAGCTGATAAAACTCTACAATTAAATTAAAACATAAAACCTCTGCTGGCCAAATACATTGGCTCACTTGACAGATCAACTTCTCCTGCCCTTTTTTTGTAGCTAATGTATTGTTCTCGCAAGAGAAAACAGACCCTGATGAGCCATAATAGGTTGTTTCCATTGTGCTCACAACTTAGCAAGTGGCTAAGTAATCTGAGTTTCCAAGACATTCCACAGCACTCATAGTCATCATGATCAATCCCAGGTAGCCGGCTCAAGGTTGACTCAGCCTTCCATCATTCTGAGGTCGGTGAAATGAAAACCCAGTTTGCGGGGGGGGGGGGGGCAATGTGTCGCCTGCATACTGTAATTAAAACTGTAAACTGCCCAGAGACTACTTGAAGTAATATGGGGCGGTATATAAGCAGACCACTTTGCTTTTGCTTTGCCTTGTTGGACTGACAGGAATTACCTCACATTGCACATCATTCAGTACTGGTAGCTTCAATGCAAATGCAAGAACAAAATAATAAGAGAATTTTCAGTAGTACCTGTTTGTTCTTTTCATTTGTCAGTAACATTGCTATTGTTTGTCTGCCTTCCACATCAATCTAAATCAAATCAGCTTAGAGGAGACAGTATATAAACACAGAGAAAATCACAGAAGTAACTGTGACAGGTAGAAGCCGGTATTTACACAGGTTGTTCATTTTGGTGCAGAAAATGAACAACTCCTGTCCTCTACATATTTGACAGCCCTTAAGAGTTTCAGCACGTTGTCATGTTGATTTCGGTCAAGAAGTGACACAGAGAGGGTGGTGTTTGGGGTGTTATGGTCTGTTATTTATAGGTTTTTTTTCTGGAAGAAGTTGCATAATTCTTTGGGGGAATAAATAAAGTCTAACTTTCATGTCTAAGTGCAGATTTTGCATTAATTAAGCAGCTCAAAATATTGTTTGTATAGTCTTTTTTGCATAAGAATGGAAACCCATCCTCCATCCATTGGTATTTTATGACTGACTTCTTCAAACTCTTGCTGTGACAGGGTTGTCAGATGACTTATCTCTTGTAAAATATTCTTCACCACTTGCCTGTGACAACTTTTCCCCATATGCCATGCTGCTTTGCAGGACTCTCGTGGTCAGATGGATAATAGCTTTCTGATTTCTTTGCCATGGATAAATGATATTAATTGTTAATAATATATTTTAGTAAAGTTATTTTAAATCATGGCAACTAATTCTTTACTGTTTCTCTTATACTGTACTTAACACACTCAGGCATGAGCCTTTTGTCCTCTATTACCACATAGGTTGGTAAACAACAGAATTTCAGGGGCAGCACTTGCCCCTCCCTCACTTTGGGCTCTTACAACGCCCAGCCCAATTTTTTCCTTATGGAAATGGTTTTTCTTTAAATACTGAGGAAGCTCCCTTGCACCTCCTCATATCCATATTTTACATGGGGAAAATGGGGGGGGGGCGGGTCTGAGTGTTTGCAATTGTCAAAACATGAGGAAGGGGAAAGAGGAATTAAATGGGAGGGGCTGAGAGTGTTGGCAGGCCACACATGGTCCTTTCGGGAAGAACACAGGTGGTCCACTCTGGTTTACAAGTGGAGAGTATATCTAGTTGCATCTCAATGGGAATAACTTCCCAACTTTGGAAAGCTAGTGGCCCTGTCTCTTTTGCAGATATATTGGTTTTCTGTCTTCAGGGAGTTTGGGTTTACATGTAACAAAGATCATTCAGACGTGCAATCTCCCATGTAAAATCTGGAATATTCCAGTGGAATAGGGATGTGCTGTCTATGTAAATCATATAGCTTTGCTTCATGTTTCAGGAAGTATGTTATCATGCCTGCATGTTATAGTTGACTCTAAACCTTTCTGCAGGCAGCTGCTCCATTTTCATGGAATATGAATCCAATGACTGCGGGGGTTCAGCTCAAACTTGTTTGGAAAACTACTTCCCACTGCACACCTAGGTGTATTCTACTGGAAGATGGGTCACTATGTTGAAATATAGTATAAGAGGGCTGCACATGAGTCACTTTTTGGCCATTTAATCTGGTGAGCTGTCTATAAAGTACTGAACAAAAATAAAGGATTTTTAAAAAACATTTTTCTTGCTGGAATGGTATACAGGTGAAAAATGACCAGTTAAAGTAGCATCTGCAAATTGCAAGCTGTAGACACCTCAGAGCCTCTTCCCCACATCTAAAAAAGATAGTCACCTTTTGTGTTAGGTTCTTGTGTTCCCCCACACATGCCTTTACTTAAAATGACATTTCTGAGGGTGGTGAACGTCTGAACACTGGCACCACAGCTGACCACACCACCCTAAATGAATGGTTTAACCACAGTAGTGTATCAGAAAGAGGAAGAGAAAACATTGAGCTGTGGAGTGCAAAATTTTCCAGCAGTTCTGTCTGTAGTGTTCCTTGGAGTTTTGCGGAAATACAGGAGGAGAAACAGTGATTTAAATAGCAAGGAAAAGAATATAAGCAGGCTTTTCTAATCCTTTTGTTTGAAGTACATTGCAAGTAGTGATTCAGGTGTGCACAGCAGCCACCCACAAGATTGCCTGCATTTGGAAAATGAGGATGTGACTACACAGCAGAAAGAGTATACTTTTGATCCCTTCCGAATGGTAGTTTTTCAGTATAAGTCCCTGCTGGATTTCATGGGCGAAATCACTATAGCCCTCCAGACAACAAATGATAATTGTGTTGCAGGGGCAGGGGCTGAGAAAACTGGGCTTTCCATGGAGCTCCAATAGAAAACAGTGTTTCCTTGCAGCCATGCCAGCTACATGGCCACGGACTTGCACAACACTGGCTCTTCGGCTTGAATATGGAGATGAGCACTGTCCCTAGAGTCGGACACAACTAGCACACATGTGCAGGGGGAAGCTTTACCAGCAGAAGAAGCTACCTTTGATCTGATGAAGTGCTAATAGGCAATTTCCACCTTCTTTTTTAAAATGTATTTTTCTGAAATGATAATCTGTTACAGCACTGATATTTTTTTAAAGGAACACTGTTTGGAGACAACAATGCTTGGCTGAGGGGATCTGACACCCCTGTAATCACCCTTTGCCTTTGGATCAGGTGATCACCTTGCAGAAGAAACTGGAGAAAAGTTATCCAAGCCAATGAGAGCAAATTTAAACCATCCCTGCCAGTGTTTAGCTTTTTTTGTTGTGTGGTTGCCAGTTTTTAATTCTATTTCTCCAGTGCCAGATCTGGCGTGGATTGTGGGGTAAATGGAGTTGCCCTCTGAGATGGGAAGAAGACACCCTGGAGAGGAAGGCTAATCCAAGATTTCAGGATTATCTGGGAGGAAATGCTCAAACTCGGTCAAACTTGGCACCCCCCACCCCCACCCCCACCCCTTCCTTGGGTATAAGGAAGTTTTAAGTTTGAAAGATTGATCCTGGAAGGGTAGAGTCCAGCATACCCTATATGAGGAGAAGGATTTGAAATTAAAGTACTTGCACAGTATTCTTTATTTCACAATGCTTTATTTAGTTAAGTTTTGAATTTTAAAAAATTAAAAAAAGTCTTGTTAGGCAGAATTCTAAGGAAACTGGGCAGCTGCAGTCTCAGAAACTCTTAACACAGACTGAATTGTAGGGAGAAAGTGTTCCGTAACCTAACCCATACCAATATAGTTAATGCAGTGGGTCTGTGGGGGGTTAATTGGCTCCCTTTGTTAGATAAATTTGATCTGTTCCAGCCAAAGTATTTGTAATAAGATTCATATTGTGATGGAAGCTTCTTTCCAGGGACAGCCAATTCAATACTTCTGAAATGGCTGGGAGTTGAGTCATGGCTACTGGACTTCTTTTTTGAGAGATAGAAACGTTTCGCTGTTCATCCAAACAGCTTCATCGGTCTGAATACAGCTAGTGCAAGAGACCTTCTTATATTCAGCTTGACCTCTTGTCCCCTGGTCTGATTGGCTCATAAGATGAACAAAGCCTGAATAGGCTCGTTAGGGAGACATTAGTGTCCATGGCCTTAAGGTAAACAATGGCCTTAGCAAGAGGTCAAGCTGACTATAAGAAGGTCTCTTGCACTAGCTGTATTCAGACCAATGAAGCTGTTTGGATGAACAGCGAAACGTTTCTATCTCTCAAAAAAGAAGTCCAGTAGCCATGACTCAACTCCCAGTTAAACGAACCTGGATGACTGAGAATCTTCACAGACGAACTGAAATGGCAGAAAGTTGTTCTCTGTGTGTGTTTATCTCTAGCTCCCTGTTCATTTCCATGTGGCAGAAATAATCCAGTAGATTGTAATCTTTCCAGCGATGAAATTGGGCAAGAACAGGCCAAACCAGAGTGCAAGGCAAACCAATTTATGACTCAGGTGAAGGAGTATCAAAATGTTCGGAACAGAACATGTCAGAGGCTTTTTAGGAACTCAGCCACTTCAGATAAGGATACAGAGTAACTGTTTGAATGTTCCCCCACATTTAAACAAAAATCATCCTGAGCATCCAGCACTTGAGAGGACAGGCTTCTAGCTTAGCCTTTCTCCTAATATGCTAGCTCTGAAGGCAAGAGCTATTGCAACTCCTTGTTTCTCTGTTCGTATAGGGCTTGTCTCATGAGCTACCTGGGCTTTCAGAATTCAGTGCCACCCTATTGGGTTCACGAGCTACCCATGCCTTGTTCTATATGTAGATCAACAATTAGGCTTCTGGCATAACACTGATTTGGACATAATATGTGGTCTATTTTCATCATAGCACCTGCAAAATTTTAGAGCCCTTAATAATTTTATCATTTCTACGTTCTTCTTCTACTGAATATCTCTTGGATGTGGCCACATATTTTAAGTAATTGGTGTAATAGGCTTGGCATAATGTAGCCAATCTCTTAGGGGAGAGTTGCATTGATATAGATGAGAAATTTGAACATGACCTTGAGAGGGCTACAAGATAAACCATAATTTGTCTGCATTATATAAGGTTTCTGAAACAAAGTGGCATTTTAAACAGAACCTGTAAAACCCAACTCAACTGAGCACAGTCTGGCTTGGCTACTAAGACAAAGCCAGCGGTGTAGTTCAGCTTTATGAAACTGTGTCCTTAAGTGTGTCTCTGCAACTTTGCTAAAATGGTTTTATAGATCTAGTGGAAGAATGCACATGGAATGCAGTGGGGCACCAGAATTATTGCTGATGGTGACTCCAATTTGACCTTCAGATCTATCAGGGACTTTCCAAACATTAAACTTGAAGTAAAACAAAGATTCTCTTGTTTGGAAAAGGACTAGACTTGAGCTAGAGATTTCTGGGACTTACAAGCAGTGAAACAGGGTAATGTTTTTATGAAGCTATTTCTAGAGATTTGTGGTGGCCTCTCAAATAAAATCACCTGCATCTGTTTCATAGAAAGAAGGAAAAGTAAATAGTGTTCCAAAGAGCCCTAGTTGTATTTTCCCATTAGAAAGGGACTGTGTTTATATTTTAATGTTTTTCTGGCTGCCAGAGGCATTCTGGACCTCTCCCTGCAAGAACTATAGCAAATCCCCACAAAATGTATGACAAGCATTTGAAAGCATTAATTGTTTCCCAATCCTTACTTGCAGTGCTGGTTTTAACCTATATAACTATAAATGGCCTGGGTCTCTAAGGCATGTGTCAGCAGGGCCAGATCACATCTCTCCATGAATGAGCACAGCTGGTGCACTAGTTTAAATTGTGCAAATGCACTCCAGGTGCACAGGTTCACAATCTATCCATTCTGTGTTCGTTTTTCAATGCTTGGGCAAGACTGTGTAATTCTGGACAGTGTTTATCCCATGTTTTAAAAACATTAAAATAGTTTTTGTACATGGTAGGACATGAAGATATAGGAATATATAATAGGACTGTATATAGGAATATAGTTTGACTTCAGGAATTTGTTGTAGCTGTTAGATACAAGAAAACAGTAGAACTTTGGGCTGAGAACTGAAAAGAAAACGTAGCTTATGACTAGCAGAAAACATACCGTTTAGAGCATTTTAACTTCAGCACTTGCCTAGCATAAAATTTATAATAGGAAGCAAGAACAGTTGACTTTTATCCATGGAATATGACAGTTACTTTCTTGCCATTTCACTTGTGAGGAATAATTTGAAGCAAAGGGTTTCATTTTCACTTTAGTAGCTAAATATGTGTGTATTAAGATGCAAATTTATTCAATAGCTAGGAAGTGAGATGTGAATTATGATTGTAAGGGCTCGATACAAATAGTTACTAGGGCCATATTCCATATTATGGTCTTTGTACAGAGGAAAGAGAGAATTTGAATGCTAACACGAGAAAGCAGAGGAAATGTGTGGAATTAAGCAATGTCTTGAAAGGAGATAAAAATGGAAGTGTCAAGAGGGAACCAAAACTTTTTTAAAAAACTTCTGTTTTAGATTTGAAATGGCACAAATGATATGCTGAATGGAGCGTACTCTTTGAAGCCACCATCTGAATGCCAAGTCAGGACAGCAAGGACTTAAAGAAAGTGGTTATTTGTAGCTGCCTTGCAGGCAAATGCAGGACTCCCCTACTCAGCAGATATTCTTATATCCAAGGTTGAGCAGCTTTCAGAAGCCTTGCAGTGTCAGTAAAAGGGTGTGGGGAGATAGATCAGCAGAGAAATGGGAATTAGCTTTGTAATCTATTATGTCTCTCAGCTATATTAAAGAATTTTTGTAGGAAACAATACTCCCAGCGGTTCAAATTACTATTAACTTCCCGATATGATTCATCACCATCATCTTAGGAATGTAGAGATGGAAGGGGCCCTATGGATCACTGAGTCCAACTCCTGTCAAAGAAGCACAGTGAGGAATTGAACTCTGTGATTCTAGTTGCTGTTTTTTCAAAGTGATAGTGATTTGCTTGTCTGTACCTGTCTGAAATATTTAAACAATCCCCATTTTTGTTAACTATATCAATAATTATATATTTGTGTAAATTTTCATTTATTTCAGTAAGTCTACTAAAAGGTGAAACTAATATATGAGATGCTTTTTACATGCAAAGCAAGATATGTTAAGCCTTACTTTGGTATAATTGTGAGGATAGAGCTTATGGAAGCCCCAAATTCACAATCTCAATAGCAATTAGAATATTACATGACATCAAAAACACAAGGATTGGAAATAGAGCAATATTGAACTTCTCTATGGGGTTCAGGTCAGGCAAGTTTGCTGGCCAATCAAGCACAGTTATCCCATGGTCATTGAACCAGGTTTTGGTACTTTTGGCAGTGTGGGCAGTCCTGCTGGAAAATGAAGTCAGCATCCCCATAAAGCTCATCTGCGGAAGGAAGCATGAAGTGCTCCAAAATCTCTGGTAGACAGCTGTGTTGACCCTGGACTTAATGAAGAACAGTGGACCAACACCAACAGATGGCATGGCTCCCCAAATCAACGCAGACTGTGGAAACTTCACACTGCAGTTCAAACATCATGCACTGTGTGCCTCTCCATTCTTCCTCCAGACTCTGGGTCCTTGGTTCCCAAATGAGATGCAAAAGTTGCTCTTATCAGAAAAGACGACTTTGGACCACTGAGCAACAGTGTTCAGGAGTGGCTTGACAAGAGGAATACGACATTTGAAGCCCATGTCCAGGATTTGTTTGTGTGTGGTGGTTCTTGATGCACAAACACCAGCCTCAGTCCACTCCTTGTGAAAGTCCCCAACACTTTCGAATGGCCTTTTCCTAACAATCCTGTCCAGGTTGCAGTCATCCCTGCTGCTTGTGCGCCTTTTTCTTCCACACTTTCCCCTTCCACATAACTTTCTATTGATATGCTTTGATAAAGCACTTTGGGAACATCCAACTTCTTTTGCCATCTGTACCTTTTGGGGCTTTCCCTCCTTATGGGGGGGTGTCAATGATGGTTTTCTGCACAACTATCAGGTCAGCAGTCTTTCCCATGATTGTGATTCTTACTGAACCAGCCTGAGAGACCATTTAAAGGCTTAGGAGTCAGGAACCCTTTGCAGGTGTTATGGATTCATTAGCTGATTAGAGTGGTACACTTTGAGTCTAGAATACTATTCTAATTTTCTGAGATTGTGATTTTGGAGTTTTCATATTTAGTGGACTTACTGAAATAAATGAACATTTACATAGTTTTTCGAGTTTCATCTATACATCTAAGCAAACTCTCTTTGGGGATGTAGATGGTCTAACAATCCTGGTCTTCATTGGTCTATAGTTGTCCCCCGCCGTTTCTTGGTTCATATACTGTAGTCCCGGTATATTGTGGGACCAAAGTATATGAAGGCAAGGCCCCCTGGGGCAAGCTGTGAGGGCCTGCTTGAGGCCTCCAGCACTTACCCCAGGCCTGGTGCTGCCCCAATTAGGCCTCCAACGGGCTTTGCGGGCCCCAGAAGTGGTTTCCAGTGAACTGGCAGTGCCTTCTGGATCACCCAAAACCACTTCTGGGGCCTCCAACAGGCCTGGAAAGCCCATTGGGGGCCCATTTGGGGCAGCACCAGGCCTGGGGTAAGTATAGATGGCCCCAGACAGGCCCCCCAGTCTCAACCCAGCCCAGCGTCCTTCATCCTGGATTAGGTCGGGTCCCTAACCCCTGTGATAAGTGGAGGTTACTCTGTGTCATGCTAAATAGGATTGTTTTGAAGTGTGGTATGTCATTTGGGGCAGTCATATCCATGTGCAGGGATTAACCACACCACACATGAAGCAATCCCGTTTTGGAGGACCAAGCAGCCCTGTTTAGACTAATCTTCTTTTGCAGAGTCTTGAGTTTCTGATAAACTGCCCCTTTTGCTACACAGCAGAAGTACAGAAATCTATGGAGGAGAATAGCTATACATTCCCCAGAGTCCGCCCTTTTCTCATTAACTGGCACTTGAAGTTCCAGTAGGAGGATGGATAAAAATGTTTATTCACTTAGGGTTACTTCTAATTGCAGACTTATGTATACTGTTAGTTTTAGAAGAGGTAGTCATGTTAGACTGTGTTAGCATATCAGGCAAAAAATTTTTTTAAATTAAAAAGCAAAAGCAAAGTGTTCTGCTTATATACTGCCCCATACCACTTCAAGTAGTCTCTGGGCGGTTTACAGTTTTAAATACACTATGCAGGCTACACATTGCCCCCCCCCCCAGCAAGCTGGGTACTCATTTTACTGACCTCAGAAGGCTGGAAGGCTGAGTGAACCTTGAGCCTGCTACCTGGGATTGAACCCCAGGTCATGAGCACAAGTTTTACCTGCAGTACAGGCATTTAACCACTGTGCCATGGGGCTCATTAAAGAAGATAAAAGCATTGTACCACCTTAAAGACTAACTGCTATATTCTTTTTGCTGGCTGCTAGCTTTCACGGACAAGTCCACTTCCTGAAACATATGCATATATTGCTTTCTTTACTGCAGACATACTAGCAAACAGTCAAGGAGATCAACAGCAACAGACAACTGCCACTAACTGGTGAAAGAGAGGGCTTTAGTAGAGAGGCAGGACTCCCTCTGAATTTCAAAAGCTAGAAGGAACAATTGGTTAGTGATAGATAGATAGATTAAGCTGCCTAGATGCTCTAGGCACATCCAATCTCGCCTGATTTCGTAAGCTAAGCAGGGTCGACCCTGGTTAGTACTTGGATGGGAGACCACCAGGGAATACCAGGTGCTGTAGGCGCCTGGAGTAGGAAATGGTAAACCACTCCAGTATTCCTGCCAAGAAAACTCCATGGATGTGGGGTCACAAAGAGTCGGTCACGACTGTAATGACACAACACAACACACACAGATAGACAATCCTCTCAGCCAAGAAAAGTCTCTCATAGTCCCTCAGACTACTGTAATGTTCTAAATAAAACTCCCAACATTTTCTCCCATTTAAAAAGGAGATCACACACACACACACACACACACACACACACACACACACACACACACACACACACACACACACACACACACACACACACACACACACACACACCCCTCCATATTCATAGTAGGTTACTTAACCATCCTAATAAAAAGCTTCCTTCCTGCTTGTCTGTGGAGGGAAAGGGAAAGGAAGGTTTCTATTTCTTTTTAATTGTTGAATGGGCTTTTTAATGCAGTTGTGTTATAAACAATTGAAAAGAAATGGAAAACTTTCTCTCTCTTCTGCACAAGTGATCTTAACCTTCTTATGTGAGAATGATAGACCAGAAACCTCCACCTACTTTCAAACATACATAGTTCCATATATATGGAATAAATACTGCATATAGAAATAGGAAGTTGGGTAGAAGATACGTAGCTGTGAAGGCAAATAAAAGAAACCTTATTTTCATTCTGTAAGTTGGAAAATAAATAATCATGTGCCATCAATTAAATTCTTTCCTGACCCTGTCCTGGGACTGTGCGGACAGTCTCCTTTTCAGCATAGTTTATATAAAAGTAATGCATACCATCATAGGAGTTAATGAAAAACTAGCAGGAAGTGGTGGAGATTTGCTATTATTAGGCAATTATATGTGTGAATATGACATAACTTCTTTAATTTTCTTTCTGACCCATAAAACTGGTCTTTAGAGCCACAGTTTCAACCCAATGCCTAATATAATCATATTATAAAAAATACATTCACACATCAAGCCTTTAAATGCATTCCATTTTCACAAGATCTACTCTTAATTTCCTTGCCAGAATACTGCTCCCCATTGAAAACATGTTTACTGTTTTGCCGTATACATTATGCCTAGAAGACTTGCGGGGGAATTATTATTCCAGTTTTGCAACAAAGGTATAAAAAGTACATAATTAAGGAAAACATATGAAAGAATGATGTGTCAAATGAAGAGCGGGTTTTTTCACTAAATTCTTTTAAAACACTTGAGCCCAAAAATAGTGTATTCATTTCCTGGAGTTTTGCCAGAAACATTTTGATTCTCCTCCAGTAAGTCATGTTATTCATCATCTGCTACTGAAAAATTAAGTTTAGAGTGTTTCTTTTGATTTTCTTAGAGTTCTGTACTCCTCAACCATTTTAGATTTACATCAACCCAAGTGGGAGTCACTTGAAAGACTAACAGCTAGGAACCTGGTGATAAGTGTTGGTAATTTATGTTCCACTTCATTATACCAATTTCAAAGTGGAACTATGTAGTTTTTCAGATGCAGACTGATTATGAGGCTGGTGTAGTAAGCCAAGGGTCATGGAGGCTGCTTCTTGATCTCAAAAAAAAGGGAGAGTTGGTCATTGGACTTCCCAAACTACTTACCAGGCCTTCCTTTTTATTTCCAGGTGCAGGATATGGAACTGATTGTATTGACTTTACATAATGTTCTTATAAATATCACATCTCAGCTACTTAACTATGAAATATTAAAATAGCTTTAACTTCATAACTTAACTTTGCACTTAAAGTATATGTAGAGTGGTCAGAAAACTACTTACCACTCAGAGAGAAAAGATTGTGAGTGCTTTAATTATACAAAGCAGATAATCTGCCTTTAAAACACGCAGCAGAACAAATTTTGCTTGAATTTATATTTTTTGTAAAAAAATAAAATAAGGTGAGCAGATCCAATAATAAAATATGAAATAAAATAGATAATGGTCAAAGCAGTCTGCGCAATTCATGGCACAGATAAGAGGCAACAGGCATTTGCTAAGAATTACTACTTACATTTTTTATCAAGATGTGAAACTCAGGATTTTGTAACCAAGTCATCCTTCTAGAAATGCTTCAGGATTCTACAACACTGAGATTCTTATAGAGCAAAATAAACAAATGAATGAACAAAACACCCACAGAGCAAGTGGATGGGTTATATTTCACTGGACCAAATGTAGAATGGGAGATTTGAAGGGAGTTGACTGAATCTTTGTGTAGTTCTGTAGGGCAATTCAGTAGTTCTGTACTGTATTAGAAAAAAATTGTGGCAACTTGTAGACTTGTATTTATTTATACAACATATCTTTGTAGGAGAAGTAGAAGATTCCCTTCTCAACCTGTGTGTGTTAAAGTCTATTACTCTGATTAGTAGACTTTAAGGTGTTGGCCTCTGGTAGAGCCTTTGAGGCTTGGATTTTCCAGGTCACTGCAGGGGTCTTCTCTCTGTATTACAACATTTGCATGAATGGGGTGAAGGAGGATCTAGGCGTTTGGCTTTATTCTCAAATAAATTTCATGGAATTTCTGAAAGGCAAGAGCCCCTTTATGAGAACTTGGCTTTTCAGATGCAGTTGGTTCAGGATATCTTTCAGGTGTGCTCATCCTTGGCCACCATGACTGGCTGGGTTGGGTATTTCTCACCTACCGCACTTGGGTTTTGAATCGCCTTTTCCTTAAACACAAATTGCCTTAAAAATCACTTACCACACTTCCAATCGCTTTTTCCATGGAGCCCCCTTGGCCACGCCCCCTTTCTGCCACTATGTCGCTTTTTCTTGTGACGGCCACCAGGGGTGGTGTTTTTTTTTAACCGATTTCTACATAGCTTCTTGAAGCGATTCAGCTCGAACTGCGGACACCATCCCAACAGATTTCCCGTATTTCACACTCTTTCTGCCTTATCCTGCCTTCCAAAATAAAAAGTAATCATTTCTGCTGGAATTTTTCCCAACCCTGGTTGTTCTTATCTTGTGTGATCAGTTAAACAATGGGAAGGTTATTTTTCCCCTATGTGATATCATAGCAGTGATGTAGGTAATCAAACAGGAGACCTAATACGCAGAATGGGCCATAATGTCTAGTTAATAGGTTTGTCCCGGCTTCTTTGTCTACTAATATTTTCTTCTCAGCTAGACATGTTCCAGACACATATACAAGATAATGGATCTTATATTCACTCAGTGCCAGACTTTCATGTGAGTCTTTTTAGTTGCATGATCTTGTCCCAGATCAGTCTGGATTTACAGAGCATCATGTTTTGGGGTCTGTGCTGCCTTTACCAGATGATGGATGGATTTGGGATAGGAAAATGCTTTATGGATCTAATGGCTTGATTGGAGAGGAGTACAGTGGATGGACTTTGGCTTTTACTGAGGAGCATATTGATCACTTTGGGACCCCAGACATTTTGATTTCATCCTTCATAAGGGGCTAGTAAGTCTCTTGTAAGTAGTCATTGTAAACCAATAACCAGCAAGTGATCTTTATTTATTTATTTATTTATTTATTTATTTATTTATTTATTTATTTATTTATTTATTGAATTTTTACCCCGCCCATCTTCCGAGACGGAACTCTGGGCGGCTTCCAAATAGCTGAGCGAGTCAGCGAGCAATACAATATAAAACAAACCAATAGAACAACGGTACAATAATAAACAAGAACAACAATAAAAACGGCATTTTAAAACAGCAGGGCATCTTAGGATCTTGACTAGTAGTCGCAGCTCAGGAGCAGTAATTGTTGGCAAATGTGTAGATGGCAGGAGGAAAAGAAAAAAGAAAAAAGAAGAAAAACCATTAAGTTGCACCGCCATAAGCCTCGCTGAAGAGAAGGGTTTTTAAAGCTCGGTGGAAGGCTAACAGGGAATCTGCAGAGCGCACATCAGGTGGTAAACTGTTCCAAAGGGAAGGGGCGGCCACCAAAAAGGCCCGATTACAGGTGATGGACTTTCGGGCCTCTTTCGGGGTGGCAACGCAGAGAGTGTGTGCTTGCGACTGCCGGACTGGACGGGCCGAGGTTGATCGCTGGACGATACGCTCTGACAGGTAGTCCGGGCCCAGGCCTTATCATATACAGTATTATGTAAACTACTCCAGGTTTTTGCTCTTACGTTGACCACCAGAGGTTTAGATGAGTGCTTTTTCATCCCACTTTCTTTTCAGTAACTGAGTCTCTCTGCTTTTATCTGCTATTTACTTCATACTTTGGTTCCTTTATAGATCCTGCAGCTATAATTTGTCACCACAAAAATGCCCCCGTATGTTCTACACAGAACGAACAATTTCAATGTATGATTTATGTGAATCATGAATTATGGGAACTAGGAAAGGCATTCACATCCCACTCTTCCCCCCACCCTTTTTAAAGGTATTTCGGTTTGCACTGTGCCTGCTAGATTCATAATATGCACTGCTAGCTATATAAGAATCAGAGTGGGCAAAAATATGTTGAGTGATATCCCACTCCTGTCACTGAAATATAAGTGAGTGTAAACATTTAACAGAAGTTATAATCTTGGTCCTTGTGCACAGAAGGTTAATCATAATCATCTCTAAGCCTTATATCTCAAGTCAAGTTTGCCCAGCTGCCATGTTTGAAGCAATAAAAATAAAACCCAGAATCTAAAATTTAACATATACTGTAGGTCATTTTAATATCAAATATAGTTGATTGTAAAAACATGATTAACTGTTTTTGCAAACATGTTTACAGCATATAAGGCTTTATACATGTTGTTCAGTTGTTGTTACATACATAGTTCCCCCTGCCTGAACAGTTTTCAAGGAACACTTTGCCCCCCCCCCCCCAGCAAGCTTGGTTCTAATTTTGTTGACCTCAGAAGGATGGAAGGCTAAGGGAACCTTGAGCCAGCTACCTAAATATGTTGGGCTCATACTCGTATTGTGAGCAGAGGCTTGACTGTATTACTGCAGTTTAGATACCGCACTAGGCCGCTATTACTCATCTCATCTGTATTAAGAGCTTGCTGTGATTTTCCGCTCAGATAAGGGGAAGTGGTTACACAGTAGCAGTTATGAGTTCAAGAATAGTCACTGACCTTGCTGATGCACTTGAGGAATGGGGGGGAAGGCGGTTCTACATCACATGTGCATTTAGAGGTACTGGATTTATCCCTTTTTGATGCCGCAATATCTTGTGTGGACATCAGTTGTGAAAGAATGTGTAGAAAGAACCCTGACAACAGTATATAAGTTTCCATTTATATGAAAATACTTAGAATATCACACACAACCATCCTCCATTTTAAGTGGAGGAATTCCTGAGAGGGTTGGTGAACTGCCAGCTAAAGAGGACAAATGACGTTATTTAATACATGTATCAAGTTGCTTCAGAGTTATGATGGCTTTCAGAAGGCCCTATTATTAACAACCCTACTCAGGTCTTATGAACTAAAGGCAGTGGTTTCCTTTATAGAGTCAGTCCATTGCATTCTTAGGCTTTGTGTATTTCAACAGAAATGTTCTTACTTTAAAATTAAAAGGAGCAGCATAGATTCAGCCATAGAGTGTATGGCACTATCCAAGGAGCATTTTGGTTTTTGGTTTTTAAAATGTATTCCTTTGTTAATTGTCATGTTATCCCATGTTGTAAACTGCCCAGAGTAGCCCTAGGTCTAGATGGGCGGTATAAAAGTCAAATAAATAAATAAAAATAAATAAACACTGTCTGCTTGATACAAGGGGGTATTCCAGAGGACACAGCCCGTGGTAACAGCAGTCCAAGTTTAGTGAAGGCCTTTGGGTATGGTTGTCATTTGGTAGCAGCACACACTGGATAGAGAAAGAAGAAGTAAGCACCACACCTCCAATATTTTGCCATCAAATACAAATTGCAATCCACCCAGACCTCTGATGTGTGTGATTTTTAAAAATGTAGACATATTTCCCACTCTGCAGATTGGTTTTGGCCTTAACAGCAAAGCAAAACAAATTGTGATGCTTATATACCACCTCATAGCACTTAAAGTACACCACGAATGGTTTATAATTGACTTATCCAGACTACACATTGCCCTACACCCTAGCAAGCTGGTATTCTGTTTACTAACTTTGGAAGGATGAAAGCTTGAGCCAACCTTGAGCTTGTTACTTCAGGCTTTCATGACTGAACTCAGGTCATGAACAGAGTTTTGACTGTAGTACTGCAGTTTAACCATTGCAGAACAGGGCTCCTTCTAATAGTTCTGTAAATCTGGAAGATTTCACCCAGTCACTTTTGATATCTAACGAAGACCTTTTAACACCAAGGAACAGATGGGTAAGACAGATTTAAACTCATCTGATTTGTATTTTTCTACAGCAGGGTCAAAGAGGTATCAGGCTCTCTGCAGACCCAGAAAAGGTAAAAAATCCTTCTCCCGACGTATAGGTAGCAGCCTCAGTAAATTATAAGCAACTGAATCCCATGCACAATATTTCTCTAGCTGAGAGGGAAGTCAAATATGATTCCCACCGAGCTTTCTCTATCGTTGTATCCCTCCTTTCATTCTCTGGTACTGTATTCTAATTACATTTCAGGACTGAGATATATTATGTGGGGTTTTTAAGTCAGCTGAACATACTTGAAGTATGATTTAATAACTTTCAAAAACATTTGATTGCATGATATAGTCTTTGATTGCATGGGGAAAATCTGTATTTCTTTTATCTTTAGACATCTGATTGAGGCATTTATTCTACTTCAGATGAGATGTACAGTACTTACAAACAGGGAGAAAAATTGAATCTAAAGCATGGAGACTGTTAGACCTGCTGACCATTGGCTGATATATGCCTTTGATACAAATTCCCCTGAACCCGTCTCTTTTTAAGATCACAAGTTAGGTCTCACGTTGTAGAAAAGCCTATCTCTTAGTAACATCTGTTCGAAAGAAGGTGCTTGGCTGATTTTTGATTGTAGCAAGTAAAAGCCCAGATTATTTTTCCCCAGTTGGAGTAGGATTTTTTAAAATGACACCATCGGATGAGGTGAGCAGAATAAAAACACTGGCAAGAAGGAAACAGAACTGGGGTGTTTTGAAGTCACCCTCAGTGATTTAATATGTGCAGCAGGTCTACTGTATTGTTCTATCGATAAGACAACGCCCACTTTTCCATCCCAAAATGGCAGTTTTGCAATCACATAGTTCTCTCCTCAGCTTACTTCCGTGTATAAGTTTACCCTCAATTTTCAGTCTAACCATTTTAGACAAAAATGTAGTCCTATACACAGAAAAATTGTGGTGACATATGTTTTATGAGCAACAGTCATTTCTTTGGAGAATGAAAACAAATGCTTGGAAACAAATACCTGCCATTCACAGTGATATTTACAAAACAGCATCTACAATGGCATGTATGTGTTTGTATTTTTTTAAAAAAAACCTTGCATTTTCACATATGTGATGGCTTTTCAAAGGAGGAGGTAGCAAGTAGTTAGTCAGAAAGTGGCATAGCTCCAAACAGAGGAATGCTCATTCTATGGAGAGCATGGCATCTTGGTCTATAAGCCTTGTAAATTATACAGGCAATATAAATAGCCAGCTTGTGTTTTGTGAAAGGCCCAGTTATTATTATTATTATTTAAAGAATTCCCCCACCCACAAAACTCATCATCTGCTCAGTAATCTTTCTACTCTGGAAAAGACAATATGCTGACAACTGATGTCCACTGTGGTTGTTAAGTGAAGCGCTCCTGCCATTTACAGCAACAAAGTACGTGGCCCAGAAATGCTTGCCTGAGGGGTGTTCTTTTGATCTTTGGCCTGTTGACATTCTACAGAAGTACACGGGTGATCACTTCTCCAGCATTACATGTGTTATTAATTTGCTTCTGATTTTTCAGTCCTAGTGGCAACTTTTCCAGTGTTCTTGAAATATGTCATTTTTGGAAAATATTTAAACAGGATTAATTAAATATTGTAGCATATCAGGGTACTGTGCCTCACTATTGCTATAACACTCCAGTACAGACTCACATTCATGGACCATTATTTTTACTTCCTCTTTTGATTATGTTTTTCTAACCTCCTTCCAAATTGTCACAGAACTCCCAGCATGATCAATCCTCAATATGATTTGTAATTTTATTTAGTGGCCCAGATATTGTGCCTCTAATAGAAATTAAGCAAGGAAACATGTCCTTGAAGTATCATAAAATGCTGAAAAAAATCTTTATTTATGCATGCCATACTAAACTGTTGATGACTTTTTAGTAATTTTTGATTTGCTGGGCTATAACATAGCTCCCATGGAGTAGGAACTGGCAATCCACTCCAGTATTCCTGCCAAGAAAACTCCATGGGCATAGGGTCATGGAGAGTGGTTCATGACTGTAATGACACAACAACATGGATCCCAAGGCACCTAGAGACACCAAATTTAGAGTGAAGGTTCTCCTGACTATTCTCTACAATGCCTCCATGGTTGGTGAAGATGGGGTTTCTGTTGGCCAAGTTATGCATCCCAAAATGGGTCCCTCCAGGAAGGTTCTCTCCAGTAGAACTTTGCAGTATTGTATGGATTGCAGAGGAAATATATGTCACATAAATCCTCCCTCTATAACTCTAACTATATTTCATATTTTCAGATCATTCAGCAAGGGTAAGAAACAAGATGAATCTATGGTCCCCTCTGAGGCATTTTGGACAGAGCTTATGTCCCTTGTAGATAACCAACCTGAGGAATGGGCATTGCAATGACTTCACAGAAAAAACATCTGTGTTGGGTTTTCAGATACCCTTAGGCACGCATGACCAAACTTTGGCCCTCCTAATGTTTTGGACCACAACTCCTAGAATTCCAAGCCTGTATTTCCAATGGCAAAGGACTGTGGGAGTTGTGGTCCAAAACATCTGGAGGGCCGAATTTGGGCATGCCTGCCCTTAGGCCAGACCCATGAAGTTTCCATCACTTTTCATATCTCGTGGTCCATTTGTCCGTTATGTATCTTTCTGAAAGGATGTTTTATTTAGTTCTTGATCAGAAAAGACTCCTTTCTGACCTGATGCATAGATTGCCTTAATTCAGACCTATTACGGGGGTTGAGAACATGCCAAGCTGCTGTTTTATTTTGTCTGCTCTAACAACTGTATATTTTTGGCAAGTTACTGTCTATGTTAACATAAACAAATGACTGTCATGCATTTTGTTGATGTCTTTCTGATTTTCCACTTGGGTTACAGACTGCAGTGGGTGGGTGGGGAAAAATCCCCAACATGTCCAGTCCAGAGTTCCAAAAGAATGCTGATGTTGCTCAGTGATTAATAGCAGTAATTTTCCTTCTCCGTTGAGTTCTCTTCTTCATCATCTTCATCTCCTTCCTGTTGTGGTGGTTAATGACATTCTACACAACTGTTCCACTACTAGGCAGTGTTCAGGGTGGCTCAAAATAATCAGACAACAGGATAAAAACAAGTGAAAGGTAGCTCTGTTACAGATTACTGTAGTTAAAAATTAAATAAATCCAAAGATGACACTGTTGTCATTACTGTATTCTCAAAAGGACAACTGTCCTTCTCAGTAATCACAGACCGACCCAGTATGGAATTTGGAGTTTATTTTGTGCTGATATGGTTACTACAGCTTCTTTTTGTAATGCTTTGTCCGTTTCTGTTGCTTGGCTTGGTTTTCTTTGTGAAGGTGATATAAACTTGGGATTGTTATTTAATAACAACTTAAAATCACTGGCTGGGAATTATGCTGGCTGTGGAAGGGCTGTGTTGAAGAGATAGCTGTGCAGGCCATATGAGGTACACAGAAAACTGCACAGTTGTTCTTTCTCAGAGGGCCTTTTTACACGACCCCTAAGATCCGCTGGCCACTTAAATTCAGACCAGAGATCTTAGGGGTTCGTTGCTCTTCCTGTGTCCCCACCCCTCCGCACTTCCTGGCTGCTGGCTGCGTGAGGGAGGGAGAAAAAGAGAAAGAAAAGCATGCCGCTCACCTCGTTCTGCCTCTCGTCTCTGTAAAAGTAGCTCTTAAAGGGGTGGGAGCCAAAAAGCAGCAAACAGAAGTGAGGAGAGCCCCGCACTCACTACCGTTGCACCGCATCAAAGATTTTTCACCTCCAAAGAGAAGGTACAATAAAAGTGCACTGGGTCGCGCTAAAGTGGGCGGGGTTGCACTTAATTGTCTGCAAACTCCGGAGCTGGTGGGGAAACATTTTTAAGTTCCGGAGCTTGCAGCCATTTGCAGCGGAGCTTAGGGGTCGTGTATAAACGCCCAGAAGTCATGGCCCATTTTGTAGCGTAAGTTGTGGGCTGGAGTTTTCCATTGAGTTACTAATGGTGCAGTTAAGTGCAATTTCTGCATGACTCCACATACAAATAGTGTATTATGCTGAGTAGTTGCCTAAAAAGATTAAGGATTAGAGTTACTTATTCAGTGTGGGTCTGCACCCCTTCCTGTTCTAAAGTTACAGTTCTATAGATTTCAGGTTTCAAAGCAAAAACCAGATTACCTTTTCATAGGGGAAATTCTCACTTGGTGGCAATAACAGCAGAAGAGGATTTCCAGTCCCATAGGATGAAGCACCATAGCATATCCCAATCTCAGGGGGATACAGTATATAGCTAGCGGTAGCTGAAGAGGATTCATTATAGAAGTGAGGTGATGAGAAAGGGAGTTGTATAGACAGTAAATGGTTGAGATAGCTAATCTTGTTAACATATTGCCCCTGGTGTTAAAGTGCCCCTCTTTAAACAGCCTCTGAGGATTTCCTTGCCTTGCCATCCTGCTGTGTAATTGCAGTTTGCAAAGGGTTGTGACTACAGAACTGGAGAAAAGTAGCTTAAAACTGAGACAAATAAATGAAAATAAATAAAATATATAAGAATCAGATTTGTTTACTAACTAATGGGATTACATTTCTCCCTATATAATAACACTCTTAAGGATACAATCGGCATGTAACTACCTACAAAAACATTGTGATTTGTTGCTTTTAGATAGAGTTACTGCATAGCACTGTAAGGAGTGATAAAACCACTTATCTCACTTACTTTGTAAGACCTATTAGATACCAAAACTGTCAAGGGAGGATTAAAACAGCCAAAGGTCTAATCTGTGTTTTTTGTTTAGTTTCTGCAACATTTTACATGTATTACTCAAAGTCAATAATCCTCTCACTTTAGATTCTAAATGTTAGTGGAATGGCTATACTGTATCTAGTCAGTGTATATTGAAAGTAAAATGCATTGTATGTCTATCAGCATTCATGCCAAAACAATCAACCAGAGTAGGTTTCCTTTGAAACACAGTCAACACTTGTTCTTGTTATGCTAACATGGAAAAAGAAGCTGCATGTTGGCGTTTTGTCACAAAAATGTATACTTGAGATAACGTAAGACATGACGCAGAAAAACAGTACTAGATCATTAGCTTTGAATGTGCTAGCTTGTCAAACAATAAATATACTTGTATTGACTGCAGTTTTTTACTCAATTTGCTTGGATCTCTTTGCTGCTTTTTGCAATGGGGACACATATTTCCACCTCTTCCTGTCCTATATTTTGTGTCCTATATTATGTGGCTTTGTTGGGCTGTGTGAAATTGTAAGGTAAGTTGAACTGCATTATTTTTTTTTTAGCCTTTGTGCTATTTTAGCCATTCAAAAAGACATCATCTTTACAGTTAACAAAACACTATTTTGTCTTGCATGTCTTAAACAACTTGTTAAGATAGTTCAGGATAGATACCTTCAAAGTATTCTAATATTTTCTGTACAGTTGCTATTAGTTTTTTTTTTTAAAAAAAATATGTGGCTTCATAAAAGAGTGACATTGCAACGGCCCTGCTCAGTATAATTATATTTCAGTAGATACTGACTGAAATCCTGTTGGTGTAATTAAGTGTGCAGAAGGTTGATGACATCATCAATTTTTCAGAGATTAAACAGCTCCTATTTCTGTCTTATGGATCTCATGACTAGAGATGGGCTTGGACCAGCAAAATAGTTTTTCGCTTTGGTTTGTGGAATTCCATGAACCATGAATTTATGATTTTTTTTAACAAACCTGATATAGCTTTGTTAGTTCATTCAGGATTTTTTAAAAAGACATTGTAGTCGAACCATTTTATGACTGTTTCTGTTAATTTGAATATGATAAAAATGTTGAGCTTGTTTTTTAAAAATAAAAAAATTGGTATTTCATCTGACTATACAGATTGCAAATCTGGCATTCATTTTGTCTTCTAACTTTTGTGCCAGCCACATTGTTTCAAACAGAAGGCAGTATGTGCTCTGAAAAAAATACTGTTTTCTGGAACAGAATTATCTTGTATAGAGGGAAGTTGTATCCTTTTCATTCCCAATTGGACCTATTTTTACCCCTGTTAGTAAATAAGCAAAGGTGTTACATAACTTGAATTCTTATGGGAAAATGTGTTTCTCAGTTTCATTACATGTAGGATGTAAGAATGGAGAAATATCAGTAAAACATTGATCTATCCATGAATTGTTCTTGCATTTGCAAAAATACAAAACTCAATGGTTTAGGCATCTGTCTGCAGAGCCAGAGGTTGGGATTTCAGTTGTCCTATTGTGCCTGCTGGGAGAAGAGCCAACCAATGTAGCCATGGCCAAGCAGCACCGCCTCAAGGACTTCAAAGTGCTCTGTATCTAGAAAATCCTTGAAAAGGTCAACACAAGTCAATTGACTTGATGGGATGCTGCTAATACTGCTACTGTTGTTGGGGGGGGGAATTACACACCAGAGAAAGACTATTTAATTTCTAGAAGTATGACAGCACTTCTCTGCACAGATTATTTGGGGTCTCAAGTGCACTATGCTCACAGGCATTCAGACGGCAATCTTGTCTACATGGCATGTGAGAAAAACTTTGGAGAGTTTATGGTATTACAGAGGAGGAGCAATCTGGGTGGGGGGAAAAGTTAGTTATGGGCTGTAAAGTTGGAACTGACTTTAGAAACTCTAATAGTCCACACTCCCAGTGAGTTTCCATGGCCAAATGGAAATTCAAACCTTGGCCTCTAGATTCCTCATCTGTCACTCTGTCCGCTGCACCACACCTGGTACCTGCAAGAAGGGGGGTGTTAAATCCCAAAATCTATGAATGAACCATCATTAATATTGCTGTGATTTGCTGAAAATACCCATACAGGTGACCTGTTAATTTTTTCTTACAAATAATGGGCCATTGACCCTATTTTATCTCACTGTGTTTATACTTTCATTTCAGTCCTTTCTTTATGAGAGTAGGAGGAGAAAGCAAGTATAATCTGAATCTGGATATGTTTGTTTTGCCTTTATACAATTCTAACTCTTGATTCTTTTGTTTTTATTATCTCCCCATTTTTTTAGACTGGACATTGGTATCCCCATCTGTCAAGAATCTACCATTTCTTTGATTAGGCTGGGCACCCCCATGAATGTAACAAATGTATCAGGAAATGGCACTACTCCCTGGGAATGCAGATCCCGAGTTAAGCTCATACTCCTACAACAATTTGGAGACACTTTGCGAAGTGCAGACAAAGAAAGGATTCTTTTACAAGAAAGCCAAACTCTTGCGTCCTGGGGAAGACTTGTATTGCTTTGCCTGCCGGGAGGACCGAGCCAGGTATGTCATCATCAATGTAGGTGGCATCAGATACAGGATTCCATGGACCACATTAGAGAACTGCCCTTTGACCAGGCTTGGAAAGTTAAAATCATGCAACAACTATGATGAGATAATGGATATTTGTGATGATTATGATGTCAACTGCAATGAATTTTTTTTTGACCGTAACCCTTGTGCCTTTCGGACGATCATGACTTTTCTGACAGCGGGGAAGCTTAGGCTCCTCAGGGAAATGTGTGCACTCTCTTTCCAAGATGAGCTGGTCTACTGGGGAATAGAAGAAGAACACCTGGAATGGTGCTGCAAAAAGAGACTACGGCAAAAAGAGGAAGAGATGGCAGAGGCTGCATTGTATGAAGATGAAATGTTAGCTAATGAAGTGCCGCAATGTGCCTTTGAAGACCGCAGCCGTTTGCGTTTGTGCATGAGAAGGCTGAGGGATATGGTGGAAAACCCTCACTCGGGGATCCCGGGAAAGATCTTTGCTTGCATTTCTGTTTCTTTTGTTGCCATAACTGCGGTTAGCCTCTGTATAAGCACCATGCCAGATCTCAGAGAAGAAGAAGAACAGGTAAGTGCATTAAAAACAAAAGGAAATGTTTACGTAATTGTATTTCAGAGGATAGGCACGGCGATCTGAGCAAACCTCATAGAATATGCCTCTTTCCCAGTTCATCCCAGTACAGTCTGGCAATTGATATGGCCATCTGTGTCTCATGCTAAGCATGCTGTTTAATCATCCTTCATAGTGAATTGAGTGAATGTTGGTGTTAATTAGAAATGTACTAACTTGGTTGGAATCATTTTGGATCAATGTCTCATGAAGTCTGTCATCCTGGTCAGTGTCACTTTTATTTGCTTGTTATCACAAACTTTGCTTTGATCCAAAGTTTCCCTTATGCTGACAAAAGGTGCTTTCTGTAGATTAGTGGTTAAATGCCTGTACTGCAGGTAGTCCAATATTTAGTCCAATATTCTTGGACTAAAACTTCCAGAAGCCTTCAATGTTAGCTATGCTTGCCAGGATTTCTGGAACTGTAGTCCAAGAAAATCTGGACCCCAAGGTTTCGAACCACTTCTCTAGCGGAAGAAGGCCTCTTCAGCTTCAGGAGGCTTCTTCAATCAGTTTGGTTTAACCACTGCTGCTGTCCGACTCAAAACATTATTTATGAGCAACCATTCATTACTTGCTAACCAGAACCCTGCTGTAGATTTACCTTGAAATAAGTGATAATGGCATAAATCATTTTCTCCCAACCTTGGCTCCCCAGGTGTTGTTAGATTGCAGCTTCCAGAAACCCTGGCCAGTACGGCTAGGGGGTGAAGGCGTTTGGGAAATGCAATCCAAGAACACCTTGGTTACCCAAGGTTGCAAACCACGGACATAAATAACGGTGGCAAACTGACAGTGATTAATAGCAAGCAGTGATTTATTAATTACTGGCAATTCACTACTGCAGTTTACTCCATTACACTTCTGGCTGTTGTTACTAACAGCTGAAGCCAAAAGATGTTCTTTCTGAACTCACATAATCAGACTATTTCACAATATTGCAAAGATGCCTCACACTTCCTTGTTGGTTTGTTTGCCCATGAGGTGAATGTTGTGTGTTTTCATTTTTCTTGAAGGGATTTGATTTTTCCCTCTCTCAATTGCCTTTGAAGTAATCTTCTTTTTTTTAAAAAAAAAATCTCCTTTTGAAATGAATTGTGGCTCTGCTGGATATTCTGAATAATATTCTATCCATAAATATTTATGTGAGCACACTAAGTTGCAGGATTTGTGTGTAGAGGAAGACTTTGTGGCAACAGTGAGTACTTTTATTTTGAAAAATTGAAAATGCCATAGAAGTGGCTGATGCTGAAGATCTCTTTCTGCCTAGGGAGCCTATGTCTCTTGATTTAGGCTTAGCTGATTTACACTATGATACCAAGTATAGCTAGTCAGAAATAAATACTTCTGAACTGGTACATGTGTATGATGTAATTAGTCATGTGAATGAATGAGTAAATATATATGATTGCATAAAAAGATCTTCAACTCTAGATAGGATTTCATTTTTTCAAATTACAAAAAGGTCCTGGTTACAAAAAAAATCAGTATTCTTTAAAAAATATTTAATTCTAGAAAAAATATTTTGGTCAACACATGCAATGCATTACAGAAGATAGAAGCAATGGTGCAGTGGTTAAAATGCAGTACTATAGTCAGGTCTCCGCTCATGACCTGAGGTTGATCCCAAAGGGTTCAAGTAGCCAGCTCAAGATTGGCTCAGCCAACCAATCTTCTGATGTCAGTCAAATGAGTTTTAGCTTATGCAGGGGGAAAGGGGGGAAAGTGCTGCTTGCTTAATTATGTTGTAATTAAGTGGTTCTCAACCTGTTGGTCCCCAGATGTTCCTGGACTGCAAACCCCAGAAACCCCTTCCAGCACAGCGAGTGGTAGAGGCTTCTAGGAGTTACAGTCCAGGAACATTTGGGGACCCACAGGTTGAGAACCACTGTTGTAAACCATTCAGAGAGTGCTCAAAGCATTATGGAGCAGCATGGAAGTCATATGAGTGAAATAATGGTTATTGGTTACGTTGCTTCCATGTTGTTTAGTGGCTGAAATCCTGTTGGTATAACTTACCCTATGTAAGGCTGATAATGTCATTAGCAGTGGCAGTTTCCCAGAAAATAAACATTTTCAGTTCCTGAAAATTTGGGACAGAAGTCAAGAATGTTTAGTTCTAAAAAACTGCTGCTGCTGCTGCTGCTGCTAACATCCCCCAGTTTGTGAAGCATAATTACACAAACAGGATTTCAGCCAATGTTATCTCTTGGCTGATTTACAATATATATATTTTTCATATTTTTAGTGACATATTGTTGCTTAAAAATTAAGGAGCCTCGTGTTGCAGTGGTTAAGCTGCAGTACTGTAGACAAGACTCTGCTCATGGCCTGAGTGTGATCCTGATAGGCTCAGGTAGCCAGCTCAAGGTTTGTTCAGCCTACTATCCTTAAAGATTGGTAAACGGAGTACCCAGCCTGGGGGTGATGCATGAGTAGCCTACATAATTAAACTGTGAACTGTCCATAGAGTACTTTAAGTGTTATAGGGTAGTAATATATATAAGCAGCACACTTATATTATAAAACATAAGATCCCACCTCATCCTCTATATACCACATAATTAGTGGTGTGAAAGAGCTGAAATGAAATATAGCCCTTTGATCTGTATTTGTAAGAAGAAAATTATGAAATAAATCATAGTTATGTTTTAATGGATTTTGCCAGATACATTGTCGTCGTTGTTGAATGTTATCAAGTCACCTGTGACTAATGGTGACCTGATCAGAGGGTGACCTGCAAAATGTCCAGTCCTTAACAACTTGGCTCTGTCCTTTCTGAAGTCAATCCGTTCGAACTTTCCTGCTGCCTTAAGCTTTTCTTCAATAATATATGACGAGTTCAAGGTGAGCAGATATTTTTCTCTTAAGGGAATCAAAGCATGCTCTACTCCTGTCTGTACCTACTTTGGGCAGAAGTTACAGCACAAGAAGGGTGCAACAAGTGGCCTGTATCCTGCGGCACACAGCCCCATCCACAGTAGCATATTGCCCTTAACTGAAGGGTTCTACCTTCGGTTTCAGGCTTTATGCAAACCATGCACAATGCGCCAAAATTGCACAGAACTGAGAATCAAAAACAGGACGTATTTAATTAGCAACAGTCTGCTACTACTAGTGACGTCTCTCCTATTGTGGTACCAGAGCGATACAAAAGGATTTTGGCCAGCTTGTCCATATTTTGTGTGAAGGGTATTGATCTACGTTACGTGATCTAGGAATATCCTTACTTTTGGGGACAGAGCTTCTTTTTGTTTTCAACATATTTTTCCTCTTTTCAGTTCTTTCTTTACAACCGCCCAGTGTGACCTCGCTGCCAGATGGGCGGTATAAAAATCCAATAAATAAATAAATAAATAAATAAATAAATAAATAAATAAGAGCAGTAGTAGGGAAGTTCTTTATTTTTTACTTTTTTAAATCAGATTTTTTAAAAAAAGATGCTTACTGACTATAGATTGAAATTGTGATTGAAATCATAATTGAAATCCATTTGATTTAAATCAAATCGATCCTGAATTAATGTAAGATGTGTGCTGTGATAGTAAGAGTATATACATTAGATAGTGGAGGAATGCTTCACTATACAAACATACTTGTTCAAATTGTAAGAAAATAAGCTAAAGAAACTGCTTACATAGCATATACTACCATCACCTTGCATGCTGCAAGGTAACTTTGTTTTCTTTTGTGACTAGTCACTGGGTGGCAAACATGAGCTTCATTTGCATTTCCTATGGATCAGGCATAAAGCTTTAATGGAACTGTGTGCCTGAAGGGTAAATAATGAAATAGTACAAAGTTCATGAATCCCTTAATGTGTAATTTGATCCCTGCTCAACCAAGCAGGCTCAGATCAGCTGGGGTCACATTCTACCTCTTTTCTGCTTGTTAAACTTTCCACCTTCCTGCTAAAACAAAATGTCTCATCTTGGGGAAAAGCAGGAGTAGCTGATTGGAGACGGTTCTCTGCAGCCTTGAAGAGGCCAGAGATGCACTTAAGCTCCCAAGTTAATGAGATGTATTCATTAGTTTGAGACCTTAACAAGGATTTCATCTTTCTTTCTTTTTTCTTCTTTTTTGCATCCCTGTCAATCTGCATGCGAGCCTCTTTGTGGGTACAAATTAGGCTGTGTTGTATTTCCAGCTGAGGAAATCATGGGACTCAGATGTCTGCTTTTCACATTATCTGCTGCTTTCTGGATAATTTTCTGCCAGTGTCTACACTTCCTTCCCCAAGATGTATCCTCCTCAAAAGGCAAAGATAGTACAGAGGGGTCTGTTCTTCCTGCCACTGGTTACTGTGTTCTCCTGAGAGAGGAGTAAAACTGGCTGGGAAGGTAAAAGCGCTTGGAAGTTTTTTGGGTTTCTGCAAACACCACAACAGTATCTTCATCATCTTCAGGTCAGCACAGTATGTGTGTTCACAGTAGTAGTGGAACTTTGATTGTCCCATTTCTCAATGAATCTTACTGCCTGTGGTGGCCTTGGCTGTAGCTGGTGAGACACATGGGAGCAAATCTTATGGCAAGTGAAGAGGAATTGGTGTGATGGTACTGAAGATGAGGGATGTCTTTTTAAGAACCCTTGCATTTATAAATTTTGAAGGTTACAGCTCATGTGTAAGCAGAAGCTTGTTTAATTTTACAGACCAGCAACCACTTGACAAAAAAAGGTGAATCACCACCCTTAACATTTTATTCAAACTCCACTGCACAATTCCCTACAAATTTCTCCTTTGGGTGGAATTGCCTTGTTCTGATTTATCCTTTCTGTGCTTTTCATGGGGAGTCTTGAAAAAACAGTGCTTCTCTTGATACAAGATGGGTAAAATAAAGTAAATAATCTATTAGTTAGTCACGCAACCATATCAACCAATAAAAACATAAAATACAAAATACATTAAATCACATGCAACACAAACCAGTAGGGTACACTACAATAAAAATTCAGAATATACTGTACAGAACTCATATATATAGATCTCCTTTACAGGATGCGCAATTTCTTCAATGTATTGCGTTCTTAAACCTGCAGCTTTAATTATAAACTTGGCAACTTTGTGAACAATGTACACATTAGAGCCCAAACGAAGATAAGAAAGAAGACGGGTGATCAGGACCCTGTGGGTTATTATAAGGAACTAAGTGATAATAAAGTCAAAATTAGGAAAAGGGTTTTTGCTTTTTGGGGGCTGAAGCTCCCAGAATTTACCAGGAATTCTCCCATAAGTTTTTGTCACCTGCATGTGGGGCTCCATCATCATTATATAGGTCTTTCAAAAAGAAGTAAACTGCTCCTGGTGTTGCCTGGAAGTGATGCAAAGGTTCATGGGAGTGTCAAGGAAAAATGGGACAGTACTGTAGTCTCACTGCCTCAGTGGAATGACCGTCTCAGGGAAAAACCTGCTCCATGCTCCCCCGAGTTTCCCATGAATCCTTGCACCACTCTCAGACATATACTCTGCATGGGCAAATGTTATTTGTGGAAGGCAGGTAAATAAGAGAGAGCACAAGTCAGTCTGTTCTCTTTAAAATATGTGACCGTATTTATTCCCCCCTTCCAAATTTTATCAAGATTTGGCCTGTGTCAAGAAGCTCTTCAAAAATGAATGTTCCTTAGAAGTCAGCCAGTGCTGTTGAGAGACAGATGAAATAACTTCAGGGCAAAATAGATACTCTGAGACTACGATAAGCCACTGTAAAAATATAAGAAATTATTAAATACATCTTAGTGGTGAAGCAACCTGTAGCCATCTGGCTGCTTCCCCGGGATAATCAATAATAGCTTCCAGATAGTTTTTTGCATGGTAGACATCCAGTTAAACAAAGCTGTATATCTATTTTCTGCTACATCACTCTATCTTTTAAAGACCATCCATATAACAAGGGGTGGCTATAGGGACCCAGAGCACCCCCAGAAGAATGGACTAGAAAATCATTTCTGAGTACTTCATACCAGGAAAACCATGGAAAGGACTGACATAAATTATAATCAACTTGATGACACAGAATTATTATTACAATATAATGTAAGACTTAATATTTCCACATTATTTTTAAAGTACAGTACAGTATTTGCCTTTGATTGTCAGTGACATTGTAGGAAATACAATATTGTGCTTTATATTTGAATGTTGAATGCTGGATGAGAAATAAAAATAATGCCTATGCAGAGCAAAGTGATTTTCCCACAAGTCAATATTATGTTTTGTGTAATGAGATGTGTAACATAGGAGCATAGCTGTCAGGTTCCCTTATTAACCCCAGCTTAGAAAGTGAATGTATGTGACCATTAATGAATTTTTAATATATGTGGTGCAGTAAACTTCAATAAGAAACCTGATTAATTTCTCCTTCTACATTGTTACTCTCAATAGCACAAAGAGTGATGTACAGTAATGCCTTGCTTTACAAGTACCTTTATGAGTGTTTTGCAGGATGAGCAAATGTTTCTGATCAATTTTGCCTTGATCACTGACCAATGTCTTGCAAATAGGAACACTGGAGCAGGTCATATGGTTCTTTTTCTCTCCCCCTGATGGATTGTGGGTGCTCGAAATGTTCCATGTCAGGCAACCTCCAAAGCATATGGAGGAGAGAGGAATGGAGGTCTTCATTGCACCAGCCAGGAACTTTTTCAAAGCAGAGTACAAGTTAGGGTTTTATTTCGCTTTATATTTATATTTATAATTAATTTTTTTCAACATCCCTTCTCATTTTTCAAACAATTTCTAGTCATGGGGCAGCTAGTCAAGTGTGTATAGGGGTACAAATGGCATTTTATTATTGTCAAATTAAATACACAAGAGTGATTACTCGTGCTATCCCAAGCCTTGTTGAGATTTTGAAAAGCAATGCATTTCTAACATTTCCTTCAACAAATCTGTACCATTAGAACTCACTTGCAATTTGTATTCAGTTAAACAGAACTCTGTAATTGAAAGAATGGCTTCTCTGTCTCCTGGCTCAGTGCCCTATGACCTCTAGACTAATATATTTAATAACACTCATCAAACAGGGTCAGTTTTCCAATTTCAGGGTGATTGTCTTTGATCATCTTTGTGCTGGCCTGTCACTGACTTTTGGGAGAACACCTGAAACTGTAAAAGAAAAAAAAAAGAATGACAGCCTAAAATTAATATGCATAATTAAGTCTTCAAAATATGCAGGGACCTACATTGAACTCAGAGGATAGCTGATATCGCAGCACTGGAGAAGCAAAAAAGCTCCATATAACTGCAGCTGTGAACTGCATCCACAATTCATACATTTTTCCCACTCTTTCCAAGTCAAACAGAGCCCTGGACTAGAGCCAGAGGCAGAAAAACTGGAGTTATGCCGTCAAAGGAAAAATTTTGGGTCGCCTTTGGCTGAAACAAGTGGAGGAGAGAAGGAAACTCGGGCTATTTAAAGGGGAGATATGCACAAGGATAAATGCTTCTCCCTGCATGAAAGACCTGATTAGGAGGGAAAGCAATCTGCAAAACCTGCCTCCAGAAATGTACAAGCTCCGTTGAAGGATTATTTACCCTGGTTTTATCAATCACATACCCATGGAGATCCCTAGTTCGTCTTTCTGTTACATCTTTCTCCACATGAAAAGAAGTATGCTGTATCTGTAGAGAGGAGATTCCTGCCCATGTGTGAGCTCTGAACTCGAGTAAGAACCTTGAATGTTCATGTGAGCAGAAACCTCTCCTTTGTAGTCATGTGTCACTTTTCACAAGGGGAAACTGGCACTAGAGAGGAAATGGGTTGAGTACACCTCTGCTCACCTGATGCATAAAAGCATCATCTGAGTACAGTACTTGATTGGAACAGCTGAATGAGTACAGGATCAGAACGATTGATGGGGATGCTCACATTTCACTCTTTCTCCTGCCCTATACACTTATGGAAATCCTGGCAACTATGACATGAATAAGAAGTGGCTGGAGACTAGTGGAATGTGACCAAACACATGGCAGGGTTTTTTGTAGGCTTCTAAGATAGCCATGGTGATGGTGAATCAATTATTCTTCTCGGCCACCACTGAGTCCGTATATATGGATACCTGAGCTGTTCCAAGTGTTGAGGGAATGGTCATACTTTAAAAAGAAGCACGGGAAGGTGAACTGCCTATAAAGCTGTGATGTTCTCAACTGATTCTCTTCAGATAAAGTTGCTCAGATCTGATTTATATGCAATCTGCGCCCAGAGATGCTGGAAGCAACTGCCTGTTATAGCTTAGAATAATCCTCCTCAGTTTCTTTAGAACAAGAGTGGGGAATGTGTGGCCATGTAAATATTATTGGATCTCAATTCTCATCAGGCCCAGCCAGCACAGCCAATGATGAGAGATGATAGGAGCTATAGTCAGACACACACACTAGATATAGAAGGTGCAGAGTACTCAGGACTGGGGGCCAGTCTTATGATCCCTGACCCTTTGTTCATCCTGGATAGCCATGTTCTGCTTGTTGGGCTGCTTGCGAAAAATATGAAAGATAACAGGATGCAACTTAGTAGAGGTAACAGGCTTATTTTGCAATAGGACAACATGGTATAATGAAAATATAACATTTTGTTGTTTCAAAATTGTCCTTTTTAATTTTTCTTTTTAAGTGAGTGGCAGTTGGAGAAATCCTTGTGTATTTGCATGTACCACCTTTTTGGGGGTGGTAGTGGGGATGAGTCATTTCAGTTTGGGCTCGAGATTGGTTACAAAACTAAGAGAACCTTACTTATCCCAGAGGGAATCTTACGTCTGGAGGCTGACAAAGGGAACAACTCTTGATTGATTCTGTTAGTCTCCATGACAACTTTTAATATGACAGACCAGTTTTCCTGTGGCAAATTTAACAACTTACTACACAGAGACTATAATTGCTGATGATGCCTTCCATACCACCCTGATTATCCAAGAGGGCTTCATGTTATCCCTGTGTTCTTTAATATCTATAAAAAGCCACTAGAATATTAGATGTTCTTAATATACTGATAGCATCCAGCTGTTGATTAACGGAACAAACAGAGCCAGGGAAGGCGGTCTCAAGCAGAGGGACAGAAAATATGGCAGATCAGGGCCTGCCCCCTTGCTGCGGCCACCACACTCTCATTGTCGCTTCCACTTCCATAGCATGAAAGTGACTGCCAGAAGGATTGGAGGGGTTTTCATACATGTTTTCAGTAAGTTGGCCCTAATCATGTGATGCTATTATCGACGACCAATGCCTGCATTCTTCTCCTTCCTTTCACCCATTTTAAAGGGTCCTAGACACGAAGGGAGAAAGGACGGGAGAAGCGAGACCATTCAACCAACCGCAACAAAGGGGGAAATTGCGCCAAATATGGAATCTCTTATGGGACACTACTATGCTGCTCCCCCTTTTATTCCTGCTTCTTCTTCCAAGTTTTTCCACACAAGAAAATAATCAAACACTGTAGTGGTAGCAGCAAAATAATGAAAGAAGCAGCCAAGTGGTTCTGGACAAGAAGTAGCAGAACCATGATCTTGCCTCTCAGCTACAAACGATGGATTTGCCTGGCTAATCTGCTGAGCCCTGGACAGGAAGTGCTCTGCTCTGCGTTGACCAGCAGCACAAGTGGCAGCTTCTTTGTGGGATGTTTTAGGAAGCACAGTCAAAAGAGATGAGGCCACAAAAATCAATAGGTGGGACAACCTTGTGGGAGGGGACACAAATACAAAGCCATGTGGCTTAATGTAGCGTATGACAAAATACTTTTCCGACCCTAACTTCTTTTTCTCGTTTGTGGGCTATAAGTTTGAACTGCAGAGGCGGAAGACAAATACTATGGTCAGGTGGATTGTATCTGCACTGAAATTTAAAATTTAGAGAAACTAAAACCAACTATGTATGTGTATGCTCATGCAGATGGACCTGAGTCGGTGGGCAGCAGTACTGGCTGTGCTGCCTTAGGCAGCAACATGTCTTTGTCTTATCTCTGAAGAGCTGCCTTTTTGATACTAAATCCGGGGGTAGAATATGTCACTAAGTGGAAAGAAAACCGAATACATGTAAAACAGATTATGCTTGTCATAAATCTCAGTACTCTGGAGGTAATTAATTTGTCTGGGAGAGAGAAGGGCTTTTATCTACCTATCTGAGAAATGAAAATTTTGAGAAACCGCAGTAATCTCAACAATCAAGTACTTTAATTCATTTTATATAGGAATAGCTATGGAGGCACACAAAAAGTTCCATCTGTTTCTAGATGAATCTGACCACTTTCTAATTGATACTGAGAGATCGGGCATAATCAACAGTGGTGAGAAGATAGAACAAATATACTTTTACTATAAAGCAGTATAACGCCTAAAAATACGGAGGCTTTTTCTGTTTTTAAAAATGTTTTGGTTTATTTCATTAGTAGCTCTAGAAGTTAGGAAATATACAAATATACACATTTGTTGTGATCATCAACATTTTGTTTGTTTTGTGAACTAAATCTTCTAGTTTCCAGTTACTTTCATATTACATTTCCTCCCAAGCTGATATAGATTAAGGGAATTGAGAAAATGAGATAAAGTAAGTGTGATTTAGAAGAAGAAATTACCTATCAATATACAGTAGCACCTTGGTTTACAAGCATAATTCATCCCAGCAACATGCTTGTAAACCAAATCACTCGTATATCAAAGCAGATTTTCACAAGTCCTGACCTTTCAAACTCTTGAAATAAGTGACTGCCCCTATAATTTTGTGATGGCCTAATAAGATTCTCTACTCTACTCTCTTTAGGAATATAATGTATGGAATCCTACTTTTACCTTCAATTCATGCAACAGTTCTGCAGTTCACCTGTGTGCATTTGCAAAACTGTAAGCAGGACATGTTTTATTTTTATTTTAAACATTTGCAACAATTAGGATATTATAAAATGACCACCTAATATTTAGGACTTATGAAGCCATGCTGAGAAAGTTCCTATGCATTTGTTTCCTTTAAATGTTGCACTTGGGCTGAAAGAATAGATGGAAATGTCTTAGCCAGTATTGGCACAAAAGGACAATCCAACAGCAAGCCTATTTCTAATTGTATATTTTCAATCAAAATGATTGGTTGTGGCTTAGTTTCCAAGTATTAGGTCATTCCAGAGCCAAATGACTCACTTGAAACAGATTGCATCTGAGAGAAATGTCAAACCTCTTATGCACTGGCAGGAAGCACAGCCCAGATACTAAAAGAGAAAGCTCCATCCTTCCTGCTTCAACAAACATTTAGTCCTGATTAGGCCAAGAAAATAAAATGATAAAACTAATATAGGAATAAATATAGCAAGGGTAGTCCTTCTCGTTCTATGCTGGGATAGGTTATTTCAATAGATAAGAGTGTGATGAATAGTGGAGTACAGCTGAACAGGCTCACCTAGTAGGTTCACCAAAGGAGAAACATGCTGGCAAACCAGAATAGTCGTATATCAAAAATAATTTCCATATAGGAAATAATGGAAATTCAGATTTGTTCTGGGGTGAAGTTTCCATTATTCTTCGCCTGCCAGCCGCCCACCTCCACCCCCCAGCGCTCAACGGACAAGCCTTCCTCACCTGGTGATGCCAGCCCTCACGCTTCCCCACTGGCACTGCTGCTACTGGAGGGAGGGAAGGAAGGACCCTGTGAGAAAAGTGGGGGGGGGGGCAATAGGGCCCTGCCCAGCCTTGTCCTTGTGCGCACAGCAGCGGGAAGGGCCTGCCCGGCCTTGTGCATGTGACAGTGGGGAAGGCCTGCCTGGTCGTGTCAGCGGCAGCTGCACAGTTTGTAAGCATCTTCGATGCTCCTTTTGCAAGACTTTGGTCATAGAGCAGAGCAAAACGTTATTAACAATTTTGCTTGTCTTGAGAAATGTTCGTGAACCACTGTACAGAGGAACTATACTAATGCTGACAATGAAGAAACTAAAATTGTTCAAGATGGTGTATGTCTTGCCGCATTCATCTATCTAAATGGAAACTACAGTACAGCCACAAAATCAGAAGACTTGAGACTTGAAAGTACAGCAATGAAGGAATTAGAAAAGATCATGAAGTGTAAGTTTGTGTTGCTGGAGACTATATTCTTGTAGAGTGCATATCTAGCACATACCATCACTAGCCCAAATGTAATCCTCAATACATTGTAAGTCTTCTTAAAGTCAGAAATTACACCACAGCTCACTCAGTGTGTGTGAGAGAGAGACACTGTATCTTCCTCCATTCATCAAAGTTTTACTGCAGGACCTTTCTTATGATTGTAGACTTAATAGTTAAATTGGCAGCATTAAAAAAATAAAATATCTTAGCCATTATTTTAACCATGAGCATAGCTTGCCACAGTTATCATTTATTTATTTATTTATTTATTTATTTATTTATATTTTATTCACTCAACATATTTTTGCCATGTCTTTGTCTTTAAAAAGCAGCCATGGCAGAGGACGTCATTAAAAGCACAATATTAAAAGACAAAAACAATAGATTATTCAAATATTAAATAATTAATAACATTACGGCATATTAAAATTGTTTTAAATCTGTTTTTTGTAAAAGCATTGTGGGGGTGGGGGGGGAGAGAAACAGGAACAAAATATCAACCATCTAGTTTATTGTTTCCTAGACATTCACTACGGAAGAGTCTGAAGAGAAAGGTCTTTTTCTTCTCATGTCGATATTTCTGTAAGGCATGCTGACTGACATAATTGGGTGTTCTTTGCAAGGCTCTCACAAGCAAGGAATAATAAAGAACAAGTCTTATGGCATTGTTCACATGTGACACCTATACCTTGCAGTCATTCTATTTCCAGCCATGCTACTACTATAGGCTTAGATGGTAATAGGAATACGGATAGCAACCTGATAACTCAAAGTAAGAACCAACTCAGAACCCCTTTATGAAACAACAAATGCAATTGGAGCTGTGTGGCTGCAGCTCTCATGCTTCACCTATGGATGGAAACATATACAGTGGTACCTTGTATAAAGGAATTAATTCGTTCCAAATGAAATTATATTAGCAAATTTTCCTTTATACAGATTTCCCATAGGAATGCATTGAAAACGGAGTAATCCCATTTTTATGTTGTACAGATTTGCCCCATAGGCGATTATGTTAAGCAAATTTTTCCTATCCCCAGAATTTTTTATGTTGTACAGGTTTTATGTTATACAAACTGTTTATTATACAAGGTTCCACTGTAGTGTCTTCTGTTCAGTTTGAAATGCTGAAGCATTCCGGATAGTGTGTCTTGTGCTGCGTTTATAACTCTTGCATGCATGCATGCAGGTTAGGGATTCCCTCACCATCCTCCTTGTCCATTGTCTCTGAATTTGCCGTGTGAAAAGGGCGAGGGCTGTGGGGTTTGAAATTTCAAGATCCAGTGTGGAACTAGCCATCACTTGAGCTCTGCCTGACTTCCTGGCTTAGTGGTCCTTCATCTAGAGCTTGGAAAAAACAAGAGCCCTCTTTATGTTATATTTCTACGTGTCTTGGCTCTTAGCTTTGATTTTGGACTTCTGCAGCAACGTTCATCTCTGTTGTGTTACCCTACATACTCATTTTGTATTGTACTGTGGTTTACACTGGTACTGCCTACATAATACGTATATACAACCGCATCACTTGCATGGATACTATAGTTAGATTGCATGGTTTTAACCTTTGTAGCCAGTTTAATAATACTTTTGATAAACATTTCAGTTTATTTTTGTCTTCTTGTGTACTTGATCCCAGTTGTTTCTCTATCAATTTTCATTGTTTGGATATATCTGGTGGTTTTATATGCCCTTAGTGAATAATCCCAAATCTCAGAATTTCACTGATTTCCTGAGACAGCTAAGATGCAACATACAACCCTTGTCATATATGGAATAATTCTTCTGCCTGAATATACCCATAGCTATTTATTGTGAGGATGATAGGACAGTTGTGGATATAATGGGGTAGAGATTGCACAGAAAGCTGGCAGTGCTTGTTTTATAACATTCAAAGCACTCTTATTTGATGTAATTTATAGATGTTTTCCTCTTTCTTTAAACCTTAGTTACATGCAACATATTTACTTTTCCTGAATAAAATATTTTGGAAGATGTACAAGGATTACTGAAAATTCCTGAACCATGTAGAGTCACTGCATTTTAAACATCCCACATCTCATGAATTGATCAGGCATCCCCATCATGAATGTTGATCCAAGAGTATTTTCATAGACACAGTTTATCTGTCTTTCTAATTCTATTTTTAAATAATACAAGTCTATAAAGATTGTAAGAATTGTATTATTGGATGAGACCAGGCATATATCTAAGATTTCTTTCCCTAATATTAGGCAGTAGGTTGGGAAGCTCACAAGGAAAGGGCTGGGATTTGTCCCACTATGTTACAATAAAATATTCCCACTGAGGTCTTATTCTTTAAAATAATGATGAATATTGATTTGTAGAACCATCCTCCATGAATTTGTCTAATATTCTGGTAAAATAGTGAAGAACCAGGTCAGTTTGTATCACTGCTTCTCACCTTCCTTTACTAACATCTTTTTCATGCAAGTGTTAAAAGTACCTTGGTGCATTCTGTTCACAATTCAAATCTGCTATTGGGACCAGAACATCCTTGACCTCTTTTGGTTTGTCATGTCTATGCTATTTTGGGTATATTACTGCTATCCTTGGGCACAGTTACTTGTATAACTACTAAAACTTTTGGAAGACACTTAACAAAATATAGGCAGAGGCCAGATTATTTAGTACCCTTCTCATGATACAGTCTGAAAAATGTCTCTATATTACTGAGATTGCAGCACTAGAGTACAGTAGTGGTCTGTGGGAGGAAGAATCATACCAGCTTTGCAAGATCACTTATGTCTGTTTCAGGACCAGTGCTATATAGCATCTTCATAAATGACTTGAAGTTAGAGGCGAATAATTAGATATGTTTGCAAGCGACCCCAGATTGTTTAAGATGATGAAAGTGCCAACAAATTATCTGCCCAAGTGATACCATGAGAAGCAGTAATAAAAATGATAAACTATAATTGAGGGTAAATTAATGCTTACAGGGAAAACCCCACACAATGATCTTTATGCATTGATAGTTTTCAGATTATTCATGGCAATGAATCAGCAATTTTGAAAATCTATTAGGAAGGAAATCTGGAATTCTTCGGAAGAATCTTTGTTGTATTTAGAGCTTTTTTAAGGAGATAAAGCCTTATTTAAAATTTGCATTGTATTGAAATACATGATGTATAAATACTTGTAATGCTTTTCTATAATTTTAGAACTTGGGGTCATCCAATAACATTGATCAACAGAGGACAAAAAATAAATAAATACTTGGCACAGCTTGTCGTTTATGGACTTTTTAGTTTTTCAGAATAAAGCTGACAACCACTGGGAAAAGGATTGTGTGACCTCAGTTCCATCTTGTAGGTCTGTTCCCATGTTCGTAAAAGGTAGAGGAAACGTGACGGGTGTGCAGACAAGATGACCTTGGGGAAATCAGTAAGGGATCTGACAGTTAAACACGTTCTCTGAAAAAGATATGTGCACGTCGCCTTTCCATTATGATGTAGATGACACAAGGGTTCTTTTTGCTTTCAAGTGTTCTGGCTCCAGGTAGGCGGCTATTGCAGAAATATCTTTTTGCAGAGATATATGGAAATAAGGGACAAGAACTTTGTCTCCTCCTCATTGAGGCATGAATAATAACACACCACCATACTAAAACATCCTGGAGGTATTTTCCAGAGTAAAAGCCTAGAACCTGGTCCAGAACTTATATTCATAGAACAGTTTTACTGAAGGGAAGGGCAAAGAAGAAAGGAATCTGGGGTTGAGCTATTGCCATTATATGGGGCTCATCCCTCACACCAGACAGATGAGGGAGTTGGACAGGATGAAGGGGTGCACCCTCTTTTTTCTTTGACCTCAAAACAGCTTCTGATAAACTCTCTCTCTTGAGATTGTGTGGTTTTGGAGTGTTCCTGTTCATTTCCCACCTTTTCCTTTCCTCTTTTCTTAGCACATGTTTCAGAGGCAATTTCCCTCTCTCCCACACCAGGGTTTTGGCCAGACATAGAAGGGACACACGATTTCTCCCAGTAAACATTTTCAGCACATGCTGTGTGTTACTTTTTAAAAGATGTGCAAGATAGTAGTCAGACGACAAGGGAATCAGCTGGCCGAATTTCTCATTGCAGAGCCAGAGGTTGGGAGTTTGATACCCTATTTGGGCCTCCTCCAAACAGAGCCATCCTGTGGGCAAGCTGTCCAGTTTCAGAGGAACATAAAGAATTTCTGAGTATTCTGTACCTGGAATACCATGAAAAGGGTTGCCTTAAGTCAGAATTGACTTGACAGCACATTATTGTTACAAGGTTCCTGTGAGTTTTACTGCAGAAGCAGAAGTTTTTAATTCTGTAGTTGTTTTATGGCCTTGTTCTATATGCAGCTAACACGGGTAGAGATAATACAATCCTCTGAATGTTGTTGGACTGCAACTCCCATCAGTTGAGGCCATCATAACAACTACTGAGGGCAGATAGGAGTTATAGTTTACCCTTACAAGAGGACAACCTGTTCTTTCTCTTAAGTTAACATCTTTTTCAGACAGCCATAGTAATAACACACTGTTTTATGAAAGACACAAGAGAAACTACTAACACTTGTCTTAATAGCCTATATGTTATACCTGTATAGTCTGTTTACAAGTTGGAGGTGATTAACACTCAGGAGGAAGCAAATAACAAAAAGGCAACAGTGAATTGCAGCTATATTTGAAAGTCAAGATAAGCAAAGAAAAATCATTATTATTCATTGTTTAAGTGCTGTGAAGATGAGTTTATAGCCTTAAATGAGGTTTCTGTTCATTTTCAAATAACGGAGTGATAGGCACTCATTCAAACAATTCCTTCTTGCCAGAATTCTCTGAAGTAACAGTGATTAGTTTTAATTTAGATAGCAGAGGAAAAATGTTTTGTAAAACGAGGTTTTGTTTGTTTCATCCACAGGGAAAGCACTACTAGACTGTCTAGTTGCTGTCTAAAATAGTTACTCTCTGTTTTTGATGATGATGATGATGATGATGATGATGATGATGATGATGATGATGATGATGCAAAAAGTCAAATCTCCTACAGTGTGTTTAAGCCCTTACCAGGACAAGAGGCTTGTGTGCCCATGCTGCTTTGGCAGTGGGATTAGCTACTATGATGTTTTGTCCCACAGAGAAGGGGCAACCGCTGAAGAGGCACAGTTTCTTGTTTGTTCATTCCAGGCCTCCTTTGGGGTAAGCATCCTCAGCCACATGACCTGATGCACAGGTAGGACAGGCAACTATTCTGAGATGGAAGTGGTTCAACACAGTCAAAACTAGCACCTTGAATCTGATAGTGAAACAGATCTGTATCCAGTATGAGGCACCCAGAATTGGGGAGATTGTATATGGGCTAAAAGCTTTGTTTATGACTATAAATAATGTATCACAGTGAATCAACTGTTTCAAAAGCGTGTTCTGCTTTGGCAGTTTTAACTGAGCAGAAAATTACTTCTGTCTGAAAATGGGGGGGGGGAGCCACATACACACGTATGATTTGCTTGGACACCACATTGAATCCTCTCCTAAAATAACATATATTTTTTGCAGATACACTAAATGACTGCTTTAATTTTCTGCCTTCCCCGCAGGGTAAATGTTCCCAGAAGTGCCATGACATATTCGTGCTGGAGACTGTCTGTGTGGCTTGGTTTTCCTTTGAATTCATCTTGCGTTCCATTCAAGCAGAGAGTAAGTGCGCCTTCTTGAAGACCCCACTCAACATCATAGACATTTTGGCCATCTTGCCTTTTTACATCTCGCTGATCATAGATATGGCCTCCACCAAAACCAACAATAAGCCTGGAGGTGGGAGTACTGGCGGAAACAAGTACCTGGAAAGAGTGGGCCTGGTCCTCCGCACCTTACGAGCTCTTCGTATTCTGTATGTCATGCGGCTGGCACGGCATTCTCTGGGTCTCCAGACCTTGGGACTTACGGTGCGCCGCTGCACCAGGGAATTTGGGCTCCTCCTCCTCTTCCTTTGTGTCGCTATGGCACTTTTCTCCCCACTGGTGTTCCTGGCCGAGAGTGAATTGGGGGCCAAACATGAATTCACTAGTGTCCCTAGCAGTTATTGGTGGGCGGTGATATCCATGACCACTGTGGGTTATGGTGATATGGTGCCTCGTAGCATTCCGGGACAAGTGGTAGCCCTGAGCAGTATCCTGAGTGGCATTTTACTTATGGCTTTCCCTGTCACTTCCATCTTCCACACTTTTTCCCGCTCCTACATAGAGCTGAAAGAGGAACAGCAAAGGGCTGCTAGCCGGCAGCTTCATCAAATGGAGAACAAAACCCTAAACGAGGACAGTTCTCAAGAAGGAGATTCTGCAGGTCCTCAAGGACTGGATGGGGAGATAGCTTATACTGGGACTGAACAGGGAGCTAAGAACTGCTGACTCATGCAGAATTGAAGTCTTGCAGGAGCACAGCACGGACAAAACAGGCAAGTGGACACTGAGCTGCCTAGATCACGATTCTAATCTACGCAGTATGAAAGAGAAGTTCTGCCTTCTGAGCAGTGAAAAGGAACACTGAGGGCAGTCAGGCTTCACCCTTCTTAGAACACGAGAGACTCTTCAGCACTGAAACAAAAATGCTATTGCTGTTTAATTTTAAAATAGCAGCTGTTTAAGATAGGTTTCCATTGTGCACATGAGGAAAAATAATGATAAAGAATTCATTCGAAGCCAAGTGCCGCAAGTGCAAAGCGTTATGCGCCACTGAGGATGCACTGGGTTGGAGCAAAAGATAAATGGTAGGCAAATACTCTTTTACCAAGCCTTGCATCATCAATAGATTCATAATGCTGTATACCCCAATGGGAGTATGTACAGGAAGAACAAATGGTGAATTGGAAAGCACAGGGATTAAGGTTTTGTGTTTTTTTCCCCTGGCTAAATGGAAAACGTATCCCTAGTTTACCTCTGCTGTAGTTTTTTTCTTCAATAACAACAAATCAATAACCACAGTGTTGGCTGCCTGCTGACAGGACTGACATGTGCTTTAGCTCTTTATGCATTATTTAGTGAACATGCAGATTTACTACAGTACACTTTTGCATCCTAGTTTGGATGACAGACATACACAGACTGTTTTCCTTTGGTGAGCTTTGAATGTACATTGTTTAAAACGTTGCAATATCCTACTGCACCCCACTGGCAGTAGAGCCATGTTTGTCAATTTAGAAGAGAAAATCTTTAGACGATCAGTGGCCAATTGGCACATGTACGACTGTAGGACAGGCAGCAAAATATGCAAAAACTTTGGACATTTGCAAAGGTGCATTTGGAGGAGAAAACACAAGCCACATTCAACTGAATATTATGTAACAAATGAAGCCACTTTTAAGCTGTAGAATGATATCTCAAATAAACGTTTTTTGTTTTTGTTTTTTTGCCATTGGGAATTAGTATGTCAGTATTTTAAATAAAACAGACAACGGTAATCTTTGTTTTATCCCAAAGATTTGGGAACATTTGGGGCAAGAAGCCCCTTTATTCATGGCTGGCCTTTGCAAATTAATGTTCCAGAATGACAGGAGCCAGTGATCAGCAGTTCCTTCTGGACATTTCTCCCCTACCGTTCAAGAGGAATTTGTCACACAAATCAGCTGCCAAGAGACCCTCTCTAAGAATCTCACATAAGACTTTCAGATCTGATTAAAAAAAAATTAAGAGCACCACCGATCTCAAGCAGAGACTAGTTCTAGACAAAGGGAAAGGTGGTGATGTTGAGTCCCTTTTCTCTTATGATGAAGATGCGTGGGGTTCGGACTGCAGCTGGAAACAAATGGGCATCAACTCTGGCTTGGCTGCTCAGCCCCAGTCTAGCACTGTGTGGCCACATAGCTTAAGGGGAATGGTGTGGTCATGATTTCTGGACTGCAACGTTATGTGGAAGTGATTTCTTCCAGATTATTATTAGATATAGTGAGAGTCTCTCCTGACAGTTTCAGAAACAATTTTTTTTTAAAAAAAGACCCTGCTTCTCATTGTCCTTACAAGGAGCAAGAGATTATTTTAAACAAAGCTCTTAATTGCCATTCTCTGTTTCTTCTTCTTAACTGATTCTAAAATAGTTGAAAACAAAACATGGAAAATAAAGTTATCCTGAGACAGACTAAATTGTGTTTTGGTTACTAAAGCCCACATCACACATAAACTGAACTTTATAGTTTTGAACGTAAGCAGCCTTCCATACTGTAGGTGCTGATACTTAACGTGGAGACGGCCTCTGCAGTTATCAGAAAGACAATTTTATGCAGGCACGGCTGGGTAGGCTCTGGCACTTCAATTGGTTGCCGCTTCCCACCCACCCACCTGGATCATGCTGAAAAGACTTGGCCCTGCGAGGGCTGGAAGCCTGGATCTCCCCAAAGTTCCAGTCCAGCATTCTAACCACTAGACCACAACGTCTCCCCAATGAGCAGAGATGAGAGGGGAGTCTTACTTAAATTCAACACAAATGATACTTCCCATTCTTTTTCAGCCCAAGGTTAGAATGCTGATCACCACAAATTTACATAGGCATGCCTGTTGATTACCAAGAGGACCAGCACATGAGAACAGTGACATCGCACTTAAAAATAAGGTAGTGGCTATGTATTATCAGCTCAAACTCTCCTTTTGTTCTTGGGATCACACTAATTGGATCCCCTGGAAGAACGTTATTGATGCGTACTGTTGACATCCTGCCACTTTCCAGTTTTCAGAGCATGTTTGCAAGCACCAGATTTTGCTCTTCATATGTTTACCTCCTGCTCTCCTTGAAATCAAGGCAGGAAACTACAGTGGCCATGAACACAGTGTACTCCCTGCTTGTTTTCTAGCTTTCACTAGAGACCACTGTAAGAGATGGGTTTTATGGAACACTTTAATTTTTATAGCTGAACAGCAGCAGTTCCTGCCTCTATCCATATACCACCATGCCAAAGGGAGGCTTAGATAATGGTAAGTGGCACAAATAGCATTGTCTCCATTGCTTTCAGTGTTCTAGATAAAAAGAAATGTCATTTCTTTGTTTTATATCCAAAATATGGTGGCTGGAATAAAGCAACATTGTTAAAAGCCAAGGGAACAGAGCATCACACCATGTCACTGTGCAAGAAGATTTTGTACCTGGTTGCTTGGATCCTCCACCTATCAACTTTTTGGCAAATATGCCAAGCCCAACATGCAAGTTATAGATCTGGTTCACACTTCAGACCGTAGTAGCATCAAGTGCATTTGATAGGGATCATACAGGGATTCCAGGTCTGGGCTGCAAAGGAGAATCTGACAGATGAATCCAGGCTTGGACTGCTGGAGATACACCTCACACAGTGTAGAAGTGTTTGCTTCCCTTTTAATGGAGCAGAATTTGAATGCATTTGTTTTAGTCAAGGTTCTGCTCAAGATGTTTTCAGATTAAAAGAAAGACATTGGCTAACTTTTCTTGCAGAAAGGACCGGGTGAAATTATCTGTTAAGTGTTTCTATTCCATGATGCCGTTAACTTTTCTTGCAGAAAGGACCGGGTGAAATTATCTGTTAAGTGTTTCTATTCCATGATGCCAATCTCAAGAAAAAATAGTTCTGTTGAAGCCATGTTGATTTAAATAGAATCAAGGCCAATGAATTATTGAACATAACTATCCACCAATATGAATGAGTCACAACAACTCAGTGATTTCAAGAGGTCTATTCCAGATAGGGCTAACAATGGATTTAACCAATATTCATTTAAATGAATGTACCATACCATTCCCCCTACTATATCCAAATATTCACAACATGGTAAAGGTCTCAGTCTTTCCCGACAAATGCTATGCATAAACAGCTTGTGGGTTTTCGGTCATATTCATTCATATGTATTGTTAAAATAGTCCAAGCTTTCACTGTGTCATCTTCATCAAGGCAGACAAGATATCAATTAAAACAAAGCTAAGGTTAAATACACCAAGGTTCAATCAGAACCACCTGAGTAAATATTCAAACCAAGCTCAGGCAAGTTAACTTGAAAGAGCCAGTACTCCACAATGCCCAGTACATTATTACATAAAGGTAACTTGCCAAGTTTATCTAGTTTACAAAAACCCATGAGCTGTTATGCATTAACAACATGATTACAACAGTTTGCTGCAATTGACAGGAGAGAATGTAAGAGGATGCTTCATGAATCAGACCAAACATCCATCTATGTCACCATCTGGAGATGTAAATCAGTAACTAGTATGAATCTGAATACTGTGTTGAGGCAATGCCTTGCTCAGACATGCTTCAAAAGAAAACAGAACATTAGGAAAAGAAGCTAAACAGATCCATCAGCAAAATGCACATTTTAGAACTAGCTGTAAATCACTAAATAAAACTGGTTATTTGGAAGGACTGAGACCTTTGTATGGAGATTGTCAAGAATATTATCATACCTCTCTAAAACGCTTTATGTGACATCAAGTTGTCTCTCTGATGTAGGGCAACACCATGAAGAAAGAACCTCCAAAATGTTCTGTCCTCAACTGCTCTGCTCAGCTCTTGGAATCTCAAGCCTGTCGCTTCCTTTATGGGAGTTTGTCCATCTCCTATTGGGTCTAACACTTTTTTTCCTGTTGCCTTCAAACTTTCCGAACATTATTATCTTTTCCAAAGAATCCTGTCTTCGCACAAAGTATCCAAAATAGGAATGTTGTATTTTATTTTATTTTTTGCCTCCAGAGACTTGATTTGATCTAGGATCCACTTGATTGTCTTTTTAGCCAAACTCTGCTTCAGCAGCACACTTCAAATGAATAAATTTTCTCCTGTTAGCTTTCTTGACTATCCAGCTTTCACACCCATATATAGTGATCAGAAATACAGGACTGTGGATGGTCTCGGTCTTGGTCTGAAGATTTGGGTCTCTAAAACTAATAGAGTTGAATTGTCCGCTTACCAATGAAAAGCAACCATCATATTCTAATATTTGGAAATCAGTGCGCTCTACTAAATTCTTGTTTACACATGTACTGTATACAAGTGCCCTTACATATGCATTTATTCTCATGGTCCAATGGTAATGCACGTTTTGATATCCACGCTACCAAAAAGGCAATACCTTACCCATCTTATCTTTGAAAAGAGCAGCAGTCCGTAGAGAGAGTGTGCATAACTGATTTATTTTTTTAAAAGTCGGTACAACTCATAATCAAAAGGAGTGCTCTTCAAATATTCCATACATTCAACAAAGAGATGCATTCAAAAGTTACTTGTGACTAAAGTCTGGTGTGACCATTTTTACAAGATTTCTTTACAGGCAAAAATATTTGTAACTTAAAAGAAAGTGGTTTGCTGACCACTGAGGTGCTTTGTAGCTGTTCTCCTAGGTATGTAGGAAGTATTTATACAGCATCTGAGTTGCTCTTCAGGACTAAGAGAATATTGAAATGATCCAGCCATGTAGACAGAGATGGTAAGATCCGCCCCCGACAGCCAGTGCTATACTTGGGTGTGTGGCAGGCACCCAGATGACTCTTCTTGCTCTACTCATATGGTTGATAGCAGTAACTCCAGTGAATTCTTTGATTTTGTTCAAGGTAGGCTAAGCAACATGAGTCCTAAAATGGCCTTTGACCCATCCCCAAATGCCTTGCAACCTGAAATCCCGGAATGTTCACAGGTAATATCTCTGCTTCTTAAATGCTATAAAATGTTATATTCATGTGTATATATCAACAGTGTATTCTAACAACTGTTGTAGCCTTTGCACTATGTCCTCAGCCTACCTTTGGGGGTATTGATGGTAGATTTAAACAGACATACAGGAGTCCAGAAAAATGAAAACACTGAAACTATCCCTAGTGTTACCTTCAGTAATACTCATTATGCAAACAGCCTTAGGTAGGATATCAGAAGGCTAGGCTAACACAAACTAGTTTAGGCCAACAGCATGGGGTAGCAAAAGGAACTGAAGCTGCCCCATAACCAGTCTAGAGAAGTTATTATCAGAAATCCTGTTGTTTATGTAAAAATAGAATCCTAATTGAAACTGTGTTATTGGGATACAGAACTATGATGGAAATTTATATTTTAAATAACAAATGCCCAGATGTCCTAACACAACCAGAACACTTGTGAAAAGCAGAGCAATTAAACATTTACATTCTGCCATGCCACATAAAATCAGATCTGTAAGGTCACTTTAGGCATAAGGGAATAAGCACAGGAGCCAATCAACAGCACAAAAGTCTGAGGTCAAAACCAATGTACTTCACAGCAACTTAACAAAAGCATCTTTCCTGAGGTTTTGTTTCTTTGTCACCCAAGCAGGGAGGGTTGTATTACAGTTTCTGCCAGAGTGGAAGTCGCCTGTTCCGGCTGACTTTAAAACATGGTTTGATTTCCTGTGCATTCAAGATGCCATGTTGGCACAGTCTGTTCCTCCGACAAGAAGACATTTTCACTGGTAGAAAAGGAAACCCAGACGCTTTTGAGGTTTTACTGCACTTAACAGATGAACAATTTGAAAAGCAGACGTACAAATGCAGAAGGCTAATAATATTAAGTCCTTAAAATAAATAAAAAAAATCAATAGGCTTTCACTTTGCTGCAATGATGATATTTTGCTCTCTCATCTGGACAGAGAATATTTGCTTCAGCCAAATGCACCAAACAAATAAGATGCCCAGCTGAAATCAGGTCTTGTGGATCAGACTTGCAGGCACACAGAATGGTATATTCTTTGGAACAGTTGCAGGGTATGACAGCCAAAAGTGGACTGGGGTATACAGTTGACCTAAAATGTCACTTTCATGCAGGATTTAGTGAATAATATAGCAACAGTGAAGAATACAACTTTCCAAGCTACCAAACCTCTGAGACAACAGAATTGTTCCTGAAGGACAGCGTGACTGCATCTTCACCTCACAGTGGTCAACGCAAGCTCTGCATGGCAACTGGCCAAAGGAAAGGTGCTTAGAAAACAGAACAAATCAAGCCATGCAGTTTTTACATTTAATTTTTGATTAAGTCCCCGGAAAGGACACACAACAATCTGAAACTGAGAAAAAAAGGTGTTACAGATTCTCGCTAATTCTACTGCATGGAGATTATATGCATCCCTACCTGTTTTGTTTTTTCTTGTTATCTGCCATTGGTTATCGTTTGCCTGTGATGCCTCAACGGGCTTCAAGGTACTGCTGAATTTCTCTTCTCCAGTATTTGGCTACCTCAAAGTTTTCCCTCAAAATAGAAAATGGCATCATTTGGCATTAAATAATACTGAGAAAAAAGTATTATTTCATTTTTCTTTTTTTTTCTTTTTTTTCTTTTTGAAAATAGCTCTCTCCAGTCTCTTATCCCAAGGTTATTACTCTTCTTCCTTGGGATGGTTCTCTCATCCTTTACTGTACCATTTGATTGTTTTCATCAAAGCCTAACAAAGTAACTTCTGTCTGCCCTGTTGGCCCATGTGCATACACTCATATTAAAAGACATTTCACTGTGCTTCCACTGGGAAGGCACAGCTACATAGCTCTGGTCGCTTTTTTCCCCAGCAGATATACTGGCACAAAGAGTGGGGATGAGTTCTAAGTTACGTATGGAGTTTTTTTTTCTCTAGCTTTATCAGTGCCACATTGCTTCTATTCTACATCCATCACTGTTTTTTTAGCAAAGGTTCTACCGGATTCCTCCAATTCTCACTCTTCTCTTTACCTTTTATTGCGACTTCAGAAACAAGACTTCAACTACATTGTGTTCAGACACCTTCTCCCCCCCCCCCCAACTTTAATACCACCTAGTTCTGCTTTTATTCCCCATTTGGCCATAGCATCATACATCTCACTTTCATATATTCATGGGTCACACTGGTCCAGCAGTGTGCACATAGCTATAGAGATATATAGATTAATAAGACATTTTACTGGATAAAATACATTTTACATCATTCACCAACTCCTCTCTTCTAGCTTCAACTCCTCTACCATTGATCAAGCATATCTATTTTAAAAAATGATTTTGCATTTTTGCTTATGGTGAATACACTGCCTTCAACATTCATTTCTGAAATATAACAAATACTCCAAAACTACTATCAATATACATATTTTATATAAATATAGTTAAAGCTTCAGTCCAAATACTTTGATTCTTGTGACTAAGCTTTTTTTTTAAAAAAATAGCACTGAAAACATTAACATCCAGCCCTTATGATACACACATACAGAAACTGTAAAGTGAAGTAAATTAAGATACAGGTGCACATATACCTCCCCTCAACAAAACCAAAAGTGTAAAGAAAAAACCCACTCTTGACTCCAACATCAAAGAAGAAAACCTATTGCACCGTGTATGCAACCCAAGTAAAATTAACAAAAGCAATGCCAGATTATGGTACCCATATAAGGTTTTCATTTCTGACTCTTCTCCTAGCCTATCAGGAACACTGCAGTTAGAAAAAGTTAACCTGCAAGTCTCTGCCTTATAACCATCTCCACTTTGTGCTTTAAAGTGCCTTTGTACTAGCCGGGTGTGTTGCATGTGAAGCTGGCTTCTGCGGATGGGAAATGTAGAAGTAAACCTGCAACAGAATGGCCATATCCACAAAAACCTGTAGAAGTCCACAGACATAGAACTGGAAGGGCGCCTGGTTCAGGAGGAAGTACACAGTCTTGAAAGTGTCCCCACTCGTCCACATCAACACCATCTTAACACTAAACGGAGAGAAAAGAAAAAAACATTTTTTAAGATGTCAGTGAAGACTCTCAGTCATCTAGGTGAGTTTATCTGGAAGGTGAGTTATAGCAACCAGACTTTTTTCTTAAGAGATTGAATATAGGGATGCCAACTTGGGAAATATTAATATGCACCCAGCAAGCTTCCTGCAAAGGGTCCCGTGGGAAATATTGACACCCCCCCCCCGTGCGGTGATGCCCCGGGAGAGGACAATGGAGCCCATGGGATCTAAGATACAGGAAGAAGACTACTGTTGTTATCTCTTCCTCCCACCAGGCCATGGCATGGCCATAGGAAGATCCTTCCTACTCACATCATGGAATGGGATGCAAAGGAAATAACAAGCTGCTGGGGTTATCCATCATCAAGTCCCTCGCTAGGTGTCAAGTCTATGGCAGGCTGACACGTAGGATATCATGCCATATCTGTAACCCGGCCTCATATATCTAATAAAAGTGTCGGGCCTGCTGATTGGAGTGTGTGAGAGATTGCAGAAGCCAGAGGCCTGGCTTTGTGAAACCCAATAATGTCTGTGTGGACTCATTTTCCCACAATTGAAACGTTTCGCTGCTCATCTAAACAGCTTCATCAGTCTGAGGAAAGATAGTTTCGAGTTCTTCATTTTATAGTTCACTTTGACCTCATGTCACCCTGGTCTGAAATAGGTTCATAAGATGAACAATGACCTGAATAGGTTCGTTACGTGGACAATAGTCTCAAAAGGCCATTAGGTGAACAATGGCCTAAGTGCTGAAACTCATAAATTATGGGTTGTTAGTGGTGGCCTTGGTGGTGGAGGTGTGAAGTATTTTGATTTGTCTGGGGAACGTTGAAATCACTGTCTGATGAGTAGCAGATAGACTGTGCCTGAGCCCCACACCTGTGTTGAGAGAGGGATTTTCAATACTCACATGAATGGCTTCCCTGACCCCTCTCTCAAACCACCTATCTTCTCTGTTTAATATGTGTACATCCTCATCTTTGAAAGAGTGTCCTTTGTCCTTCAAGTGGAGGTGTACTGCTGATTTCGGTCCTGAGCTGTTGCCCCTCCTATGTTGGGCTGTCCTCCTATTTAATGGCTGTTTAGTTTCTCCAATGTATTTTTTAAGATGTGTATGTGGGGTGGGATTAAGGACTGAAAACAAAATTACAGTTATAAGAGAAAACTGTAGTATTGTGACCAATAAACTTCTGTGGGGAAGGGGGCGGGGAACAAACACTGATCAAAAGCCTGATAAAACAGGAAACACGAATACTTGGAGAAATCATCTGTTCACTTTCTACACATAAAGCTTATTTTTTTAAAATTGATAGAAAAGCCTCATTACTTCACAACATTATTTCATTCAATATCAGGTCTACAAATACATACAGTACATATGGATATGGGTATATACTTTTTTCAAAAGCATATTGACATAAGTGATAGAAGTTATTATACTTAACTGGTTTTTAAACCAGATTTAAAAGTGCAACACTCTTGCTTTCAAGCATGCTCACAATTCCATGGAGTCATTCCTGAACTACAGCCAGGTTACCAAGTTTAAGAGTTCCTGACCAGCCAACGCCCCACAGAATGAGCTGGTTTAGATAATCATATCAGCCTTTCTTTTGCTCTTGACTCACTGCTCCCTTCAATTTTTTTCCCTTTGACTAAGCCCCAACTAAATGAGGAACTCTCTGCTGCTACTTCCCATTCCATCTAACCCTAAAAAATTATGGCTGCTATCAAGCAAGTCATGATTTTAAAATATCATTTGAATTTGGTCTCTAATTCTGGCTGCCACTGTTTCATCGTTCTAGTGAGAAGGGAAACTATGGTTAATCATACATTTCCTGGTTTAATTATGGCTTGAACAAATGTCTGGGGGATCAGGCATGCCCCTGGCACAATTACTTATATTGGTTTCAAACTTATTCCACCCCACCCCACAAGACAGCCCGATGATGCACACACAGAGAGACGTAGTCCTAACTTCTTAAATAACAAATTCCTGAAAAGAGGCAGTCCTATCTAATATAATTTTTCTCTTTACCTCTTTTATACCATCACTCTAATTCTCAAAAAAATCATTATTCTGGCTTGCTTTTTCAAAGGGGAATAAGTGAAGGGAATCTGAGGTATTTTTGATAATTTAAAAATTAAATGTTTTCCTTAACAGTAGTGAACCAAAAACACTGTAAGTTTTTAAGTGCCTGCAACCATCTTCATGCATTATAAATGGACAGTCTTTCTAATGGAATTATAAGGAGTGCCCAGTAAAAGCTTTAAAACTCGTTGTTATAATAACCTAAGATATCTTATGCAATACATATGAAATATAATTAAAAGTGATGAGCACTTCAGATCTTATTTACAATTAATCCGGTGCCAGCATATGTCCGATAAAATAGCAGAAAGGCCAAGCATTTGCCTAACCAGTGAGAAAGAAAGAGAGGCTACATGGGACAAAAGTATGGAAGCGAGAAGGATTTTACGTGAGAGGGATACTCTGACTACCAAACATCTACATTCTACAAAATATTTGTTAAATGTGTTCGATTAATGAAGACCTGGTTCAATAACTACAACTCACAGTGCACAACCATCAGCCAGTGACAAGAATCATATGGATGTCATATGTGCATTGGCTTTACTTTCTAGTGCCTAAGGGCACAAAGCAGGATACAAATTCAGAATTAAGTATTAGCAGCCCTGAAAGAAAACTGTGTTGATGCCACAAGACAAATACAGTGGCACCTTGTATAAAGGAATTAATTTGTTCCAAATGAAATTATGTTAAGCAAATTTTCCTTTATACAAATTTCCCATAGGAATGCATTGAAAATGGAGTAGTCCAATTTTTATGCTGTACGGATCCGACCCATAGGCGATTATGTTAAGCAAATTTCCCCTATCTCCGGAATTTTTTGTGTTGTACAGATTTCATGTTATACAAACTGTTTGTTATACAAGGGTCCATTGTACTATAATCCAGTAAAAATGATAAGTTTCTAAAATTATAGCTCTGGAGCTGCAAACTGTTCTAATCCGGAATCACAAATGCAAAACTACAAAAAATCTAAAAGTACAGATGACAAATGTCTGATTTAAAAAAATACAATAAAAAATACAAACTGGCAGGCAAATACCAACTGAACACATTTTTATTTTCCCAAAGCTTGTACAAAGAGATTTTTAAACTGGTGTCAGGGAGATAAAGTGTGAGGAATGACAAGATCTCTGGTGGGATTTCTGTAAGTGCATAAACTCTAACTAGAAAGGCATATTCATTTCTTTGCTTTCTAATGAGCAGAATCTACCTTTTAATACAATGGCAGAAATCCTGTTGAGGAGTTATGTGAATGTTGTAATGTTGAGATGTGAACTGTGATGACTTCAGAAACCTCTGTAGAAGTTATCTGTTACACATGTAGTCCTACGGGTCAGTATGCAATAAATAATGTCTATAGAGACCTCTTAACTTGTGGCATTTGTGTGTTCAATGACAAATTGACAAATAAATTTATTGATTAGTCCTATGACCATATCAACCAATAACAACACAGAATATAAAATACATTGAAGTACATGCAACACCATCCAATAGGGTACCCTACAATACAGATTCAGAATATTCAGAAGTCATATATGTAGATCTCCTTTGCAGGATACTCCAATTTGTTTGAAGTATTGCGTTCTTAAAGCTGCAGCTTTAATTAAAAACTTGGCAACTTTGCAAACAATGTACACATTAGAGCCCGAAAGAAGATAAGACAATCTGTGAATTGGGTCCCTATGGACTGTTCTTTCTAAAAAGGGGGATAGATATTCAAGCCTGATGGATGCATATAATTGGCAGTCAAAGAGAATATGAGAAATGTTTTCAACAGAAGGGGATCCACAAATACAGGTTCTCTCCTGATAAGGGAGGTGGTGAAAACGCCCATATTTGACCATGGAATCCAGCAATTCAAATCTGGCTCTAGTAAAGGCCCTTCTTAATACTTGAGGTAAGGGCATTGAAATGTATTTTTCAGGTAAAAAGGTAATTTTATTCTTAGCCAACCAGCTTAGTGATCTATTTTTAGATAATAATTCCAGGTCTGATTGTGCACTAATATCTAGGACTCGCTGTTTGAAGATATATCTTGCCTGTGGAGCTACTGAAAGCAAATACTGAATAGAAAACCCATGGTGTGTAATAGTTTCATGAAGGCGGCTAATCCAAGAATTACTTTGTGCCATGTTTGTTTGTTCCATTAAACATATTTTGGGTAGACTATTAGTATCCGTAAAAAGGATTTTCCGCCAGTAATTAAAAACTTTGATGATTAGGTTACTTTGTAGGGAATGCATGCCTAGCTCTGCTCTAACAGCAGGAGCTGATGTGTTCTTATCAGTTCCCAATATACTTCTTAGAAAACTGGTCTGATTTTGTTCAAGAATGGTGGCTTTGTTTAAACCAGTGTTTTTCAACCACTGTTCCGTGGCACAGTAGTGTGCCGCGAGACGTTGCCTGGTGTGCCGTGGGAAAAATTCTCCCTACACCAGCAATGCCCCCCCCCCGCATCCCGCTCGCGACCAAGGCAGCAGTGCGGCACCGGCGAGCCGGAGGAAGGTGGGGTGTCCAGAAAGAAGCAGGCTGCCGCAAGGCTTCCTTGGGAGATGTAGTTCCTCCCACAGGTCTGAGACGCGGTCCTGGGGAGGAGAGCAGACTACCTTTCCCGGCGTGCTTTGCGCGCCAGCGAGGAAAGGCTGGCCGTGGGCGGGGAAGGAGAAGAAATAAGGGAGGAGGAGGAGGAGGAGGAGGAGGAGGAGGAGACTGGAGAGCGAGAGAGTGAGAGCCGGGAGACCCGCACAGGCACATTGCGGCGAAGGGCGCTCCAGAAGCCGCTCTTAAAGGTTCTTGGGGTTGGTTCCCCCTCCTCGCTCACCGAACCCCCCTCCCTCCCTCCCCCGCCTCGCGCACTCGCTGTTTGCCTCCCGAGGGTGGGCACGCGCCCCTGCCGAGCCAGGTAGGAGCGTGCGTGCGCACCCCTCTTTTAAGGGTGGGGAGCGGCCGGCCGTTGACAATGGTCATTTTTTTGTGTGGGGGGAAAATAAAGGGGAGGACGTGGGAGACTGAGGAGGGGATTCCTAGGACCTAGGGAGGAGACGGGGATGGGGGGTCCCTTCCGGGCCCTGTGGCTGCCTGGCTGGAAGGAGGCGGGGGGGGGAGAGAAGGGAGGCTTATACTGGAAGGGGTAAAAGATGGGGGTTGGGGGTCGTATATGAAGAGCCTCCCCCAGCCCCACCTTCCTGGGTTTGCAAGTTCCTCTGAAAAAAAGTGCCAGGAGGAGGGAGGGGAAGGTGAGGGCAGGAGGACATTTTGATAGGGATGCCTTGGGAGGGCCTGGGCTGGAGGATGGATTTGTTGTTTTTTAACATTTTCTAATGGTGGTGTGCCTCGTGATTTTTTTCATGAAACAAGTGTGCCTTTGCCCAAAAAAGGTTGAAAAACACTGGTTTAAACCCCACAGTTCAGCTCCATAGGTCAACATTGGAACTATTTTAGCCTTAAACACCTTCAGTATGGGAATAAAAGAACCTGGGTGGTTGTAACTTAATAATGTGTACAATCTTTTAGTACCTAACCTAGCCTTTTTCGAACTTCTTTTATAATGGTTAGACCATGTGCCTGTGTTGGTAAAAACCACTCCAAGGTAGTTAAAGGAAGGTACTTGTTCAATGGGTTCCCCATTTATCCACCAATTATATTTCACACTCCTCTTGCAAAACACCATCACTTTAGACTTGCTTTTGTTTATCGTTAAGGAATTTTGGACACAGTAGGTATACAATCTTTGGAGAAGTCTTCTTAGGCCTATTTGGGTAAGGGCCATTAGAACCATATCATCTGCATACAATAAAATATTAATAAATTTATTGAGTATATTTGGCATATGGGAATCAGCATCATGCAGAAAACCAGGTAGGTCATTTACATATAGGTTGAAGAGCATTGGGGCCAGTATACAGCCCTGTCTAACTCCAGTGAATGTTGGTATACTCTTTGTTAAGGAGCCATTTATTCCTGTGCGAACTTTCAACTGCGTATTTGAGTAAAGGATCTTAAGCAGACTAAAAAGTCTAGAATCCATATTCAAACTGGCCAATTTCCTCCACAGAATATTTCTATTTATTGAGTCAAAAGCTGCACTAAGGTCTATAAATGCTGAATACAATTTCTTGCTTTTGATAGCTGATTTGTAAGAATGTGATGTAAAATAAAACAGTTATCAATTGTGGAGTGGTTGGGTCTAACCAGCCTGCTCTTCTACTAGAAGATTATTTTCCATGACCCAGTCTTCTATTTTACCCAATAAATGCTTTGCATACATTTTAGCTACTACTGCAATAAGACTTATTGGTCGGTAGTTTTTAGGATCCTCTTTGTTTCCTTTTTTATATAAGGGAACTATGATGGCAACTTCCCATCCAACTGGGATATGACCTGTATTATTTATATGGGTGAACAGCCACGCTAGTAAAGGGCCCCACCAGTCAATTTGAGTTTTAAAAAGCTCTTGTGGTAAAAAATCCTCCCCAGGTGTCTTATTATCTTTTAGTGAGCAGATGATGGTTCTAATTTCTGAGACAGATACTGGCAGCCAGGCTGGGAGTGCTTCCAAAGATGGAAGTTTTATGCTTTGTTTCTGTGTAAGGTTCTGGGTGGTACTGGAAAATATATTTGCATAATACTCTTCCCAAATTGAAGCTGGAATAGGAATGTTGGAATAAAATTTACGTTCCTTTAATACACGAGAAACAGCATTCCAAAAGAAAATTGAATTGGTCCCTTTTGCCCAGATTTCTAGATCACACCAAAGTTTGGTATTATAGGAAACTCTTTTGGCAGTTAACAATTTCTTATAACTGCGTCTGATTTCTAACATTTTGGCCTGATTTTCGGCAGAGGGATTTACTTGGGCCTGACGCATTGCTGCCCTCAAACGTTTTCTGGTGTATATACAATCAGTATCAAACCAATTTGGACTGCTTTGTTGTTGCTTTCTGATAGGAAGGTTATCTACTAGAAATTCAATGAGATTTCAGCCAATGTATGAGCAACACCTACTGTATATCCAAGCCCCCTAAAACAAACAGCTGCTATACAAGCATTACAGAATCAGAATTGGATACACTATTTTTTTTAAAAAAACCTACTTTTTAGCCCTAAAAAATAAAAATAAACCACCAGCAGTATTTCGCTTTCTATTCCCTTTAAATGCTATTTTAAAACACGTTGTGTATCCTACGCCTATTGCCTTGAGCACAGTCTCTGAAAAATAAGCCAAAGGTTGTCAGATGACATTTTAGTAAGTGCTCAGATTTTTACAATACGCTGAGGTCATGCTTACTCATTTATCAATCCTTTATATTTCATGTCCACTTAAAATGAAAAAAAAAAAAGATAAAGCAACGCAGCTGTGACAGCCTCAATTTAATAAAGTGCATTTGGGCCAGAGGGCCAAAAAAAGGTAAGGCTGCCGCCTTCCCATATCAGGTCATTTTGTACAATTAATGACACTGGAAATTTCTGCCTCATGTATGTCCCCATTACTGTCTCTTCACTGCACAAATTCAAGCCCCCTTTAGAATAATATAGAACCTTTGCCTACTATTCTAGGGAAACTAGAGTAGTTTGCAGACAAAAAAATTCTGTTCCATCATTTCAGAGAGACTTGGAAAATGAATAAAATGTTGCCTCCTGCCCAACAGCTGCTCAGAATTATGCTTATTTTTAAGGGAAAGAGGAGGGGGGGAGGAACAGAAAGAAACTCCAAATAGGCAGGAAGGGGAAAGTAGCATACAATCTGCCTGGAAGCAAGGAAGAAGCCAAATGCATGGACAGATAAGTCGGATTTCATCACACAACGGGGATTTTTCTCATTCTGAGCCGCTGTTTTACAGAACCATTTTCCTCTCCATTACTGGAGGGGGATAAGATGTGCAACAATGCAGTTATTTTATGAAAGATATAGAGGGCATTTTAACAAACTGAATATATGCTTAGTAGACTCAGCTGTCTAAGATGAAGATTCCTGAGCAGTTAAAAAGAAAATGCCTAGCATACCTTGAAGTCACATTTTGGTACCAAAGCAGTGGGAAACGTGTGCCAATCCAAATACAGTCACCTTTTAATCAGGTTTTATGGGTGGTTAATTCAATAAATACTGAATTAAGATGTAATTTTGTTTGCTTGTTAATATACCATCCTGTTACTGCACTACACTATTCTGACTGGTTGACAGCATAGTAAAATAAGCAACACAGCACAACAATATATAAATAAGCCATCAGAGAACCAAAACAAAGCAAATGGAACCAAGAGGCTTATTATCCCAGTCACAAGCAGGACATGAGACATGAAGTCAGTACAAGAAACAAACATAAAAGATATCAGCATTTATTTAATATATATATAAGATGTAAAATAAAATTTATCAACTGAATTATACAGGTTGCTCAGAAGCAGCAAAACAGAAACAAGAGGAAACCACACACTGTTGTAAGACATTGGCTGCCATAAATCCATAAATGTTCAAGATTTATTATGGAGAACAGGTTGCTTCACATTACTAGTGCATGGCTATGAGTCTTGCCACAAAGCAAAATTGTACTGCTTGCCCCACTGAGCATTCCCATGATATAATCCCACCAAAGAATCCCAGCTATTGAGAATTGTACGTAGTATCAAATTTTACTATTTTAAAATCTATTAACATGTAGCCTTCGGAAAAGCAAACAGCAATACGCAACACTGTAAACCTGTGATAGACGCTATGCTTCTCTTTCAAGTTGGCACCCATTGTTTGAACGTATTATTGTGCACTCTTCCTGAAGCAAAGCTTTAATAGGTTTCTCAGATGAAAGGATTATTTGGTAGAACTACAAAATGTTGAGCACAGGATTTCTGGTGTTGCAGATGAGTGGTTGGAGCTATGAGAGCTCCTTTATTACAGACTGCTAACATCACTGACATAAAACCCCAGCACCCGTGACAGGGCTTGCTAATAGAGATGGGCACAAAATGCCAAAATGGTGTTTCGTTTTTCATTTTTTATTGTTTTAGACTTTATTAAAAATGAAATCAATTTTTTAAAAAAATTGTTTCATTTTTCGTTTGTTTCATTTTTCATATTTTTTTTAATTTTTTTTTAACTTGCGCAGACCAGCTGGCCCGGGGGGCCAATATGGCAGTGATTTGTTTAAAGATACAATCAGAAAATTTTGTAGTTCTCATATGTACTATTTTAATCATGAAGCTTCCTTTATTTCCCTCTCCCGACATAATATAATTCTGGCAATTATTGGAGACACTATTAAAATCTCTAGGAATTGCTTTCAGCAGTTTCCTTGAGTGATGCTGATTTCTTTTCAAGTGACATGGTTAAAAATAAACTTGATATGAAGAAAAAAACTGTAAAGTGTTTTCAAAACATGCAGAAAGTCCACAATCTTGTTAAATACTATAGTTGCTGTTGGAAGAAACAAAGAGTGACAATACTGTGTTGCTTTAGTTAAATAAAACCTTTTCAATGTCTGTTCATGATGGTTGCCTAAAAAGAGTAAGGTCAGAAAATCCTTCCTATATTTATGATTAAGCTGTTGAATTGGAAATTGTTAAATTTTCCAGTGCCCTCACAAATCGCTTTTATAACTTAAAAGCTACAAAATTAAACTGCATGTTTCAAGCACATTTTCTGCTGCTATATGTCTGACGTGTCCATGAAATGTTACATTAAAATATGAAAGTTAGTCTTTAAGGTGACGCATGTGTTTGTGTTTTTTGTTTTGTTTTTGTTTTATTTTTGCCTGAAGCACAGGAAATGCAAGCATATTCTCTCCAGAAAGCACTTCATTTGATTAGATGTTGCATTTTCTGCTCATTTAGCTCAAGAAGAGGGGTAGATGGGTGGTTGGATAAGCTACTAGCACAGATTTCAACAGAGTTTTAAGCCTTACTCCCAAGAATTTGTTCCTTCAAGCTATCAGTGCACGGAAAAACATTAAAAGAACATCCCATGTATTTATTTTCCAGAAAAATCAAAGATGTTAACAAAACCTTGAGAAATATTCTAAGAAAACAAGGGTAATATAGTAGCCTGCATATTTTAAGCAGAAATTCCATTTAAAGAATCATATTATGATTAATTGTCTAGATCAGAAGTTCCCAACTTTGGGTAACCCAAGTATTCTTGGTCTGCAACTCCCAGAAATCCTTGCCAGCATAGCTTGTGGTGAAGACTTCAGTGAAATATAGTCCAAGAACTCATGGGTTATCCAAGATTGAGAATCACTGGTCTAGATATAAAAAACAGAAATGAGCAAAAACCACCATTATGCACAGAATTGCAAATAATATAAATATATTTTAATATATTTTAATAAAGTTGTACCTCCGTATATGAATACCTTGGTTTGCAAGTATTTCACAAAACAAGCAAAAATTTTAATAAAAATTTGCTTTGCTTTGTGAGCAATGTCATGGCCTAGCTCACCTCCTCCTCCTCCTCCTCCTCCTCCTCCTCCTCCTCCTGACTGGAGGTGGTGTCCAAAGCTCGGCACTGTCCAGGTGATGCCTGGAACAATCCTCCGGGGCATTGAGTTGACCCATGCTGGGCCCAGTGCTGAATGGAAGTGACCTCCAATGGACTGGAAGTGACCTCTGGATCTCAAACCGGGATTGGCACTGGCTGTCCATGGCCTCCACAGCTCACCCCCAGCCCGGCACTGCCCATCTATGGCTTTCGTGGCACATGCCTGGCAGCACTGGGCCCGGTATGAACTCCAGAGGCCTCTGCAGCTCTCAGCCAAAGCAATTTTGGAAACTGGGTCCCCAGAACGAATCAGGTAAGTTTCTATTATTTGCTTTGATATACGAGTATTTTGGTTTACAAGCATGCTTCCGGAACGGATTATGCTCATAAACCAAGATACGAATGTATAAGGAGGCTCATTTAATTTAGCTAGTTATTCACTGTAGAGAACAGCATGTAATTCTAGTGTTCCAGAACATAGGCAGCCTAGGTCATGCAGTTCCACAACTGCTGTCAATTTAGGAAGTGATGAACCATAAGATAAGAAATCTCCTTACATGTTATCTGTTGTATACTGAACCACATGCCTTAGCATAACCACAACAACGTGCCATCAAGTCAATTCTGACTTAAGGGTTCCTTTCCAAGTTTTCCCAGGTAGAAAATACTCAGAGGTAGTTTTTACCATTCCCTTCTTTTGACGTTTGTTTTGAGACAAGATATCCATGTTGTTACCTATTATTAGAAGGTGTACATTTGCCATTTCACTGAAAGAACTGGGCACGTTAAGCCTTGAGGAAAGGAAACTGAGGGGAAATACGAGAGCATTTTTCAAATACAGGACTTGAACGGCTGTCATGCAGGAGGAGGGGCAGGATCTGTTCTTGATCAACCCAGAAGGCAGGACAAGCAACAATAGGCGCAAGCTACAGGAAGACAGATTTCAGTTCAATATCAGGAGGGGGGGGGATTCCAACTGTTTGGCAACGGGACCAATTACCTCATAGGTGGTGAGCGTTTCAATGCTGGAGGCATTCAAGAGAAATTTAGAGATAGCCACCTGGCAGATATCCTGTGATTTGTATTCCTGCCTTGAGCGGCGGGGGTGGGGGGATTGGACTTGGTGGCCATCTAGGACCCTTTAAACTTCTTGATTCTATGAATCTATGTCACAGGGATGATAAGGCAATTCCCTTTATGGTAGCTGGAACCGCATGCAACTCACACTTTCCCATTTCATAATATTCAAAGCTATTTTATTAAAACCAAACAACTTGAAGGCAAGTCAGGTTAATCACATGAATAAATCCAAGCATTTAAGCAGAACCACCATACAATAATAACAATTGTGCCATCAAGTCCATTCTGACTTAAGTCAGTCCTTTCCAGGCAGAGAAGGCGCAGAAGTGGTTTGCCATTTCTTTCTTCTGGAGATACCCTGGAAGTGTGTCGTTTGGCCCAGTCCACACATGCTTTTTTATTTACAGGAGGCACAAGAGGGAATTCTCCACAGTGGGAACTCAAAAATCCATGCTCTGCTGCTACAGGCAGAAACCTAAACCACTGAGCTATTAACAACTGATAAAGAAATATCTTAACCTCTGGCAACTGACCTCTAAAAGCCGTACCTTTTACACAAATGTGTAGAAGGATTTCAGTCAAGGAATGAGAAAAAGACTTGGGGTTGGTTCTCATTTAGCTCCAGTTTCTGTTGGAAACCTTATTTTCCCCCACCCCACCCCACAGATCTGTACAGGCTGAGGCTCCTATGCAGCAGGGCTGAAAATTAGAGAGTGTGTTTCGGACCACTGTTTTTGTTCTATAGTGCAACCCATTTCTGATAGCAATGGGCTGGTCAGCAAATAATGCTGCCTGTTTTCTACAGGATCCCACACTTGAATTTTAGAAGAAATGGTCACTTTTCATGGAAGAAAGTATTGCATAAAGGGGCTTACATTCGGGAGATATCCAGAGATAAAAACCAGGATGTGTTTCCTTAGGCTTCCTGAAGCACTCCAAACTGACAGGCATTTTAATTTGTTGCAGGCTGATACATCATCCATTTACTCATGGGCTATGAACTTCTCCATGCTAACATAAATGTTACCCCTCAACCCCTCTCCATGTTCTACAGCTCCTAAAAAGAACCACTTCTTCGAGATTGATCTGATTTGACTTCTCCACAATAGCACCTAGTATTTTATCAATCCTTGCAATTTACTTACACAAGCAACAGACCTTTACAGATGTTGCACTTGCTGTGCCCAGTATTTGTGTTCACTATTTCTTTTTGAAAGCAAGCAAGCAGAAGATTGCCCCTGTTGCAGCCCATGCAATTTCTAAGGACAGATTATATCACATTTGAGCCTGGATCCAATTTAGCATCAACAGTGCAATATATTTTGTACCAGTCATCAAAATAAGTTTTCATAAAGTGTCCAGTGCTCCTCAAATAAAAGTTGCAGGTGCAGTGCAATGAGTCTACACTATATCTGGGACTAGGAGCTTTGCATACACAACAACTGATTTGGAAGTGTGTTTCTCAACGCTTTCTAATCCAAGTGCAGATGCCCTGCTGCCATTCAACTACTGTTTCTGTCTAGTCCCCCCATGGCCAAGGGAAAAAAGAGCTGCCCCCCTTTATAGTAGCATCTTAACTTCATGAAAAAGACATGTTTAAAGTCTTCTCATAATTTATTTAAGATAACTTGAAGAATTTTGTTTGTTTGTTTGTTTGTTTGTTTTGAATATTTTACCCTGCCTTTCTCCTTGGAAAAGGACCCAAGGTGGCTTACAATAATGAAGGACAATATAAAACATGACTTTCTGCTAGACACAGGAAGAAAACCTATTCTACTGAGTTACCATGTGCATCTTCAAAAGCTCACAAACCCGGGGCATTTTTAAACACACTATTATGTATAATATGAGCATGGAAGCCATTTTCTAAATTGACATGACCAAGTCAAGACGGATACATATGAAACATATCCAAACAACAAAAGAGCACTTTCCTTTATGACATTTATGAAATTTTATCCCCTACAAAGCAAACAAGTCCTTATACCATAGAATGGCACAGATAATCTTCTGGACTCTGTATCACAATGAAAAATGAAATGCCTCTTCCAAAAAGAATTCTTCCTCAGAAGGCCTGAGGAGCTCACCTACCGGTAGGTCAGGTCTGTACTTTCAGACTACTGGTTTTCAATAATTTTCAAGTCATCGAGCCTTTTTCTAATAAGTTAAGTCACCTGCAACCCCTACCCCTACCCTGCTTGCATAAAAAAGCATTTCTACTGTGGTAAAGTCATCTTTTCTCAGGAAGTAGAGTCTTCTTTCTCACCCAAAGGGCCTGTTTCTCACACATGCAAATAAACACCAACTTTAATATCCAGCTCCCAAAGGTCAAGGAAGAAATTATTTAACAGGGGCTGCACATATAAGACAACCCGTTTGACCCTACCACTCCACAAAACACTTTGGGACCCCCTTGGGGTGCACAACCATATGATCTTGCCTTAGATATGTTTGTTGCAATAAGATAGCAGCAAACTGTTTCTGCTAACAAAGAAACGGGAATCAAGATTTCAACACACACTCCTCTCTTCCCCCACTCTCTCTCTCTCTCTCTCTCTCTCTCTCTCTCTCTCTCTCACACACACACACACACACACACACACACACACACACACACACACACACACACACAAAAGCATATAAGTTTTCCACCTCAGGAGGACCATTACAGCAGTATGTGTAACATCTCAATTTCCAAAATGTTCTTCTAGTAGACTCAAGCCTAGTAATTTTCGTTAGAAAAAACTCCCAACAGAAATGTCTCCATTATTAGTGTCATCTATCTATGGACTGAACACTAGCTCTCCTCAGCCTTAAACAAGGATCAATTCATCAATTCCTGAACTCTTCCTTGATCTTTCATTTGAGATTATTATGCTGCTTTTTAAAGCCAGAAATGGACAAAACAGAGATATAAACCCATGTGTATGGGCATGACAAAGAACAGTAATGTTCTTGTAGAAAACTTTGCATTAAACTTTCCATACTCTGGATGCCAAACATACTCTGGATGTCCTTGATTTTAAAAACATCACCCTATCATACAATCAGAACTGTAATTCTGCATCATGTAAGTGCTTAATTAAAAGAAAACCTCTCTACAATTCATAACAGTTAAAATAACACTGGCAATCCTAATTACTATATGGTACATACCCTTACTTTATTTTTTCAGTTCTTGCTAACATTTCTCATGCATGATTACCTAAGATTTAGTCCCATGAAACATATTTCTAAGTTAACATTACAGATGGATAATTATATCACAGAATGCAGCAGAAAAACTACTGCAGCATCTTCTAATCTAGGCCAACATTTAAATCATAAACATCTTCATCTCTGTATTCAATTATGTTGCCTCTTGTCATAAAAACATTATTCACTTTCAATATGTTACAGGACTCCTGTTTTTCGAAGCAAACTACACCTGAGGTCAAACTTTATGGTAGTGGGATATCTTTACTGTAGCAAGTACTGTATATGACAGCAGCAGCGTCACATGAGACAGGTTTGTATTCAGCAAGGAAGCTAATGCAAGGAAAATGTGAGGCATGCAATTAAAGAAGCTATTGGAATTTCATTGCAACCAAGAATCTAGATTAGTATCAATGGAATTCATGTTCCAATGTTTAATACTGTCCTTTTTATTGACGGGATATCTTTTAAAAAATAGTAGTTTATCGGTATTTTGATCTATTCAGTTCATGCCTAAAAATCTGGGATTTCCTCGGTGAGAAGGTAATTAGTTTCTCTTTAAAAGCTGACAGTATAAATGTTGCTTAGCCACTAGGCTTTCTAAATTTGAAACTCATTCCAGCATGCCTATGCGCACAACCTCTGGAAGGAATTCCTTATGTCACTTTGCAGCTATCTCTCTGGCATTACAGCACCACTGACAATCTCAAGAGGAAGCAATATGTCCAGCCTTCATCTATCACAAAACCCAGTTAACTGGAATTGGGAAGGAAGAGCTTCAACAGTTATTTTTGGAACTCTGGCATGAGACAGAAACTATATCCCTGAGTGAATGGATAACATAATACAAGAGGCTTGCTAAAGCCAACACTGGGGATGGAAGAATATGCACAACCCCATAATAATAATATACAGAAGCACTTTTAGACTGACAGATGATACAGCATGAGCTCTGTCCCCTCCAGAAAGCAAATACATCATCATCTTGGAATATGTCCTTCTCTGATGGATGTATTTCTAAATAAAATTGAGGTCAAACACATCTCATAAAAAGGTGCACACAGGCCTGGCCCACAAACATCTCTCCCTGAGAGACGAAACCTTTGCAGCAAGGAATACACACACTGCTTCGGTAACTTCTCACAACGCTAAAGCATCCTCCCATTTGCAAAAGGAATGCCACTGATGTTGCTAGAATCAGTGCAAGTCACATGAGCGTTCGTTTCACCCAAGCAGTCAGTCACACAGGAAGATACAGTTCATGGCCTGAGTCACCAGCAGCAATCTTGCCCCAAGGATACCGTGGAAAACATGTTTCCACAAGGTAACCGTTCTGATGACAAAGATGTGATTTCAATCCTGTCCAGGCATTCTCGTATAAGATACATATATGAACAGGGGAGCTCTCTAATCCCACTCCTTTAGTCATTACTTGGTTCAAGAGACAAACTTTAAGTAGGGCCTATTCCATACAGCTGGAGATTCTGCACACAAATCAGAATCTGAAAAAAAAATATCAGAATTCTGAGTTTATATGAAAGGCAATGTTTGCAGGACACACTCCGCTTCAGGTGTCTCACATTAGCTAAGTCACACCTCAGGGAGGCAGGGTTAGAACACATGTCTGCTTGCCAATTGTCTAGAAGAGGTTTTAGACTGAGATAGTTTGTATTTTGTGGCTTCTAAATCAATTTTTAGTAATGCTTTTTCCTAACATTTTTATATATTATTTTTTAAAATTATTTCAATAACTAATTTTAGCTTTTAATATTGTGTTTTTAATTACATAAACTGCCTTGGGTCCTTTTTAAAGAGAATTACAGGGTGAAATATTTTAAATACACATAGAAACTTGATCAGGGTTATTTAATATCTGCATTTCTGGTTGGTGCGCAGTGGCTCCCAGTCAAATTTACTTGAGAGCACATGCCAAAGCTTTATGTGGTGTAAATAGGGGTGGACGTAGCAACAGCATTGGCATTTTAATGAGATCAGCACTGTCTATACTGGAGGCACTGCCATTATGGATACCAGGATAGCCTACAAATTACCTACAGGGAGGTGGTGTGTGCACAACCATGGCGGCATCTAACACTGGAGGCCAGTGGATTATGAACTGGACACACAGTAATACACAGTCATAGCGAATATGGACACGGATCTGTTGTTCGCTACACACATAGATGGCCATTTGTGAACAATGTACTTTCTTCATTTATAGAGACAACTCAAAATACCAACAGCACAATAATGCCTCCATTATTTCTATTCTTCAGTTCTACAAACAATTTAAGGAAGAGTTATTATTGCTTTGGGGGAAAAATTTTGCTGGTAGAATGTCTTATCAGAATCCAGAATTATTAATAAAATTATTTAATCCTTCTCCCTTCAATCCCCTCAAGAAATTATGAATTTATAATAGTAATAAAATATTTAAACTCTTCGTTCAATTTAGCTGAGATCTTGACAAAGATTCATATCTCAGTCTTATTATACTACTTCAATGGACTGTCTGTGGTACTTAAATATAAGGAGGTTCTCAAATACAGCAGTTACTATGGAAAGCACCCATCCCATATATACATATTCCTATATATATATATATATATATATATATATATATATATATATATATATGCATGTTAGGGTGGATTCGGGTTTCTTCCCGTGTAGAAATCTGGTTGTTTTGGCGACGTTTCGACGAGGTCTCACTCGTCATCTTCAGGCTGGTGTTCTGGCTTCTTTCTTCTTGAAGCAAAGCGTGGTCTCAGTTGAAGTCCTTCTATAAATACTGCTGGGGGGGTGTGGTTTGCTTGCTCTGTTGCTGATTGTAGGTTCGTTTGTTCTTTTGTGATTTGCTGTGTGGCTGAGGCGATCGTTAAGGGATTAACTGCTGGTGGGTTAGATGGCTGTTTTAGAGACATCCTGTGTGGGTGGGGTGCTGGATGTGTGTCTCTTAGCCTTTTGTTTCTTAACGACCTTGGTGATGGGTGTTCTGGCAGCATCCTGGTCTTTGGTGGAGTGGGGTTCTGTGTCTTGTGAATTCATTTTGGTCTGGCTACGGGTCTGTGGTCTCCCAATGTTTTTTTGGCGTGTGTAAGTGTGTTCCATGTGGTGACTGGAGGGGGGTGTAGCGGTAGATGGTACAGTCGTGGTTTTGTTATTGGATGGTGGTTTCGTTTCATCTGTGGGAAGGGTCTGGGTTTGTGTTTGGTGTGGATGGAAGGTGGTGGCATCTTGTGTCCTTTTGGACCTGGTGTCAGTCTTTGTGACAGAGGCTCGTCTGTTGACCAGGGCTAGTTTCCAGATGTCAGGCAAGCGGGAGGTGTCGTCACGTTTATTCATGTTGTTTGGGTGTTTCTCTATTTCAATGGCTTCCATGATTATTCGACTGTTGAAGTGTTCAGTTTTGGAGATGAGTTTGGTTCTTTCAAAATCAATTTCATGACCTGTTGTTTTTATGTGCTGGAAGAGAGAGGAAGATTTTTCTTCTTTTTTGACTGCGTTCTTGTGTTCTGCGATGCGTGCGCTTATTCTCCTGTTTGTCTGTCCGATGTATGTGGCTGGGCAGACTTTGCATGGTATTTCGTAGACTCCTTGGTTTTCTAGCTCAATCTTGTCTTTGGGGTTTCTTAAAATGTTGGCTATTTTTTGTTCGGTGCAAAAGGCTGTCTTGATATTGTGTTTGTGGAGAATTTTGCTGATTTTGTCTGTGGTGCCTTTGATGTAAGGGAGGAGGGCAGTGCCATTGTTCTCTTCTGTTTCTTGGTTCTTGGGGGGTGTTTCTTTTTGGATTAGTTTGGTGATGGTGTTTTTTTGGAATCCGTTCGCAATTAAAGCATTCGAGAGAGTGTGTAATTCAGTTTTTAGGTGGTCTTTGTCAGCGAGGCGTTTGGTTCTGGAGATGAGGGTTTTTGCTACGGAGTTGATCTGTGCAGGGTGGTGGTGTGATTGTGCATTTAAGTAGCGGTTTGTATGTGTTTTTTTCGGTAGATGGTATGTCCTAAGGAGCCGTCGGGTTTTTTGTAGATTAGGACGTCCAGGAAGGGAAGTTGGTTGTTGGCTTCTATTTCCATAGTGAATTGTATTTTGGGGTGTAGGCTGTTGAGATGTGTGAGGAAGTTGTTCAGTTTGTCTTTCCCGTGTGGCCAGATAACAAAGGTGTCATCAACATATCTGAGCCAGAGTTTGGGTTTATGTTCGGATTTCTGTAACGCGTTGGTTTCAAAGTGTTCCATATATAGGTTTGCGATGACCGGTGAGAGGGGTGATCCCATGGGTGCTCCTTCTATCTGTTTGTATCTTTGTCCATTGTGGATGAAGTATGTGTTGGTTAGGCAGTGGTTGGTCAGATCTAGGATGTGCTTGGGGGGGTTGTATTTGTTGTGGATAGCTGTCAAGGCTTCTTGAATGGGCACTTGGGTGAAGAGCGAAACAACATCGAAGCTCACGAGTAGGTCGTTGGGTTGTAGGTCTTGTTTCTTTATAATTTCTATGAAGTGGAACGAGTTTTGTACGTATGAAGTGATGGATTCTGCATAGGGCTGGAGTTGTTTGGCAAGAAATTTGGCGAGGTTTTGTAGGGGTGAGCCTATGGAGCTGACTATGGGTCTGAGAGGTGTTCCTTCTTTGTGAATCTTGGGGAGACCGTAGAGCTTGGGGCATCTGGATGATTTCTCTCTGGGGATGATGCTTGGCTTGATTTCTTCACTTAAGGGAGAGGCTTTTATTTTGGCTTTGGTGGTTTTTTCCAGGTAGGTAGGTGGTGGGGTCTGTGTTCAAAGGTATGTAAGCAGGGTCTTGTAGTAGGTTGGATAGTTTGGCTTGGTAGTCAGATGTGTTCATCACCACTGTGGCATTGCCTTTGTCTGCTGGGAGGATGATTATGTTGTTGTCTTTCCTCAGGTTGTTGAGGGCTTTTTGTTCTTCTTTGTGTAAATTGCTTCTGGGTGGTTTGCTGGAGCAGAGGACATTGGTGACTTCGAGTCTGATTTTGTTGGCTTCATCTGGGTTGATTTTGGTTAGGCTGGCTTCCACTCCGCATATGATGTTTTCAGTGGGGATGTGTCTGGGGGCGACTGCAAAGTTGAATCCTTTGGACAGGACTTTGGTCTCTGCGATGGTGAGTGTCCTGTCTGATATGTTGTGGACTGTTTGTTTCATGGGCTGCTGTGTGGGGGGGTTGGGCTTCTGGCGTTTTTCCAGTTTGTGGAGTTTGTTGGTGTGTGTGTCTGTCTTGTGGGAGGTCTCTGTTTCAGCTCTCCAGGCGGCGAGTTGCTTGGATTTGTTCCAGAGTGTTGGGTGGATTTTTTTGTTGCTGAGTTTGAGGTGGAGAGTGAGTAGGTTTCTGTTGGTTTGATCTAGTAGGTATCTTTTCCTGTGTAGTTCGTTTCTGATTAGGGCTAGTTCTGTTCTTTTCAGGATCCTTTCGCTGGATGGGGTTTTTGAGTGGTATTTCAGTTGGAAGCTTGTGGGGATCACATTTTTATCTCGGCAGTTGCGTAGGAATGCAATGTCACATAAGATGGTGGCTCTTCGGACTTCTAGTTTCTCGTAGGTTCTGGTCAGCTGGAAGGTTTCCTCCCCGTAGAGGTCGGATATTTGTTTTCGTAGATTTTCACGGGTATAGGTATGCATGTTAGGGTGGATTCGGGTTTCTTCCCGTGTAGAAATCTGGTTGTTTTGGCGACGTTTCGACGAGGTCTCACTCGTCATCTTCAGGCTGGTGTTCTGGCTTCTTTCTTCTTGAAGCAAAGCGTGGTCTCAGTTGAAGTCCTTCTATAAATACTGCTGGGGGGGTGTGGTTTGCTTGCTCTGTTGCTGATTGTAGGTTCGTTTGTTCTTTTGTGATTTGCTGTGTGGCTGAGGCGATCGTTAAGGGATTAACTGCTGGTGGGTTAGATGGCTGTTTAGAGACATCCTGTGTGGGTGGGGTGCTGGATGTGTGTCTCTTAGCCTTTTGTTTCTTAACGACCTTGGTGATGGGTGTTCTGGCAGCATCCTGGTCTTTGGTGGAGTGGGGTTCTGTGTCTTGTGAATTCATTTTGGTCTGGCTACGGGTCTGTGGTCTCCCAATGTTTTTTTGGCGTGTGTAAGTGTGTTCCATGTGGTGACTGGAGGGGGGTGTAGCGGTAGATGGTACAGTCGTGGTTTTGTTATTGGATGGTGGTTTCGTTTCATCTGTGGGAAGGGTCTGGGTTTGTGTTTGGTGTGGATGGAAGGTGGTGGCATCTTGTGTCCTTTTGGACCTGGTGTCAGTCTTTGTGACAGAGGCTCGTCTGTTGACCAGGGCTAGTTTCCAGATGTCAGGCAAGCGGGAGGTGTCGTCACGTTTATTCATGTTGTTTGGGTGTTTCTCTATTTCAATGGCTTCCATGATTATTCGACTGTTGAAGTGTTCAGTTTTGGAGATGAGTTTGGTTCTTTCAAAATCAATTTCATGACCTGTTGTTTTTATGTGCTGGAAGAGAGAGGAAGATTTTTCTTCTTTTGATGTTGTTCGATGTTGTTCGATGTTGTTCGATGTTGTTTCGCTCTTCACCCAAGTGCCCATTCAAGAAGCCTTGACAGCTATCCACAACAAATACAACCCCCCCAAGCACATCCTAGATCTGACCAACCACTGCCTAACCAACACATACTTCATCCACAATGGACAAAGATACAAACAGATAGAAGGAGCACCCATGGGATCACCCCTCTCACCGGTCATCGCAAACCTATATATGGAACACTTTGAAACCAACGCGTTACAGAAATCCGAACATAAACCCAAACTCTGGCTCAGATATGTTGATGACACCTTTGTTATCTGGCCACACGGGAAAGACAAACTGAACAACTTCCTCACACATCTCAACAGCCTACACCCCAAAATACAATTCACTATGGAAATAGAAGCCAACAACCAACTTCCCTTCCTGGACGTCCTAATCTACAAAAAACCCGACGGCTCCTTAGGACATACCATCTACCGGAAAAAAAAACACATACAAACCGCTACTTAAATGCACAATCACACACACCACCACCCTGCACAGATCAACTCCGTAGCAAAAACCCTCATCTCCAGAACCAAACGCCTCGCTGACAAAGACCACCTAAAAACTGAATTACACACTCTCTCGAATGCTTTAATTGCGAACGGATTCCAAAAAAACACCATCACCAAACTAATCCAAAAAGAAACACCCCCCAAGAACCAAGAAACAGAAGAGAACAATGGCACTGCCCTCCTCCCTTACATCAAAGGCACCACAGACAAAATCAGCAAAATTCTCCACAAACACAATATCAAGACAGCCTTTTGCACCGAACAAAAAATAGCCAACATTTTAAGAAACCCCAAAGACAAGATTGAGCTAGAAAACCAAGGAGTCTACGAAATACCATGCAAAGTCTGCCCAGCCACATACATCGGACAGACAAACAGGAGAATAAGCGCACGCATCGCAGAACACAAGAACGCAGTCAAAAAAGAAGAAAAATCTTCCTCTCTCTTCCAGCACATAAAAACAACAGGTCATGAAATTGATTTTGAAAGAACCAAATCTCATCTCCAAAACTGAACACTTCAACAGTCGAATAATCATGGAAGCCATTGAAATAGAGAAACACCCAAACAACATGAATAAACGTGACGACACCTCCCGCTTGCCTGACATCTGGAAACTAGCCCTGGTCAACAGACGAGCCTCTGTCACAAAGACTGACACCAGGTCCAAAAGGACACAAGATGCCACCACCTTCCATCCACACCAAACACAAACCCAGACCCTTCCCACAGATGAAACGAAACCACCATCCAATAACAAAACCACGACTGTACCATCTACCGCTACACCCCCCTCCAGTCACCACATGGAACACACTTACACACGCCAAAAAAACATTGGGAGACCACAGACCCGTAGCCAGACCAAAATGAATTCACAAGACACAGAACCCCACTCCACCAAAGACCAGGATGCTGCCAGAACACCCATCACCAAGGTCGTTAAGAAACAAAAGGCTAAGAGACACACATCCAGCACCCCACCCACACAGGATGTCTCTAAACAGCCATCTAACCCACCAGCAGTTAATCCCTTAACGATCGCCTCAGCCACACAGCAAATCACAAAAGAACAAACGAACCTACAATCAGCAACAGAGCAAGCAAACCACACCCCCCCAGCAGTATTTATAGAAGGACTTCAACTGAGACCACGCTTTGCTTCAAGAAGAAAGAAGCCAGAACACCAGCCTGAAGATGACGAGTGAGACCTCGTCGAAACGTCGCCAAAACACAGATTTCTACACGGGAAGAAACCCGAATCCACCCTAACATGCATACCTATACCCGTGAAAATCTACGAAAACATATATATATATATATATATATATATATATATATATATATATATATATATATATATATATATATATATGTTTTCGTAGATTTTCACGGGTATAGGTATGCATGTTAGGGTGGATTCGGGTTTCTTCCCATGTAGAAACAACCAGATTTCTACACGGGAAGAAACCCGAATCCACCCTAACATGCATATATATATATATATATATATAATTTCTCAGTGTATCTTTAATACTCTCTACAGCTGTAATCAATGGTGTTAAAATACAATAGTTCCACATGAGATCCAATGAGGACATTCCTAGTTAATTTCCATGCCTTAATCATACCCTCCAGCAAGAGAAAACTTTGTTCTATATATGATAGGCAACCATTAAGCTCAACAAATGCAGTTCTCCACTGTTTCCACCCTCTTCTGTGGCTAGCATCAGTCATAGAGGGGCTTCCTGCTATGCACTACAGTGGACCCTCGTATAACAAACAGCTTGTATAACATAAAATCTGTACAACATAAAAAATTCTGGAGATAGGGGAAATTTCCTTAACAGAATCGCATATAGGGCGAATCCGTACAAGATAAAATGGTCGCGATTAGGGATCACTCCGTTTTCAATGCATTCCTATGGGAAATTTGTATAAAGGGAAATTTGCTTAACAGAATTTCATTTGGAATGAACTAATTCCTTTATACAAGGTACCACTGTACTCCTTATAGATATAGATCCTTCTAACTTTATCAGCATGATACACTGCACATAGGAGTTTTATATGCGCATACAGTATATGTATATGCACACAGCCAAAATGTCCAATGCAATTGATCGACAGAATGAACAGCGTTCTGGCTGTCCTCCTCTGTAGGATGTGGGAAGTCCAAGGATCCAGACCCTGGAGCGGTCCTTTCCCAGCTGCATTGGTAGGGGTCTGGTAAATGAAAAGCATGCCCTTACTTCTTCACTCAGTTCTTGCTTCTTGGTCTTGGATGTGCCAGCTAGAGAGAACTGCTTCCAAAAGATAATGTGGCTGTCTGCTGATATGTGTGCATGTGTATACACACACACACCTCTCTCTCTCTTACACACACACACAGAGCCCCCCCCCCTTCCAACCTAATCACTCTTTTTCCTGATCCGGGCTCCAACCAATAACAGTTGACCCGAGGTCCATCCTGGGAAGTCCATTCCGGGTAACACTGAATTAATTCTCCAATCTCTATCCACAACCAAGTGACAAAGGCCGCTGTAAGAATGTTCCCAGGAGGAACATCATGCCAACAGAGACAGGAAAGATCAGCCTGCCCCTATTCCTCTAGGAAAAAAGAGCAGGTGCATTGGAGGTTTCTGCCCCACTTGCTAAGAGATGGACTAAGATTTGTTGGTATGTCAGGAGGAGGTGAGTGAGAGGCTGTAGTACAATTCATAAAATGATAGAATAGTGAAGTTGGAAGGGGCTTATAAGGCTATAAAGTTCTATGCTCTCCTTAATGTAGGCATGCAAATCAAAGGATATCTGCTAGATCAGGCATGTCCAAACTTCAGCCCTCCAGATGTTTTGGACCACAACTCCCACAGTCCTTTGTCATTGGCAGTCTAAGCTTAGGATTCTGGGAGTTGTGGTCCAAGACATCAGGAGGACTGAAGTTTGGACGTGCCTGTGCTAGGTGGTTGTCCAAATTTCTCTTGAATGCCTCCAATGTTGGAACACTCGTCACCTCTTGAGATACAGGAATTGGTTCCACTGCCATACTTCTCTAACAGTCGGAATTTTTTTCCTGATATTCAACCAATGAGTCCATTGCTGTGTGCCCTGCACACTGAGATGATCAAGAACAGATCCTGCCTCTCCTCTGTATGACAGCCCTTCCAAGTGTTTGGAAAGTGCTATCATATCTCCCTTCAGTCCTCTTTTCTCCAGGGTAAATAAACATGGCTAAAAATTATTTGTTATTTATTTTGTGAACAAGATCAGCCCAAAGCAGGCAACTTTGGCAGGCCAAAGTTTGTTTCAATCCACCAGGGATCACACCCACTGCATGCAGGCAAAAACCTTTCCAGCGTGGACCCACTGCGTTTTTGCTGTTCTTATTTTTGTTTGGTTTAAGTAATGTGAGGAGAGAGGGCTTTGGCAAACTGCAGCTCTCAGAGGCTTCCAAGAGTAACAATTTCTTTTCTTGGGTGGGGAAAACGGGAGGGTTGAGGGATTGGAAGTCCACAAAACTACCCCTGAGATTTGGCCACTCAACATTCAATTATACTGCACCTTTTCTCTTCTTTTCCTACATTGCCCAGAGTGTCACCACATGAGAGCACTGAAAACCTGTTACAACTATGGGCCTTTTCACACGACCCCTAAGATCCGCTGGCCACGTAAATTTGGACCAGGGATCTTGGGGGTTCGTTGCTCTTCCTGCGTCCCCACCCCTCCGCACTTCCTTGATCCTGTCTGCGTGAGGGGAGGGAGGAAGAAAGAGAGGAAAAAATGCAGGCTCACCTCCGAAGCCGGTCGAAGCCCCGTGGTCCTGATTCCTTCTCTTCTGTTGTTTTTTTTTTGCCTCCCACCCCTTCTCTTAAAGGGGTGGGAGGCAAAAAAAAAAAACAGAAGCGAGGAGAGCCCCGCACCCACCAGATTAAATCCGGACCTGGGGATTTTCACCCTCCTAAAGCAGGTACAAGAAAAGTGTGCTGGGACCCGCTTAGGTGGGCATGGTCGCACTTAATTTCCTGCAAACTCCGGAGCTGGTGGGGAAACAATTGTAAGCTCCGGAGCTGGCAGCCATTTGCTGCGGAGTTTAGGGGTCGTGTATAAAGGGCCTATAATTGCTGAGAAAAAGCAACTGAAGGGACAGAACCAGCCTTTCAGGTGAACTAAAGAAAGGAGGTACAGCCACAAATAATAGTACCCATCTCTTCCCAAAAGTATGTGTTTTTACCTTCCCATTAAACACAAAAGCAACATGAAGAAAACTATCATCACACCAAAATTGTCCACTATTTAATTTTTCTCCATTTTCAGACAGTTATAATGAAAGCAGATTAAAAAAAACAAAAACAAAGAACAGAGACGGACTATTTCAGTCACTGGATTTTCCTGCATAGGCTGCCAAATACATTAAACCCTCTTACCTGTGACTCATCTGCTTCTGTCAGTGCACCTCTGTTCTGACTTTGCAATTCATCTTTAAAAGAACATGCCTGAAGTAATCTTAAAAAAGGAAAGTCTCTTTTGGATTAACCTTTGTAGAATTCAACTGTGAACTGTTTTTTCAAGAAAAACACCCAGGGGTCAAAACACTTCTGGGACCATACCTATCCTGAAACCCTCCATCATGTAAATCAGAAAAAAAAATCCCACAAATATCAGAAAAGGCTTTACCTGGGGACAAGACTGCCGGCCAGTACACACATATAGAGAGAAAGCCCAAATAGCTTTGGAACATATGTTAAAATGGCAACAGCCTATTGAAGTCTCTCATCTTGAATAATTTCCAAATTGAGATGGGTTTTGGCACTTAGAAACTGTGTGTTCTTGAATTCATTCCCCCATACATATACAGTAAATTTCAGTGGGGAGAACTTTTTAATCTTAACCGATAGGATATAGATTCCAGAGGAGAGATGGAAGTCCACAAACCATGAATTTACAATTTTTTTTCTGAAAAAACCACAAATCTGTTCGTCAGTTTGTGTGGGAAATCTCTTTTAATGGCTGTCTAAACAAACCCCAGCTGCCTCCTTGTCCCCATAGACTGCCCCCTTCCCACTGTCCTTTTGCCTTCCTACCTTACTCTCTTGCTGCTGCCACCACCATTACTAACATCTAGAGACAGTGGCCTGGCTTCCCTTTCAGGAGCTGGGCCTGCTATCTCTGCATCTGTGCATGTGCCCAGACCCAGTGGCTCCTAAAGGGGGAGGAGGGGGGAATAGACCTGCCATATGATCTCAAGGACCAAATGTCCACAATACTGATGGCAGAGGACAATGTGAGGTTATGGGACTTTGGGATGGCAGGGAAAATGAGTGATGCAAGTGTTAATGGCAGAAGTAAGAGGGCTGTAATGGCATTAGATATACAGTGGTACCTTGTATAGAGGAATTAATTCATTCCAAATGAAATTATGTTAAGCAAATTTTCCTTTATACAAATTCCCATAGGAAAGTATTGAAAATGGAGTAATCCCAAATTTATGTTGTATGGATTTTTCCCATAGGCGATTATGTTAAGCAAATTTCCCCTATCTCCGGAATTTTTATGTTGTACAAATTTTATGTTATACAAGCTGTTTGTTATACAAGGGTCCACTGTACTGTAATGGAGGAGGGGGAAATGAAGGTAAGCCAAAGGTTATAATTGTTGGTGTGTTACATCGGCATTGGTTACAGAGAAGGAATATGGTTATGGAAGAAGAGAAAATAGAAAAAGACAAGATGAAGGAAAGCATGTGGGAAAGAATAGGTGGCACTCAAGTATTACAAGCTTCATTTTCTTAGATAGGATATTCTTGCAAGACCCCAGACCTATGAAAATGATGCATTTCTTTTCCATTTCTTTTAATCAGGAAATGCAGATGAAATAAAACACAGTCTAATCATTAATTATAAATGGAATTCTTCTTGATAAAACAATTAACTCCTATTGAAATACTCATTTATAATAGAAAATGACTGGTGAGTTACTATAATCCTGATCTGTAACAGAAATTAAACAATCCTTTCCTTGACAGATTGGGCTAATATGCTATTTTGGGAGCTCTAGTACTTGGTAGTCAAGATTATAATGGTCATTAATAGAATTACAAGTTCTTGTCTTAAATTCTCAGCTCTGCAACATGTTCTACAAGAGAACACAGATTGTTTTGCAAAAGCAGCTGCAATGCAGATGCAGATCTAAGGGGGAGGGGAGACATGACATAAAGTAAAGGAGGTTTCTCTTAACGTACAAAGCTTACTAAATTATTGGAGGAACCTCTGGCATCCTAAAAATCTTTTTGGGTGGACACCATGGGCATCAGTAGCAAGGGCAGTTATTCAAAACACATTTCACACAATTTTGTTTTATAATTAATTTCTCTTTCTGTCCTAATATACATTAGGAACTCTGATAGGTGTACAGCTAGCAGAAATGGACTCACCGTAGAAGACAACAGAAGGTGTCTTCAGAATACATCAAACATATTTAGATCTTTTTAAAACTTTGCATTATGTCTTTATCTCATATGTTTCACAAATATGTAGCCTTTTTTGTTTCAAATGCATGCTATTCATTTTAAAATTCATTTTATTCAGTCATACCCACTCTTCTTTCAGGGTGCTTATTACCTCTCTGTCTACACAATCCAGTGAACTAAGTTGGTGAATAGGCTATTCATACACAAAACCAACCTCCCCTAACATAGTGTACTCAAGATATGTTAGGCTACGTACGACATCAATTATCCAGGTAGTTGCCATTGGGAGCCTGTGCAATGGAAACAATATTCCAAGATATTTTGATGTGAGGGCCTAGGGTTACATTATGGGCTTGTGAAAGAGGCTTCTATTGAGGAAGTATGAATTTATGCTGTCATTTGCTAGCAATGTTCTCCTGCATTCTCCACAGAGCACACTGGTAAATTAGTCACACTGGTAAATTAGTCAGTACTGAAAAGAACAAATACAGTAGACCAAATCGGGTATCAGAAATGCTAGTGTTCAAAATTCAGTGGGAAGAGATTTCAGTCCCCAGCACACTTGGTCTCTCACCTTAAGGAGACCATTCTTGAACAAAGATATTTCAGAAACAGATTTCAATGCAAAATTATTGAAAACAAATTAAAATGTTCAGCTCTACTCTATGTATAAACTGAACAACTTTGATTTTATTTTATTTTTATAGTCAGAGCACATTGTATTAATGCAAATGCAACAACAGCTGTTAACGGTAACCATTAAAATAACTAGTTCTATCTGAACTTTCTGCATTTCAGTTTCTTCTAACCTCAGTGTTTCCAATCCTGCCAAACACTCAGGCACGATTGTATAGATCCTCCACCTGAAGTAGCACATCTTATGAAGTGGACATTAGCCACAAAAGTAATGTCATATTAAAATTAGTCCTGAACTTAATTGGCAATCCCAACAAAAGCAGATGCACTGAGTTAATGCAATGTATACAAGCACTGACTCACCTGTCAACAATTGATTCAGTGTGTCTAGTAGTCAAACTTATCAATGGGATTAAATTCATAATTTCTAAAGAGCAAAAATTAAAAAAATATTGGCTAGAGAAGAACCTTTATTTACTGGACAATGGGAAAAGAAAATCAAGTGGGAAAAGGAAAAGAAGGGAAGAAATATCATGTGGGGAAAATGGTGGTTGTTGTGACTGTAATTCAAAGTAGATTAACAGGCCATCCCAATTTCCTTTTAGAAGAGTGGATCATTTGGATCTCCTCACATCAGACTCCAGGATGGATTTGCAAGTTACAGATGTAGGCAGGTGGTATAAATGACTGTGCAACTCTTTTTAAGCAGGGGAAGATGCTCTCCTGGGGGTTGGAAATGAGAAAAGCCAAGACGGTATTTAAACTCTTCTATGCCTACCATTCTGTTCGATCCATCCACCAAATGGGTTTTATCACACAAAAGGCTTTGAATCTGTATTTGCACTGTGGCATGCACATGTTAAATCCTATAGCAGAGATGGCAGTCATAAAAGCCATCTGAAGCTAGAAGTGGTGAACAGGAAAGAACTACATGTCAGTTTTTGTGTTCTAACTCCCCCTATGGACGCGGCTTTCCTTTTTCAAAAGAAAAAGAAAGGACTGCCTATGGTGACACACTCTGTAATGCTAAGTCCAGCCCTCAGGCATTTTTACTATGTGCAAAAACTGTCAGCATCCGTGATATGTTGAACAGACAGACTGATGGATAAGATGACAAGTTCTGTTCACGCTGGGTTCAGGATGGTGAATTCACAGGATTCGTTGTCCACAAATCCCATTCAATACAGAAAGAAAGGAACTGACTCTCAGTGCAAAGGGTTTTTGAATTACCAGTCAGAATAAGCTGAACAGTATGTGGTTAGGACAACTCCTCTTACTGTTCAAGTGCAAAATTTTAGAATATCTTTTTTTTATTGCACAGAATAGGGAGCTACAAGCATTTTTCCAGGTCAATAGGAATTTGTTACCATGTTCTTCAACCGAGATAATGTATGAAGATGAAATATTTTCTTCTTCAAGTCATAGTTTTTAAAATATTAATTTTGCCTCTCCATTATTATGCTGAATAACCAAACAAGCTTACAGAGTGAGCGGGTTCTACAGCGTTTATTTAATAATGCATATGGAAAACAGAAAGGGTGTTACGGAGGTCCCAACAGAGTTATTAAGAAAAAGAAAGTGCAAGGTTAAAAAGGAGTTAGTTGGCGAAAAGCATAATTAAGGACATTATTGCATATGAAAGCCAAATAAAAAACTTGCAACATGTCACTGAGGGATGAGAAAAAATGCTTTAGTACCGTACTTCTCAGATGTAACAGGTATAGTGAAGGGCTGCAGATACATATTTATGATGGAAGTGTGCAACTCACTCAGAGCTAAGGAGCTTCCGAATTTTAACAACTGCCATCATTGCAAAAGAAAGACAGTCCAAAGCATCACTTCAAAAATTTCTCTCTGACTAGCAAAAAAAATATATCTAAATTGAGTAGCAAAAACATTCCAAATGGCCTTGAATGGAAGCAAAGGGTACCTCTTATATATTGCCCCAGAGTGCTTCAAAGTATTCTCTGGATAGTTTACAATTTAATTATGCAGTCTACACATAGAAAAGAAAATAGAGCATTTTCAAGGGGGGGGATTCACAGAAACCAATCCATATAATAAAGTTTGCAGCCCACAAGCATCACACATGGTGCAAGAACATAAACATGTTAAACTTACTCATAGGTTTTATCACAGCCATTTGTGTTTCAAATACATGTTTCTTATATGAAAACACACATAAAGCAGTAAGGTAGGACAGCAATATATTCATTTGTTTTGCGGTATTTAAGCCCTTTACTATGACTTTAGACCTGTATGCTAAGCACATATATGCAACAAAGCAGACAAGTAAAAGCAATACATGCAACTGTCTGCAGACAAGATGCATGCTTTGTCTTACATAGAAGGAGCTTTCAGCATGTGCCCAAAAAACCAGAAGTGACAATAAGAAGACCTTTCTAAAAAGCAAATTAAATCAACATTCAGCTAGATTTTTTTTCCCTGCCAGTTTGGGTGAAATATAATGATTTTACATGGAGATGTTTCCTTGAGGATTACATGTCAGGATTTTTTTCTGAGATAAAGGTGAGCATGTGGTCTTCTGTGTTTTTGCCCTGCAAGCCCGAGCATTCTTCATGAATCCCTCATGCAGATGTCTGGGAGGTGCTGTCCCTAAATACAAACCTGCAGACCTCTAGATTTTCCTCCATCTTCCATGAAGGGCTTTGGAGTTATTCACTCCAGACACCGCCACAAAATTCTTAGAAGACTTTGAGAGGCACCCTCTATGCAGGCACGTCCAAACTTTGGCCCTCCTGATGGTTTGGACCAAAAATCCCAGAATTCCAAGCCTGTATTTCCAATGGCAAAGGACTGTGGGAGTTGTGGTCCAAAACATCTGGAGAGCCAAAGTTTGGACATGCCTGCTCTACAGAGGCTAATGGGCAGTCAGAGTATGACTCCCAACATTCTCCATGCCCACAAAGATCGGGTCCCCACTTGTTGATCAATTATCTCCACTATCATGTGTTCAACATTTGGGGCTAGACACTTCCAGGCTTGGGGCTCATACTTTTACAGCTCACTTGGCTCTATAAAAGGCATCTCCCAAAGAACCAGGACACATTGCTGCAGTACTGGAGGTACGGTAACTAACTGGAAAAACCCCTCTTGAGAGGGGTAAGATCTAGAGGTCTGCAGATTTGTGTTGTGAGCTCTTCCCCTCAGAATTATGTGTGGGCAATTCTTGGAAAATTCTAAAACTTGCAATCCAAGAATGAGAAAGCAAACACCCCTTGTCATAGTGATAAGGTGAAGCATTATCTTTCAAAAATTGTAATGGATTTATTTATTTCACTTCACAATTACGTGATTCTCTAGGTATATATCCATTACTCTGCAGAGAAGAGGAGAAATTTGCTAAAAACATTTAATTCTGCAACTTATGCACAGTACACTAAGAACATAAGCATATTTTCATAATCATAGCACATATTGTTTCCACTATGATGGAGGAGAGTGAATGAGCTTCTGTAACATGCATGGCATTTCTCTTCATGGAATATGGAAAACGAATGCAAGGCATTAAAAATCCCACCCAACTTTAACACTCATGTCAAGCAATTTCAGTCCTATCTTCAAAACCATATATGCTTTTTAAAGACAACCTCAGGATACTGAATAATGGATCAATGAACTCGCCGTTGTACAGAATTCCAAACTGCACAAAGCTGTGCATTTGACATAATCTACTGTACACCATTGACTGAAATCCTATTCAAATAGGTGTAAAGTTACACCAAGAAAGTGTGCCAGGCTTTACTTAATTGATTGCTCATTATCTTCATGCTGCAGTTGTGCAACGGACTACACAGTTGTGTGACATTTTGAAAAAAATTTCATGGATATCACTTCCTTCCTCCCATGATGGAAGAGACATTTTCTACCACTTCCATAGCTTCAGGTTACACAAGCATAGCTATACAACAGGATTTCAGCCAATATTTTCTATGTGAGTATATTCTTTGCAAGCATCTGTCTCTTTGTGTCTGTCTGTCTGTCTCTCTCTCTCTCTCTCTCTCTCTAACACACAGACACAGACACAGACACACACACACACACACACACACACACACACACACAGAGAGAGAGAGAGAGAGGCAGCAGAAGCTATCTCACCGCATGAGGCAGGAAAACACATTCCAGCACTGCTCTGTCCTATTATCTCTGCTACTTACCCAATCACTGCCACCAAGTCTTTGTCTCATTTCACTGAGAGATCATCCACAATGCCTGTCTCTCAGCTAGGACTCTCTCAGCCAGAAATTTGGGCTCAGGTGGCTCTCCAAAGAAACAGGGTGGTTTTTCTGAAGAGTGAGCCAGGCTCAAATGCTTAGCTCTAGGAGAAACTAGTGTGTGAGCCACTGGAGATGCAGTTTCTTCAGCCCAGTGAAGTGATGTCCAGAGGGCTCACTCTTCAAGAGTGGATAATCCACTATATCCATTTGCTTCCACTTCATGGGATAGCTGGGCTAACCCATGTACAACATTGACATATCACATTTACCTGGCTTTCCCCCCACTTTTTCTGATCTTAGCACTTCATCCTTTAGAAAAACGAGTCAGTTCCAATTCTCTGCCATGGATTCCTTCAACATGCTGGAGGTCTGCAAGAATTGTAGTTTTATTCTCCTATTTTAGTTTACGTAGTTTTGGGGTTGCTGTTGAAGCAAGAACATTTTTTATATATACGTAAACATAGATGCACAGAATCATACCTCATTCCTTCGGTTGATCTATTTTGGTAGTTACGGTAGAGCTGTGGGATACCCTGCATGGCTTCAATGAACACGGCGAGAAAGCCCAGTGTTTCAACAAAGATAATCGAGTCAAGAAAGAGGTAAGTGATGTATCCTGTTACTCCAGTGAAAGCCAGAACACACTGCACATAATCTGCAAACTTGCTCCAGTGCCAGAAATAGTTCAAGTCAAAATCTGAAAGACAATGTTTACAAATGACAATCAAAAATTGACAGTTTTACCAAATCATTTATTACTGCCTGCACTTTGGGGGAAGAAAAAGAGTTAGCGTTAGATTATGCAGACAATGTGAGATAGGAAACAACTTGGGACCACAAATATACACAGTTATATATGGATTAGCAACAAACAGTAAAAGTGGTGGGAAGCGGTAGTGGTGGTGGTAATCAAGCACACAATGAAAGCGGAAGTGAAAAATATTATTTTACGATATATTTACTTCTTTAATTTATATACTGTCCATCTAGCAAATCACTAATCAGTTTATTTGCAGGGCACAAGGGTCACAGTATACTGAAATGACACAAAACCTATTCAGTTATTTAAAATCACAAAGTATCAACATGCTAGGGAGAGTGCATTAGCCTTACTCCTCTGTGACCTCAGTCCTAATACCTCCCCACACACACCATGCATGGACTGCAGTGGTTGGAACTCTCATCTGTAGACCTTTTTCATGTGAGCTAGAACTCTGGTGTCCAACTAGCTAGCTATCTTCATCAGACTTACTGCCCTCCACAGGTAGAATGGTATCAAAAATTCTGGGTATGCTAGCCTACCATGCAGCGGTGACAAATGTTCGGTACTCCAGATGTGCCAAACATTCAGACGTTCGGCACTCCAATTTTTTTCCAGATGTGTGCTGCATATAAAATTTATTGCATGAAAACTGCATACAGAATTTTAGGCGCAAGCTTTTTCTTTCCATTCCCCATACCATAATCAGAAGCAGCTAAGAGCAGTTAACGGCATATCACGTGTCCATACATAAAAAACTGGCAAATGATACAGTCCGGGTGTTCCACAGTCTGCACAAAGCAGAGAGTTGTCTGGTTCCAGATATTATCAACCATCAGTACCAACTATCATAATTAGATTTCATCTGAATGCAGAGGTGAAGGGAAGAGGAACATAATGCCAAACACAGCTTCACATTATGAATTACTAATTACTTTAATATGCTTCCAAAAATCTCTCAAAACAATGTTATGGCTGGGATCCTTAGTTGGCATTTAAATCATTAAAAGCAAACCCAACAGGCAGAAAAGCCCAGGCAGTGTCTCCCCCACCCCCACCCCCAAAAACTGCCTTACAGCACTGCTGCCATGCAGTTCTGGGGAGTAGTTCAAGCCTAAAGAGCAGATTTGAAACAGTGATAATTCTGTGTAATAAGAGCCATGTGTTCCTAAACCATGGCTCAGATTCTGAATGAAACTCCAGCCTAGACATTTCTCCATGGGGAATAGGTACAAATTCTAGATGTGCAATAATCAAAATGATGACATGTCACATCATCTACCACTCAGAAGTATTTATTGCTTTACTTTTTATACCTATACCCCACTTTGTTCTTCAGTGAGTTCAAAATGGCCTCTGTGGTGATCCTCCTTATTTTTTTCTTCATAAAACCCAGTGAGGTAGGTCAAGCAATAAGAGAGTGATTGCTGCAAGGTTATCCAGTGAATTTCATGTCTCAGTGGGGAGTGTAATCCGGACTCATTCCAACACTCTGAACTATTCATTTGTGCACATTACCCTGGGAGGAGAGGCATGAAAATGCCAGAATAATTTATAGGGGAATAATGGGAACTACACTAAAAGAGTCAAATGACTACGTACTTTACTATACAATTAAACAGCTGTATTTTACAAAAGCATAATTCTATTTTGGTATCACAGATACCCTCCCTAATTTTGATATGTTTTCCCTGGGTGATAGCACCAGTATTTTGTGACATCATATACAACATGGTTTGTTTGTATTACAAAGCAGCTTTTAAAAGTTGTACTATCAGGTCAAATCATTTGCAGCATTAAAAGCAAAGAACAATGTTGTGAAACACTGCATCTTAACAACATCCAGTGCTGTGTTGGCATTTAAATATTTTTAAACTACTGTTTATATTGAAAATAATTATCAACAAAATGTTATTTAACCTTTACTTCTGCATCTCTAGTGTTGAACAACAACAGGCACATCTACATGGCACAATATTGCGTGGTTTGATCTCTATGATTTGTTTCTTAAGCCTTTAATTTCAAGGCACACAAACAAACATACTGTGGTTTATCCCCTTTTCCATCAACTTCTGTTTTAGACTCTTCAAATTCTTCATCTGATCTTCTTCCTGCATTTTTTGTTTTAGCAATATTTTGCAACAAAATATTACAATGCCTACGCTCCTGTTCTGGATTCCTTCTAGTCAGGTAATCAACCCATCCTTCAAGTTTCCCACAATTTATTTCCCCAGTAAACACACATGATTCTATAGCCACTGGCAATTTCTGCATTCATGGGGGGGGGGGGGGGTTGTTTGGGGACTGCTCCTACAAACTGACCCTTGCAAACACTTGTTTGCCAGAGCATTCTAGTATACAGCGATTTTCCATTTTTCTGTGGTCCCATTTCAGCTATAATTATATCAACATTTACCAAGAGAGAAATCCCTAGTAGATTGGCTGGTGAGAGGTAGATATCTAAACATTTTACTGCAGTTTGAGATGGAAATCTTATTGTTATACACATGGGGAAAATATTTCATTAAAAGATCTCTGAATGCACGATTATTAGTATTCCATTAAATGAGCCATAGCAACTAGAAATTCTTAGTAAGTTACCTTTCTGTAGATCAGCCTCTATCTCTGCATATACACAAATGTCAACAAGTTCAAAAAGCCTTCACAGCTAGGCTGTATCAGTATTACCTCTTTCTCTAAAAGTTTGTTGAGGTGAGAAGGGAGAGAGGAGGTTTGTGTTATCAAAGAGTTTTCAAGGTTAAGACAGTGCTAGCAAAATAAGAGATGTACTCATCACTGTCAGTAGAAAAATAATTGGGTGCCTGGGTAGAGCACTGTGTATTTAAAATGTTGGAGTTGAGGAAGGGAGAGCCCATTAGTAGCATAATTAACATTACCAAAAGAGCAAAAGAAAAGAAAAATGTTTCCTAATAAATTCAGAAAAGCTTTATGCCAAGAATAATCATTCCTGTACAATGTTCCCAAATTAACTGAATTCCTATGGAGAGCATATCCATATAACACATCCGTCGGTGTTTTTGGAATTGGGAAGCATTTTCATTCAGGAGATGTTGTTGAAATCTATTTATTGACCTGTCACCTTGCAAGGGAAAAAAACTGTAGAAGAGAAGCCAGGCAAGTTTGGAAAAGAAAGTGAGGAAAACCTCCTTTCAGCTTATTAATTGTTTCATCAACTTACTTGGCTTGACATAGAAACTAAAATGTTCATGACCATGGTAGTGCCTTACAGACATTAGCAGCCACTGCCTAATTTTCAAAAACAGAAGCATATTTTAAATAACATCCAGATTTTTTAAATAACACTGTTATTGAGGTATTTTTAAGCACTTTGTTCATCAAAGGTCACGTCTTGGACATGGCCCAGAAACAAGCAGGCAGACATCTCACAGAAACGACAAACTGCCCGAGAAGTCCTCTACCTCTACGTAAATTTCTGACAGCTGGTTTTGGGACCCAGTAAAGTCACCCTAAATATCATCAGAGAGCCTTTTCTACTTAAGCCAGAACGCTACGGTTATATTCACAGCACAACTATTTAGCAGTGGCGAGCTCCAGATAGCGTTGGATCAGTCCTACCATCGTCCCAGGTCAGTTGCAGTGAAATGGAAATCAACTCGCATTCAACCAGCATTTGGGAAGCCAGAGAGTTCCGGACCTGCCGTTGTTTAAGTATGGCATGTGCATTACTTTGTATGTGACCTTCGCCATGAGTCTCACAATCGTCCAGCTGTCACCTGTTTAACTCCTTGCCAGCAGAGAGGCGTTATGGCAGAAGGAGGCAACACTGTGGCTTTCCAAATCTTTTGCTTGGCCTCCAGCTACCCTGAGACCTTGTCGGGCACCATTAATGAGAGAGAAAGCTGGGAGCAGCACTTCAGGAAGATTGCATTTTTACCCTACTCTTCGCTGTGGACTAAAAAATGTTGCCAGATAACCACAAGACTCTAGGAAAAACATTCAAATAACAAGTCTTAATCCTAGGCTCTGCTACCAGCCATCAGGAGTATCCGAACAATCAAGCATTTCTTAGAGGACTCCCATATATCAAGAAAAGAGAGAAAGAGACACCTTGGCATCTCAACGTTGATTACACTATAGAATCAGTGACATGCCGTTAGAAATAGAAGTGCTGGGGTAGCATTAGATTAGGGGTCCTCAAAGTTTTCAAGCAGCGGGCTGGTCCACCACGCCCCAGACACCACTGGGGGCCGGACCACAGACCAAAAAAAAAAAAAAAAAAGACCAACATGGAAAAAAGGGGGAGGGAGTGGGGGACCTTGCCGTAGCCCTCCCACTTTGAATGCTCCACTAGCCAGCATGCTAGATCAGCAAGGTGATCATCTGGGTGGTAGTTGGGGGGAGTGGGAGAAGCGACATAGCCCACTGCTTTGAACTGCTTCAGCAATAGAAGCAGCTGCAGAGGGTGGCTTGCTCGCAAAGCAGGGGGTACGTGGGGGTTTGCAATTGGTCCTGGGGGCCGGATTTAGGACCTTGGGGGCTGCATCCGGGCCCGGGGCCTTAGATTGAGGACCCCTGCATTAGAATTTCCCCCTTATCTCCTGAATGCTTCTCTGACCTGCAGGTTCACTTCTTTAAATTTTCAGCATCCAGTTAGCTATTCATACCATAGATGAATGCTAACATTTATAACTTTCTTTTAAACGGGGTTCCCAGATTGTGTCCCAGACAAACTCGGCTTCAAGTGAAACCCTTTCATCATCTCCCTAAGGAGAACAGTAAGGTGATTTAAGAGATTGGAATGCAGTCAGCCTATATAATTCTTTTTCAAATGATCACAAGTTTCACCTTTTCTGTATTGAATGAGAGTCTGAATAGGCAATCCATGCTGAAAAAGATATAGATCTTTAATTTAAAAAAATGTATTTGGAGAAACAAGGTATAACAATTTCAAGGGGAGATTTGTTTGAAAAACAAGAAACAAGTAGCCACCTTAATGAGGAAAAATTACACAGCCTTTTTCTAACAAAGTATACAACAATTTATTCTGCTTTATTTATTGAACTTATGTTCTGCTTTTTTGCCAAAAATGGAGATCAGGACACAAATGATTAAAGATCAAGTTTCCTTTAAAATAAAAAACAAATCAAAGATCTATACAAATGATTTTGTATAACCACAGTACACAGGATATTGATTGGTTACTAAAGGAAAATATTTCCATTCCAGTGTCAGATTTCATTTTCCAGTTCTCTCTCTCACACACACACACACAAACTCACTCTCTCACACACACTCTCACACACACACACAAAATAACATGTGTTACTACAACATTCTTTAAAATCAGATAACAGTGAAGAAGAAGAAAGATGTAAACAAGATAAAAAATAATAAACATGCAGTCCTATGCATGTTAATTCATACTTAAATCCTACAGAACTCAATGGAGGCTATTCCCTAGTAATTGTGTTCAGGGCTGCAGGCTTAAGTAATTTATTTTTGAAACTTTGCATGTGGGGTATTTCAAATACCTGTAGACTGAGCAAGCAATCTAAATAAAGACAGCCACTATAGCTGTTCAAGCTTTTCATATGAGACTTAGGAAGACAGCAGTGGGCTGAGACTCCAGAGAAAAGTGCACTGTGTTTCATTCCATATAAATAACATAACACAACATATCGTAGTAAAATAAATGGATGTATATTGAAATTAGTTTTTTAAAAGCTTCTGCAGCTTTAAAAGATCCAATAAGCCTTTCACTTTCTACTATAATTGTTTTTAATCTTGTTAGGGTGCACCCATAGCTGCCAATTTTCAAATAATTTCCCTTGTTAACACTGCTAGTGGCAAACAATCTACAACAAACACCATGGGGCCCATCAACCTGTCATATGTTGTGCTCCACATCTTCATGAGGAAACTGTTTCACTGCAACTGATTTACGGGTTTAACTGCATGAGGAAGGACTGTGTCTGTCAATACTGGTGAGGCATTAGCTAAGCAAATCAGGTAGAATATGATGCAGGTATTTTTCTTTATTCTGGGATTCCTCTCATCCAGGCCCTTTGATTCCATTCTTACCAGGCTCTTTAAAATGATTCTGCCTTTGCCTCCATCTTTGCATAAATATTTAACTATGGATAAAACAGCTCCCTGTGAGGTATTTTTTAAAAGTACAATAATCTAGCTGAACAGCTCAGTGAGTATCTGGCTGCAGTCAGAGGGTGAGAACAGAGATGGGCTCAAACCTTGCTTTGGCCCACTCACTGGCTGCAGTGTGTTCCCCTCCTCCTGCCTTCTCCGTGTCGTTCTCCACTCACCGGCAACACCACAGGCTTCCCTGCCCCGCCTCCTCATCTAAGTGGACGATCACACAGAGAAGGCCGGAGGAGAGAAGTGTGCTGCAGCTGAGGAGTGAGTCAACATGCACAAGGTGGGGGAGGGAAGTGTGGAGTACCCTCTGAACACCTATGTGGATGCTGCGCCAAACCGGATCAAACAGCCAAAGCACACTGGGTGCCCATCTCTAGTTGGGAGTTTAATTCCCCACAGTGCATCCCAGACTGTGTGGCCTTGGGCAACCTGAACAGTCCCAGAATGCCCCAGAAGACCTCAAAAAGGGTCACTATAAGACTAAGTTGACTTGATTGCACATATTTTATTACAGTAATATCTCTGTTGGCGAGCACCTTGGTGCATGAGCATTTCACAAGATGAGCAAAAATTTTCATAATTTCCCCCCCGTAAAATTTCGCTCTGCTCTATGAGCGACGTCTTGCAAAATGAGCACTAGAGGTGCTCGCAAACCGCAAGGCCACCACCACCAGACACAGCTGGGTAGGGCTCCATCACCGCTGCTCGCATGCAGCTGGGCAGATTCCCCAGTCGCCACTGTGGCCAGGCAGGGCTCCATCGCCACTGCCACACCAGCCAGGCAGGCCCTCCCCACCACTGTGTGCACACCACCGCACACATGCCAGGTGAGGAAGAGTTGTCTATTAAACAGTGGGGAGGAGGGTTCACCAGCAGCCTCAGCTGCCAGGAGCCACCAGCCTCTTATTTCCACATAGGAAATAATGGAAACTTCAGAACGAATCGTGTAAATTTCCATGATTTCCTATGTGGATTTTTTTAAAAATGTACGGGTGTTTAGGTTTACAAGCATGTTTCCAGAACAAATTATGCTTATAAACCAAGGTACTCTGTGTTAAAGATTACAATAAACTGCCCGGTGGCCATTTTCCATATCACACAAATCAGCTGTAATACTGTATTTGGATATATTTCAACAGTATCCATCCACGGACTGTACCCTGTTGATGTATGGAGTGCTTGCCACTTGTGCAAACCTCTGCACAACTTCAGAATCTGCTTGAATAGAAGGACCCTTTGAAGCGGATCAGGAAGACGTAAGAGGAGAAGAAGGGCAGATCCCATTGTACAGGTGGAAGTCTGCTTTTGCAATGCGGAACAAATCCCCTTTCTTTAACCAATGTGCTTACATGTACCTAACCAGAAGAAGCACAATGATTACCATCGGGAGAGCTGTATCACAGGAAGTACTCTCTCTCTCTCTCTCTCTCTCTCACACACACACACACACACACACACACACAAAATAAGCAATTCATTGGGGACATATCTAAGTGATCGTATACATAGTTATATACTTAAGAGCTGGCAGGGAGACAAAGAGGCAAGAAATGGCTGGCCTGAATCCAACTGGAAGCGCTATGTACAGGAGACCCACTGAATCAGAGGGATTTACGTAGGAATTGACTTACCATTCAGCAACTGATTTAATAAGTCTACTCTAGTTGCCAATTAGCAATTAGACAGAGGCCTCTGTGTGATCTAGTCCACTGTCTCTTCTAAAAGAAACTCCTCTTCATCTTTCTCCCAGCATCCATTTTAGCAATATTAAATATGTATTACTTTAATTTATATACTGCTCCCATTAGTGCCACAGTACTACTCCAGGTGTGTGTGTGTGTGTGTGTGTGTGTTGTGTCGTTACAGTCATGAACGACTCTTTGTGACTCCATGCCCCTGGAGTTTTCTTGGCAGGAATACTGGAGTGGTTTGCCAGTTCCTACTCCAGGCACCTACAGCACCTGGTATTCCCTGGTGGTCTCCTATCCAAGTACTAACCAGGGCTGACCCTGCTTAGCTTCCGAAATCAGGCGAGATCAGATGTTCTTAGGGCATCTAGGCACTACTCTAGGTAGTTCACAATAAAATACAAAATGATAATAAATTAATGTGATAAAAACAACATAGCAATCTAATGGCATGAAGACAGAGGGCGCCAGAGCAATGATGACACTAAGTAGAAGAGAAAATAAAATAAAATAAAATAAAATAAAATAAAATAAAAGCACTGTACAATAACTGATAAATATTGGGAAATAAGGTTATAACCAAGGCTCCTTCAAAGCTGTGCAGTTGCATGAGTCCAGACAGCTCTGTCCCCCTCTCTCTGTGTAATGTTCCTCTGTGCACCCACAGTAAAGCTTTCCAGCTGCCTTGGTTCCCGTTGCAGTACCTCATGGGGGTTGAGTTGGACACATGCACATGATAAAGTCCCACCCAGAAGGGCTGAAAATCAGAGGGGACGTTGGTCATAATTTTTAAAAGCAAGAGGAAACAAAGTGTATCAAAAAAAGTATTCTGGCCATAATTTTTGAGCTATATAACAAACCAATTAATCCCATAAATAGAACTACTTGTACTGACTTCTTAAGGTTTCTAGCCTTAGGAGGAAAAACTTACCATCCACTTAAAAATGTGTCTCTAAGTTCTACAAGAAGTGCTGCCACACATTCTTGTAAGACCTGCTTGGGCTTCCTCAGATCCTTTGGTGAATGAGAGAATGTTACATCAGTAACACTAAATATCTGATACCCACAGGTTGCAATTCAAGGGAGTGTGGAGCATCTGGAGCCTCATGTGTGGAACCATTTCAAAAAGGATGAATTCCTTGGATCAGCCATTTTACAGGGAGATGATTCCAGCTAAACATCTCAACACAGCCAAGCAGGATTTTTGCTTTTTAAAAATGGTTCCGCACACGCAGTCTAGCAGCTTAGCTTGGAAAATGTGATAGAGCAGGCTTGCCCAACAGGTAGACCGCGGGCTACCGGTAGCCCGTGAAGGGTTCAAAAGTAGCCCACCGGCCATCAATACAAAAAACTGAGGGGATAAGTACTCCACCCCTCCCTCCCCCATCCCAACGACCACCACTGCCCAGCAAAGTTCTGGGTCTGCCAGCCCACTGTCTCAGCTGAGCGGGGCAGTTCAAGGGCCATGGCGCATTGAAATCTGTTCCCTCCAGAACAGATTAATTGGATTTCAATGCATTCCTATGGGAAACCGCTGCTCTAATTTTTTTTACTTATGAGCATGTGTTCGGAATGAATAAAATTTGTAAGTAGAGGTTTTAGTGTAGTAGCCCTCAGGCACTTTGGGACGGAAAAAGTAGACCTTGGCCTGTTCAAAGTTGAACAGCCCTGTGATAGAGCATATACAGCACCAGTGGTTTATGTGGCTTATCATCATTATACTACTGAAGATACAGGCACTAAGCCTGCTTCCTTCAGTTTGTATGCTGCCCCTCGTTAGAGTAGGATGAAGAGGAAAGATCCAATTAGCAACTATTTCATTAAATCATATACTGCTCCAGTTCAACAGCTAAACAAAGAAGGTATTGATGGAATGCGACCTGTTTGTTTTGTCTAGCAGAGAAGAAAAATGACAGTGGATCATCTTAGACAAAAAGAAACAAATGTTGACTTAGAGCTTGAAAAGGTAAACTTACTGTGACTGTAACTCACAGGAACACCCCCCCCCCCCGCGCTTTTACAAGCTTTGCTCTGAACAGTGGTAAACAAAATGGTATACATTACAATGAGCCAGATTAAAAAAGAAAAAGAAAAACACAAATGGGCCCAAATACAATGTTTTGGTGGCTTCCAGCCATCAGCTACCACACTGTCTGCTGCAGCACAGTTCAGATATTTCATAAATTAAGCTGGGGGGGGATGTAACTACAATCACAATACTTGAGATACGATTCTGTTAAGTCAGTTTGATTCTCGGTGACTCTGAAATGACATACTTTTGGTCCCAATACATTTTTTTCTTAAACATATGCATCTCAACCTATTTATATGAACACGTTTGGCACTCAATGACAGCAGGGACACATTTTTCTTCCTAATTTTCCAAACACACACAAAAAAGTAAACAATGCCCCCAGCATTCCGATTCAGTAACTCTAATGTTTCAAATGGTAGAAACTTTATCCATAATTTTTACACACAATCACTGGTCTGAATATCAGAAGAAATTTAACAGAGTTTTCTTTGCTCACCAATACTTGAGTGTAACATTTAGAATTATGTTTCTATATAACTTAGAGACCCTGATCGTTTGTAGAAAACCCATCAGCACCCTCAAGTGGTTATGTAGAGCAAATGCACCTTTTCTAAAAGTAAAGTAGGAAGCTACCTATTTTTTTTAAAATACAGTTTCAAAATCACACCACCTTATTGGCCAAAACTGACTTTCTCTTCTTAACAATGTGTCTTTTTCACAACACAGGACTTTCCTTTTATGGGGATCTATACGATCCATGCATGAAGAACTATCTATTTATAAGGTGATTGTTGTGTGCATACATACAGGCTAAGAATGATCAGCCTTTAAGTATGCTGTGGAGCAGCTATGGAAGAATCTCTTTGGAAGAGCTTAGTTCTCCTTGAGATCAGACTAGTAACACTGACAGTGCATGTACAACTACTCAGCATCTTTTGGTCACTAGATCTGCTCTTCTTCCATGACAAGAGGGGGCAAAAAGCAGGGAATGTCAATAAACCACCTCCTGCCCATTCTGCCAACTTTTGCGAGGCTGCATATACATGACAACAGCAAAATAAGATCAATTTATGAAGCTCCATTTGAAACCTAACAAAGCTTCAATCTCTGTTTCCTAAGATTCAGGTACATTCACTGCAAAACATGTCCACAGAGTCAGCACACAAGTTAACTTGACTCATAACATACTTCACTGTGCATGGGAGGAAATGTGGAAGGCGTAACTGAAATCATCACCTTATTCTAAGAAATGTCATAAAACTTTGACACCCACTAACGTGGCAGGCCAAACTAGACATCGGATGACTCTTGTGAGTTTTTTGGGCTGTTTGGCCGTGTTATGGAAGTTTTTATTCCTGACATTTCACCAGACTCTGGCGCTGACATCTTTAGAGAGCAAGGGGCTCAGGGAACTAGGAGTTCTCTCTGTGCTCTGGGGGAAGAATACATTTAGACATAGGATGTTAGGTATTAATCTGAAGTGGGCAACCAAGGTCAGTCACAGAAGATGCTTTAATCAGGACAAAGAAGAATACAAATGTACTGGTTTCCTCATTAGAAAAATGGCCTCTGCAATCTCTTGAAAGACCCCACTTTTCATAGCTGATACTGAAGGAAGAAATATTATGCATAAAAGTACAAGATGTGCATTGGCTCTTAGCCTCTTCAGAACCAGAGTCTGCCAGCCACTGGAGCCAAAACAGCCCACAGTCCACCTGGAAAATAATGAACAGGGCTGCTAAGGATAAAAAAAAGCAGTCACGTGGGCTGCCCTCATGTTTACCATTGATGAAGCTTCCTTGAGCATCTTCGTTATTTGACAGAAATGTGCTAAAGAAAGCAGGCAGAGGATAAGAGGTTGTAGGAAGAGAAAGGCACTGGTATGTTGCTACTGCCAATTCAAAACCACACCTGTATCACCTCAACCTTTTACAAGCTCTATCTTACAATAGTCCCCTGTGTTTTGTTAAGGAGGTGGGCCAGCATCCTGAAGAGGAACTGGATTCACTCATTAAATTTGTCCTCCTGTTCCTTAGTCAACCAGAACCACCATAAAAACTGAGGTTTCACACCTGAACATGCCATATAGATATTCAATCTGCCTTACTTCTTCTGATTTTTCTTCTTCTGATGATGAACATTTTATATCTACTGGTCTGCCACCTTGGAGACAAGCATCTTCCTAGTCCAATGCTTCCACATATAACTAACAACACTCTTTGCTTTCTTGCCCTTACAGATTGTTTGAAGGGCTACCAAAATTCTCCCTGGCCCAGTGGAACAATATGCTTATATTACATTTCCAGTGATAGTCACAATCAATGGTCAAATTCCTTCTCTTTTAGAGGAAATGAAATAAAGAAATGGGGAGACCACGGGGACGTGCATTGGGAGGGAGGGAGCCCGCAGGCTGTTCAAATTTGGACAGCCCTGCTATATACTACAGCCAATGAATATTTGGTATGAAATGTATATCCCATTACATATCATATTGCACACCTCATTCTGCTACTATATGTGTGAAGAAGTGGACGTGTAGTCCACAAAATGTTACATTAAAATATGAAAGTTAGTCTTTAAAGTGCCACATGTTTTGTGTCTCTTGTTCTGTTCTGTTTTGTTCTGTTCTGTTTTTCTTTGATTTGTGCCTGAAATTCTTGAAAAGACTAACATGGCTACCCTTTCTGAAACTTGATCTTATTAATTCTAATGACTGATGATCGTCCCAGTCCTCTATAGGGACAGTGAACACTGTTTCTAGACTAGTTGTGTAAGAAACAATGGAAAGAACTATTTGTCACGCAATTTAGGAAGAAGGAATGGAGAAACAAATTGTGTGTTTAAAATATCAAATTGAAAAAATTGAATTCAGTCATCTCCTTTTATCACCTCCCAAAAGAACAACATACCTAGCTCAGTGTCACCACTATCTATAAATAGCAATGAACAAGAAAGAAAGAAAGAAAGAAAGAAAGAAAGGGAGAAAGAAAGAAAGAAAGAAAGAAAGAAAGAAAGAAAGAAAGAAAGAAAGAAAGAAAGAAAGAAAGAAAGAAAGAAAGAAAGAAAGAAAGAAAGAAAGAAAGAAAGAAAGAAAGAAAGAAAGAAAGAAAGAAACTTGGGCTTACTTTTCTGGCTTCTAGTAACAGCAAGCAGTAACGAAAGAAAATATATCAGGAACAGAAAGATACTAAGAACTAAAATTATAATTACCCCCAAATAGTACCTTTCATCACAAAGTAGCAACAAGATAATGTATTATTGATATCTTCACACACTTGCACTGGAACCAATCAATTAATAGTCATATATTTAATTTTGTATATCTAAGAGAGGCCCATCTTTAGGTAAGCTGAAGTGATGACTCCTGTAAGACATGAACAATGTGATGTTCATTAATTTCTGTGAAAGTGTGACTAAATTAGCATTTATAACTGGAGGGCAGCTGATAATTTCAAGAGATGGTGTCAAGACATTGACACAAGAAGCAAGGGACAGAAAATTTAAAGATACAAAACTATATGAGACATGCCACCTGATTGATTACAAATATGTATGAAACAAGGAAAATACCATGTGGTCACCAGGACGCAAGAGAGGGTTGCATGTTGTGTCGTTACAGTCGTGACTGACCCTTCGTGACTCCACGTCCACGAGTTACTGGATCACAAAAGCATTGAATAGCAACCTTTTGTGGATGAAATCCATTCCCTCCATTTTGTCAATTGTCTACCTCCTTAATGGATGCTTCAAAAAAAAATTGTCCAGAAATTGCTGTTACTTATCTCTGAGAGATGGTCAGGTGCTCTTGTGAAGCTGAGTATGTAGGGCAGTGATGGCGAACCTTCAGCACTTCAGATGCTTTGGACCACAACTCCCAGAATTCCGAGCCTAGACTCCCAATGACAAAGAACTGTGGGAGCTGTGGTCCAAAACATCTGGAGTGCTGAAGGTTCACCACCACTGCTCTAGGGTCTGCAGCAAGGTTTGGCATTTTTACACCCTGGCTCCTGAGACCAAATGGCTGTCAGTTACCCTGTTATTGCCCACTACCCTTCCAATTTTTTGAGTTCATCGTTGTTTGCAAAAGAACTTTCTTTCAAATGTATGTAAACATATATATAAACTAGAACACATATATCTGAATTTAAAAAATTCTACACACAAACATGTAGCAATTCTTCTAAAAGTACAGCCAAAAAAAAAAAACATAAAACAGGTATCTAGCTATGAAGTCAAAGTTGGGAATTCAATTCCCCTTCAGGGAAAAAGTCAGTTTGTGTTGCATTGGGCAAGGTCTACAGTCCCAAGGTGCCCCCAGAAGAAGGAAATGGTGAACCAATTCTGTGTATTCTCCATCTAGAAAACCCTAGAAAGGGTCACAATAAGTCTTGAATTGTCTTGATGGCATGCTGTTATTTTTTAGAGATGAAAAACTTTACTATTACTAACATCCAATGATATATAACTGAAGCAATCAAACAGGCTTCTGAATGTAAAATGCCATTTGTTCTTTGCCTTAATCATCAAAATGTCTTGGCCCAACCTTAGCAGCCAGTACACCTCAGGAAAACAGCAAACGCAGTCTGTTCAGGGGAGACTGGCTGATGGTGAGCACAGCAACCTCAACATATGACTGCTAGTACACAAAAGAAAAACAGACCTGGCTTCATTCTACAATCAGAATTTTCAAGTTTTGATAATGATCATGAGCAGGTTTGGACACTTTTATTTCACCAGTACATCCAGTCTTAGTAAATCCAAAAAGAGCTTGACAGATTAGAGCGCTGGGCCAAAGGTAACGGAATGGATTTCAACAGAGGGAAATGTAGGGTGCTACATCTAGGTAAAAAAAAAATGAATTGCAAAGATATTGGATGGGAGATACTTGGCTGGAGAATAGTACCTGTGAAAGGGATCTAGGAGTCTTGGTGGACCACAAATTGAACATGAGTCAGCAGTGTGATGCGGCGGCCAGGAAAGCCAATGGGATTCTTGGTTGCATCAACAGAACCATAGTGTCTAGATCAAGGGAAGTGATAGTACCACTCTATTCTGCTCTGGTCAGACCCCACCTGGAGTACTGTGTCCAGTTCTGTGCGCCTCAATTTAAAAAGGATGTTGACAACCTTCAGCGGGTGCAGAGGAGGGCGACCAGGATGGTTTGAGGGTCTGGAGGAAATGTCTTATGAGGAACGGCTTAGGGAACTGGGAATATTTAGCCTTTCAAAAAGAAGACTGAGAGGGGATATGATAGCTATGTTTGAATATTTGAAAGGATGTCATATAGAAGAGGGAACAGGTTTGTTTTCCATGGCTTCAGAGACTAGGACTCGGGGAAATGGTTTCAAACTACAGGAAAAGAGATTCCATTTGAACATTAGGAAGAACTTCATGACAGTTAGAGCTGTTCAGCAGTGGAATATGCTGCCACGGATGGTGGTTGAGTCTCCTTCTTTGGAGGTTTTTCAGCAGAGGCTGGATGGCCATCTGTCGGAAATATTGTGATGGGGTTCCTGCATGGCAGGGGGTTGGACTAGATGGCCCTTGAGGTCTCTTCCAACTCTATGATTCTATGATTCTATGATTCTATAAACTTGGCATCTGAATATTTGAAGATTAAATCCACCTATTCAATGTTAGGACTTGATTCAGTGAATGATTATTTCAAGGCAACAGCCAATATACTTTTTTTTAACTTATAGGACACTTAATTCATTAACCATATTCAAAATACCACTTGCAGCTATACCATAAAATGATCCCAATGGTTAGAACTGACAGATTTCTTTTTAAAAAGCTTTTTAAATGATTAAGAGAACAGAAACTCATACTGACCCACAAAATGTGCTTGAACTAATCTCTCTTTAACATTTTCTGTAACTGATGGCTTACATGTCCTGAAAACCATCAACCTAAATTCATTTCCCTTTGAAAAATGCAGAATTACCAATTAACATATGAAAAACTAGACAGATTTAAAAGTAAAAAGACCATCTAATAGCTTGGCCTTATTACCCCTCTCCTTTGGAAGAGAGAAAGGGATCAATGGCATTAAGTGGTTTGCTGGATTGCAGTCAAATATGCTCAAGACAGAACCTTCAGAACACTGGCAAATGCCTAAGAGTGAAATGTAAAGCCAAGCGACAATTCCAATATCATACTTTTATTCAGGTGGGCTTCTGGCTCCTAACCATTTGCAGAGGTAGTGCTTAACTGGTTTACTATATTTTTATTTACACAATTCCCAGGTAGTATTTTCACTCAAACATTCTAATTAATGACTATACAGTAGGACCCCAGTATCCGCTGGGGATTGGTTCCAAGCCTTCCCGCGGATAATGAAAACTATGGATAAAAGAGAACGCAAAAATGTCCCCAAAACTGCTGTTTTGTGATAGTAACTTGCTTTACGGCTGCTGTTTTGCAACAGTAGCTTGCTTTATGGCTGCTGTTTTATGACAGTAGCTTACTTTAGAGCTGCTCTTTGTGACAGTAGATTGCTTTGCAGCTGCTGAATTATTTATTTATTTATTTCCTCTGCCAACTATGAATAACTGAATCAGTGGATAATGAATCAGTGGATACGGGGGTCCTACTGTATTATTGGAGAATGTCCAAGCACAGCAGGATACTCAGATTATGTAAAATACTGCCTACTCCAAGTCCAGTAGACTTCTTTGCAAAAGGACCTCTTGATTTTTTTTCTGGCTATTATTTTCTCTTTCATAATACAGGGAAAACCCCCAAACCAATCTATAATCCCCATCTCTGCCCAGCTTTCGCGAAAAGTACTGGGGCTGATGACATCAAATTTTAAGACCATATCTCTCTTTAAGAGCCCGCCTGAGTGTCAAGATCACCAAGAGACACATTTCTTTTGGCTCCACCACCCTGACAGATGCATTTGGAGAGCACCCAGGAGAGGGCCTTCTCTCTCACTCCTCCCAGATGCTGGAACTCCCTCCCATGGGAGGCCAGGCGGCTCCATCTTGGCTGTCCTTCCACAAGGCCAAGTTGGAGCAGCTGCTGGGCAGTGCCACAGACTGCATCAAGTCAAGGTTCAAGCAGCCAGAGATGATGCTAGACAGAGCAAGGGTGGCCAAGTCAAAGGAGGAGCCCGTGGCCCAAAAGAAGGAGAGCCCCAGCATCCAATGTAATATGATGCACATTTAATTCTTTAATTGAATAATTCATTATTTTTAATCTATCTCTTTTAATAATGTAAGCCACTTTGAGTCCTTTCATGGAGAAAGATGGGGTTTAAGTATTTTAAATAAATAAACACATTTCCAGGACCTGTTCTAAGCAATGGAAAATAGCAAAGAAATGTTTATGAGAAAACCTCTGTGCTTTCCCCACAACAAGTAAAGATAAGTACTTAAGCATACACACCAATACCTTTGAGAAACAGGGGATAGCCTTAAAAAGAGGGCTCCGTCTTATATTGCTCACTGTTGAGTGCCAGTATCAGGTTAGCCAGCAAACAGAGGCCCACTTCTCAAGCCTCTTTGAAAGGCTTGTGCTAGCTTCAGTATGTTAAAGGGAATGGCAATTTTCCAACAAGCAGATGCACTATCTATGCTTAAAGGACAGTAAGGACAAAAATACTATTCTGCTCTTGCTTAATCTTCCATGCAAAGTTCCATCTATGGCATGTGTGTGCATCTCAACCCTACTGCATACAAAACTTTCCCCCACACGTTCTTTTTTCATAAAAAAAATTGTGATTTAAATTTTAAAAATTGAAATTTTTGTGACAATTTAGATTAAAAAATAAATTATTAATTCAAATTGTGAATGAAATCAGTTTTATCTTTTAAAAATCAATGTTGTAAATACCCTACAAAAAGAAGACTAGCATGGAAGTTACACACACACTGCAAATTCTTCCCAAGGATTTTTTCTATGTATCTACAGAGGGTGCAATTGCATGTAAATGCTGGAGTGTGCCACCACTACTTGTCTGACTTTATATTGTATTTAGATTACCTGACACATTTTCAACTAGAACATATAAGCATGTAGGATCATTTTTTTCTGCCCATGAACTTGAAACAATCATAAAAAATCAACTGTAGAAATTAGGGATGGGCACAAAATGAAAATATTATGTTTTGTTTCGTTTCCTTCCCTTCCCCTCCTTTTTTGTTTCTTTTCATGCGATTCCCCCCCCAAAAAAATCATACAAAACGAACCACTAAAGAAGTGGTTCATTTGGGGGGGGGCTGGAAAGTGGCGGAGGGACAAAAAGTTATTTTTAAAGCCCTGGGCTTTTTAAAAAAACTTTTTCCCCTCCCCGAAGCCCCGCCTGCCAGTTGATGGATGCTGGGTTGGGGGGAAAGGTTTTTCCCCACCCCACGCTGATCACCTGGAGTTTTTTAAAAAAAAAAAACCTTTTCCCCCTCCCCCAAGCGGCAAACGAAATGGTTAATTTCAACAAAAAAACCACAATTTTGTTTCATCTGTACACTCGTGTCGTTTCATTTTGTTTCATTTCATTACATAACAACACAACAAAACAGTATTTCATTTTTCGTGTTGTGCTCATCCCTAGTAGTAATTATTTTTGGACCATCAGGGAAAAACAGTAATTTTGTTCCTACATTACAACACAATGTCAACCTCAGTGCTGAGTTTAGTGAACCCTGACTCAGAGCAGTAAACTGCAGATTGATACAGATATTCAGATATATAGCCACCAATTTAAAAAATATTTTTAAAGGTTAGAAGCACATTTGATTATTTACTGACAATCTTCTCCAGGCACCCATAATGAATCATTCTAATTTTGAACATATTAAAAGCAGGCAGTCTCCCATCATGCAACTCAAACATGAAAAAAAACAAGAATGTAAACATAAGGTTTTTCAACCCTTGTTACATTCCATTGGTTAGTATACTTTTGGACAGCAACCCAGTGAATAGTACTACAGGTTAATGATGATTTTTTTTAATGATGCATGAATTTAGTACACAAAGAATGTCTTCTGAAAAAGATGCAATAGGATACCGTGGTTAGAAAAACAGTTATTAAATCAAGATGTGGATTGAAAAATAAACCATTTGTTTTAATCCCAAAATGAAGGATTGGTTAACTACATTTTAGCACAATTTTTAGTGAGTGCCATTAAAGCCCCAGTGATGATGACTGCTAATAACAACAAGAAATAGCTAATTCTCGATATGATTATGTCTCTTATGTGTTAGCAATAGCTTCAAGTAATTATTTCAGATGCTCTTCTATATTCATTTATATTTTCACTATATAAATCCATTTATATTTTCATTATGGCATGAGCTCCCAAATCAGAAAAGAGGCAATCCAAAAAAATACAGCTGATCACCTAAATTAAGTAAAATGATTTGCAGCCTCATAAACTAGTTCTGTTGCCCTTCAAACTTCTTTTGGATTCAAAGATAATTAAGGCCTAGCTCATAATTACTAATGTGGCACAGACGTTCTAAAGAAAAGGCCTTTGCATGCTAAAGGCCAGAAATGCCATAGTCCTTAAGTGGTCTGGGTTACATTTTAGTCAGTGTTAAAAATGGACTTAGATGAGATTTTGTTATTAAGAAAAACCTAGCGCAGAGTCTCTCTGTAGAAATGACAAGCATGCATTCATTTCTACCACAACAAAAACACCAAAAAAACAAAAATAAAAAAGCAATGAAGGATAGATGGTGTTTCAAATGGTAACGCCATGCAGCATGGGTTTGTAAAGTACATACCCAGAAAGGATCTCTTGGGAGGTGTTTTGATTTCTTCATCCTTACTATCTGCAGCTACATTAAAAGATTGAAGAGAAAGCAAAGACAGAACAGGCTAGTTTGACTTCATATAATAGCAGGCCTCTTAAAATGATTTTAAATTAGTTGAGTGTTAGTATAACTTGCTTTAGTTCACATGCCAAAAAGTCTTTTTAGTTCCACCACTGTCTTCTGAGTTATACTCAGATTTTGAAACCATGAAGAATGGAATCAAAATGCCCTGTGTGAAAAATGTTTGGAAAATACCAGAAATGCATACTTATATAAAGTATAAAATATATAGATTGAACAAATACTTAATCTATATAGACTACTAAATACAGATTAAAGTGTGTGTGTGTGTGTGCGTGCGTGCGTGCGTGCGTGCGTGCGTGCGTGCGCCCCCCCCCCCCCCCCCCCTCCCCCCCCACCCCCCCCCCCCCCCACCCCCCCCCCCCCCCCTCCCCCCCCCCCCCCCCCCCCCCCCCCCCCCCCCCCCCCACCCCCCCCCCCCCCCCCCCCCCCCCCCCCCCCCCCCCCCCCACCCCCCCCCCCCCCCCCCCCCCCCCCCCCCCCCCCCCCCCCCCCCCCCCCCCACCCCCCATCCCCCCTCCCCCCCCCCCCCCCCCCCCCCCCCCCCCCCCCCCCCCACCCACCCCCCTCCCCCCCCCCCCCCCCCCCTCCCCCCCCCCCCCATGCGTGCGTGCGTGCGTGCGTGCGTGCTAACATTTTTTCCACCACTAGCAGGGTGGAAAATGGGAAGATTTAATTTTCACCGCTTTCCAGCTTAGCCAAATTGAAACAAAATGATTTAGCTTACCTGAAAAATTTACTAAATATTTCCTCCACAAACCATTAGTTCATCTATTCAAGAAATTGCCATGTTCAGGACACTTATGTTCATCTTTAACCCATGAGTTATCAAAAAAAAAGAACCCTCTTTTTAAAATTTTCAGTTCATCTGAAGTAAGTTACACTCACTTTATCACGGTGTTGCAATACCACTTGAATTCTACAGCCATAACTCTTTACAACTTGTGCTAAAAACGGAAGCTAAGTTCCAACATAACCCAAACCTGCCTTTTAGATATATTTTGCAAGTAGAAAATTTACTTCTGTTTGCAAAGACTTTTGTATATGTGCTGCCAAAACATGAACTGTTTGCACAGACTTGAGAACTTGTTTTGATTCTGTTTCTGAAAATCAAAGTTCTGGACACTGAATCCTAGAAAGACCTGTGGCTATGCTCACCACAAAACCGCTTAAATTACTTTTGTGTACATCCTTGCGCCCATGCATCTGTCATTCTAGAAGACAGAGCTATGTGCTTTGGGGAGTTAGTCCAGCACCCCTTAATCTGGCCCAGTGTCCTCAGGTGAGGTGAAAGATGCTGGTGTCTCCAGGGCTAAAGTCTATTTCACCTGCTAGTCCAAAAGGGACTAGATGGGACTACCTTGTCCTTTGCCTTAGGTGGTAAAATATCTCCGATTGCCCATTGCTTATTACGGGAATGAAACACACAAGCAAGATGTTTAAAGAAATCTAACATTTGAAACCCGAGCATATGCAGAAAACACCAAAGGTATTTTCAAACATGACACCAAGAATGCCTCTTTGATTCCAAAGAACGTCTCCTGAGTATCACAAAGAGGAGACAGATTGTATTTTTCACAGGTTCTCTGCATCTGAGGCTTTGCAGGCAAATATGACAACCCACCTCTTCAAAACTGCCTAATTTAAACAAGTACCCACAAAAAATAGTCGTCCAAAAATAGCCAAGAATTAAGGACGAGAGGTTGAGGAAAATAATATTCTTTTTTTAAGGTACCACCAATTCACTTTCAACATATGACAATCCAAATTAGTGACTCCAAAATATTCTGTTCAGCGCAATCCTTCCGCAAACCAAGGTTGTGTCTTCCTTTACTGAGTCATTCCATCTCTTATTTAAATTTTCTCCTTTTCTGTTGCCACCAGTTTTCTCAAGCATTACTTCTATTTTCCAGAGAAGTGAACATAATGCTTTAAGAGAATGCAGACTCTACCAAGAACATGCAAATGATGTGTACATTTTTATCTGACCATATTGGATACAGGAAGCATGTCATACAAGAATCTATACAGGTATGTGCGTATAAGATGTCAGTTCGCAATCTGAGCTTCATAATTAAATTATATTTTGTAGTGGCATAATTTTAGGAGAAAAATAACACTTAAAAAACTTAAGCCTTAGAAAGATGAGTGATTTTATGTTGACTTTATGTTGAAATACATACATGCACCTGTGCGTGCAATGGTCACAAAGTGCTGTCACTAAGGGTTTCAGGTTATAATTTCAAAAACAACTGCTGTAGCAGCTGCTTGACAGACAGATGTTGGGCAGATTGCCATACGGATCACTGACACCACACATATTCCTTATGCAATTGCCAGTGGCATGGAAACCAATGAGCGATCCATAAGATGGACTCCCTACATCTGAGATCTGAACAGAATCGTGTGTAAAAAAGCTATTCAGAGTGACCTCCACGTGACTGTGTTTAAGACAAGAAATATGATTAACAAGAAGCATCCGCACACACTAAGGATACCTGGATGAACAGTGAGAAGATCCCCCTCCAGCACAACTGCACAACTCTATAGTTATTCCTGGCTGCGAATGAATATACATTTCACCACAGTACTATTACACAGTGCTTGCCATGTTCATATCAAGTAATATGTACATAAACCCATTTCCGTCCGCTAGTCTAGGCAGGATTTAAGTACTGTATAAGATTATCAAATGACAATTTGACCATTTCTCCACCTATAACTTAACAAAAGAACCACAAGGAAGATCACAGAAGAAGAAGAAAAGAACCCACTACCATGAAAGCAATGACCTTGACCAACCTGAAAAGGAGCGCCGTTTGATATTCAACTCATTTGTCACCCGTACTTCGGTGCATAGTTTCAGCATCAGTAACATTGTACTTATCATGATAATGCTCTGCAACAACAGTGGGGACTCAAAATGCCTCCCAAGCCTAGAAGGGGACAAAAAAAAATGAAGACATATCAGAGAATGAACACCTCGGAGTCGGTACTCTTTGAAAAGTGAAACAACTACATCAGCTTTAAAATCCATAAAGGTATAAAGCAAAACATATATCATAGCTATGTTGATATACTTTATATATGGCCTGGCATTACTGACCACATCATGTTATACAATGAACTTTCACTTGGAAGGCAGCCACAAATCTACCACCATGGACAGAACTGCTGTTAAAACTAGACAATCAAAAGCAAAGCAAAGTGTTCTGCTTATATACCGCCCCATACTACTACAAGTAGTCTCTGGGCGGTTTACAAAAACTGAGTGCAGGCTTTGCCCCCCCAGCAAGCTGGGTAACATTTTTCGACCTCGGAAGGATGGAAGAGTGAACCTTGAGCCTGCTACCCGGGGATTGAACCCAGGTCGTGAGCACAGTTTTTTTGTAGTACACTTAACCAACGACTACAACATTACTACCCTCAACATTAGTGGCTTGCGAAACATTTCCTCAGGCCTTGCAAAATGCAGACCCCCTCTTCCCTTGCAAAATGCAGATCTAGAACAGCAACATTCCAACGGGTACTTTCAAGATCTTCAGTATGGGACAGCATATCATCTCTCCAAAATCACTGCATCCCACTGCTTTTACTGTCAAGAAATGTCTTGTAATCCTAAACTGGAACTTGCCATCCTTTATCTGAAGTCCGTTAGATACAGCATTGACCTTTGCGGCCACAGGAACATCCTCTCTAGAACTATGTGCAGTTACTGCTTTACAAAAGAAAAATGCACTTCTTGGCAGGCATATACAAATATCTCCCCCGTATATTCTCAAAGGCTTTCATGGGCTGGGATCCAATAGTTTTTGTGATTTTTTCGGGCTGTTTGGCCATGTTCTGGAAGTTTTTCTTCTGACTCTGTGGCTGGCATCTTCAGAGGGCAAGGAGCTCAGGAAACTATAACCCAGAGCACAGAGAGAACCCCTAGTTCCCTGAGCGCCTTGCCCTCTGAAGATGCCAGCCACAGAGTCTGGTGAAACATCAGGAAGAAAAACACAGCTAAACAGCCCGAAAAACTCTCCCCTGTACTTTGAATCCTCTGATGACAGTGGTTCCCAACCTTGGGGGCCCAGATGCTCTTGGACTACAACTCCCAGAAGCCTTCCCTGCTAGTTGTGTTGGCCAGGATTTCTGGAACATATGGGGCTCCAAAACTGGGAACCACTGTAATCCGAGATTATGTTAGGGTAGCCTTTTACCTTTGTCTGCCAATAGAAAAAAGAAATCTATACAGAAATAGATTCGTGCCAATAGATTCAAGACACAGTCAAGAGATGTGAATCGATTTCTCTCACAAAAACCACTAGAGGGAAATGCTCTTCACTTATTCAGATTCAGATTTAAAAAGCCCAATATAAAACATATGTAAAGTGGTACCTCAACTTACGTTTTTAATCTGTTCTGAAGGCATCTTCAGAAGTTGAACAATTTGTAAGTTGAACAGCGGTTTCCCATAGGAATGCATTGAAAAGCAATTAATCTGTTTCAGAGGGAACAGATTAATAGGTTTTCAATGCATTCCTATGGGAAGACTGTCCAGACCCCCCTCAATCAAGGGCCGCCGAAGGCTGCTTTCTGCAACCCCGCCAGACAGCTTACTTTGACAGGTCCAACCTGTCGTAATCAGCTGGAGGGGTATAGAGAGCAGGCTTCAGCTGGCCTTGATTGAGGAAGAAACCCAGGTGGTTTGGAAGGGAAGTACTTACGTCCGAGTATGTGCTTGCTTGGAGGTAAGTGCTTCCCTTTTGGCAGCCTTTTGTTTTCCGCTTTCCTGCCAGACATATGACTTTGACAGGTCGGACCTGTCAAAGTCAGCTGTCATGCGGAGCACACAGCAGTATTCGTAAATCAAATTATTCGGTTGTTGAAGCAACTGTATATCAAGGTACCACTGTACACATAACTGGCAACATCTAAACATGCTGAACTAATGTGCCTATCTTTCAAGCTTTTAAAAATCTAGGCACATAAAAATAGGCAACTCTCACTTGAACATAAACTGAGCTAGCAGAACGTGTTTTACTGACAAAAAGAAAGGAGAAGAGATAAGAAAAGGAAAGGGGATATAAAAGTAAAGATTTATTTCAGTGTGAGGATTTATAGATCAAAATTTACTCCTTCAGACACAAGGAATATGAATACCGTATATATATTTATAGTTATATTTCTGTTTACACAGATGTGGACGCAAATAATAAAATACAATAAATGTTCCCTTTATCTGTGTGTATGGGCAAGCACACAAAGCCCTATCAGGTCTGTGCACTGGCAGCTGGAGTTGCTGCCTTTTTAGTTTTGGTTTCAGACGTTTCATGTTCCTAGGCGGTTGACTGGGCAGTGCACTTTCGTGACTGCCACGCTGCCCAGCAGCAGGGGGTGTGGGGTGCTGGGGGGCAAAATGGTGAGCCACGTGGCATAGCTTTTACCCCCAGCATCCCCCCGCTGATCACTAATCACAGATAAATGAATCCGCGGATGGTGAACCAGTGGATATGGTAGCACTACTGTATAAGCATTTTCTCCAAAGTATCATCCAGTAAATGCTCCAAACCGTAGTGTCCCAGCCATCATGCCACTTTCACGTAGACACAATATATTGAAGACTGCCACTGTCAGATAGATCTATACAGGTTCTTTACCGCAAACTATGCTGCAAAGCTAAATCAGTTGAATGGCACAAAACATAACAATGCACTGCAGTTAGCCTATTAATTGAACAATATGAAAACAGACCTGCAGGAAATTACTCATCTATCATGTAATCATCAAAAACCTATAAACAATATGTAAACAAATGTGTAAACAGTGACAATACTGTCTACAATGCAAGGCAGATACATTGCTGCAGCGCTGTGCTTGTAACAAAAAAAAGTAATAATAATCATGAAGCAACAAATGGCTGAAGCAAAAAAGAGGTGGAGAAAGGGGCAGGAATATGAGTGCAGAAAACACTTTTGAACATGCTCACAGTTCTACTGAAGTGCTTTTCACTGGGGAAAAACTACATCCCTGTTTTTTCTTCAGGTCTATTCATCTTCAAACACTAACCAAATTCCCATACGTCAGGGCTGTTCAACTTTGAATAGTCCATAAGCACCTTTTGCTCACAGCATGTCCCCGCGGGTTTTCTCAAGGGTGCGCGCAAGCGCGCACACACACAGTCCTCGGGACTGCTCTACCTGCCCCCCCCCACTCCACCAAGCTCCGTGGTGCTGGTGGCAGCAGCGGAGGAGGAGGAGCGCCCTCTTGCCCCCCACCAAGCTCTGCGGTGGCAAGCACACCCGCTCACCCCCCCAAAGCCCCCCCCCCAGCTCTGTGGCACTGACGGTGTTGGAGGAGGAGCAAGAGGAGCACTGTTCGCCCCTCCACCAAGCTCCATGACACTGACGCTGGCAGTAGAGGAGAAGGAGGAGCTCCTGCCCGCCCTTCCCCAACCACCCACCAAACTCCGCAGCGCTGGCGGTGGTGGCAGAGGAGTGCCCCCATGTCGGGAGGTGGGCAGGGACCTGGCGGGGGACTTCTTAGCACCCTGCAGGCTAAAAGTCACCCGCAGTCGACGTATTGTGCAGGCCTGCCATACGTAGTTTGGTATACTAGTATGGTATACATAGAGTACATTCAGAAGTCTTTAAGTCAAGAGGAATGGTATTCAACAGAAGAGTGATGATCAACAGTGCAGGCTCATGAAGGAATGCAGAATGTCCTTTTGGTGGGGAAGGCAGATAAGGATGAAAGGATCATCCTTTGATTACAAAAGGAGTCCTGAGGGTGCAAAGAAGCTAAAGGAGAGAAACCAAAGAAGGGAAATGCAGAACCACATTAGCTAATAAAGGCCTTACAGTGGACTGTGACTCAGACAATGGAAGCAAGTGACAAAGAATAGAGACAAACTGCTGAGGTTTTACAGAAAGGATTGTTTCTGTTTCACAAAGGAAACAACGGAAAAAGAAGTTTGGCAACAAGAGCCAGGAAACTAGATTTCACATTACAGTACTTTAACCAAAATATGCAACTCCTCAGCCGCACATTTATAATAAGTATTATTAGAAACCAAACAAAGGACAAATTTAAGATGCATAAGAAAGGATTTATTCAATGAGGTTGAGAAACTTGCCCTCCCAAGGAAATTAATTTACTGATGTCACTTAGTTTTATTGCAGATTTAGATTTGGAAACCAACCAAATGTTACTGAAGGGTTCATGTTTTATAACTATATAAGATACTCGTTATAAAACCTACAGACGACTTTCAGACAATTGGCTGCTATCCAAATTCTTCTTCCTGAATTATACAGAGTTCTCCCTAACTCCCTTATAGTCTCATTGATAAGCAGTATTAACATCTGAAAGGAAGGCTTTCAAGAGCCTCGTTTTACTGACTTTGTAAATATTGATTTTTATATGTGCATTTTTATATTTTTTGCATCTGCTACACAACTGAGTCAAGATAAGGGACAGTGGGTCTTCTTGAAGAGAGATATACAGTCAAATAGTTCACCAAAGTCTGATACTTTCAGGACAAAACATATTCTCTATAAAAAACCAAAAAGCATCTTAACTGCAACAATCTCCATTACATACCTTTGGACACTCTGCTTACTTCCTAGTAGCATTGTAACCCCATCCCCCCATTATTAAAACAAGTAGTAGCACAATGTAAACAAAGCTATGTACTACTAAAGACCAGTAATTTAGTACAGTACATACATAAAGCATCAAGGAAGCAATAGTCTATGAATGAGAAAATAGCAATAGAATCACATTTTCCTGAATCCATTCCCACTACCCACCAATAAAAGCTCTGGGAAATCTTCAATTAAATTGTTGTGGGTCAAATTAGCCTACGTGAGTTGGCTCCTGCCTACTTTCTTTAAACTTGTCCTGCTCTATCTAGAAATACACTTTAAATGTTCCTGTTTTAATTCCATAACAGCACGGAAATACTATTGTTCACAGTAAAGTTGTGTAGTCACTCTGTAACGCTCGTGTCCAGAAATAAGGAAGCAGCAGCCCTGCACACTTTTAGTTCTGGCCCCACCCAGCACCAGGACACAGCTCCTGGTAGAAGACCTACCCTAACTACAGTATTATCGACAAAAACAGGATCCTCACATGTGTGCTAGAAAGTGCTACACAGTTTTCCATGGACCAACATCCAAAGTAAACACATGCCTTCATCATATTTACTGACAGAATAAAAGGGCTTCTACCATTTGGTTATGTATACAATGGGTAGGATCAAAAGATACACTGGTTGTGTATTTGACCTTCCACTGTCAAAACAATTTTGGATTCTAAGGAAGAGGACTAAAAATAATTTCCATGAATATATACCAGAAAGTAGGGTCCACTGAACTCAATGGGACTCACTTTTGTGTTAACACACATGGTGGACAACCATCATTATGAAGTCTTGATGAATACCAGAAAGATGAATACCAGAAAGCTAGATGAGGGTATATATGTCCAATTAATAAAATAAAATAAAATAAAATAAAATAATTGACTTAAAGGTACTCTGTTGTTATTCTACAGCCTACCACATAGATTCTAGAGGAACTCCAAAGCAGCACAAGATGCAACAGCAGAGTCTTTAATAAAAGCATTATCAATAGCATTCCCTATTTAAAAGAAGTGCTTCTACTCACACATCTATAGCTTTGTATCAAAGCCTTTATTTATCACTTGAATCACTGAAACTAGCACCAAGAAAAGTTGTTTAACTACTGCTAAGACCGTACACCAATCGCAAGCTTTTAGGAATCTCTTCTGCTTTTGTTTGCCTAGGAAATCACAGAGACTAAATCACAAACATCCAGAGACATTAGGCAAACACATACATCTCAATCAACTGCTGATAAAAGGGCTATTTATACACCCCATTTTTGCTAGACTGTACAATCTGCATCAGCACACAGCCATCCCTTCCAGTATTTGTTATGTTTGTGAGGGAAACTTCTCCGAGCAAGAAAGAGTGACCCCTGCACAGCGCAAGGCAGAGGGGGATGCATGGCTGGAGAAGCAAAAGAGCAGTGGAACATTCCCGAAAGAAGCCCCTCTGGATCCTCACGACAGAACCATGCTATGGAAGGGGTTTTATGATGCTCTTAAGATCATAGAGGAACAGAAGGAGAAGGAAAAGGAAGAGGCCTCTGGTGTGGCAGGAAATAAGGGAGAAGAAATGGCAGGAAGGCCCCACCAATCAGGAGTGGTGGAGGTGGGGTTTGGAGAAGCTAAAAAGGGGAAGCCAAAGGTTCTACCTCCAGATTGGGAGTGGCTTTGGATGGAGGATCCATGGACGGGAAACTGGGAAAGGATGGTGATGCCCAAGAAGGAGGCAGAGAGTTATAGAAGAAGGGTGCACAAAAAAGGTTGTTCCTATTGGGGAGAGAGAGAGGCCCGCAAATAAAACCACAAGAGGAAGGAGATAAGAAAGACGTTGGGACTGGAACAATGGCTGGCCAAGGTGCGGGAGGAGGCCAAAGCCGGGAAGCTGAACACCCAGATGGATTTGACCCAGAGGGACGACTATCCATTACGACCCCGTCAGCCGAGTCGCCCTGGACACAGATCAATTTCGGAGGTTGGGGTGCAAGTGGGGAAACCCCGTCTCTCCAGGAAGGAGGTTGGAATACAAGTGGGGGAGCCACGGCTCTTCGAGAGAGAGGAGGAGATAAGTGGTGGGTGCAGCTGTCCCCAGGTGGAGGTGGGGAATTTGATTTCTCTTTAAGGACTCCCAATTATGAAGGAAAGAATAATCCATTTGTTACAGAAGTTAAGGATGTTGAAACTGTTGTAAGGAAAAGAACCTCATTTTTAGTTGAAGAACCAATAAAAAGTTCTGTTTATTCGTTTCAAGACATGCCTTCTTTGAAATTGGAAGGGCGGGAAGCCTGGGCAAAGGCAGAACCCTCACAATGTTGACCCCCCAACAATTCTTGTTCTGGTAATACACACATGTGACATCTTGCTCATGCACCTGGATCACTGCAATTGATTCAGGGTTACAAAACCACAAACAGCTACCAGTTACACAGGTTTGCTGCATCATCTGATTACCCTTATCAGAGATAAAGAAGAATGTGCTAAAATGGCACAAATAAATAAGCCAGTGAGGAAGCTTTATAAACTATGGCTGAGTATCAAGAGAGCCTCTAATTAAGAGATACTGACCAAAATCACTCTAGAGTAACCCCTTTCAATAAGTTGGGATTCACATAACTCCTCCATACATTCCAGTGATTTAAATGGGCCTACTCTTACAGGTGACTAACAATGCTAAAGTAGGTCACAGCTAGAGCAGCCCCATCTGAATCAATGAAACTTGTCAAGTTGATTACCCAAGTACCCGGTGATTTAGGAGTCCTGCTCTAGTGCAATTCAATATGCTAAGCAACTGAATTTTGGTCACTCTTTCTTCACCAGAAACCAATCTCTACAACCTCTCCTACCCTTCCCCCACTCTTACTGTAATATTTCAGATGCTTTCAAAAAACAATAAGCATGTGAGCATGCTATTTCCCCTTCTAAGCCCAATTTACTATAAATCATCCAAAGGCCTTCGGTTACGAACAAAAAAATAATTTAAAAGTATTAATTGAACAAGGTGGCAGTTCTTCCAGGATAGTCTCATTCAGTTCCTTGTGAATAACCAGATATTTGTTATTTATTTAATTTCATATCCTCCATTTTCTTTCTCTCACTTACACACCTGACAGATGCAAAATAATAAATAAGCATAACTATTTAAGATGGTTGTCTGAGATCCCATTAGCCAGTGCTTTTCCCCAGTTCTAATAGGATGGCAGAAAATGTTTCTGAGCAGACGAGTCTACAGCTCCTACCAGACACTTCTTTGTGCACCATTCTAAGGCCTGCATCTTCAACTCTGCTGGTTTCCTTTCTACTTTTCCTTCTTTTGAGCTTTTTTTTCTGAACATCTTATCTGGCCTCAATTTTTCCCAGTCCTGTCTGCTTCCTTGCACTTGCTCTAGTTTCCCCTGGCTCCCTCAAGGCAAAACCCACTTTAAGCCTTGAATTCAATCAATCCCACTGCATTTTCCTAAGGAGAAGCTTCTATTGAGAAGAATAATCACATCGTGCGTAGTGTCGCTACAGTCGTGACCGACTCTTTGTGCCCCATGTCCATGGAGTTTTCTTGGCAGGAATACTGGAGTGGTTTGCCAGTTCCTACTCCAGGTGTTTACAGCACCTGGTATTCCTTGGTGGTCTCCCATCCAAGTACTAACCAGGGCCGACCCTGCTTAGCTTCCGAAATCAGGCGAGATCGGATGTGCTTAGGGCATCTAGGCAGCTAATAATCACATCACCCCTACACAAATAACAGAATGTAGCATGCTATCCTGAGGCACAAGCATGGCATCTCACTGGAGGTGTCCCCTAGAGCAGTGGTTCTCAACCTGTGGGTCCCCAGATGTTCCTGGACTGCAACTCCCAGAAGCCTCCACCACTTGTCCTGGAAGAGATTTCTGGGAGTTGCAGTTCAGGAACATCTGGGGACCCACAGGTTGAAAACCACTGCCCTAGAGTCACTCTAGACTAGTGGTGGCGCCAAAGGTGTCACTCGGAGCCCTTTCTGTGGGCACCCGCATCTCCCCTTCAAAGATTAGTTGTGAGGATAGGGTATATGCATACAATACAAGGGTATTTTAATGTGGGTGACATATAAACATGAACAGAATAGCAATTTACTATTGTAATAACCAATGGCACAAGATAAAAGACACAGCTCCTCTCATGTGTACATTTCAATATGCAAAATTCCTTCTATTTGGGGAATAGAGAGACGTTACTCTGTTACTCTATGTCAGGGGTGTCCAAACTTTTTGCAAGGAGGACCAGATTTGGTGAGGTGAAAATCTGTGTGGGCTGGCCATTCAGCCTGAAAGGGGAAGAAAGGGTGTGGTCTGTGTGAAACAGCCACAAATGCTCCAGTTTCCGGGCACCCAAGAGCCCGGTGGCTGTTCCACCAAGATGCACTACTGCTCACATATGCTGCCCTCCCTCAAAAGGAGGTGGGGAAGATGCTGCAGGAACGGGTAGGCAGGGCAGTGGCTGAGAGGATGGACGGAGGTAAGGTGGGCAGGCAAACCATAAAACTGCAAGCTGATGTCTCTAGCCAGCACAGGGAAGGGCCAGCTAGCGGGCATGATTGGCAGGCTGAGCTGGCAGGGAGAAGCTGAGGGACACTCAAAATTTTAAATTGGGCCACATTTGGCCCCCAGGCTGCACTTTGGACATGCCTGCTCTATGTTACTCTTACTCTGTGTTTCTTATGCTTTATGCAGTGTTATAAGTGCTCTTTCAGTTGGAATTGATTGACGTGCCTACAACACTAATTGTCTCGGTCAAGTGCAGGACAGCTTCTCCATCAGTTGCACAGAGACAGGACATGACAATATTTTGCTCCAGCTGAACACTATTAGCATTTGGGGGCAACAATTCATGGAGCAGATCTATTTACCGGTAGTGACAACAGCCCCTTAGTACATAGAATCAAAATGAATACCACAGATGCTCGTGAGCAACAACACAGGAGTGAACAACTAATACCCTACCCCAGCACCACCACTCCCATTTGTTGCTGAATGTATAGAGGCTGTGAACGGCCTTCTGACAGAAAACTGACACTTTTTGTCATAGAAAGACCTTCACATTTTAAATGTGCCACTAAGTGTTTAAATTTCTCACATCTACAAAACACTCACCTACAAAGCAAACAGCACTTATACAATTCTCCTTCAGTCAATGCAGAAAGAAGAATCTAAAAAAGCAGCAATCCCTTCTGAAGGTCAGGTGCAGATATAAAGGACAATCTAAAAGCAACAGCCAGACAGAATTTTCAGGAACATTTGGCTTCTGCCCAATTTTCTGATTGCCCATTACAAATATAAAAGCTACAATGCAACCTCAACTGTTATCTCTAAACAAATCAGAATGAAGGGAAGGCCTCTACTACTCAATTTTTGGATTTAAAAATATCAAATGCTTACAAGTATAATGACTAACTGGTAATATGCTAACATTTTTAATTTAACTGTTGGATGAGAGTGGAAAGAACTTGAATTATTTCAAAGAAAGTTGAAAGGGTGGCGATGGTAATGATAAACCAGAGTCCTACAGAAAACAGAGAATATTGTGTTGTTCAAACACTGGCCTAGGATCTCAGACATCGTATGCACAGAATTGACAGTAAGTTCGAATGTTACAGCCTAGAGAAAAAATCCTACAGCAAACACACTATATTTTTCTTCCTTTTGCACACCAGTATGTATTTACTTTACAGTGCCCCTTTCTTTGCCTGTTAAGGTTTATCAAACAAATTGAATAAACAGGCCATCGGTGAAAGGCAGTGAAAGGTATGCTTTTCCAGAATTCCCCCAAACACCTTGAATTCTCCAGAAGACTTTAGAAAAGCATAGCTATTCCTTTATTGCCTGGGTGGGGTGGGGTGGGGTGGAGGGCAGCTGAAAAATTTAAAATACAGATTATGATCCCTACACTAAAACATTTTTTAAAAAAAACATTTTTAGTTTTCTAATAAAAGGTATCACCTACTCTTGAATTCTAAAACAGTGCCCTAGTTCTAGAAGTTATATTACCATAAAAGCATAGCTGTGGATTTGGATTATTAATGAAAAAGTTATTAGTGGTCTCAGAAGTTAAGAACAATTTGTTCTCAAAGCACTTCCTAATACCAGAATTACATAATATTGCCATCATCCAACAGCAGAAATTGCACTTAGAAACACAGTAATCAACAGGTAACATCTGTGACAGGGCTACTCAAGAGTAGCAAATGTTCTTTAATAACTGATTTTTGAACTTTAAATAAAAGAACAAAGCACTTTCCAGTGTGAGAACTGATGTTTCCTCCTGGTTATGGAAAGAGCAAATAGTTACAAAATTATAAAAATGGCAACTATCAATATGAGACAAATACTATATTAAACTGCATCCAGTTTTTTGGGGGGAGGTTGAGATGAGACTGTTTAGACTGACTCAGACATTTGGGAGGCAAAACTAGTAGACAGTCTAGATAACTCCAATGAGTCTTGCAGTGGTAACAAATGAATCTCATAATCACATGGTATTTCATAACTTCCAACAGGTTGCTATTGACCTCTTTAAGGAGTTCCTATCAGTCATTTCTTTCCTCTCTAAATCTCAGCCCTTGTAAAGCTAACCCATTAACACCAAGATTACATAGGAGGCGCAAAGAGCAGATCCTGCACCTGCAGGAAAATGCTATGAAAGAAAGATTATATCTGAGATTAGAAAAAGAGCCAACAAAATTATGGTAAATCAAACTAACCTGCATCCTTCCCAATACAATTGTTTGACTGCCTATAAAACATAAATATGTTTAAAAACTGCAGCCATAGAGCATTATCACTCAAATGTGTAAAAACTACACATTTGGCACCAGCAATAAAAATATCCTGGACCAAACCAGGAGCTATCAGCTAGCTCTCCAATGGTCAACTTTGAGATGCGTTCAACAAGAGATAACGTTAGGTCATCACCTTCCATTCTCCTTTCAGTCACGGAAAAAGTGAATTTCTCAGCTGGGATTAAAACGTATAAAAATGTAAGTACACAAAATAAAAAATACGTCATCTTTTTTAAAATGTTCACCACATAATGGACTTCTGCTGGCAGTCATATGAGATGTTATTTTGATAGGCATATAACGTTAGCAGAGAAATGGCAAGTCATGGTCTTGACAGTAAAAATACTCATTAGGAAGAACACAAGTCAAACAACATATTCTGCAGCCTTAAAGATTTAGAATATTCTATTGTCTAGCTCCTTATAACCAGGGTGGGAAACCACAGACTTCTAGATGTTGCTGAATTGCAACGTACCTCAAAATACTGCTCAGGACTGATGGGTATTGTTGTCCATCAACATCTGCAAGGCCTCGTTTAGTCTCATTACAGGTACAGCCTTGCAACAGATGTGTCAAAAATGTCCACATTCTATAGACTTTAAGTAAAATAATCTGTCTAATGAAAAGCAAGACTTTATTTCAGAAACAGAAAACAAAACAATATAAAACTAATCAGCAATATTCTAAGATCCTGACTGTACTTCATACACAGTACTCTTGCCAAATGAGTACTTTCGTCTTGTCCAAAGGATAGTCTCCAAATGTAAAGTGAATTTGAAAGGTGGATCCTGATGATCAAACAGAGTACCATAGGGAACAAATCTCTGGTGCTAATTACTTTCACTGGGGTTGAATTTGGCACCATGTTTTAAAATATGTATTTCATTCTCAATATTTTCACAGCCGTAATCAGCAAATCAAGTAGAAAGAAAACACTCATCTTAGTAGCAGAGTCACCTTACCAAAAGAGTATCCTTAAAATGTTTGCAACCAATAATACTAAGCACACATAGGTTGAAAAGCCATCTGTATTCTGGGTCCTTTTGATGTCTCGGTACTGTGGGATGTATGGCACCACACCTCCAAAGACAATGGCTGCAGATGCACTCCAGGATATCAACTTTTGAATGGGAGCTACCAGCCACTCCCAGCCATCTGCTTCCATGATGGGCAAGATGAAGTCTCTTAGCATCAGGAATGCTGCTGAAAGGAGATTCCCTTTTCCTTCTTCTTTACACTTTATCGATGTTTATTCATACCTATGCCACCTCTCCAAAGTATATGTGGCATTCCTTACACATCCCTAATACAGCAAAAAAAAGAGAAAAAGTCAAAATTACAAAAGAATACTTAAGCGAATTATCAGAAAAAATCTTTTTATTACATCAAACCTAGCAAAATCACAAAACTCTAGAAAAGCCCATCTGCGTTACTCATCTAGTGCCAGCTCTACTATGTTGACATTCAAACTGTATTTGATTTGACAAGAAATTGATAGTTATCACTCCTCATACAACTGCCTACTAGAAAACACCTGGCAAGACATAATAGTCATCACAGAGTTTTCAGTGCTTATAAATGAAGACGTATAAATGAAGACGACTATTGGTTTCAAGCTGCTAGTACAGTGGTGGCGAACCTTCGGCACTCCAGATGTTTTGGATCACAATTCCCAGAATTCCGAGCCTAGATTACCAGTGACAAAGGACCTTGGGAGTTGTGGTCCAAAACATCTGGAGTGCTTAAGGTTCACCACCACTGTACTAGGATCTCATAAAGAACAGCTAATGGTCCACACATTACTTCATAACAATAAGCATGGAGACTATTCAAGTTATAAAAACAGACAGAGGCAAATTAGACTGTGCATTGCATGACATGAAACCTGGAATCACAATCAGACACAAACTGATAAATAAAATGTAATGGAAGCATGAGAGAGTCAGCATCTCCATGCATCTGAAGAAAGGGCCTTCAGTCCATGAAATATCCCAAATGAAACTTGCTTGTCTTTGAAGTATCACATATCACAAATTTATAAGTTTCCATGACTATGCATCTACAACAAACCTAATCTTCATTCTCAGAATGAAGAAATAGCTAGATTTGGTTGTTTATGTAGTCAATAACAGTACAGAAACGTTTATCATTGTAATTCTAAAAGAATGCCGAGTAAAACCTTTACCAGACTACTGGTTTTTTTAAATCTGACCTGAGTCCTGTGAGTCATTCCTTCAGACTGGACATTCCAGATTGTGGGGTAGAGGAAAAAACAGAAAAGTTTTTTTTTAAAAAAAAAAACAAGCCCTTCCCTCACCAGGTGATGAACTGTTAGGGTCTCTGTTAAAATATTCCAATATGTGATACCAGATGTCATCTCATGCAATGCAGTTCTCATCTGAGTCTCTGACTCAGTTTACATCAACAGCTTTCAGTTCCAGCTGTTTCTAGATTACCAGTAAACTAATCTATACAACTATTTTAAATTAAAACATATTTGAAACAGCTCATCATATCTGCTGATTGTGAGATGATACACCCCTCTTGGTGAGTTTTTCCACCCTAGAATACATTACACTTGAAGGCTGCATTGAACAATGATTAAAATCATCTACAACAGGATAAAAGCACCACTCCCTCTAAATTAAACAAAAGTCTACTTCAGATTATAGGAGCGTTAAGCAGATGATCTATGAGTGCCTCAGAGTTACTGAAATCCTAGTCAATCGAAACTCAAGTACTGTACTGTTACTGTAGCTTTTTTTTAAGTGTGTTACCCAAATAGCTTTCAAAAGCATAGCAAGGTGTTTTTATCACTTTACTGTTGCTAAATCATAAGAATTAGCAGTACTGGATAAAAGAGCATGCATTTTCAAGATGGCACACACATGGCTCTTTAAGCATAAATTCTGAACTGGCAACCAATCCTGTGCATTGGAAGAACTGGGGGGGTGCCTGTTTTAAGACAGACTTTTAAACTGCATATTCTACAACTGTTTATAAAGTCCAAATATTTCCCAAGTAATTTGGAGCATTTTTAAAAGTAAAAGTTTTTCACTGGTTATTTATCCAACACTCAACTGAGAGCCAGGATAAGGGGTTAGGCAGGGAAAGTGGGATTCAATTCCTACTTCGCCTTGAAATTCACTGGGTGAATTTCTCGCAACCTCCCTTCACTTTGTGATAAGCACCAGGTGAGAATGAGGATAATAGTGCCTGCCACTGTTGATTCCTGGTCTCAACGCCACCTTTACATAATTTTAAGAAATCACAGCCCCTGTGGATGGACATTAACATATCTTATTTTTGTTTGTTTGTTTCTTTATGTATTTCTATACCACCCATCTTCCATAGCAGAACTCTTGGCTGTTTACAACATTGTCAGCTTAACTGCTTCTCAGATGTTTTAAAGGGGCTGAAAATGAAAGACCCCTCTCCAAGAATGCCTAGTAAACATCAGCAAACCAAGAGAAGGCATTACAATACTAAACTGAACTCCCCCGCTGTTCCAAATCATGTCTTCTTGATCAACCTTCCTGGAAAGGGCTGGGCAGGCTTCTTCAATACAGTATTCTGTTTTTAGGCTTGCCTGTTGTCTAACCTTCCCATACAGGGTCCTAACTAAGAGTCCTGTAACAGCTTAAACACTCACGGGTTCCTTATAACAAGGCTTCCCCACCCCCACCCCCGCCCCCCAGCGAAATCCTTACAAGGTGAATTGGGAGCTGCTGAATCTCCTGTACAGCAGATCCATCCTGGTTAAAATAAAAATAAAAAAGCAAGCCCCCCCCCCAAAAAAACCCCTGGGTGGTGGTGGTGGTGGGAGTTCTCCTCCACACAATAAAAGGCCACCAAAAACTCTTCGGGGACATTTCCTCTTCCTTCTCCCGGACAGAGAGCGCCTTCCGTGCCTCTCGCGCAGCGACTGGTCCGCCCGCCTCGGCATGGGCAGCAGCGGCAGCTCCCGGGGAACCCCAAAACAACGCACGGGGGTGGGGGGAGGCTCCCAGGGGAGGGGCGAAGACGGAGCCCAGGAATCCCTTATGTTTTTTCGGGGTGGGGGTGACTTTTCGCAGCCTCCCTCTCCCAATCCCCGCTTACCTTGGCACTCGCCCCCCGCCCCTCCTGCTGCTGCTGCTGCTGCTCAGCAGCGAGCGGGGCCCTCCTCCGACCCAGAGCGGCGCATCTCTTCCCCCCGGCGGCCCGCCGCCTCGGCGCCGCCCGGCAACTGCGCTTCCGCCTCTCGCGGCGGCCCTTTCGGAGCCCGAGGAGCCCGGCGGCGGCGGCAGCATCCAGGAGGAGCAAGAGAACCACCAGCCCTTCACTTCTGTGACATCACACTCGCCAGGAGCGCCTCCGTCCATGAACAGCACCGCCCTTTCCCTCCGGGCTCCGCCTCTCCTGGGTCCTAGAGGCCCCCCTCTCCACGGTCCGAAGCGAGCGACTGGAGGAGGAAGCCCGGAAAAAGGAACGCCTGCCCGTTCCTTTCTGCCTCGGGCCAGTCTCTCTCTCTCTCTCTCTCTCTCTCTCTCTCTCTCTCTCTCTCTCTCTCTCTCTCTCTCTCTCTCTCTCTCTCTCTCTTTTTCTCCCCCTGCTCCCCAACCCGATCATGATGAGAGAAAGGTTTTTGGAACAATAACAGAGCGAATGCCTGAATACAGTGTACCTTGTGTAAAGGAATTAATTTGTTCCAAATGAAATTATGTTAAGCAAATTTTCCTTTATATAAATTTCCCATAGGAATGCATTGAAAACAGAGTAATCCCTAATTGCAACCATTTTTATGTTGTACGTTTTCGCCCCATAGGCGATTCTGTTAAGCAAATTTCCCCTATCTCCGGATTTTTTATGTTGTACAGATTTTATGTTATACAAACCGTTTGTTATACAAGGGTCCACTGTACTGTACAAGTCAGCCCAGCGGCGGCTTGCGGGAGATGGAGAGGAGATGTTTTGGAAACAAATTTGGGGCAATGACGTCATTGCCACCGTAGGGACGCGTCACTTTGAACTGGAGAAACGTACACTGTATTCTAGAAGAAATTCCTATTTTATGGGTGTGCCTACTGAAGGCCCAAGCTAGAACTGTTGATGTATACTGTTGATGTATACTGTACTACAATGTAGTTAAATTCTTGCCGCAATAAATAAATTGAACTACCAACGATCAGCATCGTCACTCTTAGTTTTAGCATTATTATTCAACATTTATACTCCCTTTTTATTCCAACAGTTTACATCACAAACAATGCATGAATAAGAAAGCAAAATAACTTTTTTTAAAAAAAAGCTTGAAATATGCAGTAGCATCTTAAGACAACTTATTACCAAAGCTCCCCAAGCACACAGGAATTAATTGGTTTTTATAACACACTTAGAATTGTGTCTACAGTAATTTTCCCAGGAAAGCCTTCTAAGATTTTATATATATGACTCTGCCTTGAGGAATGGGAAAAGGATGGGGGCGAGGAGAGAGAGAAGAATACAGAAGTAATAAAAGTATGTATTAATATTGTTAGTATTGTAAAAGCAAACAAATTATATTTTTAAAACTTTTTATTTCCCTAAAAGTCATCAGCAATGGTGCTACACTGTCGGCTATTCTGGCTACGGTTGACAAGAACTGTACTGTAGTCCAACCCCTGATAGAATATGACCTGCAGCGAGACCAGATCTATTCAGAAGATTACCTGCTTCATGGGGCTGCAGTATTTTTACAATGTACACTTGACAATTAATGACCTGTAGAGTATGTTTCCAGACTTCCATGGATAAGAACTGTTGCTCATGCATATTATTGTCTATATGCAACAATAAGGAAGAATATTGCAGTGCTTCAAAGACTAAGAAGTTTTATTTGGCCTAAACTTTTGTGTACTGCAATCCACTTCTTTAGCTACATACAGATATTTACATAAATGTGTGAAGAGACTGGAAAACTGAGGGGTGCTTTTCTGGAAAGTTTAGGCTTTACAGTCAGTGTGGATAAAAGCTGGTTGGGGGGTCAGCATTGGATGTCCACCACTAATTGGAATGGAAAAACATTTGCAGCATACTGGAGTGAGAGCAGTCCTAAAGACCAATCTAGTGCTTTCCCTTCTAGTGAATTAATTAGGAAGATGGTTTTCATCTGAGTGCGGGGACGGGACAGAAACTGTTATTGACTTCATGACTGTTTCAGGAAACTTGTTGCATAATTAGAACGCCTTCTGCAAGAGTCTAGAAGCTGAAAATTTAGGTGAAGTAATAGACACAGAAGTTGCTTTGGTTGGCATAGTTATCTCACAGGAGAGATATGTTCATTTGCTGCCCTGCTGCAAGGAATGCATTTTGTGTATGCTCTGACACTCTGCTGTAGCTATACAAGATTGTAAGTTCTATATTTTTAGCTAGCTTATTTTCTTGTGTGTTTACTCTGGTTCAACTGCTGCAAGCTTTTAATGATTAGCTGCAAAACCTTTTTTATTGTCTCTACAACTGTTAAAACTGTTTTTTTGATTCCCCCTACTTTTAGTTTAGTTTAGCTTTTCACTATCTTTAATAAAGTATAAAATTTATTTATACAGTTGTATGATTTTTTTTTTGGATTAAGAAAGCCTGTAGTACTTAAAACTAGGCCTTGCCTTGACCATTACTGTGAGCCTGTGTTTTTAATCGGTGTAATGACATTTTGTTCTTGCATGATTGGCATAATAATCAAAGTGCTTAACTTTGTGCATATTTGGAAACTTCAAGGAAGGACTGCTCAGTTGGGTGATACTATGGTGTTGAGAGAGTCCTGGGCAGGTAGATTCCTCCAGCCAGCAGCGTATTTTGCCCTTCTGGGTTCACCCACACTAGAACAACCTGAGTAGTGTGGCTGAGTGCTTAGAAAAGGCCTCACTGAACCTGTTAATCCTTGACAACATATAGCGAAGGAGTTATGTGATATGTAACAGAAACGCAAAAACTACCAGCACAGCAATAGTCTTAACATTGGTTGTTAAGTATCATTGGACATTCACTTGGACATTCACTTGGAGGCGATAGGTTCAGATATTAATGATGGTTGTAAAGTGCCATCCAAAATATACTGAAGGGTGGACAAGTATATTCAAGCATAGAAGCTGCTGTGCTGTAATGTAGATGAAAGGAGCTCTGGCTGATTAATTCAAAAACACTTGTGAATCCAGATGTCAATATTCCAAATAATACATCACATACCCATGAATATCACATATTCCGTTGAAGAATTACACGTACGCTTCCTCAAATTTCAACGTTATTTGCCACCATGCTCATTTTTTGTAGGTGCTTCATGTTTGCTAAAATGTGATTACTTCTGACATTCTGTATCCTTACAATGAACTATGAAAATAGCTTAGGTCAAAAGATATGTGCCAAAGCAATGTTGTATAAAGCTATGATCAGTTACAGTGTTGTAGGGGAATAAAGAACAGTAGAGGCAAAATAGATAAGGACCAGGAACAACTAACTTGCACATAATCTGAAAAGCAATTCACCCAGTGCATTATCTATATCAATGCTATGAACTAGTCCTGGTATCTGGCTATAAACTGATAAAAATGGCAATGAAACCCCAGTGTTTCACCTATAAGACACTATTCTCATCTACAAATGGTTTTATGGTGGGTGTTATATAGTGTTTCTTAACAGGGAGAGTCCTTCAGTGATAATTCAAGGGAAGATTAAGAGAAGCTTTGGAAACAATGTTCAGTTGTTGTTTTTCTTAGATGGCAATGTAACCCTGTTAAATAAGGCATTTTTCTTATACATAACTGTTACAAGCTTTCCATAAATGCTATTCTGACAGATAATGGGAATCTACATACTGCATAGGCATAGATAGTGTATAGTATAATGTATTAATATATTATATACCCAAACTAACCAATGTACAGAATAAACTTTAGTACCATGAATTTAAATATAACCATAACTCAGAGGCTTAAGTATCTGCCTGCAAAGCCAGAGTTTGGAGTTTAATTCCCTACTGTGCCTCCAGAGAAAAGAGCCAGTCTGTGTGGCCTTGGCCCAGCTGCACAAGAAGGGGATGGTAAGCCACTTCTGAATATTCTCTACCTGGAAGACATCGAAAAAGGTTGCCGTAATTCACAATTCACTTGATGGCAGATTATGATGATTAATAGAAACCAAAATGTTCCTACAAACTACAATATTTGGCATTAAATATTGTGGTCATCCATTTCTTCTTTTCCCCCTGCAATGTATTCTTTCTTTCAAGTGAACTGCAGAAAAGAAACTGCAATGTGAGAGCGCCTATCTCATGACGCCTAAGCAGTAGTACTGTAGCATTCTAGATTTAGGGATTTGTCAGATCCATAGACTTACAGTATTGAATAAATAATATATGTCACACTAACTATGTGAATTGTGGTTTATTTCTCAATTAACACTGCAGAGCGGTATCAGGCATGAAACAATACCGGGTGTAAGGAGCCATCTAGAAATATGTAATCTGATGAGAGAGGTAACAGCAGATACCTGGAAAAGATCCAGAATGCGCATTGGTTTCAACATCCGCTGGTATATTCTAATGAGAATACTAGTTATGTTTAGTGGTAAATTAGATTACTCTCATGGGGCGAGAGCAAAAATAGAAACCCCTTTGTTCCATAAATAGCTTGCCTGCCTTAGTTTAGGTAACGACACATAACTTCAGAGTTGCTAGAGGACAGGCATCTCATGTGACATTTGTCAGGCATTTTGCTTCAACATGTTTGCCTATAGCTTGAGTCTAATGAACTTCCCCACTCCCTGATGTCTACAGTGGAGGCTAGCTTTCCCCAGACATTCAAAACAGTCTCTCCTTCCTTTTCTTACTTTAAGCATGCCTTAAAAGGGGAGAGAAATCCTGTTCGAACTAATTGTGAGGAGAGGAAATATTTACGCTGTTATACATGCTACCAACAAGATAGCTTGGAGGATTTGTTACCTTTAGCTGAATTTGCATATAACAATGCTGTACATTCTTCCACTCGCCAGACCCCATTCATGGCTAATTATGGTTATCATCCTCGGTATTTTCCAACTACCCTTCCTTCCACCTCTGTGCCAGCTGCGGATGCATACATTCAAGAACTCCATGGCATTCAGGAATTATTGAGAGAGCAACTTGACCATGCTAAGGAAGTATATAAGAAAGCAGCGGACAGCGGACAAGAAAAGACAGGAAGGGCCACAGTTAAATCCAGGCATGAAAGTTTGGCTCTCTACTCGATACCTGAGACATCCTGGGCTATCCCGAAAACTAGATCCTCAGTTCATCGGTCCTTATCCCATCTTAGAACAAATCAATCCAGTTGCTTTTCATCTGCAATTACCTGATTCCCTTCATATTCATCCAGTATTCCACCGACCCCTCTTGGTTCCAGCTGCAGACCCTGACCCCAACCGACCACTGAATCCTGAACCTCCTCCACTGATTTTAGTAGAAGGAGAAGAAGAATATGAAGTCCGTCAAATCTTGGATTCTCGAATACACCGTGGAGGATTGCAGTATTTGGTAGACTGGGAAGGTTATGGACCTGAAGATCGGTCATGGGAACCTGCGTACAACTTGCATGCTCCTGAGTTGGTTCAACAATTCCATGACAGTTATCCTGATAGGCCTGGCCCATCGGAAGAGGGGGACCATGGGGAGAGGGATAGTACCATGACCCTGCCTGTCACAGAACCTGAATCTGAGGGGTTAAATGGTGAAGAGCTGCTGGAGAAGCCTTGCAGCTCAACTCAGCAGGCAGCTGGGTCTGATGACTCAGCTGAAAGCATATCTCCTCCTCCTAGAAGGGCCATGAGCAGGATTCTGCAAAGAGGTGCTACCAGGAGAGCTGGGGAAAGGGTCTTGGATGCTAGACAGGGAATCAGGTCTGGAAGCCCTGAGTACTAGGAGGAGCCTTTCCAGAGGTAAGGGTGTGTTCCCTGTTTTGGGATAAAGCTGGCAAGCTTACCTTGAGCAATCTGTGGGAGGAACGCATCATTTGAACTTGTAACCAGGTTCCTGTCTGTGATCTTGGCTCTGTTTTTGGACCAGCTTCCTGGACAACGGCTTTATCTCTTCCCTTGGGTTTGGCATCTGGTTTCCGTGAGATATTCTGGCTTTGACTTGGACTGGTAATTGCTGGGAGTTGGATTCTGTTATCTATCTGGCTTTCCACTAAAGATCTTGGCAAAGAACTGAACTCTGCTTGTGTGTGTGTTCTGTGTGCAGGGCTTGACACTACCATGCAGATAGTGTGGCCCATTGTTAATCCCAAAATGTGTCTCATCTCTTTATTTCGGGCTGGGTCGATAAGTGGGCTCTGGCCAGGCCTGCACTGGGAGGAAACACTTTGTCTACATGCCTGACCGAGACATCCTGGCTAGTGGCCAGGCTGGCCAATTGAGCTTTGCCCCCCCCCACCAGATTGGCCAGCGGCTGACCACTGGGTCAAATGACCACCAGGAAAAGCCCAAGGTAAAGGGCTAGCTGCTGGGTTATCATGGTCAAATACAGAAGTGACCAGAATAGACTGTATTGCTGGGGAAAATGTGGTGGAACAGTAAGAAAATAAGATGTAATATGAGATGGGTTGACTCAACAGAGGAACCCATGGCTGATAGTTTGCTAAATCTGAGCAGAATTTATTCTAAAAGACATTATTGCTAGAAATGGGGAGCAGTAGGAAAAGATAACAAGCTAGCATGAGATGCTGCAGGTTTGCAAGATCTGAGCAGAGCTGTTAATGATAGGACATTTTGAAATACATTAAGGGCCTTTTTACACGACCCCTAAACGCCGCCGCGAATGGCTCCCAGCTCCAGAGCTTAAAATTGTTTACCCACCAGCTCTGGAGTTTACTGACAATTAAGTGCGACCACACCCACCTAAGCGGGTCCCAGCGCACTTTTCTTGTACCTGCTCTCCAAGCGTGAAAAATCTTGATGCGGATGTGCCGGGCTCTCCTCGCTTCTTTTTGTGGTTATTTTTTGCCTCCCGCCCCTTTAAGAGAAGGAACCAGGAAGTGACGGGGCCCTGGGAGGTAAGCCTTTATTCTTTTGTCCCTTTTTTTCTCCCTCCCCTCACGGAGCCAGCAGCCAGGAAGTGTGGAGGGGTGGGGACGCACGAAGAGCGACAAACCCCTAAGATCTCTGGTCCAAATTTAAGTGACCAGTGGATCTTAGGGGCCGTGTAAAAGCGCCCTAAGTCATATAGCCACCACACATCAGAAATGACTTGATGACACATAGCATCTTTGGAATTTTTTCTTAATTACCAAACAATTATATAACAAGATTGGTGCAAGAGGAACCCAATGTTTATGTGTAGAACCCTTAGTACTGATAAACAATTCATAAGAACGCTATAAAAGTCAGAGGTCCCCCCTCTTTGAAAGGCATTTTATCAGAGTCAATACTACAGCCCCTGAAGCCTAGATTCCTTCTATATAAAGAAAAATGGTTAGAACTGACCATTATCTTTCAAGAAAAGCATTTTAGTCTTTTCTATGCATTGGATCTGTTTCAAATCTACAAACAAAAAGGCCACTGCTGTCTGCATGAGGGGGTAAAAGTTTCACTTTAAAAAAACATAGCTTGACAATCTTTTGCCCAAAAGTCTCTACATTCAGCAGAGAACAAGAACAGGCAGACTACAACATCTGTGCCAAATGCAGTACAGTACTTATCCCAGGTCCAGTTTTAAAGTGAAAATGTTTTAAGGTGCCTCATTTTTAGAATTGCCTTGTGGAATGCTGATTTGCTCTGTTGCACAATATCTGTTGCTCCAGTCTCATGCAGCAATAATCAAAATTAGTATTACATAGCAGCAAAAAGAAAATTCAGCCATATATATAGGATCCTGAAATTAAGTAACCCATAAGTTTCTGCGTGCTTTGAACAAATAATTTAGTTAATTGAAAACATTAATACTTTATGAAGGTTATAGAAATGCTATGAAAACACGTGATGTTTTTTAAACACAATGCACACAAGAAATTTAAAAGCCCATTAGAAACTGTTCAAGTGTCTCCCTTCAATATATACAAGAACAAGACTCAGCAATCATTCTATCTCAGTTTTCTCCTATGAGAAACGGGGCATCATAATGGCTATTTTGACTATATTTATTTTAAGCTGGTTGGGTTTTCTGGGTTGACTCCCAGAAAGTTCAGAGAAAGGTAATTGCAGTATAAAGGACCAGTATAACTTGTCCTGCCAGTCTTTCCAACATGGTTTTGCACAGCATGTGCAAACCATCTGTATACTTAAGAGTGAGCAGGAACATTTGGATGTGAGTACCAGCTTTAACTATGTTTGCTAGATACTTTTTATTTAAAAGATTTCTTGATTATGTACAATGGCAGCTCCATTAAATATTACGACACATATTACTTGTAAACTTTATGAGGAGATTGAAAGACACATTAAACTGGTTCTGTGTATCCAAGCGGGCTTTGCAGTTATTTTGTTTCAGAACAGTTTCTTCCCTTCCCTGCTAATTGGTGAACTGCTTTTAAAAGTGAGTGAAGTTTATGTTACAGCACAGGGACCAGCTGTTTGATTTGTCATGTGCTGTAATAAGAACATTGAAGATGCATTATAGCCAAACATTCTAATTAAGAAAAAGCATGAATAATGAATGGAGTTGAATGTCATACCTCATATACAATGTAGAGAACGAGGAGGTAGTGATTATATAAAAGTATATGTTGTTTTATCTAGAGTCCAGAATCCTATTGTGGATTTAAGTCAGAGGAAGTATAATTGTGTTATACTGTTATATGTTGTATTGCTGCTAATTTGTGAGCTGCCACACCAAGACTGGCACATGACTAGGAATGGGAGCAGAAACTTATTTATAGTGATGCTTTTTCATCACCATGATATATACAGTACTATTACACTTAGGCCAGCATAAATCCTCAACATGATTCTGCTCAATATGTGTTAATTTTGAAAATTGAAAGCTATAAGTATATTGCTTTTATCTCCTTCTGTATTGTTTCATCCTAAAGTTAGAACAAGGATTAGCCATTTCTTATTTAGCTAAGCCACTCCCTAGATTAGCCATTCCTCCACGTGAACTGGACCATCTTTGGTCTGGCCCTCATATCTGTATCACTTCAAGACCTTCCAGATGGTCCCGTGTATTTGGAGTGACCATTTTCACAGAAGGTTGTAAATCTGGCTGCCACCCCCTGGGGGGAAGGGGAGGCAGAGGATTCCAGAGGCAACCATTCCCTGGGTTTCTGTCTGATTTTTGTCACTCAGGGGGCACACAGTTTCCAGCACAATCCCCCTCAGCACTTACACTCCAGTTGCGATCCCTGAAATCCAAGTCTAGAGAAGTGGGTGGGAAATATGAGTCCCAATCAAGAGTACAGTCCTTTTGGGGGGTGGAGGGTAAAAGCAAGTGATGGGGACCAGCAAGAGATGAGGACCCCTGTGACAGAACCCTTGCAGGCATGGTCATGAATATGTAAATAGGCAACCAACCTACTGAATGTGGGCGGGGCTGGTACCTATATAAGAAGCGACCAGTAAACTGTCAATGGAGAACAAGGAGAACTAGAGAGAACCAGAGAGGCAAAACAGCAAGCTAGGGAAACAGTGTTTGAGATGTAGAAACTGGTTAGGACTTGTGTAAGGGTGATAGGGACTGAATCTATTTATCTGCAACTAATAAATAAAGCAAGCAACATTCAAGCAGACCTTTATTTATGTATTATCTTAACCTCCAATAAACTTTAATTGTTATTTGCAATGTTACCATCCTCATCAGTTCTGTTTCACATCTATGGGAAGTTGAGTAACTAATTGGTGGCAGCATTACTAAACATGGTTTCACCATGTGTATGTGCATGCCAGGTAGTCAAATATCCAGATGTCCATAACCCCTTCCTCTGAAGTGCTTCAGTTATGACTCTAACACTTGCAACTCCACTTCTCCTGCTCCTGCTGTTGCAATCTCCATCAGCCGCCATCTCACACCAGGCGCTGGCCTTTCCTCCACTTCTGGTGGTGTAACTCCACCAGCCAGAAGCCTAAGACACTTGCTGTCTCTTTGGCTTCCCTGGGCTTCTGGGGCTGGATCAGGTGGCCTGCTTGAGGTGCTCAAGGTGACCCTCTCACAAAGGTACATTGCATATTGATTGCTGTATTTTGCATCCTAGTAAGACTTTGAAACCTCTGACAAAACCTACATGTTGCTATTACACAGTGTAATATATATAGCATGGAGAAGATGGAAGCTAGTCAGCAAACAGTAAGTTTTTCCCCTAGTTTATAAGACTGCTGTGCCACAATAGCTTCCATTAATGTGTGCCAAGTTTATATAGCGTTTGTTGCTATTTGGCACCAAGACATTTCTGATTTATAGTAAACCTATGAAATAATAATCTCCCACAATTCCTACCATTAATAACCTTCTTCAGGTCCTGCAAATCTAAGGCTGTGGCTTCTTTTACAGTATCAATCCATTTTGTTTGCTCTTTTTCTTTTGATACTCCCTTCCACTTTTCTTATCATTATTGTCCTTTCCAGTGCGTCCTGCCTTCTTACCAAATGTCTAAAATGTGATTGCCTCAACGGGTTCATTTTAACTTCTACTGAGGGTTTAGGCTTGATTGGATCCAGAAACTTCTCATTTCTCTTTCTTGGTGGTCCATATCTGTGAATCAACAGCACATAGGAGGAGAGGAAGAAGCTGACCCTGCTTCCTCCACAGTCCAGCCTTCACATCTATATATACGGTTGAGTTTCTAGGAATAATGGACACCCTTACTGTATTCAGTGGTAGCTCCAAAACAAGACAACAAAGGCTCATTTATACCACAACGAGAAATTTATCTCGCACACGCACAAGGTCGGCTGTTTCACAGCCACATGCTTTTTTTTTTGTCTTTTGTTTTGTTTTATTCTCCTAGATGTCTGTGAAGATTATCAGTCATCCAGGTGAGTTTATCTGGAAGTTGAGTCATGGCTACTGGACTTCTTTTTTGAGAGATAGAAACGTTTCACTCATTCATCCAAACAGCTTCATCGATGAAGCTGTTTGGATGAGCAGCGAAACGTTTCTATCTCTCAAAAAAGAAGTCCAGTAGCCATGACTCAACTTCCAGATATTCTCCTTGATTTTTGCCTGGAATTCTTGCACGGACTAACAGGGCTGCCTTCTCCAAAACTATCGAGTCGACCGGGAAATTAGTTCCGAGAGCTGAGAAGAGGAGCCTTAAAAACTTCCACGTCGTAACGTTAAAAAGGATGTAAAAAGCAAGTGTGTGTGTGGGGGGGGGGGGGCGGTGAAAGGCGCCTGGCCGCTTGTCCCGTTGGCTGGGGACGGGGTCTGTGCGTCGCTCCAGCCGAAGGCGGCAGCCAAGGCGGGCTTTTCTCCCTCCCTCTGGGGGCGGCCCTGCAGGCGGGGCGGCAGGTAGGCAGGTGCGCGGGGAGGGAGCCAGCGGGCGCGGTGCCCGTCACGGGTGGGTGGCAGCGCCGGGGTTCATTAGGGCCGCGCCAGGAGGAGGAGGAGGAAGAAGAAGAAGAAGAGGGACGGGTCTGGTCGGAGGCACTTGGCGACGGGCGGAAGGGGAGTGGAATGGCCGACAGCGACCCTCACAGCGCCCGGGAGCTTTCTCAGTTCGTGAGTTGAGGGCAAGGTGGTGGCGGGTTAGCCCTCAAGGCAAAGGCTGGCATTGTTGTGGGTCTCCCATCGCCCCCTCCCCAAAGTCACCCGCGCCTTTACCCTGGACCTGTGCACGTGCGGCGCGGGCATTCCCCCCCCGAGGGCAAGAGTGAGGCAGAACCGAATACTGGACAGCCCCTGCCGGCCGCCACTGGACGACCAACAGGAAAGAAAACTGCAATCCGCTTCAAGAAACTCTCCTTTTCTCCCAAGTGGGAGAAAAGAGGACCATTTGCCTCCTCACAAGAGAGGCTCGGAGCCTTTGAGGGCGGCAAGGATTGGGGGGGGGGGGGACAGCTGGAGAAAACGTCCGGCTTGGAGCCTCACTCAGGGGTGGTAGTGGATGGGGTCTGTTTTTTTTTCCAGGAAATCGCTGAAAGCAACGAGACCTTTCCTGGGGGTGGGGACGGCCTTGGTTTCAGGAAGTGCAGCCTTATGAATTCATGATAGGGACAAGGACCCAGTCCCTCCCACCCGGGGAAATGCCTCTTAAGACGCGTGTGCTCACAGTCCAATTTTTGTTGGGTGCGTGCCCAAAAGTACTGTGTGTATGTGCATAGCAGCTACAAAGCTGCCGAGGACTGATGTTGATTTTAAATATTTTACCCCGCTTTTTTCCCTTTAAAAAATGACCCAAGGCAGCCTACATTATTAAAATACAGTACAGTATTTAAAAGTTGCCTTGTCTCCCTGTAAGGCAATTACAATACATGTGGTTAACAGCAGAAACAGTAAGTATACAAATATTTCAAAAGAGTCAAACAAATACCACACTTTAAATGGTATGGACACCAAAATCAGATTCAAAGCAGTAGAGCATTCAATTCAAATATTACCCTGAAAAAGAGCAGTTAAAATATTATATATCTAATTGTCTACTTCCAAACATGACTGTCTATTTAACTGTTTTAAAATCTCAGTATGTGCATGGTTCTGAAGTTCAGAATGAAACCAGCATGGACATATTAACTTGCTTTGTTTGCTGAAACTATTTAGCATCCAATTTTCTGAGTCATAATTACTATGAGTGATTCATTCAACCCTGAGTCCCATCATTCCCTTACAATTATAAATGGATAATTATAGTTTATATATCAAGGTTACATGCTTGTGTGCTGAGTATTTTATGCAACCTTCTTTTTCTGAACACATGAATTAAACAAATTTAGCACTATTTTGAAGTAAATTACTGAATTGGGTCCTCTTACATTTACAAGATCTACCATGAACAATATCCTGCACAAACTACAATTTATATGGGTAACTAACATTTATAGCACATATTGTCTATATAGAGAAATGGCACTTTCAGAAATGAGAAACAAATTCAGTTTCAAGATATTTTTATCTCCCTTGGCCCAGATCTGAATACAGTTTTTTTAAAAAAAATCTTAGCATTTGTCCCACTTGGTAATGGGGTCTGCTATTCTTGTTTTGGGCTTCCACTTGGCACGCTCATGGGCTAGGTCTGGGTGAACCAGGGACAACTTAATGTTGTTGTCAAGGGTGAACCAGGGACAACTTAATGTTATTGCCTTGAAGACCTTCCTTTTTAAAGAAGGGTGTTTATCTAGTTTGTTGCGTTGTTGTTTTGGTCGTTCCCCCCCTCCAGCCATCAGGATCGTCGCTTTATTGCTAATCTCTACTTATTTTATGTGTTTTTATTATTGTTAGGTTCCCGTCAGGGAAGATGGGCCCAAATAAATAAATAATAAATAAATTTTGGCCAGCGCTGTTTGGGTTTCCCTCTCAGGACTGGCATAGGGTGAGACCCTTTTTGGCCAGTTTCCTCACTGGCGTGCAAGATGCTAACTGTTGGGCTTCATACATCTTGACAGTGATTGGTGCAATGCCGCATTTTATCAGATGGCATTATTGCGCACATGATCCTTTCACGTCAGACCAGAGGTCCCATTGCAGAATCTTTGTCTCTATGATACCACCTTCAGTCGATGGCCAGCATTCTGCACCATACAATACAGGTCGTACAATATGTTAAATCTTTGAGTTTAAATGGTCGCTGATCTTTTTGTCACACATGATGCTTGATGTAATACACCATTTTAGGCAGGCATTGTTGATCCTTGATGTGACTTCGCAATTCAGACTCCCATCGGCTATGTTCATGGAACCGAGGTACTTGAACTGCTCAGTTCTTGGTAGGTCAATATGATCGATTTGGATCGTACCACATTCATTTGGGTTGCTTGTCAGATAGTCCATCTTCCTTACATTCAGGTGCAGACCAAACCTTATCACATGGTCACTCCATTCTTGGGCTTGGCACTCAAGATTGGTCTTACACTCTGAGGCAGTCATGATGTTATTAGTGTGAAGGAGTGTCCAGGGCACTGGATTCTTCAGATTTCAAGTGGCTCTGTCCATAACGAGAATGAAAAGAAGTGGGTACAGTGACAATCCTTGGTGGACACCAATTGTGATATGAAAATATTTCGATGTACCAGCAGTGGCCCGCACACAGCTCTGTTGAGTATTTTTAGGTGTTCATTGTATTTTCACAAAATGTGGTTATTTTATTATGTGTTTTAGGATATCCACTTTCCCTCATATGCTAATATTGAAATAAGGCCTGATTCTCTAAGTGTATATTCTTTCCTACAAAGATATAGTCTTACCAGTATACCTCACTGCACATCACAGGACTTTTTGAGTGAGCGTGCATGAAACTATACTCTAAATCGGTTTTATTTATTCTTTATAGTTATATTGTTCATAACTGGGGTTGGCGACCATGATCCTCTAGAGTTTTTTCACAACCTTCAGCCATAGCCATCATATGCAATGGTGGCAGCTGATGGTAATTGTAGTCCAAAATCTGCTTGAAGACCTGTCTGTCACCCAACTCTGGTTTATATCTTAATTTCTTGGTGTGAAGTTTCATTCAGAACGATTAACGGTTCCAGTGAAGAAACTTGTCCAGGCTCAAATTCATCATTAAAGTGCAATAAACTTTTATTAACAGGAGTGTTGCTTTCAGTTTCTTTACGTTCCAGATCAACATTTCTAACAGGATTTAACACATTTTCAACAAAAGGGTTTGGACCCGCACTTTGGTCCAACATAACATCAGGAAGAATGGGATTGTTGCCATTTAAGGATGAGGGGGATGCATCCCGTATAATATGGGACCAGCGCATTGAGTGCCGCAGCAGTGATGCCTCACCATATTTCTGGCACCCTCCCATCCCCAGCCAGGGTTCCATCCTATGGTTCCTTGTTCTCCTTGGTTTATATTATTTTCGGCAAGGTCAACTGCAAGGGTGGCGGGGTTAGCAATGGCAACCCAGTATCTTTAGCCATCAGTTTCTCAACCCCTGTGTGAGTTCTCTTCTCTGTCAACCTTACTTCTTGTACCCCGTCTTTTAACCCCTTCCTCTCTTCTCCTGTCACCCCCAGCCCTCTATTCCAAGCTTCCCATTCACTGATGGACATGTCCATCACAAACAGCCCTTCAGCTATTGGTCTATCCACGCTATCCAGATCATACCCCTTTTTCTCATCTCTTACTCCTTCGTCCCAGATGATTAAGTCTTTTCCCTTATTATGGTCCTTTCCGGTCTGTTCTTCTTTATTACCTACAGTCATCTTCTGCATCATATCTCTATAGTCCTTATTTTCCACCCTGTTATTTTCTCCTTCACGTTCCTTCTCTTCCTGAGGATGGCTCACACCTATCTTGTTCACACTTGGGTATCATACTTTCTTGTTCTATGTACAGAATCCAGGCATACACATCCTGATTGTTCAGTTTTATAAACTAAATGAACTTTTATGAACTTCACATTTTTCTTTTCCAGTATCATGAAAATAATTTGCTAAGAGCATCTCTCTTTTTTCCCCCAGGCAGAAAACCTTCTACAACAATTACAGGAAAAATTTCAACTACTGACTGATAAGTTAGCTCTAAGAAATATCCTTTTCCGTGTCTTCCTTAATACTACAAATTATGCAGATTACATATGGTGATGAAACCATTTGCAAATAATCAGTTTGATCTATAATTGCCAAATTATAATCTCTTTCCTCCAAAATGTAATAAAAATCTATACACAGAATTTATAATACTTATAAAAATGAAAAGCTAAATAACATGTTAGGATAATTGGTTAAGAAAGCCCTTAAAAAAGTTTGTCTGAATGCAAGACATAGTCTAGTAGTATTCCTTTTTATATTACAGTAGTGTCTTTGCAACCATCAATAAGATTGGTCCAAAAGAATTTGGTGATAATAATCCACCAGCTCTTTGGTAACAAAACATTTTTAAATAGCAATACGGTCCTCCTCGGTGTTTAAAGAAAACTTGAATACCTTCTTCTCCAATATCATGTCACTTTTAACATTCAATATTGTACAGTGAAAAAAAACATTTTTCAAATGCCATATGATACGACAAAAAGAATCCTACAAGCACAGAAAATGAACATATTACTTCTTTAACTCTTTTACTGGATGAAATGGGTGAACGTATAGATGATCTTGAGAAGCATGTAACTGGATTAATGGTACAAGCCGGAATAGAAAATACCAGTGAAGAACTAACGGTGAGATTCTGGTTCTGTAAAATAATGGAAGCTGTAGTGGTAATTGCTATCTGTCTCTGCTGGGATAAAGTATTTAAGAACACCAATCAAAGAAAACAAGATTTTGTCTTAGTTGCAATAATAGATTTGACAGAACAGCCAATTCAAAGTCAACCAGTGAAACAACTCATTCACATTCAACCACTGAGTTGGAGAGTGAAAAAGTGCAAATGGTACAGTTATGACTGTAATGCAAAAGCTTCTTACAAGATGGATGGCACATCTCACTTACAGAAGGGAGATGCATATATTTACATACAGATATTGTAGTAGCTGGAGATAACAGTATTCAAAATATGTAGGATATTATAGAGCAGTGATGGTGAACCTTTTAGAAACAAGTGCCCAAACTGTGATTCAAAGCCCACTAATTATTTGCAAAGTGCCAACACAGCAGTTTAACCTGAATACATGTGGCTCTGAAGGGGTGATGTAGGGTGCCCATAGAAAGTGTTCCAAGTGCCACCTTTGGCACCTGTGCCATAGGTTTTCCAACACTGTTATCGAGTGTTGTATTAGGATTGATACCCAGCTTTAAATGCCCACTCAGTCATGGAAGCTCACTAGATATGATACAGTACTGGTAAAATCATGCCACAGAAACCCTACTAGAATTGTTATTGAGACAGAACGATGACAGCATGGTACTACTGAAAGGTGCAATAATTGCTCCACATGGCATAGATACTTTGGTCAGAAAAAATCTCCACTTGTGATTAATTGTGAGAGTATGTATCTAGTATTTATTCTTCGACAAATACAAAAATCTTAGAAAATTTTTTATTAAATGCAAGTATGTTCATTAAATTGGAAGCAAATGCAAAGATGGAGTGTGATGCTGCATGTCAGTTTGGATACTGAAATCAATCTTATTGTTTCCTCAATTTTAAATCAAGTCTTTCGTCACCTTTTTTGTGGGGAGGGAGGTACAGGACTGAAGGTGAAAGCATCAAGATGACCCTTCCCCTACCCAGCCGAGTCAAAAACCATGAAGACTCCATGTAGGAGCTAGAATTCAACAGACTGGTCAGATTAAATGATAAGTGAAAAAACTATTGGAATTTCCACACTGGCTAATCAGTCTTCCTGAAATACTTCTGCTTGATCTGAACAATAGCCACTGCATCACATTTCTTATTATCGTTGCAAGGACCAATCAGTACTACATTTATTATGATTCCTATTGCCTGAATTTAGAAAATTGGATGCTGAACTATATAAAGATGAAAATGGAAATTGAATAAATGTAAGTCCAACTGATCTGTACTTTATTTATGTAAAATATTTCTACAGTTAGGTAACTACTGTACTTTTTTGCGAAGGACACTGAAATAAATACAGGAACATGTAACATTGTGTTTTACAGCTTGATATGCATATCTCATTTCAGTTTCACGTGTATCTTCCTAAAATGAAACCTCATAATGGGAAATAAACGAACTATTACTTCTGACGCAAAACCCCAGGGGGCGGAAAGGGTTTGATTAGCATTCATTTAATGAGGACAAATCTGTAAAGTGAAACCAGAATAAGCATACCTTATCATCTTCACAAGAACATGTCTAAATGCAGTCAAGGTTTTGGAATATATTAGAGTCCCCATTTTTCTACTAATAAGATCAGAGAGGCCTTTTATGGTTTATTGGTAGTATAGCTCCACTTAAAAATAAGACAGTACAGTGAAAGATGGGATACACATTCAGTGTACAATTCTATTTGAAGCTGTAACAGGAATTGTCACGTTACTTCCATGGAGCTATGAAGGATGTAAACTGATGGCAACAATGCTTCTTAAATGTACTTTCAATAAGAGCCCATTAAATGCCTAACGTCTTCTACAGTGGTACCTCGACTTCAGTTGCGTTGACAACTGAAAAATTCGACTTACGAAAGCTGCTCTCTGCTCTGCATTGCAGCTGACTTTGACAGTTCAACCTCTCAAAGTCAGCTGCCATGTGGAGTGCCCATCCCCACCTCCTCCTCTGCAAAACAGATTAAAACAACCAAGGAGAAGGAGGTGCCCATCGCGCCTCCCTTCCAAACCAAGGGAAGGTAAGCGCTTAACCAGAAGTAAGCCCTTCCCTTGCAAGGTGCCCAGGGTGGGCTAAGATTGTTGGGACTGATGGATCTTTGGCCAGCTCAGGCAGTTTGGAAGGCAAGTAGTGCCAGTGCATTGACACCACCACTTCCCTTGCAAGCCTCCCGGGCTGCGTGAAGATCAATGGGTCCGTGCTTTGCTCTGCTTCCCTTGCAAGGCGCCTGGGCTTCCCTCTCATCACAGGCAGCCGAAGGCTGCTATCTGCAACACCCCCAGAGCTGATTTTGACAGATCCGACCTGTTAAAGTCAGCTGTCTGGCAGGGCTGCGAAAAGCAGCCCTCAGCTGCCGTTGATTGAGGGGGGTTCGGACAGCACTCCTACGGGAAACCGCTGTTCGACTTTTGAGTTGATTGACTGCCGAAGACGCCTTCGGAACGGATTAACGTTGTAAGTTGAGGTAGCACTACATAGAGATTCTAACTACAGTTACTTGGAATTAAGTTCTACTTCCGTTGATGCAACTTATAATCAGGAATATTAAGGCCTGTTCACTCCCAAAATTAATTCCAGAGGCCCATAGATCCTGCTGTGAAAGGGGCCTCCACAAACATTTATTTATTTATTGGATTTTTATACCGCCCATTTGGCAGCAAAGCCACTCTATAGTAAAAGGCATCATCAATCCCTATCCCCTTCAATCTGCAGACCTGTATATCCCCCATGAAATTGTTCTGCACAGCTCTCACAAATATATGGGGTTATCTGTAGCCAAACCAGTTACATTTGTCAAATGTGGTTTGTAAGGAGGGAAATACCATGTTTTTCTGGCTATAAGACACTGCCATGTATAAGACGCCCCCCCCCAACTAAAAATTATCATGTCCTGCCAGAAAAGAAGGAAAACAGTGGGGGCTGGGGATGGAGGAGAACCCAGGCTGATGAAAGTCAATGAGCAGCTGCCCTTGTCAGGGTCTTCACCACCCCCAATGTTTTCCATCCCTTCTGGCAGCCCTTGCCTGCCCTTTGCCTGCCCAGCACGCCTCTCCACTTTGCTTTTGTGGTATCAGAACTCGATCACCCTGTCTTTTCAGTGGGGAAAGGCTTACTTTTGTCTACAAGACAACCCTCAATTTTTAGGCTAAAAAGTCTAGAAAAAATAATGTCTTACAGATGGAATAATATGGTATATTTAATACTTATGTTCTGCCAAAGCAGGTTTTATATTTTCAGATACATTTGTAACACTTCACCTGGTCTGAGTTCCTACTTGCATACGGACAGATAATAGAAGTGTGTTATAAAAAACATTGTTCTGAAAGAAAGTTGAGATGTAAACCTCTTAACAAGGGGATATAAAGATAAGTTTTATTTCTAAAATGAAATAGTTACTAGCGTTTTCCATTAATATTTGAAAACATATTTACAAAATTTCAAAATTTGTACACAAACTTGTATACAAGGGTCAACTTTATGAAACTTCCGAACAAGAAGGACTTGAAGAAAATCTGCACAGCATCAATATCTGTATTTGGTTGAGTAGTCTTTGGGTGACACAACAAGACCTCTACCTTTACGTGCTCCTCTATAAACAGTCTCTATGATGTCAATCATCTCTTGCTTGTCTTCCATTGCCCAGTTAATTTTGTTGTTGTTACCGGTGCCTAAATCAATCATTATATGTTTGTTTCTTTAAGAAAGGAAAGGAAAATAGAGAAATCACATGAAGATATCAATCAATCAATCAGTCAAGTAAATAAGATGCTACAAATATTTTTATAAAGTTATTTAATATTTAGGAAACTCCAAGTTCTGTAATATAAATTCCACCCTAAATATTTAATGTAACATTTATCCACTGTTATTTATAGTAAAACTATATTTTTGTTTGGAATGTCACATCAGATTAATTAGTATATGTAGTTGATTTCAAAAGAAGTAAAATATTATTTCTGGTTGCTTGATTTGCAGTCAAGAAGTTATGAATATTATAACAAGCATAGAATTAAAATGGCTATTCTGATGTCTTTCCCATACTAGAGTACATCCAAATAGAACATACTCCTATAAATGTATTCTCAAAGGCTTTTAAAGCCAGGATCTGATAGTTGTTGTGAGATTTTCGGGCTATTCATACTCCTATAAACTTTATTAGATTCCTTATTATTTTTAATATAACAGAATTCATTGTTTAACATCGCTTCAGTGAGGACCTTGTAAATGTAAATAATAATAATTTCATTTCCCCTGACCTGTCCACAAATAATCAGAGCAAGTACTGAATTTCTGATGTACTGCAATGGCTCATAAAACACTTCAGGGTACTGAACATGACATCAGATGGAGATGCAAGGGTCTTTAGTCCGTTATGAGCAACCACTAGCTAGGAATGGACTTGACTTGAGTGTTCCAAACTGCACCAAAATAATAGAAATCCCTCACAGGGTTTCAAAAAGGCGGGGGACAGCTCTCCAGGGAAAGCAATTTATTGATCTAAAGGGAAGCACATATGGATGCCATCATTTGCTTGATCCAAACTGTGCCAACAGCAATCCATATAACCAGTCTATATACCAGTATGAACAGGTCCTTGACTGAAAAGAAAAAATACTAGAGAAATATTATTTTTAAAAATCCTGCATCAGTTTACAAATTCCAAGTTACTGAACAATATAAATGTACCTGAAGAAGAACATGACAGTACAGGGATCATACAGTTCATACATTTTGTTGAAGTCTGGAACTTCTGTGATATCCACAAGATAAATAACAGCAAAATTTTTCACCTATGGAGGGGAAAATGTTTTTAGTGTCTAGTATATTTATAAACAAAATTAGTTCCACATAATTGTTAACACAAAGTGAATTATTTTGCTTTCCTATTATTTAAGCACACCCAGAAGCACATCCAGAACATGATGCATATAAAAAATCCTTTTACAATTATGCTTGAAATATGTTCACCGCCAAATAAAACAAAGAAACAACCATAAAAATTCACAAGTCTCCTCAAGAACTCCAAGTATGGTACAACTGTATCAGATTAACACGTGATTCTTCAAACTATCATAAACATGTTCTTCACCCCTAAAGTCTAGAAAGACTTTTACCTCCATCCCCCCAAAATTAACCTACTTAAAGCTACCATCTTGGAATTAGTCTTATTTTTCCAGCCAAAAGGAGTAAATACCGTATTTTTCGCCCCATAAGACGCACTGGGCCATAGGACGCACCTAGTTTTTAGAGGTATGTGTGAAAAAATATACTCATGCATACATACTGCAGTCCCGATACAACTCCAGCCCCAGTTTACTCTCTAGCCATGCCAGACAAGCTGCCCCCCTCCCTGGCCTGGGTTTCCATGCTGGGAAGCCTCTAGCCCTTGCAGAGGCCTCCAAACCCGGAGCAGGTCCCCAGGCCCAGCAGCAGCCGCAACAGAGGCTTCCCCACCCAGCTGTTTTTTAAAAAAATTACCTTGCATGATTGATTTGTTCTGTAGAATAGGAGATGGAGATCATTCCGCCCAACTGAAGACCATAGAGATAAGAAATGGGCTAGAGAGTAACCACCCATCATGATAACCATAGAGCTGCAGCTAGAAAGTAACCACCACCATGACGACGATAGAGATGCAGCTCTATGGTCATCATGGCGGGTAGTTACTCTCTAGCTAGCCCGTTTCTTATCTGTATGGTCTTCGATTCAGCAGAATGATCTCTGTCTCCTATTCTACAAAACAAATCAATCATGCAAGTTATTTTTTTAATAATAGCTGAGTGGGGAAGTCTGTGCTGCAGCCGAGATCGTCGCAGGATCCGGAGGCCTCCGTCGCAGCCGTTCTGGAGGCTCCCAGCCGGGGTGCATTTGCCCCATAAGACACACAGATATTTCTCCTCGCTGTTGGGGGGGTGCATCTTATGGGGCAAAGAATACGAGACATCTGATAAAGTGTTATAGTAAGCAGCTATATGGTACAGTGAATAACTCTGCAAGACCATATTTTCTTAACTTCATTATTTTATATCACCACTTATGTAAAACAATTGGTCAATCACAAAGAACTGCAGTATTCACTGTAAAAGTGAGGCACATTTTGTTCATTTTAAGGTATAAATCTACTTTCATCCAATCGTACAGATTCAGGAGAAAGAAAGAAAAAAAGAGGGAAAATATAGTATTAGATTTATACTTTATTTGCCAGTTTAAAATCTGTGTCCAGCATATATTCTTAAAGACAAAATTACTGCCTTTCAAAAGTATTTTGTTATTTGATTAGCAACTCTTGAAACTACTAATTTATTACAATTTCATTAAAATATATCTCAATCTGCAGAAATATATCTACTTAGAGACATATACACAGATATATTAATAACTCCTGTAAGTGTGTACCTCTACTCATCTATGTCTGTATATAAATTAATGCCCAATGCATATTCTGGGCAACATGAAGAGATGTAGTCCAGACAGGCTCCTTCCATCAATGGATGAAACCAGGATCTAGCAAAGTCTTCCCATAAGAAGAAACAGACATGGCTCCAATTTTCTCCAACTGTACCTTCCCTTCCTGCCTACAGTGTTATCCCCTACATTACAATTTAGAGCTGTAAAGGCTATTGATTATTAGGCAAGAAATTTTGGAGTTCTTTTTTCTCTATAAGTATCAGAATGCATCAGAGACTCCCTCAGTTGGAATTCTGGACATTCAAGTTCTCATAGGATTTCCAGGATCCCCACATGTTCCTTGCCAAGAGTGTCCAGCAGATGGCTATTAAAGTATGAAAACAGGCATGGGTGGAACTTTCCAAGCTTGCTGGTATCATCAGAAGAGTGGGGCTCTCTTGAAGACCTACGGAAGAGAGAGAATACTGTCCCACAAGGCTTTGCTGTTGCCACAGAAGCAAGGTGGATTTGATTTACAGTATTATTCCATGTATTTTTGTTTAAAACTGTTAAGACTAAAAATTGAGGGACATACTGCCTGCTTTTTACTCTGGAACTGAAAAGAAACTAATCTTCTCCAGAAATTATATGTTATCTGTTATACTTCAAAATAGCATACCGAGGGATATGCACAGATCATCAAAGAAAGAACTATGTGTACTGGAATTTTTATGCAAAAGAGTGACCAGAACAGAAAATCATAGTTTTAACTAGATTTTTTTTCTAATATAGAAGGCAACTCCAGTATGACAATAAGTTTGTATGATATTCTAGTATAAATACAGCTGAATCTGTTTACTCACTCTTTGCACAGGAGCGATATCCAAACAGGACTCGTAAGCAAGAGGATGAGGATTGATCACCCTCTTTAGTCTGCTATTTCTGCAGAGGGAGATTTTTAAATACAAAGTTATATTGTTTTTAACCCCTGCATTCAAGCGCCAATATGTCAGCTAAGTTACTAGAATTCCTTGTACAACTAGCTACAGCAGGATTCCAATTAATCACTCTTCTTTCCTCTTTCTTTCTTTATCAATATAGTTCTATAAGCAATGTTTTAGTTCACTCTTTCCAACATTAAAATGAATAACATTCTGAACTATCTCTTCCTTTACAACACAGTAATACCTCGTAAAATGAATTAAATTAAATTCATCGTAAGAGGTATTAGTATATAATACAAAGCCAATGCATACAGTATTTCACTTTTGGTATAGGAACATATGGTTATCTGTACAGTAGTTATGGGGACAATAGCAAAATTTTACAGGTCAAATGACACACATGAGTATGAACAGTTTTTATATGCTTTCCATGTTGCTTTCACCCAGTTTTTAAAAATGGGGTTAAGGTTCATAATATTATTCTCCACAAATATTTAAACACACATTGGAAATAAATCATTTATTCCACTATTTAAACGTGTGTGTGTGTGTGTGTGTGTGTGTGTGTGTGTGTGTGTGTGTGTGTGTGTGTGTGTGTGTGTGTGTGTGCGCGCGCGCGCGCGCGCTTGCATGTTGTGTCATTACAGTTGTGACCGACTCTTTGTGACTCCATGTCCATGGAGTTTTCTTGGCAGGAATATTGGAGTGGCTTGCCAGTTCCTACTCCAGGCGCCTACAGCACCTGGTATTCCCTGGTGGTCGCCCATCCAAGTACTAACCAGGGCCGACCCTGCTTAGCTTCTGAAATCAAGCAAGATCGGATGTGCTTAGGGCATCTAGGCAGCTATTTAAACATAATTTTAGCCAATCAAGATAAGGTATGGGGCAATGGGAAAGGAGATTATTTTTTGCTTCTGTATGTTTACACCTCACATGTTACAACACCCCCACAGTGGGCTTTCAAAAAGTTTCAAAGTAAACACCTTTGCTGCTTGACTGGGCCTCTGGACCCATCCCATACGGTCAGGCCACATTACATTTGTCCGTTGGGCCTTACTATTAGCAAATACAGTAGGGCCCCCATATCCGTGGATCCAATATCCACGATGTGAAAACTTTATACATGGGATGGTATCTGGTGCCCTCTAGTTCTGGTAATGCATGGTAAAATATTTTTCTACTCCCACTATATAAAAAGCAATAGCTGTTATCATCCAAGAACCAATCCCTGCAGATATGGGGGCCTTTCTGTAATAGAAGAGAAAGCAGTCACAACTCATTTAACTGTTTGCTTCTTCTGGACACTCATCTTGGCTTCTCTTGCCTGCAAGAACAACAGAGCCAACTGTGAAAAGAAAGGTACAGTGGAACCCTGATTTATGAGATTAATGCATTCTGAGTGCATGCTCGTAAATTGTTAATCTCGTAAATCAGGCAGAAGTTTTCCATAGGAATGCATTGAAAATCAATTAAGCCGTTCCATTCGGAACGGATTTCAATGCATTCCTATGGGAACACTTTAAGCAACGCCCGCCTTTCCTCCATGACGTGGGGGGGGGGGGTCAGGAGAAGCAGCGCACCATGTTTAAAATGACTTTTATCCACCAAGGCAAGTGCTTTGCCTCAGGGGCTAAAAGTCATTTTAAACATGGCACACCGCTACTCCTGCCCCTCCCCCTTTGTCTTGGGGGAAAGGCAGGCTTTTTAAAAACGACTTTGAGCCCCCGACCCAAGTGCTTGGGTTGAGGGCTCAAAGACATTTTTAAACGACTCATTGCTTTCTCCCCCCCCCCCAACACACCATTGTTAGTTGGGCAAATCCTATCTTGCTCATAAGGTGGCAGGTGGGAAACAATGGAAGCATGCTCAGAAGTTGGGATTCTCCATTGTCGGGCATGTTGGAAGTTGGGGTACCACTGTAATCGTATCCATCAGAAAGTGTATTTCTGACTTGCTGCATCTTAAGAAGCTAAAATTGCAAACCAAAAGATTTTATAATACAGTACCTGACTTCTATGGAGCCCAGCTTTGGTAAGCTTTCCTGTCCTGGTTATTTCAACCACTCTCACCAGTAGGAGGAGCCAAACAAAACCAAAAGGCCTCTGCATACTAGCATGCTCATCACAAAAGATAATTGAGAAACTTTAGAACTCCATCTCACTGCAGTTGCAAACCTGACTGCTATTCTGACTGTGGAACTGTTTTAAAAACTGTTTACAACAGTTCTGCATTTCTTTGTTAAAGGCATCTTGCTTCATATGTGGCAAGTTTTAATTATGTCGTGTTTTTAGGAATTACAAATTAAGAGACAGCATATAAGTACAGTATCTTAAATAAATATGCTGTTCACATATTTGATACAAAGCTAGCTAATAAAACCACTGATGAAAATTAACTGAGTAACTTCTATTTGCAGCATAACAGAAGATGGTTGAACAATGCACTACATTTGATTTTACTATTATTTCACTTAACTATTACTTGACATCTTTGCCAAACTTAGAAACACAAACTCTATATTTTTCAAACTAATCTAATGGACTACCCCTTGGTTCCTGGCTACCAAAGCAAGAGGGGAGAGCGACTTACTCAAAGGATGTCCTTCTCCCCTGTAAGTAAATACCCTATTTTCATCTACCATAACACTTCTATTCAAACAAGCGAGTTGTATTTCCTTTCAATTGTTGACAACACTGTTTCCCAAATTGCATTCCAAGAACCCTAATACTTTTTGGTTTCTTATCAAAATCTACTAAAAAAAAAGGTCAACAAAAAACAAACAAATCAAAAACACTGTCCAGAAATATAACTTGCAAACTATTTCCAATGTTAACCCATGATTCAAAGCCTTAGGGGGGGGAAATTAGGGTTACATTCCACCATGTACACTGAATTCACAAGAGACAATAAGATCCACGGGCCTGCCTTGACCTCTGTGTGAGGTAGCTATGTCCTTACAGCATTCCGCAATTACATCTCCAACACTGGACAAAATGCTATTGGTAGGTATACATCTGTCCCAGCACACCCCAGATTGAGTGCTGGAAACATATAATTTAAACTAATTAAAAGCTCACTGTCCTCCTGTTTTCGTTCCAAGACTCCACAAGACTCACTTCTGTCTGGGGGGGTGGGGTGGGGCGGGGGGGGCTTTGGTAGACGCAGGATGGGCAAGGGGGACACACACAAAAAAGCATTGCTGGAACACTGCCCAAAGTCCTGATTCCTGACTCAGCAGCAATTTTTAAATGTTTAACCCTACCCCAAATTCCAAACCACTCAAAGGCTTCCTTAGGGCAAAAAAGAATCTTAGGGAGGGTTGGTATATAAAACAAGTAGATTGGTAGCTTTTAATTAATGTAAATAAAATGTTTACAACACCAGATCCAGGTTACGCCAGTGCAAAGCTACACAACAGTACTTTACCCAGTATAAGGGTCCTACAGCAGATGACACTGAAAATGAAATGGAAAGCAACAGTCCACATAACAAAAATTAATGAAAATAAATAGGCAGCAGTCACAGAAAAATAAAAACTATCAAATGAATGACTAGACAGCATGCCAGATATAAAGAAATTAGCCTTGTTTCACCTCCATCATTTTACCCAAGTACTAATTTGATTTATTCATTGCATCCACAAATTTTAGTTCAAAAGTAGTATGAAGTTTCATTTTAGCATTAGATGCAAAAGTGGGAACTGCCTGCTCCTCATCTCATACAGCCGTGGGATGATGATTCTGGCAGTATTTAAATTCATTATAATATAATTTCAGTTTATGCTGTATACAATATCTGGTTTGTATGTCACAAGAAGTTGAGATTATGTAAAAACTGATCTAAATCCAGATATAGTCCTCTATGTAGAAGAAAAGGGAATCATATATCAAATTTCATTTGTGTTAATTTCATACATGTACACAAGTTTAAGATATAGTTTTCTATTGATGCACCTTGAAGGACATTTGATCAAAATGGGTAACTCTTCCTTCACACAAGTTTTTTTTCCAATGCATAGATTTCACTTAGCAATCACTTCCATACTAAATATACATAAAACTGAACAATGAATACACGTAGTTTTTCCTTTACATGTCTGAAATTAAGAAGTTTGTGCATTATTTAAAAATTAGCAGCTTTGTTTGTGATTGTAATGAACGAGAACAGATATGTTGTGAAGAGTAATACCAGAGGCTTAAACCATGGTTACATTCCTGGTTTGTAGCTACATCACTGCTTATGTAAACCAGGTCTGGTAATTGGTCCTCTGCTCCCAGCGGTTCTGCTAGCATGCTCTGTGATGAAGTACAGGAGTCACAGACTAAAGGCATCTTTCACAGCAGAGTTGTCTATTCTTGATTAAAACCACATTTTGTCCAGTTCACACAAAGTGAGATACTAATCTGTCTCAAACCTCTATTGAGACTTCCCACCTCTTCATATTTTCATTTAGGGGGAAATTGATGAAAGGAGTAAACACATGAATCCATGGTTTGTTGGATTGTTTGCTTGCTCTCATAATGTCAAGACCTATCTTGATGCTACTGTATATGGGAAGAATCTCAAGACGTAGCTCTCCAGACATTCTCTTTGACCAAAATCCACACACGTTTCTCATGAAAACATCAAGAGGAATCCTGCTAGATTAAACCAAAGGTTCACATCAGTTTTCTTCACAGTGGCCAAACAAGAGCCTGCTGGGAAACCCACAAGCACATCACAAAGGCAGCGGTACCACCCTTATTCCCGGGGGGGGGGCAGCGGTACCACCCTTATTCCCGGGGGGGGGGGGATGCTGACATATATAGCCATCCTAATTACCAGGCACCAACAGATCCATTCACTTTCCATCATATTACATTTTTTAAAATAATATCCAGCCTAATCACTATTGGTGCATCTGGTGATAGTCTGTTCCTTACTCTTTTATATTGAAGTTTGTGCTGCATTAATATATATATATATATTAGTCTGTAAACCATATACATGTGTGTTCAACGTTTGCCAAAAAGCTAGCTGTTAAAAATATACATTTCATTTGTATTTATCTTTCAAGTTAAGTAAGTAGCAAAAAAGCATACCTGTTCTCTTATGTTTGTAGCATCAGTTTACCATCTTAATAGGGCTGAATCTATTTAATTCAAACAATGCAAGATCACTTATTCATTCAATATTCTTTAAAAGCATTATACTTTTCTGCAATACTATATAAAACTTCATCCATTTTCATACATGTTGGATCCCAGTCATGTCCAAAGCGAATGACTACCACACGATCTTCTTCTGAAAGAATGGCCTGGTCTACCTGCCAGCCATTGTGTAAATGTGGAAGCATATACGACATTTTCAACACTTAGGTAAGAGCTGTAAGAAAAAGGAAAGAGAAGAGAATTTAACAGTCAAGCTGGCAAGAATAAAACAACTAATTTGAAATATGGAGGAAAACGTTATACACATCATGGGCCACTAGAAAGAAAAATAAATGTGTCACAGATCACATCAAGCCTGAATTCTTACTAGCTGCTTAAATGATTAAAGAGAGATTATTGTATTTTGAGCATATCACAGCCGACATTAGGAAAAGCAATGTCTGGGACAGCTGAAGGGAAGTAGAAAATAAGAAGACAAAACAACAGATCAATTGACTCATAAAAGGAAGGTGGCAGGAGTTTTCAGGGGTCATTAAGCCACAGGATCCATACAGTAAATCAGAGGTACAGTGGACTCTCATATAACAAGCGCTTTGTTTAACAGAAAATCCACTTAAAGGAAAAAATTTCCAGAGATAGGGGAAAATCGTTTAACAGAATTGCCTATGGGGCGCAGGGCGAATCCATGCAACAGAAAAACAGTTGTGATTACAGATTAACCCGTTTTCAATGAATTCCTATGGGAAATTTGTACAAAGGAAAATTTGCTTAACAGGATTTCATTTAGAATGAATTAATTCCTTTATACAAGGTACCACTGTAGTTTGATGGCACATAAAATCAGACATATGTAGAGCTTTAAAAACATGAAGGATAAAAGAGATCAACGTGCAAAGATTTTCTGCCTTTTTTTTATAAAATTTGAATATAATAGTGCTGTAAAACTGAGAGCTTGGTAAGGCTGCTTTTTTCATAAGGAAAGTAACATTTAATATTTGACTCATCTTATATGGTACAAATTACAATGAGACTGCCAATTAAATTAGTTATCTGTGACAAACCATACAGCAATATACAAAATATTTCTTGTATAAGAACTGCAATATTGTATTTATGTTTTTTTCCTTAAAAAAATAAAAGGTCATTGCTTGGTCTGCCCCATCTGTCATGCTGAGATGAACACAATGGTTCCTGGGCCAATTCTGGGCACAATTCAAGGCACTCTCTGTGTTGAATTTGTATGCTTTTAGATCCAGGACCCAAAAGGACACTTTACACCAACCAAAATATAAAAGACTGATTTTGGAAAAACTCTCTTATATCACTCAATTTTCAAAAACGAAGTGCAGCATGAGAAATAGAGTGGTCTGGGCTGTTTTAATTGTCTCAAATGCTGCCCAACTAAGCAGCAAGGTTAATATCATCTCAGCACCAAATGAACTCCACAGTACTTACCACAAATGTAACTGTTTATGGTTTTTTTATTTGTTTTATTGGACTACAGCGCCCAGAATATGCCCTGGAGAAGACTGGGCGTTGTAGTCCGAAAAACACAAACAAGCACGCCTCTAGTGTTTTGTAAATATGTTTTTTAGACCTAACACTCCGAACCCCCCCTCTCGAGGCCTCCTCCTCGGGGTATTTTCACTGGGCTCTTTTACCCTTCTGCCACTGAAAAAACAAGATCTCTCCAGATACAAATATCTCTTAGAAGGTATTTCAAGGCAGAGCCAGCGGGTCTACCGTATGACCCAGTTGAATTTCATTCTTATTTGTTTGACTGTTAGCCATAAAAGTGAACACACATGTATATGGTGTACAGACTAAAATATATATTAATGCAGAAAAAACTTCAGAATAAAGGAGTAAGGAACAAACGATCACCGGATGCAATAACCGTGATTAACGCACACGTGTATGAATGAAGCGTTTGAAAAACACTCGATACTCTGTTCCAAGGACAAGCCTCTCACACCCGGGCGAAAGTTCTGGGTAAAATCCAGTCCTGTATCTGCCATTCCCTCCCTGTCTACCTGCCTGCCTTCCCCCATCCCGCAAATAAAATAAAATAAAATAAAATAAAATAAAAGCAAACACCCCCCTCCTCCTCTCCCGCCCCGCCGCCATTCCGTTTCACCAAACGCGCCCGCCCGATCCACTCACCCAAGGCCGTCGCGCCGAGGAGTTGACACAGGGCTCGCCGCCCGCGCCGTGGAGGACACATGCGCGAATGCGACCAAACAAAACGGAGCGCCGTCCGCCCGACTTTCCGCCGTCGTAACGGCTTCGTCACGACAGGATGTGAAGTTGCTCTGCCCGTCCCTTGTGTGGGCATTTCCGGAACGTACCACTCTTGGCGGGGGGGGAGGGGGACGTGAAGTTCAGTCACGTCCTTTCTCCAGAGGCGAGCACTGGGAGACTCCATTAGGAGCGAGGTCAGGTACCATGTCAAGGGGCAGGCGGGAGAGCAGCCGATGAATGCGTGCCAGCTGCACACAAACAGTGGTTGAGGTCTGATCTAGTATCGAAAGCTATTGCCTTTATATCAGAATGACTACAGCACAAGATTGGGGTGGGGGGGAACCGGTCATTGGGAAAGATTGTCTGCTGAACGCTTATTCAGAAGTTGCTGGTTTCTTTTTCTTTTTTTAAATCTCTTTTTTCACGTTAGTAAAAGAGAACCAAGGGTTGACTGCCCAGCCCAGATCCCTTTACTTCCACTAACACCCGTCCTCAGGTGAGTGGTATAGGTAGACTAACTTTTTTTATCTCTTTCGCGAAGATTAATTCCAGACAAAAATCAAAGAAAAATAAAACAAAACAAAAGACACAAAAACATGTGGCACCTTAAAGATTAACTTTCATATTTTAATGTAACGTTTCGTGGACATATCCACTTCTTCAGACATATAGCAGCAGAATGAGGTGTGCAATATAATATGTAATGGAATATACGTTTCATCCCAAATATTCATTGGCTGTTGTATGTAGGCGTATTTGCATGCAAGTCAGGTTGTAAATTTCCATAGATACAGAGTGAACTATACAATGGAGGACTCGCAACTATCTTCAAACTGATGAAGCTGTTTGGATGAGCAGTGAAACCTTTCAATCTCTCAAGAAAAAGAAGTCTTGTTGCCATGACTCAGCTTCCAGATGAAAGCCTTTAAGCATGTTTAGACATAAAATCCAATTATAATAACCTCACCCAATTTAACCAGGTTACTTACTATGAAAAGCTCACTACTGATGTTTTCTCTTGTGTGAGAATTCACTGGCTATTTATATTCTTAGGCTGTTTAAACAAATAGAACCTGCTACAAAGCATCAGCAAAAAGAAGTCCAGTAGCCATGACTCAAGCAGATACCTGCTGGATGACTGAGAATCTTCACAGACATCAGCTACCTGCTTACTAGAAACAAATGAATTTATTTACTTTTTGTTTCCAAGCATGGGTGATAGCTTGCCTTAAAAGCATCTATGTAAACATCTGACTTCACAACTTTTGTTTTCATTTAATCCAATTTTCTATCAGGTTGCAATGCTATAATAACAAAGAGCCTTGTCACTTTTAAAAAAAAGTGCATTCAGTGAATACTGTACTCTTATATAGGTCATCCCTGTTTAATTTGGGTCATTTCCTCTCATTTTTATATATTGTTTCAACCCTCTTCAATGTTTACAACACAATCAAGCGCATTTGAAAAACCACTAGAAGAGAAACAAGAAGAAGAATAGTGGAGGATACTGTAGGTTTTTTATCCACCTGAAGCCTTGTTGTAACCTGTAATGTAGAGGTGAAAGGGGCTATTGGTATCTGCAGGACAGAGTTTAAAATGTTTCAAAATAAAAACCTTGCCTTCTTACTGCTACCCTTTGTTTAAGAGTAGAAATATGGCATGTATCCTACTGCTAGTCTCAACAAGAGGGTTAATCCATTGATCAGTTACCATATGGTGAGCCATCACTTATATAAATCTGATTGAATAAATGAATATACTGTAGTTTAGACCAGCCATATGATATTGTCACGCCTCCTCACTATTGGGAAGAGACACTCAATAGGATATGAGACACCAGTCACCAGGTGTTTTCTGGGTGGCACTTCTTTTTGAGAGACTCTCGTTTCATGTTGCTAAATGTACTTTGATATATTGTTGCTGAATTACTGAACATGGCCTAAATTGGGTGGGCCTTCAACAAAGCAGTGGGCCATACCAGAAATCCTAGTTGGTGACGGAAGAAATTTGCTGGAGTGTCATAAAAGGATTTTTAATTTTTATATGGATAAATAGAATACTCACTGTATATGCGGTCCACAGTCAGACCTCTACATTGGGAGAAACTAAACAGGGTTAAACAGAAGGATGCACATAGGAACAACAGTGGAGATTCTACATCTAAGAACCAGGGCACTCTTTCAAAAAGGAGAAGAGGAAGAGAGGTTGTTTACTGCATTTTGCATTGAAAACCCCTCCCTCAACACGGTGGTGGGTCAGCATAATCTGTTATACCACTGTGCTTTTGAAACCTGATTCAGCTATAGCAACAGGCTAACCCTGTGTATAGCTGCTTGTGTATAGAACATTAAGGCACCGTGACAGATATCAAAAGTGACAAGCAGCTGTGTCGCGTTTCTGGTTAGTCCAAGACATGACTCAACTTTTCAGCATGTTTCTGGAGTTTACAAGAAAAGGCTTAACTGGGGGGGACCTAGTTTTGACAAATTTGTTTATAAAAAAAGCATAGAATATATGTAATCCCACCAACCAACAAATGGGGCTAAGAACCAGGCCCCTCTCTTGCATTTCCAGAACACTGTCTGGAAGAAAATCAGCATCTCCACCCATCTTGTCCAGGGGAGATATCAAAAGTCACAGGTCGCCTGGTTACAAGACTCAAATTTCAGCAGAGTTCTTACAATATATTGGCTGCTATTAATCTTTCCAGGGGGCTTATATTCTTAAAATATATTGGATACATCAATGTTTAACTGGTTCATTAGATGTCTGTTGGTTCTCTCCATCAATTGTTTCTGAATTATTGCAGTTTTTGCTCTGCTGCATGTACATACCCAGGGCAGGAGATGCAGACTGCATTTCAGGTTTGTTGGATACTTAAACACCCAGTCTTAAGCTCATGGCATATAATAGAAATTAATTATGAAAAGTTATTAAAATTGCAACCTTAGTGAAGATCCATTTGTACCTGTTTTTACATGTGACAATTGAATCAGATGGTCAAAAAGTATGCTGTGTGTTCCAGTGTTCACTGAAGGCACTTCATTGTTATGTCATGTGTTGTTTCCCACTTAATTCCAGAGTTTTCATTCTGGAATGAGTATTCTGGATCTATTACATGGGGTATTGTGACTGATAATCCATTAAAACGTCCGTAAAATAAGTACTGAGCTCGCTGGGGGAGAAAGGGCTTTAGCACTATAGCGTGGTATATAACAGCTTTATTTTCCATCATATTTTTGCACATTAACCATGACTACGTCATTTAAGCATTTCATAAACGATCCACAACAAATGCTGAATGTGCATCCATGAAAACTGTAATACTGCATTCTCAGTTTAAGGGACAAATGTTTCCTTTTAAGGAAATACTCCTTGCTGCAAGACATATAGTTGCTACTTGTGGTGGATATGGGAGTGGGGCAGCCTACTGACTGATTTTATTTGATTTCTATTCCACCTATCTAGTTACAAGCCTCCTTTGGGATGGTATTTATTACATACCATCTGTGAAGTATTTTAAATGTATTTTGCTACTGTATGAACCAACACAGCATAGGAAGTTAATTTTTACTCAGGCAGGATCATGCCATCTAAGGGACCTTTGAATCATGAAGCAAAACAAAGGACAGGCCCACCTAGCGATACACCGTATTGTGAGTTTCATCCACTACCCTGCGAGACCTGGTAAGCTAGCTATAGAACAAATGTTATTAATTTTCATGGAGTCCTTTTGTTCAAGAATCTGAATAATTTATTCTGCTGGCTTCTTCATAAGGTCTTGAAGAGAAAGTGCAGGGTTTTTTTTTTACAATCTGTGTATTCAGTACTCTAAAATAACGCACAGTACAGTAGATACAGTAGAGTCAACACAGAGGCATGGTGTTTACAGGCTCTGTGCGCTAACATGTCTCTTGAAATTTCACAACAGGAACTCAAACTGGAATTTCCATTTCTTGGGCAGGTATTTCCAACACGCTGTGTTCTAGCTTTTAAAACCGTGGGAGTATGTTCAGAGCTAAAACCTTCTGCTTGGCCCAGTCTGCTGAGCTGCCAGCTGCCTGGGTGACACTGGCTGACAGGTCTGGCTGTAGGTGGGCAAACAGTTGCATTCCTTTCATTCAGAAGAGCTTCAGAACTGGCCCAAAGAGTCGGGAAAGGACAGCACCAAGTCCTTGTCGGGACAAGGTTAGTATCAAAGTGGGTTGGAAAAGGTGTTGCAAAACTCTGCCCATGTTAATGGCTTCATAAAATGCCTGCTAACAATATACAGCAGAGCTGTCCAACTTTGAACAGTCCGCAGCCTACCTGACGCTCCCGAACATCCCCCGTGGCCGACTCTTGGAGCGATTCTCTTGGAGAATGGGGGACTTTGCTGCCTCCTCTCTGCCCCCCCCCCCCGGTGGTGGTCGCCCCTGCCACAGGCCACCCCTCCCAGCTCAGCAGGCAGTTCCCAAGACTGCAGAGGGCAGCCAGGACAAGGCACCCGGCCTGGGAGAGCCTGGCAAGGGCCCAGGCTGCAGCCCAGTAGCACCACCACCTGCAGTCTCACAAGGCGGACCAGCACCACCCCAGGCTCCTGCGTGCCTCGATGGTGCTCAAGTGTGGGGTGGGGTGGGGGAATTACCTTATGGGTCAGTAATTGCCTGACCATGAGCAGAGAGTCCTTTCGGTCCTCCAGATGTTCTGGATTGCAAATACAGCACCTCCTTTTTATTCCCTGTGTTGGAAGGGGTGCTTGGAAGTCCAAAATGACTGTAGAGTCGACTGAGGTAGCCTCTGGGATGAATATTGATAGGTGTTCCTAGGGTATGTAGCTAATAAAAGGAGCCAGAGACCATGCAATGTATAAGCACTTGGTATTTCCATGTTTTTTTGGCATCCACGGGGGAAGGGGGCTTGGAACCGATCCCCTATGGATACTGTGGTCCTGCTCTGATACCTACCGTATATCTCTAGCAAACAGTCTAGCAAGCAAGAAAGAAATGGTTGAAGCAATAGAAATGGTAGATCCTTCTGAGCCACTTATAGGGAACAGGTTGGTACTTGTTGCTACTCGCAACGTGCAAATCATAATGGCCCTCTGGCAGGATGAATTAACATATAGTATGGGAGTGGGTGCAAATTATGATGAAGTAAAGTGATGAGTGGGGAACAATATATGGCATCACAAGGAACACTGAGACATACGTTTTTTGTTTTTGATCTTTTGTAACAGCCATCAGCCTAGCACCTATCGTTTTATCAAATGCTTTTCAAGTATCTGACTAGCACTAGCACATATCAAATCTTTTCCCCATCAGCCCTCTATCCTCCCTCAAACCATGCCAGAAAGTTTTGCAGCCTTCTTGAAAAGGTTTTGAGGACATACAGTTCTTATTTATATCATATAGAACGTCCTCCAACTAGAGGCCAGGACTCCCCCATCTCTGCTGTCTTTCTGAGACAGGCAAAGACCTTTCTCTTCAGGCAAGCTTTCCCTGAATGATGGACTACCCTATTATGTGTCTTTTATATGAATCTACCATACATGAGCATATAGACTGTGTTTATAACGACTTATTATAACCTTGTGTAATTGCACTGACACTATGTTTTCAATGCTAGTTTCCATCCCTCCTAACTTTTATGTGCAATTTTTGCTCTCTCTTTAACTGCTTGCGTTCTCTTGTAGCTTTAATGTTGTCTTTTAATGCTGTGAGATGTCCCTCAATCCCCTGTTCTAAAACTTGAATATGTTTTAATTGTACTGGACTGTATATTGTCGCTCATTACTGTAAGCCGCCTTGGGTCCTTTTCCAAGGAGAAAGGCAGGGTAAAAATACTCTAAATAAATAAACAAATAGTTATATTATCCTTAAAGAAGTGATGTGGTAATGGTGGATAGAATGATGGAGTAGGATTTAAGAAATAAGTTTGAATCTCTAAGACATGGAAATTAATAGAAGTATGGCAAGGGAAAAAAAACTACTCCTTAAATATCTGTGAAGATTCTCAGTCATCCAGGTGAGTTTATCTGGAAGTTGAGTCATGGCAACTGGACAAAGAAGTTTAGTTGCCATGATTCAACTTCCAGATATTCCTTAAATGGCAGATTTGCCTTGAAAACCCAACTAAGGTTGCCATAAGTTTCATACAACTTGAAAGAGCTAACAATCATGCATATTTATTTTAGGAAAGTCCCATATTGACAACATACAAAGCAGTAACCAACGTTCTTGTTAATTCCAGTTGGAATTTTGCTTTTTTGATAAATCATACAATGTATCCAATCTTAGGATAGACAAAATTATTACTTATTTACTAAATTTAGAGTTTTTTTAATTCTTAAAAAGTTTGTAAAGTTGTTTTTAATCCTTGTATTATTCTTGATCTATGTGTTTTTAATATGTTATTTATATGGGGATTTTAAGACTGTTGACTACTGTATAGTTTTGACTGTTGTGGGCTGCATTGAGTTCCCTATAAGGAGAAAGGCAACATATATATAACTGACCACAAAAGTTTTTCAGGCTCAAAAGTTTTTCAAACTCATCTCTTTTTCTGGAAAAAGAAGAGAACAAGCCATTATATATTTATTAAAAACATTAGTGGTTATTTTAGCTAATTTCTAAATTTAAAAAAAGATCACACAGTGAATCCCAAAGTCCTGAGGAACAGCTATTAAATTAAGCTGAAACATTCCCTTTACTGCCTGTCTTGCAATTTAGTTTCCATTCTGACCTAGACAGAGGATTGTTCCCTATATTATTCATGATAGCTGGGCATTATAACCATTGTTTCTTATTGCAATCATTATACTCCTACAATTACATTACCTAAAGGGCTGCCTTTTTCCATATGAACCTGCCCGTACTCTTTAAGATCAGGCCAGGAGGCCCTGCTGAAGGTGCCATCCCTCATAGAGGTAAGGGTAGTGGCATGTCGAAATAGGGCCTTCTCAGCAGTCCCCCCCCCCACACACTCTGGAATGCCCTCCCTACAGAGATCCGCCTGGCGCCAATACTTTTGGTTTTTCAGCACCAGGCAAAGACCTTCCTGTTCGGCCAGCATTTTAATTAGATTTTTTTTGGGGCTGGACTCATGATCTGCAGTTTTATAATTTGTATTGTATGCTATTTTAAACTGTACTGTATTTTATAGTTTTAATAATTTTATTGTTTTATTGTTTTAATACATTGTTGTATGCCGCCCAGAGACCTCTTGGTAGTGGGATAGCTAAAAAAATTGTAAAAAAATAAATATTAATAAATTAGCAGGCCCGTGAAGAGAGGAAAATATCAAATGTTGTTGGGAGCTTTATTTCAAATTAATAAAATGCTGGATCGGGTTCTTAAATGAAGGTAAAAACATAAAAAACTAAGCAGATTAACCTTGCAATGTTATTCATCGTCTCCTCATGATTCTACAATGGCTTATATCTGAATAATAAGATTTCTAAAGGAAGTCTATGTTTATGTCCCAATGAGGAACCACTAAATAAAGCAAGCTAATTTGAAAGGGAGATAAGAATGCTTGTGCTAGGATGATCACACATATTTTCTCATTTAAAGAATACCTGCTTCTAAGATGTATTGTCTGTATTATATAGCATGTAACTAAGATACCAAACTTACAATGGATATAGTCAACAAATATTTGTTATCATCCTGTCTTTCAGATCATGGGAGAAAAGGAACCACCAAGTGCTCTAGTTTATGATATAGGAGGTGCATTTGGTGTGCCGGAAAGCCACGTGGAATTCCTCAAGAAACACTTTGACCTCATCACTATGAAGGAGTTTCATAAAAACAAAGAACAGCTTTGTGAAAAGATCAGGTCTATTTTTGTTTTTGAGCTCAGACCAGTTGTTGACCGTGAGCTTCTTGAAAGCCTGCCCAGGCTAAAGGTAGTTGGAAACTCAGGGGTAGGAGTGGATCACTTGGATTTAAAACTGATTTCTAGCTATGGAGTAAAAATAACCAACACACCACATGCTGTTTCTGACTCCACAGCAGACATTGGCTTGGCCTTAATGCTAGCATCTGCAAGACGACTAGTGGAAGGTAAAGTTCAACTTTATTTTGCAGTTGTTTCTCTAACATAATAGGAATATATCCAGGTACTGTATTTCAGATGTTGGTTGTCAGGATTAATCACAAACTCACTACCTCACCCCATATTCATCCTGCTATTTTAACTTAAAGACAGCAACATTGAATGTTTGGGACTAGAGATGGGCACGAATCAAAAATGGCGTTTCATTTTTTCATTTTTTGTTGAGAGGTCCGTTTCGGTTCGTTTCCGTTTTTTGTGAATTTTTGGAAAAAGTTCATTTTCGTTTTTTTTCGGTTTTTTTTCTACCCACTTTTTGCACGATTTTTAAAGCATTTCCATGCGCAGGCGTCCCCCAACGCCCCAGACCAGAGGGAAAACACTAAAAAAAATTGATGCTGGCAGAGACACAGTATAGACTAGGTACGCAGGGAGGCTGCAAAGGCAGCAGCGGGCGTTGCCCAGGGTGCAAGGCAGCCGCAGAAGTGACTGCACTGTGGGGCAGGGGAGGGTACTCACCGAGAGGTACGCATGCACACACACACACAGGGAGGCTGCAGGACTGAAGCTAGAGTCGCAGAGACAGCAATCCCACCCTAACTCCCACCAGAGACTGCAAGGAGGACGGGGGCTGCCAGAGCTTTTTATGCCCTCTGTGGCTGCCAGACCTGCCCAGTCTGCAACCTGGGCATGCTATTGGTTTAACATGATCCCATCACATGGCTTGCCTGCATTTTGTGGCTGGAGACATCCACTTTGTCATCCTTAAAGGGAAAAGAAAAAAACATTGTGATGGGAGAAGACAAAAACAAACGTTTTAATAATTATTGCATTATCGCTGCATTTTTACGGATGTCCAGGGCATTTTAATACCCAAGAAATCAATATTAGGCATCTGGGAGCCATTTTGGGTCGATGTCCCTTAACTCCCCTTAAAGGAAAAAAATACAGCGATCTGAGAAAAGACATAAATGCACATTTTAAGGACCCCAACTCCCCCTGGTAAGTATTATCAGACAGTATAAATAATTATAGCTGCATTTTTATGCATGTCCAGGGCGTTTTTTAACATTTAAAACAGCTCATTTCATTGCGCGTTGCCATTAACAAAAACGAAACGTAACAAACCCAATTTTCATGGTTCTGTTTGTTTCATTCCATTTTCATCACAATTTTCGTTATTCGTTTCATTACGTAATGGAACAAATAACGAAAAACGGAAACAAAAAAAAGTTTGTTTTGTGCCCATCTCTATTTGGGACATGTGTGAAATTACACATTTTGTACACTTCCATTATCCGAACAGAACATATTGGATGAATTGAAGTGCCCAAATAGCACTTTAAAAATGAAAAAGAAAAGAAAACGAAACATGACCTAAATACTATTGTTTATCCAAACTAGAATATACCCACTGAATCAGTGAAATATGCATTCAGAACTAACTGACTTATTAATTTCACATTTATTTAACAGGGTTACTCCAATTGTGGCAAAAGCAACCAATTATCGTACATGACATAAGTGTCGCTTTTTTTAAAAAATAAATGTGTTTTACCACCAAAAATCAAAGTTCTATTGGATTAAAGCAACATAATAATGTTAACATTTTAAGATGAATTAGATAATAGTTTAGCATGGAAAAAGTACATTTTGGGGCTGCAAATGTGGCTACAAGTGCTGGGGGACTCTGGGACCTATAGTCTAGAAAGTTACTTTTCCAAGCTCTTCATGCAGTAATACCTCGGATAACGAATGCCTATGTTAATGAATAATTCGGATAGCGAATTGAAATTTCTGGGAATAGGGCTGCCTTGGATAACAAATTTTCCCTATGGGCTGCCTCGGATAATGAATTTTTCATAGTGCCTTGCAAAAAAGTGTACTCAGGATGCATTGCACCCCCTGTAGTTTGTGAAGAATTGGGAGGAGTTAGAGCATTTTTTCATGGTGTTTTGGAGCCGTTCTGGACATTTTTTGCTGAGGGAATTGGAGCTTTTGAACTTGGAAAGGTAGAGAGCTGAGGTTTCCTTCCTTTTGTGTTTTTGCACTGATTTTGATTGCATGTTTGGTAGGAATGACCTGGCGTTTGTTTTGGATCTAGCTTTTATTCATCTTTGCACTGCTTTTCATTGCAATTTGGGTGGGAACAGGCTGGGGTAGTCTTGCTGCTTTCTTTAGTCCATATTTACAATCTTTTCAATTGTTCTGTAGGCAAGAACAGGCTGGATTTATCTTCCTGCTTAAGTTTGTCTTTGCATTTTTTCCCCTTTGCATTTTTGGCGTGGGAAAATGCTGGGGGTCATCTTGCTGCTTTCTTTCGTTTGTGTTTGCAGTCTTTTCCATTGCTCTGCAGGTAAGAACGGGCTGGGTTTCTCTTGCTGCTTAAGTGTGTCCATTTGCATTTTTCCCATTGCATTTTTTGCAGGAACAGACTAGGGTAGTCTTGCTGCTTTCTTTAGTCCATGCTTGCAATCGTTTACCATTGCTCTGCAAGCAAGAACAGCCTGGGTTTCTCTTGCTGCTTAAGTTTGTCTGTTTGCATTTTTCCCCATTGCATTTTTGGTGAGAACAGGCTAGGGTAGTCTTGCTGCTTTCTTTAGTCCATGTTTGCATTGCACTTCAGGGGGTGGTCGGTGTGTGTGTGTGTTCCAGCACTGCATGCCTTAAAGTGCACTTTATAAAAAGGTCTGGGGGGAAAAACCCAGCTTTTTGCCTTTTTTTCAGAACTCCGGAATGGATTAATCCATAATAATTAATAAAATAAATAATCGGTTTCCCATTCATTCCAATGGGAAACTGTGTTTCGGATAACAAAAAATTCAGTTAGTTAATTGACTTGCAGAATGAATTAAATTTGTTATCCAAGGTACCACTGTGTTATACTTTTGACACCGATTCAGAGCTAGCATCAGGTAGATCAGTGGTTCTTGATCTTGGGTATCCCAAGTATTCTTGGATTGAAGCTCCCATGGGAATTGCAGTCTAAAAACAGCTGGGTTATCCAAGGTCAGGAACTACTGATTTAGCAGAATCTTCATTTAAAAAAAAGATTAATTGTGATTTGAGTGTGCTTCCCAAATCTGGCTCCATGATTGTCAGCGGCAACATTCTGGCATGACCCTTTACAAATGTTTCCTTTTCCTTCATGGATAGTTGTCATTCTCTGGACGCACCTTACTTAGCACCAGTTATTGTTGCAATTACAGGGGATGTCTTTATTCTCTGGTCCAGTGGTTCTAGAATAATTTGCACACTTTTCTGGCATTTTTGTTGGTAAAAAATATTGCCTGTCTCTCAACTGTGGTTTTGTTTTGGGTTTATGGACTAACATGGCTACCTTGAGTTTCTATTCTATTTTTTAATTGGACCTGAAACCGAATCTGAACCTAAACTGAGCCAGATTAAATTCTAGTTCATGATTTATAGCTGCTCAGATTATTTTGCAGATTGTTTTCTAGCTTTGCTATTTAAGATCCTTTGACCAACAATTGAATCAGTTACCTACATTAATCCGTGATCTATATCCCCAAGTACTTATGGTATAAATTCAGAGGAGAAATGTGTCTAGTGGAGAAGATTCTACAATGAAGAGAAAACTGTCCCCGCTTATCAAGAACCACCATAAATAACTATGATGCCTGAAATTAAAATATCACAACTACTGTTTGTGGTTTCTGTTTGTCAGGCTGCTGCATTGCAACATCTCCAGATACCACACATTTTGCTGCTGACTGGCTAGGAGTCGAAGTCACTGGGGCCACCCTTGGTATCATCGGGATGGGCAGCATTGGCTATAAAGTGGCCAAGAGAGCAAAAGCTTTTGACATGAACATTCTCTATCACAACAGAAACCGCAGGTAAATGAGTGATGGCAATGTCGATTATAGTCACATACGGTGTTGAATTTAATGTGTTAAATGTCAAATTCTATCAGAAGTAGGTTTTCAAAACTTCAGCTGGGGGGATGAGATATCATTGTTTCAGATGGCATCTGATCATGGAGACTAAAAAATGAGACAACCTAGTTAATCCTAGGCCTAGAATCCTAGTTAAATAAAACATCCATGGTTGAAACCTTTTGCCTGTTCTTCCATTCATCTTGGAAGCATATTTTAAACAAAAATCAAAAGGATTCTGGCCACTTATATATGTTCCAATTTTTTCAGTTCTTTCTTAAGAAGACACTCTACAGGAGCAAAAACAACAACACAGAGATTTTTCTGTTTATAATACGACAGTAGGAAACATAGATACTGCATCATGATAGTCAAACAGGCATATTGCTCTAGAACCTGTGTTTTCAAGGGGCTGCCTTCAAAAAAATTCATTACCCAGCAGATATATATAATCACGCTTCCTTAATTCAAAGGTTTACAAACTGTCACTTTCACAATGTCTTGTGGCTACCAGTTTTTGAAAGATTGAAAGAGCTTGCAGCCCATGCAAGCAGCAAACCAAGTGTTCACCTCTATGATGAACTGAACAGGAATCGAGAGAGAGGTGTGGAATGTTGCCTTCTGGTATAAAATATAGGTGTTCATGGAAAGAAATGAGTTCCCATCTCCCTTTTTGCACTCAGAGTCACTAGTGTAATGGATAATTCTTGCATTTATTCCATTTCCCTTTAGAAAAGAAGAAGAAGAAGAAGCCATTGGTGCGATTTACTGTAAAAACATGCAAGACTTACTTCAGCAATCTGATTTTGTGATGCTTGTTGTGAATTTGACACCTGAGACACACAAGCTCATTGGTAAAAGGGAACTTGAGCTGATGAAACCCACTGCCACTCTTATCAACATAAGCAGAGGTAGGATATGTGATAGTTTAAACCAGAATACTTCCAGACCAAGAGCCATAGTGGCCCATACTAGTCTGAAAAACCAAAAAAGAAAAACATTAAATTGGGAAGTGGTTGGAAATCCACTAATGGGTGTGATAAAATGGAATAATTTGCATTTTCTGTAGGTTTTTTCCTCCTGCAGACTACCTAAAATTATAGACAATTAAAAAACCCACAAAGGCCAGAATCCTGTTGGAGTCAGAATGGAAGCTGGCAATTGCACAGTTGTGTGCAATCTTACCAGCCATCTGTCATACGAAATGACAAGCTGAGCCTGCACAACCCATTGCTCACTTGGGAATGTGACACAACTGGCAAAGTGTAAAACCCACATTTGCATTTCCCCTTCTGTGTGTCGATTTTCACAAGAGGATTTTAGACAATGTTTTTCAGCTGTTGTTCATGACTTAGAATACCCAGGCTATGCATGCTTACTTCAAGTCTCATTGATGTCGGAGTAAAATAATATTGTAAGGTTCCTATACATTTTAATCTTCTTGACTTTAATTTGTGAGCAAACCAGGCATCTCCATGTGTTACTAAAAGTGGGTTAATTTTACATACTACTTTCCCAAATGCAAAACATAAAACAATGTCACCTATGGATAATTCACACACCTATAAAAACAGCTGCTATAAATTGAATACTGGGTCAAATGTAATTTAAGAACCACTTTAAAGCTACTCTCCTACTTAACCAAGATAGGTGAGGGTTAGCTGATATTAAGCCAGCTGAGGCTGTGTTAAGTCCAGCCCTGCACTCCTAGCCTAGCAGTGCTGGAAATTTCTCAGGACTACTCTGTAGCTTAATTTTATTTGGACATAGTGGGTCTAGCCTGCAAGAGAATTAAGGTGGCTATTGCTCTCATCACCAAAAAGGAAGACATGGAAAAGCAAAAAGGAGGACATTCTTCATCGAAAAAAGAGACTTCATTTTTAAAAAGGGACTTTCAGGCGCCCCAGGCCATTGTCCAGCTAACCAGCCTGTTCAGGCCATTAGGTGAGCCTATTCAGGCCATTTTCCACCTAACCAGCCTATTCAGGCCATTAGGTGAGCCTATTCAGGCTATTGTCTACCTAACCAGCCTATTCAGGTTATAGTCTACATAAGGAGCTTTTTTAGGCCATTGTCCAACTTATGAGCCTATTCAGACCAGGGTGATGTGAAATCAAGGTGAAGTATAAATTGGAGGCTTCACCACTCACATTGATGAAGCTGCTTGGATGAGTAGCAAAATTAGTCAATCTCTCAACAAAAGAAGTCCGGTTGCCACGGCTCAACTTCCAGTTAAAAAAAGAGAGGGGGCATTTTTGCATTAAATGTGCATGTGCAAGTTTAAACTAATACAGTACATGGAAAATATAACCATAATTAGACATTATTACTAGAAGAGGGTGACTGCAAAGCGCGTACTACTGCATGTATAGAACTGAGCTGTAACACTTATAATTTCTTTGTGGCTTCTTTATCTTCATTTTCTATGCGTTAGGTGCAGTAGTTGATCAAGATGCCTTGGCAGAAGCACTCCAAAAGAGTGTGATTAGGGCTGCAGCATTGGATGTGACAGACCCAGAACCATTGCCAAGGTAAACTAATACAAAATCCTAGTTGGAGGAGAAATGAAACAGGAGAATCCAAACGGCCCAGGCTGTTTCATTTCTCCTCCACCCACCCCACCCCACCCTTTGCTGTTTCCCAACCCGGTGCTGTTTTGTTTTCTTTTCTTTCCAGGCGTGCTTGATTGCTCTCCTCTCTGTTCTGTTCTTGGAGGATCAGACCCTTCTTTTTTGCCTGAAAATGAACTTAATGGGTTGCTCCACCCCCAAGCATTTCCCTGCAGAAACGGAAGCTCTGGTCCTTGCAAAAACAAAGCAGAGAGAGGAGTCTTCAGAACACAGCAGCAAGGTCAGTTTGGCTTCCCCCCTACCCCCACCCCCACCCCACCCCACCTCCAGAAAGACTTACTTCCATATATACAAAGCCCCTTAATTTTTCATGTCATGATTTTAGAAAAAATAGTGTTGTATACATGGAAAATATGGTGAGGAGTACCTGTAATAGGACAAGATTTCTGTCTCTTTAATAATTGTGTGAAAGAGGAAATTTCAGCAGGTGTGCCTCACATTAAAAACTGCACCAGCTGACACTTCCTCTTCCAAGTAGCTATTAAAGGTACATACATCCTGTCTTCTTTTTCATTTGGTCACCCTGGAGATTGGTACTGTTCAAAGAACGAACAACACAGTTCTAGGCTTTCTGCGCAGGAGTGCGACCATGCAGGCAAGCTTGTTGGTGAGGGACAGTGTGATTCAGAGCAACATTGCTCTTAATATCAAACTTAGGTACTGAGGTGCCAACCCAGAAATGCCAGCTTTAAAGGTATAGTACAAGAAGTACATATTTGATGGTGTAGTAGAACAAATGCAGTTAATGCATTCTATTTTCCAATTGCCATTATACAACGAAGTGTTTCTAGGGGTTCTGCCTGAGCCAGGCGACATCTAATTATTTTCTCTTGCCTTCACTGCAGAGACCACTTGCTACTGCAACTGAAAAATGTTATAATAACACCTCACATTGGAACGGCTACTGTGCAGGCCCTGCGGATGATGACAGAAGAAGCAGTAGAAAACATACTGGCTGTTCTCAACAACCTCCCAGTTCCTAGTGAAGTCACTCCCAAATGATTTGATGGAGTTGTCAATGGCCAATCAACAAAACGACACTAACTTCTAAGGCAGGCATGTCCAAACTTCAGCCCTCCAGATGTTTTGGACCACAACTCACACAGTCCTTTGTCATTGGCAATCTAAGCTTAGAATTCTGGGAGTTGTGGTCAAATACATCAGGAGGGCCGAATTTTGGACATGCCTGTTCTAAAGAATGGAGAAATATGAGAGTCCCAAAACCACCTGCAGCATTCCCATCAGTTTTCTTTTATGGGCTCCTACAGTGTTTCTGTCTTTTGTAATTATATTCTTAAAAGAGCTAATAAAGTATAATAGCTAGCTTTCTAATTCTTTCCGCGCACTAAATACCTGTGCAGGCCACCTGCCCAATGAGAAACCCATTTTGATGTGATATATCTCGGAGTCTCTCAAAAGGAATTCACAGAAATCTGATAGGAAGCCCATAATAACACATCTTTGCCCCATCTGCACTTATAAAAGCAGTGCTTTTTGCTTATATTTACTTTTTTAAATCAGTGACATGGTTTCTTTTTCTGCTTGGTTCGGTGGTTTGTTTGGAGACATCAGCTATCTATATCCTTGCCACCACTACAGTTGGGCAGGCTCCTCCCACCACCATACCCACATGGCCAGGCAGGTCCCCCATCGCTGCCACAGCTTTACTCACAGGGTCCTTCATTCCCCCCCCCCCCCAGTAGTGGTGGTGCCAGTGGGGAAGAGTGAGGACTGGCATCACCAGGTGAGGAACGGCTGTCTGTTGAGTTGGGGTGGGATTTTTTTTTGGGGGGGGGGGGAGGGGGGTAAGACAAATGGTGGGTGAAAGGCCAGCCAGCGGTTGCAGTGGCCAGGAGCCACTGGCCTCTTACTTCCACATAGGAAATAATGAAAACTTTGCCCAAGAACGAATCATGCAAGTTTCCATCATTTCCTATGTGGAAATTGTATTTGATTTATGAGTATTTTAGTGTTTATCAGCATGTTTCTGAAATAGATTATGCTCATAAACCAAGGTACTAATGTACCTTGCTTTCATTTTATATCATGAGTACATTTGTCATAGCTGTTTGCAGATATTCCAGAAAGACACACTAGAAACACATAGCGGGCAACATAGTCATTAGTACGACTTCCAGCTCTCCAGAGTGACACTGTCTCTTTTTCACACAGGCTTCCACTCTGGCTGTTCTCTCCTTCCTGGGTCCAAATTCCAAACCAGACATTTTAACCGTTGTCATAATCCAAGTGCAGCAGATGTTGTACTGTTGGAAATAATATTTTCCTCTTGATACTGGGCCACCCATTAGTTTGTCCAGAAAAAATATATGAGAAGCCAGTAATCCATATTATGCAAAGCAAAAATATTAATAATGTTTATGCCAATTGAGTAATATACTGATGTATAGAAATAAAGTAAAATCTAGAGTTTATATATAATTTGCAGACAAAAATGAAGCAACTGAATCTGATTTCATTGAAAACAGCTGAATCAGTCTTTATTGGTTCTTTAAAATCCAGACTTTGATGCTTAATAGTTTCAGAAGAAAAATCACAATTCCTCCACTCTCACATGTGATTTCAAGACTGCAAACGTTCCTGGCTGAGAATAAGTTCCAGTGAACAGTGGAGCTAACATTTTATTATACTGTATATAAAATTGTATCATGAGCCTGCCATTGTAAATTCTAAAGGATTTACTTGCCAGTGACTATATATGTAAGTTCTATAAGGCTTGCTTACTTCTACCAAAATTCATGTGATTGGATTCAAATAATTCCTTTTTACCTAATGCAGGAGGTTGGCTTCCAACCAGAAGAGAGGCTGGTTGGAATGCCTTTCTTGTTTCAAGACAGGAAGTGTGCTACAGTGTGTGTGTTGTGTTGTTAGAGTCATGACCAACCCTTCGTGACTCCATGTTCATGGTGTTTTCTTGCTACAGTACTTCAGTTCAATATGAAGTAAGTTTCTTGATAAATCACTCATCAGACTAATGATGCAAATACCCTGAACTACACTTTGATTTTGTTCAAAGCCAGTATTGAATTTGAAATCACAACCTGTACTCCCCAGGGGCTGCAGATTGCTTTGGGAGTTCTCCATTCATATTGGTTGCATTGCAATTCACATACCAGAACACATCCCTCCCTCCCTCCCTCCTTCCTTCCTTCCTCTGGTCCTACCTCTGCCAATTCTTTAATCAATGTGAAGCCACTTGGTTTTGAAAAAGTTACAGAAGTTTTCAGGAAAAGTGGCAGTGTTCCAAAGTTCTTAAAATACACAAATAAAATATCCTCTTTCATTTCATCTGCATTTCTTTTCATTCACCGCTTTTCATATGGGCAAAGCTGATGTTGTGCTAAATTGGTATGTCAATACAACGGCTCAGTGAGGATACAAGCAGTGGTAAGCATGGTATATTTTCTATCTAATTATATCCCATTGTTGTTCCTTTTTCCATTTTTCTACAGCTCTTTGGCACTCGCTTACAGCAGTACATAGACACAGCACAAGGTGGTGTCATGTTTCACATTACTCATTTCTGTCATGTTACTGTCTACCAGCAATGTACCTCTGCCTATCCTAAGCTAAAGGTGACAGCCACACATATGATTCAGAAACCAGACCAGACCAGATGGCAACAGGAATCTAATTTCTCCCCCCTTTTCAAGTTTCTTACAATTGAAATGGACTTGCTGGCTCTTTTCACTATCCAGTTCTGCCTCCTTTCTTGTTATTGGAAGTATTTATTTTATTTTATTTTATTTTATTTTATTTTATTTTATTTTATTTAGAATATTTTTACCCCACCTTCCTCCTTGGAAAAGGACCCAAGGCAGCTTACAATAATAAGGGACAATATACAGCCCACAACATTTAAGACATATTCAAGCTTAAGAACAGGGAATTAGAAAAGGCATCTTTTAGCATTAAAAGACAACATTTAAACTAAAAAGAGCACATGATAGTTAAAAAAAACATAATGAGGGATGGAAACTAGCATGGAAAAACAGGTGCATTTATGAAGTCAGTCAATGCAATCATACAGTACAGGGTAATCCATCTAAAAAGTCACATAACAGGTCATTCGGGGAAAGCTTGCCTGAAAAGGAAGATCTTTGCCTGCTTCTGTAAAGATAGCAGAGATGGGGCGGTCCTGGCCTCTAGTGGGAAGGAGTTCCAAAGCAGCAACTAAAAGCCCTGCCAGATTGGCTAGTAGGAGAAGGTGCCCATGTCAAAACTTCTTAAGACCTCCCTGTCACAACTTCAAACGCCCACTCTCCTCCCCCTGTGCTGCCAGTAGCCACTTCCCTTCACAAGTACCATGCTTTCCTGCTGAATGCCCACTTGGGTTCCTCCCCTTGGTCTGGAAGCAGTGGCAATGTAGGACACAGACAGGTACTTTCAGTCAGGGTGGCTTAAAAGAGCACCAACATTGTGGTGCTATCATCTCTCTACTGTGCTTCCAGGCTCAGTGCTACTCTTCCACATCAGTCCGAAAAGGAAGCCTCAGAGTCCAGCAAGGTAGGACACTGAGACTCATGTGGAGGATAACTTAACAACACCTAAGTTGTGTCTCAGGTGCCCTCCTTCCTCCTGAGCAGCTGAAGGGTTTTTTATAAATCAGTTCCACATGGACAGCACAGAATATATACTGTTGCTTGCTTAACAACATCAATTTTAAAGTCTCTAAACTAGATTTTATTTTGTGCAATGGCGGCAAAGTGCTAGCTTTAATAGAATAATTTCCTTTAAGAAATTCTTTCTTGTGCCCTTGAGTCAGAGAACAGTTCCATTTAGGAAGAGGATATTTCTTGTAAACTACTGTTCCCATCTGAAGTTCATTTTTCAACATCTCTCTCTCTTTCAGTTCTTTCTATGAGGGCCCATCCATAACCACCTTGTACTGTCCTCATTTTAGCTGGGGTGCTGTTGTTACCACCTGTTGTTACTGATGGTAAAATTCAGTAGCAATTGTTTTGCCTGTGCTTCAGTGACACAAGAATGTCCTTCCACAGCCTAGTGTCTTGCCAAGTGTCAGGGCACAATGTTTGCTGTTCCTTCAGGAAGGGAAGATTTGAGAGCAACAAGTAATTGTTGCCTGCTTCTTTGCCTTATTTTATTTCTCTATTCTATTCTGTACTTGTTTGGTCAGTAGAAGTAGCAAATTTGCCAGGGCTTGTCTGGTCAGTCACTGGTATATCCAGTTATAAATTAACTATTTGTTGTGTTTTTTAGGATTAGTGGAAGTTGCTAGACTGTCAGGTCAAAGATTCACTTGGACATACTTAAGGAGTAATGTTTGCTGAGTTGTGCAGTTAAACATTGTTTCTTGCCTGCCTGAGAACAACAGCATACACTACCTCTCCATATTAGGCACCTCTTTGAATACAGCCTACTAACTAGTAATTAAGAATACTTCAAAAAGTATACTTCTTCTATTTCAACTCCATGATTCTACAACTGATAAGAAAGAATATTGTGGTTTTGTAACTGTACCAGGAGGTATACTCTTTTTTTTATCTTGGAGCTGGTATACCTATTAAAGGTAAAATAAACAGTTTTCGGTGTGCTTTACCTCTCTCATTTGGTTTGTCTGTCTTTGCCCTTTAAAGTGAGGGGAAGGGCATTTGTAGCCCACTGTGCCAAATTTCAGGAATATGTTTCCCTTAATCAGCAGCAAGTTAAAGGGGTCTGCATGCTGCCCACTCCATCTAAACGGCAGCCCTGAAAACGTGTTCTTCTGTCTGCACAATTGGAAAGAAGTAGGAATTTTTGCTTACATGTGCCAGAGAGATGACAGAATGTTTTTGTGTCTGTGGGTATTAAGTAAAAATAGAAGTGTCATCTATAGTTTTACTATGAGGACCTCCCTAGTAAGCAACTTCATGGACTTCAGGGTGCTGGTCCAAACAAAGGTAGGGATTTATTACCAGTGGCTCGAGCCCTACAAGTTGTGCTGCTCTCCTCCCAGCTGTAGGGGGACGGGAGTGGCCCATCTTTGGCAAGGTCAGTTCCTGGCACTAGCCCTCCAGATGAAGTCCCTTCTGTCCCCCCCCCCCCAGTTAAGTCCATTAGAGTGTTTAGGGGCTCTTGCCTGCCACATTTATTTATTTATTTATTTATTTATTTATTTATTTATTTATTATTCAATTTATACCCCGCCCATCTTCCCTAAGGGAACTCTGGGTGGCTTACAAAGCTGATAAATTCAGCACAAATCATACAATCACAAATGATAAACTGGACAGCAACAATTAAAAGCTATAAAATACAATCACAGAAATCGTAAAACACCCTTGCATTAGCGTGGCCTTGATAATGAATTTTTCGGATAACAAATGGAAATTTCCAGGTACAGGGTTGCCTCTGATAATGAATGTTCCCTATGCACTGTCTTGGATAACAAATGTTTCAAAATGCCTTGCAAAAAAAAGTGTCCCCAGGATGCATTGCAGCCCCTATAGTTTGTGGAGGGGAGGGAGGAGTTAGAACATTTTTTTCATGGTGTTTTGGAGGCATTCTAGACATTTTTTGCTGAGGATTTGGACTTGAAAAGATAGGGAAATAGTTTTTATTAATCTTTGCATTGCTTTTCTTTGCACTTTGTTGACTGCCCAACTTTCCCTCAGGAACTCTGGGTGGTGTACAACAGATTACCAACTAAAAAATTGCCCCAAAACCCAACCCAACAGAGAATCAAATAAAAAATAAAAACAAACAACATATGACATACAACACAGATTCTGGCAAGACAGCTGGGAGAAACAATTATATTAAAAGAAACATCCGATCAAAAAGGATGCCCCAGTAGTCTGTCCCATTCCATTGAGGGATAGTGAGTGGAGCCAGTTAGTTTCAGAACTCTACCTCTCCTTCAGTACAGAAGACCAGGTGAAGCTCCTCGGAGGCTTTAGCTCAGGATCTCTTGCCCTCTGAGGTGGCTTTGCTGTCTCCTGTGGCTCCTCAGGACACTGCCCCTTCTCCTTCCTTCCTAACACCTATCTTCTTCCTACAGCCTCTTCTCTTTATTCCCTGCTGGCAGTCTCTTTCCTCTCCTCCTTCTGCTCCCTCAGCTGCCCCTGAGTACCAGGCTCCTTGGCAGCCATCAGCAATTGATTTACTCCTGGGACAAATGAGTTGCTGTACTTACTCCCCTGGGCTATGGGGCAAGAGCAGATGGCCCACCTGAGGTGCCAGCAGTGACCTCCTCCTACATACGCATGACTTAAAAGATATACAATGATTGCACTGCCAAATTACAGCAGCACTGCCTAATGGATGTAGATACAGAAGTATTATGGGAAAGATCAAGGGGAAAAGAAAGCAGTCCAATGGGGAAGCAATAAATATTCTGTTCCTAGCCACAAACACATAAAGGTGGAGGATAGGTGGGGTGCCACCCATATGTGAAGAAACTCCCAATATAGATTCAGGGTAACAGGAATTATTTCTTTTTAGACTTGCTAGGAAACACAACCACACCGTAAATACCTCAAATACCCTAATGACCCAGTTAGGGTTGCTATATCTTTGATCTATAACTTGTTATGATACTATCTTGAAGCTAGGAAGGATTATAAAGTCAGATGGAGCAACACAAGACAAGGGAAATTATGGGCAAAGATACCAAGAAAGAACAGGCTAACGAGGTCCTGCCAGAAACAGGAATCAGAGAGAAATATAGGCTAACTAACAGGATACTCTGGCAAAATCCTGGGTTCTGGGAGCAAAGAAAGTAATTCAGATGGGTTTGCTCTATGAGAGACCAGGCCTACTGGTTCAGGAGGAGATGGAAACAGCATGTAGGCCTGGACCGGAATAAAAAGCACAGCCATCTTGGGCCTTTTAATGGGTTCCTTGAGGTGATTAGCTAAGGCAACTGGGACATCTTGCGATATCAAAAGGCACTTTGCTGGAATGAGGAATATGAGGCCCTCAAATGTCACACTCCAACATCTCTCATTCCTCCATATTGGCTATCCTGCCTAGCACCAATGGGAGTTGTCATCTACCAATACTTTGATGACAGTAGAGGGTGGCTCAATTTGGTTGAATGGGGCACTGCCCATCTGCTAGCCTTACCAGAGATGGAAGATCAGAGATCCCTTCCTCCTGAACGTTCAGTCCCACTTCAATTATGTGTGTGTGTGTGTGAGAGAGAGAGAGAGACAAAGTGAGTGAGTGAAAGAGTGAAGTAATATATATAATAGAACAAGCCAACTGTCCCCTTTAAAAGCAGGCTTTGAAAGCAAGGGGTGGAAGGACTTCTGATTTTGGGCATGGTGTATTTTTTCTACTGCTCAGCTAAGCTGTGGATGGATTAATGAGACAGGAAATGAAGGGGTGTCTGGATGTTTACTATATACTAAGGGGTACACATAGTGCCATGTGTGTATATATATGTGAAAACCTTTCTTCTTTGTGTGTATGGACACACATCAGTGTATGGAAAAATATCAATTTCTGTCACAATTCTGTGTGTTAATACTGACTTTACCCAGCACAGGCTACTGTATCTGCTGCCTTACCTAACATAATGGCTACTACTCATGACTGACATATCCTCTTCCCTGAATCCCTCAGCTATTGGTGTAACTGAACTACATAAAAGACTCAAAGGGCTAGAGCCCACGTTATCATATACATGAAACATATGATCAGCTAATAACCACAAAGAAGTATGGATAAATATAGGGACAGATATGGTGCCTCTGGGCACATGCTTGGCCCAGGAATTAGACGTCAGTACCTCACTTCAGACAAAAATCCCCTCCCATCTCCCACAGTGGCGGTGGTGGGGAGTTGGGTTTATTCAGCAACAAGTGGTCACTGCATATCTTTTTCCTTAATCTGTGGGTAGAGCTGTCCAGCATTCACACTGTCAGTAGAGATGAAATGAACAGAATACTACTGACTGGAATGTGACAGCAAAATGGTAAGAAGAAATATGTTTGGAGTTCTCAGAGGCCTCACCTTTCTTTTCCTTCCACCAAATTTTAACAGAATGGAGCCTAGCCTTTTTGTCGTTAAAAGTGGAGTTAGCTCAATTCTGACTTTTACTTGGGTTGTGGTTACACAAATAGAATAAATTGGTTAATGGATTGGGGTTTTTAAATTCAGTTTAGTCTCATGGTAATCACATGGTTTTGGGGTTGTTCTCCTGAGGAAATTTTAAGCTGTTTTTAGAATAATTGCATTCGAGGCTTTGTGCTGAACCAGTCTGCCCTTCTGCTGACTGCCTCTCACAGCCACTAATTGCTGTTGTGGTGTTGTTTATAATATTTTAATTTTTAAAAAATTCCTTGAAATCTGTCACAGCGCAAGCATAGAATGACAGATAGAAAAGAAAATTAAAGCAGAGATTTCCTTGCATCTCAATCGATGTGCATGGAGATAGATGCACATGCGTGTGCACGCGCGCGCACACACGGACCAGAGATGTTTTGACTGGATGGGCAGTCCTAGGCTTGCAAAGGACGGAGATGCACACAGAGGGTTTGGGAAAGGAGAAGTGGCATGAAGGCACTCCAGTGAGTGGCAAATCCCACAGATACAATTTGCACTGGCAGAGACATTAATGTATCCCAAAATGAATCAGAATAAATTGTTATTGTGAGGATAAGGTAAACTGAAGGTAGAGAGCATTAGAGATTCATCTTTTTGTTTTTGGACTGCAACTCCCAGAATTCCTCAGGTAGTATGACAAGCAACTATTCTGTAGAATTCTGAGAGTTGCATCCAAAAACATAAGCGTACATATCCTTAGAGAAAAGTGGCGGGGAGGGGGGAGGAGAGCAAATAATAGAGTTTGTAGAAGACATAAATTTTGACTGTATTGAAGCCTAAATCCAATTGCTAGTCCCAATGTAAGCAGATTCACCAAGTCAATATTTACACTTGCTGGTTTATAATTTAACATTGATGAGGGAGAGTGCAATGCTTTTCAATTTAGGATTGAAAATAATATGCCCCATTGTGTTATTCTTTTTCTTATTATGGAATTGCTACAATTGATTACTAGCAATATCCAATCTTCAGCCTTGCTACAATCACCTGACAAAGGAATGCTTCCTGTGCTTTTTCATATATAACTGCTATTTAATCAGTAGCAGCGTGACCTCCATTTCTTCCTGCAGTAGAACTCAAATGCTGTTTCAACTTGTCAGTTCAGGAACAAACTCCTCCCAGTGGACTTCTTCCTGTGCCTTAAAAAGTGAGAGATTTAAGCACCCTTAAGCGTTATATCAACAGTATTTTCAAGAATCTGAGTTGTACTACAGAACATCCTGTCGGAATCCAGGCCCAGACTCATTACTTTCTACAGCGGGGAGCTAAAAAGAGGTAAACTACAATTGTTTAAAGATGTGTGTGTGGTGGGGAGAGACTAAGGTAACACAGTGTTATGTCTGGAAAACTTGTACTTTGCACTAGTTAGCCAATTGTCTCCCGTCTTGTTTCTTTTGCTGCTTATCTGTGAAACAATGCTTGAAGGTAAAAGAATTATTGGGAAACTAACAAACCCTCTTGTGAGAATTCTTTCTTAACACAAAAGTGTGTTCCTCAACAAGGAACTTAAATTAGCAGCTAACAGTGCATTTTAGAACTGGAGTCCTTATTTGTCGTTTGTTTAGATAAGTGATGAATTCCAACCAATAAGATTAGGTTATGTAAATTTAGGACGGAGCCACAATATAAATGGGAGAAGGCAGAGATTTTTCAGGAGGGCTTTTTAAAAAATTATTAGGGGAAGGAATGGATGTGTGCTTTTAACCTTATATCTACGCCAGTAGCAATAATAGGGAGCCATGCAGTCATTGCACAATACTTACGCAAAAGTGGGCAACACTTTTATGGACTGGTAAAGAAATCATATGATCTGCTAACTTGCATGGAACAGGGCCTACTTTGAAACAGCTTTCCTGAGAAGTACAGTGGATCCTTGTATAACAGGGCTGTCCAACTTTGAGCAGGCTGAGGTCTACTTTTTCTGTCCCAAAATGCCTGAGGGCTACTACACTAAAACCTCTACTTACAAATTTTATCCATTCCTTACTTATGCACATGGTCATAAGTAAAAACTGTGTAAGTAGAGCAGCGGTTTCCCATAGGAATGCATTGAAAATGAATTAATCCATTATGGAGGGAATTGTCCAGGGGGGGAAGAAGAAGGGAGATGTCACTGCACAAAGGAGATGGGCATACCTGAAACCCCACCTCTCGCCCCTCTCCTCCCTCCACTCCGCACCAGCGACTCAGCTGGTCACAAGACAGTGGCACACTGATCATCTGGCCAGTGGGGGGAACAGGGGACTGCGCCATGGCCTTGAACTGCCCCACTCAGCTGAGATAGTGGGCTGGCTGACCCAGAACTTTGCTGAGGCAGTGGTGGTCCTTGGGATGGGGGAAGGAGGGGTGGAGAATTTATCCCCTCACTTTTTTTATTGATGGTCAGCGGGCTACTTTTGAACCCTTCGCCGGCTACTGGTAGCCCCCGGTCTACCTGTTGGACAGGCCTGTTGTATAACAAACAGCTTGTATAACATAAAATCTGTACAACATAAAAAATTCCGGAGATAGGGGAAATTTGCTTAACATAATCGCCTATGGGGAGAATCCGTACAACATAAAAATGGGATTACTCTATTTCAATGCATTCCTATGGGAATTTGTATAAAGGAGAATTTGCTTAACATAATTTCATTTGGAATGAATTAATTACTTTATACAAGGTACCACTGTACAGTATATGTACTAGTCACATTTTTGTGTTGAATGGAAAGCTTCTGATAGAGTGAATCCAAAATGTTTTGCTGTCTGAGGCAGAGTGGCAAACAACCTATTTTACCCACTTAAGGTAATATGCACTCATAAGAAGCTGATATGCATGTGGAGGGGGTTGTTTATTTTGGGGGCATCTGAGACAAAAATCTCACAATATCTGTATGTCAGCAGAACAGTCGAAGGCATGTTGCCACCAGAACTGGAGCAGCAAATGGTGCCTCCTGACCACTGCTCTGGTGGCTATGCTGCAAAATGCCTACATTACAGATTTTGTTCTGCGAAGATTCTGCAACAGATGTTAGTGAAGAACTATCAGACCCTGCTGCTGGTCGTGGTATTACGTGATGCAAGGCTGTTTCTGATTTCTGGTGACCCTATGAAAGAGTATTATTGCTTTACTTCATTGGTAATAAAAATTGGAAGCCCAAATCAAACATTTCACTGGGAAAACAAAGACCAAATACAGACCTAATGTCTGGAACAGGCCCTAATTTGATATATGATTCTTAAATATGTTTAATTGGATTTAAATGGGAAAATATAGAAAACTTAAAAAGAAGGAACCTGATAATGTTATCTGAATAAGAGTTTTGTTAAGGAAATAGCTTTCACAAAGGAGAAACAATTTTTTTTGAGATACTGTATTCAAGTTCATGCTCTACTAAGAGCAGAAATGTATACTTTAGAAGAACAAATATTTTATTTAGAGGAAATTCTGTCTATATATCTACATATATATACTACAGCATTTATTTTAGAAGACTGTGTACTGAAATTCTTCAGAGGACTTGGATTTTTTGGCGGTGGGTGCTGGAATTGTGGCTGAGGAATCCACAGTAGTTGCAGTGAAAATAAAATAAAATAAAAAATCCCATGCCTAATTATTGCCTCACTTTGTCTGTAAGGCTGTGTGACATAAAGGCTTACAATGGGTGTAGGAGAAACTACGAGTATTCACGAACACATTCAGTCCTACCTTCTGCATTCTTGCTCCTAAGCAAGTCTCTCTGAGTTCAGGTGAACTTATCCCCAACTACCTTTTAGCTCTTAAGAATGTTAACAGGCAAACCTGAGCAAACCATTGTCAGTCATTGCAAGATCCAGTTTGTTAATTACAGAGAACAAGGCAAAGCCCTAAATCTAACTGTGCGTCTCAAGAGTTAGAGCCATTGGCAAAATCCTCTTGCATAGTTACACCTTCTGAAGGTGAACAGCTTAACTTTCAACTTCTCACTGGCACTTAACAAGTCTTTGCTAGGATTCTTAGGCATATATAGTATATACAGTATATATATGTATATATATGCTGGCTGCCTACATACTGTACCTAAAAATCCCAGAAGGGACTTGTTAATTGCCAGCAATAAGCCACTGAAAGTTATACCATTTGCCTTCTGCAGATGTAACTTAGCAAAAATATTTTGGACACTGAATCAGTGGGATGTATGCAAGTATAGGCTTAGCATTCAGCAGCTGATTCAACAGGTTTACTCTTATTTGGAGTATGAAACTGGGTTTTTGCCAAAATATAAGAGGAAGTCTTGCTTTCATGTCAGTAAAAAAACCAACAAGATAACAATATACCTTTTATTCTACCAATATATATTTCCTTTTTTTCTTCACAGATCATGGAAGAAAAAGAGCTGCCATATACCTTAATAAATGTTATAGGAGGTCCGGATGGAGTATATGAGGACCACACAGCTTACCTGGAGAAGCATCTCAAGCTCATAACCATGAATGAATTTCTTAAACACAAGCAGGTTTTTAGCCCTAAAATCCAAGCTGTATATGTGTGGTACTATAAGCCAGTGGTGAACAAAGAACTCCTACAAAGCTTGCCCAACTTAAAGGTGGTGGTTAACTCTGGTGCCGGAGTGGATCACCTCGACCTAAAACTGATCTTTAGCTTTGGTGTGAAAGTAGCCAACACTCCATTTGCTGTTTCTAGTCCCACAGCAGACCTGGGAATAGCGTTGATGCTGGCTTCTGCTAGGAATATTGTAGAAGGTATAATTTAGACTATCATTTAACTTTTTCTTTTGAAAGGGGGAATTTAACAGGTTATATATGGGTTTCTACTGCTATAGTTAAGTACTACACTATACTGTAATCAGAAAATAGAATTTCTTAGGTTTTTCAGTTTCAAGATGGTACCCACACCTAGAACACAACCCAGCCTTGATGTATTTACTACCCGTTGGATTTTGCATGACCTAGAAGCACTTAATTATACAGACCTAGAATTAAACGTGATTGTGTGTGGGAAATACTACCTGTTGTGCATGGTTGACAGGGTGCCACAGTGGTTTGGGAACTTTCCAGTAAAGACCTGCAAAAAATTGTTTTGCATTCTTCCCATTAAACAATTGCTGTTGTTATTATGTTCCATCAAATCACTTCTGAGTTATGGCAAACATACTAGGACTTTTGAGCAATGTGAGATGTTCTGAAGAGTGGTTTACTACCTGCAAATTTCCATTGAGAAGCAGGTTTCCTCAGTCTATCTGACACTTGGTCTGCTACAACACACTGATTCTTATATAACGTTTACAGTGTTGGTACTAATGCACTGAAAGCAGATCACAAATTCATTTTGTTCTTACTCGTGACTGTGCTTACAATCAGCCCAGATTAACCATTAGGCAAAATAAGCATGTGTTTAGGGCATCAACAAGGAGACAGCATATATTTTTTTCAGTGTTGAATTTACTATGGACCATTGTGCAAATACTGCACCGTCCTTAACAAACCATATTCATCCATCCCTCAAAATTGGAACAAGATCAGAGGAGGACAAACACGATGATCAAGAGACTTGACACCAAGCCTTGTGACTGAAATGGGAGATGAGGACAGGTTCCATGATTGGTCTTCTGCCTTTGAAATAATCCTAGAAAACCTCCCTTGGAAGAGAGTCCAATAATAACCCATAATGACAGGCAGATATTTGTAAAAGAAGTAAGCCCTGTTAAAAAGTCTTTTAGAATGTACAGTATTAAGCTTCATAGCAGGGATCTTTTGAGATCTGGCTGAACTGCAACTTCCTTCAGTACAAGAGCCTCGTGGCGCAGTGGTTAAATTCCTGTACTGCAGGTAAAACTGTGCTCATGACCTGGGTTCAATCCCTGGTAGCAGGCTCAAGGTTCACTCAGCCTTCCATCCTTCCGAGGTCGGTAAAATGAGTACCCAGCTTGCTGGGGGGGGGGCAATGTGTAGCCTGCACACTGTAATTAAAATTGTAAACCGCCCAGAGACTACTTGTAGTGGTATGGGGCGGTATATAAGCAGAACACTTTGCTTTACAGCTTTACAAGTTGAAAGCAGAAGCAGAACACTTTAATGTTGAATGGCCCACGGGAGTGACAGTCTGACAGTAAGCTCTCGAACCCAAATATTCTTGCCCAGTTTGGGATTTTGGTGATAAAAACTCTAGCTGCATCAATGTGTACTTACCTATTTTCAGAACAGAATTAGCTTCAGGACTCCATATAGTAGACCACCCAGCCATTATTGTTTTATCAATTAGCACTTCGAGTTTCAGTAACTCATTTTGAAATACTAACTAGTAGAAGAAAGAATAAAAATATCATTTACTCACAGTCAAACATAAAAAACAGCATACTGCAGCCACATGTATTAACAAACACACAGTCTGCTCCCAGCAGACTACACTAATTGCTAACATCATACATGTAACTATTCAGAGACTAAAAGAGAGGGGAAAAGACACTAAAGCAGAGAGGTATGGCTCTCTCTGAAAACAGAGGCAGGGAGGTAACAATTGGTTGCTATGGGATTGATTGTCACTCAAGCCCTGAAAGGTTCTCACAGCCAAACCTACTAAAGGCAGCATACAAGGCTGAAGGATCTCCCAAAAATATAAAACGTATTTATATCCCAGTACAAACCAAGTATCCTTCATTGATCACTGCTAAATAACTGCAGAGGCTCCATATACATGAGATTATGAAACGTTTTTAACATGCAAAAGCATGCATTGTATTCAGAATTGTGACGTGGCACATGGTAGTTCAGAAATTAAAAGAGGGGGGAGCAGTTATTTGGATGACAGTTCAGAGATGGTATAAAAATCCAATAAACAAATAAACAAACAAACAAACAAACAAATAAATAAATAAATAAATAAATAAATAAATTCATTTAAACATGTGCAGCCTGCCACATTGGGATGGGTACTTTTTAGCAGAGCCCTTCAAATACTGCAAAGAACCCCCCCCTTCTCGCTTTTCTTTGTTTCCACATGTAGGCCACAGGATTGCAGTTTCTCCTGACACTAAACTTTTCAATGCTGCATGGCTGGGAGAAGAGGTCACTGGTGCAACTCTGGGAATCATTGGAATGGGCACCATTGGTTATAAGGTAGCCCAGAGAGCCAAAGCTTTTGACATGAAAATTCTTTATCACAACAGGAACCGGAGGTAAACCTATTTCTGATCAGACTGCACATACATGAAACTTGGTTCAACTCTGTTTTTACTCTCCTTTCCCCCTTATCCTAGCTTCTGCATTAATAATTTAACTTCCATGACACCCAGAAGGCCATGGTGAGCAAATGATGATTGCCTTCAATTGATCTGTCAGGAATGGTTAATGCAATCCTCATGGTTTCTGGTTGATCTTAAACTGCAACTGAGACATTGGTTGACGTTAAATGTTTAACAAGAAGTAATGGACCCTTCCCCCCCCATGAAGAAATACGGTGGATGAAGAGGCTGTTGGTGCAGTTTATTGCCCCAAGATGGAAGACTTACTCCGACAGTCAGACTTTGTGATGCTCGTGGTGAACCTGACGCCTCAGACATGCAAACTGATTGGGGAAAAGGAGCTGGGGTTCATGAAACCCACTGCTACGCTCATCAACATCTGCAGAGGTAACAGTCCAAAACAATGCCTTGGCACTCAGCACACTCACATTCTTCTTCAGAGTCATGTCTCCTGAAGAAAAATTCTGGCATGGCAACACCAAGTATCTGGATAGTAAGATCTGTTTGGAGAGTGAGCTGATAGTTTAAAAGCCTATGAGCTAAATCCCTATGATCCTGATAGCTCAGTAGGTCAGTTGCACAAACAGGGCCCAACATCTTGGAGTACGGTATATCTAATATGATGACATGGGGTCACAAAGAGTCGGTCACGACTGTAACAACACAAAAACATATAATTGGACCTGTGGAGACATCTTGTTTTCACTGAAGAATACAAGTACATTTACAGAGATATTTCTATGTTAGCTGCATGGTTTTTTTTTCAGATTATGATTAGAAACAATATGCAACAACACATTTGGGATCAATACAAATAAGCACATAAAAACACAAAGTTCCGGTGTGCCTCTCTGGAGACATACACCCTTCCAGTTTAAGAAACCAGATACTATAATATTTTGTGGCATGGTCAGCAATGTTAGACTGACTTTATTATTCTGAAAATCAAAATACAATGTGTTTTCCTTGGCTATAGCATACCTGAACAACGTAACAATTGGGGGGTGGGGGTGGGGAACCACAGCTGGCAGTAGAACAGGAATTAGCAATTTCCTAAGGTGTGCAATATACAATGCCTAGCAGTGGACCTTGGATATTTGCATCCAATCTATGCTTCCCTCAATAAAAAGCCCCCTTCTGTGAACTCTTGGCAACATCCCAGATATTATTAAAAATATGTGGAATGGGTGTGGCCAGGATTCTGGGCCCTCCCAAACATGGCAAAATTGCTTTCTCACCCCTAAAAAGCACAAGGGGTGTTCTTAAGAAAAATGTAAAAATTGTATTCTCGAAGGCTTTCACGTCCAGGACTCTGATAGTTGTTGTGAGTTATTTTGGGCTGTTTGGACGTGTTCTGTACGTTTTTCTTCCTTACGTTTTGCTAGACTCTGTAGTTGGCATCTTCAGAGGGCAAGAAGCTCAGGGAACTAGGAGTTCTCTCTGCGCTCTGGGGTACAGAGTAAGTGAAATTGGATTTTTTAAAGTTGTGGCAAAAACGAAACGTGTCCTATGCAGGAGAATAGGTGTTAGACATTGTATTGTGATGAAGGGATTAAGAAGTTTCAATGCAATCGGGGTAGCAATGATCCTTGATGGGTGTCCTTAGCTGTTCTATTGTGTGAACTGATCACCTTTGCTTGTGGCTGGATGGGAATCATTGAACTTTGACCTTTTTGCACACTGCAGCCCTTAGTACTGGAAGCCAGGCTTTGTTGATTTTTAGACTTTCTTCTTTTTTTGTAGAAACTGTGCTTATGTTTGTGGATTTCAATGGCTTCCCTGTGCAGTCCGACATAGTGATCGGTAGTGTTATCCAGTACCTCAGTGTCCTGAAAGAGGGTTTCATATCCAGTTTGTTTCAGGGTGTGTTCAGCTACTGCTGATTTTCCAGATTGTTTTAGTCTGCAGTGTCTTTCTTTGATTCTTTGTTCTTTGATTCTGGTCTGGATGCTGTGCTTTGTAGTCCCAATATATATCTGGCCACAACTACAAGGTATCCGGTATACTCTTGCAGGGGCAAGTAGGTTCCTTTTGTCCTTTGCTGACTATAGCAGGGCAGTCTTGGCTAGATGGGACTAGATCTTGACATACATTTTGGTTTGATGGAAATCGTTCTGTAAAATGTTTGAAATAGTTGTACTTTAACTGATAGTTTACAAGGTCAATGTTTTGGTTCACTGAAATTATCCTATTGTTAACGTAGGACAAGTGATTGATCAAGATGCACTGGTGAAGGCACTCCAGAACGGAATAATTAAAGCTGCAGCTCTGGATGTGACGTACCCTGAGCCCTTACCAAGGTACCAAAACTTGTGCAACATAATTAAGTCCAAAATACAGTTGAGAAAATCTATGCACCTAACAGCTATCATGAAGCTGTTTCCCTTCACCAACATCCTTCATACAGTTAGCTGCATGCACAGCCAGTTATGACCAGGCAATTGAATTACTTACACAACTGTCCTTGCATGATCTTGTAGGTGAATAGGATTCTGGCCTATACGCTTGGGTATCATCAATTTACAACGCAAGCAATACTTATATGTAAATTTAAGGAATATTTATAATCAGTGTTTGTACTGCTTCTGTCTACCCTGGCCTTGGCATACATACCTTGTCCCACCTTTTTAACTACTTTCTGATTAATACATGCCCCAGAGCTAGTTAAAAAACATATGTGGCCATCTACTGCAAAACCAGGCCAATTTATATTTGCACTCCTGAGATTAATTTTGGTTATATGTATTATCTCATATGATATACTGTGCTAATATTAAGGTGTTGAAATGGCAACTGCACAAGGCGGATAAAAATCAATGACTAAAAAACAAAACAAAAAAAGGTTTTAAAATTTAAATCAGATTTTCTTAAAAATCAGGTTTTTTAAAAAAAATAAATGCTTTTTGAGGAAAAATCTCTGTAAAGATAGTGTTCTTGTTAAGATACATTATAGTTACTCCTCATGAAATTAGTTTTTAATTACGTATATAGCATAAGGCTGTATTAATCCATGCACAATGTCATGGTCTCCCAGAGGTTTCTGATTATTTGGGGCAATTTATCTATCAAGTCAAGTCAAGTTTATTGCGGTCATATGACCCATATATGCAAATATACAGTAAAAGCAAGAAGAAAAACAAAGAGAAATACTAATAAATAGGAGCATCAGGGGAATGGGTGGCCGAAATGATCTCTGCTCTCTTTCGAATGGCAGCTAGAAAGAACTTTGCAACCTGTGCTGTAACTTGTGAGTTCTTGTCTATTAGACAGTATTGAACTAACCACTTGGAAGGGTGGCCTTGGAATTTATTCAACAATTGACAAATTAGGGTATTCCTAATTTGTTCATAAAGTGAACAAAATAAAACCACGTGCTGAAGAAACTCAGGAGCCTCGTTTCCACATGGGCAAAATCTCTCTTGGCGTGGTATTCCCTGGAACCTACCCTGGAGCAGTGCTGAAGGCAGCACATTCATCCTGGCCAGCATAAAGGCCCTGCAGGGCTGTGGTGAACAGAGTGGGGTTAGGTAAGCTGCAGGAGTCCTATATGATGGGGAAACACCTTGTGACAAAGGGGAGCAGGTTCTGTGTGCCTGCGAAAGGAGTTCCTGCCTTTCTATGTCACATAACCTCTGGGTGAGAATACTTAGGGCCTGTTTCTGCCCTAGCATCAGGATATGTTCAAGAGAGATACCTATGGACCTAATTTTTTGTTTAATGGAGAATTGCCACTGGCTTTGATAAGAATCAAGCAGCATGTTATACACATACCCCAGTTGATCTGCACAGAAATGTAATCTGAGCCAAAACTTTAAAGTCTGAATCCAAGCAGACGTCTCCAGGTGACCCAGTCCTACTTCAAGGCACAGGACTGCATAGGCCACACAGTTAGGGACCCCTAAGATTCGCTGTAAAAACATGGATTGAATTCTTTCAACGTCGGGGTTATATGCACTGATCCAGATGGGGATGCCATATAATAATTGTGCCCTTGTTTTTGCATGAGAGACCTGTATGGCTGAAGGAACATAGCATCCTCCACTCCTATAGAAAAACTGGGCCACTGCTAGCGAGCTACATTTTGCAAGGTTAAGGGCATAATTTCGATGGGCTACCCAGCTCATATTATATCTAAAGGAAATCCCCAGATATTTGTATTCTTTAACCTGCTCCAGAATGTCATTTTGTAGGGACCAACACATTCTTTTCCATCTCTTTGAGAACACTAGGATCTTTGATTTTGGGGCATTGATGGACAGACAGTTATTGTCACAGTAAGTTGCAAAGGCAGTTATAAGCCTCTTTAGACCCAATTGGGTTAGAGATAGAACTGCAGCGTCATCTGCATACAGGAGTACTGGGATTTGCTGAGGGCCAAGCTTGGGGGGGATGGCCTTGGACTTGTTTTAGAGAATCACTCAAATCATTAATGAAAAGGTTAAATAGATAGGGTGCCAAGATACATCCCTGTTTAACCCCCTTATTGTTCAGGATCGTATCAGACAATTTACCAGTAGGTCCATAACGAACCTGGCAGCTCGTATTAAGATACAACATTTGAATAAGAAACAGCAATCTCCTGTCAATTGAGGACTTTTCCAGTTTGGCCCATAGTAATTTCCTTGAGATTGAATCAAAGGCCCCTTTTAGATCGAAAAAAGCTACAAACAGTCTCCCCCCACCCATAGTATTATACTTTTCTGCAAGATGAGCCAATACAATGCAGTGATCTAATGTATGTCTGTTTTTCCAAAACCCGATCTGTTCTGGGCCCAATATCTTTCGGTTGTCCATCCAGGCTGTCAGTTTGTTTGCTAAGTGTCGAGCATAAAGTTTCCCCATGATTGACAGCAGGCTAACTTATCTATCTAGAAGATATTATCAAAGATGCTTGGCTTTTCTATTTTCAAAACTGTGCATTTGGGTCTGCAACAATAACATGCCTCCTTCATAGCACAAAATGTTATAAAATAAACATCAGAATTGAGGAAAAGACCTTAATCTCATTCTTCCTCTGCAAATCGATGTACGTCCTATGTACATAGAAGTGCTACGTTTCAAGAAGTTCAGGTTGTGAAGTGCTACATTTCAAGAAGTTCAAGAAGGTTGTTTGGAATGGAATAGGTCTGCAAAAGGAGAAAATGTTGAGGAGGGAGAGGCAAGCAGTAAAATGAAAGTGAAACTTTTTGAGCACAGTACTCCACATCTTGAGATCTTTATGTGTATAAAATGCTATATAATGTTATTGTTTTGGTTAAATAAAACTCTTTAAATTATTATTATTAAGTTAATTATTATTTTTCCCTTCCAGTAAAGTACAACAGAACAGTTGTCCAAATATGAATGATTAACCTATTAAACTGGAGATAGTTCTCACCTTTCAATAATTTCACAATTATCTATCTATGTATTTCTAATGGTATATAACCACCAAATCAGTAATCTTCTGATATAACTGTAAAACTAATTTGAAAAGTTATTATTTTAAAAATGAAACCTTCATCTGGTTGTAAATATTAAGATTAAAACAACTCCAGCAAAATGAGTCCTTATGTAGAAAATAATGATTAAATTGAGCCTTACTGACTAGTGATTTAAATCAAATTCACCCTGCAACTGCATAAGCAAGATTTAGTCTTAAAGTGCATGATGCACAGAAAATATGTATGCAGTTGTTTTACCTAGCTAAATTGAATACAGAATAATGCAAGTGACTAATCTCCTTCTACTTCCAAATGTAACTCTGGACAACAAAATATATAAAAATCCTATAAAATAAAATCATAGGATTTTTGTACTCAAAATACTATAGTGTGTTTCAGTTAGATGTTATGTTAATGTCTTCTTTCTCTTTTACCTGTAGAGATCATGCTTTACTACAATTAAAGAATATCATTATCACTCCACACATTGGAAGTGCAACAGCACAAGCCCGCCACTTTATGATGAGAAACATGCTTGAAGCTATCCTGGCTGCCATAAATGGTTTACCAGTTCCTAATGAAGTACATGCATAACATCATTTTTATATGCTGTTACTAGTCAAGTGGTTGTTCTCTGAACACTATACTTTATCTGTGTCAACAGCAAACTAAACAGCAACTAAAATTGTACTTACCTAAAGTAACAATGGATACCACCAATATTTCATCAAGGTTTTGGAAGCAGTGCCTGAATTGTGCTTTATGTCTACAAAAGACAGACTCTTCTGAATTCAAAAATATAACTAGTAAAAATTGCCTGTTAAAGCAGACCGAAAATATATGTTTTTGTCTCTTTGTTCAATAGGCTGTGATTAATGACATACACAGATGATGTTTCTGCATTGTGAAGCATTGTTGCAGCTTGTAGCCTGCTTCTGGTCATGTCATTAGCAAAGAACAGGAGTACCTTGGTTTACATTTTGTATTCTGGAATATTCGTAAACCAGAAATGCACAGGGGCACAATGCATTCTGGGTACTTTTTTCGCAATGCCTTTTGAAAAAAAATGCGTAAACCGAGGTACTGTGGAAAAATTTTGTAAACCGAGGCATTATTTTCAATGGATTTCCTTTTGTGAACCAAAAACTACGTTAACAGAGGCGTTCGTAAACTGAGGTATGCCCATAGATGGCATCCTGGTTGCTTCTCTGCAGTGTATTGAAAAGACAGTGAACTGTTTTCTATTTATTGTTGTATACCTAGTAACAAAGATAGTAAAAGATAAACATGTGGACTATATCTTGTATATGGTGTTACTAGTCAAGTGTTCTCTGAACACTATATCTGTGTCAAATTTTTCTTACAACAATAATTTTGATCTTTGTTTTCACTGGACAATAGAATCTACGCTCACATTTCTTAAAAAGGAAAGGGGGAAATTAATACACAAGATTTTTGGTGTGTTTTCTCTATTGTGCAGACTGCACTATCAAGCTTTGCTCAACCTAATAAATAATAATTTTTTAGCTGATGCTACTTGCTACAGTTGTTCACATAGCTTATGTCTGACTCTAAAAAAGTCTGGGCTGTAAAGCTCTCCTCATCTAATATTATTTTCAGCAGCAGCAGCAGCCTCTGAAAAGGGTTGCCAAAGTACAACATACTTGATGAAAACAGGAAAGATATTGGAGACAGCTCTCCCATCATCCAAAAAATATTCCTGGGGTAATTGTAAGCTGTTTTGCTCTTCAAGCTTTTGTAGTGCTGTACAGTACTCTGGATTTAAACCATTTAACCTCAGTTAAAGGAAGATAATGAAATAGAGAACTGGAAGACAAGTACGGTTGCAATGTTCTTCTGAGACTTTTGAACCAGCTAAAATAAAAAAAATAAAAATAAAAAGTATATTGTGGTTCATTAAAATAGCACATATGCTTTTTGTTGCCCCCTGAAGCATGAATTACTAGATTGAAGATAGAATTTCAGTGAATTCAATTTTACCATTATAGTGGAGCTAGTGAATATATCATTCAAATATTTCCCTCCCTATTGACACTACTAGGGCGATGATTCCCAAGCTTTGATTCCTAGGTGTTCATAGACTAAAAACTTGAAGCCTTCACTGCTAACTGTGCTTCCCAAGATTTCTGGGAGTTGCAATGTAATAACATCTGGGGACACAAGTTTGGAAACTACTGGACTAAGACAGATATAAATTTCCAGAAATGTTGGGGGGGGCAGGAAAAGCCCTGTTTTTTCACCACTTTCTTTCTTTCTTTCTCTTTCTTTCTTTCTTTCTTTCTTTCTTTCTTTCTTTCTTTCTTTCTTTCTTTCTTTCTTTCTTTCTTTCTTTCTTTCTAAGTTTTCCCCCTGGCTTCAGAAATTCCAGAAATTTTACATCTCTAAACTTGGGGCATATCCAAGTACTCCTTTAAGCTCCTCACATTATAGCAAATGAAAGGCAGCAGGAATACAGGGAGATAGATGTCCTGCAATATGAGATGGTTTGTCAAAATTAAAGAAGGCAGCCCAAGATCTTTCTTTACAAACAGGTTTTCCCCCCAGTAACTTGTTGCTGGGGTGGAATGTTTTTTTCAATGTGGTTGTTTCCATTTCTTTCTATCTATCTATCTATCTATCTATCTATCTATCTATCTATCTATCTATCTATCTATCTATCTATCTATCTATCTATCTATCTATCCCTGAATATAGACTAGTGGTGGCGAACCTTCAGCCCTCCAGTCGTTTTGGACCACAATACCCACAGTCCTTTGTCATTGGCAATACACGCTTAGAATTCTGGGAGTTGTGGTCCACCACACAGTCGCCTTGCTTAAGTCCTCTTGCAGAGAAAGGTGAGCATGCATGCGTGCATGTATGAAAACGCTGTTCAACGATAGAACTCTTTGGAATGGGGGGTGCTCTAAGTGAGAAGCCCCTTGCCGTCACGCAACAACCATAATATTTTGCCTAAGGGTTTAGGGTTGCCGCTTCCATCGAGCAGGCTAGGTGACCGCCGGCTTGGCGGAAAGGAAGGCAGCAGCCTTTCGACGTCAGGGGAGTTCAGATCCGAAGGGCGGGCAGCTGAAGCTCCTCCTTCCTGCAAGCTGGGAACGGAGCGTCCGGTACGTGGGTCTCAATGTGGAGCGTTCGACCGGGAGTCCCAGCCACCGGAGCGCTGGCCGCCGCCGCCGCGACTTCGCTCCGCAGAATGGCAGGCGTCGCAGGCTGCTGGTGGTGGTGGCGGCGGCGGGCGCCCGCCTGCCGTGCCGGCGAGGGAGGCCCGACCCCGCTGAAGTCCTCCTGCTCCCGGCCTCTGCACTGCTCTGCCGCTTGCTGCGACCGCGCGAAGTTGGTCAGGAGGTACCTCCGTAAAAAAATGTAAGCGGCGTTTCTCTTCTTCCTTGCCCAAGAGCGGGCCTGGAGCCCCAGGCGAGGCGGAGCGCTTGCTTATAACTAGAAGGGACGGGACCGTGTAACAACTCCTTCTCCTTCGCCTTCTCCTTCTCCTTCTCCTCCTCCTCCTCCTCCTCCTCCTCCTCCTCCTCCTCCTCCTCTCCATCCTCCAAACCTGCCTTCTGCTTCTGCTTCTTCTTCTTCTCCTCCTCTCCTTCTTCCTCTTCTCTCCTCTCCTCCTCCTCTCCTCCTCCTCCTCCTCCTCCCTCCTCCTCTCTTCTCCTCCTCCTCCTCCTCCTCCTCCTCTTCCTCCTCCTCCTCCTCCTCCTCCTCCTCTTCTTCGTCTTGTTATTGTTGTTGTTGTTGTTGTTCTGGAGAGCAGCGGTTCTGCCCCGGAACAACAAAGAACCAACGAGGTTTAGTTATCATAACTTTGCGTTAGTCTACAGCCCACTTCATCCAATCCAAACCGTATGCCAAACAAAAGTTGGTTCCGCTTTAAGGTGTCTCAAAATTCTGTTTTTACTGCGACACACTGGTAAGATCCGGATCCTGGCAAATCATAGATTTTTGTGTGTGTCTGTTTTGTTCTTTGTTCTGTATAACTTTTGAAATGCTCACCTCTCACCCTCCCAAGACCCTTCCCAAACTGGATTTCAGTTCCTGAGCTGTACAAGAATCCTGAACCATATTGTCTCCAAAATATATCCCAGTCCTTGCAACTCTCCTGCTAGGCAGGCCAGTCTTATTCCAAAAATGTAGATGAAGAAATGTGAGAAGATAATTAAGGGACTTGTCTAAAGTTGCCCAGGATTTCTGGCTGGGGTGAAGTTTGAAACTGTAGGCTCTTGATCCCCTTAGCTATTCAAGACAGGCAGGATTTTATCACATTCTACTGTATTTCTATTTTTATTTATTGAGTTATTGCCTTTCTTCCTATACAAGGGACTTGGGACAATTAGAACAGTGCTCTAAGAAATGCAAATATGTAAAGCTAGCATATGCTGCATGTATGTGCCTTGGACTTGTGCATATATGGAGGGATATGCTTCACCATTTCAAATTGCTGAGGCCTTACTCTCTACCATGCATGTGAGAGGCATCAAACAAAATTTATCATGACAAGGACTTCTAGTACTTCTGAATTGTTCTGCATTTCTAATAGGGACTCTCTGAGCAGAAATTATTCGTTTAAGACACTTATATACATCCTCTCTCCTAAACCAGTAAATACTCAGTTTTAGAATGCAAATGGGCATATATTTGAGATACTCTTGGTATACTGCTTCAACCGTTAAACGCATAATATTAATGTATTTTTCTTTTTTCTTTTTCAAAAGGCATAAGTTTTGGTATGATAACCCTACCTTCGATTTTCAGATGGTAAGAATTTTCAACCAGAAACCTTCCACTTGTTCTGTGAATAAATTGTTTCTAATTTCTGAGATTTTACAGACATCTTATATCAATATGTGAGACCTCCTCTGATGGACCCATAAGTAATAGGTGTGTAGTATATCTGTGAAGATTCTCAGTCGTCCAGGTGAGTTTATCTCGAAGTTGAATTATGGCAACTGGACTTCTTTTTCTTGAGAGACTGAAACGTTTCACTGCTCATCCAAACAGCTTTGTCAGTCTGAGGAAAGCTAGTTGTGAGTCCTCTATTTTATAGTTCACTTTGACCTCATGTCCCTCTGGTCTGAAATAGGCTCATAAGATGAACAATAGCCTGAGGAGCTCAATACCTCAATAGGCCATTAGGTGGGAAATGGCCTAAGGCGCTGAAACCCTAGTATGGGTTGTTAGCTTTGGCCTTGGTGGTGGAGTATGAAATATTTTTGATTTGTCTGGGTATTGTTGAAATCACTGTCTGATAAGTAGCAGATAAACTGCCTGAGCCCCCCATCTCTGTTGAGAGAAGGGTTTTCAAACAGTGAGGAGAGTGAAGACCTCTACATTGGAGAAACTAAACAGCCATTAAACATGAGGATGGCCCACCATAGGAGGGGCAACAGCTCAGGACCAGAATCAGCAATACAGCTCCACTTGAAGGACAAAGGGCACAGTGATGGAAACCATCCTAAAAGGTAAAATTAATAGGCACATAGAAGAGAAGGCACTGCTGAAGGAGAGCCAACATGGCTTTTGCAAGGGCAAATCATGCATCAATAATCTCTTGGAATTCTTTGAGAGGGCCAACAAGCATGTGGATGAGGGAGATCCAGTTGACATTGTTTATCTGGGCTTTCAGAAGGCTTTTGGCAAGGTCCCACACCAAAGGCTCTTGAATAAACTTGCCAGTCATGGAATCAAGGAACAGGTCTTGTCCTGGATCAGCAACTGGCTAAGGGACAGGAAACTGCATGGATAATTCTCCAAGCGGAGGGAGGTACAGAGTGGGGTCCCCCAAGGTTCAGTACTGGGACCCCTGCTTTTCAACCTCTCCATAGATGATCTGGGTCTAGGAGTAAATAGCAAGGTAGCCAAATTTGCTGACAACACTAAATTATACAGGGTAGTAAAACTGAGAGAGATTGTGAGGAGCTCCAGAGGGATCTCTTGACATTGGGGGAGTGGGCAAACCAGTGGCAAATGAGCTTCAACATTAGTAAATGCAGAGTAGTGTACATTGGGGCAAAAACAACAACAACAACAATTACATTTATAAATGGGATCAGAACTCTCTGCAACAAACCAGGAAAGGGAGCTTGGTGTCCTGGTGGACAGCTCAATGAAGGTGTCAACCCAGTGTGCTGCAGCAGTGAACAAAGCAAACTCAGTGCTAGGGATCATTAGGAAGTGTATAGAAAAATAACCCAGCAAGTGTCATTTTGCCTCTTTATAAATCTATGATGAGGCCTCATCTGGAATATTGTGTACAGTTCTGGTCACCATACCTCAAGAAGAATATTATGGAAATGGAAAAAAGTGCAGAGGAGGGCAACCAGAATGATTTGGGGACTGGAACACCTTCCTTACCATTTGAGACTGCAACAGCTGGGCCTCTTCACTCTTGAACAACAATGCCTACGATGTGACCTGATTGAAGGTTATAAAATCATACACAGTGTGGACAAAGTAGATAAGGGAAAACTGTTCACTAGAACTAGGGGCACTCCACAAAGCGTTGGGGTGCTAGATTTTAAACAAATAAGAGAAAGTACTTTTTCACCCAGAGGATCACTGGTCTATGAAACTCCCTATCAGAAGAAGTGGTGACAGCTGTCAGCCTTGGAAGCTTTAAGAAAGGATTAGACAAGTTCATGGAGAACAAGGGTATCAATGGCTGTCATTATAAATGCCTTAGGACAGTGATGGCAAACCTATGGCACGGGTAACTCGGAGCCCTTTCTGTGGGCACCCAACATCGCTCCTTCATAGTCACAGATTAAATTACTGTACTGGCACTTTGCAAAAAAATTAGTGCATTTTGAATTGCAGTTTGGGCACTCGGTCTCTAAAAGGTGCGCCATCACTGCCTTAGGACAACCTCCAGGTTGGAGAGATAGGCAGGATATCTCTCAATGCCATTTTCAGGGAATCATAAGCAGGTGAAGACATCTGCTTGCAAATGCCCTGAAGCAAATAGTGAGCCACTGTGTGAGACAGAATACTGGACTAGATGGGCTGTGGAGTGTTCCAGCAAGGCTGTTCTTATGTTTTTATTCAAAGATGAAGATTTACACATATTAGACAGAGAAAATAGGTGATTTGTGAGAGAGGGTCAAGGAAGCCATTCATGTGTATATTTCAAACCCCTCTCTCAACAAAGGTGCGGGACTCAGGCACAGTCTATCTGCTAGTTATCAAGTGGGCATTTCAACAATCCCCAGAAAAATAAAAAATACTCCATCACCAAGGCCATAGCTAATGACCCATACTCTGTGGGTTTCAGCACCTTAAGCCATTTTCCACCTAATTGCCTATTGAGGCTATTGTCCACCTAACTCAGACCATTGTTCATCTTATGAGCCTATTTCAGACCAGAGGGACATGAGGTCGAAGTGAACTATAAAATGGAGGACTCGCAACTAGCTTTCTTCAGACTGATGACGCTGTTTGGATGAGCAGTGAAACATTTCAATCACTCAAGAAAAGAAGTCCAGTTGTCATGACTCAACTTCCAGATAGGCATGTAGGTTGTCTCTAGATTGAGGAGGCCTTAGTTCAAGGGAAGTTCAGGACAGGAGTGAGGAGGTGTGACACATGGCTCTGGGGCTCAGTGAGGTTGGTGGATAGATTACCAAGGGAGCCCAGGGGTTGGGTCCATGTTTTGTTTTCTTGCACCATTACCTCTGTACCCAACCTCTCTTTATTTAGTCCCTTTGAGGTTTCGACACCCTTCTTTTCCTCCTCGGCATCCCCTATTGCTCCATCAGTGTTATCACCAGCCACCCAATCTATTGGGAAGCTGCAGATGGTGAATGCCCTCACTTGATTACCTCAATGTAGAGAGCCCTCTCATGGTTGGACCAGCCTGATGTGTGTGGTCCTGGCTGGCCCCACCCTGGAGCATCAGCTTATTAACTAAATTGACATATTACTAGAGGATACAAGGAAATTATTTGCTGGATATACACAAACGTCATGAGTGATGAGTAATATTAGGCAATTGAATGAGAAATGAAGTATATTGTTTTACTTACTATGAATTGTTTTAAAAAATTGTATTTTAAAAAAATACTATTTGTAAAAAAAATTAAAAGACGTTACATAAAATAACAGTAGTCATTTCTGTAATGCTGAATTATGTGAAATGCCATTACACTGGTACCTTGTATAAAGGAATTAATTCGTTCCAAATGAAATTCTGTTAAGCAAATTTTCCTTTATACAAATTTCCCATAGGAATGCATTGAAACGGAGTAATCCCTAATCACAACCATTTTTATGTTGTACGGATATGCCCCATAGGCGATTCTGTTAAGCAAATTTCCCCTATCTCCATAATTTTTATGTTGTACAAATTTTATGTTATACGAGGGTCCACTCCATTTGATTTTAAGTAACCATTTCTCTGTCTGTCTCTCATACACATGAAAACTGCATGCAGATGTAGAAAGAGATTAATACAGTGGTACCTTGTATAAAGGAATTAATTCGTTCCAAATGAAATTATGTTAAGCATATTTTCCTTTATATAAATTTCCCATAGGAATGCATTGAAAATGGAGTAATCCCATTTTTATGTTGTACGGATTTGCCCCATAGGCAATTCTGTTAAGCAAATTTCCCCTATCTCTGGAATATTTTATGTTGTACTAATTTTATGTTCTACAAACTGTTTGTTATACAAGGGTCCACTGTAATTTACATTACTATACAAGACAGAGAGAGAGAGATTCCCTTCCCAACTATATTAGCACTTACCTGCTCTTATTTTTTGAATGTCCAGCTTCCATTGAAAATGCAGAGTGGGGAAACAGTGGAAAGAAAATGGTGGGAGCCCCAGTGGGGTCTTAAAACACATGTCGTTTGATGACAGAGTTTGGCATAGCTGGTGTATAATTTGCAATTTCTTTGTTTTAAAGATTACCAAGCCCTCCAGTTTGGAAAACTGGCCAAAAGGCATCCCACCCAAGTATACTAAAGAACATAGTATACGCAGAAGGACCCTAGATGCACTGTTGTTAAGAGCATTGAGTGATGTGCTGAGCACCTATGAACTTGGTCAAGAAGTTTATGACCTCCAAGTAGAACTGTCTAAGGCAAGTGCAATATGAAGCAAATGGCATCAGTTTTTTAAAGTTACAATCTTATTACACATTGGAATGGGCGGAGATCTGCTGACTTGATTCTCTTAGTTTTGAAGTTCAGTTTGATGTTGCTGAAAAGTTATTGGTTAGATTATGGAATGTGCTTGCATTCATCTAGAAAATGTACTCTGTTTTCTCCTCCTCTTTGAGATTTGTCAAAAAGTTGTTGCTTAGCATATTGAATTGCAGTTGGGTAGGTCCATTGAATCCATGGGGATTTAGGGAGTCAACTCATCCATAACTCCCATTGATTTAAATCATTGTGAAACTTAGTTAAAACAGAACAGGCAAACTCTCTACTTTGTCTTGTAGCAAAATATATTTTAGTTTATATCAGTTATTCCCAACCTTTTTTGAGTTGTGACCCCCTTTTATAATAGCCTAGTAACCTGCGATACATACACCTCTGTTACATTTGTATAAATAGGCTCTTGCCGTTGTTCCTCTACCTACATGGTTGCACCATTGGTGCTACTGCTGCTCTCTCTCCTACTGCTCCTGCAACCAACTCTGCCACCACCACTTCAAAATTGGCTAGGGAACAGTCTGGGGCAGGTAAAAGAACAAAGCAAAGTGTGCTGCTTATATACTGCCCCATAGCACTTAAAGCACTCTCTGGGCCATTTACAAGTAATTATGCAGGCTACACATTGCACGCTGGGCACCCACTTTACCAACCTCAGAAGGATGGAAGGGTGAGTAAACCTTGAGCCTGTCACCTAGAACTGAACCCCAGGTTGTGAGCACAATTATAGCTACAGTACAACAGTTTAACCTCTGTGCAGCGTGGCTCCCTGGTAGAGAAAAGTGAGGGCTAAGAACTTCAGAGGTAGGCCAGGGGTTGGAAGGACATGGCAGTTTGCAGGGAGAGTGCTGCTCAGAAGCTGGCTCGAAGCTTTCCTTGAACCCTCTGCAGAAGAGGAAGGCTATTTGTTTCTCTCTCTCTCTCTCTCTCTCTCTCTCTCTCTCTCTCTCTCTCTCTCTCTCTCTCAGGAGTTTGTTGCATGTGTGGGTGTGGTGGGGATCTTTCCCCCTTTCCTCCCCTTGCTGTCCCAAAGTGATGTTCCTTAGGGCCTTTTTACACGACCCCTAAGATCCGTTGGCCACTTAAATTCGGACCAGAGATCTTAGGGGTTCGTCGCTCTTCCTCTGTCCCCACCCCCCTCCGCACTTCCTGGTTGCTGGCTGCGTGAGGGAGGGAGAAAAAGAGAAAGAAAAGCTCACTGCCTCTCGTCTCTGTAAGGCCATCAAGTCCAACCCCCTCGTCTCTGTAAAAGTAGCTCTTAAAGGGGTGGGAGCCAAAAAGCAGCAAACAGAAGCAAGGAGAGCCCCACTCTCACTATCCTTGCACCGCATCAAAGATTTTTCACCTCCAAAGAGAAGGTACAAGAAAAGTGTGCTGGGTCGCGCTAAAGTGGGCGGGGTCGCACTTAATTGTCTGCAAACTCCAGAGCTGGTGGGGAAACATTTTTAAGCTCCGGAGCTTGCAGCCATTTGCAGCGGAGCTTAGGGGTCGTGTATAAACGCCCTTAGTTGAAATCCCTTTCTTATGGAAGCAGCAGCAGTTGTACCTTTACACTGACTTTTCTTTTTCTGGTAAACAGTGGTCATCCCTGCTTAGAAAGTGGACACTTTTTTCTTCCCTAGACGGCCTGTCTTTAGGAGCACCGTGACGCAGTGGTTAAATGCCTGTACTGCAGGTAAAACTGCTCATGACCTGGGGTTCAATCACAGGTAGCAGGCCCATGGTCAACTCAGCCGTCCATCCTTCCGAGGTCTGTAAAATGAGTACCCAGCTTGCTGGGAGGGGCAATGTGTAGCCTGCATACTGTAATTAAAACTGTAATCCGCCCAGAGAGTACTTGAAATGGTATAGGGTGGTATATAAGCAGAACACTTTGCTTTTGTTTTGCTTTCTCATACTTACACACCTTTAATATCCTGCTTCAAAAGGTCAAGGAAGAAATTATATGACAAGGGCTGCATCATATAAGGCAACCCACAACAGCCTTGGGAGACAAGATCCCCCAGGCTGGGAAACACTGATTTAAGCTCTTTCTGTATCAGCACCCCACGTATCATCCTCACTTTACTATTGCTTTTAACAACTTGACTTCCGCTAACCTATTTTAAACTCTTCAGTTCCTCGTCTTTTAGAATGGCACATTTACAGTGGGTTTTTAAAAATTCCTCTAGGCATCCCTTGTATCAGATTTTTCAAAATGCCATGTGTACTGGAGGTCTACAGGTGATGCAGAAAAAGATGAACGTGTAGCCAGAGTTCTGAGCAAGAATGCTGGAAAAATAAGGTACTATCCTGCTGTATTCAGAAGTGGGTAAACCTAACTGGCCTCATTAAAAAAATATCAGTGCATATTAGAGCTAAGAATATGTGTCTGCTAGCCGTAGGGCTGCCTCGCTGTTACGCATGGTCAGGTATTCAAAGTCACATGGATAAGTTCTCATAAGGGCATGTGTAACGCCTTTTCCTTTTGCTTCATTGGTCTCTTCTTTTGGCTGAGACTTAGAAAAGCAAACTGCAAAAGAGAATGCTTCTTTGGCCGAAGAGACAAAGCAGTGACCTGGCTTTTGTGTGCAATTCTCTCCATTTATAGAAAATCCCAGTAAAGATACGGTTGGCAGATTTGACTGCATGGCAAGGGCCTAATACCAAGTCAGGAATACTGCTTGAGACAGCTCTTTTCCGGAGTTACAGCATTTAGAAACCCAGTGCCTGCAGTAGCTGGGGAATTCTGAGAACTGTAATTCAAAAAGGGAAAAATGTAACTTTTCCAAAATCTTAGTCAAGTGGGCTTTTTTTTAAAACACTTTGAGAACAATGGATAATTCTCCTACAGACTATGTAATTATTGTAGCAATATGCTCATTGCTGCTTAAAACAGCATGTTTCTGTCCGACATATTTAACAACTGTTCTAACCCATTTACATTCTCTATTTCATAGGACCTATATGATTACACATCACGTGCTAAGAAAGGTTCCTTTTCTAGTGTTCATTCAAGACAAGGAAGATGCAATTACAAGAGAGGTAGGGGAGAAGGACTCAAAATATTATATGTTAATATGAGTAGTGAATTATTTGAAGTATGGGTAGTGGAACACACTAATTCCACCCCGGTTGTTATTCCCCCCTTTCCCCTGGAAAAAAATTGTATGTATTTATACTATATTAATTGTGATTTTTTACATTGTTTTATTCTTTTGATGGAAGTTTTAAGCTGCCCAGAGTGGGCTTTTAGCCAGATGAGTGGGATATACTGTATTTTTCACCTTATAAGACACACTGGGCCATAAGACGCACATAGTTTTTAGAGGAGAAAAACAAGAAAATGTTTAGCCTAAGGTTTTATGGTGGGGGAAGGGGAGGCTTGCAAAGAGGTAATTGGAGCTGTGGAATCCAGGCTGCAAAAGGGGAGGTTTGTGAACCAGGTAATTGGAGCTGTGGGATCCAAGCTGCAAAAGGGGGAGTTGCAAATGAGGTAATTGGAGCTGATATGCGGATGCAGGTCAGGTCGGGCCTGGGAGCCCTAACTGGGGGCTCTTGTACTTACCCCAGCCTGGTGCTGCCCTGAACAGACCTGCGAGGGCCTTCCCAGGCCTTCTGGAAGCCCCAAAACTGCCTCCCTGCAAACAGGAAGTGTCTTCCGGGTTGCAAAAAATTATTTTTGAGGCCACCGACAGGCCTAGAAAGGCCCTCGGTTTACCGGAAGTCACTTCCGGTTCGCAGGGAGGCCCTTTTGGGGCCTCCAGAAGGCCTGGGAAGGCCCTTGCAGACCCATTCGGGGCAGCACAAGTCCTGGGGTAAGTATGGGAGGCTTGAAACAAGACTTAGCCCCTTCCCCCAGGGGGCCTTTTTAATATACTGCGGTCCTGCGATATAGCGGGACCGCGGTTATGAACTGCCTAAGGGCGGCGGACCACTGTATAAGAAATACACAGGGCAAGATCCCTATTATTGATAATTATCTTCTGTTGCTTCTGTAGCCCATACTGGTATATGCAATGGGATTTGATCCCGTCACATTGAAAAGATACCCTTTTAGAAACAGGAGAAAGAAATCGCAGTCCAAAGTAAAGAGAAATAAATTATGCAGTGTTAGTTAAACAGAAAGGGAAATTGCCAGGCACAAGATTATCCTAGTAAAGGCAGTTTTTAAGTGTGTTGCAATGGAAATGTTTAAAGCATTGGGTATAATGAGATTTGTTCCCAGGGGACCGATATAATGTCACAAAAGAGGCAAGCTTTAAGATTCTTCAGATCACTTTATTAAGCACTATATTAGAAAAATAGCGTTGAGGAAGAAATGAGAAGTCTAAAATCTAGCTGGATGTTATAGTCATTGAATCTGTAATCATAGACTGTGTCCTCAAGCAAAGACTTATAACCATCTTTGTTCTTCCTGTGGGGAGAACAAGGTTTTTGGATCCACTGAAATAGTGTGGTGGTACAGGACAACCCAAAATCATCTAGTACCAAACTACTGAAATTATATTCCAGATGCATTAAACTACTATAGTACTATAGTATTTTATATAAGCAATCTTCTAGCAGTCCAGGAGATATGTCAAGGTTGGAAGGCAGCACACTGATGAAATATGAGATTCGAAATCTTTTATTTTTGTTTTATTATTTATTTCATTGCAGATTGAGAGGTTATTGGCAATTGCTGATTTTGGACCTGAAGAAGAAAATAATCCAGTTCAAAAGAATATTAGGTATTTACATATTTAGAAAACATATAATCAGTGAAAAAAATGTATTTTTATGGGGAAAAAAATCATTTTACATTTTAAAGAGCTTTGTGATTACGCTGAGTAGGAGCTGGAGATATATCAGTGGAGGACTGTTTAATGGGGTTTTTCATCTCTTCTCCCTTCTTGTGACCCCCTGTGTCTCTTTGCAAAGATGTCTCTGGAGAGTAGAGAAAGCTTTTGCGCAGCACCAGGAGCGGGAAGCTGGCCAAATAAATCAAATGGGTGAATGTGTTCTCTGCATCAGGGCTAGAGATCTAACTAATCTCCCTTTCTTGCAGTGAACAAAGTTCTGCAGCGACGGCCGCATGTTTGGATTCCTCACATTCCCCCATCCGTTCCAATCTGTTTGGAATTGATCATGATGCGTTAAATAAGAAAATAACTGAATTCAAAAAAACGAGGAAGGGCCAGAAAATAGAGTGTGTTGGGCTGTCTGAGGAGCAGCAAAAACAGCTGGCGGAAATACGAAAGCAAAAGAAGATGAAAAAGAAAAAAGCCAAGAACACTCTAGACGATGATCTGACGCCCCGGAAATATCTCATGGAGAAATATGCTGAAGACGATTGGGACAGTGAAATGGCAGATTCAGAGGAAGATCAACTGCTATACGAAGAAGATGAAATGGAAGCAGAAGATAGAACAACTCACACTAAATAAATTTTCAAAGCTGGCTTGACAGATGTTGCAGTTTTGTTCTTTTGAGGTTTGGGGGCAGGGAATGCATTGCAAAGTCACAGGCTGCACCTCCCCACTAATTTCCTGTTCCTTTGCAGATTCCTTTCTCTCTTTCATGGCTTGCATAACCATAGTTTGCTATGACTTCCAGATTGGACAGCTTGCAGTTTGTACTAAGCAGGAGCTATCGGTAAACCAGGGATGTCCAATTTGTATCCATCCAGCTGGTGGAGGAATGACGCTTATCAGCCCTTGCCAGCATAGCTAGTGGTAATGAATTCTGGCTCGCTTGCACTGGCTACCCGTTGTCCTCCGGATTAGGTTCAAGGTCCTGGTTTTGATTTTCAAAGCCCTCCACAGCCTGGGACCAGAGTATCTGGCGGCGCGTATTTCTCAGAGATCAACTGGGACCAGACCCACGAGATTGGCGCAGGCGTGCTCACTGAGGGTGGCCACACCCAGAGAGGCGTCGAAATCGGCCTTCTCTGTGGTGGGCCCCATGCTATGGAACCATCTCCCCAGTGAGCTGCGCCTAGCAGAGTCCCTGCCTGCCTTCAAAAAGGCCCTGAAGACACACCTTTTAAGGGAGGCGTTTGGCGACCTTTTTACTTAGTTTATATATATATATAATTTTTTATTTTTGCCCGCACCATCTCTGCTTGGGTCCTGCCCGCTATCCCTTTTCTATTGTCCCTGCTTGTTTTACTTGGTTTTTATTGTAAGTCGCCCAGAGTTCCCTCTTGGGAAGATGGGCGGGATATAAGCTTAACAAATAAATAAATAAATAAATAAATAAATATGAATGATGGAAGTTGTAGTCCAAAGACCTCCAGGGACCACTCCATTGAAAACTTACCTCCAAACATATTTTAAAGATACTTCCTGGTTAACTCTAATCATAGTTTGCCTTGGGATGTCGTGATAAACCAGGAATGGGTGAAAACCTGTGAACGAGAGAATAAGAATCACACGTGGCATCTTCCTGTCCTCTATAACGTGGTTTGGAAGAAAAATATAGTACTGTATTTCAATTTACTAAAGTTCTTTTTAAAACTGATGTAGCCATGATTAACTTCATGGTGCTGTTCAGTTTTAAGCATGTAGTAATTAAAGGTAGCAGGGGAAGGGATAGTGACACACACAGCAATCTGGTGTAACAGAATATTGTTTCTGTTTTATTTCAAAAGAAACATACAGTGCACTGAACCTACAGTATATCTTCTGGAATCTAGAGATACCTAATTCAAAGCAGATTGGCTTATCTATATGAGGTTTTGTCCTTTGCATACAGCAGGAGGACTGTATATAATTTAAGAGTGGAATCTCAGCTTCAAGCCAAAAGGGCATCTTTAAAATACTTCAATTACCATCAACACTGATGTTCCTCTTGTTCCTTTTATTGAAAATTATTACCCTTTTGCATGTTTAGCACATGATTAAAATGAGTTTTGCCTTTAAGAGCTCACTGGAGAATTCTTGTTTGGAGTCATCAGAAGGCATATTCTACAACTGCTGGAAATGTCTGTTTTGATTTCAGTGACCCTTTAAATATTGTTGGACTTGAGCTCCTAGCACAGTGGTTCCCAGCCTTTTATGACCCCCTTTTCATAATAACCAGGTAACCCGTGACCCCCCACCACCACATCTGCATCAAGAGGCCACTGTTGTCATTGACATGGCAGCACATTCACGCTGCTGCTCCTTGCCCTATGCTACAGCATCTGCTGCGACGGTGCCACCACCACTTCAAGAGGGAACCGGGCAGGAAAGGCAGGGAGAAGGCAAAGGACTTTTTAAGATGAGCCGTGGTGTAAAGGAACATCGTACCTTAGGAGGGTACTTCAGGCAGGGGCAATTCTCCCCTCAGAAAGGGGCAGAAAGCTTTCCTTGCACTCTGCAGAAGAGTGGTGTGTGTTCACTTTTGTAGCAAAATTACACGCTAGAACGATGAAAAACAAGTGACCTGCGTACCTTCCAGTGGGATCTGGTGCTGCCAAGTTCGCAACAGGTATACCCAAATTCTCTTTTTCATCTGGCATCACTGTAGTCGTTTTGTGCACGTGAGCATGGGCAGGACTACAGCCTGCCACGTTTAGCTCTGTGGAAACGGAGTCGTGAAGACTTGCCAAGAGACATTGATCTGAGAAGCCGACGTCCAGCACGGATGCCGGGACAATTCGGATTCATTTTCGGTAGGTTTGCTCTGGGGCTACCATTGGCCGAAGAAGGTGTGACGTACAGAATTGGCCGGCTCGCTTCAGGGCTCCACCTGTCGGGTCAGTGAGAATTGGCACTGTTGAGCCACGTTGTGTGTGTGTGTGTGTGTGTGTGTGTGTGTGTGTGTGTGTGTGTGTGTGTGTGTGTGTGTGTGTGTGTGTGTGTGTGTGTGTGAGAGAGAGAGAGAGAGAGAGAGAGAGAGAGAGAGAGAGAGAGAATGGGAATGCTTCCATGCAAATATGCGTACTACAGCCAATGAATATTTGGTAGAACGTATATCCCATTGCATATTATATTGCACACCTCATTCTGCTGCTATATGTCTGAAGAGGTGGCCATGCAAATGCACCACACGTTACATTAAAATTTGGTTTTGGTTTGATATTTTTTGCCTGGAATTCTTGCACAGACTAAGCTCCAAAACTTTGGTTAGAGGGAGAAGGAGGGGGGCGAGTGGGAGACGCCTTCCCGTCACGTGTGCGTAAGGCGGCATGTTTGTTTGAGATGCGTCTCCGAAACTGGTCTCCGAAGCGGATTACAACGCCCCTCCCTCCCTCGACGCCCCCCTCTTTCTCCAGGCTGCTGATCCTGATGGGGCGGGGATAAAAGCAGGACTTCTGCTCCGCTTCAAAAAGAGAGGCGCGCGCGCAGGAGATCACAACGTGCGAGCAGGGAAGGCGCGTGTTGGGTGAGTCGAGCGTCCCGGGCACCGAACGCCGCCCCGGCTCCCCAAAGACGCGCGTCTTACTCCGAACCCTTTGGGAGCTGGGCGGACGACCCGAGTTGCGAGGCCAGTCTCCCCGCGGACCTTCCACTTCGGCCCCGGGGATCAGAGAAGCCGGGACCCACGCCCCCGCCCCCCAAAAAGGGGGCTCCTTTGGGACGATGCAGGGCGGGGGAGGGAGCCCGGGGACTTCTCGTTGTGTGCGAGGGCGTGGGGCGGTAAGGATGCCCAGAACGTACTTGGAGGCGGCTACTTGTTCCCAAATTTGTGAGAGCCCCCGGAGCAGTAGTTTGGTTGCCACTGGCAGCCCCTTGCCCGCGAGGAAAAGGATTCCCTGGCCCCGCTTCGGGCAGAAAGGCAGAGCAGAGCTGAGCGCGCATGTGGCCAACGGACCAAGCAAGGGGAATCCCTGAAACAAATTCTGGAAGGAGCCTCTTATTAGGGAAGGAAAAGGCCGGTAGTGTTGGAGAGGTAACTGCGGCTCCGAGGACCCATTGCTGAGCAGAGCAATGGGTCTTTGCATTGTGGCGGAAGGAGGAAAGTCCTTCCTCCAGAATTCCGAGTTTTCCCTTCTAATCGCCGTCCAGGAGCCTCGTGGCGCAGTAGTTAAATGCCTGTACTGCAAGTAAAACTGTGCTCAGGCAGGCTCGTACTCAGCCTTCCATTCTTCCGAGGTCGGCAAAAGGAGTACCCATCTTGCTGGGGGGCAATGTGTAGCCTGCATACTGTAATTTAAAAAAAACACCTGTAAATCGCCCAGAGACTACTTGAAGTGGTATGGGGTGGCATATAAGCAGAACACTCTGTTTTTTTCTCTAACCATTTTCCTTACCCAAGCGTGTAGGTTGTGTTGTTGACTGACCTCATGAATCAGGTTAACTAGGATACAATTCCTCCTCCGCGCAGTGGGCCTTGCTTCCTAGTAAATGCATCCAGAATGAAAGCCTTACGGCCCAACTCTGTATTTTGAGCAAAATTAAGTTCCTTGGAAGTTCAGTGGCTCTCACCTGGGAGACTGTGGCCCCAAGCACATGGCAGAGCGCCTGCTTTCTGTGAGAACCGCCAGGGGCCATCTCTTCTTCCCAGGTCGGGCAACTGAGAGCGCTAACCCTGAGAGAGAGGCCTGTGATGTAAAAACTGGGAATCCAGCCTTTTGGGCAGTTGCCCTGCTCCTTTGGAATACCCTTCCCCATGAAATATGCCTGGCCCCTCTTAAGAGCTCACTGAAAATGAAGCTGCTTATGCAGGCTTTTCGCCAAATTGGAACATAGCTGCACTGCCCTATATGTGCTAATTATTTTTATTTAGGATTAGAGCCTCATGGCACAGTGGCTAAACTACTGTTTCATGACTCAATTCCATTAATTAAAATTGCTTACTTCTTTTTACAAAAAAATTTTTTTACATTGTAGGTGTGTAAAATGGAAGAAAGACCTATTTGGGAACAAATTGGAACAAGTTTTGTACAACTGTATTATCAACAGTTTGATAACAGTCGGGAACAATTAGGAGCCCTTTATGTAAGTATCAACGCTGTTTTCTCATTTATATAACAGACCTGGTGTATAGCTGATGGATCCAGATTGGGTCTGTCAGGGGAAACAAAGTGGCCTCATTTGGAGTTTTCTGTCTATTCCTGCCAGCAAGAGAACCATTGCTTGCAGTTTGCCATCTGGGTTCCTTGGGGATCTCTAGGAGGGCAGACATGATGCCAGTGAGAAGCTGATACAGAGGCACTCCCTGCAAAATTCTAACCTTTCTCAAGTCTTCAACATTGTCATTGTGTTTCTGCTTTGCAAAATTCAGCCTCCTTGCTGCAGTTTTTCTATTGCAGTAACCGATTAATGGTTGACTCCTTACAATCTTGTCTTTCTGGAAATTCAGATAGGGAAAAAATGTAATTTCATCTGCATTATTGGAGGCCCCCACATGAAGTGCTTGCCTCTTGGACCAGGTACCTCAAAATATTGTCAGCGCATTTGCTAAGGTACTGTGGTTCAGAGGTGGGGTGGTGGTGTTCATTGAACAGGTCTTATCAGAGACTATGGGCTTAGAATTATTCATTAGTATGCTTTTATGTAATCATTTAATGTGTAGATTACTGAAATGTATGCCTTTTTGCAGACAGATACTTCCTGCTTGTCATGGGAAGGGCAGCAGTTTCAAGGAAAAGCATCAATTATGGAAAAGTTGCTGGTATGTTATTGCTTCGTTCACTGAATTAATATATATCCAAAAATAAATAAATAGTACAGTGCTACATTGGTTCATGAGTGCTTTGGTTTACAAGTGATTTGCAAGACGAGCAACCATTTCTGATCAATTTTGCCTTAATCAATGAGCAATGTCTTGCAATATGAGCACTGGAGCAGGTCACATGATTGCATGTGAGCCAGTTGTAACTCTCTCCCTGCTGAATTGTGGGGCATTTTCTGGAGTGCTCCATCTCAGGCAAGCCTCAAAAGCATGGGGAGGAGAGAGGAACAGAGGTTGAATCTCGTATAGTTTATACAATGACAATAAATTCCATTCTATTCTCTTCTATTCCCTTGCACCAGCCAAGATTGTTTTCAAAGGAGAATGCAGGATAGGATTTTTTTTAATTTTTTAAATTAATTTGTTTCCAACATTCTTTTCAAACCATTTCTAGTCTTGAGCCAGCTAGTCAAGAGTGTATATGGCTGCAAATTGCATTTTATTATTGTCACAATAAAAACAATGAGTAGAATCCAGTTGTTAGTCCCAAGCAGAACAGATTCCACAGCCAGGCACCTAAACCATGGTTTGGACCTGGACTTCTAGCCAACTTCTTTTGTGAGTTTTGGCATTTTGTGTGTATTGTATATAGTCTATGGGACCCCAGAACGAATAATCTGAGTTTCCATTATTTCTTAAGGGGAAATTTTCTTTGATATAAGTGTTTTGGTTTACAAGCATGGTTCTGGAACGAATTATGCTAGAAAACCAAGTTACTACTATAAATAAATAAAAGACCTGAACATTGAGTTTTCTTCTTTGGAAACAGAGACTGCCTTTCCAAAAAATTCAGCACAACATAACATCCCAAGATCATCAACCAGCTCCTGACAATTGTATCCTTAGTATGATTGTTGGTCAGCTGAAGGTAAGTTTGCAAATTACTTGCAGCTTTAGTTGCTCCGTGCACAAAACCGTTTTACATTTAACTGCCACTGTCTTAAAGATGCTGTAGATTACTGAGGCATTCATGCGGAATGTTGAGTGATTGATTAAAATATCAGCCAAGATAAAACAAAACAACCAGGAATATATTCTATGTGGCTATCAGATATGTTGGACTATATATACGTGTGTGTGTGTGTGTGTGTGTGTGTGTCCTGCCTTTCTTCCTAGAAGAATTCAAGGCTGTTTACATAATAAAATAGTTTATGAAAATTAAATAAAACAGTTTATAAAAGGAGGTATAAAATATTTAAAAAAGAATTAAACAAGTATTGTATTAAAACAGTAACTAAGATCAAGGGATCGCCTAGATGCCCTAAGCACATGCGATCTGGCCTGATCTTGGAAGCTAAGCAGGGCCAGCCCTGGTTAGTACTTGGATGGGAGACAACCAGGGAATACCAGGTGCTATAGGCACCTGTAGTAGGAACTGGCAAACCGCTCCAGTAATAATCCTGCCAAGAAAACTCCATGGATATGGAGTCACGAAGGGTCGGTCACGAATGTAATGACACAACACACGCACACACACAAAACTAAGATCAATATTAGCACCAATTTGAAAGAACAGAACAATCCTTTTAAAACCCCTCTTGAACCCCCATTCACTAAGGACAAGCCCTTTTGAAGAGAAAGGTCATTTCCTGCCTGCAGAAGCATAGTAAATATGGGGCCAGTGCCAGCCTAGCTTCCCAGGAAAGGGAGTTCCAGAGCTTGGGAGCAGCAACAGAGAAGGCTATCTCCTGTGTCCCCACCAAGCACACCTGTGATGGTGATGGGACTGAGAAAAAGGCGTCTCCTGATTATCTTAAATCCCTGGCAGGATTAGGGAGGATGTGGTCTTTCAGATAGTATGGACCCAAGACATTTATGGCTTTTTAGGTTAAAACCAGCACTTTGAATTCTTCCTGGAAAGGGATCGGTAGCCAGTGGAGCTGCTATAATGGGAGTTCTTGTAACCAGCCCGAGTTACGAATCTGGCTGTGGCATTTTGGACCCTTTCAAGTTTCAAAACACTTTCTAAAGGCAGCCCCACGTAGAGTGTGTTAGAGTAATCTGGCAGGGATGTAACTAGGCTGTGTGTGTATGTCACTGGCCAAGTCAGACCTCTCAAGAAACAGGCACAGCTGGAGATGTTTAACATGGTGCTATACAGTGAATGATTATATATCCATCTATAAATTGTACAAGGTATAGTCCAGTCAAAACTGAGTTGGAAAATCCAGTTTATAATTCCATTTATGTTTAAACTACTTTATAGATCTTACTTGTATGACAAACACATTGAAATGAAGTGTAACCATGTTTATTTTTATATAGGTGGATGATGATCCAGTGATGGGATTTCACCAGCTGTTTGTCCTCAAGAACATTAATGACAAATGGGTTTGCTCCAATGACATATTTAGACTAGCTCTCTACAACTTTGCTTGAAATTTCTCCTGTCAAAAGAGCCTTTACTCTTCTCAGATTTGAGACAAAACAAAACCTTGTTTGAAATTATCTGTAATTCAGTGATTGAAAGAATGTATTTGAACTTTTATGTTATATGAAATAATTAAGATAGCCACTTTATTGGATATATTTTTCTCTTGTACATCTGTTGGATAAAATGCCAAATGTATGCAGACTTGTTAAAATATAGATGTCATATTTTAATTGCATTAAACTTGATTAAACTCATGAAATTGATTTCTTATAACAACAATATATTTGGCAGTAAACTATATGAAGTTTGGTTACTAGATCTAAGAAAATAAGAGTTATTCATAAATATATCTCCCATGACTTGCTTGTTGTGTTTTCACATTATTTGTTAGCATGTCCACATCAAATCCGTGGAATTTGTGTCAGTTTTGCAAGAGGCTTAAACTGCTTGTGCTACTTTTGACATGGATGCCTGCTAAAAAATTGACAGTTGGCAGCTCGGCAATTCAAATCCCAGGTGCCACACAGCGGAGCGAGCTCCCGCTGATAACCCCAGCTCCTGCCAACCTAGCAATTCGAAAGCATGTAAATGCAAGTAGATAAATAGATACCGCCGTTAAAAAAAACGGGAAGGTAAAACAGTGTTTCCTTGCAGCCATGCCAGCCACATGGCCACGGACATGCACAACACTGGCTGTTCGGCTTTAAAATGGAGATGAGCACGGCCCCTAGATTAGGACATAACTAGCACACATGTGCGGGGGGGGGCTTTACCTTTACATGTGGAAGATAGACATCTTTGTTACAGAAACTTGCAAATGGAGATTTACAATGTGGGTGAAATCCTGTTACTTAACATAAGCCAAATTGGAACCTTTGGTCTGTTCCTCCTGGGTAAATAAAGCATCTGTTTTTCTTGGGTTTGTGCTCATGTTCCTGAGAATCGAAGCAGGATTGATTTGTTTACTGTGGAGAAACAGACTGAAAGTTACAGTTCATCTTATACTAAGCAACATGATTTTGGTCATTGTGAAACTGGTACTGTGTAGTCATTTCATGATGATATCACCTAATCAAAGAAAAACCTGATAGTATACAGTCCTTATATATACAAGCCTGCTGGGGCTGTTTTTCCCCCAACCTGTGCTTAAATCCCATTAAAGTGCTTAAATCCCATTAAAATGAACAGAAAATGTTTTCTGCAAATGTTTTTTGCAGTTTGCTGTTAACATTCAGTAGCAAATGGGGAACCCCTGTTATTTCTACTGTTTTGTTTCCAGCTTACTTTAATGACTTGGCTCTAAATCAGGCATGTCCAAACTTCGGCCCTCCTGATGTTTTGGACCACAACTCCTGGAATTCCAAGCCTGTATTTCCAATGGCAAAGGACTGTGGCCAAAGTTTGGACATGCCTGCTCTAAATGTCATTTGCTGATGTGCATGTATCCTATGATGGATGTTGGGAGTGGCTCCAGAACCCACCCCAATGGCCCATACCTGTTTTGCATCACACATTTTTGTTTTATTTTGTTTATATACCACCCATCTAGCAGTATGCCACAACTCTTGGGCATTTACAGCATAATAATATTTTTTTTTTATTTTTATTTTCATATACTGTACTGCCAGATTTTCCCAAATGGGAACGCAGGGCGGTTAACAAGAAAAGGCATACAGCAATATAAGAACAGTAAATGAAAATAATTATAATAAACATAAGGATAAACATACTCCCAAGCCACAGTTAAATTGAATCAACTCCACAATGTGGCAAACCTGAAAACAAAATTTGACATAATTAACAACAAAATGAAAGGAGGAAGTTCTCTTGAAATGCTCCTGAACAGCAATCATTTTACACACTTTCTACATACACCGGCACCTCTACTTAAGAGCAGCTCAACTTAAGAGCAAGCAGTTTGACTTAAGAGCAAATAACCGTTGGCCACTACCACTGTAGAGGGAGGGAGCCTAGTACACCTCCACCAGTATGCATTCCACAAAAATGTAGCCACTACTGGGAAGGCCCAGTTCCTAATTGTTCACTTCTTGAATTCTCTCTGGATGTTCCTGCAACAGACTTACTAAAATTGTTGGGCTAAAAATTGAGGGGCTTGATTTCAAGGGAATATTTCCCTCCCCGTGGTCACCTTTCTCTTACATGTTCCCTTGCTTGCTGGGTGCCCCTTTTGTGTTAGATTGGGAGCATCTTGAGGCAGTAGCTTTTAGGCTTGCACAAGATTTAAAAACAAAGCTGAGAAAGAAGAGCCCACCCCTCCTACGCCCGCCAGGTCCAAGGCAAGAAGATGGGGAGGATCTTTCCAGGACTCTTTCTCAGCTTCACTTTAAAAGCTCTTTCCTATGAAAGTCAAGCAAGGAGCTGCAGCCTAGTAAAACTCCTGCAAGCCTAAAAATTGCTGCCTCAGGACGCTTACAATCTTAACACAAGTGAAAGGGGTGTCAGGAAGGAAATGGCGCATAAGAGAGAGGCAGCCACAGGCATGTACAGGCACCTTAAAAATGTGTATCTAAAGGGATTGTGAAAGTGCTTCAGCGCTCCTGGATGCTGCAATAATGTTTGGCTTGTGGGTAGGGAAAGTAGGGGATAGTCCATCTCGGACGGGCTCCTCTTTCTATAATTTTGGGTCAAAAGAGTGGAGGTCGTCTTATACTTTGGGACATCTTATAGCCAGAAAAATATGGCAACTATGAAGGGAAAATGAGATTGAGGGTGGGTGGTGGTGGGTGGGATTAAAATGGGAAAGCCAAGGTAACCTGTATCTATTATGTGCTCCATTTGCCACTTGACTAAAATATGTGGCATTTTTTAAAAATCTATGCATCATGGTGCATAACACAAATTTAAGGCATACTGGACTGTTGTTTTCTTTTCCAAAGACTTGTCTTCCTCTTCAAAGACTGTCCATCAACTCCCCTTTTCTCCCACACCCCTAGCAAAGAGATAAGCGTCTCAGTGCCTTACAGTGGTCTTACTGATATGGTCACTGGACAGAAATGTCAAGTAAATGGACAAAAAAGACTGGAAACTCCACAAATCATAAGTTCTCTAAAGTGACATTTTTGACATTAAAGACATTCCTAAGTGGCCCAGTAATCATTTCCCCTGTTTAGCTAGGAACAATTCACTAGAATGTGAACTCCAGGTTGATCAGGTCCAACCCTCCCCCTGACCCTCCCCCCAAACCCAAACCTTTTCTGGGAAATGAAAAACTGGGAAGCCATTTGTATGTGATAGAAATCCCAAGGGATCTCGTTAGCCACAGGAATTGGGCAGGACAGAGACTTGGCATTTTGACTACTTTTTCCAGGCGCCCCTCCTGCACATCAAAAGTGTACTCCACAGCTTCCCTACCTCCAGGGTGCATGAATAGGATTCTAAGAAGGATACCCCTGCAAAATAAAGACCATCTTTGGTATCGGCACCCACAACCTCTTCCATCCCAATATCCTGATTTCCCTTTTTGTCTCAATCTTTCCAGTTGCCTTCCTCATTCCTTTCCCATTAACGAAGCTTAAGGAGCCTTCTTCCACTTACTGGAATATCCAAAGAGGGTGTTTCCTCTCTTCATCCTCAAACAGCACATCCTATTTGCAACCTCCCTTGTGTCTAGCAAGCTGTATTTTACCAAAGGAGAATCCAGTGCAGATCCAGATCTAACATCATTCCCAAAAATGTTAAGTTGAAGTTGCATTTTTAGCAACTTCTTGCTCACCTCCCAGACATATGCCACAGCAAAGTGGTGCTTTGGTGCTGCCTAAAGCCCTATACCTCTAGAGGCATATGCTCCTAGATACGAAAAAACTCAAGATGTGAAGGTAAGTCTGTCTGGGGCGCAATGCACCCTGGGATTTGAAGTCTTCCAAAAACTTCTGCAAATATTTGTGATACAAACATTCCCTATGGAAAAACTCGAGATACGAAAATTTTGCAGAATACATCCATTCCCAGGGTGCATAACGCCCCATTCAGATCCATATTTATTTATTTATTTATTTATTTATTTATTTATTTATTTGTATAGCTTGTATGCTGCCCAGTACCCAAAGGTCTCTGGGCGGCTCACAATCAAAGTAAACAATTTAGACAATTAAAATATCAAATTGCAATAAAATTAAAACAATAAAACATTTAAATACAATAAATACAATATATTAAAATACTACACTAAAATCGCCATCAGGACCCACAATAATCAGTTAAAAGACTTCTGGAACAGGAATGTTTTTACCTGGTGCCGGAATGTCATCAATGTTGGTGCCAGGCGGGTCTCGCTTGGGAGGGCATTCCATATGAATATTTTCACAATACGAATTGTCTCATGGAACGAATTCATCTCCTATCTAGAGCTACCACTGTAGATGACACACACACACACATCCCCTGCTTACAGTTGGGTCCCAAGAGACTCATGCTGAAACCCTGGTCTCCTTCATCCCATCCTTTTGCTTCTTTTTTTGTATGTGACTTAAAAGTGCAGGGCTCTGAGTACCTTGTACATCATACTAACTGTAAGACCAGTGTTATACATAACCCATTTCTAAAGCAGCAGAAAGTACTTCCCTGTACATGATGCTATGCATCCACTACTGGCAGCAAAACGAAATGGCAGGATATGGTTTAATGTAGACTTTCAAGGGTCTGTGTTTTTTCTTCTCAAGTTCCTCACTGAAATTCTAGTGGGACTGAATATGAAGAAAAACACTTGGATTTACTGCCTAGGAATGTGTATGTTAACATAACCCAATTTCTCCTGTCCCCTTGATCACAGATTGATGGAGGGAGGTGTTCTTGATAAATATAGCCTCTGACCTTCCCTTGTCAGCCATGCTTTCACCCAGCTTGCGACATGACACTGTGTATATAACTACAGCAATACTTTGGTTTACAAGCATAATTCATTCCAGAAACATGCTTGTAAACCAAAACACTCTTATATCAAAGCAATTTCCCCATAAGAAATAGTGGAAGCTCAGATTATTGGCTCTGGGGCCCCATAGACCACATACTGTACACACAAAATGCCAAAACTCACAAAAAAGTTGGCTAGAAGTCCAGGTCCACACCATGGTTTAGGTGCCTGGCTGCAGAATCTTCTCTGCTTGGGACTAACAGCTGGAGTTTACTCTGTATTTTTAATGTGACAATAATAAAATGCAATTTGTGGCCCTATACAAACTTGACCAGCTGCTCCATGACAAGAAATGGTTTGGAAAAATAAGAATATTGAAAAGAAATTAAAGAAAAGTATAAATATAAAGAAAAATAAACCATAATGTCCACCCCTTTGAAAACATTCCTGTGCAAGGGAGACCTCTATTCCTCTCTCCTCCCTCTGCTTTTTAGGCTGCCTGAGATGGAACGTTCCAGACAATCACCTGCCATCCAGCACAGGGAGAGAGGGAGGGAGAGCCACCATTGGCTCACTTGTGATCATGTAACCTGCTCCAGTGCTTGTATATCAAGACATTCCTTGTTGATCAAGGCAAAATTTAGAAGAAATGTTTGCTTGTCTTGCAAAACACTCTTAAATCAAGTTACTGTTAAACAAAGGTATTACTTTACAAGGTATTACTTGTACTGGTTGAGGAAGACTGATAAATCCTCAACTGACCTCTGCATGGAGCACAATTTGGAAGTCTTTGTTTTTTCGACTACAGCCTGAAAATTCCCCTAGGGAAGCATGGCTTTTAGGCGTACTGGGGTGAAGTGGTGGGGATTTGTGGTATCCCCTCAAATAGTTTGTCCTTACTATAAATTCTAGACTCCCCACCCCCACCCCCCACCAAGATGGCCATAGGATTCTGGGACTATGGGATAAAACGACCTGTTCCAGGATCTTATGTGCAGGTATGTAACACAGCTTTATTCTCCGTCAAGTATATGAACAGTAAGAAGTGTTGTCAAGAGTTACATAAGTTCTGGGGAGTCCCCCCCCCCCCGTATAAGGGTGATCTAAAAAAGCAACACACCAGCATCACACAATTATTCACAACAGCCAGTTTGCCAGGCTAATGCATAAACTGCTAATCCAAAATTGTTTATAAAGCAAAGTATCAGAAGAGCTTGTATCATTTGCCTTGTCATTTGACGCATTTAATGCATTCCTCTCTTCTATGCATATATGCCCACCTGTGGAAGCAGTTAGTACAGAAGAGTACTCACATACTATGTAGGTATTGCAAGACCTTTTATGCCTTTAATTGCCATTCTTTCATAATGAATGGACTGAGTCACAGAAGCCTAGTTTGCAGTTTATTATTTGTAAGCAGTAAAGGGACATACATTCAAACAGAGGTTCTTGCTTTTTGATTAACTGCAATGGAATATGAATGAGATCTATTGTGGTTATGACCTTAGTCATCTACCATAGGTACTGGTCACTAACTGTCACTTCAGCCATGGACCAGTTACATGGTGGCACAGTTCCAAACCTTGAGCAACTGTACAGGCAGTGTGGAACTGAAAGTTAAATACAGCCATCAAATTCTCAGTATAAATTTGCAGATAACAGACGGCTCTCTTTTTACATTGACTTTTTACTCTGATGATTGTCATGCTATGATTCTCAAGAAAATGAAACATACCGTATTTTTCGCTCTATAAGATGCACTCCCAACTCAAAAGTAAGGGAAAGTGTCTATGTGTCTTATAGAGTGAATACAGCTCGGCGGCCACCGCTGCTGGGAGCCTCCAGGGCAGCCGCTGTGGGGACTCGGCAGAGGTGGATGGGATCCTACCATTCGGGAAAGCAAGGCTCCAAGGGCAGGCTTTTGAAGAGATTGAAAAGCTTGCTCTTTAAAACAATCCTGCCCCGAGCGGCAAGGATCCTTTTAAAACATTGACCTTTGAATGGTGCAGACGGGAGTTTTCCAGCAAATTGGGTGCTACACTTCAGCAAAGCAAGGATCCAAGGACAGGCTTTTGAAAAGATTCAAAAGCCTGCCTCTTTGATCCTTGCATTCCCGAAGTATACCACCGAATTTGCTTGAAAACACTCGCCTGTGCCATTCAAAGGCGGGTGTTTTACAACGATCTTGCCCGAGAAGCAAGGATCCTTTTAAAACATCCGCCTTTTTCGGGGGGGGGGGTGTTTTAAAAGGATCCTTGCTGCTCCGACCCCCATGCTCTGGGCAGGATCATTTTAAAACCTCCATATGAACCTAAAGTACATTACAATCAGGCCAGGAGGCCTTGCTGAAGGTGCCATCCCATAAAGGTGAGTGGGGTGGCACGTCAAAGCAGGGCCTTCTCGGCCGTTGCCCTCAAACTTTGGAATGCCCTCCCAACAGAGATCCGCGTGGCACCAACGCTTTTGACCTTTCGGCATCAGGTGAAGACCTTCCTGTTTAGCCAGTATTTTAATTAACTAATGTCCTTTTAGCTGGGCACTTGTATAGCAGGATTTTACTATTTATATGTTGATTGTTTTGACTGTTATTTTGATTGTTTTTCACATATGGCTTTATTGTTTTAATATATTGCTGTTTGCTGCCCAGAGACCGCTTGGTAATGGGGCAGCTAATTTTTTTAAAAAATAAATAAATAAAATAAAACACCCACCTTTGCATGGCACGGGCATGTGTTTTAAAAGGATCCTTGCTGTTGCAACGCCACCTGTGCAAGTGCCCAGCGGCTGCTGCAGAGACCTCCAGACCAATGCAGTATGTATGTGTAATCCCCCCACACACATACATACCTTTAAATATTATAGGTAAATAAATATTTTTATGAAAGAGAGGTGTATGTAGGGCCATCCACAGAATAAAACAGAGGAACAGAAACCAGAAGAAACTAAAAATATAGAAGAATCAATGAAAGATATGAACATACTGGGAAAAGTAAGCTTAGTTGAAGAAGTGATGAAGGCTGAAGGCGGAAGTGGAGAGATGATGTGGACACAGAGAGAAAGCCTGTGATAGGAGGATTCTTTATGATGGTCGCGACAGATGGCGAATAGGATGACAGGGAGGTGGAACAAAGGGAGGTTAAAAGGAAGGATGTGAGATAGGAATTCAGGTAGAAACCGTTACTCTGGTTGAGGTAGACACAGTGAAGAGGGAAAAGGGAAACCAAACCGAAGGAAAGAAAAGGATATACAAACAGAAAAGGATCTGCAAACAGATTGGGATGAAAGGAAAGAAAGATATTGAGTTGCCTCTACCAACACCAGTGTGAAGGGAATTCCCATCTCATTCTGGAGGATCAGCAGTTGGAGCTAAACAGAGCGGACCTGGCTGGGGATGGGAGAACCTCGTCCGACACCACTGCTGCAGAACATGTTGTGCTGCTAATGAAAGAGTCCTTACCTCGCAAATTGGAGCCAAGAACCCATTTATAAAGAACATGGCTACTAATAGTTAGTTGTTACCCAATCCTAGTTCTGAATGTTTAATGTTACCTAATGCAACAGAAGACAAAAAGAGTACACATGAGAAAGTGTTGTTACATGATTTCAATAAAAGTTTATTACATTTTGAAGTAATACATGAGTCAAGTCATGATTCCCTATCAGAACTGTTGGTCCTCCTAATCGAACTCTCACAGTCTTGTGGCCTGGTGTGTCTTATGGAGCAAAAATATGGTGATTTGAGCAGGAGACGTACAAAAATTGTTTTGGAAGGGACACACCTTGAAGATACATTGAGTTGCTATAAGGGATTATTTAAAAATAGGTATTTGTCAGAAGCATTTGTGGAAGAAGAAGAAGAAGAAGAAGAAGAAGAAGAAGAAGAAGAAGAAGAAGAAGAAGAAGAAGAAGAAGAAGAAGAAGAAGAAGAAGAAGAAGAAGAAGAAGACAGGTTAAAATTAGGAAGATCTAAAAATATTTTAAATATTAGAAGTCTGAAACTTATGTATGGCATTCTCATCATCTCACCTCTCACACAAAAGGTGAAGACTGATGTTTCACCCAAAGGTGCCAATAGACTTTCTGGCTAAATGTAGATTTTAAGTCAGGTTTCCCACCAAGGCTCTTATTTGTTATATATGTTTCTGCCAATGCCTTTGAAGAATTTTTCAAGAAGCTAATCCACTTTCCTAGCTTGGCTTGAAAATCTTGTTTGAAAGGATTTCTTCTCATGATCAAAAATTACTATTATGAGGTAAATACCGGCAACTTTCACTTAAGGCTACTGGAGAATATGTACAAATGAGTCCTTTCTAGACAGAAGTTTATCTCTGACAGTAGAGCTGGTAATGTAATCACCAAAAGACCCTCATGGCTTCTAGATGAAAATAGACTCATGGAAAAAAAGTTTATATCATGAAGTTTGAACATCTTCCTACAACTAGAAAGTGAAGGTTTCACCCTCTTTTGTCAGGGTACTGTGCTAAAGGAAGGGAAGGTCTCTCAACAAACAAAAGGGGCATCATCTGGTTGCTTCATTGAGTGGGACATTTGATACCAAGCTTAAACACTGGAAGAAGAGGATATGTGACTTGCCTCTATATTAGAGTTGAGAACATAATTACATTTCAGTCATTATTTTGACTACTGTTTCACTTCAGCTTTGGGGCAGGATGGAACTACTGTACACAACAAGCCTTTAAGGTGGTAGGTACTTAATTATTTAACTTTTTTGGAGCATGAAATAATAGTTTACAACATGTATAGCTAATGAACATTCATAGGTAAAAACTCATTTTGTACCAAAAGCTAAAGCAACAATTTATAAGCAATTCACTTAAAGGAGGGGAGAAACTACATTTTAAGATGTCAAATAAATGTTTGCTGCCGTTACATTCAGGCCTTAAATCTATCTAGTATTGGCAGGTATGGGGAGGGAGCAAGATGTAACAGTTACATGCATACACTTACAAAAGAAGCCCCTAAAGTGTCATATCATGCTTCTAGGATTGCTTGGAAATAGACTGAAAAATCGATTATAATTGCTATATATAATTAGGAGAAGAAGAGGAAGGGTGCCTAAGAGTGACAATCTGGGTGTTTGTTCAGCCAAGCTATCTATTTCCCTCGCACCATTTTAGAGCATTCAATCAATGCATTTATATCCAGTCCCAATAAATTTACTATTGTGTATTGCATAATTAAATCACTGTTGTACTACCCTCCACGAAAGTCAAATTTCAGGCCACCGAAAAAGAGATACCATTGATATATTAATTGGTATTTCACAGGAATATATAAAACCACAACCACAACCACAACACAGTAGTATCACATCACTGTAAATATGGGCTAGCAAATCAACTCCAACTTATGGTAACCTTATTAGGTTTCCCTAGACATCAAGTATTCAGGAGTGGTTTGTCAGTCACATTTTTTTTACAATAAAGTTATTAACCATTTCTGGAGCAAAAATATTAGATATTCAAACAGCAGATCCCTATTAACCTCTTGTTCTCATCAGCCCTCTTCCGCTCTTGCAAACTCAAGCTTGTGACTTCTTAGGGAGTCAATCTCTCTTGTATTTGGTCTTCTTCCCCCCCCCCCGCTTCTTCCCATCTTTCCCAGCATGATTGTCTTTCCTAGATAATCTTGCCTTCTCGTGATATGCCCAAAGCAGGATAGCCTCAGTTTCAACATTTTTTTTCCTCCAGAGTTAGTTTGGGCTTGATTTCCATTAGGATCCACTTGTTTGTCTTTCAGGGTATCCTCAAAGCTCTCCTCCAGCACCACATTTAGAATGATTCATTTTCCCCCTGCCATCTTTCTTTAGTGTCCAGCTTTCATACCCATACATACCCATAGACAGCAACTGGAAATACAGTAAGAGCAGCTTATCCATGGGATCAGTACTGTACTTGTGGTTTCACTTACCCACTACCTGAAAATATTAAATACCCCCCCGCCCCCCAGAAATACACGTTTCCATACTGTATTTACCAGAACTGGCCACCAGATGGAACCATATGCTCTGCTATACACAATAGGATCCAATCCCCGCAGAATCTGTATTCAGTGATTCACTTATCCACAGTCTGAAAGTATTAAAAATATTGAAAGGAAAAATACTAGAAATATATATTTCTACAGATGAAGTTACCAGACGTGGCCACTTGAGGAAGCCAGAGACCATGTTATGTATAGCGTTTGCAAGCGAAATATATTTCTACTTTGTCATTAGCAGGATAACAAATAGACAACAACAATGTGTTGCTGCTGTCAACAAGGTTCCCTCTAAGATGCATGTGCACTCACCTCTGTGTGCAGGTGGTTAAGTCCCGCACACCCATTACAACTGTTTTTGTCTAGGACCCGGCTCTCTTAGGGGATGCCCAGATTGAGGTAAGAGGGATGGCTTGCAGGCACAGGGCCTTCTCGGCAGCTGCTCCCAAGCTATGGAATGCCCTCCCAAGCGAGATCTGCCTGGCGCCAACACTGATGACATTTCGGCGCCAGGTAAAAACCTTCCTGTTCCAGAAGTTTTTTAATTGATACAATTTAGATTGTGGGTCTTCTGATGGCAATTGTAGTGTGATGATTTTAGTATAAGGTTTTTATTATTGTTTTAATTATTTATTGTTGTTTGATGTTTTTAACTGTTTTAATTCTTTGATTGGAAGCTGCCCAGAGACCTTTGGGTAGTGGGCAGCATATAAATTGTAAAAAGAAAAGAAAAAAAGAAAAGAAAAGATTGTAGCCATGTCCAGATCAGCCTTTACACAATTGAGGCTGATCACCCAGCTCTGCACCTATTTGGATGAGGGGACCCTGAAGACATTGGTGCATTCACTGGTGATCACCAAGATTGACTACTATCACACTCTCTGTGTGAGGCTTCCCTTGGGGTTCATCCAGAAACTTCAGCAGGTCCAGAATGTGGCTGCCAGGTTGGTGTCAAATGTGAGCACATACAGTATGACCACAATTTCCCAGTCCTGTCTCATCTGCACTGGTTAACTGTGAGGTTCTGAACCAGGTTGAAAGATTGGGTTCTTACCTATAAAGCCCTTAATGGTTTGGACCCTCATTATGTGTTGGAGTGCCTTTCTCCAAGAACATCTACTCACCAGATGTTCCCAGGCAATGCTCCTACGGGTAGCCATGTTAAGAAGGAAAGAAAGACATCCACTAGAAATCATGTCTTCTTGGTGGTAGCACCAGGCTTTGGGAACGGGCTCCTGGTTGAGCTCCACCTGGCCTTCTTCCTCTCTATCTTCAAGAGGTTGCTTTAATGATGTTCTTTAAAGAAGCTTTTAATCCCAAGCTCTACGGAATCTATCAAATCTGCCCTGCTGTTTGACCACTCCTGCTGCCATTGGTGTGCTGTTGGTAGTGTTTTATGGATTTATGTTCTTATTGTTTTATGAGTGTATTTGGTTTATTTTTGTCAGCTGCCCAGAACAATGTCTTGCACTAACTGGGTCCCTGTGAGAAGGGAGACGAAGAGAGAACAGCTGATCAGAGTGTGCCGTCTGAAAAGGATGAAGAATATGTGAAAGACTTAAAGAGTTTGAACCTAGGGAAAAGTCAGAGTCAAATATCATTGCAGGACCGCGGGATAAGGAGGAAGAAAGGGAGATAATGAACGATGGGGAAGATAGTCGCGAGGGGAAAGAAAAGGAACGCGAGGATGTGGGCGCGAGCGCGGACGAGACCCCAAAGGAGAGAGAGGCATTATGGGTGGAGGAGGATGACGGTTGGAAGGAGGGGGTTGGTGCCCGCGAGAAGGATGACAGTTGGAGGAGACAGTTGAGGGAGAAGGAGGCAAGACGAGCAGATCAGGAGGAGAATAGGAGAGTGAATCGGGGTGAAGAGTATCAGTGGTCTGTAACAGTGAAACCCTTAAGATGGCCAGAGACTTCTGAGAAATTTAGAAGAGAATGGAGGAACGAGAGATACCCAGAACCCGGTAGCACAATGGGCTCGCCATCCATGTTGCGGGACCCAATGCATGGGACGGGGTACGACTACTCGCCACTACTTCTAATATCACCCGGTTATCAAGTTCCTATGTTTAATGTTGTATATGAAGATGTTGAACCGCAAGAAGCTGATAAAAATGCTTATTCTCAGTTAACCTCTCCGTTGAAAGAATATACCTTGCCTGTTCCAGAGTTGTTATTGAATAAAAATCCGTTTGATTTCACTTGTAAAGAAGTCTCTAAGTTGGTCATTGACTCGGAATCCGGTATGAGAAAAGGTGAACCCTCACAGTCCCGTAAAAGTGGAAGAAGCAAATAAATAAATAAAAGACCATGACCTTTCACACGACACTTGCATGCACCCTGTATATTTACGATATTTCTGTTGCAGGCCCATCTTGTTTTCTTGGAAGATAATTGCCATATTTATAAACAGTGGGTTCTTTTTCCTGAACACTCCCAATGTACAATTTTATTAATATTGTTTGCTTAGGTATTAAAAACCCATCCATCTGCTTACTATAGTATAAAATCCTGCCACTTAATGAAATACAGTAATACCTCGTAAGACGAATGCCCCTTAAGACAAAAATCGTAAGACAAACGAAATGTCTGGGAATAGGGAAACGTCGTAAGACAAATTTTCCTATGGGATGCTTTGCAAGACAAATGCAATGCATTCCTATGGGAATCTGCATTAAACCATGCTTTGTAGGACGATTTTTTTGTAAGACAAATTGACCCGTAGAACAAATTAAATTCATCTTAAGAGGTACCACTGTATAGTACCAAATGCCCACAGAGCACGAGTTGGTAAAGTACAGCCTACAAGCTGCATGGAGCGCCCAGTGACTTCAATATGACCCCCATCCCTTCATCCCCTTTTCTGTCAGTAGGAAATCACATACACACATTGACAATTACTGACTTGATCATGTTTTGTTAAGACAATCAGCGCACGAGGGTAGTTCAGTAATACCATAGAACTTTACATCTGCAAGTGACAGCAAAGGCCATCTAGTATAACTCTGACATATAAAACAAGCTCTGCACTGCAGAATTATATTGCTCATGTAGTAGCCCAAAGAGCCAGAACCAGTAGTAGTAGCAGCATGTTCACCTTGCCAGATCCCACTACTGTTGCAATGCTCAGTTCATGATTCTAAGTGAACAAGGAAGAAGAGATGACACATAGAATAACTGAATAGTAGAGCAAGAAAGGGTTGTAAAGATTTTGGAATCCAACACACATCCAAAGCAGGAAACCTGCAGCTATACCATCCCTAACATATAGGGCGCTTTTACATGACACCTAAAATCCGAGGCAAAGGGTTCCCAGATCTGGAGCTTTAAAATGTTTTCCCACCAGCCCCAGACTTTAAAAAAAATTAAGTACGACCACGCCGACCTAAGCATGGCCCAGCACATTTTCCAAATACCTGGAAGGTTTCCGAAGGTGAAACATTTCTGATGTGGATGTAAAGCAGCGAGGGCCGGGCTCTCCTTGCCTTGTGTGTGTGTGTTTTTTGCCCCTGCCCCTTTAAGAGACTGAAAGAGACTGGAATGGTTCCTGGAGCAGCTCCGCAGAGCGGAGGTAAGCCTGCATTCTTTTCTCCCCTTTTTTCTCCCTCCCCTCACGCAGACAGGAGCAAGGGAGTGCAGAGGGGTGGGAACACAGAAAGAGCGACAAACCCCCAATATCTCTGGTCCGAATTTAAGTTGCGAGCGGATCTTAGGGGTCATGTAAAAGTGCCCATAGCTTCTGCTTAAACATTACTAGTAGTAGGGGAAGGGGTGCTCCTGTCAAAGGGCAATAAAACCATCAAACACCGGAAGTCCCGCCCCCTTACCGGAAGTCCCGCCCCTTACCAGAAGCCCTACCCCCCTTACCGGAAGTCCCTACCTTCCACCCCGCCCCCTTACCCAGAACCGGAACCTTCCTGGGCCCTTTGACCTGGAAGTGACGTCCCCTTCCACCTGACCAGGATGGGGAGCCTTGCCCCCTCCCCCCGACACGTCACGAGGTCCCCCTACCCCACCCCCAGGCATGCCCGGGCATGCCCTCCCCTAGGGCGCTGCCGCTGGCTATGTGTTGCCTGGGCCTGTCTTGCTGCATGTGCGCATGCCTGAGAGGCCTTATAAGAAGAGGGGAGTGTTCTGCGGTGCCCGCCGCTGCCGCCTTTTCCGCTGTTCCTGAAACCAACTGGCCCATGGTCCCCGCCGTCCCGTTTATGTGGAGAAAGATGGCGTCTTCAAGCAAGATCGGGTTTTCCTCCAGCTTACCGAAGGACACCCCGGACTCACCGCCGAAAGCAGAGAGCGTGGACTCCCCTCCGAAGCCCGAGAGCCCGGACTCCCCGCCAAAATCCTGGACCAAAAAGCCGCCCAAGCCTACCCTTCATGCTGAGGAGCCCTTGTTTTGGTCCAATTCAGATGATGGTTATGACCATGGAAGTCCACCACCGAAGAGAAGGGCCTTAAGGCGTTATGTTAGCTCAGATTCTGACAGCGACCTTACAAGCAGCTCTAACAAGGAGAATGCTGCCCCTGATACGGAGGAATTTCTAAACACGGTAAGGCCCTGTTTTAAATCTAAGTTCATATTGTGATACTGTGTCTTGTGGCAAGGCTGCAGGTGTTGTGCGGCTTTAGAGTTTGGGGTGTGCTATGTATCTAATTATGTTGAAGTTTCCTTTTATAATTAAAACCAGCCAATATTTATGTTTTACAGGCCAAAGATGTGCCCCCAAAGGTAACCCCGAAATCCCCGCGACGCAAGAGAAGGGCTTTAAGACGTTATGTTAGCTCAGATTCTGACAGCGACCTTGCAAGTGGCTCTAACAAGGACAATGCTGCCCCCGAGTCAGAAGAATCTTCAAACACGGTAAGAAGCTGGCTGGTGGTGTTTTAGAGGCTGGGTGTGTGTTAGGCATTTCATTACTTTGTAGCTTGCTTTGATAATTTTTATTTGCTATTTGCAGGAATTACCCCATAAAACATTGAGCAGATTGCTCCATATAGACCTGCCAGAAATTAAGGGGAGAAAGAAGCAATATATGAAGAACATTGTGCATACAACAGTAGCTGTGATTATTAAATATTATATATCAGCATATCAGAAACAATCTTGCGATGGCTGTCAAAATAATTTGGAAAACCAGGAATCGCACTCGTGTATAACCTCAACCGTTGCGTCCATATCAAGACTACTTCGTTCTCTTTGTGCCAAAATATGTTACAAGACTGTCATCCATACCGTCATCTTAATTGCATATTGTTGCAATAGCCTGATATTGACAGCTGAAAATATTAATGAGATATTGACGCTTGTATCTAAAATTTCCAAGGCAGAAAAACCATATTCATTCCTCAAAAAAATGTTAAGACAGACTGACCCCTTGCTATTTCAAAATATTTACTCTGTGGTCACTGCTAGAAATGTCAGTGAGTTTATTAAATAAAATGCTCTTACACATATTATTTTCTTTCGTTTTTTATTGCATTGCTTTTAAAAAGTTAGCCATGCGGGTTCTTTGACAAGCTCTCTGGATGGTGTCGATGGTGAGGATTCCACATGCAGCCAGGCTGGTCTCTTGAATTGTTTCTTGCGTGCAGTATCAGACCCTGGAATAGCCGGGTGTTTAGAGGTCTCTGTTTGTAGTGGGCTGACTTTCAGGTTTTCTAACTGCTCTCTAACAGATGAATTACCCACAACAGATGTGGGCACATTTAGTTCTGCCAATGCTTTAAGAAATACATCCCAGCCTTTTGGGCGCTTCTTCTCAGAAATAATATTAGATTGGGTGGCCCCTTTAATCAGGTCGAGAATGTGAGACCCTGGTAAGGCGTTCCCGTGATACACAAAGGTGCCTCGCTGATCCCAGCTAGAAATATCCTGATGCTGCTTTATCTTGTTCAGAAAAATTTCAGCATTTTTCTTAAACCTTCTGGGGATCCCTTCTAAAACTTCTGGAACAATTGTATCACTCTCAGGCTGTGGGGATGTGGAGGGGACAGGTTGTGAGGTTGGGGTTTGGGGGGGGTGCAGACATTTTTTCCACATCATCATCTTGTTTGTTTAGTGCTAAGTAGCGCTGTAGAACCCCTGTGTAGAGTTTTATTTTTTCATACTCTGACAGGTCAGTCCTTAAGAGAATCTCCCTCATCTCGCTGTCAAGACGTCTCATTGTTGTGGTTCTAATATTTTCTGGGACACCCCGAAGCTGATCTAGCTGAGCGCTGGGCACTAGATATAACTTTTCAGCATATTCCATTACTTGTTAGTTAAAAGACCCGTTATTAGGGGGACCGCGATGCTTAGCAGGGGACCCAGAAAACCGCTGTTTTGCTTGACAATGTATTTTCTCCTTTTCAGGGAGAGCCTCTTGTTACCTAGGCTTTTAATCAGAGCACGTTTTTTTTTTCCTTAAGACCCCCACCTGCTTGGGTGTTAGGGCAAGATTACCCTTTAAAGTATTCAGAGCAATTTCTGAAATGGCTGTTACCAAATCATCTGAGGCACCGCATAAAATGGCTTTTCTCTGGCGCAGGGGCGCCTTAATAAGGATTTTTAAGAGGGGAAGATTTCGCCGTATACATGCTGACATGTTGGTGAGGAGAGGCGCTGTGACCAATAAATAAAAAAGAATCATCGGGAACCCTTTTTGTTCTTTTTCACTGTATACACAGCAGGCCAGTCAGGTGGGAATAGACCCGTTCTCAGTCTGCAAGACTCAGGGGTATTTGGGTTTAAATCCACCAGCAGATAGCCATGGGGTTTTTTGGTAGCATCTGCAAAAGCCTCCATGAAAAACGGAACATTTTGGGGGTACATTTGCCGTGCTAAAGTAGCAATTTGTAATTTATCTCTGGGGTTTTTAAAAAGCACCATATATTTAGCATTTAAGCTGATGGTTCTGTTGCTTTTACCACGGCAGAAAATATTCTGTGTAAGAAAAAATACACTCACATTTCTGTGGTGCACATATTGCGTGAAGAGTTTTTCAACCTCCTTATTATCAGCAGCACAATTCATCAAATCGTCTATAATTAAGAAGTTTATTTTATTGGGGGGGGGTAACAAGACATTATCAGCAAAGTTTTCAGGCAATCCTTCTACAAACTTAATAAAGGAATATTTACACAATAGGTCTTTATACAGAGGCTGCCAGCAACTGTAACACCATACAACATTCTCAGGCATTTCAGAAAATACATAACGCGCATTCTCCATCATGTTTTTTACAAAGAAGGTTTTCCCACAACCACTGGGTCCCGCGAGAATGGCTGAAAAACGATGGTTCCACAGAGTGCTCCTCTTAGTATCCATAAGGGACCGTTTTAAATCCGTCCGTAATCACTCTTTTGTCATACACTACTTTTTGTGTTTTTCTTAAAGTTTTATTGTGGATGAGCCACTGTCGTTTATCTCTCACAATGCCTGGCTGTTCTACAACTATTTCACGAGGAGGGTTATCTTTCTTGTCTGAAACATAGGCAAACACGAGGTCTTGAAGAGTGTCAAAATTAATTTTCTCACTGTTTGCCACATTCAGTGTGATCCCTTTGACTTTCACACAGGCACTGCCCCCCGACAATGTGTAAGCGTAGCTCTTAGGGCCTGTTGAAACAAAACGAGTAATGTGCTCCCCCTCTGGTATCTCACTGGTTAAATCACCCAGAGGGGGATTCCAATCGCCCTCCCTGTGAACAAAAATAACAGAGTCTGTATCATGGTACAGGACCCTGTCCTGCAGCCGGTCCAACAGTTTATAAAGTTCCAAACGGGCATATGCAGTTGTGAAACAGGCTATGAAGGGATTTTTCATACCTGAGGTTGTCATTCTGTCTGTGTTATGCTTCCAGGTTATGCAGGCCGCATCATCATCAAGAAACTCACACATGGAAACTGAAAATGTTTCTGAGAACAAGAGATTGAAAAACCTGTCTGGGTCCCTTACTACCTCTGTGTTAGGGAGGTTTGTCCTCTGGCCAAATTTTCCCCACAGTGAGTTTAAAAACAACTTAGCAATCTGCCTCTTCGGAGGGGAGTCCACGCTCTCTGCTTTCGGCGGTGAGTCCGGGGTGTCCTTCGGTAAGCTGGAAGAAAACCCGATCTTGCTTGAAGATGCCATCTTTCTCCACATAAACGGGACGGCGGGGACCATGGGCCAGTCGGTTTCAGGAACAGCGGAAAAGGCGGCGGCGGGCACCGCAGAACACTCCCCTCTTTTTATAAGGCCTCTCAGGCATGCGCACACGCAGCAAGACAGGCCCAGGCAACACATAGCCAGCGGCAGCGCCCTAGGGGAGGGCATGCCCGGGCATGCCTGAGGGTGGGGTAGTGGGACCCCGTGCCGTGTCGGGGGGAGGGGGCAAGGCTCCCCATCCGGGTCAGGCGGAAGAGGACGTCACTTCCAGGTCAAAGGGCCCAGGAAGGTTCCGGTTCCGGGTAAGGGGGCGGGGCGGAAGGTAGGGACTTCCGGTAAGGGGGTAGGGCTTCCAGTAAGGGGTGGGACTTCCAGTTAGGGGGCGGGACTTCCGGTGTTTGATGGTTTTATTGCCCCTTTGACAGGAGCCCCCCAGACCTGCTCCATACATGTTTACAGCTCCATGGAAACCAGGTAGACCACGGCCTGCCTGGGCTTTGTAGTAGGCCCTATAGGCATCTACATTTCCATAATCTTTAAAGACAACCATTTTTGGCTCATGCAGCTCTCTTTTGCACACTCTAAAAATAACCTCTTCTGGGTCGAACGTGTAACCTCACGACAACTTTCCCCCAGTTGAATGGCACGTGTTGGTTCTGGTCGGCCTTTATTTCAATGTTTATTGTGTTGATGTGGCTCTTGCTCATTAACATATAATGTGGCTTATCGTAAGTTATGGTGACATATTCATAAGTTTCTCCTCTGACCGTAACAGGGGTACAGAGCTGTCTCCTACAATTTGGTGCTCTATGATATCCGTATACAGGTACAATGCGCTGACCCCTCCGGTAATGTCTGCAGCGTGGTCTATTTTATCGACAGGAACATCGGGTGGTAGGCCCAATATGTGGGCTAACCCCCCAGTGGCCGAGAATTTGTATGTGTTTCCCCCTATGAATCTAACTTTACCCTTTACAGGGTCGTAGACAAAACGTATTTTAGGCGGATCTATGGCTACTTTTATATTGTTATTCATTTCATCCAAAAGAGATTGAATGCTCTTGTAATAACCTCTGTGTAGTAGAAAGCCCCATTTAGTTGCATCCTGATAAATGGAAAACATGGCATTTTTAGTCAGTGTGTACCAGCTGCGGGGGTACTGAATTTCAGCCAGACCAACTTCCCATGCACCGCTCAGATCTAAGGGTTGTGGTAGCAGTGTTGTAAAATTAGCATTTGTATTTTGAGGAAATATTTCCTTGCATGCATTGCTGGGGAGTGTGATGTAAAATCCGTTATCTCCCATTTCCAACTCTTCTATACAGGGTCACAAATTTCAGAGGCAGCCACCCAACTGTTGAACTTACTGGGCCAACCCTTCCATTTCACTAAGTGAAGTTTTCTTGAGCCACGGCCTTTTGTGGCCAATACCTTTTCAATTCTATACACCCTGTCTTCTCGGGGGTTCACTTTCTGTAGTTCTTCGGGATAGAATGTCCCCACAATAGCATCACCATGGTAATCTGTTAACAGGTATACGGGTCTCTTTGCTTTTTTGATAACCTGATCCACTATAAATATCTCTGTAGTGAAATTCTGTTCATAACCCTTATCGAACACCCCCTTTATTTTTGAAACCCTGACATGGTCTCCTTTTCTGAACAGCGGCCTCTCCTCTTTCGTTTTAGCAGAGGTCCCATAGATTGTTTTCCAGATGGCCAAAGAGTTGTGAGGGGTCACATCTACAGGCCTAGCCTTGATAGTTCTGTGCATGCTGTGATTATAGCTTCTTAGGAGCTGAGGTAATACATCCATATATTTGTACGTATTATTGGCTGTGAAATATCGCCACATTTTTGTTTTTAAAGTTCTGTTAAACCTTTCCACAACACCAGCCTTGACCTCATTATTGGTGACAAAGTGGTGTATCCCATGTTTCTTTAACAGCAGGCTTACAGGCTTATTTAGGAACTCCAAGCCTCGATCTGTTTGAAGCTTCTCGGGACGTCTATGGTTTTGTTTGAAAATGGCCGCTAAAGCTTTGGACACCTCCCGCCCCGTCTTGTCTTTGAGAGCCACAGCCCAGGCATATTTAGATAAAATATCAATGCATGTTAATATGTACTTGTAGCCCCTGTTGTACTCTGAAAATTGCTGCATATCTACCAAATCCACCTGCCATTGTGCATCGACTCCAGAGACAATAGTCTTGTTTCTTTTAAAATGTATTCGGGCGGGCTTATGGAGTGTATAGGCATCCTGATCAGAAAGCCATCGAGAAACATCCTTGACCCTTAATGATTTGATACGCTTTTTTGCCTCACTAAATAGAGGGGTCACACCTCCAAAACTTCCTACAGAATCCGGTGTATAATATATATATATTTAGAACATCCCCGTGGTCAGGCATCTTAGCAGCCCACAGACATATGAACACAGATTAAGGGGTTAAATAAACTTTATTCACAAGAGAATAAGGCTGGAGCATTTCAAGATTTCAAGACTTTACCAGACTTATAATGTGTTTAATATTTGCAAATAATAGGACGGAAAAGGCTATTTTCTAAGTTTAAACATAAAGACAGACATTATTGAATAAGCTGTTATATTCTCAGAGTATATGTTGAAACCACTTGAAGCGCCAGAATTTTTTTTACACGCTATGACTTCTTGGCAGATTCTTTTTCTCCAGCAGAGTTTCCTGTTGAGAGAGCATTAAACAGCCTCTTAGTTTTAAATTTTGCAGCACCACCCCCCACAACCCCGAACGAGAGTTATAAACAATTTAATGAAAAAACTCACCTTGGCCGCTGAACCGCTCTCATAACCCTCATCTGCGGAAGTCCAAATATCCTCTTGTGGCTCCTCTAGAGGCCCAGGTTCGGAACCATCTGAGCATTCACTCCCCAATTTCTCTTTTGGTTTCTGCCATCCTGCTCTTACTCCATGAGGACAATCACACTCAAGATCGGACCAAAACAGGGTCTCCTCAGCGTGAAGGGCAGGCTTGGGCGGCTTTTTGGGCGCAGAGCTGGGCTTCCGCGATGGGGTGTTTAGGGGGCAGAGGGGCATGGAAAATCCCGTAGGCCCGTGGTGCATGTGGGGGTGCAGACGCCTTTTCGGTTTCAACCGCTGCCTCTCTATCTTCGGGGTCCAGGATTTTGGTGGGGAGTCCGGGCTCTCGGGCTTCGGAGGGGAGTCCACGCTCTCTGCTTTCGGCGGTGAGTCCGGGGTGTCCTTCGATAAGCTGGATAAGGGGGCGGGGCGGAAGGTAGGGACTTCCGGTAAGGGGATAGGGCTTCCAGTAAGGGGCGGGACTTCCGGTAAGGGGGCGGGACTTCCGGTGTTTGATGGTTTTATTGCCCCTTTGACAGGAGCACCCCTTCCCCTACTACTATTACCAGTGAAAGGGAGTTCATCATCTCGTATGATAGCCCACACCATGGTTGAGCATTTCTGGCTCTCAGAATTTACAGGAAGCTCCTCCAATAATGTGTAGTCAACATCTCCTTTCTTGTAACTTGAATTAATTACTTTAGGTCGGATTATCTGGAGCTGAAGAAATTAACTTTCCTTTATCTTCCATGTAGCAGCCAGTGAAATGTTTAAACATAGCTCTCACACACCTCCTTTCAGTCTTCTTTTCACTGTCATAGAAACACCCAACTCTCCCAGCCATTCTCCATAGGTGTTGGTGTGAGCTTCAGCTTGTTTTCCCTCCTTTGGAACTGGGCACAGCATTCCAGGTGTCATTTAACCAGAGCAGAACTGAGCAGCATTATTGTGGTGCCTGAGCTCTTTTGCCACCACATTACACATAGTTGAGTTATGTCTAACTTGTGATCTACTCTATGCAATTACTTTGTGAAAAAAATGTTCTGCATATACTCAGAAGCCCTTGTAATATTTCTAATTAAGAATAATTTAGTTGTGATTCACTGATTGAGTCTTGTAGCCAGTCGCTTATGGTTGCATCTGGAAATCCGGAAGTGACTTCTGGATTGCTGGAAACCACTTCTGGGGCCTCTAACAGGCCCAGGAAGCCTGTTGGAAACTCATTTGGGGCAGCACCAGGCCTCTGATAAGCGTAGGTGGTCCTTTGGCCCCCCTAGTCCTGACCCGACCCAGAATCTGCATATTGGAGATTTTCCAATATCACGGTTTGGGTCAGGTCCCTAACCCCCATGATAGGCGGGGGATTACTGTAATTCTTTTTTTATTTTATGAATATAAAAATAATAAAAAACTTTTTTATTTTTATTGTGAGTATTCTTCCTCTAGCCCGACATCCTCTCCCACCCATAGTTCAATAAAGACATATTTGCATTCTCCAAAATGTCTGTTTTATTTTGTTCTTCCAAGAAGATGGAGATATCAACTTTAACAGTTTGTAGATTAACTTCAGTAACGGGTGTAACAAAAGGGTTGTTCTTAGCCTCAGAGGCAGGGGTGTATAACACAGGGTTGGAACACAAACTCATTTCAGGGATATTTTCCTCCCATATGGTCCCTTCCACAAGGCTGTGCCTCACATCTCTCCAGAGGTCTCTTTCTCCTTCTCCTCCCGAGTCCCTCCATCTTCTCACAAGATTTGGCTTCCATATTCTTTCCACTCTCCCCTTCTGGTGTGTCTTGGTTCGAAAGCTGCAACACCCCTTCCCAGGGAATATTTCTTCTCTCTCCTCTCCTCCTCTACTTTCTGGGTAACCCACTTGTCTAGTTCAAGGTATTTTCTTATTTGTTTTAACTTCCTTCAATACTGTCTCACCTCCCTCTCACCCCAGGAAGAACAGCCAACCTTATGGTGCTCTCTTTTTATAGCTCTCGGCCTCTGCATGAGGCATCACAATCTTCTCCCACCTCAAGGTGCCAGGGTTTTGCATCCAGATCCAGTACCATCCTGGAGGAAGAATGCTCTCCCGCCCCTTTATATTTCCATACCCCGCCTCCATCACCACCAGTTCATCCTTTCCCGCTTTTTCCTGTCCACCAATATGGAGTGTTTCCTCAAATTTCTTCCTGGCGCCTTCTCTCTCTTGCTCCTCCTTCAATTGCCTGGTTCGCTTTTCTCCCCTTCCTTTTTGTTCTTCCCATCATTCACCCCAGTTCTCCTTTCTTGGGGCAGGCAGCACTCCTTTTGTTCCTAGCTTTTCTCTACCTGGGTCTCCACATTTATATTCATAAAGGTCCTGGAAAGGGTGGTGATGGATCAGCTTCATCAGCTCCTGGATGGCACGGATGCCCTTGATCCATTCCAGTCAAGGTTCAGCCATGGCACAAGACATAAATGACATTCATTGCCCTACAAGATGACCCTTACAGGGAGACGATTGAGGCAAATTGTCCTCCTCAATATCTCAGCACCCTTTGATACTGTCGACTATGGTATCCTTCTGGGGAGGCTCTCTGAATTGGAGATTACGGCCCCCACTTTGGTGTGGTTCCAGTGCATTTTTGATCCCAGAGAGCTCAGCTGGGCAAGTTTACTTCCACCCCTTGGTCCTTCAATGGTGTTGTGCCACAGGGGTTCGATCATCTCACCTATGCTCTTTAACAGTTACATGAGACTGCTGGGAAAGGTCACCAGGGGTTATGGAGCTTATTGCCATCAATATGCTGATGACACCCAGCTTTATTTTTCCTCTCTTCCATCTGTGGTGGATGCTGTTCTGTCCCTTGAATGCTGCCTGTCCACTATACTGGATTGGATGGGAAAAAATAAACAGGTGGGAGCTCCTGGTATTTACGAATTGGGTAACTACCTCTTATTTGGGGGTTTGACTCTTCCTGCGAAGGATGGTGTACGCAGCCTGAGCATCCAACTAGACCCGGTCGTCACCATGGAATCCCAGGTGGCATCTGTGGTCTGCTTCGCTTATTTTCAGCTGCAGTGGATTGCTGAGCTTCTCACCTACCTTGATGTTGGGGGGAGGGTGTCTCACCACACTGGTTCATGATCTTGTCATCTCAAGATTAGATTACTCTACATGGGGATGCCTTTGAGGCTAATGCGGAAACTTCAACCATTGCAGAATACAGCAGCCAGATTGCTGAGAGGTACAAAAAGATTCCATCATATTACTCCTATTCTGGCCATCCTGCATTGGCTACCGATTCACTTCTGCATTGACTTTAAGGTTTTAATCATGATATTCAAAGCCCTAAATGGTTTGGAACCTTGCAAACCTGTTGGAATGACTTCTTCCAAGAAGTAACAACGCCAGAGTCACTCATTCATCCCAGGCAGGATGTTTGAGGGTGCCTAACAAGTACTAACAAGGAGTGTGGCCTTCTCAGTGGTTGCCCCTCAACAATGGAATCGTCTTCCGATGGAAATCTGCCTGGCTCCTATGCTGCATATATTTCAATGCCAACTTAAGACCTGGTTTTATAGGTTGGCCTTCCCCGAGTATGTTGTCATTGAAGGCTCTTAACTCCATCTTATCAGCCTCTGATTTGTTTTCTTATTTTTTTCTTTTGATGTTTTATCTGGTTGACTTTATTTATAGTTTATGCAGTACAGTACTTGATATTTATTTTCTTGGTATGTATGTTATAATATAATATTGTATGCGTCTTTGCTGGCGGATGTTTTTATAATTTGTGCTTTTGTTTGTTGTTCCACCACCCAGAGTGACCTTTAGGCCAGATGGGCGGTATATTAAACAAACAAACAAAAAATAAATAAACAAATAAACAAATAAATAAATCTTCTTTCTTCTTTTTCTTAGCATTTGTTCCACTTGGTGGTGGGGTCCACTATTCTTGTTTTGGCCTTCCACTTTGCATGGTCATGGGCTAGGTCCGCGTGAAACCAGGACAACTTCATGTTGTTGTCAAAAGTGTTTATCCACCACTGACCTCCAGGGTTATTTAAATAAATAAATAATATTCTTTTTACTCATAATGTTTATTTTTGGACTGGAACCTCATTATGCCCCCACCCCCAGTAACTCTATTCCAACTGACTAATTGAATGTGACTATGTTAGCTTGTAATTTGTTGCTTCTAAGCTTTGGTTATTTGGCATCAAAAGTTAGCAAGAAATCAAAGAGAGACAACTAGCTTATACACCCCTAGTTTCTGTAGACAAACATCATCTACCCAAACCATCCCACCTTGACCTCTAGTATGTTATGCTGACCATGCTGCTTGTCCCTCAAGTACAGTATTTGAAAAGGATTATTATTTTCTGAATCAATCTACGTTTTGTTTTAAAGTTCTCTATTTCCCACTCCAAATCAGTCTGATTTAAGCGTTGTCTTTGAACTCAGGTAGTTTCTGTATGGGGTAAGTTTCCCTCTTCTCCAGCAAGGAAGCTATGCCATGTATGGTTGCATTCAGATGACTCAAGTGTTCTGGCTTCTGAGCATTACTCAGCAGTTTTGTCACCAGTTCCTACAACAATGCTGATAGCTTGCCTTACTTCATATTTCACTATCTGATTTTTTGGTATTATAATGATGGATCATTTATTGATTCCATATTTTAATATTAAAAACACATATTTATTTTGAAAAATTGCATACTGGGGAAAGACTTGTGGAAGTCCTATTTTTGTAGACTGCTCTTAGCACTGAAAGTTCTCCAACCAACCAATGAATGTGGTTGAGATCACAAGATGTATTGCAAGTAACATACTATCAAGGTTGGTGTTGTTTCAGTAAGCCAATGATTGAATCTTTGGGAGAACCTACCTTCAACAGCAAAGACTGAGCTATTAAGTGTGACATTGTTGATTACCAGTGATATTCTCTACTTGCATTTGCAACTTTCCCTTTGGTTTTGGACTACTTCACACCTCCACTGCTCACATGGAAAAAAACCTCATTTACCTTTTTGGTGGAAACTGTAATTACCCTCAGCTGCATAAAGAATTATGATAGGTTGACTAGTTTGAGAATAAAGGAGCCAATTCAGCCATGCCTTTTCCTTTGAGGAAAATCTCAGATCATCTTGGTTTGCTTCTGGCATAATGGTAGCATCTGTACTCAAAAGGCCCCTTTGTTCTTATGTTCTAGGTGCAGAAGTTATTGCATGCACAGTGTGCCACATTTGGAGAACACTTCTCCCTAAATGGTTTAATGGCTTCTTCCTCCAATGAGAAACACAATTCTTGACATGGATGAATCTCATTGGCTGTTGGATGTGAGGGGGGATTTCAGGAACATGGTGATGCAAATAAAGCTTCCACAACATTCTATGCAAATATGCAAGAGCACTGCTGCATGGCCACGTGATGGCACCACGTGGATTGACGTCACAGAACCACGCCCCCTCCATGATGACGTCAGAAGACAAAATCACGCGGGAGTTTCTACTTTTCTTTCTGGAAGAAATGTCAACCCAAGTGACTGAAAGTTGAGGTAACAGGTGAGTAATTTAGGGTCAGAGAAAACTCTGAAAGGATTCCTGGGGAGCTCCCAAGAAGCTGTACTTTTAACATCATTCCCTCATGCAGAGTTGGTGCTGATGGAGGGAGCCAATGGGAATCTTGGACCGAGCGCCTCCCCATTGGTCAACTCAGTGATATGCAAATGAGTGGGAACGTCATTTCCTGGGACAAATCGAGCGCCATTTTCTCTTTCTGGCTCTGGAAGGAGGGAGGAGTAGCCGGAGGTGGGGGGGAGAGAGAGAGTGGATGGAAGCGGGACTAGAGGAGTGGTGCGGAGTGGCGCTCGGTCGGTCGTGCACGCGGGCACCAGAGCAAAAAGATGCTCCTGCGACTCTTCCTGCTGGGGCTCTGAATTGGCGGGGGGGGAGGGTTGCCCTGCAGGTCGCAACTTGTAGGTGGAGCCGGGCGGGGCGGCCGCTGAGTGGGTGAGCGACCCACCCCTCCGACCGGGCGGCAGCAGGCGGAGGAACCAGCGGCGGCGGCGGCGGGCCAGGTTGCGGCTGCCGCGGCCACGCGCCCGCCTGCCTGAGGGAGTCGCGAACCAAGAGGCGGCGGGCAGGCAGGGAGGCAGGCAGGGGAGGAGGCGGCGCTCCCTGCAGCCCGGACAGGTAGGTGCCGCCGGCGCCGGTTCTTCGAGGCGGTCCCCTCCTCCTCCTCCTCCTCCTCCGGCCGCTCGCCACTCCCGAGCACCACCAATGCATGGATAGAGCAAATAAATCCAGGCGCATCCCGCAAGTCGAGCGGCGGCACGGCGCGAACCCCCCCCCCTCCTCTCCCCTTGTCCTGTTCCCGCCCCTCCTCGGGGCGCTGGCAGGGCAAGGCCAGCCTTTTACGGGGGCGGGGGGGGGTCTCCCACCCGTGTTTCCCGCCACCTTCGGCTGGCAAGCGCCTCCGGGAGCAAGGGCTCCCCAAAACCGCTCCTCCGAGGAAGGGTTCCCCCCCCCCTCTCGCGGGCCCGCTCGCCTCCTGCCCTCTCCCCCTCGGGGGGAGACCCGTTTTCCCGGCGGCAGCGGCTCTCCTCCTTCCCTCACGCAACAACACCTCGTTGACCTCCTCCCTCCCTCCTCGGTCTCCCTTCAGGTAAAAACTTCAGTAATTTCGGGAAAGCTTTGAACTCGTGCCACAAGGGCGGGAAGAAGCGCCTCTTGTTGTGTCTCCCGTGGTTCGCCACTGCGAAACCCGTTTTGAATTTCACTGGTGAAACGGTGTCTTTATTGTAGAAAGAGGTAACATAATAAGGATGACAGCGTCAGAAGAGGCACCCACAAAATATACCGGGGTTGCTTATATTTTGTGGTACTTCATTGGCTCCATAGTGAGAATTGCTGGACAGACACATACTGTACAATTAAGTACAGTGGACCCTTGTATAGCAAACAGTTTGTATAACATAAATTTGTACAACATAAAAAATTCCGGAGATAGGGGAAGTTTGCTTAACATAATCGCCTATGGGGAAAATCCGTACAACATAAAAATGGGACTACTCCATTTTCAATGCATTCCTATGGGAATTTGTATAAAGGAAATTTTGCTTAACATAATTTCATTGGGAACGAATTAATTCCTTTATACAAGGTACCACTGTATGTTGCATTCTTATTTGGGAGAAGTCTGCTGAGGCACAACTTAGGTTTGGGCAGTCCAAAGTCACTAATGGAAGCTGTTTTTACCTTTCATAGGTAGTACAGCATCTGATTTTTTCTCTACGAACTGACCTGCATTCCCATACGAATGCCTATGACAGTGGTGGCGAACCTTCAGCACTCCAAATGTTTTGGACCACAACTCCCACAGCCCTTTGTCATTGGCAGTACAGGCTTGGAATTCTGGGAGTTGTGGTCCAAAACATCTGGAATGTCAAATATTCGCCACTGCTGGTCTATGAGATGATAATTTCAGCACAGTATAATGTAGTTCAAGGTGATTGCAAACCTTCAGAACCCAGGTTTTCCACTAGTAAGCATATGAGAGCTAGAGAGCTTGTAACATCAGAGACTTGCAAGCCTTGGCTTACTCTCTTACAAAGGGCTAATAAATGATTGTCTTTTGTATATTAATGATATATTGGACTTGTCTGTGAATTGCTTGAAGAATGCACAAATCAGTGGCCTAGGTCCCTAGACTAGTGGTTCCTTGACTGCAACTCCCAGAAACCCCAACCAACACAGCTGGTAGTGAAGGCTTCTGGGAATTGCAGTCCAGAAACACCTGGTTCACCCAAGGTTGGGAACCACTGGCCTAGATGAACAGCCCGCCCCCCAAAAAGTTATGTAAAAACAGTTTTTTGTTTTGCAGCAGCAGGACAGATCCTCATAATTCAAATGGGTAAAAAGATATTATTTATTTATTTATAGAAATGCCAACCAGAAGAAGTGAAAGAAGTTATCCCAGCCTCTTGAACAAGTTGAGGTCCTTAGAGAAAAACACTTTCAACATAGGGTAGCCCCCCTAGTAGTACTGAATAGAATAGACAATGCCTTTGTACATGGAGTTAGCCTCTTTACTTGGTGTTTACATTTGTCAGCTGTGTTTTAGAAGCATTTGAGGGAGTTGGGGAGCTGCCTTCCCTAGAACATTACAAAATGTGTGTGTTGTCTCCTCTTATTGATGGAATACAAAGTTCCATGTATAATGTAAAGCATGATGCTTAATGATCTTGTGCTTCTTTAAAAAACAGGATCTTTGTGCTTCTCAAAATATAAGAAGTTAGATAATGCTGCTTCATTAATTCAGTGGCCTGTTATACCCTCAACTAACTATCTGGAGGCACAGAGTGGGCATTCAAGCTGATGTAGTATTGTTCCTTGCTCCAGTTTGGTCAATGATTTCAGTGCAAATAGTAACTCTGTAGCATGACTTGGATCTGCTAGTTCCTAAAATCCACACCATGGTTTAGGTACCTGGCTGTGGAATCTGTTCTGCTTGTGACTAACAACTGGATTTTACTTTTTGTTTTTAATGTCACACGAATATAAAGTGCATTCTGTAGTCCTGTAGACACTTGACTAGCTGCCCCTTGACTAGAAATGGTTTGAAAAAATAAGAATGTTGAAAACAAATTAAAGAACAATATAAATACAAAGAAAAATAAAACCCTAACCTGTACTCTCCTGGCGCAAGGAAAACCTCCATTCCTCTCTCCTCCCTCTGCTTTTGAGGCTTGCCTGAGATAGAACATTCCTGACAATCACCCACAATCCAGTGGGGGGGGGGAGAGCCACCACCAGTTCACTTGTGATCATGTGATCTGCTCCAGTGCTTGTATTGCAAGACAGTACATGTTGATAAAGGCAAAATTGATGAGAAATGTTTGCTTGCCTTGCAAAACACTCATAAACCAACGTGTTGCTGTATTTAAAAGGGGGAAATAATGACTACAGTGGTACCTTGGTTTACAAGCATAATCCATTCTGGAAGTATGCTCGTAAGCAAAAATACTTGTACAGTCATCCCCCGCTATTTCGCAGTTCATATATTGCGGGACCTCAGTATACGAAACGCAAAGCCCCCTGGGGCAAGCTGCTTGGGCCTGTTTGAGGCCTCCTGCACTTACCCCAGACCACTGTGCTGCCCCAAACGGGCCTCCGACAGGCCTCCAGGGCCTGTCGAAGGCCCCAGAAGTGGTTTCCGGTGAACCAGAAGTGATCATTGGAAACCACTTCTGGGGTGTCTGACAGGCTTGGGAAGCCCATTGGAGGCCTGTTCAAAGCAGTGCCAGGCCTTAGGTAAGTGTAGGAAGCCCCAGAGAGGGCCCCCCAGTCCCAGCCCAGCATCTGCATACTGCGGATTTTCAGTTATTGCGGGTCAGGTCGGGTCCCTAACCCCCGCGATAGGTGGGGGATTACTGTACAGTGGTACCTCAGTTTACGAATTTAATCAGTTCTGAATGCATGCTCTTAAGTCAAACTACTCTTAAGTCGGGGTACCTATCTAAAAAATTGAAAAAATAAGTTAAAAAATGAAAAAATGAAAAAAAAAGTAAGTCGAGCAGACCATATTTAACATTTGTAAGGCAGCAGTTAAAACAAAAAGTTTTCCGCTCTTAAGTCGAGCTGCTCTTAGGTCGGGGTACCACTGTATATCAAAGCATAATTTCCCCATAGGAATTAATGGAAACTCAAATGATTCATTCTGGGGACCCAGTTTCCATAATTTCCTATGCAGGAGTCAGTGGCTTGGACCTGGGGTGAGGGCTGAAGGCCGCTGCTGGGCACCATCAGGCCTGCAGCTAGGGCCACAGGCCCCTGCTGGCCAGCACCAGACCTGCAATGAGGGCCAGAGGTCTGGCGCACCCCGTAGGCCACTTCGGGTCTGGCACGGGTCCACCAGGCAGCTTGGAGGACCATTCTTGGTATTGCTTGGCCCAAGCCGAGCCCTGGAGGCCACTTCCGGTCAGAAGGAGGAGGAAACAGAAGAGGTGAGCCAGGCCTAGAGATGTAAAATTTCCAGACATTTTGAAGCTTGGGACAAACAGTTCCTTTCTTCTTCTTTTTTTGAGAAAAAAACAAATTGAATTTTTTTTCTACATTAGCATCCCCCCTTTTACAGCTTGAAACTCATTCTGTTACTTTAGGAACATAAAATATGACTATGAAAAATTTGACTTGGCATAAATTTATCACAAGCATATTAAACTATAGTGTATCCAAACAATTATTACAAAAATAATTTACTTTTTAAATATTTATTTGTAATTATAAGTAACAAATGGAGTAATAATCTCCTGAACTGTTGACTAGTTTATGTGGAACAAAAAAAAATCTGGAAAACAATGTTTAAAAATACAGAGTTAACAATTATTCATATTTCCTCTGCCCAGTATTAAATAAAAATAAAATAAAAACTTCATTCTCATAAAAAAATTGAAGGGGGGGATGTATAGAAGGGAATGGGACTTAGTTTTCAATGAATAGGCTTGAAATTTAATCAGAATCATGTTTTGTTGTTCTGTATTTTCTTTCCGTGCTTTGAGGCCTAGTGAAAAGGACAGAACAGAACCAAACATACCCACCCACCCATATGCAAAAATAAAAGTGAAACCTTTTCCTTTTTTTATGACAATAGCAGTACATCCTAAAGCAGGCATGTCCAAAGTCAGGCCCGGGGGCCAAATGTGGCCCGTTTTCAAATTCTGAGTGGCGCGCGGCTTCTTCTCCCCACCGGCTCAGCCTGTCACTCATCCCTGCCAGCTGGCCCCTCCCTATACCGGATGGAGGTGTTAGCTTGCAGTTTTATGGTTTGCCTGCCCTCCCTGCCTCTGTCCATCCCCCCAGCCACCTGCCCAGCCTACCCGCTCCCAGTTCCATTGCTGCAGCATCCTCCCCGCCTCCTTGCATGCTATAGAGACTTGTCCAAAGTCCGGCCCAGGGGCCAAATGTGGCTGAATGGTTGGTCCCCACACATTTTCACTTCACCAAATCTGGCCCTCTTTGGAAAAAGTTTGGACACCCCTGTCCTAAAGGAAGAAATACATCTTGTTCCTGCATTGGAGAGTTCAGTTTGTAACCTAGGATTTGCAGTGCACAGAAATTAGAATAATCTGATACTATGCATATTTTTTGAAATGGTTTGGAAAATATTTGAATACCTTCTTCATTATGTTAAAATAAACATTCTGTAATCATTTTTCTTTTTTCAATTTTTCCATTTTTTTGAAAACAAACAAACAAACAGTTTCAGAAAAAAACTGGAAAAAACATTTTTTCCTGATTTTTCCTGTTTTTTTTCTGGGCCTCACATCTCTAGTGTGATTGCAAAATGAGTACCTCTCATGCTCATTTTGCAAGATGTTGCCTGTAACCTGCAGCAACATTTTATTAAAGTTTTTACTCATTTTGTGAAACACTCATAAACCAAGGTACCTCTGTATATATATATGGACTGTAACAGAGTTCTGGATATCCAGAGGAGCTGGAATTCCTAATACAGCAAAATAAATATGATATAATTGGCATCACTGAAACCTGGTAGAATGAGACTTATGATTGGAATGTAGTTATTGGAGGGTATAACATGTTTCAAAGGAACAGCCCTAGTAAGAAAGGAGGAGGTGGAGCTTTATATGTTAAGTATGTTTATACTGTTGAAGAAATAGAAGATATACAAGAAAAGCAGATTGAGAATATTTGGGTGAGATTAAGGGTGAGAAAAATGGGAGGATGTCAATGTGGGGGTATATTATAGAGCGGTGGTCCCCAACCCCCGGTCCGCGGACCGGTGCCGGTCCGCGGACCGGTCGGCACCGGGCCGCCTGGGGAGGCCGGGGAGGCTCCTCCCCTTTTCCTCTGCCGCCCTCCTCCTCCTCCTCTTCTCTCCCGCGGGCGGCCGGTGGAGGAGGAAGGCTGGAGGAGTGCAGGAGGAGCCGCCGCCGCCGCCTTTGCCTTTGCCTCCCTCCTCCCCTCCCGGCCCCGGCGCCCCGCGCGCGGCACCCGCCCGGCCGCGCCGGGAAGCGCCCTCACTGCACCGACGAGCCTCCTCCTCCTCCTCCTCCTCCTCCTGCTCTGGTTCCTCCTCCTCCTCCTCCCGCCGCCGCCACCGAAGGAGCAGCAGCAGCAGCAGCGAGGGCAATTGCGGGGGGGGGGTGGCGGCGGGACAGGGGCGATTGCGGCGGCGGCGGGGGGGCGATTGCGGGGGGGGTGGTGGCGGCGGCGGCGGCGGGATGGGGGCGATTGCGGCGGCGGGGGGGGGGGCAATTGCGGAGGGGTGGCGGCGGCGGCGGGATGGGGGCGATTGCGGCGGGGGCGGGGGGGCAATTGCGGAGGGGTGGCGGCGGCGGCGGGATGGGGGCGATTGCGGCGGCGGCGGGGGGGGGCGATTGCGGGGGGGGGTGGCGGCGGCGGCGGCGGGATGGGGGCGATTGCGGCGGGGGGGGGGGGGGCGATTGCGGAGGGGTGGCGGCGGTGGCAGGATGGGGGCGATTGCGGCGGGGGCAGGGGGGCGATTGCGGGGGTAGCGGCGGCGGCGGGATGGGGGCGATTGCGGCGGGGGCGGGGGGGCGATTGCGGGGGTAGCGGCGGCGGCGGGATGGGGGCGATTGCGGCGGGGGGGGCGGGGGGGCAATTGCGGAGGGGTGGCGGCGGGGGCGGGATGGGGGCGATTGCGGCGGGGGCGGGGGGGGCGATTGCGGGGGGTAGCGGCGGCGGCGGGATGGGGGCGATTGCGGCGGCGGCGGGATGGGGGCGATTGCGGCGGGGGGGGGGGGGGCGATTGCGGGGGTAGCGGCGGCGGCGGGATGGGGGCGATTGCGGCGGCGGCGGGGGGCAATTGCTGGGGGGGGTGGCTGCTGCTGCACCTCCGGCGGCGGCGGCGGCGGGAGGAGGAGGAGGAGGAGGAGGAGGAACCAGAGCAGGAGGAGGAGGAGGAGGCGGCTCGTCGGTGCCGCGAGGGCGCTTCCCGGCGCGGCCGGGCGGGTGCCGCGTGCAGGGCGCCGGGGCCAGGAGCCGCGCGTGGGTCTCGCTGCTGGCGCCCCGCTTGCTTTCCCCGGCGGAGGAGGAGGCCCACGGCGGCGGCGGCAGCAGGAGCAAGCGGGGCGCCAGCAGCGAGACCCGCGCGCGGCTCCCGGCGCCGGAGGAGGAGGCGGGGCCCGCCTGCCCAGGAGCCCCGGGTTCCCCCCCCACCCCGCCCGTGTGTGTGGGAGGGAGTGGCACGCCCGCCGCCCCAGGCCGGTGAGTGCCGCCGCCGCCGCCCTCGTGCCTCCCCCTCCTCCTTCCCTCCCATCCTTTGCTTTCACCCCCCCTTTTGCCTCCCCGCCGGACCCCCCTTTCGCATTCTCCCCCCCCCCCCCCCCCACCCCCGGGCCACAGAAAAATTATCAAAAATTTCCCGGGCCGCGGGGACAAAAAGGTTGGGGAGCACTGTTATAGAGCACCAAGCCAGCCAGAGGAGTGGGATGATGCCTTCTGTGAGCAGATGGCCACACAGTCAAAAGGGAGAGATGTAGTACTAATGGGAGATTTTAACTATCACAATATATGTTGGCAGTCCAACTCAGCTAAGAATGCAAGGTCTAACAAATTCCTTACTGCCCTTGCAGACAGTTTCATGGTGCAGAAGGTGGAGGAGGCAACAAGAGGAACAGCCATTTTAGATCTGGTCTTAACCAATAGGGAGGACCTTGTAAATGGGATCGAAGTGCTGGTATCTTGGAATTTGTTATACAGTGGGAAGGTGAAGCTAAGCATAGCCAGACAAGAATCCTGGACTTTAAGAAAGCCAGTTTTGTAAACTTAGGGAATTATTGGCCGTGATTCCATGTGCTGAAACACTGAAAGAGACGGGAGACCAAGAGGAATGGGAGTTCTTTAAAAGTGAGATATTAAAGGCACAATCTAAAACTTCCAGCAAGAAGAAAAAATGGGAGATGTCTAAAGAAATCACAATGGTTGACTAAAGAATTTTCAACTCAGCTAAGTATAAAAAAACACGTACAGGAAATGGAAAAATGGGGAATGTATCAAAGAGGAATACAGTATAAGCAAAAAGATAATACATGCAGGTGGATGGTAAAGAAAGCTAAAGTGCAGAATGAACTTAAACTTGCCAGAGAGATTAAAGATAGTAAAAAGGGTTTCTTTAGTTATGTCCGCAGCAAAAGGAAAAATAAGGAAATGATAGGCTGTTTGTGTGGCGATGATAACCAATTACAGTGGACCCTTGTATAACAAACAGTTTGTATAACATAAAATTTGTACAACATAAAAAATTCCGGAGATAGGGGATAGGGGAAATTTATTTAACATAATCGCCTATGGGGTGAATCCATACAACATAAAATGGGATTACTTTGTTTTCAATGCATTCCTATGGGAAACTTGTATAAAGGAAAATTTGCTTAACATAATTTCATTTGGAACAAATTAATTCCTTTATACAAGGTACCACTGTACTAACAGGAGACAGAGACAAGGCAGATCTACTCAACATTTTCTTTGCCTGAGATTTCTCCAAAAAGGAAAAAAAGTTCAGTTGGCCTAAAGAGTAGATAAGGTAGGATGGGAATTGCAACATTGAATAGGTATAGAGGTAGTACAGGACCAACTAGAAACATTAAATGAATTTAGGTCTCCGGGGCCAGATGAATTATACCCAAGGTTATTAAAAGAACCAGCAGAAGTAATTTCAGAACCATTGGCAATAATCTTTGAGAAGTCCTGGAGAACAGGGAAAGTCCCCATCGATTGGAGGAGGGTGAATGTTGTTCCCATTTTCAAGAAGGGGAAAAAAGAGGACCCTAGTAATTACCACTCTGTCAGCTTGACTTCAGTTCCAGGAAAGATCCTAGAGCAGATTATTAAGCAGTCTGTAAATCTTTGACAAGCAATACTTTCATTACGAGAAGTCAGCACAGGTTTCTTAAAAGCAAGTCATGCCAGACTAATTTGATCTCTTTGATAGAATTACAGACCTGATGGATGAGGGGAACTGTGTGGATATTGCTCATCTAAATTTCTGTAAGGCCTTTGATAAGGTTCCCTGTGGTATACTTGCAAAAAAGTAAGTAGAATGTGGGATAGATAGTGCTACTGTTAGGTGTATTTGTAATTGGTTAACTGATTGCACCCAAGGGGTGATCATAAATGGCTTCTCTTCAGGCTGGAGAGACGTGACCAGTGGGGTGCCCCAGGGTTCTGTTCTGGGTCTGGTACTATTCATTAATGACTTGGATGAAGGAATAGAAAGTATGCAGATTAAATTTGCATATGGTACCAAATTGGGAGGGGTTGTTAATTCCCTAGAGGATAGGATGAAAATCCAAAACGACCTTGACAGATTAGAGTGCTGGGCCAAAGTTAACGGAATGGATTTCAACAGAGAAAAATGTAGGGTGCTGCATCTAGGTAAAAAAAAATGAATTGCACAGATATAGGATTGGAGACACCTGGCTGGATAAGAATACATGTGAAAGAGATCTGGGAGTCTGGGTGGACCACAAATTGAACATGAGTCAGCAGTTTGATGCAGCGGACAAGAAAGCCAATGTGATTCTTCGTTGCATCAACTGAAGCATAGTGTCTAGATCAAGGGAAGTGATAGTACCACTCTATTCTGCTCTGGTCAGACCCCACCTACTGTGTCCAGTTCTGTGCTCCTCAATTTAAAAAGGATGTTGACAACCTTGAACGGGTCCAGAGGAGGGTGACCAGGATGGTTAAAGGTCTGAAAGAAATGTCTTATGAGGAGCAGCTTAGGGAGCTAGGAATGTTTAGCCTTACAAAAAGAAGGCTGAGAGGGGATATGATAGCCATGTTTAAATATTTGAAAGGATGTCATATTGGAGAGGGGACTGGTTTTCAATGGCCTCAGATACTAGAACGCAGGATAATGGTTTCAAACTAAAGGAAAAGAGATTCAATTTAAACATTAGGAAGTACGTCCTGACAGTTAGAGCTGTTCGGCAGTGGAATATGCTGCCATGGAGGGTGGTGGAGTCACCTTCTTTGGAGGTTTTTAAGTAGAGCCTGGATGGCCATCTGTCAGGAGTACTGTGATGGGGGTTCCTGCATGGTAGGGTGTTGAACTGGATGGCCCTTGAGGTCTCTTCCAACTCTATGACTCTATGATTCAGAATTCCAAAATTTTAAAATTCTGAATCCAAAGAACTGAAATTCCAAACTTCAGATCTGAATTCTAAAATCAAATTTTAGTGCTAGATCTGTATATCTCAGCAGATCTCGTAATACTTTCCTGAAAAGTGTTTGTGCTGCTCAGTTTGAGAGAGTATACTTTAGAATCCAGAACCAGATGTCGACTGTGTATTTACTATACCAGTGGTGACAAACCTTTGACCGCAACTCCCACCATCCTTTGTCACTGGCAATACTTAAAATTCTGGGAGTTGTGGTCCAAAACTTCTGGAGTGCGAAAGTTTTGCCAACACTGCACTATACCATTGCTAGTGTCTTCCACTGCAGTTTGCTTGCTGCTGCAGTTGCCTTTGAAATTGACAAATGCTGGATTTCTCTGTGGTGATGGAAGGCAATAGAAAGAAGGTTCTGTGTGCCATATGCATATACCCTCACCTGCTTCCTGTCTATACAAGTACAGATGATTTGGAGGTGGATGCTAGGTTAGTTGAGCAGACTTTGAAAAGAAGAGCAGGCACTTCTATGCTAATGTACAGTCTGAATAGAATCTTTTCTGTGATCTTTATGCATTCTTCAGTAAAATGCTACCAGGAGAGCAACTGTAACTTTTGAATACATGTTGCAAATTACTGGCAACCCCTCACTATTTGTTCTCTTAGATAATAGTTCTCAAGGTCCACAGATTGCAGGAAGAGGATAGGGACATGGGGAGGGTAGTGGTAATAGTATATCTATGCTCCAGAAATACTTTACTGCACAGTAATACCAGAGGAACTGGTATGTTAATTTAAATGGAAATGTATATTAATTGCTCCAGGTGAATCAGTCACAGCAGTATTTCTCTCCCCCCCTTTCTTCACTCCAGTCTACTTATCGCTGTAAAAACGTCCAGTTATCTGACTTAGAATTAGAAGTTATCCTTTTACAAGAATGTTTAGTTTAATGGTGATTTATGATGGTGCTGAGGAGATTGTTGGTTACTGGGTAGGATTGGGCTCCCCTGACCTAGTCAACAAGCTGGATGGTCTCACAGTGGCATTGCCCAGTCCTGGACCCTCCTAGATGTGTCTTCTGCCGAGAGGACCATGGAGTTCATTCTTTCTCTTCGTATAGGTAATGTTTCTCCTCTTTCCCCTGTATACAGTATGTTATTTGACTTATGCTACATTTAGGAGAGAAAAGTAAATATTTTGTGCAACTCTTGCAATATCTGTGGATCCTATTGTGATTGCAGTGAAAGTATAGTTTTTCTGAATAATACTATATACCAGTGTTTTTAGAATAACTGGATACTCATGGATAGCCAAGCAGGCATACAGTGGTTCGTGGAACATATTTTAAATTTGCTTTAGGTATACTCAACATTGGAACCTTTATATTCTATTAAATTCTGTCTATATATAATACTTACAATGTTCTGAGATTATTGGCAAAGGAACTATGAGAAGAAAATTAAAGCTTTATTTTACAAGTATGTTTAATTTGTTTCATTAAGGAATATTTTCAGGCTTGGAATATTCCTTGTGGCCTGGCATTTCATATTGTTTAGGAATAAGATCAGTTGAACATAAAAAGCTTCTATTTAAAAAAATGCAAGATAGGTTACGAAACATATTTTTTCATCCATGCTTTGAATTCAGAGGGAACTGGATCCATTTGGAAAGCTTACCTAGAAGAGAAGATTCTTGGTTTTCTACGACGTTTGATAATATTCAGTTGTTTATACTTTTCATTGGTGAGCTGAGTGATATCCCTCCTTATACTTTCCTGTAATCACTCTTGCTTTTAATTTAGTGTGAAATGTATAGGCACATAATTATTAAGTAGTTTTATGAAATATAATCACCATCATTGCCACTGGCTGAATTCGCATCGTGTCTGGCATAACTTCAAGTTACTCTTATAGAAGTTCTTAGGAAGTTACACCTAGACCTTCAGCATTAAATGCTTGATTGCTTAAATGATTGTGCAGCATACCTGCAGAAATGCTTGCTGGCTGCAGCTTCCACTTTGTGAATTTCTCAGTGCTTCTAGTTACCTAGGTATGACTATGCAACTTTTGCCAGTATCTTATAGCTGCATCTGTTATGTTCAAGTAGCAATCTTTAGAGGACATCTTGCTTTCTCTTTTGTCAACACAACAACCCAGGATTTACCTTAGAAAGATGTAGCTTATTAATAAATTATATTAAGTATGCCATCCTTGTTTAAATATTAACTTAGAACATTTTTGGGGTACTTCTCCAGTCAATGAACTCATTAGGCGTTATATGAATAAAAATCAATAAAAATCATAAATAAAAAACCAAGAATTTAACACTAGAGATAACAATTTATTGTTAGGAGGTGAGAAATACAGTAGGGGCTCAGATGGTGAACATACATTTCCTATGGGCTCCTAGAAGAGAAGGTAGTCTTTCATTCACCTTGTTTTTTGGTATTTATAAATCCTGTTACTTCCAGACTGGTTTTATATGGGCTGTAAGATGCCCTTGAGAAACAGTTAGATGACTGCATTTTGCACAGGCTGATATTTTAAGCAGCTCTAGTGTAGCTCCATATATATTGTGTTAGAGGAATTTAAGTATTCAATAATCAAGGCATGTATTTATGTGGTCAGATCCACATTTCGTAGGAAAGAGTACAATTAGTATACTAGTTGAATTCAGAATAGCACTCTTTGTGACCATTGCCACTTGACACCAGAAGCTGTGCTGGATTCATGAGTTTTCCAGGTTATATACCTGGTCTTTTATGGGAATGTATGTTTTACGAAACAGATTGGACAGCAGTTCCTCTGCACTGCTCATTAGATATTGTTTCAGGTTATTCTCAATTAGAAAATAATTTTTGTATCTGAATCCCTTTCTTTTTCAGTTAGAAAATAACACCCCACCTCTCTCTTCCCATTTGGGTAATAAAGAATTTGAAATTTAGTATTCCTGTAGGAGTTATGAATTTCTTTAAAATTTCAGATTGTGGAGCCAGGATGCATTTCATGCATCTCCTCATATAATTGGTTGACAACTATAGTAAACCTGTTCGCAATGGTAACAATTTGCTACCTAAAATGATTATTTTTCCTGATATTAATGTAGTAGTATATTGATTTGCTAAAAAAAATACAAGTGAGGTACAGTGGTACCTCTACTTACAAGTTTAATCTGTTCCAAATGCATGCTCTTAAGTCAAACAACTTTTACGTAGAGCAGCCCTATCTAAACAATAAAAATAAATAAATAAATAAATGAATAAAATAAAAAAATGTAAGTAGAGCAGACCACATCTAAAATTTGTAAGGCAGCAGTTAAAACGCCAACAGTTTTTCGCTCTTAAGTCAAATTGCTCTTTCATTGAGCCACTTATAAGTAGAGGTACCACTGTACAATTTTGCACTTTAAAAAATACAAATAGTACACAAGAGGCAAAAGTGAAGTGGTATAAGTTGGAACAGCAAATGCTTGCTAATTAATTTCCTGTTGGAGTTCCTGTTTAAATATCAAACCACCTGACTGGCATGCAATGCAGAATCTAAGCAGGGATTCTCTGATTAGCAACAATTTGGTGTTATGAATTATATCAAGCTGTCCAAGTTTGAACAGCCCACGGCCTACCTGACCGTGACGAATGTCCCCCACAGTTAAACTTAGTGCACGCGCAAATCATGGCGGCAGCTACCGGCTCTCCTCCCCTATCACCCCTCCCCCCCCCCCCCCCGTGGCTGTGGTGCTGGGCCACCTGCGGGCTTCACCCAGATGGGGGGCAGCAAAGGCGCGGCTGCATCTGGCTCTCCTCCCCCGTTGCTCCCCCCCGTAGCCGTAGCGCTGGGCCCGATCTGTTGGGGATGGCAGCAGCAACTGGTGGAGGAGGTGGTGGTGCTTCCAGTGGGCTGGGTGGGCAGCGGAGGCGTGTGGGCCCGATCCTCCTCTAGGGGCTCAGGGGTGGAAGCGGGGACCAGGCTGGGTGGGGGAGATCTAGGATGGGGGGGCACAGCAGATCCCTACCACCCCTCCTGGATGGCAAGGGCGGGGATTTGTTGCGGGGATCCGCTGCAGTCCTCCTGCTTCGGGTCTCCCCCGCCCAGCTTGGTTTTTGCTTCCCCGTGAGCCCGTGGAGGATAAGGCCTGTTTCTGGGCAGGGCGCCTGGGTGGAGTGGGGTCTCTCGCCCAGTCCACCTGTGCCACCACTGCTGCGGTTTCAAACATGGTGGCTGGTTTTTGCCCAATGAGGGTGGCTCGCCCTCCTCCTCCCTCCCTCTGCCAACCCTCCTTGGTTCACTTCCCGGTGCTCTGCAAGGCTGTGCGGGCCATTTTTTTTAAAAAAGACCACATGGATTGGGAGACCTGAGATCTTGCGGGCTACTTCAAATGGCCCCGCAGTCGACCGGTAGCCCAAGGTCGCCATGTTGTGCAGGCCTGAGTTACATAATTTCCTTCTGTCGATGTAAATAAACAAAAATATTTGGGCTCTTTAATTCTTTTCAATGTAATGATAAATATACTTGCTCTTTGTACACTGTGTCACTTGTGTCTTCCAGATAAAATTCAACATGTTTCAAATTCCTGTGCAAAATTTGGATAGTATAAGGAAGGCTCGGAAGAAAGTAAAGGGCATTCTAGTGGATATTGGGCGTGATAGCTGCCGGGAGTTACTTCAGGTAAAGAACAAATCAAACAGTTCAGTTGTAATGAAATTATAAAATATATTGTCTCCAGTAGGTAATCCTGTTAGCAGGATCCAGCTGCATCCCATAAATTGGTATACCCTATAGTTAAGACAGTTCTGTCCTGAGACTTTTTAGCTTGAGAAAATACCATCTCTCAGTGTCATTTGCCACTTGACCTAATATACACAACCCAACAAGTAGCTTATGTGGACTTTTAACTTTAAAAGTTCTATCCTTTAGTATTCATTTAGGATCTTTCACAGAGGAACCTGCTACCATGTGTATTTTAATACAGACAAGCAAATTAGTGGTGGAGAAATTTACAGTTTGGCATGTATATTTTTAGTATTGGGCCTCTATATGGACTGATACAATATATAAAGATGGTTATTATTTGACTTTTTTTCTGTTATAATTTATAATTTTTCTATTATGTTTTACTTTGTGTATAGACTTTCAAAAGTTTTGACCCAGGTGAAAAATATTTCTACAACACTTCTTGGAATGATGTATCCCATCTGGAGTTTGTCACTAAAAGAAAGGTATGTATCATTAAGTTACAGAAGACTTCGATCTGCAGAAACTATTTAAGTGAGCTCAGGAGTCCAGATATACCTCAGGGCATATTGTTTTGTGTTTTATATATTTTTGTTTCGGGCAAGGCCAAGGTATGTTTTAATGCTTCAAATATTTCCGTTGGTTTCAGAAGCTGGCGCCCCACAGTCAGGGGAAAGTGCTGATTGACCAAATACAGTGGTACCTTGGATAATGAATTTAATTCGTTTTGTGAATCAGTTCACTAAAACCCATCCCATTCTTGCCTGCAGAGCAATGAAAAAGATTGTAAACATGGAGAAAAGAAAGCAGCAAGACTACTCCCAGCCTGTTCCCGCCCAAAGTGCAATGAAAAGCAGTGCAAAGATGAATAAAAGCTAGATCCAAAACAAAACGCCAGGTCATTCCTGCCAAAAGTGGAATCAAAACCAATGCAAAAACACAAAAGAAAGCAAGGAAATCTCATCTCCCTACCTTTCCAAGTTTGAAAGGTCTAAACCCCTTAGCAAAAAATGTCCAGAATGGCTCCCAAACTCCTCCCACCCCTCCACAAACTACAGGGGCACAATGCATCATGGGTGGACTTTTTCACAAAGCACTATGAAATATTCATTATCTGAGGCAGCCCATAGAAAAATTCATTATCCCAAACATCCTTATTCCCGGAAATTTCAGTTCGCTATCTGAATTAATCGTTAACAGAGGCATTCATTATTTGAGGTATTATTTTAAATCTAAAGCTCTCTTGGGCATGTGGGACATTGTATGGTTCATGCAGCTTGACATGAGGGTAATATAATGGTTGTGACTGAATTCAATTTTAGCCAAACATAGCGAGTCTCCCTTGAACCAATGGGACCTAAATGGTGGTGAAATGAATAAAAACAATCTTGAGAGATCTTATGGGTTTCCTAAAATGAAAAGACTTAGAATGTTGTTTCCAGTTGACTAATTGGAATTACTAGTCTGTGACCTCTATTTTCCATTGCTTTCTTTCAATGCTTTTCTTTCAATCAGAAACAAATTTCTTTTGAAATAACAACTTGCTGCAGGTGTGCAATTTGGAGCTTTTTCATCAGCTGCATATTTGACTGTGTTGAACATGCTGTGGGTATTGGCATCCACAGAACCAGTTATAACTCCTGGTCCTGGATATTTTTCTTGAATAACATACGTTTTTTCTGTCTAATCACCTTCATTCAAATGTATTTCTTGTTTTTCTTTTCCTGACTCAAAACTATTCATATGAATTTGATATCACTCATAATCCTAAGTATGGCAGTATGCTTCTTATATCATTATGTGGCAGTGGAATCTTCCATCAACTTTTTGTCCCCTTCTCTTCCTCCGCCCCGAAACATGTGGTAAGACATACCACTCATATTCTAGTCATTCTGCTGGATCTCAGTATTCTGAGCAGCAGAAAACATGTCTTGAAGTAACTTCTTACAACTTATTAAAGCATCCTTCAGTTGGGTGTTGGGTTTTTTGTTGGGTTTTGGTTTTTTTTGAATTTTTTAAATTATATATACAGAAGAACAGAAAAATCAGCACAATAACATAAAGGAAGAAAAAAAAGAACAAACATCAATATAACTAAAATATAACAATATAACATACATAAACCCCGTGCAGCCCACCGCCCTCAGGACTTGAACAGAATAACAACTTCATAATAATGACCTGCCCATTTCCCTCCAGAAGTACATTGAATCTTCTCCAGGTGTATACCCTTTAACCTTTTGAAATACATATACCAATAATTTATCCCATATTCCATTAAAATCATTAGATTTGCTCAGCATTTCATGGCTCTTTGCTGAAATAACTGTCTCTTTGTTTCTGTCTTACAGAGATACAGAACAAATCCATATTGCTGTAGTCTGTGCAAATTCTCAACAAAATTTCTTTCATCTTTCAAAAATCACTTGAACCGTTGCCACGAAGATGAAATGGATCAAGAATTAGTTGTTCCTTGCCCAGAATGTGCATTTGCTTCTCATTCCAAAATAGTTGGAAAACATCTTCGGATGTTTCACTCCAAGAAAAAGATACAAAACTACAGTGTGAGTGGTGGCATGAGACAGTTCCGGAGCGATGCAATAAATTTTGTATGCCAGAAATGTCAGTTTACAGACCCGCTGTATTACAATACAAAGAAGCATGTGTTAGTAACCCACTTCCCAAACCTAATAAGCACATATTTTGAAGAGAGGCCTGATGAAAGTGAAGAAAATTTTACTGATCATTACTGTAAAAAGTGCAATGCTTTTGCAAACAGCCGGGATTCTTTGATATATCATGTTTTGACATCTGAAGTACACAAAGATCTGGAGAACATATTGAGGCCTCTCATTCTGGTGCAGCCTAAAAAACCAGGACAAGGAAAGTCACTACAGATGGTTAATATTGCTCCCAAGCCTTCCACAGCTAGAGGCACTCCACCCCTCAAACCTTCCACTGTGCCAGTGGCCTCAGCTTCTACGTCATGTGTTCAGCTTTCAGTTCCACTACTCCATCAAAATCACAATATGGTGCCAACAAAAACAGTTGGGCCACTTAGTATTTCGAGTGCCTCCAACAGCATGGCACATACATCAACTTCAACTTCAGTGGCTCAGTCCCATATTACACTTCTGTCTGATCCTCGCCTGGGAGGTCAGAACAATGCGACTCTTAATTCTACAGTTTCCCAGCCCATGTTTGTTCCCCATCGGTTCCCTCTCAAACAGTCTGTAAGGCCCAGGGTTTTTTGCCTGAATCAGTCACCTGGAAACATAAATCGAGGAGTTCCTCCAGGTGTTTCATTCGCTCGTCCTGTCAGGCCTAGTCTACTCCCTGTGAATCAGTCGGTACAGACCATCGGCAGTCCTGTTGTGCCAGGAGCTCTTCCTGTGCCCCAGCCACCTGGATCTCTAAACAGACCCATTGGTGCTGGCAGTATTCCTATGAGTAGACCTTCTTCACCAGGTGTCCTTGCTGTAAATCGGCCCGTTGGCAGTTTGAATCATCCTGGGGTTCTTCCAGTGAACCAGGCACTTTCATCCGGGGTTCTTCAGTTCAGTCATCCTGGCACATCGGGAATTATTCCTGTAAATCAGTCAGTTGGACCGGGAATTTTACAGTTCAATCAACCTGTTGCTCCTGGAGTTCTCCCTGTAAATCAGCCTGTTAGACCAGGAGTTTCTCAAAATGCCGCTGTACTTGCTGCAGGACCTATACTTCGGCAATTAATTCCAACTGGTAAGCAAGTTAATGGGATACCTACCTACACCCTAGCACCAGTTTCAGTGGCTTTGCCTGTGCCCCCAGGTAGTGGGGTGACAACAGTTCCACCACCTCAAGTACCCGTCCAGTTGGTACAATCCAGCCCAGTTTCTGAGCTTTCTCAGGCTCCAGCTGCTGTGCCTTCTGCAATCTCTTCCAAAATCACCCCATCGAAGAATTCTCCCTCTGCTACTGCTGTGAGTCTGGCCCTTAAGCAGGCTAAGCAGTGGAAGACCTGCCCTGTGTGCAGTGAGCTTTTCCCGTCAAATGTGTATCAGGTGCACATGCAAGTCGCCCACAAGTTCAGTGCAGGAAAGGAAGAGATGGCACTCGAAACAGACAAAGTGGCAGCTTGTGCACCTTTTCTGAGATGGCTAAAAGACAAGACTGTCCGGTGTTTTTCTTGCAAATGTTTCTTATCTCAAGATGAACTAATAAAACATATTTTTACACATGGATTAGCTTGCCTGTTCTGCACCTGTACTTTCTATGACTTAAAATGCCTTGTGGAGCACACCAGAACAGTCCATAAAGGAAGGAAGAAACTACATGCCGACTATGAAGACAAAGGGTTCCAACTTGAGAGTGACTCGGAGGGAGATCTGTTTTTTTCTCATTTTGACTTCATTGTAACAGCAAAAGAAGAACTTTGGGAAAGGGAAGTGCATCTAGCAGTACTTGCTGGGGTCAATTCCAGGACAGTTATTCCTCTCTATATTAAACTGCGACATGAGGCTACGGAAACAAATATGGGCAATAGGAAAGTTTCAACTTGCCCTTTTTGTTATGCTACCTTTACTTGTTCAGAAACCTATGAGATCCATTTGAAAGAGAGGCATCACATCATGCCAACCGTGCATACCATTTTGAAGTCTCCTGCTTTCAAGTGCATCCATTGCTGTGGTGTATATACTGGCAACATGACTCTGACAGCTATCGCTGTGCATTTGCTCCGCTGCCGAAGTGCTCCAAAAGATAGCACCGAGACTGTGAAGATGCAGCTGGAACCCAGTGACGAGAAAGAGCTGCCCCTTGTGAATGGTGAGACACATGAAACGGGTTCTCTTTCAGCCAAGAGGAAGCAATTGGACCATCTTTACGCTGCTCCAGAGGACCAAAGGAATGACGATGAGCCCTTCCTGATTATAAATAGCGGTACGGCCCAAATTCCAGTAAAGGATGTGAATTTTGTGCCTTCCAAAAGACAAAAGACTGATCATAAGAGTGAAACGAAGGGACAGCCTGTGGTTGAGGATCTGCATGTTTTAGCATTAAATCCAGAGCCATTCCAGCATAGCTCTAATGAAGTCCAAAAACAGTTTCTTGCAGATTATTTTCACAAGAAGCCATATCCCACCAAAAAGGAGTTGGAATTATTGTCATCTATTCTACGTGCATGGAAAACGGATGTTGCATCATTTTTTGGGAGAAAGAGATACACCTGCCTAAGGGCAATAAAAAAGCTTCAGCCATCAGTGCTTTTGGGCTTTAGTATGTCTGAACTTAAAAATGTTAAGCACAGTTTAATCTTGCAGAGTGAATCAGTAGATGACTAACTTTAGAAACAATCTAATAGGCAATTACTTCAGAACTGTCTGCAGTTTAGGTTTTTTTGTGACATTAATACACACTGGCCACATTTGTACAAAACAATAACAGAATTTTAGGGAATTTGGATTTCTGTTCTTGAGCAGCAGATGCATGTGTGAGCTTTTTCGCAGACGTGGGTTGGTTTCTGTATATTGTTGCCACTCACACTGTCCAGAGAAAGGAAGAGGACCGTCCAGGCAACTTGCAGTAGCATGCTGCTTATGAGGTTTTACACAAATGCAGTCAGTTCCGCATTCAGTTTGGGCAATTGTTCATTGTGGCAGGGGGGTACAGTATAGTATACCTGAGGCTTTGATTTTGTTTATGATGTAGGTTATTTGCCTATTGATTTTATACAATTGTGTAACATATCTCATTAAAACAGTTTTTTTGGCTTTGTTAAAAACAAAACTGGTTAGATGGTCATAATAAAATATACATCTCCTTGATTTAATTATGAGGATGGTTGATATCCAATCTCATCTTCATGTTTGTCTTTGAACACACACCCAGAATTTCCCAGTGAAGCAGTTCTAGATGCAACAGTCATGTTAAAAGTACTTATAGTCTCTCTAGATATATATGCTGAAGATTTACAAGCACTTGTTTCTGGTAAGCAGTTTTGAAAGCTTACATAGTAGTGGCATAATTTTCTTAAAATTTTTACTTATTGTTTCCAAGTATTTGTATTTCAGAATAAACAAAGGAGCTGCTTAATATGAAGCATCACTTATAAACTGAAATCTTATTGAGTGTGGGCTGGTTGTGCATTGAGAATGGTGGCCATGGCAAATGGCCTCTGATTAAAGACTTGCCTTTGTGATTTTGGGATGTGCGTGACTTTGTCACATGGTGTACAAGGTGCGTGCATGTTGATATTGCACCAGGAAGCCTTTAATCAGTGGCAGTCAGATACTGCCACTGAAAGCATTCCTGCTGCATATGTGGAGTTGTACAACAGGACTACAGTTAGTGTGGTGCCATTTGTAGGAAGCATTATGTTACTTGTACCCTTCCAGGAAATAATTCATATTGCAGGTACATTACAACTAGCTATTGGCTCAAACCATTTAACACTTCTCCATGAGTCTCTGATGTTTTTGTTTCAAGCAAGGGATTAAATACCTTCCCTTCAGCAAAAGCTTTTACATTACCCTCTGGGCTCAGTACAGTACATCCTTGGTTAATTAGTGTCACTGGAGTGTATGAAAGACAAGTGAATTTCATAACATCTTGTAATTGGCTCACATCTGATTTAATGTGTCATGCATTATATCTGTATTAGTGCTGAGTTGTCTTTTGCTGTCATTAAAGTAGCTGAAATGACAGGACTGAGCCTTGTCAAATAGGTGGGCAATAGAAGCCAATGAATTGACCCCAGGTTTTAGTCTCAACTTTGTAGGAACTCACAAAGGTGCTGAACAGTCTCACAGGCACAGGTTCAACATCATGGAAAGCTATAAAGTTGAGATGAAAGTGAGAAGGGGATTAATCCCCCTTCCACATATGGGTGTTCACCAGCCTCCACTGATAGTGGGTAGTCTTTAAAAAAAAAGACTGAGAATTGCAACTGGTTTTGCTACTGCTACTCTGCTTTTTCCTTCTGGACAATGTATATTTTGGCACCCTCAAGATTTAGAAAATGAATAACCCCAGCAAGATTAACAATACTTATTTCACATGCTGACTTGACATTGTTTCCTACTTCATAACAAATGTCTCTTATTCGAAGGGATTGTTTTGAGTGAAACTGCTGGTAAACAACTTTGTGCAATTTATGCAGTTGCATTACAGGCTGTTAAAGTTCTATAAATGTCAGAAAACGGTTAAGAGGGCTTCTTGGTTTTTTTCATGCATCCTTATGTGCTACTAATGTCAGCCCTAAGACTGAGATGTTAATGCCAGATTGTATCACTGTTAAGCCTTAACTGGCACAACGGATGGCCTAAATATGACATTTGCTACAAAGCATGGGAGAGCAGTGATTCCCTTGACTGTTTTTTATACATATGCCAAAATATGTAGGATGTGAATTAGCATCTTGGCCACCATCTTCCTTTTCAGAAGACTTTAAAGAAGAAGAAGCTGTAAAAAAGGCGTTAAAAGTGAATGACAGTATTGAGCCCCATTTTAATAAACAATCTAAGCATGGGAGTTAGGTACAAAATAAGAATTGCTTTAGATGTTAGTATATGTAGGGGAAATACCATGGTGGAAAAGGTGAACTATAAAATAAGCAAGGCAATTTTTAAAGTGCATTTAATTGCAGATTCACTATATTTAAATTATGAGCTCATTTGGAGGACAAATAAGTAGAAGTGCCTATTTCCAACAACAGGGGATGTTTTGAGTATCAAAGGTAAAACCTGCCAAGAATGGAGGTAAATAGAGGTATTCCACCCAACAGGGCCCTGTGTTTCTTCATTAATTACCAGTTGGGGATTGGCAAGGATTAGGATATAGAGGAGCAATATCACACAATCAAGTAAAGCTTGAGCTAACTGCAGTAGATGAAAAAAAATGGTCATATGCTATCAAGATTTTTGAAAACATGCAAATAGTAGTAGTGAATTTTATCTCTTTGGCTCTTGAACTTTTGGTTTCGAATAAACCAAGTTTTCAATTTTACATGTGTACAGAGAATTTTTTAAAAATTGGTTGTTAAGGGGGTATAATATAAGCCTCTTTATTGTAGGTTCTTAAATGTGTTTGTTGGCTCTGGTAGCCAGTGATGCCAAACTCTTCCTGTATTGTATCACTTCATGCTTTCAGGTAATATTGTATGTTTAAATGCTGTCCTATGTAAAATTTGTGCTGTCCATTTGAAATACTAGACTGAGCATTAAGAGGCAGTCTTTCATGTATGCAGTTCTGTCAACACAAACCGGATTATAAACTTCAGAACTGGATGGTGGTGGTTTTGAAATAAAAAGTGCCATTAGATCACTGCCAACCAGTATCAGGACCTCTGGTGGTAGTTTTTTACTTTTAAAGTCTCCTATCCCCATTTCAAAGCTCTCAACGTTTTCCCTATGGCAAAAAGGGAGCCCCAGGAAGTCTTGGAAGATTAAATGGGAACAGAAATCTTTAAATTAATATTATTTCCTGCACCCCAATACAATTTATGCAGCATGGAGCCATGCAGTAGAATTTGCCCACTGTTAAGGAAAAACCTTTATTACAGTACTTGTCTGTGCCAAATATATACGTTGGGCCTTTTGATTCTTTACAGAGCTACGACAGTAGCAAAACAGTGCCTAGCAAGACAGTGCTGCCCAAAATAGAAATGCATATTATTTACCCAACATAATCTCTCTCATGGGAGTCTGTAAAGGACCTGGTGCAGAAGGTTTATGATCTCAGGGAAACCACACACACACACAAAAGTTGCCACAAATGTAATTATACCATTGAATCACTTGCTTTAGTATCCCCCATTGTTTCTGCTGGTTCTACAGCTTCTGCTACTAAGTATTTTGTAGCCATTTCCTTGCATCCTGATACAGTTGTTCAGAATCAGTTTGTTGATTTGGTAATGCAACAGCTAGTATGACTAAAACAGATGAGAAAGTCAAACTTTTCTCAGTTTGAAGTTTGCCTTGTTGGATGGTTGAGTGAAGCCATGATATAGGAAATACTTGGTCTTCCAAACTGACTGTTAATACCTGAGTAAGCTTTCTGCATATGCCAAGGATATAAATTTATTTCAGAAGGATGATCAGCCTTGGAGGTAGAGGTAAGTAGGTCTCTGCCTTATTCAGCAAGTACATCTCCATATATTGAAAAGGATGGGCCAAGTGCACGTGCATACACACAACAACAACAAATAAATTCCTGACCAGGGCTTTGTTTCAGCTTTTTCCCTCAAAGACTTTATCTGATGGACTCTGCTGTATCTACATTGCTAATACTGTAAAATTTTGGAATTTGAGGAACAAGTCAAGAAGGTCCTGAGGTTGATAGCTGCCTAGCGCCTTCCTTACATCCTATCATGACCTAAATCAGTAGACATACAAATTAAGGTGGCAATAAGACAATCAAAAAGAATAAAAAAAGAAACAACTACGATAGCTGGAAAATGTAAAAAAGAATGGGAAAGTATTAAAAGTACAACCAGAAAGACCCACAAGGATGGAAAATAAGATGATCTGAAATGTTGGCACTGTCCCTAAAGAGAATTAATGAATTCTAGGTATATCATCAATTAGCTAGAAACAGAAGAACAGTATGACTAGCTGGGAATAATAGCCAGATGTCATTTATGAATGAATGTTAGAGGAACAAACACCAAAAGTTGCTGATGCTGAGTAGGTTTGAAGGATGGATTTTTTTAAAAAGCACTTTTGATTTGAGAAAATTGCCACTTGGCTGTTGAGAGTAGACTGCACCATAGATAGATTATAGGGAAACAATCTGATGCCTCCAAGATGCCAGTGCGTGGTATGATGGAAAGTATAGTCAAAATACATAGAAGGAAGGCTGCTTTGGTACTGACCTACCATATTAAAATATTGAGGATTGAATAATCACAACAAGAGGCAGAAGGGAAAAGATTAACATGTTCCCTCAGATTTGCCTCCCACAAAATAAAACAGTAGAAACAGGCCTAAGCATGGTAGCCGAACAGTACCTAAGAACGTGAACTACCAGCAGCATTGGAAGATTTTCTTGGAATTGAAGGGGTTTGCCCCAAAGCAAGTCATTATGTTTCTATGATGTTAACATATTGACAAAAGACCACAAAGACTTCCTGAAACATTTAATAAATTCATTTTATAAGAGCTTTGGTTATCATACATTTGGCATATATCATGTTAGGCTATACACCAAAAGGTCTCAGACATTTGCCTCCAAAATGTTAACAGCAATCAACACACATTGCTGTTTTCATCAAAGAACAAAGGAGCATTTGTTCAAACAGTGGATTTATTTCCAAGATAAAGGGGGGAAAAACCTCAAGACACATTCATGAAATAATGAATGCCTACTTTTGGTCCTTATTGCACTTAAAAGTACCACAGAACTCTTTGAGAGACATTACTGTGGTATACAAATTAATACTAGCAACAGTAGCAAAAAATAAGATACAAATACTAATTATAATACAAAATCATATATTTCCAGATTTTCTACTTAAAACATTTGCTTTTAAGTATGGGTGGGCTTTCATTATTCAAAGTTCTCAAATGAGAAGAACATACATGACACAGTTTGGCAACTGGTTACCCTCAGACCAACCCAACTTTGTTTCCAACTTTGTCTATGCTTGGCTCATCAGCTTTGTGGCCCATATCTGTCTAGAACACAAAAGGAAATAAGCACAGAGAAATATAAAAAAGATGGCTTGATTCCCCTTCCTGTCACCTTCAGTTTTTAGAAAGGCAAAGAGACCGTAATGGAAGGTTTCAGTCGAGCATGTGCAATGAAATCTCATCTTGCATGTCCTGCTTACATTCTTTTATCTTCCCTATTATTTTCTAAATTGGAATTGTTAAGACAAATAAAAGGTTACCACTAGTGTGTCTTCTACTCCTTTCCCTGTGTAGTAAAGTATTTGAGAATGGGGATAAGACTACTCATGGCTGCAGGTCATATGATATCAGTGAGTGCCCGTTCCTTTCTCCCTTCCAAAAATTCAAAGTAGCTTAATCTTAGCTACCAATCAAAGGTATGCAAGTTAACACTTTGAAAAGCTTGGAAAACATGACATTATATGAAAAACAAAGCTGAAGTGTCTGTAGGAAGGCAACAAGCTATGTTTTTTCAGAAAAGTACAACCTAAAGATTAGCATACATCACTCTCACTTTTAATCTCTCCAGATATGAAAGTGTCATCTAAAATCTAAATCACACATATGGTGTGCCTCCAACACAAGGAAAGTAATCTTCAGTCTTGAAGAGGTCAGGGGCTTCATAAAGTGCTTGACTCGGCCTTGAGGAAGACGATTTCTGCAATTAAAATCTCAATGTTAAAATACTTTCACGCAACAGGGTATATATTTAAATTTGAGAATCAGCAGCCTGTACAACTAACCTGCATGAAACGCATAGGTATGCGTGAGTGAGTGAAGATTCTCAGTCACCCAGGTGAGTTTATCTGGAACTTGAGTCAGGGCAACAGGACTTCTTTTTTCTTGAGATTGAAACATTTCACTGGTCATCCAAACAGCTTCGTCAGTCAGACTGACAAAGCTGTTTGGATGAGCAGTGAAACGTTTCAATCTCTCAAGAAAAAGAAGTCCAGTTGCTATGACTCAACTTCCAGATGAGTGAGTGAGTGAATAAAAAAGGAGCGAACACAAGGCAGGTGGAACCTAGGAAGTAATCAAGAAAGAACGGATCAAGAGATTTAATATAAATTTCTCACAGCACTTAGAAGTGGCTGCCTGGAGACTGCCTAGGCAACTTTCTACTTCTTGACTATAGAGAAGAAAGACGGGCCAATACGGCAGGTTTCAATACTCATCTCCACCCCACCCCCGTTTTTTAAAAGTACTATTCAATCAGTGTGTACAGATTTTCAAGCAGAGCTATTTAAGTTATGTACTTAAAAAGTACAAGGAAAAAAAGATACCTGGAATGAGAGGAGTATTCATAAAAGCAGATGCCCACTGGGGAATATAAGAATACAAGGAAGGCCACTAGATCACACTCGACATTTTATGTTCTCATTTTACATTTCTAAATTCTAAATGCACACAATCCTCCCTTGTGCTGAGTTCCAGGCTCAGTACTGGTGGAGGCTTATCCTGCCATGTTACTATCCTAGGTGTGGAAACGCAATCAAGGAGCCTATTATCTGAATGTAAACATGTTTAGATACAAGCTCGGTGGCCAAAAGTCTTTTTATCTGTAATAAAAAATACTTCATGCATAACAAAGCTACTTACATTAAGAAAAGATGGCACATTGATTGTGTGTAAAAGTTTTTTAAAAGTATTTGGAAAAGTTCCAAAGTCTGATTCTGCCTTCATGATTTGTTCCTCCATTCCAGCCACACTATTTCCAACCATTTTTACAAAAGCCTGTTTGAAAAGCAACAATCAAGAGAGATGATATATTAGCAACATAATGTGCAAGCAGTAAAATGTTGTCATGTGCTATCAAGTTGCTTCCAACTTACAGCCATCCTTATCAAGTAAATGGTTGGCCACTGCAACACCTTCCTTCATTTTCCATAGCCAAACAAGCCTGAACCCAGGTCTACCAAGTCCCAGTTTGACACTCAATCCCTTACAACATACAGGCTTTCAAGCAGAAATATACCAAAAAACTCCCGAAAGCCAGGGAATTATGTATATCTTCTATTTGAAGAAGTTAGAAAGTGTATTTAATTACATGAAATTTATGAGTACATGGCTGTAAGTATCAAAATCAATGGACTTGTAAGTGTATTTAATTCCTCAATTAAATTGTAACTAATGGTTCACAATTTCATTAGAACTATAATAATCACTGTCCATGCCCATGATGTAAGTTATTCAACCTTATGATCACAAAAAGTGATAATGGTGTGTAGATAAAAAGAATCAAGGGGGAGAAGAATTCAAACATTTTTGTTTTCTGAATATTTTGAAAGGTAACTCCATTTTTATGAAGAACAAATATATACATATACACATAATAGAACAAATTCTTGTCATGACCAGCTACACCATTTCCAGTCCAAAAGGCAGGTCTCTATTATATTAAAGCACAGGACTTGAGATAGCTGGACAGTAAGTAGCATTCTGCGCCACTCCAAGGTCCGTGTCCGTGTACCAGTCAGTCTGTGTGCAGGGTAAACAAGACCCGAAATGTTTTTCTCCTTTAAACTGGGAAGCTCTGGAAAACAGGATGTTCTGTATTCACATTAGGACTCAATTGTCTACAAGGAATAACGGTCTTTTATGCTTTTATAAAATCCCAGAAAACTATGGGAAGATAGCTGAACATATATACCATATAGAATAAACTGCCCAGCGAGATGTGCCTAGCTCCATCCCTCATAGCCTTCAAGAAATTATTGAAAACTTGGCTGTTTAAGGAAGCTTATGGTGATTGCTAATGTTTGTTTTGGGCTCCCTGTGATTTGTTTGTTTTTTGTTAGGACTTGTGCCTCTTGCCGGACTCCTCTCCCCCCTTTTGTTGTGTACTAGTTGATTTGAATTGTGGTGGTTTTAATTGTCTATGTTGTCTGTTTGTAAACCGCCTAGAGTTCCCTTAGGGAAAATCGGTGTGGTATATAAACTTTAAAGTAAATAAAATAAAATATAATTTATATTAGTTTTATAAAGGAGATAGCATCATTGATATTAGAAATACATACCTCTAGTTTGTCTATCTTTCTATACAGCTGCCGCATTTCTACAGCCTTTGCATGAATATGTGGCACACTCTCATTGACAACCTGAGAGGAATCACTTCGAATCTAGAAAGCAATCAGATAAAAGTTGCCAACATATTATAATGACAGTGCCAGGAGAAGAACTTACACACTGCACTGAATTTAATACAGTATTTCCCAAATTTATTTATTTATTTATTTATTTATTTATTTATTTATTTATTGTTGGATTTATACCCCGCCCATCTTCCCAAGGTAACTCTGGACCGCTTCCAGCAATCTGACCGGTGCAGCAATGGTCAGGGTACAATACAAGATACAATACAAGATACAATAAACGGTGTCAATACACAATACAATACGACAGACAAACAGGAAATTAAAATAAGCACTGCTAGCACCCTTTGCAGGCATAATAGAGGCCACAATGGCCCAACATCTTTAAAAATAATGGCAATGATAGCAGATGGCGGGTAAAAAAAAAGAAAGAAAGAAAAACTGTGTAAGTTACACTTGGTCACCAAAGGCCTCTCGAAAGAGCAAGGTTTTAAGAGCTCTACGGAAGGCCAGCAGGGACTCTGCAGAGCGCACATCACTTGGAAGGGTGTTCCACAGCGAGGGGGCTGCCACCGAGAAGGCCCGGTTACGGGTGGTAGTTTTCCGGGCCTCTCTAGGGGTGGCAGTGCGCTCGCGACTGCCGGACTGGTCGGGCCGAGATTGATCGTTGGGTGATACGCTCTGCCAGGTAGTCCAGGCCCAAGCCATGGAGGGTTTTATAAACTAAAACCAGTACCTTGAATCTGATCCGGTGCGCAACGGGCAGCCAATGCAAGCGAGCCAGGACTGGGGTGATGTGGTGGTAGCGACGCACACCAGCCACCAGCCTGGCTTCTGCATTTTGCACCCACTGCAAGCGCCGGAGGAGAGTCAAGGGCAGCCCCATGTAGAGAGCGTTACAGTAGTCCAATCTTGAGATCACCAGTGCCTGCACTACTGTTCTCAGGGAGTCACCGTCCAGGTATGGGCGGATCTGGGCAATTTGACGCAGATGGAAAAAAGCGGATCTGGTCACGGCAGCCACCTGGGAGTCCAAGGACAGCGCCGGATCCAGAACCACGCCCAGATCCTTACCCTATCCGCCAGCTGCAGGGAAACACCCTCCAAGCTGGGGAGAGGGCCTCCAAAGAACATGACCTCAGTCTTGTTAAATCATTATATAACTTGCAATTTCTACATCTGCAGATTGAGGAGGCTTAAGGCTTGCATCCGCATAAGAAGAAAAGATATAGCAGGGTAGTATGCAGAGTTCCCATTGGGGAAATCACAAGAAAGTGAAAGCAAAGACCTCCAGGCAGAAGGAGCACTGCTCACGTGTGCCTGAAGACACCAGCCATTCACTGCAGCTATCAGATGGTTTCCTGACCTAAGGAGTAAAAGAGGAGGCACTGACCCTTCTCTGTGGCAAACTATACATGTAAGCTGAGTGCAGCATGTGGCCAAGGTTGCTGTTCTATATCTTCACCATTAATAACCTAATTTCTCAAGGCATCTCGTGTTCATCGACTAGGCCACGTGAGAGAATGACTGATCAACAACGAGTTCCATGGCTCAATAACGATCCAGATCTTCATTTCCCAAATCCCAATCCAATAACCTGTAAGTCTTACTGGCTAAAATGTTTTTAAACTGCTGAGAGACAGAGCTCATTGGTGCAATGGATGGTCATTTATGTGTTCAGTTTTCTAAGCACTGCTATTCTGTTTCATAGTAAATGTGAAGAATTAATTATGCAAATTAATTTGAAGCCAGGAGAAAAGTCACCCAAGTGAGTGACACGTCTTGCAATTTGGAAGCAAATGCATCCCTCTCATCTTCTGCCTGACAAGGTATTCTGAGGAATGTGGGTTTATTCTCTTTTGTGCCATCTGAGTCCTATATTATTAGTATTTTTAAAAACCGAGTTAACCAGAAAAAAAACAAAATATAAAATGCAAGAGAATGAGGGAAAGTTTTTACGAGTAACTGTAATTTCATAACATTTTATTTTATGTTGTTAGTTAGCCTAATGGAGAATTCCAGAGAACTTGGACATTTGTGCAGCATTTGGGAACGATACCTGGCCCTAAAAGTGGTGATACTGTATACTAGTGGTGAAGAATACACAATAAACATTTTATCTATATGTTAGCATGGATATATGCTAAATAGTTATGAATGTATAAACATTCAAAATCTAATACATTTATTGATTAATTTTATTTGCACATCCAATATATTATTTTGACATGGTTAAAATTAATAAAATGATATACAATGAATATATTTTATTTGCTTTCGTGATCCAAAAAGTGTTTATTTTTAAATTAAAACGCATTACTATTTTTCTTTATTTTGAGTTTTAAATTGTGAATTGAAAATTTTGGAAGATTAAAACTGATGGTCAAGTTTCCCCAAAAGTCAAAAGTGAGGTGCAACACCAAAGAATTGGAAATCAGTGATGTAATTAAATAAAATTACCTACAATCTTGAATAACATGTGAGCTACCTTTAACTAACAGCACAAATGCTGATGCTTTGAGATATTCTGAGATACTTCCACACAAGTGAATTCAATAGTTTATCAGTGCATCCCACACAAACATACAAAGTGAAGTCCTAAGGCCAGCTGCTTTTTCTTATTGCAATGTTCAAAAGTTTAGTCATTTCACTTGACAAATGGGAGTTTTGAAACGTATAATAAGTCCTTTAAAGGGTTCTTCATGCTGTCCAAACAACACTAAATCTTACAATCTTATGTAGGCTTCTCTTACTCAGAAACTAGACAGCCATCCACTAAGAATCTGACACCTACATTTTGGCATTTCATCTCAGCTATATGCAAAAGCATATCTAAAAGCCTTTGGGCTTCATTTACTGTATATAAATTCCGCTCTTAGAATAAATAGCTTCGTACAACTTGACAGCAACTATTGTTAATTCAAGTTCAATCACATGTTTCCCAGTAGTATACCTACCATATCTAGCATACCCACAAATTCATCTACCCTGGTTAGCAAATCTTCCAGACTCTTGTCCAAGGTTTCAATCTGCCAAGATAAAAATAAAATAAGAAGTTGTGCAAAAAGTGCAAGATTTCCCGATTCTCTTAGACAACAAAGAAAGTGCAAAGGGGAAAGAGATGAACTGGTGGCATGCCTCTTATAATCACTGCAGCAGCATTTTACCCTTCACCTTCTGCTGAAGCTGCCTCTGTGCTATGAAGATTACTATTTTCTGAGAGCAGGTGTGTCTGAAATGTAACAAATACAGTTGGAAATCTAACAATATACAGTATACAGAAAAATCAGTACACAGAGTGTAGATGTGTACAAAATAAAAACAAATCCGCTTCCAAGAGATTACTATTTATCTCACTCCTACGATGATTGGAAAACACGTATGACATAAAAGCCTGATTATACTTTGGAATTAATTTAAGAATATAAATCAAACAACATGTGGAAGAAAAGGTTGTCTTTCCATGTTTATTTTCTTGAAAACCAGTACTACTGAATTCAATGGCTCTTAATTTTAACTATAGTACTAATTCAAATCTGCCCTAAATTTAAATTATTTCATGCTCAAGTGTTTCAATTCTTTTGTCCTCATCCAGTCCATAGCACCCTGCCATCAATCAGAAAGTTTCACTTTCTTTGCTTTCATCCAGTCCATTCCTGACACCAGGCACTGGTTTTGAATCAAAATAGCTTCCTCAGATTTAAGATGGAAAGGAAAAGCAGAAATGGTGTTATTAGCATACTAGCATTACTTCACCCCTTATCTTCAATTGCCTGGAACTAGTGAGACAGTGTGTGACTGCTGCACAATTAGGCATATGCCTTGTATATGACTGGTGCTTTGTTAGCAGCAATTTGCTGTGGTGAATTAAGTAGTTTTAGCTACTTACCCACAAATCACTAAGGGTTCTGGTTAGTAACAAGTACAGGAATTTCTTTCATGTTAGATAATAAGTAGGATTTGTATTTATTTCCACTAAAAACAATGTTACCATTTATTTATTTAATATACAGTATAGCCTTCCCCTCTCACAAAGAATCCAAGGCTGCTAACAGCCTATAGATAACACAAGCCAACACAAAACACTACCTAAATATGCATAAATGCTTCATTCTAAACATGTTTTCTTTGCATGATGGGCTTCTTTCCAGCTAAATGCAAAGACATTTCTGATATTTTTAGTATTACTACTGTATTAGTATTAAATATACTATTACATCTGTTCCCTTTGCAAGGTCTTCTAGGCAGAAAGTACCATATTAAGAAGTACTACTGAAGGTACTCAAAAACTGCACAGCTTGCACAAATCTAGCAAGAATGCCTCACTTCCAAAGTGGCTCCCTTCTGACCTCAGGTTCTGCCACCATGAACTCCAAGTCACTGAAACTACCCAACCAGTTTATTCTGGTCTTAGATTGGTCTTTCAAGCTCCTCCATCCCTATCAGCTTTCCAACCAAATCAAATCAATCTGTTCAAAATGCTCAAACCCAGCTTGGGGCTACTGCGTTAGGAAATGTGTGTTCCAAACCAAGGAGGGAGGAGAACACAATAACACCTCCATTTGGGGGGGGGGGGGAGGAGAGGTTGGCTGTTCAAGAACTGGCTCCCATCAGTGGAGCTGTTCCTATAATCAGGTAATTTAAGGAAACATCTGAGGACAAAAGTTCAGGTGGTCCCTTGAAGAGGAAGCCAGCACAGGCATAGCTGTGCTGGAGGCGGAGGCGGCAGCGGATTCCCAGGCACTCTTTTACCACTGCTCAATGAGGGATGGGCCACTTTCCATGGCAAAAGAGAAACAGAAGGAGACAGAAGGGGGTGGAAACCGGTTAAAAACGCTGCCACCATCCATGCAAACCTACGTGAGCGTAGGTCTCAAATGTGCAGATTGTTGGGACGCTTCCCATCACCCATACACCAAGCCGACCCTGAAGCAACTCCCCCCCCCCCCCCGAGTCCAAGCATGCCTCTTAAGAGATCTCCTCTACCACGCGCTGGCCTTGACCCGTCTGGAAGGGGAAATGCCACCGAACTCAACGCTTTCCCTTCGGTCGGGACACAACCCCGCCTTAGGGAGCGGCCGGGCGGGCAGGCGGGCGGGGGGCCCTAAGACCGGCCCAAAGCTCTTGCCAAGTGAACGGGGCTCGCCCCAATAAACACCCGCTGAAAGATACCCAACTCCCACTCCCACACCCACCAACACACCGCCTCGTCGGCCCTTCCCTCTCCCCCCTCCCCCCCCCGGGGTCCCTCACCTGGCCGCCCGAGGCGGGCAGCAAGTAGCCGGCGTAGTCGGCCGCCGCCGGGGCCAGCAGGCGCTCCCCTTCGTAGGGATGGCCCTCCGCGGCCTCTTCGTCCCCGAGGCCCGAGGCGCTGCTGTGACTCTGCGAGACGTTGCCGCTGTCGCAGCTCGGCGGAGGAACGGGCGGCGGCGGCGGCTCCTCCTCGGCGGCGACCCCATCCATGACGGCCCTCGCCCTCCTCCTCCTCCTCCTCCTCCCTCTCACCTTACTTCCCGCCCGCGCCCATCTCGGGGGGGTGGGTGGCTGGGGCGGGAACCCCAGCGCCTGTCACCTGACTCGGCGTTCTACTCAAACGGCCGACCAAACGGTTTTCCTCCGCTACGGAAGCCCAGCAGGGACCGCCCGCCCAGCGCCAAGGTCCTGTCGCGAGGGGCGCGGCGAGGGGGGGGGGGGAAGCACGTGCGCGGGCCCCGCGGGTGGGGCGGGGGAGTGGGCGGGTCCGCCTCGGGCGTTCTCCGGGGGGGGGGGCGGTCCGTGCGTGGAACCGCTCGCCTTCCCTGGCGCCGTTGATCCCTCCCAGCGGGCCTCCTTGGACTGTGACTTGCTAGGCTCAAGTCATAGTTTGAAGACGACCCATTGGAATCAATGGAACTTAGATCCCCATTGATTCAGTGGGCCTACTCCTGTCATGCAGTTTACTACCGTAAATTACAGGATTTTGGTCAAGGAATGGCAGGAAAAGCCTAAGAAACCTTGTTGCCACACTAATACTAATAGGAAAAACGGAATCAACAAAGAACACAATCAGACACTGTCTACTACATGAACACCAATCTCTACTCCATCATCCCAAAACTTATGTATCAAGAAGATAAAAAGTTGCCTTGATAGTAGAGCTGCAAGGCTGCATTTAATTCCTTTTTAAGCTAAAGTTTAGAACAAGATTGCTGTCTAAAATTAGAGGAGGATTTTACTAGATGCCTTTACTGATTTCAGGCTCCACTAGGACCAAGTCCCTGAGTAAGTAAAACTTTTTAGCTAAGTTTGTTTTTAAATTTCTAATTTGTTTTAAACTTTCTATATATTTTAATTACTAATATAGTTTAATTGCTTTTAATGTATACTTATTTTTAATGGTGAGCCACCTTGAGTCTCCTCAGTAGGGAAAACATAGCCTGCAAATGAGACAAATATATGTATAAATTAGTATTGCTAGTGTAGCTGAATCTATCCACATGGAAATGAGACACTGAGGATCCAGTACAGCCAGTGGTGGTGAACCTTGGGCACTCTAGATGTTTGGACCACAATTCCCACAGTTCTTTGTCGTTGGCAATACAGGCTTGGGATTCTGGAAGTTATGGTCCAAAACATCTGGAGTGCTGAAGGTTCACCTGAAACACCATCAGTTGTAGAGCTGCTTCTTGACCGCTTCTGGCACCACTCCCTGCGTACTCTCTGTAAAGCAGTGCCAACTGCATCACGTGAAGAGGGCTGCTTTAAAGGGGGAACATCGTCATACTGCTGGGGAGAGGAGGAAGCTTTGCCACCACCTGAAGTGACAGGAAGAGTCGCAGCCCATGTTATTGCTGCCATTCTTCCCCCTGCCCCAGGAACATACAGGCAAGGTGAAGGGAAGCTAACAGCCCAGGCTTTAACACCACTTGAAAGGGGAATAAAACAGCCACCCCTCCACCCCTCTGTTACTGCCATATTCTTGCAGTCTACTCCATGGGCAAGAAAGGCAGCAAGAACTGTAGGGCATTGACACCTCCACCTCAGGCAACAGGAGAGCCTGGGCTGTACTTCAAAAATAGTATAATGCAGGGCAGGAGATGATATTGAGAAACTGGTGAGTTCAGAGGATCGCAACTTGAGAGTTTGAAGAGCTTAATAACTAGGATGAACTTTTCACAGGCACTTTGCTACCCATTAACTATGTGTATCCATACTAAAAATCAGCTCAAGAAATCAATCAATAACAAAGAATGTTGTAGCACTTCAGAGACAGATGATGGCATACTCTTTTGCAAACTATAGTTCACTGGCATGTGATGAAACTACTAAATAAACAGTACAGTCATGAACCTATCTGTACATGTTGCTTATCTGTAACTATAGTTCTTCAAGGAGGATCTGTCAAAGAGTGTCTGGGCATGCCTAGCAGGCAATGGGTGGGGAAACTTTTTGAGGCTCTGGAACATTCTGCACAGCACCAAAATCTGTGTGTGTGTGAGTCACATGGACCATGAAGAAAGCTTACCATAAATATCATATAAACTGAAGCCGAGCAGTTGCCCAATATTATCGCTGATATGGTTTTCATTCCTGCCGGTCTGTGTCATGGACTTTAAAACTGTGCCCCACACGTTACAGCAGTGGAAAACAAAATCCTCACCCAGATATATTGTTTGTACCCATTATGCTGAATACATTTAGGGACAAAAAGGGAGAAAAACATGTTTTTAATTCCTACCACCATAGGCAGTGGTCACCTATTTTTCATAGAAATGTCTCCTACAGTCTTGGCGGGAAATTGGATCAAGGCAGATTCGAATCTTTTATGGCACATGGCACTTTTCTGATCAGGGCATCTCATTTCTTTTTAATAGAAGCAAATAAAGGAAGGAATTTAAATCATGTACCATTACAGCAGTATTGCTTGCTCTGAAAAAAGCACATTGGAGTTTTCTTTCCCTATCTGCAAGATTCCCATGTGGTGTACTGGAGAGAGTGACAGATCCCCTGCTCAGCAACAGAAACTGACTGGGGGAATGGAACTGGTCAAACGACTCTTTAAATACACCTTGAAAAGCAGGATAATGGGTTGCTATAAGTAGCTTCCAATAGAGCCACACATATTTGCAAGTCAGTGGTGATAGAATCTGCCATGACTTATTTGACATGAAAAACAGGCGGCAGGCCCAAAACCAGAACGGGATACCAAGTCCCCCTCTATCAGACTTTGACATTGGTGCCTCTCTCCGCTAGGCCGAATTTTGCACTGTACCTTTCTCCACATCTATACCCATTGGCAGCTGGGGGATTAGTGCCAGTTGGGGTCATTCTGCTCTCTATGACATAAGTAAAGTTAGAGATAAAGATAGAACTGCCTTTGAAATAGAGAGTGAGTGAGTTAGGGTACATGGCATGTTTTTGTTCTAATAATTGATGGGATGGTGTGGTAATAGGAGCCACAACACAAAGGTTCAAACGCCTTAAGGGAATTGCTGACTGTCATACTGGAGTTTGGGGGTGCTTCTCGAGAGATTGTTTTGGGGTTATTTTTTTAAAATATTTCTAAAAGAGAATCAGCAACAAAAAAGAAAGATTCCTTTTAGAAAAGAAACAAGTCAGTTGCCGAAAGGATTTGGAACTCACAGTTCAGCAGTAGCAGGTTGAGGGGGATGCCTTAACTAGCTCTGGCTTGGTGTAATACATGTCTTTCAAAGGCTCAATGAAAAGTCACATGGATATATATAAATAGAGCTCCACACAGACATGGAAAGGAATCTGCAAACTACTTGTAGAAATGCACCCCTGTGTTTGCTCCATATTTGTAAATTGACTGTTCTTCGTTTGTCTATACTTTTTCATTCTGAGCATATTCTTCAGTGGAAACACAAAAGCAAATTGGTCTGCTTATATACCGCCACATACCACTGCAAGTAGTCTCTGGGCGGTGTACAGTTTTTAATTATAGTATGCAGGCTACACATTGTGCCCCCCCCCCCCAAGGTGGGTACTCTTTTCCTTCCAGGAAGGCTGAGTGAACCTCGAAGCCTGCTACCTGGGATTGAACCCCAGGTCATGCGCACAGTTTTACCTGCAGTACAGGCATTTAACCACTGCGCCATGAGGCTCTTCAGGCATACATTTCTTCCTACTACACTAATTAGCAATATAGAGAAATAGTAGTTTTACATTTAGAAGATTAAATGTTATCTTTCACAAAACACTCTTCTATCAAAACTGCTGTATCACTTTTAACAGAAGCAAGTTAAATTGCAACTTGGGGAGTTGTGGAACCACCTCATGGGAGGATAAATAGCCATTCTTTATTGCTTGGAGAAGTTCTTCATGTAGTTTTGAATCTGATGTCCCACACAGACTGCCTCTGATTTCTCCAGAACAAAGCAAAATAAAGAAATGGACCCCTAAATTCATGGTGTCCTCTTTTGGCCAATTCTAGGAAGAATTTTGTAAGAAAACAGTGGGGTTGTGTTTTTTTATTGCTAGTAAAGAATACACTCATATTCTTAACATCTCAAAAATGTACAGTAAGCCTCCGCGTATCGTGGGGGTTAGGGACCTGACCCAACCTGCGATAATGAAAAATCAGCAATATGCAGATGCAGGGTCAGGTCGGGACTGGGAGGCTTATCTGGGGCCTCCTACACTTACCTGAGGCCTGGCGCTCCCCCAAACGGGCCTGCAACGTGCTTCCCAGGCCTGTTAAGAGGCCCCAGAAGTGGTTTTGGGCGTTCCGGAAGGCACTTCTGGTTCAATGGAAACCACTTCTGGGCTCTCCGACAGGCCTGGGAAGCCGGTCAGAGGCCCATTCGGGGCAGTGCCAGGCCTCAGGTAAGTGCAGGAGGCCTCAAACAGGCCCAAGCAGCTTGCCCCAGGAGCCCTTTGTTTCATATACTGCAGTCCCGCCATATACCAGGACCGTAGTATATGAAACGCAAAATGGCAGGGGATGACTGTATTAAGCAAAGTACCACACATATACACAGTAAAAATCCTGAGTTAAGATCTTCTTTCACCCCATGTGCTAGAGGCAGAAAAATGACCATCTGTTTCGAAGGAGGTGATGGGTTTCCAGCATAGGGCATTGTGTCCAACATAGCACTTCTCAAGATCCCAGGCTGTATGAAATGGCAAATAATAAATAACCTCCCAATACACCTTCTCAGTCAGAAACATCAGGTGGCAAATAAATAGATGGTATGATGGTTTTAGGCCCCACCCGTCTTTTGTTGTTTGCAAAGAATGCATACCTTGGTAAGTTGGTTGGTTGCTTGCTAGAATGAATGGGTGACAGAGTGTTGAATGGGTGCCAACTGAGTGTCTAGGGGTGCCACTAATGGGAATATTTTTTATTTTGATGTCTATAATTAGGAGGATCAGAAATCTCAGAAATATATTCTTCTAAAAGTACATCAGTAGATCCAACCAACGTAACTAGGATATAACAAAATCATATTTAAAAACAAAAACAATCAACTGGTAATATGTGTGTTTTTTCTCTCCCAAACCTAATTCTTCTTAGAAATATTTTTTCTAGAATGGAACAAAAGTATCAAAAATGTAATAACTTCCCAAAATAATAAAATATACAAAACACTTGTCAGTTATTTTGAAGGAATGAAATTTGTATCAGCTTACCTAGCAAAGCAGGTTTCTAAGCTGTACTTATTTATCAGTGCATTACGTCCAAATTAATGTCTTACTAAATTCTCCAGCATTTGATGTACTGAATGATACCCCCAAAGGGCATTATGGCACTTGTTTTCCAAATTAAACAGAAGTTGATTCCTTTAGAAATGCTTTAATTCACAACACTACACAGTAAAAAACAAAGAAAATGACAAAGCTAAAAGTAGAAAAATACATTGTAAAACAATTATATTTTGCTGCTAGACATTTTACGAATATGTTAAAAAAATCTATTAAATCATTTTCACAACTTTGTGTCCCGTTATGGAACAGAATAGCGAAGCCGACCAAAACCCTCTTCTGGAATAGCCTGCTATTGACTTAGTTTATAGGTAACCATGATCAAGGTGACAGTTTTTTTTTTTTAGATATAACCTTAATATGTTGCAGAAGTGTAACATTCGAAGCTCCTAGGAGGAAACATGGTCTAACAAATTAGATTAGGAAGTCAAGCGATATGAACCAAAGTAGAAAATCAGCTTTCATGATTAAAGATTCTGTGGATTCAAATTAACTTTAAACAATAAAATAAATTTAGATGAAAGCCTCATGGAGCATTAGAGCAGTCATAACGTGTCTAAGCAACTCTACTGATTTGCTTACTCAGTGCTGTTACTGTAAGCAGACAGTGAAACCAGTGATTACTAAAATTGGAATTTTCTTCTAATAAATATTTTAGTAATAAAACAAAAATGCACACCACCATTTTGAATGGTGCATTAACTAAACCAGTTTCCATCCTACTGGTTTCTCACATATACCACACAGAAAAATATATATTCAAACAGTACTACCAGTGTCCAGCAGGTGGTGCTGATTTTTTAAAAAAGAAATTATTCCAACAAGATCCATCTCCATCCCACTTTAAAAATACATATATAAAACAAAATCATTTGGTCAAAATTTTGTTCCAAAGAGAAAAAAGAAAAAGATGGCTAATGCAGCATGCCCTCCCTAGAGCTGCCAGGATAGAAAATTGTTCCTTTAGAAAATCAGCCCCTTTCTGATTTAGATGCAATACAGATATAGTCAGACAGTCAATTTTCCTTGTAAACAAGTCGGGGAGCAGGATCTAATGGCAGAAAATTAATTCTCAAAGGCTAACTTATTTAGTAATAATTCTTTTCCAAAACTAACTTGTGAATGCCCTTTCCAAGTTTACTGTGATTGGTTATTACTCATCAAAAAGCAAACACATTTAACATGTATGACTCCAGGATATCTCCATACATGCAGGAAATATGGCATTTAATAGACATTGTTTTATGCAACCCAGCTGAGGGATATTTTCAAAAAAATATGAAAAACAAATTGCCCTAATCTGTTCTTGGGAGCAGAAATTGTATTTACACTTTTTCATGGGTTAGGTAACACTTTTATGTCGAATTGTGAAAACTATCCTTCTGGGAAAGTAACACATTTCACATATCAGAAGGTCTAGGAGAATGATGGTTCTGTCTTCAGTTATGTGGTTAGATTTGTTCCTGGTGGCACGCCAGACTAGAAAGATGCCTTCTCCAAAACCCACTAAAGTGTTATCACTGTTCCATCCTCCTCAATGCCCCCTTTGGGAATAACCAAGCTATGCCGAGGATCATTTTTTAAGGAACTTAGAATTTTGTGAATATTGCCGTTGCTTTCTCGTCCCAAGCTGTTATTAAGAATCAGGTCCCTTTGTATTCTGTGGCTAAGACTGTTGCCATTAAGTCGAGAAAGGCTACCAGAAGGAAGGCTGTGTGATTTGGGGATCGGCTGGGGCTCCAGACAGCCCTCAATTACAATGTCAGCATCCTCGTCGCTCTCCATTTCGTCAGGATGGAAGTTCTGCAAGACGTGAGTGGAAGGCAAACTGTGGTGACTGGCGGTGCTATCTGTCGACTGGCCAGAGCTCCCAGACATTCGACTGCTTCTTATAATATTGTTCCTTTGGTTTGCTGGCTTGACGGTGATGATGAGATTGTGGCTGTTGGCGATCATCATGTCCGTAACCTGGTCTAGAGTTTTTCCTGCTACTTCAATGCCATTCACTTCGAGGACTTCATCATTGACAGCTAGCAAGCCTGTGCTCTCGGCTAAACCACCAGGGACCATCCGTGAGATGAAAATGCCAGGTACCTTTTCCAGCCCATGAGGAGTAACTCTAACGCTTGTCCCATCACGAATGTAAAATCCTAACGGCTTCTCACATCCATGTCGATACAATCTTACTCTCCTGTGTGTTTCAGGGAGAATGTCCACATCAATGATGGATGACACCGGTCTAAAGTCCTGAGGCATGCTGATATTAACATGGGGTCGCCTGCGAAGGTTGTCATTCCGAAGAGTCACCAGAGCTTTCTTTTTCCTGGTTAAAGTGTTTGAACCAAAGTTGCCATAGTCAGCCTCATCTGGAAAAGAGAGGAAAAGAAATTAATGCCATTAATTACTAAACTCAACACATTTTCAACCAGCACCAGATTCTTATTATTTTTATTTATGAAATGGCAACCATTATAAATGTTGGAGATGTTGCTTTAATCACTTAGATGGCAAATAATATCATTCCTTCAAAACCAGCTAAGAACTGGCTAGAGTGAAAAAGTTGTATAAAGCACAAGTTATAGCAACTGAATGTACTGAATTGCACATGCTTGCAAAAGTGCTTTGATTTATGGTGCGAGTTAAGCAACAGTGATGTTACAACATATCTGTGACTCCCCTTGTAAGGTCCACTGTTTGTAACATCCACTGAAAGGTACTGCATACCTCCATGACATTATGAAAAGGACAGTTATCTCTTTAGCTGTAGTCATGTCCTCAACTGTATTTTGCCTGACTTTGCGACATTTGCTCTTAAAATGTACAAGAATGAATACAAATGAACCTTTCAAATAACACCACATTTGTATTTGAAATGCTTGGAGAAGTGGAAGACATGAACCAGACAGATTATGCACATCCCAAGATTTCTTAGAGACAAAATCTTCGTTGCCTGATTATATAAAAAAGAAAAAAGCAAAGTGTTCTGCTTATATACCACCCCATACCACTTCAAGTAGTCTCTGGGCGGTTAACAGTTTTTTTAGTAACAGTATGCAGGCTACATATTGCCCCCCCCCCGCAAGCTGGGTACTCAATTTACTGACCTCGGAAGGATGGAAGGCTAAGTCAACCATGAGCTGGCTACCTGGGAGTGAACTCCAGGTCGTGAACACAATTTTACCTGCAGTACAGGCATTTAACCACTGTGCCACAAGGTAAAAACAAATCCGTAAACCCCAAAGAGGCGGCTGGGGGGATATTTTCTAATCATATTCAATTGAAAGCTGTGTCAGGATCCCTGATAAAGCAGAGCTGTGCAGATGCTTCTAAGTATGTTCACTACAAGGCAGGTATAAGTTTTGTTTGGACCTTTGTACAACATCCATGAAAGGTGGAGTGGAACAGACCGAGACATGACCAGAATATATGTCTCTGTACACTCTCCACCCACCCCAATTAGTCTCACACATTCAGGCAAAAAGCATTTAAAAGCTGTATAGTACTTTCTAACAACTTGGATTTCCTTGGTCCCTAATTATTTTGTAAATAAAACTATTCATTCATTAATTCATTCATTTAATCACTCATTCATGTCCAGTCAAATGGAAACTTGTGAGTTTTTTCAACTATTACACAAAGCCCTAGCTTGAAATAACGAATTCATTACTCATGATAAAAAGTATGACAAACATTAACTTTGATGATGACCCTCTCAGTAGTGTTCTCATTTCAACAAAAGTCATGTTGATTTTATGCAGATGAACATACTGAGCATCTGATCTTGGGATGAGGGTGGTGATAATATTTTGAGTGATGTTGCTGCCTTTTCAGGAGTCACACAGCCACACACACCCTAATACCAGAAGCCCTGCTCCCTTTGCTTGGACAGCTGCTTTTCATAGAATTGCCTGCCAGATGACATACCAAAGCATAGCCAGATAACATTATGTAAACAAGCAAGATTCCACAGAAAACCAGACTGTTAGACTCCTATAGGAAGAATTCATTTTGGACTTTGCATTTTCAGTCTACACACACTACTGGTGTATTATTTCCTCTGGGAATTGTGCAAGGTTAGTTGACAGCTCTGGAAACTACATCAACAACAGAATTACTTCCACTAAGGAGATCAGCTTTGGGAATGAGGCCAACAACTCATTAAACAGCAGTGAGCTCAATGCAATAGATCTCCATTACTGAAATAAAATAAGTAAATAAACAGAAATACCTTAATACCAGCGTATGCTTTATGCCTCCTATTTATCACCTAATACTTCAGGATCAATTTACCAAACCCACTGCTAACCCCATGCCCAGAAACAAAAACCTGTTATCACCACACATGTTTCCTGCACAGAGACCAAAACAAGTGTTTTTGTAATGTTACCAAGTCTCCACAGGAACTACTCCATTTTTAAAAAATGTGATGGAACAAGCAGAGATACAGAAAGTTTTAGAGGAAACAGATATATAGTGAACTCTGACACAAGCTGCTTCCTTTACCCAGCAGGCATATAAGTGAGAAATTTGGATAAGCAAGAAGGAAAAACAAGATGATAGCCAACCAAGCCTGTATTTGCAGAAGTCAATCAGAGCAACAAAACAACTCATCTGAAGAAGCAGGGCTAAATTTCATGATAACCACCTTTGGCCCTAAAGAAAAATTCAAGAGCTGTATTAGGGTAATATTTTTTATTAGACTACAATATCAGAAGAGTACCTGTGTTGATACCCTAGATTAGAAGCTCCTGCCAACCTAGCAGTTTGAAAGCATATAAATGCAAGCGGGAAGGTAAAACAGTGTTTCCTTGCAGCCATGCCGGCCACGTGGCCATGGATTTGCACAACACTGGCTCTTCAGCTTCAATACGGAGATGATCACCGCCCCTAGAGTCAGACATGACTAGCATGCATGTACGGGGGGGACGTTTACCTTTTACCTAGGACTTCTGGGATGAGGCAACATACCACACTAGTATATCAAATGAGGCTGACTACCCATTTTTGAGAACCAAGATGGGCACGAACCTTGACCTTCTCTAGCGGGCGCCCACTTGAAGGCAACAGTCTGGCAAAGTGGGTGCCTGCCGGAGGAGGGGAGGCTTTGAAATGCCAAACCCCTATTCAGCTGATAAATGAACCAGTATGGAACCAGTGCCCTATGGCAGGTTTTCTCCCTTACACCCAACCCCACATCTCCCAAAGCCTGTTACTTCTACTTTGACATTTCATCACACTGACCCACAATGTCTGAGACTGAACTGCCCCTTACACCTTTTGTTTGGTATGTTTTCTTTACCCACTGACAAGATTATCATCCCGCTTGCTGAACAAACACTAAGCCCTGACTCTTGTCTGCTCCTTTCCTGAGTCTGCTTCTAGATCTGTTTTTTCTCTCTCGGTATAAAAGTGAGGCCTTTTTCTACTCTGCTGCTTTAGCAAAACAAAAACAAACAACAGCAACAAGGAAAAACCCAGCTCGTGCTTGCCGTATCTCTTAGGAGACCACTGCCCATCTTCTCCTCTCGAGTGTTCTGCTGTCACATCTTTGCCCTCTCATGTTCTTTCAGCACTCTCCCCCTCAAGTCAGTCACACTTTTGAGAGGGGTCAGGGAATGCACTGGCTTCCACTGCAGGTCCCACTACAATTCATGCTGCCATATTTTAGCTGTGTCAGGATGGGAGAAATTGCCTTTGAAAGGCCCCATCTTCAATAAGGTGAGATTTCCTGCAAGCTTTTTTCAAACAGCCAGCAGCCAGTAAGCGAATTGAGAAACAGAAGCATTTCAGCTGAGTTTTAAACCTATCAGGATCAGGCTTGGCAATTAAGATTTATTTCCTGTTTTGCTTTCTGTAATTCCTGCTGGTGACCACTGGAGGTCATTGCACAGCTTCTGTGTGCCAGCAGGAAACTACAGCATTTTTCCATGTACAGTGGACCCTTGTATAACAAACAGCTTGTATAACATAAAATCTGTATAACATAAAAAATTCCAGAGATAGGGGAAATTTGCTTAACAGAATCGCCTATGAGGAGAATCTGTACAACATAAAAATTGGATTACTCCATTTTCAATGCATTCCTATGGGAATTTAACAGAATTTCATTTAACAGAATTTCATTTGGAACGAATTAATTCCTTTATACAAGGTACCACTGTATAAGACTATATTTTTGTCTAAAATTCTTAGACTAAAAATTGAGGGTCATCTTATACATGGAAGTAAGCCAAGGAGAAGATGGTGCAGTTGCGAAACAGTAGTTTTGGGTTGGAAAAGTGGTAGATTGTCTTATACATGGGGGTTTCTTATACTTGGAAAATCCAGTAAATGTTAAATATCACACACCATTTGTATGTCCAGGGACATGGTGCCTGAAAAGGTGTGATTTGCTTACAGAACTGAAAGCTTAACTACACAAGAACATGCGGACACTTTTTCATTAAAGATCAGGTTCCAGTACATTGACAAAACAATTCTTTAACAACTATCAATAGTTTTCTTATTTTTGATTCATATATCAAGAAAAGACACATCACTGTTTCATTTCATAATGATGGAATGGGTAAGATGAAACCATATGCTGTAATATCCCTCCTCCAACAATTTCCTTTACTACATGGCCCTTCAGATATTGTTTGATTGCAACTCATCATTAGGTATCCCACCTAAGGTCTGATGGGAGTTTTATGCCAGCAATATGTGGAGGGGCACAATTCTGTCCCCCTTGCCTGGAAAGCTAAGGATATTACTTCCTCCCTGACAAGCTAGTCTACCATTTGCATGGAGTTCTTTGAGATGGGGAACAGACACTGTTCCCCTTTCTGAAGGAGAATCCCAGAACATCTCTGATATGCGTTTTTGTAGAACATATGTATCAACTATCAGGAACCAATATGGGTCTGGCAAAAACAGCAATTATTACATCCCATTTTGTGCATTTTCAAAGTTTGAAAAGTTGTAGGCTTTTTTGAAGTTCCCAAGCTATTAATCTACCTGGATTTAAGCATGGGGGTGAAAAATATATCCCACATTTGGACCTCCTCAAAAAGAAACAGCATCTTCTTAAAAGGATGGGTCAGAATGAAAACTTGCCTTCTCAATTTCACTGGCTTCATCAGAGTCCTCAAATCTTAACCCAGAGGTACCATCAGAAGCCATAGACCAACATGATGTTTCAAAATACAAAAGATGACAGACAAGTGGGGAAAGGCATGCAGATAGAAACATCTTCTATATAGCTTCCAACATTCTCTCTGAAATGCACCTTCCCATGTCAGAACATTGTTGGGATTCCAAAGAAGAGAGCTAAAAATAACTTCTAAGGCTGCAATCCCATGCACATATACCAGGGAGTAAAATCCACTGGACCCAACAGGACTTACTTTTGTGCAAACTCATATGGTGAGCAATCATGCTGTACTAATAGAGAACATCTGTTCTGCTCTGACCCCCTTGTAACAGTGAGCACCTGGGCACAAAAGGATGACTGAAAACTGAGCATTCTAAGATGCTGTTTTGAGTTCTCCTTCTCCATCTCCTTCCCCCCTCCCTCTCTCTTTTTAGAAAAAGGTTGGTGTGTGGCGGGGGTGGGGGAATCCTAATAGGATGCATAGATGCCAATACTGGATTTGTTTTATGTAGCTCTCCCTTTGGCCATGCTACCCTTCCATTCTGCATTATGAAGTCTTGTTGACTACCAGAAGGACTAAGTAGCCAGCATTTAATCAGGGGCAAGAACGATTGCCACAGAAGCAGTAATGGGGTTCCCTCCCATCAGGAGGAGGGCATTTGTTAGTATTTCCTTTTCCTGTCAGTTAAACAAAAGGTTGAGAATGGCTACCCTTCTTTCAACCTTTCTGGCAAGCACATAACTATCTTCAAAGTGAAGTACTGCCAAAGCAAGCATACGTCTGTAGGGAGTCCCACAGTCCTGTTTGAAGAGGAAAATGATTAAATTAATCTGACATCTGAAGGCTTTCTAAACAAACAAGTGCAAATAGTTTTCTGCAGTTGGTTAAAATCCAACAAATGGAATACCAAATCTTTTCCCTTGAATCCCACGAGCCTCATGTTTTCATGGTGTGTGTGTGTGTGTGTGTGTGTGTGTGTGTGTGTGTGTGTGTGTGTGTGTGTGTGTGTGTGTAGCAATAGGTAATGTAGATTTAGCTCTACTTTCAGCATAAAGCAAAGATCAAGTCTCTCTTCAATATCAATACAACCAGAAACAACTTCAGGATTCTTGCCTGTCAACCTTCCAACAGCTGCATAACATTCATTAGTTACCTACTTCACCACTGTGGCTTTGAGAGTTAGTTTACTTCAGAGTAAACTTATTGGGAATTAGATATTCATATACAGTGGTACCTTGTTTCACGAACGCCTTGCTTGGTTAACGTAATTTTTGGTTTACAAAAGAAAATCCATGGAAAATAATGCCTTGGTTCATGATTTCCCCCCACAATATGAAGCAAGTTAACCCAGGATGCATTGTGCCTGGTAGGTTTATTGCACCGCCCCCATGCATGCTTTGGTTTTTCTGCAATACAAAATGTCCTGGAGAATGCATTAAATTCATAAACCGAGCTACCACTGTATATATTGCCAGAAGAAGCAAGATTGTGACTTATACCCAGAATATAATGAGGTGCAACTAGAGCAGGCCCACTTAATTAATGGGGATTTGGTGAGTCAACAACTATCTAACTTTCCCTGATCCAATGATCTACTTTAGTTGTGATTTTCCATTGGATTTCAGCCTTTGAACAGAATATACCATGTTTTTCGCTCTATAAGATGCACTTCTCCCCATCTGTGCATCTTACAGAGTGAATACAGTAGTCCCCACTAAATATATATCACAGATTTTCCTTTAGAGAGAGGTTACCTGCACAGAGCCTCTCCTGTCCCCTGTTGCAGCCAGGATTCCACAGTTCCAGTTACCTTGTTTGCAAAGAGGTTTCCTCCACTGAGACTCTGCCCTCCCCTTTTGCAGCCTGGATTCCACAGTTCCAATCACCTCGTGTGCAACCCTCCCCTTTTGCAATCTGGATTCCCCAGTCCCAGTTAGCTCGTTTGTAACCCTCTCCTTTTGCAGCCTGGATTCCCCAGTCCCAATCACCTCATTTGCAACCCTCCCCTTTTGCAGCCTGGATTCCCCAGGCCCAATCACCTCCTTTGCAAAGAGGCTTTCTTCAGGGAGCTTCTGACCTCCCCTTTTGCAGCCAGGATTCCCCCACCATGAAACCTTAAGCTAAACATTTTTTTCTTGTTTTCCTCCTCTAAAAACTAGGTGCGTCTTATCGAGGAAACATACGGTACTTGAATGAGCCAGATCCTGTGGACATTCTCCTGGAGTAATCCCCATTAAGCGACCACAGGATGTGCCTCCTAGCAAATACACATAGAATAGTTCCACAAGAACCATAAACAAAATTGAAGCTCCCAAGGAAACCAGCATCAGAGTTTGAGCTTCACTGAGATGTACCTACCTGTGTGTGTGTGTGTGTCTGTCTGTCTGTCTGTCTGTCTGTCTGTCTGTCTGTCTCTGTGTGTGTGTGTGTGTGTGTGTGTGTGTTGGGGGCAGGGGAGACTCATCTTGTGCATCTAGATGATATGCTCTTATGTAACAGGTGGACGACTTGCGATATTTCAGAAGCCATTAGATTGTACATCACATTAACCCAGTGCATGAGGAGTGGCTGTGGAAGTTTATTTATTTATTGCACTTTTATGATTCCTTTCTTTCAGAGTTGGTCCAACACCATCCAGACTAATTAAGCTACACAGCTAACGGTCCACCTGGCCTTGCTGCCCAGGTACTGACAACATGCTTTTCAGCAATGTATTTGTAGCTGTCCCAGGGCCTCAAGAAGGAAGAACACAATTGGTTAACTAGTCAGTATACAGGTGAATATTGCCCCAGACTCAGTGTAGAGGTGCTCTACATGAAATGATCTATAAAATAACAGTGATCAAAATAAGAAGGTAATATAAGAAAAACAGCAACCTTTCAGATCACAAGTTTTAGGAACCTCCCAAGTTGTGTCAGTCGCTGCATAAACATTCATCATGACATAGCTGTTACCTTCTTTTTTAAAAAAAAATCAGTTCTACTCAGTTGTTATCTAGGAGACCAAGACCTTTTCCAGCCTGGCAAGCCAACATGTTCCACCTGCGCATCAGGAGGAAAAACAGCAATTTACTCCAATACTAACTCTAGGGCTGTGTCTCTCATTTCTTAGCCATGTCATCATATTGGAACAGGAATTCAGTCCACCAGATTATATGCGTGGGATACAGTTCCCAGTGGCTCATTTCATAGGCACAAGAATTACTCCACAGGCTGGTAGGAGTGCCATGCCTTTTAGTCTACAGCAACCCCAGAGGGCACAACAAGGTGTGGCATGAAGGAGTTCCAGATGAGAGTCAGAGACAATCATCCAGTGTTACAAAAAATGGCTCATCCAATTCAGTGCCTTGATGAAGGACAAAGAGTATGAGAAAGCAGGAAATGAAACAACATGCAAAGAAATAAGGGCTGTCGAGTCACAATGTAGACCTATGTTGTCTACAGTGCAGGAGAATTCAAGGAAAAGCCACTGTTACCCTTGGCTTCAAACAAACCAAATAAAGTGTTAACATATCAATACTTCTGAGGGACTGGGTCTGTCTCTCTCTCTGTTTCAAGTGTTACTTGATGGGCGGTACTTTCTAAATTCCCTTTCAGCACGTGAGAAGAACCACAAAACAGGTATTTTCATTTGGCACACTGCCATGAAGGAATGTAGTGTAAGAAAAGCGGGCTTCCTCCACCATAGGATCCCCTACTACTGCTTCCCAGTTCCCAGCAGTGGCACATATGCTGATTCAGGAGCTCAGCAGAAACAATGCCCCGTTGCTTCCAGGGCACGTGTCTAACACTTCTAGCATTCCAAGAAAAGATCACATGAAGCACTCTACACCAACTGCCCTTCTCCACAATTCTGGACAGATTTCCATAAACAGAAAGAAGCAGAGCGCCTTAGATGATCAATTACAAGTTGCTCGTTCATGTGAAGTCAACCGATAAAGAGCCTGCATGCTTATTTCCATTCCCTATTATCCATGTGTCAATGACACTCACATTCTAACTTTTCACGCCGCGCAGTTAGCGCTGGTTGAAACTAACAGCAAATACATTTAAGACACTTGTTGGTGTCCTCATGTTGTTGAATAATACTCTACACTGCAGTCTGGAATATAACATATCAGTTCGGAAAAGAAATACAAATATCTAGGGCTAAATTCAATAGCCTGAACTAATTTGGTAGTTTCAACTTGAATAGACCCATAGAATCAATGATATAAATACAATTCCCCCCCCTCTCCCTCAGAGCCGCCGTCTTGCCGATGTTTCTTCCGACTATTTTGTTGGGGGTTTTTTCGGTGCGTGTGCGTGTGTGTCTCGATTGTTCTATTGATTTTATATTGTTTGCTTAGCCTCCTTTGTAAACTGCCCGGAGTTCCCCTGGGAAGACGGGCGGTATAAAAATAAACAAAAAAAAATAAGTGTGAATTAGCCATTCTGCAGCTGATTTAATAGGTCTAATGTAGTTAGAACTAGCAATTGGATTTCAATCTTACCTAGAGCAGACTCTTTGAAATCAAAAGTATTTATATTAATTATCATTAAGAAATCCCATTCATTTCAAGTGGTCTACTCTTGCTGGCTGGATAGCTCAGGTTGGGAGTCTGATTCTCCATTGTGCCTCTTGTAAGAAGACCTAGCCTGTGTGGCCTTGGACAAGATACATACTCCCAAGGTGCTCCTGGAAGAAAGGAGTGGTAAACCACTTCTGAGCACTGTACTATTTGCCTAGAAAACCCTGAAGAGTCACCATAAATCCTAATTAATTTGAATATTATTAATCTAGGTAAGACTAACACTGGATTTATTCTGGCATGAAGCTTTTAGTGAACTTAAAAGAGACGGATTTATTCTTCTTTGTCTTGTGAGATACTTCCACGAAAGCTATGCCATCTTCATAAACTCAACACTGAGGAGTAGATGTACCCATTATCTTTCCTCTACTTTCCTAACAATTCTAGGGGCTGTATGCAACACTGTCTCTTGATCAATTTGTACCACGGGGTGTCCCACATTTTAGTAGCCATGTTGGGGGTTATGTGTGAAACAATTCAGGACTCCGGTGTTTGGAAAGAGGGCTTAACCCTTTATTGCCTGCTGAAGTAACAAAAGCAACATGCTAAATTTTCCCATATAGGATAAACTGAAATTCTTGGGAGGAGTACTTCAATCAGGAAAATGACACATGGGTACCAGCACAACATCCCATCTATTGAATTCATTATCTAAATTAACCACCTCCACCTAACACCGATAATCCTAAGCATGTATAACTGCATCCCCCAGAATCCTTTTCCCTAATACAGTGGAAAAGCTATGCCGTATTCATTGTTTGGTTTTCTTCAGATTAGCATATTTCAGCCCAAGTTCTTTTAAACACAGGCACAGTTTTCAGCATCATTTCAAATGTTAAGCATGTTGTTACAAAGCTCATTTTGAATCAGCATCATTTCAAATGTTAAGCATCTGTTGTTGCAAAGCTCATTTTTAATCAACAACATTTGCATCCCCACACATGCCAATATCTGGTCATTCCCTAAATAAGGGCATACCTGCAGAAGTTGACAACTTGAATTCTCACTGATTTCAGTAATACTACATTATTCTACCACACCACTGCCACATATAGGAAAAAAACTCTGTTGGTAGAATCTAGCATGGCCAGAGATGGGTACTCTCCCTCCCCAACATGATAGTTCTCTAGACACCTAGGCGGTTACATTATGTGGGGGACTTTCAATCAACCTACTGTAAATGGATTTGTAAGGTGGTGCAATATCCAGTGCACAGGTGCCTCAGCTGTAACTTGAAAACAACAGCTCTAATGCATCCTGCATCCTTCCTGACTTGCACCTAAGAAAGACAAAATCCATCTTGCCAATAAATTGTTCTTCACATGGTCGACGGAGTAGCTGGTCTTAAACCACAAAAGCTCCCTGAGTGTATGATGAGGTTTTTTTTTAGTGATCTATAAAAGTATCACCGATTATTGCATTTGTATTTTGTAAGGACCACACAGCTCCCCTTTATTTTAATTTTAAGTTGCTTACATCTTGCCAATTCTTGGACAAAGCAATGCTTAATCAGAGCTTGGTAAAAAAAATATTTTTAAAATACAGTTTCCAGAACTCCCCAGACAGCACTACGAGGCTGACTGACATTCAGAAAGGTACTTTTTTCAAAGTTCTCAAAGAAACATTCTGTCTCCAGTCTGATATAGGGTTTCTGTGGCCATACCCCAGTGGGTCCCAACCTTGGGTAACCCAGGTGTTCTTGGACTGCAATTCTAGAAAACCCCATGAGCAAAGCTGATGTGGACAGCTTCTAGAAATTACAGTCCACCAACACCTGGGTGACCCCAGGTTGTTAACCCCTGCCATACACTCTTCTTTATATTACTTGTAAGGTGTCTGCTAGTGCTTGTTTAACACAGACATGTTGCTCAGGGTGCACCTCTGATATGAGTATTTATTGCCTTGTGCGAGGATCTCTTTCCTCCTGGATCATTTGTGCACTGAAGAAATAAATTGATCACGAAACTATTTCAGTAATTTCGGGCACCCAAGCCCTCCTCCTGCCTGTCTTCCTTCCTTCCTTCCTTCCTTCCTTCCTTCCTTCCTTCCTTCCTTCCTTCCTTCCTTCCTCTTATTTACCAGTCTAGGACTGCAAAATGCTTATATCAAGATTGGAATTTTTTCCACCAAAACTGGGGAAAGGGTTTTGTAGAACCCTTGCGAACACCCACTGGATGGTTTTTTTTTCTTTCCTCTTCTCCCTTTCTTGTTATATATTGTTGGTTTTTATCTTCGTTTGTAAACCGCCCAGAGTTCCTTCTGGAAGATGGGCGGTATAAAAATGCAATAAATAAATAAATAAATAAATAAATAAATAAATGAGGGGCACCACGGTTCCCTTCCCTGCTTCAGAACATTACTAAAGAACTGAATGACAGTGCTTTGAACTTTGAAAAGCCCCTGAACCATTTTCAGTGCTTCCTTCAAATCTTTTTCCGTCTTGAAAAAAAATTAATCCCCCCCCCAAAAAATACACTGTATAACCTGCCTTGAAAACTTACCAAGACTTGCCAATGATAATGACAATCCAATCTAGACTTTTTCATAAGCTATTTAAAACACAAGATAAGGATTACCTTCTTCTACCCCAGAACACCATTTGAGGTCCTCAACTTGTTCTCTGCCATCCAACAACATTCCAAGAGTATCTATAGACAAGTCTCTCAGTTGCCTTTGAGCAGAGTAACTTATGCTCAACTGCAAGGGAGCCTTGTGGCACAGTGGTTAAACTGCTGTACAGCAGCCCAAGCTGTGCTTATGACCCAGGGTTCAAATCCAGGTAGCAAGCTCAAGGTTGACTTAGGCTTCTATCCCTCTGAGGTCAGTAGAATGAGTACCCAGCTTGCTGGGGTTGAGGGGGGGGGAGCCATTTGCGGACTGGCCAATTAAATTGTAAACCACCCAAGGAGTGTTTTAAACGCTATGGGGTGGTATATAAGCAACACCCTTATAAGCAGCTCTCTACAAACATTCTCCCTCAAACTGTAGCTGGGCACAAGCAACAAACCTTTTTAGGACCAGTGCTGAACCATAGCATGTTTAGCTTTATGCTAGCTGATCTTCATGTCTGAAAGCAATCATACTCGCTAAACATGGTCTGTCTGAACTGAACAAAGGCCTGGAATCTAACCCATGGTTTAAAGCTGGCATGTGAAACACAGCTTTCAATGCCGTTTCTTGATATATCTTAAAACAGGTTCCTTTCCTTAGTTTGCTCCCTTGCTTTGTGCATCCAACAGCATAGCATACCATCATTTTAGCTGAGCACTGTTCCTTTAATAACACCACCCTCACACACTATGCAGCACAGAGGAAATGAGGGGATTGCTTGACCTGTAACAGCCTTAGTCAGTTGCTCTTAGCTTGTTAATCCCACTCCTTAAACCAGAAGAAAATTACACAGGCATCCTCCTACACTTTTGGCAGTGCAGGAATCTAGCTCCATTTGTGCTGAGTCAGACATCATTCCATCATAACTGGAGTTTCTACTTCCAACTGCTGCTGCCCAAACATAAGCCAACACAAAACCCTCCCAAGATAGGCAGGGCTCAACTAAATTTATAATATCTTACTCTTATCCTAAAGCCGATTCATCTCCTTGTGGATTCTAGATGCTGTTGGGACTACATCTACTATCAACCCTAATGATACAGCCAACAATGATGGATAATGGCAGAAAAAAATAATCAAACACTGGTACCCAACCTGTAGGGCATGCCAAGATTTCAAGGAAGGCATCAAACCAATACTTTTACTTTTACAAAAGAAAGAAAGAAAGACCCATTTAAACAATTTTGCATAATGCACACTCATCTTGATATAATTCAGGATCCCTCAAGAAAAACCATTCTTAAATTAAAATGTTTTTTATTAAGTTTGTGTTTATTTTTCCTTTCAAAATAAATGAAAAAGGTCTTTTGTTGAAAAGGGGTTGGATCATGGCAAAGGAGAGTGGATTTCTCAAATTAAAATTGAAGTATGACACCAAAAACGTGGGAATCACTGATCTGAATGGCCACACTTGTCCAGTTTTTGCTGTTCCCTCCACCCACTGCCAGTGGTTCAACTTGAATGTGGAAGAGGAGTAATGTGATTAGCTGAGGGTGAAAGCTGGTCTTAAAACTGATCAGATCATACTGTCAATGAAACACTTTAGATCAGTCTAACCATTCCAATGACTTGAAGGACCAGAGGAAGCCGCTGCAGTAAGAGTAAATACTCACACATTGGCACACTCTCACCTATCATGAGGCTACCATTCAATTATATTTGCTTAGAGTTATTGCAAGCAGAGACATAGACCTGGTTGCCCCATCTATATGCTGCCTATCTAACAGTAAGTGCAAGAATCCAACACTGACTCCAAAATTAAAAGAAAAAGCCATCTCCCATTTTTATTGCTCTAAAACTGCAGACAATCCAGAATTTGGTCTCACCTAGAGATCCACGCATGTAGATGAAGTACTCTTGGTGATTACTATAGGTAGAGGAATGGAAGTCTCCCCATAACAAACATTACATGTATGTTTATACGCATGGTTTTGTTCTCTTTGGACATGATCTTTGTGGCAACACTCAAACAGGATTCATAGTTTTTTGACCTATCTCTGGAAGGTAGAGTCCTTTTTTTCAGCATGGTGTTTATAGCAGAGGCACATTTTCCATCAATGCAAAATGGGGCTTCCCAGATATTTTGGACTATGATTCCCATAATCCTTGACTACTGCCCATGATACCTGGGATTCTCTAATATTTTTCATTAGGGCATCTCAGACCTGGGAAGGGAACAATGCCCAGATTCCCCAAGCATAACCAGCAGTTGAGTTTGCTGCAAGGTTCTGTTAATCGTGTGTGTGTGTTGTGTCGTTACAGTCGTGACCGACTCTTCGTGACTCCATGTCCATGGAGTTTTCTTGGCAGGAATACTGAAGTGGCTTGCCAGTTCCTACTCTAGGCGCCTACAGCACCTGGTATTCCCTGGAGGTCTCCCATCCAAGTACTAGCCGGGGCCGACCCTGCTTAGCTTCCAAAATCAGGCGAGATCGGATGTGCTTAGGGCATATAGGCAGCTTCTGATAATCGTAGTCTCCTCCAAATCATGTTTGGAGCATTTGTCCTATTCGAAAGGAAGAGGGGAAGGGGCTCTGACTCTAGATTATGTTCCAGCCCGGAGAAATCATTGACATCCAGGGAGTGCCACGTTTTCCCTGGGTGGCTCTATGGAAGGAGAATGGAGAAGTGGAGCCTTCTAAAAGCCACCCAAGAGGCACAGGACAGTGCTTGGAGGTGTTACATTTTTGGATTACAACCCCCTGAGGGTCCTTTGTTCGGGTAGAGATATTGCCTGGCCCAAGCAGCATAAAACCTACTGTGGGAAAATAAAATAATGATGTTCAGCAAGATCTCAGGCAAAGTTTCATTTTGGGTAACTTCCCAGTGCTGCTGCATGATATCATCTTACCATGAAAAATGTTGCTAGGATTTCGTGCTGACTTCTAGCAAACCTAGGGCACACAGCCTGTGTCATCTTGCTGTACTGCTTCCGGCAAAAGTACAATTCAGCCGTGCCTCCCAGAGAGCCCCCTCCCTCCCAACAACAGCTCACACAATACTAATCGTAACTAATTATGTCGATATTTGTGGAATGTTTATGGTTATCTGAGGAAAAGGAGTATGTCCGAACAGCTCCTTCCTTTCACAGAAGGTTCTTTCTTCGTATCACAGGGGCTGTTTTTAATCTCAAGACCATTTCTCCCTTTGCAGCTCCCCCATCCTCCACATCCTCTTCTTGAGGATGTGGCACAGTGGTTAAATGGCTGTACTGCAGGTAAAATTGTGCTCACGACCTGGGGTTCAATCCCAGGTAGCAGGCTTATGGTTGACTCAGCCTTCCATCCTTCCAAGGTTGGTTAAATGAGTATTGCCCTTTGCATTTTGCTGGGGGGGGGGCAATATGTAGCCTGCATTACTGTAATTAAACTGTAAACTGCCCAGAGACTACTTGAAGGGTATGGAGGTATATAAGCAGAACACTCTTGGGATCATACAGACCAGTTTGGGGAACAGGACAGGGGGCTGCAGGATAATGGGGTGGGATTTGCAAAAATCGCTTCTTCTGCCATCTTCTTCTACCCCCACTGGATCAAAGAACCTTCTCTGAGTGGAGGGTCAGCACTGGATGCAACCCGGTTATTAGCAAAAACAAACTCCCAGTCAGTCATTTCTTAAACTACTGTACCTCTAACGCCATTGCCCTTTGCATTTTTCTCTTCCAGGCCATTGGAGCTATAAAAAGATTAAAGAAACTTGCCTGTAAACAATTTAGTACAATAAGACCTAAACTTCAAAAATGTAGACATTTCCAGAGGGGTACCTGTGTTTGGATGAAGGTTGTTGCAGCAAAACTGAGAGGGTGGCTGCAAATTTAAGACTACCAATTCATTAGTTCAAATCCATGGAGACATGCAGATGCATTTGTAATCACATGCATGGAGTTCTCAAGGGTGAGCTGATGTGAAATGAAGCATCTAACACTCTTTAAAGTGCCTCAGAAGTTTATTACATGTATCCCTTACTTTTCTTCAAAGAGTTCAGGGTGGGGGTAAGTAGGCAGAGCTCTCTCTCCTCATGTCACCTACCTAACAACCCTGTGAGGTAAATTAGGCTGTGAAATGCTGGCTTAAATCCAAAGTCAAGTTAAAGGATGGCTGCTCATGTAATGAGATATTTCTTCCTTCTCTGCTGTGACTTTGAATGGCTTTCCAGACCTATGGAGCAAGTTTTGATGGCACACAGAAGACTGCTAGCAAGTAAAATGTATATCATCTCTGCCCCCCCCCCCGGCCGCCACAGAGATACCTCAGTTCTGCTACTGAAAACAGTTTCACAAGCAGAACAACCCTTTTGGAAGACAGGAACTCACTACCCAAGGGGGAGCAAATGCTACCTATTGTTAGGGACAGGTTGAGAAGAGGTACTAGAGTGCACTGGCCCAGACTCAATATAGTGGGGCATGTAAAAAAGCGACTTATTTATTTATTTATTTATTTATTTATTTATTTATTTATTTATTATTAGATTTATACCCCGCCCATCTTCCCGTAGGAACTCTGGGCGGCTTACAAAAGTTGACGAAGCAACTAATGACACAATAAAAAGCAGTAACAACATAATAAAACAGTGACTAAGCAAATTAAAACAATTAAACAGTTTGCACCCTGGTGTCGCGTACAAAGCCCAACAACAAGCCCTCTCGGGGGGGGGGGGGATATGAGGAGGCAGAGAGAAAAAACCCCCAAATACAGAAACTCGCCAAAGGCTTCCCGAAAAAGCAGAGTTTTTACCTGCTACAGTGAGGGGGAAGCCATTCTCTGTTCAGCATGAAGCCTTCTGTTCATGGCACTTTAGAAATAAGGATTTATTCAGGCAAAGAGCCTAATGCAGGCATGACCAAACATCGGCCCTCCTGATGTTTTGGACCACAACTCCCAGAATTCTAAGCTTCGATTGCCAATGGCAAAGGACTGTGGGAGTTGTGGTCCAAAACATTTGGAGGGCCGAAGTTTGGGCATGCCTGGACTAATGGATGCACAAAAATAACTGCAAACTTGTGGTGGTGGTGATGGGGACAACACTATTGCTCTACACAAGAAATTTGAAGACAAAGAAGAATAGCTCATTTGCCTTCCTGCCCCACTGGATTTTCCACCTAGACTTTTCTCCAAGGCAGAACTGCTTAAAATGAGGCACTGAAGTCAGCCATGCCATGACACGCCCTTTGCCACCCTCCCTTCAGTCATCCTTGCCAGCAAATATGCAAGCCAGTAAAAGGTTCCTTTGGCTTTGAGCCTCCTTGACAAAGATGACAGGGTTCTCTCCAAACAACCTTCCCCTCTCCTTCTTTGGAGGTTTTTAAGCAGAGGCTGGATGGCCATCTGTCAGAAATACTGTGATGGGGGTTCCTGCATGGCAGGGAGTTGGACTGGATGGCCCTTGAGGTCTCTTCCAACTCTATGATTGTATGATTCTAAGATGCACACTGACAGACAACCCTACTATCTAAAGATGACAATGAACAATAACCTCAGCAAAAAAGAAAGAAAATTTTAAAAATGGCAATACGCATTCTGTGGCAAAATGACACAAGAATGGTTGTCAGCACTCAAGACAAACCAATGGAAACTGAATGGAGACCCCACACCTGTAGGTACCTGCATTGTGTAGCTTCCTGTGAGCACCGCTCAAAGGAGGGGCAAGGAATATTCTTGTCATGAAGGACACTAAACCACTCATGTACATTCAGGAAAGACAGTAGTTTCTGAAGCCAAAATATCAAGGATTATTTATATACAGTATTAAAAAACCACCAACAGACACCTTTAATACAAATTCAATGAGCAGCAAAGAACAATAGGAACAAGTGGGTTCCAGGAAGCTGAATCAACATTATTGTGTAACATTAATTATGAAGTGTAATAATAAAAGCATGCAAGTGTTAGTTGCTAGCACAGCTCCCAAATCTTGAAGCCCTGACACCTAAAAACTTCTGTGCATCGTGTGGAGTCTCTTAGGGGAGAGCATCTGTTAATTCATCAGGGAAACCTGTATCTTTTAAATACATGCATTCCCAGCAGCTCACAAAGAGAGAAACTGATTTCAAAAGCAAAAAGAGGTGATACCTTTATAGACTACTAAAAAATAATAATGCAATAAACAAGAACTTAAAAGTCCAAAACTTAAAGTCCAAAAGTACATGGCAAGATAGATATTCCAGGCAATTTGCTCTTAGATGTTAAGTAGTCCATGGCATGCCAGGTTTTGCCAAAGGGGCAAAAAGGAGGCGCAGAAAAACCCTAAGGCTGTGAGTTGTGCATTGTTGTGCCATATACAAACAATCTTCCAGAACCCAGATTTTGTTTTCTTCCCACCATGTAATTTTGAATGGAAAGTTCTAGAGTGTCAAATGGCAGTGGGGGACAGGGTGCCCGTTCTGTTGTGACCCATAACAATAAAATAATTTGCATAATGTGCAACCACAGGGAACTAGATTTGGAGGACTAGAATATGGCAGCGGCATATGTGGTAGAATGAGGAGAAACTCCTGGGGTCTTCTAAGGGTTGCTGGATAGCTCAGTGGTTTAGGTATCCAGCTATGGAGTCAACTTTTGGGAGTTTGCTTTCCTACGGCACCTCATTGACAGGAGCTGGGCCCTTCCAGCTCTGCAGTTCTAAGATGGAAGGTGAGAAAAGAAAGGGCGGGCGAGGAAGCTGAGGGGCACTAGAGGTGTAAACATTCCAGAAATTTTGAAGCTCAGAAAAAAACTGGTCTCCCCCTGCCAAAAAAACAACAAAAAATTCTTGGGAAAAAATTAGCAAATGCTACATTAGCACATACACACACCCTTTACAGCTTGAAAGTCATTCTGTTACTTTTAGGAACATACAATATGACTATGGACAATTTGACTTGGCATACAAGTATCACAACTAGCACGCTAAAATATAGTGTATCAAAACAATTATTACAAACAGAATTTACTTTTTAAATATTTATTTCTACAGTAATTGTAAGCAACGAATGGAGTAACTATCTCCTGAACTGTTTACTAGTTTATGTGGAACAAAAAAAGACCCTCTACAAAATAATGTTTAAAAATCCAGAATTAACAATTATTCATATTCCCTCTCCATAATATTATATAAAAATAAAATAAAAACCTTATTCTCATAAAAAGAATTGAAGAAAAGGGTAAATGCATAGAGGGGAGAGGGAAGACAGAGGCCATGGAAGCCTTCTTTGCTATGACGAGGTTGTTCCAGAGACTTTGTGTTTATAATCACTTATAACTTTGTGCTTATATCTACTCTTGTGCAATTACATTGACTCTATGTTATCAATGTTAGTTTCCATCCCTCATAATTTTTAGATGGTGTACCATATGCGATTACAGGGACTTTTAACTTTTTTTCTTTACCTGCTTGCGTTTTCTTAAGGCTTTAATGTTGTCTATTAATGCTGTAAGGTGTCCCTCAATTTCCTGTTCTCAAAACCTGAACATGTCTTAACTCTGCTGGACTGTCTCTCATTGCTGTAAGCCACCTTGGGTCCTTTTCCAAGGAGAAGGGCGAGGTAAAATATATAAAATTGATACATTTTTTTAGAAATGATTTGGAAAATATTTGAACACCCTGTCTTAAAATATTTTAAACATCATGTTAAAATAAAACATTCCATAATCGTTTTTTTTCTTTTTTCAATTTTGCCCCCTTTTTTTTTTGAAGAAAAATCAAAATGGCTTCAGGGAAAAACTGGGGGGGGAAAGTTTCCCCCCCAAATTGTTTTGGTTCCCCCCCAAGCCTTCACATCTCTAGGGACAAAGCAGGGGGAGATTAAAAAAAGACTCGAGGAAGGTCCTGTGACCCGTTTGACATATGTAAAGCTAGTCTAGGCTGAAATGTAGGAAGGTGGACGTAGATGGACCTTTAAGAAAGAAAAGCAGGGCAAAAGGACAGAAGAGAAACAATGCTGGGGGTGGGACAAGAAAAGTATTTCAAGGCCAATATGGTCAAGTTGAACATGCAACAGGACAGAAGGAAACAATGATAAGCACACACTAACACATACGATATAATTTTGGGGAAACAGTAGATGTGCTATGGCAGAGGCAGGATTAACAATTCTTATTCTGGATGAAGCCAGGTATCTTTGCACTAGTAAATACAAAAAACATGATTGCTCATCTTTCTGTTAAAGGAACTATCAATCAGCTTAGCCTATTTTGAAATACAAAGGCAAAATCAGGGAGGATAAAAATCAATAAAATAAGAATACTGCTTTAAACAATGAATACAGTATTAGAATTCAGGCTGACTTGTTTTTGTTTATTTTTAAAAAATGCATGTTACACTCCTATAATTGGCACTGCATATTATTTCAGATAGCAGGGTAAAACAAAACTTGCAAGTTCTCCCTATCAGTACAATTAATCTTCAACAGGTGTTCAGTTAAAGCATCTGTAGGTGCACAAAATTCAGTTCAAGCAGTTTGCAGTGGCCGCCTCTGTCTACAAACAAGGTGTAACCTTAAACAGAATTTAGAATTACCATAAAAACATAAGAACATAAGAAGAGCCATGCTGGATCAGGCCAACGGCCCGTCTAGTCCAGCTTCCTGTATCTCACAGTGGCCCCACCAGATGTGTTTGGGAGCACATGAGACTAGATACAGTTAATACCTTAGATAAAGAATGCCTCGGATAACAAATTTTTCGGATAACAAATGGAAATTTCCAGGTATAGGGCTGCCTCGGATAAGCAAATGTTCCCTATGGGTTGCCTCGGATAACAAATGTTTCATAATGCCTTGCAAAAAATGTGTACCCTGCATGCATTGCAGGATGCATAGTTTGTGGAGGGGTGGGATGAGTTAGAGCATTTTTTCATGGTATTTTGGAGCCATTCTGGACATGTTTTGCTGAGGGATTTGGACCTTTTGAATTTGGTAACATAGGGAGCTAGCTTTTATTAATCTTTGCACTGCTCTTCTTTGCGTTTTTGGCTGGAAGAGGCTGGGGTAGTCTTGCTGGTTTCATTTCTCCGTGTTTGCAGCATTTTTTCATTGCTTTGCAGGCAAAAATGGGCCGGATTTTTCTTCCTGCTTATGTTTGTTGTTTGCATTTTTCCCCATTGCACTTTGGGTGGGAACAGGCTGGGGTAATCTTGCTGGTTTCTCTTATCCATGTTTGCATTGCAGTGTTCCAGCACTGCAAGCCTTTAAAGTACATTTTATAAATTGGTCTGGAACCACCACCACCCAGCTTTTTTGCCTTTTTTTCAGACCTCCAGAATGGATTAATCGGTTTCCCATTCATTTCAAAGGGAAACCACATTTCGGATAACAAATTTTTCGGATAACAAATTGCCTCTGAGAATAAATTAAATTTGTTATCAGAGGTACGACTGTATCTGTCTCCTGATACCACTCCCCTGCATCTGGCCCTTGAAGTACCCCGGTTTTAAGCCTGGAGATTACACATCTCCATCATGGTTTGTAACCTGTGATGGACTTTTCCTCCAGGAATCTGTCCAATCCCCTTTTGAAGGCATCCAGGCCAAATGCCATCACCACATCCTGTGGCAGGGAGTTCCACAGACTAACAACGCGCTGGATGAAAAAATATTTTCTTTTGTCTGTTCTTACTCTCCCAGCCCTCAGTTTGAGTGTATGTTCCCTAGTTCTGGTATTTTGTGAGAGGGAGAAGAGCTTCCCTCTATCCACTTTACTCATGCCCTGCATTATTTTGTACATCTCAGTCATATCCCCCCTCAGGTGCCTTTTTTCCAGACTAAAGAGCCCCAAATGTTTTAGCCTTTCCTCATAAGGGAGGTGCCCCAGACCAGTAATCATTTTAGTCGCTCTCTTTTGCACCTTTTCCAGTTCCACTATGTCTTTCTTGAGATGCGGTGACCAGAATTGTACACAATACTCCAGGTGCGGCCTTACTATTGTTTTGTATAATGGCATTATAATGTTGGCTGTTTTATTTTCAATCCCCTTTTTGATAATCCCTAGCATGGAATTGACCTTCTTCACCGCCGCCACACATTGGGTAGACACCTTCATGGAGCTGTCCACCAACACACCAAGATCTCTTTCCTGTACCGTCACGGATAACTCAGAGCCCATGAGTTGATAGATAAAGTTTTTATTTTTTGCCCCAATATAAATTACTTTACATTTGGCTACATTAAAACGCATTTGCCATTTCGCATCCCATTCCCCCAGTTTGGAGAGATCCTTCTGGAGCTCTTCACAATCTTTTCTGGTTTTTACCACACGGAAAAGTTTTGTGTCATCTGCAAACTTGGCCACCTCACTGTTTATCCCTGTCTCCAGGTCATTTATGAACAAATTGAAAAGCACCGGTCCCAGGACAGATCCCTGGGGCACACCACTTTTCACTTCTCTCCATTGTGAAAATTTCCCATTGACACCTACTCTTTGTTTCCTGCATCTCAACCAGTTCTCAATCCAAAAGAGGACCTGCCCTCTTATCCCGACTGTGCAATTTTCTCAGCAGCCTTTGGTGAGGGACTGTGTCAAAAGCTTTCTGAAAATCCAGATAGACTATATCCACTGGTTCACCCAAATCCACATGCTTGTTGACCTTTTCAAAAAATTCTTAAAAGATTTGTCAGACAAGACTTACCCTTACAGAAGCCATGCTGATTTTCTCTCAGCAAGGTTTGTTCTTCTATGTGTTTTAAGATTTTCTCTTGGATGAGGCTTTCCACCATCTTCCCTGGGACAGATGTAAGGCTAACTGGCCTGTAGTTTTCCGGGTCCCCCCTCCTTCCTTTTTTAAAAAACTGGTGTGACATCCGCTAACCTCCAGTCCTCCGGCACTGTGGCCGTTTTAAGAGACAATTTGCATATTACCGTTAAGAGATCTGCAATTTCATTTCTCACTTCCCGAATAACCCTTGGGTGGATGCCATCTGGGCCCAGTGACTTGTTAATCTTCAATTTATCAATTAGTCCTAAAACATCCTCTCTTTTAACCTGTATTTGATTTAATTCTTTAGTCAAGAGGGGCGGTTCAGGCAGCGGAATCTGCTCAAGGTCTTCTGTCGTGAAGACAGATTCAAAGAACTCATTTAATTTCTCTGCAATTTCCAAGTCCTCCTTAACCTCCCCTTTTCCTCCCTCACCATCCAGAGGGGGCCAACTGGTTCTCTGGCAGGTTTTCTACTTCTAACATATTTAAAGAAGCTTTTATTATTAGCCTTTATATTGCTAGCCATGCGTTCCTCAAAATCTTTCTTTGCCTCTCTTATCATCTTCTTACATTTCTTTTGCCAGAGTTTGTGTTTCTTTTTATTTTCCTCATTTGGGGAGGATTTCCATTTACAGAAAGACCTCTCCTTGTGCTTTAGAGCGGTGGTCCCCCCACCCCCGGGTCCGCAACCTGCTGGTCTGTGGACCGGTTGGCACCGGGCCGCCAGGGACCAGCTCCTTTTCCTCCGCCGCCCTCCTCCTCCTCCTCTTCTCTCCCGCGGGCGGCCGGTGGAGGAGGAAGGCTGGAGGAGCGCAGGAGAAGCCGCCGCCTTTGCCTTTGCCTTTGCCTCCCTCCTCTGCCCGCCGCCGCCGCCGCCGCCAGCGGCGCATCCTCCTTTTCCTCCGCCCTCCTCCTCCTCGCCCTCCACCACCACCACCAGCAGCCACGGCGGCGGCGGCGCATCCTCCTCCTCCTCCTCTTCTCTCCCACGGGCAGCCAATGGAAGAAGAAGGCTGGAGGGCGCGCGGGGGCCGGCGGGGAGGAGGGGGCGCGCGCGGGAGGCGCGAGGAACGGGGGAGGGACGAGGGAAGCCCCCGCCAGGCCCCGCTGGAGGAGAGGAGAGGAGAGGCCGGGGTGGGGGGCCGGGAGCCGGAACACCGCCGCCGCCACCACCGCTCCGCTGGGAGAGGGAGAAGGAAGGAAGGAGCGGCCGCTCCCGTCCCCTGCCCCCCCCACACACAGAGAGGCCAGGCCCCCCGAGCCCCCCCAACCGGAGTGTGCGTGCGCTGGCCGTCCGTCCGTCCGGCCAGCGCAGAGACGCCGGCCCCCCCACCGGCCTCCCTCCCCGCCTGCCCGAAGGCCGCAGCCGGAGGCAAGGCGACGCGGCGGCGGCTCCAGCCCGAGGGCGCCACCGGGACCGCCGAGCCGCCGCTGGCGGCGGCGCAGAGACCACCCACCAAGTCGGGCGGCAGCGGCGGCGGCGGCCGAACCCGGGCGGCTGCCGTGGCCACCGCGCCCGCAGACAGGAGGAGGAGGCGGGGGCCCGCCCGCCCAGGAGCCCCGGGCTCCCCCCCACCCCGCCCATGTGCGGGGGGGGGGGGGAGCGGCACGCCCGACGCCCCCAGCCGGCGAGCGCCGCCGCCGCCACTCCCGTGGCCCCCCACAAGGCACACACGCCAAGCCCCCCACCGCTCCCCCCCCATCCCCCCCCCCCCCCCCCCCACACACACACCCTCCCCTGCCCCCCCCCGACCCCCCCATGTCCCCTCCCCCCCCCCCCCCCCAGCCCAGGGCCACGGAAAAATCATCAAACATTTACCGGTCCGTGGGGACAAAAAGGTTGGGGAGCACTGCTTTAGAGCCTCTCTAACTCCATAGTTCACAGAAACTATTTTCATAGTTCACAGAAAATAAATAAAGCAAATTTGGCTATAATAACTTAAATTGGATTTTTACCTTTCTGTTGGCTCCCACCCTGGCATCTATATAAAAAGAGAACTACTGTTAAAGAAGATTCCCCCCCCACACACACAAGCTGAAAATGTATTTAACAGGAAAAAAAAGAAAAAGTTCAACTTGTTTGGGGAGCTTGGGAAAGAATTATTCCACGCTCTCTCCACCATGTGACCAGTTTTTATTTGTTTAATGTGAGGAGGGATTTTCTGCTTCATTCTGTGAAGAAAAGCTCAACATTAACAAATGGCTCTTTTGTTTTTGTTTCTTTTTTTAAATTGTAGTCACCAGTCATGCCAAAACATTTTTTATGTTTCCCACCAGCAACACTGACCTGTGCCAGCACAGCCCTGGGAAAATATGGTATATGAAAAGAAGAAAAAGCTCATTGTTGCTACAGAACCAGCTGAGGGTGCATAAAAACTTCAGCTGACCGCACAAAGCCGTGAAAATATCTCTAACAGCCACGAGGGGTCTGAAGCATACCAAAATCGAAGACATTTTTGAGGCAGAAGTAAAGAAAGTCTAATTGTGACTTACCCGGTCAAAAGAGTTCAATAGCTAAATTAAAACAAGCGAGAATTCAGCCAAGATATCGTTAACACTTACAGTATAACCACAGGAGAGACAGCCCATGGGATATACTATCATGTCACAAGACTCCAATTCCAGATTTTTACCACAGATAAATGCTCATTAACCATTTGCCATCATGAGAGGCCCATGTGGATTTTGCAGAGGTGATGGCAAGAAGCTTGAATCCTGCTCCACAAAGATAGCAAACATTTCCCCAAATTTTCGGGATAAGAAAACTGTTGTTAGCAGTAATGGTGATGACACAAGCGTGTTTCATTTTCCTTGGGAGTATTTTATGCACCAAGGAGCTCACATTTCTAACTACACATATTGCCAGGAAATAGAAACAGAGAAGACCTGTTGTGGGACGGTGGGGTGGGGAAGAAATAACCTAACATAATTTATGACTTTAGATGCCTTGTTGAGATTCATTTTTAAAAAGTATTGATAACAGTGATTCCTAACCTTTTATAACACATCCTCTGTTTGTTACCCTTTCCAAACCTACCTACTTCAATGATATTTACCTGAAATTTTAAAAACTGCCTTGGGTCCTTTTTAAAGAAAAAGGTGGGATAAAATATTTTGATAAATAATTATAAATAAATGACACTGCAGGTTCTAGAAAATAGGTTCACTACTGGGAGTGTCATATGCCATCAGGTTAGAACTGACTTACAACAACCCTAACAGGCTCACTTTCAAGGTAGTGAGATATTTAAGGAGGGTTCCCCCCCCCCCCCGATTCCACCTGTACCCCTGGTGAGTTTCATGTCCATGCAAGGATTTGAACCCAGGTCTCTTGAGTCCTAGTACTTTATTCTACCTGCTACACTATACCGGATACCATGCCTCCTCTAATATCCTGATGCATCCCCCAGAGGAGCACAGGCCTCCAGCTGCGAACCAATGGTACAGAAAACAAATACCAATAAGCAAGGAGATCAATGTTTGTTACACACAATAAGGGTGTTGTTTTTTTTAAAAAAAGAAACAAAGATCAGTTTGCAGTCTTTGTGGCGTCAATTCAGACTACTTTGACAATGCTGAAAAGCAATTAACAAGATCAAAGATCTGTAAGTCAAGATCCATGAACAAAACCAGATCCTTGGGGATGTTGGTGCGAGGCCAATCCAGAGATGGTAGAGCAGTGATAGGAGGGACATCCCTGCAGCGGTTGAGTCTACCCAGAGAGCTGCCTGTAGTGTACGAAATGCCAAGTGATATTTCGTCAAGGCCAAGCATACACACCCAAGAAAGATGATCCACTGGGAATGCAATTACCCTTTTCTGCCAACTTTGAAGACACTTTTAAAAATCATATGTTCCATAGCTTAACAGAGTGCAATACAGCAAGCTATTACAATCCAGGCATGCTACTCACTTCAACTAAGCCAAGCCACTTGTGGACCACTGCAGACTCTTTAGAAACTGCAGGCGTGGCAAAGACAGAGCTCCAATCCTCCTGCTAGGCCACACAAACCATTAGAGAAAAGTAGTAACATATGTTAAGCCAGTTAAAATCAATTTCTCCCCTAACAGATACAATTTCAGCTGTCCAGCCTTACGTAAAGCACATACCTAAGCGTGCAGCACTGTCATTGTGTGGTTTCCAAAGCTGGAATTGTAGGCTTAGAAAAGATGAAAGGTTTAAACTGAAGGAAATTGGGAGTTTTCGTTGCCAAAAAAGCTGAGATGGAGAGCCTTGGGCATTCTGGCAACGTTCAGGGACCCAGCAGGCCATTTTACTTTGTCCAGAGGTTTCTTAAACTGAAGTGTGTCCTTATGGATCCCCTTCCCCCAATCCACTGCCACATCCTCACCAAACATTTTTGCTGCTGTGATCCTATGTTCAGTTAGCTTTTCCCATCTCACAAGCCCCTTGATCACACTTCTGGAAGCATGGAAAAGTTTCTTTTTGGGACCAGAAGAATAGTAGGAGTGGTAATCCCACAAAGTAATTTTCTGAAGCCTTTCTACTCCCAATTTACTGAATTTCTTATGCCCCTCATCTCTAGCTATAATGAACACAACTTACGGTCCTTCTAAATTTTCCAAAACATTGCAATCAGGTTTTAACCTCTGTCACAAGCAACCCTTGAAGATTAGGTTGGATGCAACACATCATTGTTTAGAGCAGTTATATCCAGAATCAAAGCAGTCATGATGATGTCCAGCCTCAAGTAGGAATGGAAGCGCGCGTGCGCGTGCGCGTGCGCACACACACACACACACACACACACACACACACACACACACACACACACACACACACACACACACACACACACACAGAGAGAGAGAGAGAGAGAGAGAGAGAGAGAGAGAGAGAGAGAGAGAGAGAGAGAGAGAGAGTGTGTAGTCGCCCACACAATGCAATTCATATACTGTATTACAGTCTCAGTATATCACGTTTTTTTTTCTTGAGAGAAGCACACTTCCAAAGAATAACTGTTAACCTCTCCTGGCACTTCTGCATACAGACCTTGGGCTGATCCTGGCAACGTGCACCACCAGCAGCAGCCCCAGATCTGCTTACTGAGGTGTCAGGAGGAAGTTAAAAGTCTCTCTTTGGAAGTGCACGCCAGCAGGAGCAACCCAAAGTCAGTGTGCTGAAACATCTGCATTTTGCTGATTTTCCTTTATCACGGGTGGGTCAGGCACCTTACTCCCATGATAAATGGGGGAGTACACCCGATCCACAGGGTGCTACACAGTCAGGAAAGTCAGGATCGAAGCCACCACCCACATTTAAAGGGCTCTGTGCACTGAGCCCGAGCGAAGCGAAGGCAGCATTGTGTGCTTGCAATCTACTGGCTTCCTTTTGCCAGCCCCTTCATGAATGGAGAGGCTGGTGAAAGGAAAGGCAGCACCTTGCAAGCACGCAATGTGCTGCCTCCGGTTCGCCTTGGGCTCCATGTACAGAGCCCTTTAAAGGGATCCATGCACAGAGCCTGGAGAAAGGAAGGCAGTGCCTTGTGTGCTTGCAAGCTGCTGCCTTCCTTTCATCAGGTTCTGTGCACAGGATGGCTGCCCCAATGAAGGAAGGGGACAAGCAGGCAAGTCACACCTCACCTGCTCCCCCCTCCTGGGTTGGGGCAGCCAGCAAAAGAGGGCAAAGCTTTTTGCGTGCCCCAAAGGGGAAAAGCTCCCCTCCTTTGCTGGGTTGGGGATAAACCCCCTCAATCAACCACCTCCAGAATGGATTAATTTGGTTTTTAATGCATTCCTATGGGAAACAGTGCCTCTTAAGATGAATTTTTCATAAAACGAATGGACCCCTGGAACCAATTAAATTTGTCTTAGGAGGCACCACTACACACACACAGTTCACTGAAAATATTAGTAAAATGTCCCCTTTTTGAAGGACTGCCCCCCTTTACGTTTTTAAAGCAAGTCTGTTTTTATTCTTTAAAGAAATGCTGTCTTTCAAAGAAATCCTGTTTCAGTGACCTTTACATGCCCTACAGTTGTTCTCTATTAAAATGTTGCAACAGGGTATCTGTTTTGCAAAGCTCTTGCTGATAAGCCTCATCCTCCATCCAATTTTGTTCCTGGTTATAACAAAATCACTGTTTTTCACATATGAAAGGCCTTTTTTCAAGATCAATATTTCAGTCCCTACAGTCTGAATTCTTTCCAAATAATAAAAATAGTAATACTGTAATAAAAAGGTGAGCCCAACCATTCCCTTTCAAAGGAATCTGGGGATGTTTAGGATCACCTATTTCTGAATGGGGGGAGCAATTTTACTTTTAAATCATAACTCAAAAGCTTCCCCCAAATTTGGCACATAGCAAGAGCTGATTGATTACCACAACTGTACCAAATTTGGTGCTACTTTGAAGTCCACTTTAAGAGTGATACAGTTTTGTTTGGGCTGATCTTATTCATAGGGTTGTGTTATTGAACACTGATTTGCTCTGCCAGCACAAGAGTGCAGTAGTAATAATTTGCATGAATTGCTACATTTGCTTCAAAGTAATAAGACTGCTTCTGATCCACTCAGCATGCTTTTCCAGTCTTCTTTCACAACCATTTATATTACTAGTTGCTGATCTTTGATGTTGCCCTATAAACTGATAATAACATAGAAATAAAGAAGCATACTGGACATAAATACTCAAAAATACACTTGTTGAGTTGCAGAAATGAAGACAATTAAGTTATAAAAAACAGTATGAAGCAAAGAACCAGAGAGTTACCAGTAATGGGGATACCTGTGTAACAAGTTAGTGACTAAGTGGGTTGGTATAAAAATGCCATGAATAAATAAAATAAGAGCATGACCAAGCTAAATTTCAAAGATAGCATTACAAGTGGGAACAGACCTACTTCATTTGTGTAATGCTAATATTTTCTAGTCATATTCTAAATCTACGTTTTGAAATGGCATTTTAGCCAGAGGTATTTTGATAAGAATGTTTCATATTTTAATGGCACCCTGTTATCAGTGCTAAGGGTTCATCCAAGTAGCAAATAGTAACAATCAACACAAGTTACTTTTAAACACTGTAACAATTACAGCTTTTGTGAAAAATGTCATAATGTCAAAAGCAACTAAAATCATGGCTTTTTCAATAGGCCTTTCTTGACCAACCTGAACTTGAAATTTCTGGCAGACTAAATTCTTGCCACCCTCGTAACTGTACTTTAACTGTAATATTGTTGTAGTTGGTGGTTTTTTCTTTCTTTGTTCTCATTTGCTACATATATTTTTTGTCATATTAATTGTGGTTATTTTATATTATATTGTTTTATTAGTTCTGAATGCTGTAAGCCGCTCAGAGTGGTCTTTTAGGCCAGATGGGCTGGATATATATAATAAATACATAAATAAATTATGTTAATTAATTGTTTTGAGTAAGTATGTTTGCATGCTGGCAAAGAAAATTAAAGAAAATGTAGTAGCCATCTGTATTTTATAGAGCACTAACATTTGTGTTGGGCAGAAATAAGACAAGGACTCAAAAATGTGATCACTCTGATTGGACCAGATTCTTGTTTTTAAGGGTTACAATTCCTAGTCGTTGTGTTTATGTAAGGAGGGGAAACTGGAATTGTGTGGAGAGGTTTAATGCATGTAGAAATTTCTGTTTGTAAGGAAACAGTTTAGTTTGATCTGCATACTTCTTGCTTTGTCCCTCTGCCTCAACCTATCTACTGCTTACTTTCCCATCCCAATTCTTCCTTGCTAGTATACTTTCAATCTCATTGCAGTCTCAAGAGCCACATATGCCTCTAATTTACTAAGGTGCCATTCAGTAAGACTCAGTCACCAGGCTTTCCTCTCTTCTTGCCTTCAACTACAGTGGCATCTCAACTTACAAATTCAATCCATTCTGAATGCATGCTCTTAAGTCAAACTACTCTTAAGTCAGGGTACCTATCTAAAAAATTGAAAAAATAAGTTTAAAAAAATGTAAAAAAGCAAAAAAAAAAAAAGCAAGTCGAGCGGACCATATCTAAAATTTGTAAGGCGGCAGTTTAAAACACCAACAGTTTTCCACTCTTAAGTCAAAAATGCTCATAAGTCGAACTGGTCTTAAGTCGGGGTACCACTGTATTTGCTTCCCATGGCGATTGGCAATATGTAGCTTTTCAGGAGAACTGGAGAACTCCCCGCCTGAAAACCGTGGACTGCCTACCAAAAAATAGCCACAGATAATGGAGAGTAAACACACTTGCTACCACGCTCAACACTTTTGTGTTCTGCAAATTGTGTTCCCTTTTGCTCTATTGGAAGAAGGCATAAACAGCTCATTTCAGGCGAGGCTGCAGCTTCAACTCTGTGTAAGACCATAGAGAGCCTTGCACAAAACACCTTCTAGCCTCAGCTTGTTTAAACACAGTTAAGACAACAGCTCTCCTCCTGCTTCCTTTGGAGCAGCAAGAATCTCGTCTAGCTCCACTCCCTGCGCTTGAAAGCATGTCTGTTCAAGCCCATGTTCGACACAGCCTGCTTTTTTAAAAATGGTATATACTTCATTAATAGCCTGATGAGTGCCAACTAGTTGACTTATCCCAACCCACCAGCTCCAGCCGCCGGAGGCTCAAGAGTCATCACATTGTGCAAATTATTACAGCTTTCTTTTTTATTTACACAAGTTTAAGAATTACGTAAGAAACTATAAGATCACCTACACACACTGCAAGGGGAGTTCCATCTTACCGGGTTGTATTCCTGGTAAGATGTTTTCTCACATTACATTACACTAGAACCCATTGTCAAAAGCTCATAGATCATAGGGCAATGTGTAGCCTGTGTACTGTAATTAAAACTGTAAACCACCCAGAGACTACTTGAAGAGGTATGGGGCGGTATATATGCAGAAGCACTCTGCTTTATAGACATCACAGACACCCAAAGGAATCTTTGTATATAAGCAAGCCACAGTTTTCACATTCCCTGACCAGTTGCATTATTTACGCATATTTATTGAGAAGCCATAATAGCCAAAAAAGCAGTTCAGGTTGTTAAAGAGTTCCACATATTTTTCCAGACACACAGAAGACAACATGATGAAGTAAAAAAATCAGTTGAGACGCAAACCAACAGTTTCTCTTGATTTATGAAGGCTTGCTGTGACAACCCTTGAGACAACTTTTTCTAAATCTTTCAGCAGGGATAACTGTTTTGGACAAAACATTAACCAAGGTTGGGTGCTTCTACATAAAGGTAGAAGTTTAGGGTGGATAAAAATAAATGAGTAAAAAAGAAGATTTATCAATATTTTATATTAATTTTTAAAAATGTTTATATTAAAAATTTTTAAAATTTAAATGATTTAAATCAAATTGATTCAAGTCTAATCCACACTGAGCTAAAGCAAACAGAGTTAATGACATATTCTCGGTTTCCTGAATCTTGGGCAGAATTTAACAAAACACTACTATAATACTACTACACATTATAATCTGAATGTTGACTTGTACATATTCAGGTGTTTCCAAAATATATGAAATCATTTTTTTCTGGTCAAACTTGTGTTGAGTAGTTGACATGGTGGAAGTGGAATGTAATTCTGGTTATAATCCCAACAATGCTAAAACAAGGCACTTCTAGTGATCTACTGAAAGACAGCTCCACAAAGTATGCTTTCATCCTTATCTTTAGAAAGCAACCTACACAGATTAAATTGCAGTTTTCTTTTGCTTACTACTGGCTTATCCTGAGGACCCTGTATTGCATTGTTTATAATCTGCTGCAATCCCTACCCGTACTTCCCCCAGCCCTGCCAAAACGTAGGGCTGTTAGTCCTTAAGTCAGAACAGGAGCCACATTTGGCAATCCTTTTATTAGGACCAGTTAAAATGCCACAGAAGCATGCAAGCTTTCACACTCTCCAGACCTCTTCATCAAGTCAAGTGATTAAAAAAACAACAGACCATTCAAACAAAATACCAGCTCTTAACAGCCATGAGATCTGCAGGCTGCTGGTTGCCACGAAATCTACAGATAAACGTGCTTCCAAGAGACAGACTACAGAGCAGGGTTGAGGCAAGTCTCAAGTCCACGCTCCCACCTATTGGACTGTGCCAGGCCTGCAATTGGCTGGAAATAGCAATACTTTGACAAACAGAGCAACAAAACAAACCAGGAAATGCCTAAATTGGCACGTCCAGGTTTGGGGGAAACTCCTGAGGATGCCAGCCTGCTCCGAGCCATTTCGTGTGTGTCCTATGCCATCCAATGAGAACCAACCTGGAGACACCCTAATAGGGTTTCATGGAAAATGAGACAATGGAGGAGTGGTTTTACCAGTTTCATCCTACCCCCCATCTTGAATTTCCATGGCTGAGCAGGGTTTCAGACCCAGGTCACCTGAATTTAGGTCCATCACTCTGTGCATTATGGGATACTTGATATGTATATCACCATATACACTGGGATGAAATATCAATGGCCACCATCAAATTCTGAAAACACAAGAGTGGCTATAAGTCAGAAATAAAGATAAAAATGTAGGATTTGGAAGAGATTGACTTGTGAGTGTATGCAAGCGTATCAGGCAAAACCCAAAGGACAACAATGATGACAACAGCTACAATTACTGTACTTCAAAATATAAAGAAAGACAAGTCCATGAAAGTTCACTTTAGGATAGATAGATAGATAGATAGATATAGATATAGATAGATAGATAGATAGATATAGATATAGATATAGATATAGTGGACGCTTGTATAACAAACAGTTTGTATATGTACAACATAAATTCCAGAGATAGGGAATATTTGCTTAACAGAATCACCTATGGGGAGAATCTGTACAACATAAAAATTGTCGCAATTAGGGATTATTTTGCTTTCAATGTATTCCTAAGGGAAATCTGTATAAAGGAAAATTTGTTTAACATAATTTCAGTTGGAATGAATTAATTCCTTTATACATTGCACCACTGTATAATTATTATAATTTTTCCTTTCTGTTTTGTCAAACAAAGAATAGGGGGCGACCATTAGGTTCCAGGGTTGGAACCAGCTGCTCTGTGGTAGGAAATTCCATTTAGTGACATGAACATATATCATGAAGTCTGCAGACCTGAATGTTCTGTTCTGGATAGGAGTGCACTCCCTGTCCTCTGAAGGATTGGATTTACAGCTTGGGATGCTCTTGGCCTCAGCACTGCTTTTATAAAACCAGGTATCCACTGCAGCCAGCACTTCTTTGGCTGGTGTGACAGCTGCACTCCTTCCTAGGGAAGCCAGATGCGGCTTCTGTGATCCATGGCTGCAGATCAGACTACTATATATCACGGTCGAGTTCAGTGGTTCTCAAACCTGATGTCTGAGATCCTGACTACAGCTCCCAGAAATCCTAGCTACCACAGGTAGTGGTGAAGGCCTCTGGGAGTTTTAGTTCAAGTTTGAGTACCACTAATGTAGGTGGGCCTCATTTTGTCAAATGCTGGGAAGCTACCATTTAGTACAGCACAATGGGCTGCCTGATGCACACATGATAAAAACACCAGACTTGAATTGATTGCATTCACCAAGTTCAAGGTGTTGATTTTGATCTATAAAACTCAAAACAGCTTGTGATCTCTCTTTTAGGCATCTACCCAGAACTGACATCTTCAAAAGAGATTTAAAAAGGCAGGTTCATGAATACATGAAACAAGGTTTTCTCTCCTGACCTTTCAAAAGATGGCTAAATCTCTACTGTTTCAAACGGCCATGGGTGTCTGTAAGCCTATTTGTTTTTATAAGGTCTAACCCAACATTTAAATCAGTTTTGTATGCATTTTGAAATCTATTTTTAATGCTTTTGAGGTATCAAAAACCAGATGGGAGGCCGCTCAGCAGGAAGGCAATAAATGAACACTTTGAATAAATGAACACACACAACCTATGGAGTTTTGTGAGTCACTTGACAGCCTTCATTCAGGTCATGCCATATAAGGAATACACAGGAGAGAATGGATGTACCTGATGCTCTGCACTAATAAACTAAACTAAACTAAAACAAAATAAAAGACTGCAGAGGATTCTAGAAGTTGCAGTTTACAAAAAGAGAGGTACTTTCCCAGTCTCTACTAAATGGGTTTAGGCAGGGTAGATAAAAAAAATCAATTTTTATTAAAAAAAAGATTTAACCATAATTTAATATTTTTAAAATCATTTTTATTTAAATAATTTAAAAATCAGATTTTTCAAAATATGCCAGCTTTGTTTCTACAAACATACTCCCCGACACTTATCTCAAATTACTACTCATACTATATACACCAGCAACTTTATCTGAATATAGGATATTACTCTTAATGCCTATATAAAGGAAGGGCCAAATATAAATTTTAAGGCTCAGAAACAAGCTCATTAAAACTGCTGCAGAAATCTTTCAAAATCCTATAGGAGCTTCAATATGTTGTTTACTAGCTATTTTAATCTGTGGAGAAATTGTTAATTAAACAACAACTGTCAGAAGACAATAACCATAAAAACCTCATACAGTACATATCCATATTCCCTTACATAAAAAATAAGACCATTTGCTTACTAGAGAATACCCTTTCAAAGCCTAATTAAGCTAAGTAGATGGTAAGAATAAGATCTTCATGATTATACATATAAACAGAAACTGAACAAGCTACCATGTTGAGCAGCGTTACGTGTTTTCCTCTTAAGATCAAAGCTTAGAAGAGTTACACCAAGAATCCCCAAGCCAGCATGGCCAGGAGTTAGAAGTCCAGAAAACTAGCATTTCCAATGTAGTTTAAAAGCAAAGATACTAGATTCCCCCCTCGCCCCAAAAATCAAACTTGGTGGGGGAATCTATGGCTCACTGCCAGTCTTGCTAACACTTTTCCACAGCTGGCTGCAACCCAAGTCTACTTTAAACTAGCACAGCAGGTGGCTTTCTCCACAGAAATATTTGCTTTAAAACTTAAAGGCGAAGAGCCCACCTTGTTATCTTTTTACTCCCCACAAAACGAGAGGGAAACACCCATGACTCAAGACAAACACACTGAGCTGAATCTGAAGCAGTGGGGACATGACATTTATCAGTTTCTCTGACAGGAAAATGTAACATGGCATGGCCTCATAAAGCCATGCTGAGAAGAACGGAAAGGATTTAGCTCCAACGCAAACTTCTAATTGGCACTGCTTCCAAGAGATTCCCCCATTTTGTGGAGAAAGTGTCCAAGGCTAACTAAACAGTGCAGGCAATTATTGGAGAGTCTGCTATACATTCTTCAGGCCTTATGCCTGTTGACACAGGTATGCATGGCTGTTGACATTGTGGGCTACAAAGTGGACAAAGCCGTTTTCGTTCATTCTCTCAAGAAAAAGAAGTCCAGTTGCCAGGACTCAACTTCCAGATTAACTCACCTGGATGACTGAGAGTCTTCACAAACTACAGCACTTGTAACAAATGCTCTGACTGACACTGTTTATCAGAAAATTAAAAGATCCTAGGAGGATGACTGATTGCAAGCACAATGAGCTCTAGGGCAATTCTAAGTTATTTCATAACAGCCTAATCCAGTGTTGGTGAACCTATCGCATGGGTACCAAAGGTGGCCACTCAGAGCCCTTTCTGTGGGCACCCACCATCGTCCCTTCACAGCCACCTGTATTCAGGTTAAAGTGCTGTATTGACACTTTGTGAAAAATTAGTGGGTTTTGAATCGCAGTTTGGGTACTTGGTCTCTAAAAGCTTTGCCATCACTGGCCTAACCTATGTTTTTCTGACTTACCTTACAGCCACCCTGCCTGAGGCTGAGAGCTGGCGACATGCCAGAAGCCATCCACTGGAGCATATAATGCCAAAATCATGCAATATCTTCCCATACACTATGCTGGGATCACACTACACTTCGCTGGACTCCTCACCTTAAAGTGAGACAATGCACACTGACAAATCTTCCCAGAAAGATGGGAAAACCCCGGCGCTTCTTGGGTCTCACTTCAGACCACCTTCCTCATCTATTGATTAGAATAGCTGAGAACTGCCCCTGAGCAGTCGCTGACGTGTCAGACTTACGGAGCACTGCTTTCAAGCGAGTTCAGCTCAGGAGAAAGTGGCCGGGTGCTTTGCTTTCACCGTCAAGGTCAGACTTTAAACAACCCTTAAGAGCAGGCTCTCCAATAATTCTGTTTTTTTTTATGCTTCTTGGAGAAGCTTGCTGTAAAGAGAATGGGAAGGGAGCGTGAAATTGGCATACATCTGAAAAGAGAGAGGGCAGGAGCTGCTCAGCAGCGGCCGTTCCACTGGCCGCTGCCAAAGACACTTTGGACAAGGAAATTCCTCTTTCCCAGTGGCATCTACTGCCTGCCACCAGATCTAAATAGCTATTCAGGGTGTGCAGGCTGAGAGAGCGGGAATTCATAATTTACTCGTAAGCAGGACTGCTGACTACAGTTATTTTGTCATTCCTTCTCCCTCGAGAGCAACCCAAAATTTGGTAGGATGAAGACTGCCAAGACGGCACATCTGGCAAGGAAGCTTGAAGCCTGAGAATTCTGGCCTTAACCTCTGGACAGAAAACCATTAAAAGGAAAGCCTGCGTTACAACTGTTTTTACCTAGCACTTGAGCTAGCCTAAGCTCAAAGGAAAAGTCCCAAGTGTGGCATCTGGTGTCTCAAGGCTCCCTAAACAAGGAAGGCTGATTTTTAAAAGCATGAAAGAGCAGAGGGAAATAAGTGCCATTGGAAGCCTGGGCCTCTACAGACTGGGAAGACTGGTTTTCCCATTTCAACAGTACCCACTCAAAAGTAAAGTGAGCATCTTCCAGTTTGTTGGATTGCTATGAACTCATTAACAGCATCTACAGAGTTCTTTGTATTCACCATGTACGAAAGTGCTTCCTAAGGACAGTGACCAAAATCAGCTGCATGCTGGGAATGGGTTTCTTTATAAAGATGGATGCTGGGCATGGGCTTCTTTATAAAGATTCACAACCATACGAAGTTATTGGAAATATGCTCAATTTAACTAGTCTGCCAGAGCAGGAATGTCAAAATGACTCCCTTCTATCCAACCCACCTGAAAACTTCAAGACAGAGACTGATGGAGGGGCCTACCCTCTGGTTCTGATTAGTCCTGGACCACCGACAGCAACTCAGTTGTGCCAGATGCAGCCCTAGCCCTGCTTCATATAAAGTTGTCATAGCAACAACTCCTTATGAATTTGCTAAAAGCACAACATGCATGTGGCAGGGTGGGGCAGCAGGGGAGGATTTACAGATGAAATGCAAACCTGTTGCACAGAAAACAGTTATTCTTGGAGAGAATCAAGAGAATAAAGGCAGTATCAAGCCATGCGACTGACAGTCAAATTGGTCCAGATGTGTTGGGCAGTCCTTTAGGTTGATGGCTAGGATAGTTTTAACCCAGGTATGGGAGCTCTACTGGGGGCCAGCAAGAAGGATGATGATGCAATGACCAGCACAGAAGAATGAAAAGCTTTTTAGAGCCTTCTTGGCTGACATCCATTTATTTACTTGCATAAGTTATTTTTAAATATCCCTCCAAACCATAAGAACTTAATGAGATAAGCGAAAGTTATATGACTTCCCATGCATGGCTTATCCCACAGAGGCCACCTCAGAAGGCAGAAGATAAAGAAGGGCAAGAGGTGAAAGGCCAAATAAGTCAGCAAACTTATATAATATATGATACCTTTGGATGTTGATTTATCCAGTTCAGTGCAGACCCGGTAAAATCAAAGGGCTCTCTCAGTCATGACTAACTGAAGTCCCATTGATCTCAGCAGGTCAGGTACAAGTAGAACAAAAACTGGGTCCAGCCTAACCTAACAGCTAGAATTTTGTTTACACATGGGGGATATGCAGTTGGACAAGAATGTGATTATTACTGTAGCAAAAAGCCTAAAAGGAAATGGACAGCTTTTCCATTAGGACAGGAAAGATCTGAAAAACTCATTTGTCATCACAGACCTGCCCCTATCTCTACTTACTCAGAAGGTAAACACACATAAGTGGGTTTGTTTGGTTTTTGGTTTTTAAGAGAGATTGAAAATCCCTTATAGACTAGATTAAAAGGTGTTAGCCAACACGGACTGCTTCTCAAAGAGGAATCAAGGACTGAACACTTGGCCAATCAGAAACCCCATTCATACACTCTCCATGTTTTACTGGATGAGGATGAAGCTGGGACAGAAGTTAAGGGCACATTATTTCTTACAATGTCTTATTAAAAAGTGCCCAACATCCCTCTCCATTTCCATCTTCACAGCACACACAGCACTGCTGCTAAAGCCAGCTATTATCACGGTTTGGACAAAACGTAAGGCTTGTGCAACACAATGCAAATTCAGCATTAACCGTGTACGTACTTTCCCTCTGATGCAAGGTTTACAAACCTAACCACAACCCCAATCTCCACGTAGCATCATCGTCCAAGTGAAACTTCCTGTTGCTGCTCCCAAGGCAAAATTTTCCTGACCAAGAATATTTATATTATGAGGAAACCAGTCAGGATCTTCAAGGGGGGCTGGCAGAAAAGGGAGGGCTAGGAATGGAAAGCCCAGCCCTGTAAATATGTCCTCCCCCCTCCCCCCTCACAGTCCCTGCCCCATCCAAACTTATTCATTGAGTGGCTTTGTTATTGCTATTCGGAACACATTGACATGACACCAGCCCAGCTGCCAGACAGAAAGAGAATGAGAGGCTGTAATTGAAGTCACCAAAAATAACTCAGTGGCAAAAATCAAAACAAAAGACTAACTATTTAGTGCGGGGACCCCCTCCTTCAACTTTGTTCATGGCTATAATTCAAGACCGGGTTCTGCCAACACACCAAAATAAAGGGTGTACCCCCCCTTCCCCTGCGCAGAATGCCTGCAAGGCCTCACAGAACCGAAGAATACAAAGACTGCAGCAAAAGGCGCAGGCAATTGAGCACATTTCATGGCAACAAAAAGGACCAGGCTCATCCTTTGCACCACTTGGAAGCCCTTCCAGACATCCCCATCACTACCATGAGCTAATTTAGATAGGTGGACTCAGCCGGCTCATAGAAATAACAGCCTGCCAGTTAAGGCAGGCAATATCTAGTCTTCTGTAGAACACTTCAAAGATTTAGAATGATCAAGATTTACTCAAGATGAAGCAATTCCATGAGTATTTCTCAAAGCAAACGGGAAGGAAAGAAAGGTCTTATACTTCCCTGTTACCTTTATATATATATATATATATATATATATATATATATATATATATATATATATATATATATATATATATATATATATATATATATATATATATATATATATATATATATATATGTTTTCGTAGATTTTCACGGGTATAGGTATGCATGTTAGGGTGGATTCGGGTTTCTTCCCGTGTAGAAATCTGGTTGTTTTGGCGACGTTTCGACGAGGTCTCACTCGTCATCTTCAGGCTGGTGTTCTGGCTTCTTTCTTCTTGAAGCAAAGCGTGATCTCAGTTGAAGTCCTTCTATAAATACTGCTGGGGGTGTGTGGTTTGCTTGCTCTGTTGTTGATTGTAGGTTCGTTTGTTTTTTTGTGATCTGCTGTGTGGCTGAGGCGATCGTTAAGGGCTTAACTGCTGGTGGGTTAGATGGCTGTTTAGAGACATCATGTGTGGGTGAGGTGCTGGATGTGTGTCTATTAGCCTTTTGTTTCTTAACGACCTTGGTGATGGGTGTTCTGGCAGCATCCTGGGCTTTGGTGGAGTGGGGTCCTGTGTCTTGTGAATTCATTTTGGTCTGGCTGCGTGTCTGTGGTCTCCCAATGTTTTTTTTGGTGTGTGTAAGTGTGCTCCATGTGGTGGCTGGAGTGGGGAGTAGCGGTGGATGGTGCAGTCGTGGTTTTGTTATTGGATGGTGGTTTCGTTTTATCTGTGGGAAGGGTCTGGGTTTGTGTTTGGTGTGGATGGGAGGTGGTGGCATCTTGTGTCCTTTTGGACCTGGTGTCAGTCTTTGTGACAGAGGCTCGTCTGTTGACCAGGGCTAGTTTCCAGATGTCAGGCAAGCGGGAGGTGTCATCACGTTTATTCATGTTGTTTGGGTGTTTCTCTATTTCAATGGCTTCCATGATTATTCGACTGTTGAAGTGTTCAGTTTTGGAGATGAGTTTGGTTCTTTTAAAATCAATTTCATGACCTGTTGTTTTTATGTGCTGGAAGAGAGAGGAAGATTTTTCTTCTTTTTTTGACTGCGTTCTTGTGTTCTGCGATGCGTGCGCTTATTCTCCTGTTTGTCTGTCCGATGTATGTGGCTGGGCAGACTTTGCATGGTATTTCGTAGACTCCTTGGTTTTCTAGCTCAATCTTGTCTTTGGGGTTTCTTAAAATGTTGGCTATTTTTTGTTCGGTGCAAAAGGCTGTCTTGATATTGTGTTTGTGGAGAATTTTGCTTATTTTGTCTGTGGTGCCTTTGATGTAAGGGAGGAGGGCAGTGCCGTTGTTCTCTTCTGTTTCTTGGTTCTTGGGGGGTGTTTCTTTTTGGATTAGTTTGGTGATGGTGTTTTTTTGGAATCCGTTCGCAATTAAAGCATTCGAGAGAGTGTGTAATTCAGTTTTTAGGTGGTCTTTGTCAGCGAGGCGTTTGGTTCTGGAGATGAGGGTTTTTGCTACGGAGTTGATCTGTGCAGGGTGGTGGTGTGATTGTGCATTTAAGTAGCGGTTTGTATGTGTTTTTTTCCGGTAGATGGTATGTCCTAAGGAGCCGTCGGGTTTTTTGTAGATTAGGACGTCCAGGAAGGGAAGTTGTGTTCTGGCAGCATCCTGGGCTTTGGTGGAGTGGGGTCCTGTGTCTTGTGAATTCATTTTGGTCTGGCTGCGTGTCTGTGGTCTCCCAATGTTTTTTTGGTGTGTGTAAGTGTGCTCCATGTGGTGGCTGGAGTGGGGAGTAGCGGTGGATGGTGCAGTCGTGGTTTTGTTATTGGATGGTGGTTTCGTTTTATCTGTGGGAAGGGTCTGGGTTTGTGTTTGGTGTGGATGGGAGGTGGTGGCATCTTGTGTCCTTTTGGACCTGGTGTCAGTCTTTGTGACAGAGGCTCGTCTGTTGACCAGGGCTAGTTTCCAGATGTCAGGCAAGCGGGAGGTGTCATCACGTTTATTCATGTTGTTTGGGTGTTTCTCTATTTCAATGGCTTCCATGATTATTCGACTGTTGAAGTGTTCAGTTTTGGAGATGAGTTTGGTTCTTTTAAAATCAATTTCATGACCTGTTGTTTTTATGTGCTGGAAGAGAGAGGAAGATTTTTCTTCTTTTTTGACTGCGTTCTTGTGTTCTGCGATGCGTGCGCTTATTCTCCTGTTTGTCTGTCCGATGTATGTGGCTGGGCAGACTTTGCATGGTATTTCGTAGACTCCTTGGTTTTCTAGCTCAATCTTGTCTTTGGGGTTTCTTAAAATGTTGGCTATTTTTTGTTCGGTGCAAAAGGCTGTCTTGATATTGTGTTTGTGGAGAATTTTGCTTATTTTGTCTGTGGTGCCTTTGATGTAAGGGAGGAGGGCAGTGCCGTTGTTCTCTTCTGTTTCTTGGTTCTTGGGGGGTGTTTCTTTTTGGATTAGTTTGGTGATGGTGTTTTTTTGGAATCCGTTCGCAATTAAAGCATTCGAGAGAGTGTGTAATTCAGTTTTTAGGTGGTCTTTGTCAGCGAGGCGTTTGGTTCTGGAGATGAGGGTTTTTGCTACGGAGTTGATCTGTGCAGGGTGGTGGTGTGATTGTGCATTTAAGTAGCGGTTTGTATGTGGTTTTTTTTCCGGTAGATGGTATGTCCTAAGGAGCCGTCGGGTTTTTTGTAGATTAGGACGTCCAGGAAGGGAAGTTGGTTGTTGGCTTCTATTTCCATAGTGAATTGTATTTTGGGGTGTAGGCTGTTGAGATGTGTGAGGAAGTTGTTCAGTTTGTCTTTCCCGTGTGGCCAGATAACAAAGGTGTCGTCAACATATCTGAGCCAGAGTTTGGGTTTGTGTTCGGACTTCTGTAACGCGTTGGTTTCAAAGTGTTCCATATATAGGTTTGCGATGACCGGTGAGAGGGGTGATCCCATGGGTGCTCCTTCTATCTGTTTGTATCTTTGTCCATTGTGGATGAAGTATGTGTTGGTTAGGCAGTGGTTGGTCAGGTCTAGGATGTGCTTGGGGGGGTTGTATTTGTTGTGGATAGCTGTCAAGGCTTCTTGAATGGGCACTTGTGTGAAGAGCGAAACAACATCGAAGCTCACGAGTAGGTCATTGGGTTGTAGGTCTTGTTTCTTTATAATTTCTATGAAGTGGAACGAGTTTTGTACGTATGAAGAGATGGATTCTGCATAGGGCTGGAGTTGTTTGGCAAGAAATTTGGCGAGGTTTTGTAGGGGTGAGCCTATGGAGCTGACTATGGGTCTGAGAGGTGTTCCTTCTTTGTGAATCTTGGGGAGGCCGTAGAGCTTGGGGCATCTGGACGATTTCTCTCTGGGGATGATGTTTGGCTTGATTTCTTCACTTAAGGGTGAGGCTTTTATTTTGGCTTTGGTGGTTTTTTTCCAGGTAGGTGGTGGGGTCTGTGTTCAAAGGTATGTAAGCAGGGTCTTGTAGTAGGTTGGATAGTTTGGCTTGGTAGTCAGATGTGTTCATCACCACTGTGGCATTGCCTTTGTCTGCTGGGAGAATGATTATGTTGTTGTCTTTCCTCAGGTTGGTGAGGGCTTTTTGTTCTTCTTTGTGTAAATTGCTTCTGGGTGGTTTGCTGGAGCAGAGGATATTGGTGACTTCGAGTCTGATTTTGTTGGCTTCATCTGGGTTGATTTTGGTTAGGCTGGCTTCCACTCCGCATATGATGTTTTCAGTGGGGATGTGTCTGGGGGCGACTGCAAAGTTGAATCCTTTGGACAGGACTTTGGTCTCTGCGGTGGTGAGTGTCCTGTCTGATATGTTGTGAACTGTTTGTTTCATGGGCTGCTGTGGGGGGTTGGGCTTCTGGCGTTTTTCCAGTTTGTGGAGTTTGTTGGTGTGTATGTCTGTCTTGTGGGAGGTCTCTGTTTCAGCTCTCCAGGCGGCGAGTTGCTTGGATTTGTTCCAGAGTGTTGGGTGGATTTTGTTGCTGAGTTTGAGGTGGAGAGTGAGTAGGTCTCTGTTGGTTTGATCTAGTAGGTATCTTTTCTTGTGTAGTTCGTTTTCAAAATAAAAGCCTCACCCTTAAGTGAAGAAATCAAGCCAAACATCATCCCCAGAGAGAAATCGTCCAGATGCCCCAAGCTCTACGGCCTCCCCAAGATTCACAAAGAAGGAACACCTCTCAGACCCATAGTCAGCTCCATAGGCTCACCCCTACAAAACCTCGCCAAATTTCTTGCCAAACAACTCCAGCCCTATGCAGAATCCATCTCTTCATACGTACAAAACTCGTTCCACTTCATAGAAATTATAAAGAAACAAGACCTACAACCCAATGACCTACTCGTGAGCTTCGATGTTGTTCCGCTCTTCACACAAGTGCCCATTCAAGAAGCCTTGACAGCTATCCACAACAAATACAACCCCCCCAAGCACATCCTAGACCTGACCAACCACTGCCTAACCAACACATACTTCATCCACAATGGACAAAGATACAAACAGATAGAAGGAGCACCCATGGGATCACCCCTCTCACCGGTCATCGCAAACCTATATATGGAACACTTTGAAACCAACGCGTTACAGAAGTCCGAACACAAACCCAAACTCTGGCTCAGATATGTTGACGACACCTTTGTTATCTGGCCACACGGGAAAGACAAACTGAACAACTTCCTCACACATCTCAACAGCCTACACCCCAAAATACAATTCACTATGGAAATAGAAGCCAACAACCAACTTCCCTTCCTGGACGTCCTAATCTACAAAAAACCCGACGGCTCCTTAGGACATACCATCTACCGGAAAAAAACACATACAAACCGCTACTTAAATGCACAATCACACCACCACCCTGCACAGATCAACTCCGTAGCAAAAACCCTCATCTCCAGAACCAAACGCCTCGCTGACAAAGACCACCTAAAAACTGAATTACACACTCTCTCGAATGCTTTAATTGCGAACGGATTCCAAAAAAACACCATCACCAAACTAATCCAAAAAGAAACACCCCCCAAGAACCAAGAAACAGAAGAGAACAACGGCACTGCCCTCCTCCCTTACATCAAAGGCACCACAGACAAAATAAGCAAAATTCTCCACAAACACAATATCAAGACAGCCTTTTGCACCGAACAAAAAATAGCCAACATTTTAAGAAACCCCAAAGACAAGATTGAGCTAGAAAACCAAGGAGTCTACGAAATACCATGCAAAGTCTGCCCAGCCACATACATCGGACAGACAAACAGGAGAATAAGCGCACGCATCGCAGAACACAAGAACGCAGTCAAAAAAGAAGAAAAATCTTCCTCTCTCTTCCAGCACATAAAAACAACAGGTCATGAAATTGATTTTAAAAGAACCAAACTCATCTCCAAAACTGAACACTTCAACAGTCGAATAATCATGGAAGCCATTGAAATAGAGAAACACCCAAACAACATGAATAAACGTGATGACACCTCCCGCTTGCCTGACATCTGGAAACTAGCCCTGGTCAACAGACGAGCCTCTGTCACAAAGACTGACACCAGGTCCAAAAGGACACAAGATGCCACCACCTCCCATCCACACCAAACACAAACCCAGACCCTTCCCACAGATAAAACGAAACCACCATCCAATAACAAAACCACGACTGCACCATCCACCGCTACTCCCCACTCCAGCCACCACATGGAGCACACTTACACACACCAAAAAAACATTGGGAGACCACAGACACGCAGCCAGACCAAAATGAATTCACAAGACACAGGACCCCACTCCACCAAAGCCCAGGATGCTGCCAGAACACCCATCGCCAAGGTCGTTAAGAAACAAAAGGCTAATAGACACACATCCAGCACCTCACCCACACATGATGTCTCTAAACAGCCATCTAACCCACCAGCAGTTAAGCCCTTAACGATCGCCTCAGCCACACAGCAGATCACAAAAAAAACAAACGAACCTACAATCAACAACAGAGCAAGCAAACCACACACCCCCAGCAGTATTTATAGAAGGACTTCAACTGAGACCACGCTTTGCTTCAAGAAGAAAGAAGCCAGAACACCAGCCTGAAGATGACGAGTGAGACCTCGTCGAAACGTCGCCAAAACAACCAGATTTCTACACGGGAAGAAACCCGAATCCACCCTAACATGCATATATATATATATATATATATATATATATATATATATATATATATATATATATATATATATATATATATATATATATATATATATATATATATATATAAGGTAAGATTCTCTCTCTCTCCCTCTCCCTCTCTCTCTCTCTCTCTCTCTCTCTCTCTCTCTCTCTCTCTCACACACACACACACACACACACACACACACACACAAAATCATAACCAAGGCCTGAGGAAGAGATGAAGAATAATCACACAGTGCTACTCAGTTTCATCTGTCCCATATTTTCAGACAACCAAACATGCTACCTGATTGCTCTCCAGACATCTTGGACTACAACTACTGTACCATAATCCCACAACTAGCTACATAACTTGTATTGTACGAATTACAGTCCAATGCATCTGAAGAACTATAGATTAGTGAAGGGTCATTCAGGGCTTACAAATTGTGTTTTCGTATGGTGGTGACTAGGAATACTATATAGATCAGAATCTAGTGGTGCTTGGAAGTAACATGCTCCAAGTTACAATGCTATTTTTAACACAGTGGTTTTGAGGGGGGGGGAGAAAGATGTAAATATATTGTTTTTGTAAAACAACACAGACTAGCAATATGATTACTTTTTATTGACACCTATACCTGTTCCTTCTAAAACACTGCCTGTAGAGGCCATTTGGTGGGACTTTTCATTCAACTAAGGCCATTCCCCCATGTATTTCTGAAAGAAAAAAAAAAGCTTAAAACGAACACGAATAACTGTAAGTAGGTGTCCACCATTCTTATCTCCTCCCATGATATTTCTGCTTAATTTTCACTAAGTAAGCATCATGCTGATTAGCATTCATCAAATTTAAAGCGAATCCTCAAACAGCTTTGTCATTTGCAATTTTAACCAAGTGTGGGGTGTTTTTGTCTTTCTCCAGCCAACAATGGCCTACTTTTTAAGCATGGAAAATGGAATTCCTGAATAATAATCTTGCCCATTCAGAGGCAGAAAAAACTGTCCAATTTGGAAGTGCAAGTGAAGGCCAGTTAAGAAGGCTGCATTCCGGTTTATATGCATTCTTGTGATTCAGCTTTGACAGAAGCTGTAAAAAAAGTGAACCATTTAATAGGCCAGTTCATGCCCTTAGAATAACTGAGAGAGCCCTCTGAAAAGCATACAGCCACAAGTACACACAACTATATGGTCATGTGCCCCCCCTCCCAGATTGTTCTTAAAGAGCTTTTGCACCCAGTCTTGTGGCTGTGGCACATTCAAACAATTATTTGATGAAGATTAGCTTTCAAACTATTTTGCACACTTGACAAGTGAAATCTCAGTGTGGGCAGTGACCCCACATTCTTTTCTACAAATGGAAGAACCGCTCTTGTGGTCTTTCTAAAGGGAGCTAGCAGGAAGGAAAAATGCATTCAAAATTTCAAATTAGCAAAAGCAAAACAATATTTTCTAATCCAGTTCACAAACTAATTAAGGCAAAATTCTCCCATAAGAAAAGTTAAGGGGGTCTTATATGAGCTTAAAATAAGACCTTAACATTTAAATGGAACTACTGGCTGTAGTACTTTGACTTCTTAACCCTTATGCAGCATGCCAGGACACTCCAGTCCTAAAGAATCACATCATTCCTGCAGAATCCATATAAAACTAGACCTATAATAAGATAGGCATTCTGCAGCATTGTCATCTGAATTGTAAACAACGTCTCCAAGTTTCACCCACTGTATTTTAATGGGGGAGAGGCAGCTGGGACAAAAATTGTGTGCCAAAATAATTGCTTTTGCCACTGGAGAATCTGTCTCAAACAATGTAAAGTGGTGGAATACAAAAATGAATAAATCATATGCCATTTTTCACCAACCCCGATGCCAAAAAGTTGCACTCTCGGTTTGTCAGTATATTGGCCCCATATATTGGAATTCCCACTGGGTTCAGAAAATACAAGATGTATAAATGAAGGTAAACTCTTGGCTGGCTCGACAGCTTAGTGAGTTGGGCCCTTCATTGCAGAGCCCGAGGTCGAGAGTTCAATTCCCTGCTGTGTATCCCAGAAGAACAGCCAGCCTGTATAGCCTTGAACAAGCTGCACGGTCCCAGAGCACCCACACAAGAAGGGCAAAGTAAGCAACTTCAGAGTACTGTACTCTCTACCTAGCGGATTCTAGAAAGGGTCACCATAAGTCAGAACTAATTTAATCAAATGTAAGTAATGATATCAACAATCAACTACTTTTTAAAAAATTAAAAGCTGCAGCCCAAAGGTGAACAAAAATGTGTTTCTTTAGACTTCGGATCCGCATATTTCCTTTAAAACAGTGGCTCTCTGCTTTGTGTGAGATAAACACTGGAGGTCTTAGACCTCCGTCCCTTCCAAACACTGCCTCAAGGGTACAGGTGGACCCACCAACAGAAAGATCCCTATCCATTTTGTTTGGCAATGCCAGGGACCAAAGATGTTTTAGGAGAGACCAGTATCATCTTTCCCAAACAAGCCAGCAGAGAAAGAAGTCAGGACGCAGGCATCTCCTATGTAACTTCACCCTCCTGCTCCTAAACAGGACAGGAAGTTGCTCATCTCTCTCTAGGTAATGTCAGAATGAGTAAAGCTGTATCCAGTTCTATTTCTGATCCTTATAAATCTGCTACACGGAACAAGGCCTCCGTCAAGACGAAAAGAAATGGCAGCCCACGCTGCAAAACCCTGCACGCGCTCTTGTTGTGTGAGACATTTGCAAGGGCCATGATGAAAAAACTGTCTCCACATGCTGCCTTCATCATTTACTCCAAGGATATTTTTCGTGGGAGTCTAGTTCAGAAGTATTTACTATGCTTCCTGTTTAACGAATCTAATTGTGGCAGCATTTTTCAGGATCAGTACTGCTATTTCTGGAATTAATTTGTCACCCCATATGTTACATCTGCCTAAAGGTATCACGAATTCCTCTGTCTCTCAGGGATGGTTCCAAGGCAGGGAGCTCTAGAAACGATGAATCAGCCTTTATTGTTCTCCCCCTCCTTCTGATACACACGTCACGCTAAGCTCGCTGACACTAAACTATTCTTATTACTAAACTACATGAACAAAGGCAAACTGTCAGAATAAACAGAAAGATTTGTTCTGTAAACAGGTGTGCCAGATAAGGAGGCTTTGCTCAGCCTTGGGGAGAAAAACATGCCTCTACACAGAAGTCCTAGCTCAGATACAGGTGACTTCTCCCTACATCACACAAACCCCGGAGGCAGTCATTTTATATGGGTCAGATATTTAGCCAGACCTGGGACAAGTTGCTTTTTTCAGGACTACAGTTCCCAAAATCACACCGCTTTGACGGTTACCACGTGAGCTGCCATCCTCTGAAGTAAATTTTGCAAGCTCTGATTTTAGCTGTTGCCTCTATTGAGAGAACAGACTGAAGAGGCCGTTAAAAAGGAAAATAAATTAAGACACCTTAATGTCACCTGACCTTAGAGACAACTCCAGGACTGAGCAGCTATATTTTTGTCAGTATTAATTGAACTTCTATATGACGCTGCACTTAATCTGTTCAGTGCTGACAAATCTCCTCTTGATCCTAAATAATGTTTATGCCCGTGAATCCCATTGAGTTCAGATTCAGATATGCAGCAGGATGGCTCTCTGGTGCTGGCCATTACCACGTTGCAAGAGTGCTGTATAGCTAGGATTGTTGACTTTCAAGTAAAGTGTTTTTCTTCCTATTCCACTAAAACCACCAAACATGCAAAATTCAACTTTATTTAAAACAAAAATAACACTACCATAAAAGGAAGAATATTTATTTTGTTAATTTCTATAAGATGCATAAAGAAAAACTACTAATCAATAAGCTGGCAACCCCATTTGGAAGAACCCATTCAGTTTTACTATCCATGTACTATTGCAGCTCGCTGTGTTTTGGATACACCGTTTCTTTTCCACTACCAAATCATATGATGCCAATTCATATGATGCCAATGAGTGTTCAATCACTCATAACTTTTCTAGATGTTTTTGGACGGCAATCCCAACAATTCTTTACCATCAACTATGGTGATTATGTCTGATTGCATTTGCAGGCAAAAATACATGTGGAAGGCAACAGTAACCCATGCCTGTGCTGCAATGTTCTGTTCTAAGAGCTGAAGTCTAGATCCAAGTCTACTTTAGATCTCTGAGACTAAGGTGACCCATGAAATGTAGTTATAGAAATGTGTGTGAAGAAATTTGCAAGAATTTAAATAACTCTTTCAGAAGGGAATAACATTTTCCTATTACATCTTGCTTTCTCTTTTTTACCAACACAACATAAAGTGCCATAGGTGATCTTTGCAAAAAACAAAACAAAAAAAAAAAACTTTATATCTTTTAGAGGAGTTTGTCCAACAAATAATACCCAAATGAAAAAAGAGATGAAACTCTGTCGGGCATACACATCTTTGGATCCCAACCAAATGTTATTAAATTAATCCATTTTCTACCAATTTAGATCAGGAAGATGGAAAAGAAGAAAATACATGCCAAAGCTGTTCTGATATTGGACCGTAAGCTTGGAAGAAGATATCTGCAAATGGGAAACTTTTTGGATTAAACCAGTATTAATTAAAGAAATGGGAATTACGGGAACACACACCTTAGCCAAGTCTACCTAACATATTTAGAACAAGGACATTAGCTAAAGGGCTTGGCCTTTAAAGCCAAGCATCCTTAACATCAGACAAGGAAAACACACTCAACAACATATGTACTTGATTACTGTTTGATGCTCACTCATGCAAACATTCCCTTAAAATTTGTCAACCACACCTCTTTTCCAGGTGGCTATTAAAAACAATTACAAACCCAAACCATTGTACCACTACTAGTACTTCAAGGAGGCTGGTGTGATAAAGCAGTTAGACCAGTGGTTCTCAACCTTCCGAATGCTGCGACCCTTTAATACAGTTCCTCATGTTGTGGTAACCCCTTGTCTTGCTTGGAAGAGGCCACAAGCCCCCTTTGGCAGGCCACTGCCACAGGTGCCATAGAGAACTTCCCTCTACAGGTACTCTCAGCCAATCATAGTCTCCGGTGTCATTGACTGACACCCCTTCCAACTTATCAAGCTGTAACTCACTCTTCCCCCCCTTCCTCTCCCCCTCTTCCAGACCCAAATCGTTTGTGCCTTTTTCTTCCCTGGCTCATGGTGACCCCTGTGAAATGGTCGTTCAACCCCAAAGGGGTCCCAACCCCCAGGATGGGAACCACTGAATTAGACAGATGCTAGATTGGTACCCGGTTGCCAAAACACATTGCTCCAGATTTGTATCCTATGTTCGAAATATCTTGAAACAAATTCAGCAATTTAGCGCACTGCAAGGCAGAGCGGATATACAGTAGGACCCCCATATCCACTGATTCATTATCCACGGTGTGCAGAAAAAAATTAAATAAATAATTCTGCACCTGCAAAGCAAGCTACTGTCACAGACAGCAGCTGTAAAACAAACTGCTCTCATAAAACAGCAGTGTAAAGCAAGCTACTGTCACAAACAGCAGCCAGAAAGCAAGCTACTGTCAAGAAACAGCTGTTTTGGGGGAGGTTTTGGCGTTCTCTCTTATCCATGGATTTCATTATCCATGGGTAGGCCTGGAACCAATCCCCAGTGGATACCGGGGTCCTACTGTATACATTTTGCACATAACAATAATCCCACCTAAATCTCTGCACCACCTAACAATTTACTTGTCTAAAATCTGAAATCATCTCCCACTGGGCTTCCTGGGATACTTTCAAGCTGTTCTTAACATGGGGGAAGCAGGAAGAGTCATCGCAGCATGGCTGAACCTAGCAGTGCAAAGATACACCACACTTCACCTGCACACATTCTGACTCCCTTAGCCTATCAGCTCCAAAAACAACGAGAGATTGAGAGATCTTAGATTTAGGTAGGTTGCTCGCCACCACCAGTGGCATGGGAAACCTTGGCGGTGAGAAATTATACCACACAAAACTCTGTTCTACAGAATCCTGGGATTTGGAGGAATACAGTATAGTCCACTGAATTACAGCCTGAAAAGTAGAATGGGTATCACCTGTAGAATAGGTATCACCTGTTCTACTTTTGTATTTGGTTTTTGTAATGGCTATACAGCTCCTCAACTTGTTTTGCTTCAGTTGGAAAAGCCTTAAAAGTCTGTCACACATAATTCTAAGTACCCCATTAACTCACAGGTGCCAGGATTTCACAGAACCATAACAAATTGCCATAGCAAAACTTACAAATCTTACTAGTCTTATACACATACTTTGTTCAAGCAGGTACAGTAGCATTCAAAACAAAGACAGCTACATTGAGGAATTACCAGACGCATCTTTCATCCATAAATACCACAGGCTGAGAGCAAAAGTATCAGCCTGGGCTTAAAGTGGACTCCAGCGCTGCTCTAACAATTGTTTATGACACCAAGTACTGACCTGCTTAGCTTCCACCTGGGAATCTAAACAGATTACAAGCCAGACATCTCCCGGGCAGGAGACCTTCTAGGAACCGTTCTGACCTCTGGAAGGGCAAGGAAAATGCAAGGGATAATGCAAGGCATATGGGAAACAGCCTGTAGCAGCGATGGTTGGGTAAGTGTTTCAAAAAGCTTTCTGTAGAGCCTTCTGTATTTGCATAAAGAAAGCATGGATTATGTGCTCCTTCCCTGCCACAAGGCTGTTGCTCCTCCTTGAGATAAATGAGCTGAGGAGAACAGAGGGGGAAAAGAGAAGAAAATCATCTGCCACCAATGGAACAAATGTTGCAAACTGAACAGTGGAAGGCAATGAGAAGTGTCCACTTCAGCAAGCAACAAACACCTCTTCACTCCGACCTGCCTGGCGGCATGGGAAGACTGGCCCAAGTTGCACTCTCTCCTCCCCAACTGAGCAAGGTTGAAAAACTTAATTCACAGACAACAATCACACCCTGCCCCGGTAGTCCAGGCATGGGGGATGCACCAAGAAAGACACAGCTACCCTCTTTCTTGAGGGACCCAGATGGTGTCTATCTACAAGCAAAGGGAAATATGGGCTGGATCACTTATTACCTGTCCTCGGTTTTTATCTAGCTATGCCTCCGGCTCTAATCCCCAAGGCTCAAGGTGGGTCATGTTTCCTTCTTTATTGTCCCAGTGAAGCAAGGCATCACACTTATTTTGCAAAGACGGGGACAAAGGCTAAGCAAACAAAATGCACCCCAAGGCCAGCCCCATCAAACTCAGGTGGGCTTTAGACCTAGGTCCACTTGTGCTGTGCTCCATTAACCTCTTCACCTGTGGGAGGAAAAGGTCTCCTTCCATTGCAATTAAGCAGCCCTGATGGCTCAGCAAGCTTAGCAGGAAATGGCTCTGAAGCAGAACAGCTGTGCATTTCCCTTCATGTTGTGAGGAAAGAGGGATATTAGTCCAAAGATGGCAATCTATTTACAACCTGTTCAGTCAGTTTCAAGCAGCGGCAGAAAATGATACATATATTGCAGAGAAACACTCCCTCACTGCATTAAGAGTCATTCAGTGCCCTGGTCCCAAACACACAAACATACAGTATAGGAAAAAAGCTATCCAACAGAAGGCAACCGCATTGCTACAAAAATTCTATACCCTTCCCTTCCTGCTTCAAGGTTCTCAGTACCTAACGCTGGAACAGATTGAATGGAAGAAAGTTCAAGAATGGAAGCTATTTAAGTAGCCATCCATCAAAGGTACAGTAAAAAGAAAGGGGTAGGTGGGAAAAATGAAGTGCAGAGGTGAGAAAGAAAGTTTGGGATTTGTAACAAAGAAAGGAAGAAAGCAGATCCTCTCTCCCTGGGAGTGCATTCCAAAGTCAGCTTTTTTAAAAAGCTCTCCTCAAGTATTTAGACTGCCAGAACACACTATTTAAAAAAACCACATCCAAGAAGTTGAGTAGGTTCGATGTTTGAAGCAGCAAAGTTGAACAACACAGCTGTTAAGGTTAGAATGGCTAGTAAGGGAATACAATGGAGGAAAGGAGGAAGAAACTATATTATACTCCTTATATATTTTACTGGCATAGCATATAATATTCTCTCTTCTCCAAAACAAGATTGTCAAACATATCTATTTGTTTATTTCAGGCTAAGCCACTTTCCCCTCCCACTCTTCCTCTTTTCTCTTCTACATTCTTTTAAATGAAAGAGGATTGTTAGCAGTACAGACACAAGGTCATCAGACTCTGTATTTTCCAGTATCGCAGCCAAGCTAAATAAATGTGTTTTTATTTTTATTTTTATTTTCCTTTGCAAAAGCGAATTGATTTAGAGCTACAAGTAAATCTGAATTTGCAGTGGCATGATAAAAATAACATGATCCTATGAGTCAAGGCAGACTTGCCAATAAGTTCAAAACTGCTGGCCATGATGGGGCTAACCAAGGAGCAGCACTCTACTTATCACTGTAACTAAAACATCCTAGTGCTTTTGCATACTGCAGTTGTGAAGACCAGAGACAAGTCCCAGAAGCTTAAATACACATACACATACACATGTGGAGACTGGCACACTGTATAATACTGCTGTGTTCATAAGTTATATTTAGCTAGTGCATTATCCTGTACTCTATTATCTCTGTGTCTTGGCTGTCTTAGTAACAATAATTTTGTCCCATCAAGTGAAGTGTGGCTTACAAATACCCTTCTCAAGATTTTCTAGGTAAAGAATACCCAGAAAGGGTTTACCATTCCTTTCTTCTGGGGGTGTCCTGGGACTGCCCAATCCCACACAGGTTGGTTCTCCTGGGATGTACAATGAAGAATCAAACTTCCAACCTCTGGTTCCACCGTCAGACCTAACTAACTGAGCCTAGCCACCTGATCTTAGTTATTACGGAAACTGAACGCAGAGCCCACAAAAAACCATCTTTGCTTCTTCAACATGCTTTGGAGTACAGCACCTTGAGAATGGTTTAGCAGTCTAGAGTGGGATCAGTGATATGCAAGGCAAACAAATTGGCAAACAAAATGGACAGAGTAGGAACTGAGGTAAGTGTGTGCAAGATGTAGCCTATGTATATATTGTTTCTTCCTCTCAGGACAATGTTTTCCCATTACAAATCTTTCAAACAATTTTAAATAATTTCTAGATTTGCAAGATTCCAGGAAGAAGCTGGAATACCAATGGAGGGAAAAAAAACTGTTATGAGGTAAAGCACAGACAAGGCCACAATCCAAATGACCATACATATACTGTAACTCCTTTCCTCTATAGCTATTACTTTTCAGGTCTTTCTGAAGTTCACCTTAACTTTCCTACATAAAAGGGGATTTCTGAAGAATATTAAGTAATTACAGCACCAACATCTTGGGAATTACCACATTCATTAAATGAACATGCAAATTATTCTAATTACCTGCAATTAAGATATATTGATACAGTGCACTGTACTGTTCTGCCTCATGGTATATACTTACTGTTTTCCTAAGAATATTTTATCCATCACACCTAAAATCCCAGCATACTGCAGGATTCTGCTCACAAATGGGGACTTTAAACACAAGAAATCAAATGGGGAAAAAGGCAGTACAAATTTTCAGCAGGAGGGTGACCATCCCATCTTACCTTGTTTCTGTATAAAAATCCTAAGCAATGGATTTGCACTTGAAACAGCCTTGAAGAAGTTGTCATCGTTATTAATGGGAAGAAGGTCTCCATGTATATCTGCATATCCAATCATGACCTCCATATTGGATATGTGATGGATATGAAGAATCAGTTTGTAGAAATCTTCAAATTTTCCTGGCTTGTACCGATCCAAAGAAAATCTTCGAAATTCCGCACCAAACTACAAAGGAGAAAGTAGAAATGAATAAACGGCAGGAGTGTCTAAAAGTGTAGAAGCTTTCAAGTGTGACATTTACTCCCCCCCATTCTTAAGCAGACCATGTACAACCATAATTTACAGCTGCCTTTCACCTTCCACTTCCCATCCACTACACTCAGCATTATCTATTCACTCCCATTTCCCCAGAACCGACCACCTCCGGATACAGTGCATGGCTCTTACCACAGTTTCCCCATATGAACACCACCACAAACCGTACCTTGGCATAAGGATGCTCAACCTTCTCTGCCTTCAGAAGCAGAAAATCAACTCTGCCCCGGTGACCTTCTAAATCAGACGTGTGTAAAGTCAGGCCTGGGGGTCAAATGTGGCCCGTTTTCAAATTTCAAGCAGCCCGCAGCCCCTTCTCCCCACCAACTCAGCCTGTCATGCATCCCCGCCAGCCAGCCCCTCCCCATACTGGATGGAGATGTCCGCTTGCAGTTTTATGGTTTGCCTGCCCTCCCTGCCTCCATCCGTTCCCCCCAGCCACCTGCCCAGCCTATCCGCCCCTGGCTCCACTGCATCCTCCCTGCCTCCTTGCATGTCCTAGAGACTTGCCCAAAGTCCAGCCCGGGGGCCAAATGTGGCTGAATGGTCAGCCCCCACACATTTTCACCCCACCAAATCTGGCCCTTGTTGCAAAAAGTTTGGACACCCCTGTTCTAAATTAATAACTATTATGTGAGTAATTATTTTTTAAAGTCCATTCGGACTTACGATGACCCCTTTCAAGGTTTTTTAGTGGCCCTTCTAGAGGTACTCAGGGAATTTTGCAGCTCACCCAAGGCTAACATTGGCAGGTTTTTCTCCTGGGATACACAAACTTCCCATTTTCTGGCTCTGCAGCCAGGAACCACATAGAAAGCAATTGGGCCAATGGCTCTCTAAATTATCCAAACAAAAATGTTCTTTCTCTTCTTCGTTGTGCCTGATATGTCAGCAAGGTTTCCCTCCAAGGTCTCCCTGCACTTTGAAAACGAATGGTTTTCATTTTCCCACCATCTTCCCACCTTGCAAGAGCACCGGAAGGCTCAAGAACCACTTCTGCAGTGGAAGCATCTTCAGACAATCGCACAATCGAGACTTAAAAAAGTGTTTCTGTAAAAAAACAATTGACACGTGGCTCTCTCAGAACTGAAAGAACACTTCCTTGCCACTTGTGGATAAAAGCTGAATCCCTGACGGGACAGATTACTAGGTCTGAAACAGATCCTGCTTTCCCTCAAGATCCTCAAAGACCACATATCAGCCTCCTTCTATCATCACCTTCCAACAGCCTCTTCCTGGACCCTGACAGAAATGTAGTCACGACCGCTGATTATATGTTAGGTTAGGTTAATGTCAGGTAATGGTGTAGAATTATAGTACAGTACTTACTGACCTTATCGCAAAGGAATCTTTTTAGTTCAGGTGCTTTAATATCACACCAGGAGGCCTGCAGAAGGTATGCGAAAAGCATTTCCATGTTCTTTATCTTGACAGTACTTGAAACTGCCAGCTAATGATCAAACTTGGTTTGTACATGGAAATCAAGAGCTCTCAGGTATGAGTGGGTGTGTGGTTATTCAAGGGGACAAGCAGTTTATGAAATCAAAGCTAGAGATGTGTATTATAATGGACTGTCAGCTAAGTTTCTGATGAATGTGAAGGACTGCTAGGAAACGCTATGGGAAGACAGAAGGGAAAAGGATATGATGAAATGTTATTGAACAAGAAATTCAGAATACTGATGGGACCATGAAATAGTGAAATACAAATGTAATACAGCTTCTCCCAAGCCATCAAGTCAGGGAGGGTGTGTGTGCTATAGAACACAGTGTCCCAGGAAAACAATGCAGGGCTGTTAATAAATTTGGAAATAATCTCTGTTCCTTGAAATGATGTTGGTGTTTTAAGACTGTTGTATACTATTTTGTACCATTTGACAGCATAGCTGAACACTTTTGTCTGTAATAAACATTTTCATAAACGATGGGATGATTAAAAGCAATTTATCACACAACATTACAACCATACAACATGTTTCTAAGCATGAACAATGGGATTTCGTATCTATGCATAAAATCATTCTAACAGGAAAATAGAGAGGTTTCTGTGCAATCTGGAAGCTAGTTTCCCATTCCAACAATAGAAATGGGGGGAAACAAGTAAAAATAATTGTATGAACCTCATTACAGTGTAGAATATGACAGTAACTTTTCTGAAGAACCCATCAGAAATGATCCAACAGAACAAATTTAGAGAAGTTTGAGTGTGAATACACATGTGAGTTCCCAGAGAGACCCTTTCTATCAATAATGGCTGGAATGACATAGCTTCAAGCATTTTTCCCATGGCCTGAAAGCAGAATGGAGTATGAATAGAGTTATAAATCAGCCTTTAGGACATGGACTTCTGATTTAACTGTTCCAAACTGTTTCACCCATTTACCCATTCACACTTACATGCCCTTTGAACTAAAGGCTGCTGAGCATCAATAATAACATTAACCAACATCAAAATGGGTAGAAGAGGGAGAATACTTCACAGCTCACAGCTAGTATTCAACTCTAAAGATCTTTTCCAATGTGTCTCCTCTGGCACTCTGAATTTTCCTATCACTAGGATGCTAAATGGCTGGATGTCTGCTTATCACCCAGACAACACTAAGACACCAGCCAGAACAATCCTTCATTAAGGGAAACTAATCTACTTATTAGAGCAGTTTTTGCACAATGAAGTACAGTAATCTACTTTGACCTACTTACCTAATGCAAACATCCCAATTGACATTGCTAAGCTAAGGCAAGAAAAGGGAGGGTAAAAAAAGAGTTGAAGGTAATTTAGGCTGACAGTGCCACGAATGAGGACTAACAAAACAGACCCAGGCAGGCTTGCTTTCCCAAACAATGGGTCTTCATTCTAAGAATCTCCTGAATATTAGTCATTGTCTGGTCCATGCAAAGTTAAAGCAACAAAAGATACCCAAGGAACTGACCTGTCCCAACACAACACACATTCCTGGACATTCCCACACTAAATCAATGTCGAAGCCAATAAAACAGGTCAAAGAAGCTACGAAGGTACAGTAAATGTTCATTTCAGGAATGAAGTTTGGTTTTGATCAACATCATGAGGCAATCTATACAAACAAATACTTCGAATTCCTTTAGCGTAAAGATTATGAAGCAATCCAGACTTTAGTACACAACATGAATTTAGAAACTCAGTTTTAAGATCAGATATTTCTGTTTTGTAAGAGAGAGACCTCAGGGAAGGAGAAAACGGACCAGTCACCCCATGTCCACTCCTACTGTATCACAAATCATTGTCTTGTTTGAAGTTGGGCAAGACTAAAATCAAGTCATCTAAGGCTTTCTTGGAAAAACAAAAGTAAAATCCTGTTGCTTATCTTAGAATCTTAGAACTGCAGACCTGGAAGGAACCCTGTGGAAGATCCAGGTCCAGTCCATCAAGGAGACACAGTGGGGAATCCAACTCCCAGTCCCTGGCTCTGCAGCCAGATACCTAAACCATCACAGAGTAAACCATACAGTACATTGCATAGTAGGCCTGCTACATCAATAGGCATCTGGTGAACCATTTTAGCCCATTTCTCCTTAAAAAGGACCCCAGGTGGCTTACATCAGTAGAAGACAATGCTTAAAGGCTAAAAGCAGCAAGTTTTACAAATATTCCAAAATAATCAACCGCCACACTAAAATGGTAAACCACATCAACAGCAAAATATATACAAAGCAAGATGACAAAACAATCCATTCAAAAACAGAAATACAAATACAAATAGAAAAAAATAAATTAAAAAAACACCCTCTCAGACAAGTCAGTCACTGAGTGAAAAACTGAGGGGGAAAATAGAAGGACACAAAGATGAGGCACAAAGTTCCAGAGTCTGGGCATGGCTGTAGGAAAGGCCCTCTCTCTAGTCCCCACCAAGTGCAACTGAGAAGGTGGTGTGACCAAGAGAAGGGCCCCTCCTGATCATCCTAACACCAGAACAGGATCATAAAGGGAGCAAGAGCACACTGTCTGCTGCATTTGTGCAAAATTCAACTCAGTTCTGAAGTCCAGATTCAAAGTTATAATTTTTAGAGGAGCTGGACCCATTTTTAGATTTCCTTGTGGAACATGGACTTGCCCTGCTGTACACTAACACTGTGCACAATGAAATTACAAAAAAAGCAGAAATTCATTTCTTTAAAGTTATCGTCACTATTTAGTTAATTTTAAGTTGTACACGGAGAAAGGTTAGGACGCTGCTTCATTGCATTTTTCCCCCCAGGAGAGGACTCAACCAGATTACATGCTGGTCCCAATATTTTACTTCGTCTTAATCTTTATGGCAGACAGGATGGAAAATGATTCTCAGCCACTAACAAATCTGCTAAATCATACTCCTGTAAATATCCCTGCCTGACAAGGAAAAGGTTACTGGAGAAAGGTAACAACCTCAATTGTGCTATCAGTGTCTGACTGAATACTTTGTAAATTTGTTATCCAGTTCCCCAAAGGCAGCAAAAGACACGTGTGGACTGAGAGATTGGGCATGCTAGCACAAAAACCTGCTGGCTGGGTTATACTTCTAAAAAAAAAAATACATGTAGATGTCTGTGAAACAATGAAATGGTTACAAAAGGCTGATGAAAATTAAGAAACTGGATTTTAAGCCACTGGTAATATGTAGGCAGTCATTTCAGATCCCACAAAATTTGGAAACTTAGCAGCTTAAGTACTCAGACTGTGGATGATAGCAAGAATGCTTAGAATCTTGGAGTACCAGTCACTGAACAGCCAACACCAGATTATGTTCTCAGTCCAGAAAAAGTTGATAACACTGCTCCCAAGCAAAATGGTAAACCTAGAAACCTAAGCCTAAACCAAAACTTCTGGGGTTGTATGCATCCCCTCCTTCCCACAGCGTGTCTGAATACCTGGTTAGGATCAGAACTGTCATCTCTTTTATGAGCACCTACAATATATCACAGAAGTGAGTATACCTCCTCACATTTTGTAAATATTTTAGTATATCTTTTCATGTGGCAACACTGAAGAAATGACACTTGGCTACAATGTAAAGCAGGGAGTATACAGCTTGCATAACAGGGTAAATGTGCAGTCCCCTCAAAATAACGCAACATACAGCCATACTTCTGATATGTGCTGTATGCTAAAATCAAAACAGTAAAGGCAGTAAAAACAGACCTGTATAGAGCTATTTTAACTTCAGAATCAGAATTATAATCCTTTTATTGGCCAAGTGTGGTTGGACACACTCGGAATTTGTTTTGGTAAAAAATACTCTCCATATATAAGAAAGAAATATAAGAATCATATATTCAACAATAAAAACACAGTACAACAACAAAATATAACCTATTATTAAAAAAAGAAGAAAAGAAGAAAAAAATTAATTATTCAACAGGTCGATAGCACTTGGAACGAAGCTATCTTTATATCTAGTTGTCCTAGTATGGAATGCCCTAAAGTGTCATCCTGAGGGTAACAGTTGAAACAGATTATGTCCAGGATGTGTAGAATCTGTATATATCTTCATCACCCTCTTTATAACTCATGTGGTATACAATTACACAATAGATGGGAAATTAGTAGCAATAATTTTTTCTGCAGTTCCAATTATCCGTTGAAGTCTATATATGTCCTGCTTAGTCCTGCTTAAAAAAATATGCACTCAAAATTATTTTTAAAAATATGCAAGCAAAATTTACTTACCTTGGGACTCCAAAGTAGCAGGGGTACCTTCAGAAAGCGATTTTAGGGAACTCCCTGAAATTTGGAAACATCTGGGGGTAATGGGGCTGAGTTATGAAGTTCCAAAGGGGGTGCCCCTAGGAGAAAACCTTCTACTCCAAAGCTGATCGGGCAGGAGATAAGGCTGCCACCGCTTCCCATATAATTCCAATTAGAAGGTTCTTTCCTAGGGGCACCCCCTTTGGAGCTTCATAACTCAGCCCTCGTACCCCCAAATGTTTCCAAATTTCAGGGGATTCCCTAAAATCGCTTTCTGAAGCTGCCCCTGCTACTTTGGTACCCCCAAGGTAAGTAATTTTTGAGTGCATTTTTTTAAAAAAATATGCACTCAAAATTTGCTTACCTTGGGACTCCAAAGTAGAAGGGGGTACACCCAGCCCCTTTAGAGCTCGGCTGGTATACCATATGTACTCGAGTATAATGGGTGGGGGAGCCATCAGCTTATACTCGAGTCAATAAGTTTTCCCAGTTTGGGGGAGTAAAATTATGCCCTCGGTTTATACTCGGGTCGGCTTATACTTGAGTATATATGGACTTACTTACTTACGTTTTCATCACACCTGACTAGGAGCAGAGCCACTACTTTGGGTGGTTGACAGAACAACGTCAAAGTAAGATAACAAAAGCAAAATTCAGAAAAGGCATCACAATAAGCATGATTCCTAAAGATATAATGGCATTAAAGGACTACAAAGTTACCAAAATTATTAATAACAGATGGCCAGCAGAGAACAATACACAAGCTCAAAACAGAACTAGTCAGAATTAATCAACTTAAAATGAATCTTAAACTAGGGCAATTATTGTACCAGTGATAGCCAATATTATCTTAAACTGTTATTATTTAGAGGATAGGTTATTTAATCAGTGGTTTTAATGTCTGTCAATTTGAGTTTGTATACTGTTTGTACTTATTTTTTTTCCTTGTATGTTCTGTTGTACACCACCAGAGTGCATTGCACTATAGGGTGGTATATAAGTTGAAACAATAAATAAGAAATAAAATTCCAAAAGATTAAGAAATGAATTGCAGAATTCCAGCATCATAGTGGCAGGGACTAAAAGAGAGTCCAGAGGATAATGTACTAATTCCTCCAAGTACCATAGAAAAAAAAGGGAAAGCATGCTTCTGTCTGAATAGATGGAAAGAGTTGACCAGTTCAGGTGATAAATCTCAGAAGAACAGGCAGGCTAAAAATGTAGACAGAAGAGGAGGAAGGTCACTCAAGACTTGGTTTTGAACTATTTAATTTGCAAATACGCCCATTGCATCCCGAATCAGATTCAAGGTCTTGGTTTTAATTTATAAAACCCTCCATGGCCTAGGACCTGACTATCTGGCAGAGTGGATCACCCAGCGGTCAACTTCGGCCCGGCCAACGAGGATGTCGCGGGCGCACGCGCTTCGGGTGGCCACGCCCAGAGAGGCCCGGAAAACCTCTATCCAGAGTCAGGCCTTCTCTGTGGCTGGCCCCACTCTATGGAACCACCTTCTCAGCGAAGTGCACCTTGCACAGTCCCTGCCAGCCTTTCGGAAGGCTTTAAAGACCATGCTCTTCCGAGAGGCACTTGGTGACTTAGTTTAGTTTCCCCCCCCCTCTTTCGCCCGCCATCCACCTTTTGTTGTTATGTTGAGTTTTTTTTTTTACCTGATTGTCAAATTGTTGTTATTGTCCATTGTTTAGCTGTGTCCATTATTTTATTGTTGTAAACCGCCCGGAGTTCCTTCGGGAAGACGGGCGGTATACAAGCCTTAAAAATAAATAAATAAATAAATAAGAAATCTAAATAAATGCTTCTATGAGCTTTCATAGCTTTCCGGGTGGTCTTGGGACAGAATTCCCAATGATAAGATATATGGTTCAAACTGGGAACACCAATCTTGACAGTTAAACAATCAGAGCTCTCTGAATTGGTTCAGTGGTGGGCTTTCTAGCTGTCCACTGTGCAAAAAAGAATGCTAGATGTGATGACCTCTATCAAATCCAGCAGTGCTTTTCATAGGTCCTGAGAGAGAGCCTGGAATAATGACCATCCATCTGGACAAATTCCACGTAACCAGAAAGAATCTGGTTTATTAAATAAAATTTTAAAAACGGTTCTACGCCTCTATTGTTCTAAGGTTGCCAACAGCCACATTCCTGTTCAATTTACAGTAATGGCACACTCAGAAGTAACTGTGAAGCAAGTTTTCTGCAAGCAGTTATGAACACTTTATATAACCCTACTGCAGCAGATGATATGCCTCTGTTGTCATGAATACAAGTTGGTTTGTGGCAAGTCCACAAAAATGATTACATGGTCTGCCAGAAGGAACAGCTAAATGCCAGTTACACGAAAGCACGTTATTTTTGGACCTCATTCTACACTTGAAAAATAGTTGCTTGTCAGGAGGTAGAACAGCTCAGTAGCTTCAACCATCCTTTGTTTGAAAAGCTTAAGAAACGCACCGAGCTACATACAACGTAAGGAATTTTTCCGGATCTTATTAAATAAACCTGAGTTATGCAATGACGCTAAAATGAGAAACAGAGATCACAAAATAAGCAGATTTTAGAAAAGTGCTTGGTGTGAAGAAATTGTGAGAAACATTACTATGCATTTTGAAAACCTTGTCAGGGTAGTTTACCTACCAGAACTTGGGTTAGCATAAAATTAAAGCAAAAAACTTGGTGTAATGCCAGTGGAAATCCATGTTCTCACAGCTGTGTTTCCATATTATTTCAAATGGTGTAAGGTGCTGGGAAACATATGGAAAAGCAGAGTGGATAAAAATCAATAATTTTTTTTAAAAGAATTGATTTAAAAGCAGTGTGCTGTTTATATACCTCCTCAGTATTGCAGTTTAACCTCTGTACGACAAGGTTCTTAAATAATTTTTAAAAATGATTTTTTTATTTAAATCATTCAAATAATTCATTTTTAAAATATTTAAACCCACCTTTTCAAAAAGTGCTCTATGGAACAAGCAAACATTACACATGCTCTTTCAAATAATAAAAATGTGAACAGATTCTCAAACCCCGGAGCTAAGGTACTGAATTTGTATGAAAATCAGCTGGAGGTGATGCTCTATAAGAGGTTTTATAGAATTAATGCAGAATACATGATTTCATTCATGAAAATATATATTAGAATTATTTCTGCAAGTTGAAATCAACCTTCCTGTACAAACCCTTTTAGGCAGAGTTTCCAATGAGTCTTGATGTCATCTCAAAAGTGGGGAGAATCTGAGGAAAAACCTAGGGGAATATCTTGATTGAAATGATGCTGTATCTTCTACAGCAGCGGCACCCAACGTTTATGATGATAAATGTTTCACATGTAAAGGCCAATGTTTGAGCCCCTCATACCTTCAGGTAGTTTTGCTTGCCCCAACGCAGCAAACATTTAGCAACATATCAGAGGGTCAACAGTTCATAAAGCCTTCTGCTTCTAGCCACAGCAACTGATCCCATGTATTTGCTTATGAATTCTCTTCAGATAACAGCAAATATTAAAAGATATAACATTCCCAGTTATCAGGGCTACCAGTTATAATACAATACTGTATATTGAATGGGAATAAAATGGCTACTCTCTCTTCTTTGCGAATGGGTCTAGTTTCTTTAGAGAGGCGGCTAAATCCATGTTTTGGGGAAGTTGGGGAAGTGTTATACCGCTGTTGACTGTTGGCCTCGTTTACTTATTCATTTATATTTTTTTTAAAATTCACTTAAATTGTTCAGTCGAGGTAGACTCTATTCCCAACATGGATATGCCTTTGTGCTTTTATGTCATAAAAAGCAGAGACATTCTTAAAAGAGAGAAAGCCTACAGTTTAAAGCAAAACTGTAGCAAACATTAAGTTTGATGTTTCAGTCCTCACATTAAGCAATTCAAACATAGAATACACTTGAAGATGGACATACTGATGACTCCTTCTCATACTAGATCTTCCCAGTAGTTACCCTATTCCCTATCTACTGAATCACTAGCTGAAATGAAACATGGGCTTTAATATGGGCAGCATTCAATGGATTGCAAAATGTCAGTGCAGTCCCATCAACAGTCAAGTGTTCTTTAACAGTCTACTCCAGTTGATTTGTCTTTGGGGTAGGGTAGTTGAGCTGTGTTTAATGGGTCTAGTACAGGCATGTCTAAACTTCAGCCCTCCAGATATTTTGGACCAGAACTCCCACAGTCCTTTTTCATTGGCAATCTAAGCTTAGAATTCTGGGAGTCGTGGTCCAAAACATCAGGACATGTTGGACATGCCTGGTCTAGTACTAGGAAAGCCAAGAGTTCTCTCCCCCCCTTTCTCTTTAAGAAACTAAAGGGCAGAGCTCGCCTCTTGTGTTTACTTCAGATGGGCATTTATGTACAAGAAAGGGGCATGTCCCCATGGGCAGCTGACCTGCGGCCTGAAATTCCTAGCAAGTGGCAGTGGCCCTTCCATGATCAATATTTCCCCTTTTCTGGAGATCCAAATACAGTATCTACTGAAAATTAAAACATAAACTCTCAGTCTTGTTCACACAACAGTACTGTGGCAAACCGCACACAACAAAAAGTTAGTATTGGAAATCTGGCCTCTTTTCTTAAGAGCAGCAGCAGCAATATAAATGGGGACTATAAGAGGTCCCACTCCTTTTGTTGGGATGTCATCCCTTACATGTTGAAGGTGGACATGAGAACACAGGTCGTATGACAGCTAAAAGCATTTTTAAAAGCTACCAATGGTCTGATCTTGATTTGGGAAGAATTTCTAAGATCTGTTTTAACATGCCCCCTATAGCCAAAGGTTTCGTGTTTTTGGCAGCGTATTACAATGAAACACCAAGAACTCTAAAAAGAAAGAAGGGTGGGGAAAAATCCAAATCAAAATACTGTACTGTAAAAATGGCTATGATCTATTTAACCCCAACATCACACAAACTTTTAAAAGAGAAAAGATACACCCATTTCCCAAACTTCAAAGAGGGATGTTCAAGACCTATTTAGTTGTGAATGTCTACCTCACTCTCTCGTTCTCAAAAATATGAAGTATATAATTCTTTCAATCACTGAAGTACTACAAACGTACAACAAACTACATACTGCTTTGCAGAGACACTTAAAATTGTGCTTTGAAGTAGCTAGAGATAGGAGGCAAAACAAACCACAAACTGCTTGTGCTGCTCCACCCTACTGACTGTTGTTTGCACGCCAGAAGCACCCAAAGACTCACTGACTTCAGTATGTGTCAGAAAACCAAATGCCTGGAATGCCAACATTATCTGCAGTTTAAGGCAGAACAAGTCAGATATTGTTACGTGGGAAATCTACTTTTACGTGCCTAAGCTTCATCATATTTACTGCCATTGCTGTTCCAGAAAATTTAGGGACAAAATTAACAAGGATGGTTGAGGAATCTCAAGGTTACAAATTCCAATATGATCAGACCCACACCCCGCAGACTGGATCAAAACTTTGGTTACAAATGGAACTCTGCATACTGTTAAAGTTCCAAAATAGTCCCTATTTTGGGGGGGGGGGAAATACCAGCAAAGGACATTTTAATAGAGGGCATGAACAAATGAGAACACATAGTAAAGTGAGATGAGTGTGTATGTTTGTTGTGGGGGAAGAGATAAACTTGCTCATTTGTAGGAGCTCCATTATGAGATGCCATAGTGAAAACACACACACACACACACACACACACACACACACACACACACACACACACACACACACGTCAAAGGATGTAACAGCAGCAAAGCAGGGATGTGGCAATATCCCGTTACACCTAAACATGATTAAAGGTTATCCTGTCACGAGGTTGCTCTACCTGATGGAAGCCAGCCTTTTATGTCCACCTAGCAATTACTGCTTCTGAAGCCGTTTTTGAAAGCAGCACCCTTCCCTGTCAAAACATAATTTTAATGAGCACCTCCAGTTCTGCCTCTTTCAGAACAAGGGTTGTTGACAAAAAAAACAACAACCCAAGAAGGGTGTGTACGGGCTAGGGAAACTTGACACAGACCTGAGAGGAGAACATGTGCTTCCTTTGTGTGGCTGGGCTCCAGTTCCCATCAGCCTTAACCTGGATTGTCAATGCACAAGGAGGAAGATGGTCCCTGTGCCCTAACCCTAACCCAATAATACCTACTACACAGCCACACAGGCCTTATTCTGAGGTTCCATTTTTCAAGCATCCCTTCAACCTTGTGTGTTTTCTCAGTCTTCTTATTAAGTTGACCAATACCCAATGAACCAAAGATTTCATTAGCAACTTGGCCATCAACCCCCTCAGCCCTCAATGTTGTCTTACAGTAACACAGCTGCACATTCCACACAGTGTTCTTTGGAGGTGTCGCATGTATGTCAGTAGGCTACAAGTGGCTGGTTCTTCAAGATGCACACGATGGTTGAACAGGTTTGACAGATCGGCACTTCAGAGGTGTTGAAAGGAACGGGCACTGCCTACCAATCACATTATTTCAACATCTTGAGAGCCAAACTTCCTAGTCCACGTATCTGAGCTGAAGGGAAGCCCAGTCTGCAGTTTAGTCCCAACGAGGGCCAAAGGAACGTTGGGTAGAAACAAAGATAATCCTGAACATTTTTTTAAGAGGACAAGAAACAACTAGAGGGCATGCTTTGCACCAGGAGGAAATGGGATGCTTATTATTTTCCACACCCTATGCCTCCCCTCTCCCCACATCAACAAATTTGCTAAGTATTACAAATGCACTGCAATGCTTCCAAACACACTTTTAAGATTTCCTTGTCTAAACTATTTCTAATTCTGAGTTTCCAAAATCCAACAACCTATGTAAAATTAAAACAAATGACTTTTTGCAAAGCATCATACACCTGGAAAGATAATCCATTTGAGAGACCAGGGTCCAAAGGTATATCTCCTCTGGAGTGCTGTTTTTTCTTAAGATGACTAACTTTTCTTCCTACAGCCTCCTCCACTACTCAATACCACCCACCCCCAAACCTACTCTAGAAGGCTGGAAACCCCTCTGACGCACGTTCTTTATTGTGAAAGATGGTCCCAATTCCACTAGGAGTGGATATGAAAATAAACAAAGCTTAAGTGTGTGGTAGCCAAAGTGTGTAGTGAATAGGATTTTCATCACCCATCTGCCAACAACATCATGAAAAATTACTGGGTATAAATGAAAGTGATCATCAACCCTGTTTGAAAGTTGTAAAATTCTAAGTATATTTAGAGTTTTATATATTGCCATCAGATTTTTTTGGGTTGCTTTCTTGAACAATAGCTCTCAGGGCCCCAAGCCATCATGTCTACTTGATATGACGGCTAGAGGTTGCTGTGAGCTAGAGGCCGAAAACTTAACTTCTCCAAGCTCTAGCTTTATTCATTACATCATTGGTACAGATTTTAATGGAAATCAGCTGTATTTGAGAACTGGGCCTTTCAGATTTTCAGCATGTTATTTCTATGTGGTTCCCACAGAGCACAACATAACAAGTAGAGGTAAAATCTTCTACCGGACTTGTTCGTGTACACATCAGAACAGTCAGCAAGTAAAATGGAACAGTTAGGCAAGAAAGGAACAGATAAGATGCAACCAAGGTACCTAGCTTTCATCATTACAGGGAGGTGTTCAACTGTGCGATTCATGATCTGATGGAAATAATTAGGAGGAATTACTCTTACTTGCCCCAAAAGGAAATTAATAAAGATAAATTAGGAGGAATATGGATACATTTGATGCTCCCAACTCACTCACCATTTCAAATGTGAAATATCAATTCTCTCCAAGTTTAACCCCGCTGACATCTACAGGTGAAAATCAAAAAATTAGAATATCATTCAGGTCAGGCGAGTTTGCTGGCCAATCAAGCACAGTTATCCCATGGTCATTGAACCAGGTTTTGGTAATTTTGGCAGTGTGGGCAGGTGTCACGTCCTGCTGGAAAATGAAGTCAGCATCCCCATAAAGCTCGTCTGCAGAAGGAAGCATGAAGTGCTCCAAAATCTCCTGGTAGACAGCTGTGTTGACCCCGGACTAAATGAAGCACAGTGTGCCAACACCAGCAGATGACATGGCTCCCCAAATCAACACAGACTGTGCAAACTTCACACTGGACTTCAAGCACCATGCACTGTGTGCCTCTCCATTCTTCCTCCAGACTCTGGGTCCTTGGTTCCCAAATGAGATGCAAAAGTTCCTCTCATTAGAAAAGAGGACTTGGGACCACTGAGCAACAGTGTTCAGGAGCGGCTTGACAAGAGGAATACGACATTTGAAGCCCATGTCCAGGATCCATCTCTATGTGTGGTGGCTCTTGATGCACTAACTCCAGCCTCAGTCCATTCCTTGTGAAAGTCCCCAACAATTTTGAATGGCCTTTTCCTAACAATCCTGTCCAGTTTACAGTCATCCCTGCTGCATGTACACCTTTTTCTTCCACACTTTCCCCTTCCACATAACTTTCTATTGATATGCTTTGATAAAGCACTTTGGGAACATCCATCTTCTTTGCCATCTGTACCTTTTGGGGCTTTCCCTCCTTATGGGGGGTGTCAATGATGGTTTTCTGCACAACTGTGAGGTCAGCGGTCTTTCCCATGATTGTGGTTCCTACTGAACCAGCCTGAGAGACCATTTAAAGGCTCAGGAACCCTTTGCAGGTGTTATGGATTCATTAGCTGATTAGAGAGGGACACTTTGAGCCTAGAATATTGAACCTTTTCATACTATTCTAATTTTCTGAGATTGTGAATTTGGGGTTTTCATATGCTATATGCCAGAATCATCACAATTATACCAAAGTAAGGCTTGACATATCTCACTTTGCATGTAATGGGTCTATCTCATATATTAGTTTCACCCTTTGAGTTGACTTACTGAAATAAATGAATATTTGCATGACATTCTAATTTTTCGAGGTTCACCTGTACTTTGTATTTCAAATCTGCTCATCTTTTCAAATGCTTCAAGACCGATACATTGAATATATTATTCTACTTTCCCCAGCACCATCACTTCTTCCTCATGCAAACACAACAGGAATACCAAGATTCCATGCCAATTACACCTGGAGGCTGGATTGCACCTACTCACATCTATTCTTTCTATTAGAGAATAAGCAAGAAAACAGGAGTTCTCCTCAACCTTCTAGTTCTCGAGACAGGTTTTGACAAGCTGTGTTTGCTTGCAACATTCAGATGAGTTGATCCAACTTTTACATTTTATTTTTAAAGGATGACACCATGAACATGTGCTATGAAAAACAGCGCATGCCAGGCAACATTTTGACCTGCGTCTGATTTGGGGCAGTCCGGCTAAGCAAGACTATTTCCCCTCAGGATTTTTTAGTTTTAGGAATTGTCAAATTCTTTCCATAAATCATCATTTTATTCTCATGCTGTTTTAACAGTTCTAAGTTGCAGAGCTATGGTTTAACATTTAATCGTCCTGGCTCTTGCTTTTCCTTGTGAATTGCCCAAAGAATGTTGGGTTGATGGGTGGTACGGAAATGTTGTAAATCTGGGAAGATAACTATGGCTCTCCAGATGTTTTAGTTTTCCTGGTCTACATTGCTCAGCAACTCTAACCAGCATGGCCAATGGAGAGGGAATCACAGATGCTGCAGCTCAAAACATCTGGATGGCCACAACTACCCACCTTGCTCATAGCTAAAAAAATAATAATGTCTAGAGAAAGTTACTCGAACAACAACTAGGGGGAGAAGCACATGTCAGCTAAAGTTGTTTTTTCTCTCTTTCTAGCCACGCATACTAGAGATGGGCTTCACATTTTGCAAGTGGTCAGCTTCCAAAATAAAATGCGGAAGCCCAACTGGGGTTCAGAACTGGAGGGGGAAAAATCAACCATTCGCAATACTACAAAAACAAATGGAACAGAACAAAAAGCTTCTAAAGTATTAGTATGCATTAGAGATGGGCTTTTCATTTCGGAAGTGGTCAGCTTCCGAAACAAAATGCAGGAGCCCAGCTGGCATTCGTAAATCAACCAATCCCTTACCTTGCTCTGGGGTCGCGCGGGGCTAAACTCAAACAAGGAAGAGGCCTCCAACATCATCTTTCCTTCTCCCTGGCACTGGCCAATCAGACAGGTAGGTGGGATGATGCATTTCCCTGCACAGCTCCTGATTGGCCAGCACCAGGGAGAAGGAAATATGACATCAGAGGCTTCTTCCTCATTGGAGTTTAGCCCTGCATGACCCAAGCGCAAGGTAAGGGATGAGATACTTACACTGTAGTCATTAGGCCAAGGTGCTGATGCCCCAATCTAACTCACTGGATTCTTAATTTTCTTGAACCAAATCTCCTTATATTAAAAATAACATTAATAGCATTCAATTCATTACTCAAAAAGAAAATCAAGAAGGCCAAATTAGAGTTGAGGGAATGATCATTTTCATTTCCACCAGGAATAAAGGCAAGCAGTTTCACCCTACCATTCTGTTCATAAGAAACCTGCTCGATCAGACGGAACGTCTGTTTATTCCAATGGCAAACACTTGCCTATAGGACAGTGTTGGCGAACCTATGGCACGGGTGCCAAGGGTGGCACTCGGAGCCCTCTCTGTGGGCACCCGACATTGACCCTTCACAGCCATCTGTATTCAAGTTAAATTGCTGTATTGGCACTTTGCCAAAAAATAGTAGGCTTTGAACAACAGCTTGGGTACTCGGTCTCTAAAAGGTTCGCCACCACTGCTATAGGAAGTCTGCCAGCTGTGGATATATGCCACTGTACCTTTCACCTCCCCTTTTCCAGCAACTAATATACAGAACCCCAGTGCCTCTGATACTGGAGGTCATATACAGCCATCCTGATTGAGGAACTGCCCATGTCCCAATCACTATGAACTTACCCAATCCTCTTTTAAGGCCACCCAAGGCAGCACTGATCCCTACATTGTGCCATGGTGGATTCCGCAACTGAATTCTGTCCTACATGAAGCAGTTCTTTCTGGTCTCTGTTTAGGGTTTCCTCCCATTCAGCTCCAGTAGAAGACCCCAAGTGTTAAGAGAAATGGGACAAACTTTTCACCTATTGCTACCTCTCTATCAAATCTCCTCCTACAATGGTGGTCCATTAAGCAACCAATACTAGGGAAGGAGTTAAAAAGAGGATGTTTCAAATGGGTGCCCAGACTGTTATTCCAAGCCATTGTTTCACCTTTTATTTCCACTGCCAGACATGAATTGGGAATGGAGAAAAGTACCCCTAGTAAGAGCCTGAGAATTCAGGTCCAATGAGACCCACTTGAGTTTTCTTCTCTCACTGGCTGTTTCTATCATTGATGGAAGGCCGACAAACTTTGTGTGCGACTGAGGACAAGTTGTGTGTGTGCCCCCATTGGGCAATTAGCTTTGGCTGCACAGCTACTTCTGTCAGCATCAAGATGGCTCACAGATAACATCACTTCAAGTTGCTACAGGTTTCCTACAGAGCTCTGAAGTTACTTCCCTAGACTACAGTGCCCAGAATCCCCTTAGCCAACATGGCCACTGGCCAACAATGCTTCCTGTTCCAAAACATAAACCCACATAGAACTACCACTCTACCTTTAACATTGTTTTGAAAGCTGAACAACCCAGTCCTAGACGTGTCTGAACATATCAAGACTTCCTGCGGAGTCATCAGGCTGACTTGCTGATAAATAAGGCTACAGTTCTGACAAAACCCATGGAAGACCTTGAGACTTCACAGCTCTGCACAAAGCTGCTACCCCCCCCCAAGCTTCAACTACAACTCCCATTTGCCTGGGATGGTGGAAGTTGTAATCCAGTGCATGCGCACAACACCAAGATTGGGAGGGGCATTTATAGCTGATATTCTTCATAACTTCTAAAATGCTGACTCAGTCTCCATTAAATGAAAACTCCCTCCCCAAAGGGAAGGCACACATCTCAGCTAATCCATCATTTGCCATTTTGTATCTTTAAAAACATTCTATACTACAATCAAGCACAACAAACAGTAACAGAAATCTCAAAACAGTCAAGACTTCTGAAGATTTATAACATAAACAGTGTATACAGCATTCCATCACTGCTGAATGCTCATGACACTATCATTTAAATTAAGGCAATGCTTTAAATACTGCTATATAGTACTAATGTTTTAAAATGTACATTAAAATGCATGCACTGTACTTTGCAACAATATGCCTATTACTGCCTCTTGAAACACCAGTTTATGCAGTAACAGGTTGGAGAAATAAGTCAAGAAATAAGTCAAGGTCTTTCATCTTACTTGCCTCTTCAAAGCTTGGGGGAGGGGCAGTGCTGATATGACATGTCACCACAAATGCAATTACCTTGCAAGAGAGTCACTTCACACACTTAGCTGCCAGTCATTCAGCTGCCAGCCATTGTAATAGAAAGCCAAGCCAAGCCCATACATGTGTAAACCAACCCAAAGCCCGAAACATCTGGTGCATGGGTTAATGCATCATAGATGTTCACAGAATATGCCGAGTTCTACCAAAGGTAAGAAGTTGTTAATTGGTTTATCATGACCAAAATGGTTTCAAATACTCAAGCCATCAATATGCACCTGACAAAAATTGAAACAACTCTGCCACACTTCAGATTCAAAAGATACATTATCGAAGCTGGAAGAGGTGTTCACTCAAAAGGGGGCATGTCATGTGTGTGAAATATAAGCACAAGCTGTCTATCTCAATGATTCCTCAACATTTTGTCCTGCAGATACGTTGGCCTTTAACTTCCAAAACACCTTACCACTGGGCGGGGGCTTCTAACACTCTGAATGTCAAAATAACTAGATGAACTAAGATGGAGAATCACTGGTCCATGTGAGTACCGGTAAATCCTGGAATAAAGGGTGGTCCAGATGAATGGTTTTGGAATAAATCTCTAGAAGACTATTAAAAGGTAGATTCTCAAATCAAAGCAGGACGGAAAAGATACTTTCCAAGCTTTACATACTTGGTCTCACTCAGCTTTTAAAAATCTTGACACCTTAAGCCAAATACTTCTAAATACATCATTCATTTCTTTCCTTAATATTTATGTCATCTTTCTTGTTTGTTTGTTTCACAATTTAATTCCTGTACCAGCCAAGATGGCTCACAAATAAGACAATATTACCATTTGCTGTAAAAAGAACAGTGAACATAACACACTAATTATCCTAATTGATTCACCAGGAATGTAGTTGAGTGGAGTTAGTCATTCAGAAGTATGTTAGCATTTATCAAAACAATCTTTTCTATACATGTCCAAACAACCTCTGCCCTGCCTTACAGGTATGTCACACAGAGCCAGTGTCACAGCCTCACACCACTGGTGGATAAAATCAGATTTTTAAAGGGCCAGAGATGTTCTTCCTTTATTAGTTTGTAGTCATTTCTAAAACAGAAATTAAAAATTCTATCAACACTCCATATATATCTTTTACTATTCTTCACCCACTGCTTGGGGGATAACTGAAGGCAGAGCCCTGAGTCAATTGTGAGGAATAATGAGTGGTGACAGAACATTACTGGTAAGCTATTGTGTATAAAATGCACTCTTGTCACTGACAGCAGCATAAGCACTTCTTACACACTACTGTTTATGGAGACTTCTTTACTTACAGTAATTTACTTCCAGGTGTTACACAATTTACATGACTCCGCAACAAGTTTCCAGCCACTGATAGCTAAAACCACCCAGGTACTTGCTCAAACTAGCCATTTGTGGAAAGGAACGAACAGGAGCGGTAACCAACAGCATCCCAGATTCTGTGGAATTTCATCAATTAAATTCTAGTATACATGATGATTGGGAAGTAATTGAGGAACCTCAGTTAATTTATTTCTCTCCACCTCATGTTTCAGAGACAGAAGAAACACACACACTCACATGAAATATACTGCACAAGAACCTGGGGAAAATTTGTTTTTGGACTATAACTCCCAGTTGCTAAGCTAGCTGGGAAAATCTGGGAGTTACAGCCCCTCCGCAAGCAATTTTTGCAAAGCTTTGAATTGTCCACAGGTATAATATTTGAGCACACCAAGGTGTTTGTTGGTGTAAAATCTAGAGCGCTACTTCAGTTGATTCACATTAAGGATGTATTAAGTGTGTATATTTATAGATACACAACAAATTATTTGGCCTAATACTATTCATTCAAACAATGCCAAACAGAACACATGCTTCTGACAGCAAGGCCTTTGCTCTGTCATTTACCAGTCTCGTGTTCTATATATACTAAGGCTGCAATGACAAAAACACCACATCAATATATATGTAGGTGTGCTGTGCTTATAAAACATGAAAGAATATTAAATCAAACACCTATTTACTTCCTGTGCTGAAAGAGAAAAACATGATTTCAAGGACAAGAGAAGCAAGTAATCTCTAATAGAGAACTCATTGCATTGCAACACCCATCTGTATTTATGGACTACAGTTCCCATCAGTTCTTTCCAACATGGCCATTGGTCACAGAGGATGGGAGTTAAATTCAACCCATGTGTAGGGCAGTGGATTGAATTTGCCAAGGGGAAGGGAAGACAGGCACTAAGCATCAGATATCTCGTTTTCAACACTGCTTTTCCACTGAAGGAGCTTCCTAATACTGTATGACTGATCAAGTGTCAACGCTACTTCATCCTGATGAAATTAATGGCTTGTTGCTGAGTTAACAATGGGCCTTTTCACACGACCCCTAAACTCCGTGGCAAATGGCTCCCAGCTCCGGAGCTTAAAATTATTTCCCCACCAGCTCTGGAGTTTACAGATAATTAAGTGTGACCACGCCCACCGAAGCGCGTCCCAGCGCACTTTTCATGTACCTGCTCTCAGAGGGTGAAAATTCCTGATGCGGATATAACAGTAGTGACTGCCGGGCTCTCCTTGCTTCTGTTTGTTCTTTTTTTGCCCCCCGCCCCTTTAAGAGATCTGAATGCAGTGCTGGGAGCAAAGCGAGATGGCAGAACGGAGGTGAGCAGCATTCTTTTCTTCCTTTTTTTCTCCCTCCCCTCATGCAGCCAGCAGCCAGGAGTGCGGAGGAGGTGGGAACGCAGGAACGGCGACAAATCCCTAAGATCTCTGGTCCAAATTTAAGTGGCCAGCGGATCTTAGGGGTCGTGTGAAAAGGCCCAATGACCAGTCAAAACTGAAATGAAGAGAGGTGAGGGATGATGGTCCAATCAATAAGGAAAATGACTGGGCACATCAAACCACTATATTAATGAAGGGAAAGTGAAGCCAGAATGCTATAAGAAAGCTCTAACGAATATATTGGTTTCAAAATGAGCAGATCCTTTCTGACCCTCAACTCTCAAATGATAAAGTGCCACATAGCTCAAGAGACACTGCCCGTAATACTAAAGCCAGTGCAGTAGTCTAATCTCTTGCTGCTCCTTGGACAGCTGGCTTCCTGCCTGAACTGACTATGCCTCTCTCAACAGAGGTGGGGGACTCAGACACAATCTGTCTGCTACTTATCAAGCGGCCCTTTCATCAATCCCCAGACAAATCAGAAGCACTTCACACCTCCACCAGCAAGGCCATAGCTAACAACCCATACTCAAACGGGTGTTGGGACTAAGGTTGCATAGGTGGGACTTTCACACATCTTAGGCCACTGTCCACCCAAGGAACCTATTCAGGCTATTGTTGACTTACGAGCCTATTCAGGCCATTGCCCAGCTTATGAGCCTATTCAGACCAGGGTGATGTGAAATGAAAGTTAACTTTGAAATGCAGGACTCGCCACTAACTTCTCTCAGACTGACGAAGCTGCTGGGATGAGCAGTGAAACATCTCAATCTCTTAAGAAGTCCATTTGCCATGACTCAACTTCCAGATAAACTCACCTGGATGACTGAGAATCTTCACAGACTAAATATGCCTTCAGAAGTTCTCAGTGATGTCACAGAAGGCTTGTGCAGCACTACGAGGTCACAGCAGGTGCTGCGGGGCAACATGACACAATGAAATCGGTGCCCAGAAGATCATAGGCTTCATTTTGGTCAATGCATTAAAGTATATTTACTATGACAAGTAACTCAAACTTTTGAGTCTTGGAGTCCAGGGTAGAAGAGAGTGATCAGAGAAAGCAAAAAGCAAAGCAAAGTGTTCTGCTTATATACCGCCCCATACCACTTCAAGTAGTCTCTGGGCGGTTTACAGTTTTTAATTACAGTATGCAGGCTCCACACTGCCCCCACCCCCAGCAAGCTGGGTACTCATTTTACCTACCTAGGAATGATGGAAGGCTGAGTCAACCATGAGCCTGCAAAAGGTTTGTAAAATAATACACCAAAAAAGGGACTTTCTTTCAGTTGTTTCACAGTACAGTGGTGCCTTGTATAAAGGAATTAATTCGTTCCGAATGAAATTATGTTAAGCAAATTTTCCTTTATACAAATTTCCCATAGGAATGCATTGAAAACAGAGTAATCCCTAATCGCGACCATTTTACGTTGTATGGATTCGCCCCACAGATTCTGTCAAGCAAATTTCCTCTATCTCCAGAATTTTTTATGTTGTACAGATTTTATGTTATACAAACCTTTTGTTATATCAGGGTCCACTGTATTCAAGTTCACTGAGAGGCAAGGCATTTTGCTTCCTAAGATTAAAGTCCAAATGACCTCCCCCTCCCCAATTCCCACTACCCCTATAAAAGTTGACAGGAGTGACAGCTGAATCTCCTGTGGTGAGGGGACAGTGTCCCTCATTTACAACCAATGTTAGCAAATGCCCTTATGGCAGGCATGTCCAGACTTTGGCCCTCCAGATGTTTTGGACCACAACTAGGAGCAGGCTCACTGGAACACAACCACATCTTCAACAAGGGAAGCACGGCAGCTATGACGTCAAAATACACCATCTGCCAAGCGTCTCCCACTGCCTACTGATAGGACTTGTTCTGCATCTGACAGTACGTTCAGCAGCCACAACAGGAAGCACTGTTTAGCACCACCTGTGGAATTCAGCGCCGCTAGATTGGATGGCAGCCACTAGCTGAGATGGCTTACAAAAACGGCCATTGGGCAGGGCAGTCCACCCTTGATGGGCCCTATCAGCAACGTGAAGCATTCATACTCAGAGAGGCAGCAGCCTTCCAAAGGCCCAGGGGGGTCCTACAATGGAAAAGCGGAGGGCCATGATTTGTGGCCCTATAGCAGGCATGTCCAAACTTCGGTCCTCCAGATGTTTTGGACTGCAACTCCCACAGTCCTTTGTCATTGGCAATCTAAGCTTAGAATTCTGGGAGTTGTGGTCCAAAACATCTGGAGGGCCAAAGTTTGGACATGCCTGCCCTATAGAGACCTATACACTGGAAGGGGGAGTAGCACTGTGGCCCTTCAGATCCAGCTGGAGCCCCACTTCATTCAGTTCAATTGTGTGTGGTGGGGGGTCAGAGTTAATGGCAGCTGTGGACCATCATCATCTGAAATGCCTCAAGTTCTGGGTGCTCCTTTGAACTGGCTTCATCTGCTCCCGGTTATTTTATTTAAAAGCAACAACCCTGAAGCCCCTTTGAAATAGGAGATCGAGTTCCAAGCATATGCTTCAGAAGCATATAATTTATGCCTTATTACAAGCACTCACCCCATCATTGGCCAGGCTCGATCCCAGGGCATGAAAGGCACGCTCTGCCCAGGTTCAGTTTTCCCCAGAGGGCTCTTCAAACAGCCATTCGAGGGAGAAAGCGCACCGGCCAGGCGAGGCACACACACACACACACACACACACACACACACACACACACACACACACACACACACACACACACACACACACACACACACACACACACACACACACACACACACACACACACACACACACACACACACACACACACACACACAAGGCAACCGATCGGGACGTGCTTAAAAGGACGTCTCTCATCTTTCCAGAGGAAGAATCACAGGCTTGGGGAAAAAGATCCCCCGCACACTGGAGACCCCCCCTCCTCCACACCACTTTACAACAAAGGCAGGAGAAGGAGAAAGAGGAGGAGGAGTTGGTGGAGGAGATTTACGCTCGAGACTCCAGCCGCTCCAGGAGGGAGGCGGCGGGAGAGGCAACGCTCGGAACAAGTTTACACACGATTCGCCTGCGAGTTCGCCGAGCTGCCGCCGAAGACACGCCAGCCAAGCAGCCGGGCAAAAGACGTTCCCCGAGACCATGAGAGGGGCCAGCGTGGGATTTCACTGCAGGCTGACTTCGACGATTTGGGGGGGGGGGGGGGGAGAGAAAATCAAGAGTTCAAACCAGCCATGGCAGAAGAGAGAACAACGTGGAGGGTGGTGGGAAGGAGAGAACGAGTGTGTGTTGAGACAAGAAAAGTTATTTCCCCCTTCTTGGTGGTCCCGGTTGTCTTTTCCAGCACTTTATAGAAATCCCTCTGAAAATTAAAACACAACCCAAAAAAGCCGCAAAGCAAGGCACAGCAACGGGAGATTTTTTTTTTAAACAAAGGGCTGCCCAGCGTTTCTGCTCATTCTGGAGTCACTCCTACGCGAGCGGCGATCAAGTTTAACTCGATTTTAAGGCCGGGTTGGTTTAGCCTTGCTCCGCCGGCGGTTCCAGCAGCATCCTCCGCAGCCCGCACTAACCGTGGCCTCCTTAAGGGTTTACTAACTCAGCTCGAAACGCGGCTAACGTATCCCCCCCCTTGAAGATATCAGGGCCGGTGAGCTCCCTTTTGTTGGTGAACAGCACACCGACAAGAAAACGTGCCTCAGTCTTCGTCTAGTCATTGCGTGTTAAGAGAAGCCAGAGATCAAATATCAGGCGTGCCCCCCCCCAAAAAAAACCCGACATCAAAAAGAAGGCGGCACTGAGCGGGGGGGGGTAGACTCGATGGCCTTATATAGGTCCCTTCCAACTCCATTATTTTCTTAATCTAGGTTCAACCGCCGCCCCCCCCCCCCGTAAATGCCCTGGGGAGCCCGAGGCCAACTGCTACGGGATACGCTCCCCTTGGGGGCACGATGTAATTTCACAGTAGGCGCACCAGATGGGAGAGGAAAGGCGAGATTGCCCTGCGCGGGTGCGGAGACGTCTGACTCTCATAAACCGAAAGCACGCAACGCGGCGATGTTACAAAGTCGCGGCCAGAACTAAAAGTTTTGTTTCTTGAACGGGAACGGAGGGGAAGCCCGGCTTTCCCAGAGCAGAACAAGACAACAAAGCCCCGCGAAGGAGAAGAAACAGCAGAAGCGCCTCGCCGTCATTCATCTGAAAAGGGGGTGGGGTGGGGTGGGGGTGGGGGGGCAGATACCGGAGCAAGAGGGAAGCGGAGCAAGAAGGGTTCATCCACTTTGGTAGCGACGTTTTCTTCTTCTTCTTACCTTGCTCTTCACTTCCACCGCGCTATAACCAAAATACCGCAGACTCTGAGATTTATTAAAGCTCCGATTCATCTTCTCGGCCCCCACTTCAAACCCCCCCGTCCTTCGCCTCCTCTCGCCGCCCTCGCTCCGCCAGGGCTTGGAAGATCCACCGCCTCCGTGAGAAAAGGGGCTCCGGATGGGTTGCCGCCGCCGTCGCCGCCGCCGCCGCTCCGACCCTGGAACGCTGTAACTTTTCCTTTGGAACGCTCAGCCTCCCAGGATTCCTTCTACGCGCTCATCAGAACGGCCGCCGCGCTGGCTGCCTCTCCCGGGGCTGTTGTGAGTGGGTTCCCGACGCCGTCGGGCAGCTCGCAACGCGCCTTCGACTCAATCGGAAGGCGGCCGCTGCCGAACTGGACCCGGGCCCCGCCTCCACGGAAAAACCTCCCCTTTCAGTGCGCGACCCTTTCGAAGCCCGGCGGAGCAGTCGCCTACCCCGCCTCCTGCCCACCAGGGGGCGTACGTTGTGGATTATGATGTCATAAAGTTTGTTTGCTCGCTAGCTAGTTGGTTGACTGCTGAAGTCTTGTCCCCCCCCCCCACAAAAAGTCCACATAACGTTGCTGTTTTTCCAAATCACCCTGAAATACGTATGGCTACAAATGTTTTTTCTCTGTCTGCGGTGGGCGGTTGGGTGGGCGGGGGGGGGAATTAAACATACCTAAAACAATTTTCTATGAGACAGCTAATTAACATCAGAGCATATTTATGTGTGTTTCTAAGATGCAGCAATCCACCCATGTATTTATATGGATAATAAACCAGTGAAAAGAAGCAGACCATGGAAGAGTTCCTTTAACAAAAACCAAACATTTGTTTTTACTATTAAGGTCCATTGATTCCTTCCAGCCAGTTGTGAGCTCTGTCCAATGTTTTATCCCGGTTTTGTTATTTCACAGGGCAGGCAAATTTTTGTACCATCTGTCTCAGGGGACTTGTCAGCCCAGGAAATTCGCTTAAAACCCTTGGGGATCTAGGGAACTCCTCAGATTGTAACACAGTGTTTCTCTTTTATTTATATATTTGATATCCATTAATAAAGCAAAACCAGAACTCAGGGTGATTAACAAACATAAAATTCAAATAAATTAGAAATTTGATGAAAACGTACAACTATATTACAATGCAATTAAAATATAGTAACTATAATAGCACCCAACTATTTTATATAGTTACTAAAATATACTATATATTATAGTATAGTATAATTATAGTTACTAAAATTATAGTAACTATAATAGCACCCAACTAAATATAGTAAGTATAATAGCGTCCAGATGAGCACCCAACTAGTTAAACCTGTCTAATAATAACCTAGCATAAGCATTAAAAGGTTCGAAATTTTTTGCATGGTTTGGCTGCTGGACTGCCAACCCTGCTTCTTTTGACAGAGAGTTCCAGAGACGGGGAGCAGCCACTGAGAAGACCCTATACTTAATTTCCACCAGATACGACTCATAGTGAGGGGACCAAGAGAAAGTTCTTAAAATGGGGCCTCTCTTGCCTCTGGGATGGAGACTTGAGTGGCAAAACTTTCTGTCATGGACTTAAGTCACCTTGGCAACTTGATTTGGACTCGACTCCTGGTCCCCCCCCTCCAGTGACTCAGACTTGACTTGTGACTCGAAAGCCTCCCACTCTCCCTTTTTTTCTGGATATGTGTGTGTTGTTTTCAATAGGGACTTGTACCAAAGACTCAGACTATGACTTGGGACTTGGATCCAATGACCTGCCAACATCCCTGGTATAACATCAATTGTCACGGTACTGTATTAAAGCTGCAACTCTATACCTATTTAATTAGAAATTAGTCACATCATTTCTGAGTGTTCATCCGTATGCATTTATAGCCGTCTGTAGTGTAAAGTGTAGTGACAATTGAATCATCAGGAGGGAAGCAAATCGATAACACTACAACAATCTGTTGCATGGCTCTGTTACAATAGACTGTACGCACTATTGGTTTCATAGCAGAAGACTCCCTGTAGAAGTGAAGTCCAATTAAGGACGTCTCACTAACTACACTGCAGAATAAACCATGAAAGGAATATCATGTCCAGAAGCTTCAAGACCAATGAATTAAGTTCTATACTACAAAATAAATTCTCTCCTCCATAATTAGCCAGCTTGGTCTAAAAGGGCTGGGGGGGGGAGGGGAGGGGAATCCATTCTTATTCCAGCATTTCTATCAAGACCAAACTAGACGTGACATTAATTGTGTGGATGCAATCATGTGCACATTTTTCATTACACAAATAGCAAATGTTTAAATCAATCTACAGTCCATCCCCCAAAATCATGTTTCTACCACCCATCTCTTTCCAGAGAAAAGGAGCACTTGGAACATTACTCTTTCACTTTTTCCGTGATAAGCAAAGAGTATCTTAGTAGCATACCATCACAGCATTGTTGGGCATGTACTTCAACCCCTGTTCAGGGCAGGATACTTTGTTATGAGAAAGCAAACACCTCCTGTTCACCAGTGCTAAGTGAAATGTTCGTGAAGATTCCCAGTCATACAGGCAAGTTATCCAGAAGTTGAGTCATGGAAACAAGATTGGTTTTCTTGTGAGATTGAAACATTTCAATGCTCGACTTCTGGATAGTGCTAACTGAAGTTGGACAGTGGTTAGGTTAGAGTGTCAGGCTATAATTGGAGATATAGTTAAAATAGTTGCTCAGTTGTGACACCCACTAGATGAATATGGACAAACTTAATAGCATTGTTCTGAGGCTAAAAGGGAACAGGGAGACTTATGCTAGATGTTTGGGGAATAAATCTGCTATGACAGCACAGGCATGTTTATATTAACATCTAGGTATACCAAATTGTAAGGGGTGTGGTGGCTCAGCTAGAGTGCTGATACTGCGGGCTGCAAAGTCAGCAGCTTGGTGGTTCGAATCCCAGGTGCCATGCAGTGAAATGAGCTTCTGCTGTTAACCGCAGCTCCTGCCAACCTAGCAGTTCAAAAGCATGTAAATGCAAGTAGATAAATAGGTACAGCCATAAAAAGCGGGAAGGTAAGCAGTGTTCTGTGTGCAGAAATGTGTTCGGCCATGCCAGCCGCATGGCCACAGACTTGCACAACACTGGCTCTTTGGTCTAGAAATGGAGATGAGCACCATCCCTAGAGTCAGACATGACTAGCATGCATGTGCAGGGGAAACCTTTAACTTTTATATCAAATTGTCAAAAAACAAAACAAAAAACAACTATGATGTGTCCTTGATGTTGTAGCAACAGGCCCTGTTCCAATAAGAATTACAATATTCACAAAGCTTAACACAGGGCAGCTACCTAAACTACAACTAAATGTCCTTAAATCATCTACATAACCCATTTAAATAACTACCCTCTTTTTTTAAACTAGCCAAATGCTATAGCTCAGAGATCTGTCCTGTCTCTGGTTACTTAGAAATATCCCATTTTTTCTCACCGGAGCATACCCGTACTTTCAAAGCAGTGTTCTATATGTTGGGACATGCTCTGTTGACTTGGAACCATATTTCATTAATTGTTAAAAAGTTAACATAATATTTGGCATCTGTTCTCTCTCCAACAAACTGATTTTGCTGTTTGTCTGCTCTTATAAAATACAAGTAGCCAGAGAAAAGACTGTGGTTGGAACACATTTCAGCACTCACACATTCCCATAAGCCAAAGATCAAACAACGGTAGTCTGATACCTTTAACCTAATTTTATTTATTTATTTATTTATTTATTTATTTATTTATTTATTTATTTATTTATTTATTTATTTATTTATTTATATAGCTTGTATGCCGCCCACTACCCAAACGTCTCTGGGCGGCTCACAATCAGAATAAAAATTCAGACGATTAAAACATCAAGATTGCAATAAAATTAAGATAATAAAACATTTAAATACAATAAATACAATATATTAAAATACAACACTAAAATCGCCATCAGGACCCACAATGATCAGTTAAAAGACTTCTGGAACAGGAAGGTTTTTACCTGGCACCGGAATGTCATCAATGTTGGTGCCAGGCGGGTCTCGCTTGGGAGGGCATTCCACAATCTGGGGGCAGCTTCTGAAAAGGCCCTGTTCCTACAAGCCATCCCTTTCACCTCCTTGAGGGATGGCTCTTTCAGGAGGGCCCTTTGGCTAGAACTTAATTTGAACAATACATATAATTATCCCATTCATTATGCTTCTGTCATTCATTTTCCCTGCAAAGGTATCTCCAGTGGCCATTAAGTTTATTCAGCACCTCTCCAGTTATTTGTTATTATTTTGATCCACTGTGGAAGAAATTCAAGTTTTTCTGTTTTTATTTGGTTGGGTTATTTTACGGGGGCTGGTGGCCAAAAAGGAAATCTCAAGGAACAAACAAAGCTGGGGGGGGTTTACAGAAGAAGAAACATTGACCATAAGATAATGATTTTGTCCCATTATCTTTTGTTCTGAATTAGTGATTATGGTGCATTTTACATGAATGTGTGTGTGTTGTGTCGTAACAGTTGTGACTGACTCTTCGTGACTCCATGCCCATGGAGTTTTCTTGGCAGGAATACTGGAGTGGTTTGCCAGTTCCTACTCCAGGTGCCTTGGAGTAGGAACTGGTAAGCCACTCCAGTATTCCTGCCAAGAAAACTCTATGGACATGGAGTCATGAAGAGTCGGTCACAACTGTAATGACACAACACACACATACTCCAGGCGCCTACAACACCTGGTATTCCCTGGTCCCCCCCCCCCCCCGCATATGCATGCTAGTCGTGTCTGACTCTAGGGGCAGTGCTCATCTCCGTATTCAAGCCGGAAGAGCCAGTGTTGTGCAAGTCCATGGCCATGTGGCCGGCATGGCTGCAAGGAAACAGTTTTACCTTTCCCGCTTTTTACGGCGGTACCTATTTATCTACTTGCATTTACATGCTTTCGAACTGCTAGGTTTGCAGGAGCTGGGGTTATCAGCGGGAGCTTGCTCTGCTGCGTGGCACCCGGGATTCGAACCGCCGAGCTGCTGACTTTGCAGTCTACAGTTTCGGTGCCTTAGTCCACTGAGCCACCACGCCCCTATTCCCTGGTGGTCTCCCATCCAAGTACTAACCAGGGCCGACCCTGCTTAGCTTCTGAGATCAGGCGAGATCGGATGTGCTTAGGGCATCTAGGCAGCGTTTTACATGAATACTACAATTTAAAAGATATTTTTACACTGAAGTCACTCATACAGATTTTGGTGATATGGAAAACAAGGTTCCTATGACTGCACCTAATTTCTGATACCTGGTTTAAGTATGGTTTATAGAAGAAAAGCATTTTTCCTTCATATAATGTTAAGGATCTAGGAACAGGTCAGTGAACGCCATCTTCAGTGAAAGTGCACTTTCTCCCTCTGGCCACCTATGCATGTGTGGTAGGGAAAGTGCGGAGATTTTTAGCAGTTCACAGAACTGTGTCTGTTTCTTCCAAGCAGCCACAAACATGTTTTGTCTTTCACCATGAGACTATATTATCCTTCATTATCTTTTCATATTCAGTGAGAGACCTTAAATTGACTTTCTCATCTGGCAATTTTCATGAGATCATTTGTATATGCTTTTCATGTGTCTTCTACATTTCTTTTAAACATCACAGATATCCAGTGCAAGACTTGCAGATAACATTTGTCCCTACAGACTGAACAGGCGCAAAAGTAGCAGAAAAAGGTAAAGTACAAAATGTCCTTCTTGCATCACAAACTCTTTTGACACAGCACTGAAAATGACAGTACAATTGGATCTGTCTGAAGTGTGCAGCGTCAGACGTCTTTGCTCATGAGGACATGGTTGGTGTGCCATAAACCCACAGTGACATACTTGCACAGTCCCTGTCTGTTGATGAGTGTGCTTTGAACATAGAACTACCTTATAAAGTCTCAGTAAATGACATATCACATTGGCTCACTTTGTTGCTGTTTACATCCCTAGGGAAATACAGTTCAGCTGTGATTTTATATGTACTGCATATATTTAAAATACGCAATGGAATAACTTTTTAAAAACTCATTGGTCTTAGATTTCTGTTGGTTTTCTCTGGTTAAATTCCAAGAAGAATCCAAATGCTGCTTCCTAAAATTAGAGAAAGCGGGGAATAACGGAAAGCAGAAGGAGAGATGAAGTGTTTTAGCTATGAAATGTTGACCTTGGGAGGAAAGAATTAATAGAATCATAGAATCATAGAGTTGGAAGAGACCTCAAGGGTCATCCAGTCCAACCCCCTGCCATGCAGGAACCCCCACCACAGATTGTTTTCTATATTTGCTTCCTGCATTGAAAGTGCACGGAAGGAAGGAAACAGAGGTACAAATAAGATATTTCCCTTTCTAAACATGATATTAAAACTGATCTAGAGCAATGGGGGGAACTTTAATACCAGTAATACAAATAACCTTTGAACTGTAGAACTGGAAGGGATCCAGTGGATCATTGAATCCAGCCCCTCTCAAGACACACAGTGGGGAACTAAACTCCCAACCTCTTGCTTCACAGCCAGAGACCTAAGCCACCGAGCTATCCAGCAGTTCTTCTTGGGAATTCAAGCCTAACAATGCCTGGGGAGCCACGGGTTTCCCACCCATGGCTGAGAGCTCTGCCTCTGATGCGCCTTATCCTGCTGAAATGGTTTTGTTAAATATAAGAGCAAACCCCCCCAAGGAAATCTATTTTGTGCAGATCTCCAGATACAGTTGTACTTTTGATCGCAAAATTATTTCCCACAGCAAACCGAGAAAAGGTATTTGTAGTCCTTTTTATGCTTTGTGTCAAGAAATAAACCACAGACACCATGTGGTATCTGGGTGTAGTTTTGTCTCCTTCATTCTTATAAAACTGTCCTGCATAACTGATTAGCCTGCCAATAATAATACATCATTTTATGTCACTTTAATAATTTTAGTTTTGTTTTTATTATGTTACTGTATTTTATGTTTTTATCGTATGAATTATTTGAATTTATTAATTGTTGTAAACTGCCCAGAGTGACCTCGCTGCCAGATGGGCGGTATAAAAATCAAATAAATAAATGAATAATAAATAAATATTTTGATGGTCCATAAAAGTGATGAGGAGTAAAAATGGGAAAACGTTTTAATTTCTGTGCTATCATTAGTGAATCCCTATAGATGTATTTGATGCCATTGGTCTATTTCAACGGAATGGCAGTGGCGTGCATTGAGAATTGTGACATCATGCCTTAATGTGTTTCCATTTAATGTATCCAAGCATTATAAATTATTTGGTGACCCAGTAAATATTGTCCCATTAGCTGTTGTGGTTTAGATCCTCTGGATTTTTAAGCAGAAATTGGATCACCAAGTTATATGTGCTTAAAATATTTTTAAAAGACTTTCAGTGCTCTACTATGACTTTTATTTGGGTTAATTCTTTCTCCATATTATATTTCACACCTCATTCTGCTGCTATATGTCTGAAGAAGTACACATGTGCACGAAAAGTTACATTAAAATAGGAAAATTAGTGTTTAAGGTGCCACATGTTTGTATCTTTTCTTTTCTTTTGTTTTTCTTTGATTTTTGCCTGAAATTCTTTCTCCATGAGTATTTTATTGTGTTAAAAATAATGACCTTTTAATGTTGTTTGCAAAACCGGATACAATTGCTGATAAAATTTCATTTTTTTTTTTTTACTGATTTCATGCCACTTCTTTACCTGGCCTTCACTGTCTGCATGCCTGCCGTCTGAGTCTTCTCCTGGAATGTCCATTTCTGGTAAGAGGGGATGAAATTTAGACATTCCCTGTTCAGTTGCTAGGTAACAGTCTTGTGCGCTCATTCTCTCATTGCTTTGGGGAAGCAATAAGGGAGCACACAGTGTGGGAGTGGAAAAACCGAAAGAAAGAAAATAAAGAGTGTAAATTACAGAAAAACAATGGGGGTGGGTGGGGGTGTGGGGGATCCATGGACAGGAAAGAGAGAATGGAGAATATGAGAACAAACTGAAGCGGAAAGGATCCAGAAGAGAAAGTTTTTTGATCAATTGATTTGAAAAGGATAGGACCACCTTTCCATCCATATTATCAGAAGCCCTTAACAGTAACTCCATCAGTGGCCTTCAATGAAATGTATTTAAAATACAGTGATACCTTGTATAAAGGAATTAATTTGTTCCAAATGAAATTATGTTAAGCAAATTTTCTTTTATACAAATTCCCCATAGAAATGCATTGAAAACAGACTAATCCCTAATTGTGACTATTTTTATGATGTATGGATTCACCCCATAGACGATTCTGTTAAGCAAATTTCCCCTATCTCCAGAATTTTTTTATGTTGTACAGATTTTATGTTATACAAACCATTTGTTATATGAGGGTCCACTGTACTACTTTTCTCAAGAAAAGGCATATACCGCATCATTTAAAACATACATAAACACAACACAGTCATTCAGAGACATGAAAGAGATTACTCTTTTCGCCAGGGGACCAAAACAATATATAATTGTGCGGCACATCATTTGAAGGTATCCTTGAACACTGTCTGTGGTTCCCATCATGCTCTTTTCTGTTGCAGGGACAGCCATTCTGGTTGTCAGCAAGCCTGCTCTTTGCTGAAGCGATCCTTTACCTTGACTGCCACATTAGTTACTTTCGTTGAGTGGAACTTCAGAAGTTATGTCCAAGAAAGCAGAAAGACCTACTGTGATGGGATGGGGAGGAAGGGTAGGATGACAAAACTCCACTGTTTGTATATTTAAGTTTCAGAACTCTAGTAAGTCAAGGGAAGCAGAACACAGACCTAAGTATACTTTGCCAAGTCCTGGCAGCATGTGTTGACTGGGATGGAAATACAGATGGTGCTTCAGTAGGAGTTGGGATTCATTTGCATCCTTCAGGCTCGAAAGACTATGGAATCATGCCTGGAGTAGAGATCCTAAAACAACACCTAGTGTGACTAAATAGACCAATCCGGGAATGGTAGTCTCTACCACACTGGGGGCAGATATATTCTTTTTCTTGCCCAGTCCTCAGGTTTCATTGTTTCTGTGCCTACCTCTTTTCCTCTGCCTGTTGGACAAATGCCTCTTCAAATTTATATAGACCATGCTGTATCTTTTGCCTCCAGACAGTGCGATCGGAGGTCAGGGTTTCCCATCTGTTGAGGTCCATTCCCAAGGCCTTCAGGTCCCTCTTACAGATATCCTTATACCGCAGCTGTGGTCAGGGCCGGCGCGTTCCATTAAGGCGAACTAGCCAGTTGCCTAGGGTGCCAAAATGGAGAGGGGGTGCTGGCCAGCCTGCTGCCCCCCGCCACCCCCGCCGCTGGCCACCGTAGTCCATCTCCCTGCCGCCCGCCGCCCACCGCCCCCACTCCCATCGCCACCCTCCGTGCCTGTCGCTATCCCCCGCTGTCCCCCGCCCCGCCCCCTGCCACCGCCCCGCCACTGACCGCCCACCGCCCCCTGCCCCGCCCCCATCACCCCCACCACCCCTCACCTAGGGCGCAAAAAAACCTAGTGCCAGCCCTGGCTGTTTTCTCCCTCTGGGGCGCTTTCCCTGCGCTAGTTCTCCATACAGAACATCTTTTGGGATCTGGCCATCGTCCATTCTCACAACGTGTCCAAGCCAGCATAGGCGTCACTGTTTCAATAAAGCATACATGCTAGAGATTCCAGCTCGTTTCAGGACTATGCTATGTGGAACTTTGTTGTGCCAGGTAATGTTGAATGTTTGCCTAAGACAGGGCATACGGAAGGTATTCAGCTTTCTTTCCTGTCGGACATGAAAGCTGAGATACAGTTGCAATAAATGCTCTTCTTTTGTTGGTCAGACAAAAGGAGACTCCCAATAGTTAATGATATTTCTGGCCAATCCACGTGCCTCACATAGCCTGACAGTCACAGGCGGGAGTCTCAAATAATGGCCTCTTCTAACCAGGAGAAAATTATTTTACTTGCCCCTGAAAATAATTGCATACCAGCCAGACTCTCTTTAAAGTATAAATCTCATTCTGTATTCCTGAGCCTTTTTCAAATGAACACTCTTAAACTAAAGCTAAAGGAAATACTCTAAATCAATGAACATAGGATGACTAACAAAGAGAGTATGGCTCAATAAGAAGCTGACAGAACATACAAAGATACAGGTCTATAAAGCTTGCGTGCTGAGCACACTTTTGTATTGCAGCGAGTCTTGGACCATCCATGCTCAACAGGAAAGAAAGCGTAATACCTTCCATATGCGCTGTCTTAGGCGAATATTCAACACTACCTGGCATGACAAAGTTCCAAATAGCATAGTCCTGAATCGAGCTGGAATCCCTAGCATGTACACTTTATTGAAACAGCGACGCCTACGCTGGCTTGGACATGTTGTGAGAATGGATGACGGTCGGATCCCAAAAGATCTTCTATATGGAGAACTAATGAAGGGAAAGCACCCCAGAGGGAGACCACAGCTGCGGTATAAGGATATCTGTAAGAGGGACCTGAAGGCCTTGGGAATGGACCTCAACAGCTGGGAAACCCTGACCTCCGATCGCACTGTCTGGAGGCAAGAGATACAGCACGGTCTACATAAATTTGAAGAGGCATTTGTCCAACAGGCAGAGGAAAAGAGGCAGGCACGGAAAGAACGAAACTCGAGGACCAGGCAGGAAACAGAATACATCTGCCCCCAGTGCGGTAGAGACTGCCATTCCCAAATTGGTCTATTTAGTCACACTAGGTGCTGTTTTTAGGATCTCTACTCCAGGCATGATACCATAGTCTTTCAAGACTGAAGGATGCCAATGATGATGATGATGAGGAGGAGGATGAATTTCAGCCCTCAAGGGACTCTGAACTTGTTAGCACATGTGAATTAAGAAGGGCTCCTTGACATTTTTTCTGCAAAACAATTTTGCCTTCGGCTACTGTTTTATTCAAAAACTGTACCCTATTAAGGGATGTACAGACACAGTCCCCAAGCAACCAGTGAGTTCTCAAACAATGCACATAAAATGGTACATTGATTTCTCATAACAATACTAATAAATTTTTAACACAGTAAATCTCTCAGGCTTAACAAACAGCTAATAGTCTGTGAAAGCCTAATTTGCCAAATCATTGCAAGCAATCATTTCTTCTCACCACTTAATGTTCCTGAGACGCTGGTAATTTTATCTTTATTTTAATGAGCCCACACCTGCATTCCCATTTCAATGATCTGATGTACAGAAACAAGTCATGACATAGAAATTGGCCATTGAGTTAAGAACTAGGTATGGCACTAAACAGGCATAATTCATGTCTTATTGATATCAGCAGGACATGGATAGCGCAAGGCACTGATTGCATTTGTATGTAATGCTAAATTATGGCTTAGCATTACATCAGCAGGCTGTCAGCTCTCCTCTTTGTCCTCTGACACAGCTGCGCAGAGCTGAAAAGCTTGCATTTACATTTTAAACCGGCTACAGTCTTGCCTTATGTATGAGTTTAAACAATTTGTCTTCAACTTCAGTTTGCTAAAAAGCCTAGTTCAAGCCATGCTTTGTGAAGTTGGCTTGTTTCAACAGACCATAACTAAGATTAACCTCACTTTAAGATGCAGATGTGATGTTACGTTTAACTTAGTTAAAAACAAATGTGACAGATTCTCTAAGCTCCTCTGTGCAACTATGCAAGAGAACGAGATGAGAATGGGGAGTGTCTGGACCCAATGTGTGAAATCAAGCTTAGAATTACTTTTTATGTAGTTCCCAAATATGTAGAATGGTAGAGGCTGCAACAGACAGAATTACACTGCACATCAAACACACTGAAATTCAGGTAGCACCTTCAATTCATTTACTTCATGCTTTAACATAAGAAGCCTTTATCTTCATGTACGTATAAAAAGAAAATCAAATTGAAAGAAAGAAAGAAAGAAAGAAAGAAAGAAAGAAAGAAAAGAAAGAAAGAAAGAAAGAAAGAAAGAAAGAAAGAAAGAAAAAGAAAGAGGGAAGGAAGATGGGAGCCTGTTCATCTGCCATATATTCTGATGTAGAGTAATGGTGGGAGACCTTTGGCCTTCCAGATGTTTTAGACTACATTTCATCACCCAGGCTTTGCCCTTGGCTATTATTTTGGAAGGGTTTCTGGGAACTGACATACAAAGCATCTGGAGGGCCAAAAATTCTCTACCTCTTATAGAGAGAATGGACTAGGCTTCATACTGAAGGTACATTCACATACTGCTGAAGCTAAGTGAGTTTGAAGGGCGTGGTACATCAGATCCAGCCATGCTCCTGAGTAGTGGAGTACACTGTAACACTTCCCTCTTCTCTCTATTATCTTCACCATTGAATAAGTCTTTAAAATGCATTTGTTCTGCAGAGAAAAATATGCATGGACCCACAGAGAACATATTATCTTCCATCGTTATAGCAACAGTCTTGTAGGAGAAGCTGGCACTGAGATTTGGATAATTGCATGGAGGAAGAATGCATCTCACTCCTTCCAGCATAAGGCTTATGGTCCAATTTTTTTTGAGTTGTTAAAAAAAATGCAAGTGCTAATAGGAGATTTCATGTCCCATCTATTCCTACCGCCAAAAGAAGAAGCACAAAACAGAGCCTTAATTTGATTTTCCAACCTAACAAATGGTTAACAACTGTTGCTCTAACCTGCCAATTATTACAGTTGGTACTTAACCAACAGGATGAAAAATAGCCCATTATGATCACTCTTCATTTTTCTTGTGCTGCCAATCCAAACCTTTCTTTTGTTCTTTCTTGGTAGTTACATGATTAACCTATGCATCACTTCTCTTTTTATATGTATGGATTATTTCCTTAAGAAATAACTTGAAAAAAGATAATATCCAAAGCTCAAGTCAGCAGCATAAGTGAAGACCAAATCTTTTCCCCAGAACAGTCTGATTTTATTGCATTCCAGAGTCATGTGACCAAGACAGGGTTACCATCTGTTCGACAGCAGTTCATACGAGAATGATTCCACTTACATTACATTTGACTATCCAGCTGAGTTGAACACATGGGGTATGAAATGTGGAGTTGTCAGGTAGGACAACGTCCTCAAGGGTCATCAAAAATCTCTAGTCCAGGTACTGGTCAAACAGGCTGCTTTCTCTCCTAATTCATAGGAAGGGAGGCAGGTCAGTCTCCTGCTGCTACTACAGTGTTGTTCAAATTAGATGGACGCCAATATTTGCAACAAAGGCTCTTAGCAGACTGTCTTCTGCTTTAGATTTGGGAGAGATATTTTATGCAGTAGAGTAACCATAACTGATTTTAGCATTGTTTTCAGAATAATGAGAGGACATTTCAAGTGAGATCTAAGTCTACAGTGGCAGTATATTTTGATAAAATGTTAGAAGAAAAATAGGGAGGTAGGACTCATAGTCAAATACAGAGAAAGCAGTGAAAAGTTACTACATTTTATTATGTTATAAGCTTCTTGTGGACATTGCGGATCCATGAAGTGTAAAAAATAGACACATTTATGCAGATACTGTATGTTAGAGTGGTTTGATAGGCTGTGAGTGAGATGAGAGAGAACTGAAATGCAAAAGGTACAGACAGTAATTATTACATTAATACTACTGACTGTTAGCAATATCTGGATGTAACACGTGCTTGTGCTGCTGACTGGATTAATATACATCGGTCGATAAAAAGCCTGTGTCTTTGTTCAAGCCATAGGAGATAGAGTTCAATGCTGACTTGGTTAATTCCTTGCCAGAAGCTATTTCCTTCAAGAAGTAAGCCTGAGGTTTTCCCTTGGAGTTTGGCATGTGGTGTTGTGATTTCTGCAGTCAGAAGAATGCCATTTCTCATGTTGGATGTACAACTATTGTATTGTTTAGAAGTCATATGTCTGGGCTTCAGTCTTTTGTCCAATGTGGTACATAATAGGGCACTTATTGCAAATAGTGTCATATGTAAAATGGGGGTGGGGTGAGCAGGTACGTCAACCACTGATATTGTGGATGACCTTATTTGGACCTAACATTGTTTTGCCTGAGTAGGCATAGAAAGCCAGTTGGCATTATAGTCTGCCGCAGTAGTAAGAAGTGGAAATCCCTAAAACAACACTTTTTTAAAAATCATGAAGGTATTTTCTATGATCATATCCTATGGACACATTAATTTCACCTTTCATATTTCTTACAGAGAGCTATTGACGCATTATGCATGACAGCAGCAGTCCTGAATAGCCTTTGAGTTTCTTCAATCAAAATTCATCAGTTATACTGACGCAGAACATTGTGTAACCCCAAAATGCCCTATCTGTAGCTCTGTCCCTCATCCCATTGTCGGACTCATTAAGCAAGAACATAGATGGTTCTGCAATGCCAAAAATAAGCAAAGCAAAACAATTATAACCTACCTTTTTGGGTAATACAAGGCAGCTCGGTCTAGCAACAATAACAAACTATACAACTGTACAGTGATACCTTGTATAAAGGAATTAATTTGTTCCAAATGAATTTCTGTTAAGCAAGTTTTCCTTTATACAAATTTCCCATAGGAATGCATTGAAAACGGAGTAATCCCTAATCGCAACCATTTTTATGTGTACAGATTCGCCCCATAGGCGATTCTGTTAAGCAAAGTTCTCCTATCTCTGGAATTTTTATGTTGTACATATTTTATGTTATACAAACCATTTGTTATACAAGGGTCCACTGCATTTAGTTTCTAAAATGGAGGGAAAAGGTACAAAGAATTTTTAAAAATTAAATCAAAACCATAAGATCATACCATTAGGCTAATTGAAACTTTTGCTGCAGAAAGGCAGCTGTTCTGGGGATTGATGCAGAAAAGGTAAACCTATTTAATTTACTGCTATTGTATGTCTAGTGGCAGAGAATGCAGAGGAATACTTGTGGGATGTTCTACCTTAGATGCCAGAATAGTATTAAGTGCTCTGTGTCTTGATTTGGGAGGGGGTTAGGTATTTCTGCTCCTGAAGCAGCAAAAGATCTTGAGTGAGTGTTGATGAATTAATATTTTTGGAATATCGCTGGAGTGAGTTGTTTTCCACACCCCACGTGTGTCATCCAAATTCTGTTCCACACAACAGGGATGTGTGATCCCAACTGTACTATATCTGGTGATGCATGATATTACCGGCATAGCAATGCATTCTCATAATGTTCAATTGTACTACCTCAAAGCTCTGGGAAATAGAAATGCAATCTACAACTGAAGAATGTTCTGCCATGGCCTAAGAAGAATGCATCAGTCAATGCCTGCTGATAACGGTGGATCCATAAATTCCCGCCAAACCTTTAAGGTACTTTTGCTGTGTAAATTATTCAACAAAAATAATGATAGCTGTAGCCACAAAATACAATGACTCTTCACTTGCAGAAACCCTCTTATGTATTTATTTATCACTGTAAACGTTTCTGTGCTGCCTCACCTTTAACATGGCATATACTGTACAGCAAAACATTAGAAACTGATGCCACTCTAAATAATGGGGTAAAGATCATAAAGCAATATTCTGCTTATAGACCTCTAACTGAAGAGGCACACACCTTTAAAGGCCGAACATTGGGACAAATGTGAAATGGTCATGACGTGGTTTGACAATTCACAATAGTTAAAACAAAAGAGTCTCAGGTATACCAATAGAGAGTGTTACTTTTGCTTGCTTTGATTTGCTAAAGAGACCGGCATGTTTGTACAGAAACAAGTTCAATTTGTTTATTTGAATGATTGATTGATTGATTGGTTTTTATCCCCTCTTTCTCATAGAACTGGGATACAAAGTGGTATATAGTACAGACAAGAAACAAGTCCCATTAAAGGATAGACAGGCACATGCAGTGCATGGAATGACCAACGAGGAAACCTGGGTTCAAATAATTTCTTAGCCGTGAAAACCCATGGAGTGGAGACTAGAACTGGGAAATATCCCACGTATGGTACAGTAGTTCTAAGTCAGTTCCAACCTAGCACCATATTACATTTTAAATATTAAAATATATTTGAATAGGTTTCAGACACAACTTCATTAGCAATGGTAGCTTTTATTAGAGACCATATATTGTGTTCAGAGAGGGGTAGCTGTGATAGTCTTTTCAAGAACTGCATGCAAAAATCAAAGAAAAACAAAACAAACGAAACAAAGCACGTGGCACCTTAAAGACTAACTTTCATATTTTAATGTAACATTTCATGGAACACGTCCACTTCTTCAGCAGACATATAGCAGCAGAATATATTGTGGTCGGTGTATTCTATGCTCCTCAAGATATATGGTGAAAGATATGAACATAGTTGCCTTAAATGCTCTTGATATTTCCTGATATTGGATGGACATTATCTGACATACTTATCAAGGCTTTACAATATATTGCATTATGTTAATTGTATTGTATTGTTTCTGATACAAATTAAAAGAGAAAGTAGAAAACTTGCCTTTCAGTTGTCATCGTCATTGTTGTCGTTGTCGTCATTGTCATTGTCGTCACCGTCGCCGTCGTCTTCCTCCTCCTCATCACCATCATCAAACTACAGGGCTGAAAGGGACTCACTGTGTCATCAAGTCCAGTCCCTGTCAAGGAGGCACTGTGTGGAATCAAACTCCTAACCTCTTACTTAAGCCACTGAGCTATACCGTGAGCTGGAACTTCATTGATACAGTCAATGGAACCATTGCACCCAATGACATATGCCCATACTTGTCTTCCTCTAGCCTTGTGAAAAATAACATCCCCTCTTGCCTCTACCCACATTCATGTAATATGTCCCCTTCCCATCATCTCCCTCAGCTCATTGTTTTCCATACCTGGCTGCAGAGTCAGAGGCTGGGAGTTCAATTCCTCATTGGATCTCCTGCAAATGTAGCCAGCCTGTATGGCCGTGGGCAACCTTTGGTGCCTCAGAAGGAATGGTATTCTCTATGTATTCTCTACCCAGAAAACCCTGGAAAGGGTTGCTATAAGTCAGAAATTTGAAAACTGATGGCGGTAGAGGCAAGTTCTAGTAACAGTAAATTTAACAACATAAGCTAGGATGAGAGGAAGACCTTAGGTAATGGACTGAAGTATCATAAAAAGCCATCTAGAACCGTAATTTGCTTTTATTAAGCTGCTAGAAAAATTTGTGCCAACTTTTTGAGTACAATTGCGGTGAGCTGTGTAGGGGACTCCCTGATATGAGGTGGTATCAGTGCTCTCTTCTACCCCCTCCTCTCTGGCAAGAGAGATCAATTCCAGAGATCCCTATTTATACGGCTTCCATTTTTCTTTTCTTTATCTTTTTAATGCCATGATTGTTTTATCTATTTATCTTTTCTGTAATCTTTGATTGTGATGGCTTGTAGCCAAGACAATAAACTTTATATTGATTGATTGATGGTATTAATGTAATCCGGTTGACTTTGGACATTATTTACCTTGATTTGGCTTTGGGGAGAGTATTTGCTCATCTGCCCCAGGCATCAAAATATCTTGGGGTAACACACCACGAGATAGCCAGAGAACTTCATTGATTTGCTTATTAATTGCTAACCAGATGCCAGTGAATGTTACAGCTTTTGCCTTCTGCCTGTAGAACAAAGAAGTGGGATTTCAGCCAATGTCATTGTTCTTATGGTAACAACAATACTGGTACGATTTACCATAAATATTGTTTATGAAAGAAAATGTTATGCTGCTTGTGCTTTTATTCTAAATTGTTCTACCCTGTCGTATTATATGTATATATATTTACATTTTTAAACAATCAAGGATAAAGAGTTCAGGCCTGGGGAGCTTTAGGTCTGTTTCTGCAGACTATGTCCGAGGCATTTCCTGAAGAATACTATTTCTGTTTTCAGGATCATAAGGAAAAGCTATCAGGTATTCTTAAGGATTTCTATTGGTTCCTGTATCATTTCCCAAAGATTTCCTGTTGGAATTCCTCCTTTTCTAAAATTGCCTGGAACTGAAAGCAACATCTGCATTGTGTGTGAGGCATGAACTCTTTTCACCTCTGACTCCAGCACAATTCAAAAACTCTAAAAAGCAGTGTTTTCCTGTCATTCAAACACTTCTTTTATTAACTTCCAGTATATGAAGTTACTTTTAGTTTTATAGAGATTGTTATTCTTTCTTTTTCTTTTAATCTACTAGAAGATCAATATCTGTCTCACGATACTTGAAGTGGTTTGTTTTATTCCAGCAGTTTTATCACCATTGTTATTTTTTATTTATGGTTATATTTTCTTATATTTTCTTTGACCATATTGATTATTAATCACCCAGAATAGTACTTTGCACTAATTAGGCAGTATACACCTCTGATAAATAAATAAACACACTTTTCTTCACTAGCAGAATATTGGACTTGATAACAGTGGAAACAGCGATAGCTGTGGCGGCACTGATTGAATGGGTTTTCTCTAGTTGCTGCTAACAATTTGGTTTCATTCTGAATGTTGACAAATAATAGGCTGATTATGCATTAGAAAGAAGAAGAAAAAGAAAAAGAGGATGTGGATAACAAAAAAAGAGGAAAGGGCTTGTATAAACCATACATAGACTAAGTTATGTTTAAAGATGAGCACTGAGCGGGAAAACAATATAATTTAAATATAAAATAGACCTTACTCTAGTAGGGTAGGTTGTGACCATATTATTTTTTATGCTTGCTCATTCTGTTGTCTAAGTGCTAACTCTTGATGGGCCCCTTTGTCTCCTTTTATGGTTGTTTATTTTTAAGCTGGACATGTTCTGGAAAGTTCTTCAGTAGACATGGGCACGGAGCGGCGAAAATCTCATTTCCGTTTTCGGTTCTCGTTATCGTTATGTAACGGGTAACGGTAACGAGAATTACTCCGCTCCAACTCGAACTCGAACTGAAAAAGAAAAATTGGGTCTGATGTTTCGTTGTCGTTCATGGCATCGCGGCGATCGCGCGATGCCAAGCAGCACAGAAAAAAAGTTAAAAAAACAACAACCCCGATTCCCGGCCAAAAAAGCAGGCGAAAATATGCCTGCCTCAGTGAGGGCACCTACCAGAGAGGGGTGGTTTGGGGGGGGGTCCCCGGCCTTCCCCCCTCTCCTGTCCTGGGCTGCTGGTACCAGGCTGGGGGGGGGCATCCTCGTCGTCTCCATTTGCCATGCGGTGGGGGGGGATCCAAAATGGCGACCGCAATATTTATTTTTAAATCGTGGTCCAAAAACTCACCAAAGCACCACAGAAACATTTGAAAATTAGGTATTTTAAATGCCTGATTTTTTACAGTAGCAGCAGTGGGTTTTTCTTGCAATAAAATGTCTCCATTTATTTTATTTTTATTTTTATTTTTATTTTTATTTTTTTACACCTGCGCAGTGATGGGCTGGCCATGGGATGGGACCATGCAAATTTTTGGACCCATTCCACCAATCGCATGGCCAGGTTTTGACTGAGACTTCTGGATGTGCCAGAGGGCATAAAAAGCCCACTAACCCGAACCCTAACTCTAACCCTAACCCTAACCCATACGCCAGTACACTGTCCTTCTTAGTGGGTCAGAGGCACCCAGAGGTGCAGCCCACTAACCCACCCTAACCTTAACCGTAACCCTAAGCCTAGCCCTTACCCTAACCCCAACCCTAACCCAGATCCGTACGCAAGTACACTTTCCTTCTTAGTGGGTCACAGGCACCCAGAGAGGTGCATCCCACAGCCGACTATCCCCTACCCCTATCCCATTCCCTAACCTGTACGTCAGTACGCTAGTACGCTCCCCTTCTTAGTGAGTCAGAGGCACCCAGAGAGAGAAGGTGTCTCTGCCACTTACCCCCCACCCTATCGTAATGTATGGTACGCGGCGGCTTCGTGTTATGCTTCCCTTCCCTTCTTAGTGGGTCAGACGTCAGAGGCACCCAGAGGGGTGCCTCCCAGAGCCCACTTACCCCATCCCTAACCCTAACCCCAACCCAAACGACAAACAACAAATGGAAACGACAAATTTTTGAAAATTATCGCGACAAACGGAAACGAGCCGAAACAGACCCATCCCGACAATCGAAAACTTGACACGTCATTTTTCCCGGTCGTGCCCATCCCTATTCTTCAGATACGAGACATTTTCAAATAGATATGCCTCTGATTCTCTTCCAAAAACATTAGTATATATTGGAGATTTTGCATCCTGTCATGCTACCTGCAGTTTGTCTGGGAGGGACAATTCTGGATTGGGGTGACTGCCTGTCTAACACTAATCAATCATTCCTTCTCAGCCTATGAATTCAATAGGGGACCCACCCTTTGCTCTGTGTCTCTTTCCCTCTCTTTTGTCCATTGAAGTCTGTTGATGAAAACAGTTCTGTTTATCAGTGTGACGAAAAAAGAAAACTAGTTTGAATATTCATTAGTCTATTTTGAATAGCCAATCACCAAGCTGGTAGGAGGGGTTAAGAATGTTTTATATGGAAACCTAATGGGTGCTTGACAGTTCAGTTCAGTTCAATTCAGTTAAGAGAGTTGAGCGTCAGTTATCGGAGAGTCAGGGTGGTTTGTCAGTTAGTCAGGTGTGAGATCCTGCCACGGATAAGGGTCTGGTTGATATAACAATCAGTCTTCTGTTTGACCTATTAAATTGTAAGTAAATGAAACACTTTTATTACTTCTCTTACAAATGTCGCAGTTATTGACACTGTAAATGCCAGTTAATGAGGAAAAGGGTGGTATATTCTGGGGAATATGAAGCTGTTCAGCTCTATGAATCCTTGTACTTCTGCACAACTAGAGGAATTTAATCAGAAATTCAAAACTCTGCAATGTTATGGATAACACTATTCATGCAGATCTGGTGAATGAGGATTGATGGTTAGATACCTAGAGTTCTGAGAAATGCAGGATAAAACTAGTGGAGCAAAAGGGCCTGCCAGAAAGATGGATGCCTAAAGCTCAGGGAAGAAGAGAGAGGTGCCTGGTGATAGGATATTCTTTCATCCACAGGTAGGCGGGCAACATGTAGCATGCCACTCGCCATCCCTGTCAGTTGGTATCTACCTCAGGTCATGGGGAAGGAGAGATGTGCCCTGATGCCCACTCAGCACATTGAAATGGCCCATTGTGGTATCCAGACAAATGGGACAGAGACTGGGGAGAACAGGTTGCACCAGGAGATAGCAGGTGCTTCCTTATACAAGCTCTGAAATGGGGTGGCCACTTGTACCATTGGGAGTTGTGTGTACCACCATCTTTGAATCCAGGCCCAGATGTTTCTTTCAAAAGTACATACCATTGTACCAATCTAGCATGTTTTTCAATATGCACAGATTCCTGAAATAATAAAGTGAGGAGGTAACATTGGAGATCAGCTAGTGCTACTGCCGCCCTGCAGGGTGGGCTGCAGGTGCAGCATCTTCCACACAGTGCCATCCGGCCTCTGCTTAAATGCCAAGGCAGTCTGTCAAATGGTTTTGTCATCATGAGGATGACTTCCTAACATTCAGCAGAAATCAGCTCCCCTGACTTTTCCACACATTAGTCTTAATCCTACTAGGAGAAAACTCTGCCTGAACCCCTAGGGAAGCACTGCTAGTCAGTGTTGAATAGCCTTCTTTGTACCTCCCCAGTATTATGAACTGCAGCTCCCCAAAAACCCAACCCAGTAGAGCCAATAATTAGGGACCATGGAATTGCCATCCAAGACACCTGGACAGACAAAGCTTTTCCATTCCAGGGGCAGACAATATTGTGCTGGACAAACCTTATTAGTTTAACTCACCATAAGTCAACATCCTACATTACTAAGACACTCTTGTAGTTAGTGCTTTGGGTGTTTCACAATGGCACCTGAAGTCATAGCTCATTGTGAAATACTCAGAATCTAACCATGACTCCAACCAAAAGGCTGCATATAGGCCTGGTCAATAAAGTGTGCTGCTCATCTGCTGCCCCACAGGGCTTAAAGCACTCTCTGGGCAGTTGGCAAGTTAATTATGTAGGCTACACATTGGCCCCCTGTCTTGCAAGCTGGGAACTCATTTTGCCAACCTTAGAAGGATGGGAGGCTGAGTGAACCTTGAGCTGGCTATCTGAGATTGAACCCTGAGTCATTTACACCGGTTTTGGCTGCAGTATGGTTGTTTTTACCACTATGCCACAAAGCTCCTTACCAATAAAGCAGTTCTCCTGCTGCCACTACTAAGGCACCTGTGAGTATAATGTATTTGAATACAGTGTTTATACTGTTTACAAACACTGAAATGATCTTACAAGAGCTAAGAGTCAATGGTACACTTTATGGCCCTATGTTGCTGCACTTGTGACCTCCCCTCCCTGCTGCAGCCTCTTCTGGTGCCTATAATTATATTCCAGTTGGTTTTCCAGTATCCTGAAGTAGGTTTTCTGGATGTATGCAAGTCTGCAAGAGGAAGAGTAGTCAGTGATTACGGAAGAAGAACCAGTGGGATCCAGCGAAAGTGTGCCACTGGATGCTGGCAAAGAAATGTATTTTTGCTTTGCTTTAAAGATTAAAAGCTGCCTAGATGCCCTAAGCACATCCAATCTCGCTTGATTTCGAAAGCTAAGCAGGGTCAGCCCTTGTTAGTACTTGGATGGGCAACCACCAGGGAATACCAGGTGCTGTAGGTGCCTGGAGTAGGAACTGGCAAACCACTCCAGTATTCCTGCCAAGAAAACTCCATGGACATGGAGTCACGAAGAGTCGGTCACGACTGTAATGACACAACACACACACAAAGATTAAAAGAGAAAACAAAAGAAGAGTAATTACAAAACTAGCTAGCAAATTCCTCATCTCCTGAAATGGGAGCATAAGGGCAGTGGAAAACAATCAGGATAGTGATGATGGGATAAAAGAAGGGGAGCGAAAATTTATGTCTCTGGATCATCCTGTAACTATATGTTAACAGAAGAAACTGTTTCAATTGGTAGTTCCACCCAGCTCCATTTATTTCAGTCTAGAAATTAGTCAACACACATTACATCATTCCTTCTACGATTACAGTTTACTTTTTACAACAAAAGGATAAAATGCTTCTGATTTATGTTCATATGGCTATTGATTTTCAATTGTGTTCATACCGACATCATATTCAAGAAAGGAAAATGTCTCTCCATTTGCAAGACCTAAACAGGACTCTCTGAAGGTTACTAATTCATGGGGTTTCCAACTTGGAAGCAACTTGATCACACACACACACACACACACACACACACACACACACACACACACACACACACACACACACACAGGAGAGAGAGAGAGAGAGAGAGAGAGAGAGAGAGAGAGAGAGAGAGAGAGAGAGAGAGAGAAACATTTGTTTTATATCTCATGCCTATAATACTTAGCTTAAATTATTAACAAAGCATTTGGGAAGTGTCTGCAAATGATTTGTAAACCATACAGATTTGTATCTGTATGCACAAACAATACAATTCAACCTTTAAAAAAATTAGGTATGTGTGTAGTGATTTCTCTAATAATGGACTGAATGAAGGATTCACAGTTCTATGTCACACAAATACAATGCTGTGGGTTTTTTAAAGATGTGTAAAGCTCTTTGAGACTAGTTGGGCTTTTTCTCTGCAAATTTGCATGGTTTACAGATCTAATCCAGAAGTCCCTTGCCCAAATTGACCCTAAAGTTGCAAACATCACATACAGTAGTTCCTTTCAGTGGAAGAAACATTGTATGTATCATTTAAACTGGACTGATGTTACAATCTTTGCTTCTTGTTGACTCTTCTTGCACAAACCTCTTTTGTTATGGCGCACATTTACTTTGTTTATCATTTTGTGTGTTGTACGTAGATTCTGAAATTCAAACAACAATCTCAAGGGATTTTTCAATCTTGAGAAACAAGTTGAAGGGATTGACAACAAAATCTTGTTGGGATTTTGGCGCTGACTCCATTCCCTTTCTGTCTCTGGAAATCAACTTTGCATAGAGTTATGCATGTCCAGTTTTTGCTGGGGTGTTTTGAAAAGTCTGCCCCTTTTGTTGGGTCCTCCCTTCTAAATATTTCCCATACTCTTGCAGACCTCAAGGCTATCTGAGCCTGCTGATTCATTCCTCTTCTTATAGGGATTGCAAACATTTTTAGTGGCCATGTGTTAACAGAATGATTTTGAACACAGCTGTAGCAAAAAATAAAAAATAAAATAAAAAATGGCCATTTCGTACATACATATAAAATATGTTATGGCTTATATAACTGAAGCAAGGCTTGTATGGAGTGACTGTATGGAGTGACTGTAGAAGATGTATTGAAAGGAAATGTTACAGTTTACAGTGCAAACTGCTGCAAATTAATGACACCTTGTTTGCATTCTTTAGGTCAGAAGATTTGCCAGATGAACAGGAATCCAAATAGGGACCTATCAGTTACAGTAGCAGCAATATTCTGCTGCAACGTAGCCTGCAATCACACTGTCAATAAGAACTATATTTAAGCAAAAATTAAATTTATTTATATGTCATTGTTCAGACAAGGAAGAGTGCAATCAATTCATACTGTTTGCAAAGCAAGCTTTTTTTTCAATTGGATGACAGGGGCTGCTTAAAGTACATCAAATCCATGCAGTTTTGTGGATGTGAAGCCTTCCCCCATTCTAATTTTTTCCACCATTAATCAGCCGGGGTCACATCTCTGATGTTTTCCCCCATGGGTTCTAGTTACTGTTATGGCACGAGGTGGTATCTCCTAGACCAGGGGTCCTCAACCTAAGGCCCCAGGGCCAGATGCAGCCCCCAAGGTCCTGAATCCGGCCCCCGGGACCAATTGCAACCCCCCCACCTACCCCCTACTTTACGAGCAAGCCAGCCTCCGCAGCTGCTTCTATTGCTGAGGCAGTTCAAAGTAGTGGGCTATGTCACTTCTCCCACTCCCCCCAACTTCCGCCTAGATGATCAGCATGCTGGCTAGTGGGGCATTCAAAGTGGGAGGGCTACGGCAAGGTCCCCTGCTCCCCCCACCCACTGTGGTCCGGCCCCCAATGGTGTCTGGGGGGTGGTGAACCAGCCCACTGTTTGAAAATTTGAGGACCCCTGTCTTAGACACTCAATTTATTGATGTATCACTGACTTTTTTTCTGGGGGAAAAAATCAAAATCTTTAAGAACAGCATGATCCTAAAACATAGAATCACAGAGTTGGAAGAGACCTCAAGAAAGGAAATGAACTGATTTCATCAGTGTAGATGCCAAAGCCCATTTAAATAACCACAAATAAATAGGTTTCCATTCAGTCCTTGTGAATTTGGCCACCTGTTTAAACAGTACATGTCTTGAATCTGATTTTTAAAAAAATATGAGCAGAAATCAATGCAAATCGGCAGTGTGACTACAGTTTTACTCTGCTTCTCTCCCCCCCTCCCATGTAAAACACCAGAGGATTTGGACCATAGCCTTTCACAATTGAAGACACAGTATGGTATAAGCATCCTTCCATTTCGAGAGATTGTGGTACCGTACTCTGTATAGAAGCCGTGTTGTTTCCACACTGCATGCAAAGCTGAAGTGGTTTCTTCAGAGCACAAGGCTTGGGTAGATTTATGTGGAGGTTAAAACTGTTACCCAAGCACACAAAAAAAACTCTCTACATCGCTTGAATAGTCTAATGGAACACCAGAGCCGATGCAATTAGTTCCAGCTGCGTCGCAGGAGCTGCCAGAACATGATTGTACACAGTCATGAACTGACTCATGGACTCCGGCTCTGGATTTTGCCTCAAGGTTTACTGCTGAAGCCATTTACAGAAATGGATATAACCACAAGGCAGAGTTTTCCTTCTCCTAGAAGATGGTTCTTTTATCTGCTATTGGAGCATAAATCCCTCTTCTGCTTTCAAAACAGTTGACCTTGGGAAGGGGCCCTAATGAGGTACTACCAACCATGCCAGCTGGACCAAGGTTTTTAAGCTTGGTATTACTCCTCCAAAGACACAATATAATTGTGTTTAAAAGGTAAAAATCATTTCTAATTTTGCATCTCTGCATATCAACTACCACATGCAATGTTATGCATATCACTGTCTTTCTTTTCCCCTTTTCCTAAAAAAATGTATGTGCTGTCAAGCTGGTTCTGATTTATGGCAACCCTATCAGGGTTTTCTTCAGTGAACGTAGAGTCATCACAAGTAGTTAACCAGGTGATGTGTAAACCTAACTCCTAGAGAGGACTATGGTATGCTTGTCGTCCATGTAAGAATTAAAGATGGAGAAGTTCTCAATAAGAATGACGTGACAGCCCAAACTGAGCACAAATACTATTCAATAGACAGGGATTTAACCCAGACATTTAAGTGTTAAGCATACAAACCTTGGACCTAAATCAAGGATGGGCAAAGTCTTAACTACAGGCTACTGGGTGCTTATGTGGCCAACAAATGCCCAGAAAGAGCCTCTCCATGGTTTCTCTCTCTCTCTCTCTCTCTCTCTCTCTCTCTCTCTCTCTCTCTCTCTCTCAAACAAACAAACAAACAAACAAACAAACAAACAAACAAACAAAAATGTGTCATTTCCTCTGACATGTTATAAGAAGCAGGCTGAGGGAATTCCCTTCAATCCCCTCTGCAGTAAGCCAAATGGATGTTAAGGCACTTCTGGCTTGTGGTCTTGATTTCACCACCATCACCACCATGTTTTTGAGGCTTGTGATCATTTTATAAACAATTAGGTCCTGCTTCAATCCCAGTTGTGGCTGAAATCTAACACTGAAGTCCAGATGAATGACTCTGTCAATTTTAGCTATTAAAAACAAATTAAACGTGGTACTCTCAAGTTATTTCCATCCAGAAAATGAAGAGATCTGTGGATTTTAGTGAGATCTACAGAGAATGGAGACACAATTCTCATTAGTCTCTGAGTAGCAGGACCATTTAAGTGTCATGGCTGGCATGGCTTTGCCACATTGACCTAATAGCCATGTGGCATCCCTTGCACCACCCAGTCTGAACTTGAACCTAGAGTTCACATATCAAGTTCTTGGCCTTGGGATCCTGATACCAGATGGCATCACAGATGCATACAAAAGACAGTCAGAAGCATTTATGCATAGTCTAATTACTTAGAGACTTGGCCAAGGAATGGAAGCGTATCAGTAATGATCATTGTAAGATAAGCATGAGGCAAGATGCATGCAGCTGCAAAGAAGCTGTGCAGCTGATTATTGATTTATCATTCAGACAAAGAGGTCCTGCTGTTCAGTTTACATGGCAACTGGGAGGGTTCTGCCTCTGCTCTGCTCTGCTTTCAGTTCCTTGAGGATTCCCCCAGAGACTCCAAGTTAGGTGCATAGTAGCACACCATTAATCACTCTTAAAGCTGGGTTCATAATAATCTTTGTGCCAAAGCTGAAAAGAGGAGAGCATTTCACATCTGGAAAGCAGTGTTGATAGGAAATGTGCCAAGCAGGCAGATGACACAGAGCCACCCAAGAGCTTTGAGAGGCAAAATTGATAGCTAGCTAGCTCTCCAGGTCACTGCTCTGCAGCAGACCTTGAATAAAGGAAAACAAACAATTCCGAAATGCCAGCCATACATTTAATATAGATCAAAGTGCTCTGTAGTCTGCCTGTTAGCAAAATGAAAATTATTTCCTCAGGCTCTGGCAAGTTAGGCTTTTTTGAGCTTTGATTCCCCAAATCCACCAGCCTGTTTGGACACTGACTATACTGGCTGGCTGGGAGAGTCTGAGACCTGTACACACACACACACACACACACACACACACAGAGAGAGAGAGAGAGAGAGAGAGAGAGAGAGACAGAGACAGAGACAGAGACAGAGACAGAGACAGAGACAGAGAGACAGAGAGAGATAATGTTCCCATATCTTTTATTGTTAAAATATATTAAACACACATTAAAATCATGCTGTTTCCATGGGATTCTTAAAAACGAAAGGAGAAGGGTGAAATATGCAAATAATTTTGCAAAATATATTCACATCTGTAAGCAATGTGTAAAAAAAGAATACACTTGGAGACATGATGAACAAAATCTTTGGTTCAGAGTTACCATATTGCAGACCTGTCAGTGTCAGCATGCATTGCTTTTTCTCTAAATCACAGAAACAGACCTTTTGAGGGAAAAGAGCCAGCTAAGATCAGCATTCTGTAGAATTTCACAACTATCCCTTTGCCTTTGCCTTTGCCTTTGCTCTTGGTTCAACCTCAGGCTCACCTACTTTTGGTTCCACCTCAGTCTCACTGCTAATTTTCACAAGGAACACAGCCGCTTAGCATAACCAAGGGGGGAAAATAAAGTGTGGCTGCCACCTACAGACAAGATGGGTACTTCAGTCAGACACAGCTGGCGAAAGAAAGTCTCCAGAAAAGTAATGGCAGTGTATTTACCTCATTCTGCATCCTGAGTGGGCAGAATGAGCTGACATTTGTGGGATTCTTTTTATGAGACTGTCAAAATTCACTAGGAAATGCCTGCTTTTAAAGATCTACATAATGAAACAATTTGGAGCCCAGGAGATCCTGAACTGAAAGGAATTTGGCCCTTACACACACACACACACACACACACACACACACACACACACACACACACACACACACACACACACACTTACAAATTACCCAGCCATGTTATCAATGATCCAGAGCTAGACAAAGTTACTTTATAAGGTTACAACCTCCCCCAAATACCTCAGTCACCATGGAGATTGGCAGAGTGGCAGATACTATCTGTCAGTGTGTTTGTTTCCTTTCAAACGCCATCAGAGTAAACCCTGTCAGGTTCACATGTGGTAACATTAGATGAATACTTCATTAGTCAAGCCTTCCAAATGCTTTGTTGTCTTTTAAAGCCTAAATATATGAATATATCTAAAAACACACAACATTTTCTCGTTGTTCTTTATTTTTAAGCTCACATGATTCAAAGGGTCCAATGTCATAATTTTAACATACAGTTCTGTAATATACATAATTTAAGTGAACTGGTAAAAGCTTAACAACAATAAAAAGGGAAACAGTAACCCCCCGCCTATTGTGGGGGTTAGGGACCCACCCGACCCTCAATGACTGAAAATCCGCGATATGCGGATACAGTTAGGGTGGGGCCTGGGGGGGCAGCACTCCACCACTGCTTCCCTGGCTGCTTGAAGACTTTTTAAAAAGCCTTCCAGCAGCCCGTGCAAGGGCGGTGGATGATCTGATCCACCGCGCTTTCTGCAGCCACCATTCCTCCCCCAGCCAGCGCTCCCCCTCAATCTCCATTGAAATACATTGGCTCAATGCATTTCAAAGGAGAAATTTTCCCCCATTGGAACGCATTGGCTCAATGCATTCCAATGGGGAAAAATTTCTCTGTTGAAATGCATTGAGTCAATGCACTTCAATGGAGATGGCCCAGGACTGGAAGGGATGTTAAAAGGGGCATGCTGTTTTTCTGGAACCCCCGCAGGGGGAGGGGGAAGTGGCGTGCTCCTTTTAAAATCCCTTCCAGTCACGGAGGCAGAGTTGCCTCCGTGACTGGAAGGGATTTTAAAAGGGGCACACTCCAACTGATTGGCATTGGTGTAGGGAAATAAAGGTTTTTCTCCCTCACCCCAGCACTAATCAGCTGGAGCCCCAGCATGTACTGCGGTCCTGCAATATAGCGGGACTGCAGTACATGAACCGCGAAATGGCGGGGGATTACTGTATCTTTCTCACTATGAGAAAGTAGGATTTCCTTATTTTCCACTTATCCTGCTGAATAAGGAATTCTGGGATCTGTAGTCCCAGAAGTCCTTAGAAAACCAAAGGCATTTCCCCCCAACTTTGCATCACACGTGCAGCAACATTTGAAGCATTGCATTCTTTGAAATTAGTAAAAACTAAACAACAAAAAAGTTTGTACATGCTATACACTCTAAATGTTTGGCACTGAAGAAGAAGAAGAAGAAGAAGAAGAAGAAGAAGAAGAAGAAGAAGAAGAAGAAGAAGAAGAAGAAGAAGAACTGTCTGAATTTGTAAAAGAAATCTGTTTATCATGATGCATGATACAATATTCCTCACCACAATATCTTGTATTTAGTGTGCTTTGATTTGTAGTTCCTCAGTGAAAGTAAAGAGGAGCCAAATTTGCAAGCCTGATTCCAGATGTATGTGTCTCTGAGGAAATCTTACTGTGAAGAGGAGAACAGTCCTTTCCCATCACATGCAGACTGACAATATGATATTTGAAAGCCAGCTCTTTCTTCTTCTAAACTGGAGCCCAAGTAACACCATTTCCTCAGCTTTCAAGTCAGTTATTCATCCCCTTGGGAATAGCCAGCATGGTTTCCCTATTGCTTTGTGCTCTTGCTTTGTTTATAGTTGTAAATTGTTAAAAGCTGCAAAGAGTATTTAAAAACATTATTTTGTTTGCAAGTTGTATTTTGCAGTTTGGGTTTCTTCAGGCAGAAGAAGAGCATATACAGGAAAATAACAATAGCAAAACAAATACCACACGATTTTGGAACTACTAAATTTCACCATATGGTCTAGCTTAGAACAAAAGCTTCAAATGGTTCTTCAAAATAGCAGCATGGCTTTGCTGAAATGGAATTCTCAGTATAGGCAAGCACAGAAGTACCATTGTGAGAATCCTCCCTGTGGTACATGCTGTCCCTTACCTTGTTTTTGGATTACAGCTGATGTGTTTTCATTTTTTAACCCGCACTGCCAGCACTATGAGCTATTCATCATTATACATTCAGCTTCCTTAACAATCCAAATGTCCTTTGGTTTCCCTGGCCAATATTTTGCTTTTTTGGAAGAACATTTCACAAGTCTTTGCTGATTTTGGCTGCCCCATGGGCACACATCAACAAGGGAAAGCAGAGGGATAATTTGGGCATTTTGCTTCAGATGATCACTTAGCAGAACAGACAAGCATTTTCATTTTTCTTGCATAAGACAAAGCTGGCCTGTTTATCCACATGACTAAAAAGAGTACAATTTCTGAAACATTTGAATGGTGTATATATTTTATCTCCCATCAAAGCACATGACTCTCTAGGGTTGTAGCCTTTAGGGGAACATTTTTGGATAACTTGTATAAAACATTTATTTGCTCATTGACATGCAAGGAGGGGAAGCCAAATGTGGCCCTCCAGATGTTCGTGGCCCACGAGTTCCATGGTTCCCACCAGTAGCTATGTTGGCTAAAGTTTTATGAAATTGCTATCCATTAATATCCGGAAGGTCACAGTTGCCCAACATTGCCACATACCTGTAGGTACACTTTGGAATTCCTGATAAGTGATACACCACAGTTCTCTCCTGATTGTGTCCTCTAGTTTTAAAATCATTTTTTTTAAAAAATTGTATATATGGTAGTTGTGAAAAATAGAAAGAGAAAGAAAGAAAATCCCTATGAGGCTTTTTCTCAATAATGATGACAATGTGCCTTCAAGTCGATTCTAACATGGTGATCCTTTTCCAAGGTTTTCTAGGCAGAGAATACACATAAATGGTTTATAATTCCCTTCCTCTGGGGGGTACATCGGGACTGTGCAGCTTACCCAAGGCCACACAGGTTGGCTTTTCTCCCAAGAGGCACATTGGGGAATTAAACGCCTAACCTCTTGTCTCCACAGCCAAATGCCTTAACTTCTGAGCTCTCTAGCCAACTTCTCTCTCGATAAAGAAATCCTAAACATCAATGAAGTTGCTGTAGCCATGAAGTCTACAGTTAAAACTGAAAAATGCAAAACCTTCCACAGGCTTCTCGATTTTGTTTGTGGCTAACCCATGCCTGAGAATTTCAGATTTTGTTCTCATGGCACATTTATTTTCATGTGTGTGAGGGAAACCATACTGCCCATTTCAGTACTTCTTCTAAACTGCAGATGGCAGAGTTCGGTCATCCATGTTCTGTAGACGCAAGACTGAAAAACTGGCAAAGGGGGAGGAAAAGGGTGAGTGGGATAAACAAGATCAAACTGAGAATCTCTTCCTTCAGTAATGTGAGTCTTAGCCTCAAAAAGCAGAACATTGAACTGCTGGGATTGATAACGGCTTTCAGATGGGATCCACTGAATGTCAATAGCAGGGGGTCTCATCATTTGTTACAGCTTGTCCCAAGGGGGGGGGGGACAAAGCACAGTCTCACACATTCTAGCCTTCATGGCTTTCAGAGGGAAAAACCAGTAAAAGACGTTTGAAAATGGAACATGAAATGCAGTGCAGATGGAAAGGACAAATAACAACAACAAAAGATCCATTGGAAGAACTAGCAGAGACAACGCATGCCACAAGCCACTGTTAGCGTTTCATGGCATCACAGATGCTGAGGTATCTGATGATCAGACTTCCCTCCTCCTCTGCTCTTGGGCTCTGTGCCTGGATTGGACTGAAGACAGGAGGGGTTGTCATTCTGGATTCTATGTCCACATTCTATCTGTGTTCATTGCCCTCCTGAGCCTACAAGCAGATGTATTTCTTGGCTAAAGCCATGCTACCCGTCAGCCATATTGCCATGAGCCAAGCAGCTTGGTTTGACACATGTTCTGAAGCCCGTACAGGTCACTTTTTGGCACCTGACTACACTTTGGAAGAGGTTGCATCTGTCCTTTAAAATAATACCTGTGTGAGATGCTATCAAGACATTTGCTGATATTTTGAAGGTAACAAAGCTTAAGAGGAAACTTAATTCTATTATTTAATACCTTACTTCTGTGGATGTGTTCTGGGCCATTGCCCAACTTATGATGTCCCTAACACAGATTTCATGTGATATGGAGTATTTTAGGGGTTGATTTACTAGAACCAACCCCACCTCCCAAGAGTAGGAATTCTGACCCAGATCTTCTGAGTCCTAGACTGTTTTTCTATCCACTGGGTATGTCATTCTTTACAACTATTGAATAAAGATATCTGAATTATACTGTCAATACTAGCCAGCCTGAACACAGTGATCTTGACTGACTTTGGCAGATAAGCAAAGCCAGATCTGCACCCTATGAGGAATGCCAGAGGCCTCAGGATAGGCTTAGAAAAGAATTCTGCCACAAATCCTAGAGACACATTGCCAGGCAGAGCTTGATAACAGCGAGGACGGATAATGGTTTGACTGTCTATGTCAGGAATAAAGTAATAACATTCGTCTTCTTCATGCCAGGAACTTTCAGATGGAATTAAGAATGGATCAGCCTGAATCCTAGAAAGCTAAGGCTAGTTAGAGATGACAATGCTGTTCTGAATGGACCAACCATGTGACTCTAGTAGAAGGCAACACAACATACAGTGGACCCTTGTATAACAAACAGCTTGTATAACATAAAATTCTGGAGATAGGGGAAATTCTGGAGAATTTGCTTAACATAATCGCCTATGGGGAGAATTCGTACAACATAAAATGGGATTATTCTGTTTTCAATGCATTACTATGGGAATTTGTATAAAGGAAAATTTGCTTAACAGAATTTCATTTGGAATGAATTAATTCCTTTATACAAGGTACCACTGTATTCTCTGATATTTGGATGAGGAGAACTGTCATTGTAAGGGGAAATATGATCCCTACTTACCAAACTGATTTTATTCTTGTTTCGAGCAATACTGTGGTGGGAAGGCAGTACAGAAACCCTGTGAAACTTGGAGAGCTGTGCTGTGTTCAGAATAGGTAGCTGGCTACGCTACACTCAGCTCCATCCATCCAGAGTAGCGCAGAAGAATATTCTCAGGCATTACACAAAAGCTGCAGCTGCTGCAGGCTCCAAAGGGATGTATGAATAGATCATTTATGGTGTTTAAATCAGCTCAATTAAAGCTCAGGTCTTTCTTTAGTTTCCCATAACAAATAGAATAATGATAATTGCTTGATTCAGTGTAATGATGAGTGCTAACAGTTACGGGGATTGCAGAATCTTCACAGTGTACCTAGAATTATTTATTGGCTGATTCACACAGAGTCGAAAAATATCCTCACCCACCCACCATCCCCTGTATGTATCAATTCCGCATGCAGTCAGTTTAAAATGCTCAAGTTGTGAATCTGTTCTCTCACAATTACATCACTAAATCACCAGTTCTTGGACTGTTAAGCATCACTCCCCCCTTTCTCACTTTCAAGACATTTTCATGCTTCCCTCACGTCTCCCTTTTAACTAAAAACAAAAATCAAAATTTGAAATGAAAAATAAAGATACTTAATTCTTATTTTTTTAAAAAAAGTAAGCATGTATGAGCTTTACATTTACAAAAAGTTAAGGAAAATGTACTTTACCTTAACAGATAGCAGAAACAAAATAGATTTAATGAGAAGGATGATGACTATCTCCCCTCCTTGGGATTTCTGTCCATTCCTCTTCTGAGAAGAGGAAGGCTGTCGCTAATTTGGTTATTAATGCACTAGAGTCTGAAATGTTAGGAAAGAATGTTAATGTTTCTTAGTAGAGAACACTGTTCCCCACCTGGGTTGCCACATGATGCAACATCCATATGTACTACGAGAGAGGGGTGCTATCTATACCTTTACCTCCGTAAGCCAAATGTCTTAGGCCAATCCTGGCCCCTGGAACTTCTCGCTCCTCGTGGAAACGGGGATCAAGTAACACATTCAGTTTGGATGTCCCTTCAAAAGCAGGAGCATTTTAGACATTACTTGTCAAACATGTTTGCTAAATGCACAGCATCTTGCCAGGTTCTGGAGTCGGAATGCCAAGCCAGCTCCGAAAAAATTACCTTGTGGACTAGAACACTAACATCCCCCAGCCAGCCAGCTGGCATGTGTCCGTTGCTGTAGCTCTCAAAGGGCAAATTTCAAGACTCTGAAACAGAATAAAATCCAGCAGTGAGATAAACATCTCCAAAGAGTTGGGTATATGTGGATATAGACAAGCGAACTAGGGGACATTTAAAGTTTCCCAGGCTATGTCCATGAAACATATCAACATATCTACCTATAGTCAATTTTTTTCATTGTTTCAGAATGGTATGTGGATAAAATTAAAACAAAATAAAAAAACCTCTATCTCTCTCAGATACACACATATAAAAGAGTATTCACTTTCACAAGTACCGTCATTCTGGTTTTAAATAGCAAACCATGCATGGCCGCGGTCACACCAGCATTCTCTGCGTATATAAATTTCATGCATATTTTTTTTCCGGGCGGTGCATGGTTTTTAATATGGAGTTAGTGTCCTCTCTTCTGTGTCATATTTTCCTATTCCAGTTCTGTCTCTACCTGTCTACTTCGCTTTTTTCCACGGGAAGCTGTCAAAAAGGGGGAACAACTGATTTTACTGCATATTTTCGGTGTCCTGTTGTCGTTACAGAAGCAAATAAGTAAGCATTTTTGAGCAAAGTTTCTAAATCCAGCCCTTGGCGGTTGTTATTGAAACTTCGCTGAAACTGCTGTTCAAGGGGCATGGTCGGCTGGGAACAGAATTTACTTATCTTCGCAGTTAGGATGTGATCTTTTTATGCACAGTTAGCTGAAGGGAAACTACGGAGAAAATGCAGGTATGACCGCGGCCCATGTCAAAGTGATGGTCTAGTCATCTGCACTGATAAGAAACTGAATATGCCGCATTCTTAGCTGGACTTCTATTGTACTTCTATTGTTATTGTTGTTGTTGTTCAGTCGTTCAGTCATGTCTGACTCTTCGTGACCCCATGGACCAGAGCTCGCCAGGCCTTCCTATCTTCCACTGCCTCCTGGAGTTTGGTCAAATCCATATTGGTTGCATCGATGACACCGTCCAACCATCTCATTCTCTGCCGTCCTCTTTTCCTTTTGCCTTCCATCTTTCCCAACATCAGGGACTTTTCCAAGGACTCCTCTCTCCTCATGAGGTGGCCAAAGTACTGGAGCCTCAGCTTCAAAATCTGTCCTTCCAGTGAACATTCAGGGTTAATATCTTTCAGGATGGATAGGTTTGATCTCCTTTCAATCCAGGGGACTCTCAAGACTCTCCTCCAACACCACAGCTCAAAAGCATCGATTCTGCAGTGGTCAGCCTTCTTTATAGTCCAGCTCTCACTTCCATACATCACTACTGGAAAAACAATAGCTTTGACTATCCTGAACTTAGTTGGCAAAGTGATGTCTCTGCTCTTTAGGATACCTAGGTTTGCCATTGCTTTCCTCCCAAGAAGCAGGCATCTTTTTATTTCGTTGCTGCAGTCGCCATCTGCAGTGATCAAGGAGCCCAAGAAAATAAACTCTGTCATTGCCTCCATATCTTCCCCTTCTATTTGCCAGGAGGTGATGGGATTACTCATATCAATTTATTCTGACAACCCCCTTTGTCTGCTATCCTCACAACGAAGGACATATCAACAGAAAATGACCAGTTTTACTATATTTCAGTTTCTGAGTTCTATAGTATTTTGATTTGGATTTAACAGTTGATGATACATTGGTGCATTTTTAAAAATGTAATTTGTCACCTTGAGCATTTTGTTCTAAAGAGAGGCACTGCAAGGTCCCAAGTTGGTAGCTGGCAAGATTCAAGCTATTTTTTCTCATCTCAATCTTGGCCAGTCCGGATATCTGGAACAATGCTCCCTGATGCTGTGTCAAAATAAACAGTGTCTATGCAGGGGATGATATCAGTAATAACAGCCTGAAGAGACTCTACCTCATGAAAGGTTGCATAGAGTTCATCACCAATCCTGGTGATCTCTAAACAATAACAAAAAAGACTCACTGCCTTTTGTTTTAGTAGCATTTTGAGATATCAATGGCCTCAGTGACATGGTTGATCTATGGCAGCAACAGATTAAAGGGAGAGTGGAAGTAGGAGAATAGGCAGGAATGAGACTACTTGCCTAATGAGGGCACCTCAGTAGAGGAAAGGCCATTCAGCTTTGATGCAGAGCAGATGTACCTCTGCATTCCACAGGAAAAAGAATGTCTGAGGCCCTTCAGAAAAAAATGATGGAATAAAATGAAACAGCAAACTAATCCCCCCCCCCACACAAGCATTGTAGTTAAAATGAAGAAGCATGCATCCTATACCTTTCTAAAATAAAAGAAAAAGAAAAAGAATTCTACAGAAGACTAAAATAGAACATGTGATACCTTTAGACTACTAGAAAAGGAAGACAGAGAGATTCATACTGTATAATGCACCACACACACAGTAACTTAGAAATGTAAGGGGAAAATTTACATGGCTATCCTACAAAACTGTGCGACTCTAATGAACTATCACATTGGTTTATCTTCATATAAAAGCATCAGAAGAATCAGAAGATGCTTTGTGGCAGTTATTTTGGTTTCCCCTTGCTCCTTCTAGTAAGTATAATACAGATCTGTTTTCTCCACTGAAAATAACCTGGTATAGCTGTGCAGTGTGTACTTAAGAAATATACTGAGTGAATCATTTTTTTCCAGTGGAAGACATTTCCCATTTTCCTCTAATGTTGTTTCTTGTACTTGGACCAGGTAAAACCATTCTTGAAATATCTAACTTACCTTGAGAGCCCTATCATGGTTGCTATAATTTAGTTCAGATTTGATAGCTCATAACAACAAAAATGAGGGAGAAAACTAAAAACTGGTCAAATATTTCTTGAACCACTTGACTTCAGTGTGTAGAAAGCCAAGCTCAAATAATAATTCCTTTTAGGCACATGTTGAACAGTGCATACCTGCCTGCACTTTGTAGGGCAACCTACTATCTATTTCATGGAAAAGCAACAACACAGTACTGTACTGCATGTTGACTTGTGTTTGGTCGAGAGTGCATGTAAATATTATTTTACAGGCTGTGAAATATTGAAATCAAAGCATTTGATTAAAATTTGTAAAGAAAAATAAATAATAAACAATTAAGAATGTAAAAAAAGGATGTGCAAAATGCGTAAGATTTAATGGAACATCATCCAAGAAACAACGGATGGACTGAGTCACTTTTACAGAGAGGAGGGGCTACTTGTAATGTTGGCTGGTTTGTGTTCAGATAGTTATGTTAAAAATAAGTCTGCTTAAAGGGATAAAGGTCAGATTTGCACAGCAGTGGCATTGGAACCACCTCTTGGATTAGAGGTTGCAGAGTCTGCATATGACACCTCGAATGATTATTCCAGGCAGGTGTAAGTGCACTTCAGGCTTACAGGTTGTAGTTGCACAGTGGCCTAGACATACTTTGAGATTCTAAACCAGAGTGGTATAATAAAAGTGGCACCTTGTATAAAGGAATTAATTTGTTCCAAATGAAATTATGTTAAGCAATTTTTCCTTTATACAAATTTCCCATAGGAATGCATTGAAAATGGAGTAATCTCTAATCGCTACCATTTTTATGTTGTATGGATTCACCCCATAGGTGATTCTGTTAAACAAATTTCCCCTATCTCCAGAATTATTTATGTTGTACAGATTTTATGTTATACAAACTGTTGTACAAGGGTATTTAGAATGTCAGTGGTGAGTCTGGAGAGTGGAGATAATGTTCTTTGTTCCAACAGAGAGAGTCAAAGGACTTGTTCTGGTGGATGATCTAAAGTGCCCCCTTTCATGGTCTCAATACCATTCCTCACACTTTTTGTGGCACTTTCCACTTTCTACATTCACATGCCCAAGATCTTATATTTCTCCTCTTTTTTTTTTTTGCCAATTTTGACACCCTTTTCTTCCACCCTTTTTGCTCCCTCTTGCATGGTGTCTATTGCGTGCTCCACCTCCCTCCCTCTCTCCCACCATGGTATCTAGGGGCCTTTTCACACGACCCCTAAGATCCGCTGGTCCCTTAAATTCGGACCAGAGATCTTGGGGGTTCGTTTTTGTTCCTGCGTCCCCACCCCTCAGCACTTCCTGCTCCTGTCGGCGTGAGGGGGGAGGCAAAAAAAGGACAAAAGAAGCCTTTACTAACCTGCCCGTGCGCTTCCGTCTCAAGGAGCTCTTAAAGGGGCGGGAGGCAAAACAACAGACAAGCCCGGAGAGCCCGGCACTCTTATCCGCATCTAATTTTTTATCACCTCCAAAGAGAAGGTACAAGGAAAGTGCACTGGGTCGCGCTAAAGTGGGCGGGGTCGCACTTAATTGTCTCCAAACTCCGGAGCTGGTGGGAAAACATTTCTAAGCTCCGGAGCTGGGAGCCATTTGCAGCGCAGCTTAGGGGTCGTGTATAAACGCCCAAAGTCATCCCAAATGGTTGCCCTAAGAGAAAACATTACACCACATATGTGTGTGCATTCATGTGCATGTTGGTGCCAAGTCATTTTGTTTTTTAAAAAGTACAGTGAGTCTAGTACGACAATGATTTAGATTCCCCCCCCCCAGAGACTATTGGGCTAGCATTAAACTTAAGAGGGAAAAAAATCAAGATGTGGAAGTCTGCCCAAAACTGCAGCTTTCTGTAAAAAATGTGCGGCAGGATCTTCCCAAATTCTGCCTTCAGGCTCCAATTCTTTCTTCCTGGAGATCTGTGGGAAAAGAAATGGACACCTCTTCTTCTCAAGGTTTTACTCAAGGGCCAGCTGTGTGTTCCTCTGTAGGTCCTCCTACTGCTTCTCCATTAGCATTATCCTGGTCACCCCTTCATCCTCTGCCACCAGGCCCACAGAGGGGAAAGAGACTTTGCTTTACCCAACCAGGCAAGTCAGAGTGATGGCACCACCTCTATTTTTACCAAGCTCCCACTGCTAGAAACAGAGATGAGACCAGAGGCAGTATGGTACCTCTAAAGGAAGGTGGTGGTGGTGGTGGGGCGGTAGGAGCAAGGGAAAGAGCAAGAGTATCTGCAGCTGCAACTGGACTGGGAGCTGCAACTAGGTCCCTCCTAGCTCTATGCTGCAATCTGTATGCCAGTGTCCCGCCACTTAGCATCAAACTCTTTACTGCTTTTTTATAATTAAAAAGTTATAATTTGTTATAATTATAAAACTTTAAAAATATAATTATAATGTGCAAATGTCACTAGTAAAAAATAAGCAAAGCAAGAGAAATGAGATTTTGTTGCACAACAAGATCTTGGTCAATGTGAATTGTTCGTCTATTAACATCACCACCACCACCACTACCGCCCTACCCACACATATTTGAATAAAAAAGAGTACAAAAGTGGAAAGGGAAAGTTTGTCTCTAATTCATATTAACAAAACATCACATGGACATCAGAGACTATAGCAGGCAAGACCGGACTTTAAAGAATAACAAAAGCCTCTCTGGATGAACCCAACAACACAGAGGCAAAGAACATATAGACACTACACAGTTTTAGCTGGTTGACAACTATTATAGTTCTAATCTGCTGACACCTGGGATTCATATGTTGGTCAGGACCATAGAATTCTCTAATGCAGGCATGTCCAAACTTCTGCCTTCCAGATATTTTAGACTGCAACTCCTACAGTTGGGAGTTGTGGTTCAAAACATCAGGAGGGCCGAAGTTTGGACATGCCTGCTCTAATGCAGAAGTACAGTTTATGGGACGACAGTAAAATTCTCCTGCAGAGATGTCTACATGTCTCACCAAACTACAAGTCCCAGGTTTCCATAGGCAGAACCCCGGGTAATTCTCAGAACCACTCTGGAGCAGCTCTTCCTATTTCTTCATCAGGATGGAATTCTGGACCGGAGACCATTTAGGGAGCAACAATCATCAGCTGGGTGCACTCCCTCTTTGGTGCTATGACATGTAATTGCATGTAAATGGATGGACTTTAAAATGAAATTTAGAGGATAATCCCCTTGCAACATCTACCTCCTAGCAAGCCTAAGGGGTCTTTAATAAATCTTTGGGCGTCTACATATGGTGTGTGAGCACTCTCAATGCCTAAGACACCGGGATTATTTTGTCATCTGGGAAGGCCATGTTTCCATTTCATGATTTCCATGGGTTTCCATTCCATATGGGAGCAGGATTGACACAGGAAGCTCCTTCCAACAGAGTCTTCCAGCTGCTTGAAATGATGGGGTAAGAGCTCTTCAACCCAGTAGGACAGCATTCAAATTACAATAGTCCACAGATAAATGTTAGTCTGGTTCAGTGATTCTGCGCCTGCCATCATGTTTTCAGTCCCCTTCTCCGCTACCCTAACTGCATGCAGTTAATAATTGGGTTTCTTTCCTTCTTTGTTTGTTTGTTATTGCTGGCTTTTTTTTTTAATCCAAAGGGACCAGTGGTAAACTATCTTTCTTTCACACAGGTTGCTTGCAGTGTTGGGGTCCTGCCTTTGAAAGAAAATGAAAAATGTTCTGTGTTACATTTTGGATGGACATCAGAAGAGAGGCAAGAGATAGTAGTCTGTCAGTAGGCAGCTTTTAAGGGAGATGGGCCTTGCTCTCTTCCTTGTGGTAAAGAGCTCACACAGCTGCTGTCATCAGCTTGAGGTACCATGGGCTACAGCAAAGCTAATGACAGACCCACCAGGAGTTTGTACTGGAATGCTTTCACTAATCCATACGTTTGTAAGAGGATAGTGGTTTTTGCATAACTGACAGTGAACTCCTATAAGATGTATGGTATAAATTACTGTTTTGATGGCCACATATTTTCTCCTCCGGTGAATGTCTGATTCCATTAAGAATGAGCATATGCCCCCAATTTTATACATGGAGAATGATTGCTTCATATCCATATCCAAGTGAGAGCTGCAATGAACTCAGTGGGTTGCCCGAGTGTCTCCAGTGTGAGCTAAATGGATATAGAGAAGAAACCAAGACAGCCAGTGGAAGCAGAATCTGCAGCCACCACCATGGTCTAACACCTTATAACTTAATTTATACTATGCATAATAGAATTCAAGGAACCATGGGTCTGACATTCACCTGCCGATAATTTGGGTTCATGCAAACAGATCCCGACAAGATGGATGTTTGTACCTTGTGTTGTTTTAACATTGGAAAAGCCATTTTAAGAAAGGTCAGATGATAAAGCCACTTGGTGGATAGTCAAGTGAGCGGAGGTTCCCCCTTCAACCTAGGCCCCAATATTATCCCATCTGCTTCTAGTCAGTCAAAACAGCAGCTTGCTGGAGGCAAGTCATGTTTATGCAGTTGGAAGTTTCATTTGCTGCCTCATGTTTTGTTTTTGCATTTGTTCACTCTGTTCAGCCGTAGACACAGCAGACTTGACGGCTGCCCAGCAACAGAATAGCTAAGTGGCCTTCCCGACAGATTGTTCTGTTTAATGTCCTGTTCTTTCCTTCTCTTCAAGGGGAGTTATCATGGAGTGTGTATTATGCTTGGAAGAACATACTATATTTTTCATGCTGATATCTGAAAGGAAGAAAATGGAAGGAGAGTTCACTGCAAGGAGACATGTTGTCATTTATTATGATTTCATATATTACTGGATAAAAGGGGAGAGGGGGAGCCTGACGTCCTGGGTGTTCAGGGTGGTGGTGTTTTGCTCTTGAATAGTTCTGCTCAAACCTGGCTGCAAAACGCTCTAGTCAGGCCTGGTGACAGAAGCAGTTAAGATTCTCCTCACAGAAATTCAGTCAGCATAAACATGTATATGTGTACTGACAGAGGTTGTGATGAATCTCCATGGGCCTCCATGAGGAGACTCCTCATTGTTGTTGTTGAATGCCATCAAGTCACTTCTGACATGGCAACCCTATGAATGAGTCATCTCCAAAATGTCCTGTTCTCAACAGCTTTGCTCAGCACTTGTAAACTCAAGGCTGTGGCTTCATTTAAGATATCAATCTGCTTTATATCTGGTCTTCCTCCTTTCCTGCTGCCTCCCACTTTTTAAGTTTGTATACTTACTGTTTCTAGCTTTTAAATAGTGTGTTTTTGATTATGTAAGCTGCCTTGGGTGCTTTAAAAGTGTTCTGCTTATATACCGCCCCATACCACTTCAAGTAGTCTCTGGGCAGTTTACAGTTTTTTAATTACAGTATGCAGGCTACACATTGCCCTCCACCATCAAGCTGGGCACTCATTTTACCGACCTCGGAAGGAAGGAAGGCTGAGTCAACCATGACCTGGCTACCTGGGATTGAGCACAGTTTTATCTGCAGTACAGGCATTTAACCACTGCACCACTGGACTCCTTTAAGGAGGAAGGCAGGTTAAAATATTTTAAATACATAAATAAAACATTTCTTCTCATCGTTGACTTTTCAGTATTGCCTTCTCATAACATTCCTAAATTATGACAGCCTCAGTTTTGCCACGTTTTACCTCTGGAGATAGTTCACGTTTAATTTGCTCTGCTACCCACTTGTTCATCTTTCTGGCCATATAGGTTCACAAACCTGCGAGACCACAGGAGATAATATGAGTGATTTTGTTTACATTGATTTATTGGTCACACACAAACGTATATAATTGTGTGCTTTCCAGTCATTTCTGACTTCTGGTGAACCTTTTCATGGATTTCTAGGTAAAGAGTACTCAGAAATGATTTACCATTCCTCTCTTCTCAGGCATCCTGCTACCACTGCCACTGCCCTTGTCTTAGCCTTCCTTGTCTTCCCTCTGTAAGTGTCCTTGTGGAGCCAAAGCAAGTAACATGGGGCGCTGCAAGCTCTGGAGCTTAAAAATGTTTCCCCACCAGCTCCGGAGTTTGCAGACAATTAAGTGCGACCCCGCCCACCTAAGCGCGACCCAGCGCACTTTTCTTATACCTGCTCTTGGGAGGTGAGAAATATTTGATGCGGATGTGCTGGGCTCTCCTCGCTTCTTTTTCTTTTTGTTTTTTGCCCCCTGCCCCTTTAAGAGGAACCAGGAAGTGACTGGGGCTCCCCCCCCCCGCAGCTTCCACCAGCACCGGGAGGTAAGGCTTTATTCTTTTGTCCCTTTTTTTCCTCCCTCCCCTCACGCAGCCAGCAGCCAGGAAGTACGGAGGGGTGGAGATGCACGAAGAGCGACAAACCCCTAAGATCTCTGGTCCGAATTTAAGGGGCCAGCAGATCTTAGGGGTCGTGTAAAAGCGCCCATGGACATTGGGAGACCAACAGCAGTGAGGTGTGGTGGTGGCTTTTCCAATGTTCCAATCACTCTGTCAGATGACGTGACTACCTCAGTCCAGTTGCTGCTTAGGCTGGTGCTGGTTTCCAACTAGCTTTCCCCAGACTGACAAAGCTGTTTGGATGAGCAGCAAAACGTTTCAATCTCTCAAGAAAAGAAGTCCAGTTTCCATGACTCAACTTCCAGATAAACTCACCTGAATGACTGAGAATCTTCACAGACATTTCAGAAACAATCTTGCTGTACTTCCCCATCACAATCTGATCTCCTACAATTGTTGCAAAGCTCTTGGAGTTTTATTCCAAGGTCCCTTTCTGCCTGTCTCAACAACTCGCTGTTCTGCTCTCTTTCTATCCCCGTACCAAGGCTGTCATTGGCAACTTTTTCTTCCCTCAGTACACTTAGCTAATCCAGTGCTTATTCTGCTGTCTAGGGTCTTTTAATTTATAGTACCAGCACCAGCACAGAGACTTTTACTGCATTGCTGCTCTTTCTTCGATCAGTGAATTATCCTCTTAATCAGTCTATGAATATTAATAACTACTAAGCACCTTGAAGACAGGTGTCTTGGCACTGCTTTTTTTTACTTCCAAAGCATACTCGATGCATTGAAACATCCTTCTTTTTTGTCTTCCTTTTTAAAAAATTCAGTTTTCTTAAAGAAAATTGTAATTATACCTACCTCGCCAGCAAATGTCTTGAAAGAATATGTGGTATGTGCAACATCATCTAACTGCATTTTAGAAAATAATGAAATGTGAAACAAGTTATTATATGTAAAGATTATTGTTTTTTTTAATGTGGCATATATATTGGGGCAGATTTGGAAATGTTGTCCAAAGCCTATTAGTTAATTATAAATCCAAAACAAATTTAAATATTGAAAGAATTCCAAATAACTTTTATGTATCTTATGATAGATAAAAATTTGCTTTTTGAAAGATGCTAGTAGATTTGACAGTTATTATATAGCATAGGTTAGAATCAGAGCTTGGAACCAACATTTTTTCAGTATTTATGATAATCTATTCTATTGACTTCTAGCCAACAAGAGCCAAATGTCAGCAGACTTCACTTTATTAGGTTCTTCTATGTAATTTAACATTTACCACAACATTGTTTTAATTGATCTGTTTTCCTAGGACTGAAATCAGCATTGAAATCATAAAAAATCAGAATCACAACTGGACTAGAAGATGGAGAATCAGAGTTGGTCATTGGCAGCAACAGCAGTACAAACTCTCTGTTTTAAATTACTTCACTATACCTTGAGTTGAAACCTTAGGTCAAAAAAAGAGAGGAAAAGCTATAATCCCTGGTTATAGAAAATATAATGCTCTTTATTCCAGGATAAAATGCTCAATGAGTTTCAGCCTATCAGCTTTCTTCAAGGGTGTGAATTGATTTAATGGAGCTGGTCACAGACTGAATAAACAGAAAAAGAACTAATTAGAGTTTAGTAAGCATGTACTTGAATGAGAACCTAATTGGAACAGGTTAAATCTAATATTTAGGGCAGCATTTTATAGCCTGGCACTCTTCAGATGTGTTGGACTGCAAATGTAACCATGTCTAGCCATTAAGTGAATTTTGGGGTTTGTTCTCCAATGCATTTGAAAAGTGCCAGCTTGGAGAGGCCAAATTACCAAAAGCCAATGAGAAGGAGTAATCAGCAACATGCCACTTGGTGATGCTGTTGACTAGAGTCACATGTTATTTTTTCCTTGGTGTTCCCTTTAAAATTAACTAATGGCAATCTTTAATTTATTGCAAAATTTAACGATTTTAACCTGATATTATGGGGGGGGGTGTTCCTAAAGTTTTAATGAATTAATTCTTTTGTCCCAATACTACATGTTTCACTTCGAGCACAGGCTTGTGATTTCCAGAATCAACTATAGTACTCTGTTACTGAAAGGTCTTTCTTGCTGGTAATCCAGGAAACAACAGAAAAGGGCACTCTGTGTATTGTGGCAACACTGCCTAGAAGGAGCATGTCATCACAAGGCACATAGATCTACTGCTGGATCTAAGATGAGGCAGGTTGAAAGTTGGAGAGAACAGAACTGCATGGGAGCCCATGAAGTTTGAGTAGCAGAGGGCGTGAGGCTCTCCATCATAATACTGGCTGATTCATCTGAAACAAGAGTTACTGCAAGCGGTATTGAGGACAATAAAAGAGACATGGATACTGACATAAGAGATAGAGTGGAAGGATATTTAAAGCCCCTGTGAACTAAAACATGGTTTTGAACAAGAGTGGGAAGACTTCACGCCAGTGGGAGGGGATTTTGTTTTAAAAGAAGGTCTGTGAGCTGAAACTAGATACAGTATGATGGCTTGGAGTCAGAACAGTTTGTACTATGAGTTGTATTCCAGTATAATTTGCAAATACAATAGAATTCTACACCTGAGTTGCTGCTAGAGGTGCACAGGTTTAGGAAATTAGACTGTAACTCTATCACCCTGATGGATTCTGGGAATCAGATAATGTAACTCATATTATGCTATAATGTAAGGAGTAATGGGGGTACAGCTATATAGTGTCCCTCATTATTGTGGACTAGGAGCCTCGTGGCACAGTGGTTAATTGCCTATACTGCAGGTAAAACTGTGCTTACGACTTGGGGTTCAATCCCAGGTAGAAGGCTCAAGGTTCACTCAGCCTTCCAGCCTTTCGAGGTTGGTAAAATGAGTACCCAGCTTGCTGGAGGCGCAATGTGTAGCCTGCATACTATAATTTAAAAAACTGTAAACCGCCCAGAGACTACATGAAGTGGTATGGGGTGGTATATAAACGTGTGAACGCGCGTGCGTGCGCGCGCGCACGCACGCACGCACGCACGCACGCACGCACACACACACACACACACACACACACACACACACAAATTGTAAGCTGCCTTGGGTCCTTTTCCAAGGAGATAGGTGGGGTAAAAATTTATTTATTCATTTATTATTTGTACTTAATAACTGCCCGATTTTCCCATAGGGAACTCTGGGCAGTGCACAGCACATCACCAAGGTGACTACCCAACAATCGAACCCCAATACAAAAACAACACAGAAATCATAAAAAAATACAAGCATAATAAAATACACATTCATATAAAATTGCTACACCAATAAGGCCCCAAGAGAAAAATAGACCTCACACAACCCAACAAGGGTATGATCTGGCAAGGGGAGGAGGGGGAAAAAAACAAACAAAAAAACAACAACGCCACAGTGTGCTCAGAGGTCCCCAAAGCATTGCCTGAAGAGCCAGGTCTTTAAGGCCCTTCTGAAGGCCAGCAATGACTCCACCTGTCTAATCTCAGCTGGCAGCTTGTTCCAATAGGCCAGGCCAACCACCGAAAAGGCCTGGTTCCGGGTCGAAGCCCTACAGGCCTCTCTCGGTGTCGGCACTCTGTGAGGGAGGATGAAGCTCTGGTTGGTCTGGATGAGGTTAATCTCTGGGAGATCCGCTCCGCCAGATAGATAGGTCCCAGGCCATGGAGGGTTTTGTAAACCAAAACCATGACCTTGAACCTTATCCAAGAAGTAATGGGTAACCAGTGCAGGTGATCCAGGATGGGGTGATACGGGCGTACCTGCTTGCACCCACCACCAGCCTGGCCGCTGCATTCTGCACCCACTGCAAATGCCGGACAAGGGTCAAGGGCAATCCCATGTAGAGGGTGTTACAGTAGTCGATCCGCGAGATTACCAACGCCTGCACTACCATCCTGAGGGAATCCGTGTCAAGGTATGGGCGAATCTGGGCGATTAACCTAAGCTGATAAAAGGCTGCCCTGGACACCGCCACCACCTGGGCTTGCAGGGATAAAGCTGGGTCCAGGACAACACCCAGACCCCTCACTCGATCCGCCAACTGAAGGGTCACTCCCTCCAGACTGGGGAGAGGGCCACTGTACCCCTCCGCCCCCCCCCCCAAGGAACAGGACCTCCATCTTCCCAGGGTTGAACCTGAGCCTGTTAGCCCTGGTCCACTCCACGGCTGCGTCCAGGCAGCGGTTAAGGCCGTCCACAGCCTCCATTGCAGAGGTGGAAAAGGAGAGATAGAGCTGTGTGTCATCAGTGTACTGATGACAGCAAACTCCAAAATTCTGTATGACCTCAGCCAGCGGCCTCATATAGATGTTAAAGAGGATGGGAGATATCGCCAACCCCTGCGGCACCCCACAAGAGAGTGTCCATGGGGCAGACAAAACACCCCCACCTCTATTCTCTGGACACGGCCGCTGAGAAAGGACCGGATCCAGCACAAGGCAGAACCACCAATACCTACCTCGGACAGCCTGCCCAGAAGGATACCGTGGTCGATGGTATCAAAGGCCGCTGTCAAATCGAGGAGGACCAGCAGGGTAGAGCAACCCCTGTCGGCCCCCCTCAGTAGGTCATCATGCAACATGACCAGGGCTGTTTCCGTCCAGTGCCGCGGCCTAAAACCAGACTGGAATGGATCCAGGACCTGCTCCTCCTCCAGGAACGACTGGAGCCTAATCGCGGCGACCCACTCAATCACCTTGCCCATAAAGGGAACATTGGCCACCAGGCGATAGTTGGAAAAATCGTCAGTGGCCAATCCGGGTCTTTTAAGAATGGGCTGGATCATGGTGTCCTTCAGGTGATTGGGCAACATCCCGTCCCTGAAGGAAGCAGACGCGATAGCCGCAGCCCATTCCAGCATGCTCCCCCCGGCAGACTTTATTAGCCAAGATGAGCAAGGGTCGAACAGAGAAGCCGCAGGTCGGCAATGAACCAGTGCCCTGGAGGCATCAACAGGGGTAACAGGCCCAAACTCCACAAACCGGGGGACTGGAGGGGTGCGGCGTGGGAAGTACCTGGGGACCGAGTACTGGAACCGGAGTCCAGATTGATCCGCATGGCCTCAATTTTAGATTTAAAATAGGCTGCAAAGGACTCGCTGGTAAAATCACTAGGAGGAGGCCTCCCCTGGCCAGGTTTGGAGAGGTCCCGAACTACCCTGAAAAGCTCCGCCTGGTGGTTCACGGCCTCTCCAATTCTCAGGGCAGTATGCAATCTTCTAGCCACCCTGATCGCCCTGACATAGCGCCTGGTCAGGTGACAGCAGCCTTATTAGTTGCTGTTCGATCTTTCCTCCATCTGTCCTCCAGCCTCCTTCTCTCCTGTTTCATTGTCCGCAACTCAGCCATTAACCACGGTGAGGAGCGGGCTCAGAAACGAATGAGGCGCTTGGGGGCGATCCAGTCAATTGCCCTGGCGGCATTACCAAACCACCTCTCCACCAGCGCATCTACCGGATCGTCGGCCAATCCTTCCGGAGCGTCCCCGAAAGCCTCCTGAAACCGAGTGGCATCCAGAAGCCTCCGGGGACTGACCCACATGCAAGGGCCAGGCCCCCCGCGGGGAGGGGCGGCAACCCCCAGGGAGAAGGTAAGCAAATAATGATCTGACCATTACATGGGTTGGGAGCGGAGATTCCCAACCCTCAGATCAACATCCGCAGACCTGGAGGTAAACACCAGGTCCAGGGTGTTCCCGGATCTATGGGTGGGCATGGTGACATGTTGGGACAGGTTCATGGAGGCCATGGACTCCATGAAATCCACAGCCACTCCAGAAAGTTCCACCCCAGCGTGCACATTGAAGACCCACCAATAGGTGCAGGCATTCCAGCCCTGGACACACCAAGGTAGCAGCTTTGCTGACAAAAAAAAAGACTCCCTGTGGATAACTGCCACCCCTCCCCCCTTCTGACCCTCTGATCTTCCTGCATGCTGGTACCGGAACCCCAGGGGACAGAGCTGTGCGAGATAAGCCCCACCCTCCTCGCCCACCCAGGTCTCGGTAACGCATGCCAGGTCGACATCGCCATCCACGATCAAATCATGGATCAAATCATGGAAATATTCAAAATAAAATAAATAAAATAAATACATGATGAATCAAGAATTCTATACCTAGTGGTCAACCCATGGTCTCTTTATGGTTTATTTTGATAAAGGGCATTGAGGAAGGGTCACAGAGTAGAAGCTTGTGAAAGTGGATGTTGAGGCCAAGTATCCATGTGATCTTGATTTTTCTCAAGACTAGCTATCAGTAAAAAAAAACAGATTAATGTATATGTGTGACACAGCAACAGAGTAAACAGAAGAACTCGCGATGTTGACTGAGGACATCGGATTGGTGGACTTGTTCATTTCAGTGTTCAAAATGGGTGTCTTGGTCTCCAGTCTGCTCTGTTTGCAATTATGAGAAACAAGCAAAGGCTGGCACAAAGCAAATGCTCCCAGGTAAAATAACAGATGCTGTAGCAAGCAATATAAGAATGGGTCAATTACCTTCTGCCGCGTTTGCAGCTAGGAAACCGAATGATAAAAACGGACTTGGATGAGAACAAGGATAAAATAAGAGTCGTAAAACCAATCTACTGTTTTGCAAGCTGTTTAAAAATGTTCCCCCATCTAAAGTCACCATATACAATTTGTGTCTGATCAGTCCACTCTGATTGATTTAGTGCTGACAGTATTGTGACAATGACACATTGATTTTAAATTTATATCCTCTCTTCTGCTTTGGCAAGGATTATCAACTTAGCTTTGTAGGTTGCAAATTTTGCCCCCCCTCCGGTTCTCATTAATCCATAATACACAGGAAAGACTGTGGTTTTTTTCCAAGCAAGTAATTCATCACTGAGTAGTAATCAGTATATTGCAAATTTCACTTTGTCATGCAGGTCCCAGTGACAGAATCAAACAGGGATAAATCCTTATTTGCACGGTGCAGTAGGCAGGGGCTTGCCAGTTTATACCTTCCTGCATGCCCACCATTCATGCACACAGGCTGTGGAGATTAGCTTGATCCTGGGAGGCATCTGTAAAACAGTGCAGTATAGCTACAGATTTTCTTCCAGTGCATGAAAGACTGAGGAGACCAGGGGAGGCAAAATATGTGATTGGTGAGGTTGGATATGATTGCTAAAGCATTAAATCACAAAAGCTTAATTTAATGTGTTTTAAATTCTTTAAAACTTATTTTGAATAATTTTATGCTAGAATCCTGTTCAATTTTTACAGACATGTAAACATAAATGCAGAAGTTTTGATGGCTAATTGAAGCTAACTAAAGATGTGTTGGTGGTCACTTGCCCAGTCATATGAACAGTCATGTGTCTAGCACCTCACGGATGAGCTTTAATTTACGTTCACAACCAGTGTGTTTTCACTGACAGCCAATAGGATTCTGTCTTAAATGTTTTAAACTGTCAAAATGTTTTAAGATGTTTTGTCATTCCCTGCCCTAAGTTCTTAAGCTAAAGGGCGAGATACATTCTTTCCCAAATGAATGAATGAATGAATCAAACTATTTTAAAAGCCCACTCCCATAATGCACCATTCATTCCATGTAGATTTCGAACAAGCCATGGGCAGCGCTAATAAACTTTTAAAAGTTGCTCCCGAAATTTTCCTTGACCAGTCAAGCATTTGCACAGACATGTGTTCGGCCATGCCAGCCACATGGCCACGGGCTTGCACAACACTGCCTCTTTGGCTTAGAAACGGAGATGAGTGCTGCCCCTGGAGTCAAATACAGCCAGCACGCGTGTGCAAGGGGAACCTTTATCTTTACCTTTTAGCTCAGTTGGTGATTTTAAAAATCCCAATAAAATTATTTTGTATGTGGCATAAAATAATACCCTGGCATTCTGAAAGTTCTTTACAATATAATATGTATTTCTAGTTTTATAAAAGGAAGATATACATTTATCTAAAGGTATGATGCCTCTGGCAAAGATATACTATGCATGAATAAATTTTCAGGAGGAATGGTCAAAAATCAAAAGGTACATAATGGGATGCTAAAGTGAGTGTCTTGTGCTTTGCCAGTCTTTTCCCTGTATAAGCTTCATGAGCCTTTTATCAGCCTTGATTGTGCTCTGGCATTATGGCAGTAATATATTCAGGGTACCAACAGCCATCAGACATTTACTGGAGATGCAAAGGGTGTTTTCTTTTGCTTACTTCTTTGTACCAGGATATATTAATTTGTATTTAAGCATTTTCTAATTGAAGCTGAATTTGCTTGCGGGTGGAGTGATAGCGTTCAATATCCAGAGTTCAGAAAAGTTGCTTTTGATTTTCAACTCCTCAAATACCACACTAAAATGGCATGCAAAAGCAACACCAAAAACACCTTCAATGCAGTAAGGCACAACAATCAATTTAAAAACCCTACTCAGCTAACCAGTCACGGAAGGAAACCTTTCCTGATAAGGCCTATTCAGCACAAACTTATTCAATAAACTGGCACTGAATATAACTTTCTTAATAATTGGATCTAATTACTAAATTGCAATTATTCCCTCGAAATATGAACATCTGCTACAAGAGGCAGAATGAAAACTGTAAAGAGTTATTGTATGTAAGTAGCAGCCCAAACAGCATGCTGTCACCCCATCTGTTCTCATGAGTCCTCCCATGGGGTGTGAGTCATGTTTAATAAAACTGTGGAACCCACCACATGAATTCAGTAGCCTTTCACTAACTAATTTGCCCATACTTCTGTCCTTATTTGTTATCACTGTGGAAGAAGCAATGGAACAATGCGGTCCAGGACCAAAAAAGTCTCAACCTGCATAGCCCAGGTGGCATCTCTGATGGAGACAGAAGTATAAGATGCTTTGGAGTAGCAGCAGCCTGTAGTAAAGGCAGAGTCGCTCTCCTTTCCTGTTGCATTAGTTATGCCAAGAGCATTTATAGGTCAAATACAGTGGTACCTCTACTTACGAGTTTAATCCGTTCGAATGCAGGCTCATATGTCAAACAACTCGTAAGTAGAGCAGCCATATCTAAAAAATTGAATAAAATAAAATAAAATAAAATAAAAAAGTAAGCAGAGCAGACATCTAAAATTTGTGAGGCAGAAGTTAAAACGCCAATGGTACTCTGCTCTTAAGTTGAATTACTTGTAAGTAGAGATGCTCGTAAGTAGAGGCAACACTGTACAGATTTTTGCCACTCCTCCAGCCTTTCTTATCAAAGTCTGGCACCTCTGGAGATAAACAGGCTTGGATTTTGTCTCCAAACCACCATAGGTGGAGAACATTTTAAGAACACATTTGCTGCACACATGAGAAGGCCTCAGGTTCAGTCAGTTCTATATAAAAAGATATCAAGTGATTTGAAGGAGCTTTGCCTAAGGAAGAAAGACTTTGTGATCAGTCAGAATGGACATAATATGACTTTGCCCAATAGATAAACAAAGCGCTTATGGGGTGCTACAGTCTTAAATGGGAAAAGGAAGATTTGCTAAACCCTTTTTGTGCCTGACCATCTTCTGTAGTACAACACATCTGTGCTGGAATGACAGTCTTTCTTTTTAAAAAAATCACTTCCCCTGTTCCCCTGCATGAAGGAGCAGAGGAAGTGTTCACATTGACTATATCCTGAAGTGACTCTCTTCTTAAACGATTTAACAATATGGCAAATTGATACCCGAAGGAACCTTGACTGCTTTGAAAGCTGCAGGGCTCACTTTGGGTCTGTTCCCAGTGATCATAAATGCTGGAAATCATCCAAACATGAGCAATCCTGCCTGCACGAAAAATGCAGAATCCCCCGAGAAGCTCAAAAAGGTGCAATTAGGACTACTCTGGGGATGGTTTGTCCCCACCCCCACCCCCGTGATTACATTGTGTTATTGTCAGTAAAACAAGTGAATCAATCCACCCCTGCAGTGGACCAAACTGCAGGCTAAATGCATGCCTGATCATACCCTAAATCAGTGATTCCCAACCTTCCTAATGTCATGACCCTTTAATACAGTTCCTCCTGTTGTGGTGACCCCTTGCCCTGCTTGGAAGAGGCCACAAGCTCCTATTGGCAGGCCACTGCGGCAGGTGCCATAGAGAACTTCCGTCTACACTCTACAGTCACCCTCAGCCAATCGCAGCCTCCGGTGCCATTGACTGACATCCCCTCCAACATTTCAAGCTGTAACTCACTCTCGCACCCCCCCCCGTTCCTTCTCCTCTTCCAGACCCAAGCTGTTTGTGCCTTTTTCTTCACTGGCTCATGGCAACCCCTTTGAAATGATCGTTCGACCCCGCAAAGGGGTCGGGACCCCCAGGTTGGGAACCACTGCCCTAAATCTTCCAGTTTATGAAGATATTCACTTAAGCAAGAGGGAGATCACCATATGCTTGAACTAAGCTCTGAATAAAGGTTTCAAATATTAAAAAAAGATTGTGTGTCTGTCTCCTGCAGGCTATAGAGATTCTTATTCTTATGCTGTTGGTTTTGTTTTAATTGTAAACCACCCAGAGTTCCGTCCTAAAGATGGGTGGTATAGAAATATAATAAATAAATAAATAAATAAATAAATAATGCTAGGGTTTGAGAAGGAGGCATGCGAAACAGATATCGGAGTGGAAGGAAATATGCTATTGCTTATATACCACTGTCTCTCCTTCTTCCTGTTTAGCTTTGCCTCCTTCATCTTTGGAGTTGAAGAAACCTAAAATTAATCTACAATGCATTAAAATTTCTATTTACACTATAATGTTCCCAGGTTTCCTTTCATACACTGGAGGAAATCCAAGAAATTTCTTGGCTTTGCTTGTGAGTTACAAGATGAAAAAAGTGAGACCCAAACGTATTGAATGAATAGTGTAACACATTAAAAGAAAGTTGCATGAAAGGCTGGTGGGCAATGTTTCATGGTCCATTAAAAACAACCTCCTGCAAGCATTACAAAAGTTTTGTAGAAGAAAGCCATTTAGGTTTGCTAAAAAGCAAAATATTGTGTTACACCATTCTATCTTAAAACAGCCTCTGCAATCCAAATCAATGAGATGGAAAAAATTATCCTCCCAGAGATGCCAGTAAATAAAACAGCTTCTACAAGGGATATGGCAGAAGGAGGAAAAAAGAACACATGGACAAATCAGTAAGCCAAGTTCTGTGGTAAAACTGGCCAGACAGAGACTCACAATCTGAGACTTTGCCTCAGACATTTGTTAGACTACAATATCCAACCAGTAAGCCAAGTTCTGTGGTATAACTAGCCAGATAGAGACTTTATTTTAGACTTTGCCTTAGGCATTTGTTAAACTACAATATCCAACCAGTAAGCCAAGTTAGGTGGTATAATTGGCCAGATAGAGACTCATAATCTGAGACTTTACCTCAGGCATTTGTTAAACTACAATATCCAACCAGTGAAGTAAAAACAAGATCAATAGTACCATGACTGGCAGGCAGCCATGAATAATTTTCTACAGAAGAAATCCAAAGCAGATCTAACTAGATGGAGCACCACCTACAGTTTCCAGTCTATCATCAGTGGCCTATGGCCCATGGTGGACAATGGTACATTTCTCTCATTGGCTTTGAACTTTGCATTTAATCTCCCATCTTGAAAAGATTATTCAGTGGACCCACAACCAAGATACTGATTCAAGGACAAGGTCATGGCAGATCTACTAATGGACCTAATAATTTCATCCATAACATTATGGTTTATATATTTGTTCACCCTCCAGTGTGATAGATACCATCATCTATTGGCAATTTGACCTGCTACATTTTATATAGGTCAGATAGGTTGTTCTCTCAGCAAAAGAATTCATGGCCACAGATCTGATATCAGAAATAGCAATATTAAAAAGCCTGTAAAAGAATACTTCCATCTCATGGCACAGTTTGACCTCAAAGATGACATCTTTGAATAGAAGAACATCAAAGAGCAGATCCAGAGCGGAAGAGATGAATAAGAATTCATCAAGGAAGTGCAGCTCTTCTGACCTGAGGCTTCTACAGGGACAAAGGCATCTTATCTCATTACATATGTTCACCAGGTCATATATACAAGCTTTTCTGTATTAGTCCCCAACTCTAGTGTATTTTACAAACACTGTCTAGACTCTAGGCAAAGCTCACTGTTTCTACAAGATTAAACTCTTATTTCTTACACTTGGATTAGGCAGAAAACCCCAAAAACCTATCACTATACAAGTGTGGATCTTCTTATCTATACGAGGATGTCCTTTTTGACTTTCAATGATGGCTAAAAAGCCAAGGTTCATATTATTTGCTTTGCAGTCCCCTTAACTTTTCTCCTCAATAGGCATAGAAATGTCTTTTGATGTTCCCTTTGTCTGAGGAAGTGGGCAGCAGTCCACAGTGGCTTCTGCCAAATAGCATCTTTGAGCCTCCCAGGTGGTGCAAGACTTAATTTGGCTGTGGTAAATTATTCTGGGTTGCCACCCTGCCTCCTCCCAAAAGCTTGACAAACTGAGCTAGCACTACTGCCTTCTAACAATGTTCCTATTGCTTTCTCTGGCAATATTATAGCCATTGATATGGGCCCAATTTTGTGCCCTTTTTTCAACCATGCCTTTCTCCAAGATGTAATTTCTCATGGACTGAATGGATGGGGGGGAAATACAGGTGCAACTAATGGCCGGAAAAATGATAGCATCTTATTATCTGCTGGTGTCTCTTTGACAAAAGGGAAGCTCATGGGAGGGTTTTCATAGCTGTACGCCACCATATAATTACACAACAATGGCCCATTAAAGGTTTCACTTCATATAACAGCAACTTTCTATTACTAGTCAGATTATTGTAACTTCTAGCCATCCATTTTAGGAAATAATACCAATAATTAGAGTGGTTTTCATGTTAGGATATTATTATTAGATGGCAGATGCTCAGTGCTAGTTTTGTTGGCAGCTCTAGGCAACTATTTTCATTAACACCTTCAATATTTTCTTGCTACACAAACAACACACATACCATGTAGTTGAACCAATCTTTTAGCATTTTGTTATGATTTTTATTGCATTTCCTCTACCTCCTTCTCCCCTGAATAGTTTTCTATAGAGCAATATCTGCACCCCCCCTATCCCAGAATTGCAGATATAGGTTTGATGAAACTAAGGTGCAATATTCAGTAGAAACTGAAACCAGGAAGAGAGAGGAATGAACTTCACATTTAGTAACTTCAACTGCTATGACAATGTACTGGCAAATGCAACACACTATATAAACATGTTACTTCCATTTGAAGCAGTAAAAGGGCACAGTTCAACAGTTCCAAGGGAAACATGAGATGAATGCAAGACCCAAGGGCTGAAATGGTCTTGATGAAGTGGATTAACTGATGGCTGAGAATGAGAATTCACAAAGGAGAACCTGTTGATGGAAAAACCTTGGAGGTGGTTTGATGCAACAGCTCAGCATTTAAAATTACTACATCCAAAATCAAGGTGGCATCCAGCCTCTGAAATGAAAGGATGCAACAGAAGAAGAATGACCTAGGTAAAGTGAGGTGTTATCTGCACCAGGTGGGATTAACAGATGAAGCTATTTTGCCCTCTAGACAGGTCTGGACAGTAATAGCATAGCACAAAATGGCAGTCTGCTCAAATGCTTTAGATCAGTCATATGTGTGTGTGTTGGGGGGGAATAGACTGGAGTGGAAACAATTCTTCACACACCATTTGATACAATCCTGACTCAGACTGAATTTCTTTTACAGCGTGTGCATTGTCATGGCCAAAACAATGTGGAGAACTGCTGCATTTATAACCTAATTTCCAGTATAATAGGAATCATCAGGAGTATAATGCAAATACAAGTCCTACAAAACCTTCATTTTACACTAGGATCATGTTTGTAGAGGTGGGGATAGCCGAGCATAGTTCAATAGTGACAAAACTGCTCAGAAAGCAACTCGATGGACTAAAACCCAAGAAAAGATATGTGTGTATATACATTAAATGCCCAGCTCAAGAAATCATTGCTGGAAAAATACTCATATCTCCTTTGGGGAAGAAAGAAGATGCTTTACAAATATTAGGGGACTGGTTTGCCAGATTCTTCCGGAGTGATAACTGCTTCCTGAAATCTCTTCAAGGACAGAAATGTGCAGCAGCCTCTCAGCTTTCTGTGAAGGTTCCTGGGGATAAAATTGCCAAAGTACCACTAGCCATAATAATGGCTATGAAAAGAAATCTGAGGTGTTTCAGTTGCAGAAAGGGAGGTTCCCTGGGGATCCGAGTATGTGTTTTGAGCAATAAATGGAAGGAAATACTTCATCATGAGATCAGTTGTTGGCTCATTTTTAGACCAAGATGTTTCAAATGCCTTTTTAAAACGGGAAGGATAATGAACAACTTTTAAAACACTTACATGTCGTGAACTATTGGGATTCCACTCATGGTGTGTGACTCTGGCCTGCTGGAAAGATGGATTTTAGGACTCAACTTCGTTACATTTACAAAGGCACAGAATGGAGAGAAAAATAACCAAGTCACTCTAGCAGCAAATTAACAGCACCATCCCAAAGCGGACCTATGGAGAGAGATGGGTTGTCTTTGTGTTTTCCCAGCTGCAGCAATGTGGGCAGAAGGCAGATTTGGACCTACTGGTAGAGACTGGAATGATTACCAGTAGATTGGCAAGAATATATGTTTACCAACAGCAGCAGAAAAATCGATCCCCAGCTGAATGATGGCTGTGAGGAAAGACATGGAAGGGGGTTCTGTTGACTCCATGCTCTCCCAAGGCAGCACAGTCCCAGCAGAGACCTGGCTGAGGTTTAAAGTGTGTCTGTGTGTGTCTGTGGGGGAAGTGGGGGGTTTACCTCCCTTGTCTCTCCCCAACCTTCTCCCCAGTGTTTTCCCCTCACAGCGGTGCCACTGTCATAAGTAAACCAAGTAAACTGGCAATCCAAAGACCCGTGTAGACATGGGGGAACACACATTTCCAATGTGAAGGGAAGAATTAAGTAGATAGGATATATCACCCTGAAGAAAAGAAGAACCTTTTAAGTACAAAACAGACCAGTGTAAACCCCCCTCTCTAGATGTCTGTGAAGATTCTCAGTCATCCAGGTGAGTTTATCTGGAAGTTGAGTCATGGCTACTGGACTTCTTTTTTGAGAGATAGAAATGTTTCGCTGTTCATCCAAACAGACCGATGAAGCTGTTGGGATGAACAGCGAAACATTTCTGTCTCTCAAAAAAGAAGTCCAGTAGCCATGACTCAACTTCCAGACCCCTCTCTAGAGAAGCCCTGAATTCCATGCATTTGGGGTACATTGAAAGAAGGAAAGAAAAAGAAAAGAAATCTTGAACTCACACTTGTTTAATTTTGAATCTATATGTATAATTCCATTCTCTTTGGTGAATCTTAGGGCGTTTATGCACGACCCCTAAGCTCCGCCGCAAATGGCTGCAAGGTCCGGACCTTAAAAATGTTTACCCACCAGCTCTGGACTTTGCAGACAATTAAGTGCGACCCCGCCCACTTTAGCAAGACCAAACAGCAGTTTTCTTGTACCTGGTCTTTGATGGTGACAAATATTTGATCCGGTGTAAGGATAGTGAGTGCGGGGCTCTCCTGGCTTCCGTTTGTTCTTTTTTCGCGCCCCGCCCCTTTAAGAGATCTGAATGCTGCCGGGAACAAAACGGAGGTAAGAAGGCATTCTTTTCTTTCTTTTTTCTCCTTCCCTCAGGCAGCCAGCAACCAGGAAGTGTGGAGGGGGGTGCGGACAGAGGAAGAGCGACGAACCCCTAAGATCTCTGGTCCGAATTTAAGTGGCCAGCGGATCTTAGGGGTCGTGTAAAAAGGCCTAAAAAGGCCCTTAGGGAGTTAATATAAAGTAAAAAGGCCTGTCAGAGCATTTCTCCTTAACACAGTCCACCTGGGCCACCCATTCTTCCCAGACATCACCGTTGTGATTGGCCACACCAAGCGAGGCCTGGAAAGCAACAACCTGGAACTGGGCATTTTTGGTGGTAGCCAAGACACTTTGGAGATGATTACTACTAGTGTTGCATGGATAAGTTACCCATTTCGGGCACTGTGTAGTGCCTTCCCCAGGTCAAGGCTCTTTGCCTTTGTTTCCCATTTGCAGGGTTTTTTTTTCCTGAATGAGGATCTGGAGGCACACAAATAATATCATAGACCTGGGGATGGAAGGTCCCAATGTGTATGGCTTTCATTTGGGTGCTGAGGAGGGTCTGTAAGCTGCTGTGCATACTTATCTGGGGCTTTTCTTGAGTTTAGGATTCTAAAGTTAATATGTGGTGTAGTATATTGCATATCTGTGTATTACTAAGGTAGAGTCCATCAGCTTTGATGGCCATATAGTTTATAGGGTTGTTGATCAAAAACATGAGAATCTTTGTACCTTACTGGAGTTAAATCAGGGATGTGCTGTTATTCCCATCAAAACTATGCAGCGTATTCAGTAATAAGAGATAACTGGAGCTTCAGCCCCACCACAGATGCAGGGCCACATGTTGCCCGTCCTTGAAATACATGCCTTGAATTATATTATATATATTATATATATTATATTATATTATATTATATTATATTATATATATATGAATTATATGACTTGAAGTATATGCTTATACTGTACATTCCATTTTGAAAATATATACATACACACAGAAGCACATGCAATGAACAGAACCATCCTCTTATATGTTTTTGGCTGGAATGTTCTTATATCTGGAGCTGATGCCATTTTGGGTCCTGATTGTTATTCCTGCTTGCTTTGGCTTTGCTTTACAACTGGTAGCAATGCTGCCCTGAGTGCTGGCTTTGAGATTATGAAACATGAAGAGAAAGTTGGAATGCATTATTCTGCAAACAGAATAAATCTTCCAGTATGTCACCATTTGGCCAGCGGAAGAGTTTGGGTTATTTTTTAAAGCGCTGCTGGTGGAGGAAGAGGCTCCAGTTCTATTTTCCAAAACTCCCAGTCAAAAGCAGCAGTTGCAGCAGCATTTTGCTTGTTGGTGGTCTCTTGTGAAGCCCCCCCCTCACCCCCGGGCCAGTGCATTGCATATGTTCATGGCATCAGGAAATCAAATGACTACATTGACCTGTTTATATTACAGAGCTAAAACTAAACAAATCCTTTTGTTCTGTGTTTCTTGCTTCTGAAAAGACAGTTACGGAGCCAATCCAGAGTTTAGAAACAGTACTTTTTGAAATCATGACTATATATAGCATGATGGGCTGATGGTTTCTGGAAGCTGTAGTCCAGAATAGAAGTATTTCTAAACTGAGGTCTACTCACTGTCTTGTATTATAGTTCTCTTGCTGGTTTTCTTTTGTTCCATTTTTGTTTAAAAAAATCCATGTCTAACTGAGTTTAATTTAGCAGAAGCATATTTCAGTCCCATTCAGTATTTGGAATGAACAATGCTTAATTTCATCTGGATTTGAAGGCTTTCTGTAAGCAGGGGATCAGTACAGCTGAACAATAAAAATAAAAACATTTGAAGCAGAGGCAGAACACCAGGCCTTTCCCGTTTCCCCTATTATGATGGCATTTGACAAAAGTGGCTGAGCCAAATGAACCTTTTGGTTAACTCTTCTATTCAGTGTCCTCTGTGTTTTCTAAGCTCTTCCAGGTGTCACCATTCTCTGGAGCACGGAGATAGCAGAATTACATTTGGGTGTACTCGTGTTCAGAAAGGCAGCCTATCTTTCATGTTCCAGCACCTCCGTGTCACCCATGTCTTTTATTTTCCAAGGGGGGAATTTATGGGAAAAGATAGACCACTACTCAGGGGCTGTGCTCCTCTTCCACTTGGGTAGCTATCTGAAGTGAAGCCAGCAAGGCAATAAATAAATTGGATTGATCAATAAAGGAGCTGCAGAAGAGCATGTGACCTATTATTCTACCCCATATCCAAACCAGCATAGCTACTGGCACCTCCAGTTGAGCAAGAATACTGTGGTTAAAAATTGATGGCTTAGCATTTCATTTTGGTTCATTTGAGAAAATAATTAGACAACTTTTGTCAATTTTTTTCATATTTGAAACACCAAGAATTTGTGGTTTTTTTATGTAGAGTGTGAGGAATTATAAGACTGCATCATCAACAATCATGGGTTTGAGTTCTTAACTTAGAAGTCTGAGTTTGAATCCTACCCTGTGTCCAAGCATTTATTTTAATTTTCATTAAAGGCTCCTCTCCTTTAAGGCCTATAGGGCAAGTAAGTACAACCTGGCCTACTCTGTGTTGTCAAGTGTGCCATACTGTGAAGTGAGCTGGAGATACCTATTCAGTCTGGCATTTGGAAGATCATTTTAGTTCATGTTGGCAACAGAAAAGAAAAAAGAAAAGAAAAAATAAGAGGCAAATATTGTTGAACTTTAAAGACTAACAGTTTGATTTCAGTGTTGCTTTTTGTGGATCAAAATCCATTTCTTTAGACTCAGGGAATATGAATACACAATACATTTGCACTCTGAAGTGTCTAAAGAAGAAGATTTTGACCCACAAAAACTCACATTGCAATCAAGCTATAAAAATAAAAATATAAATATTACTTTTCTCTTTTCTCTTTTCTTTTGCCAACACGATGAGACAGAATAATATGGCCATTGGCCACTTCTCTGGTTGATTTTATTTCAGTTAATTTCATGTTTAGCGGTAATTAGTTACACATTCTTTGATTCAATATGTGATAGACCTTCTTGGTTTATAGGTACCTGGCAGTGATATTGCGCATGCAAATGCTGGAACTAAATCAGGGATATCTACTCCAAGGTTTTTAAAGAGGGGATGATATTAAGGTATTAAAAAACCATAAAGAGGGAAATAGTATAACAATGTCTTTAGCACTGCCTCATTTCAGAAAGGCAGGGAAATAATTTCACATACAGTTCTCTCTGCTAAACACCCAACTGGAAAAAAGACTTAAATATGCTAAACACATATTCTGCTCATTACATCTTAAAACAACTGGTGCCCTGCACAGAACATGAATAAAACGCAAGAAACAAGACTGCGGCTTACCGGCTCAGAAATATATTCTCAGAAGATTGGAAATGGAAACACTACGAGCAAAGGTGATGAGCACAGAGAGAGAACATTTTGGAGAAAGTGAAAGAATTGTGACCATTGTGACATGGTTTGTACCCCGAATGTAGAGAAATGGTGGCAAAGCATGGTTGCTTGCTAGTTTTATCCCATGCAGTGAAACTAATCAGTTGTAGCCAGTGGGAAATATACTATTGCCGGCCTGCCCAACAGGTAGACCGTGGGCTACTGGTAGCCCGTGAAGGGTTCAAAAGTAGCCCGCCGGCCATCAATTTAAAAAGTGAGGGGATAAGCTCTCCACCCCTCCCTCTCCCTCCCCTACTCCAAGGACCACCACTGCCCCAGCAAAGTTCTGGGTCTGCCAGCCCACTGTCTCAGCCGAGTGGGGCAATTCAAGGGCCATGGTGCATTGAAATCTGTTCCCTCCAGAACGGATTAATTGGTTTTCATGCATTCTGATGGGAAACCACTGCTCTACTTACAAAAGTTTTTACGTATGAGCATGTGCTCGGAACGGACAACATTTGTAAGTAGAGGTTTTAGTGTAGTAGCCCTCAGGCACCTTGGGCCGGAAAAAGTAGAGCTTGGCCTGTTCAAAGTTGAACAGCCCTGTACTACTGAAAAGTATATAAACATATAAATACTCTAATAATTTATTTCTGAACCAGGATTGTTGCTATCATGGGGGGGGGGCACTGCACCAGTACCTTTAAAGTGGGATGGTTGACAAAATCAGACCATATGAAGGATGGATGCATTCTAGCATATTCTGAGTGGAGACACTGGGACTTGAAAAGGCTTTCACAAGTGGAAATGGATGAAGCCCATCTATTGCATAATACATAAAGGATAAAAAAGCAGTGGTTGCACCAGAATGGAAAAGCTGAAATATAAGGAGAATGAGAGCAGTATGTTGTGAAGCCAATGACCTAAATCCAACTACCAGTCTCCAAAGAGAATAGACTCACTCCAGCAATTATGCCAAGCTGGCTCTTGTTTAAACCCTGATGATTTAGTACCTTAGCAGGGAGGGACTAAGAATTGGATTTAAGCCTACAGCAGGAGAAGGTCCATTTTGAGATGCACAACACTTCTAAAAATATTTATTGAAAGAGCATCACAATGACAACAGTAGCAACTGCAGTAAAGTAGCACAGGTCTTTCCACTAGAACTGTATAATCTGAGATGTGGACAAGACTTTTTGAGGTTTTCATCCAGGAAATTCCTGCTGTTTCCATCTGCTTTCTGTGATGTTAGCCATTTATTGCCAATTGAAAGTGAGGGGTGGGATACCTGTAGTCCAAATTAGCCAAGCGTAATACCGCTGCCAGTTTTTCAAGTGCTACATACTGTGCTTACCAAGAGAAAGGTGGCATAAAAATGCAGTGAATAAATACAGTATATACATGTAGACACCAGCATAAATTTCTTTTCTAAGTAGCAGCTTTTATTTTTATGCAAATACACCGAGCTGCTTCCAGCATATGAAAATGCTGGTGCGTCTTTCTAAAAAAAAAAAGTGCAGTGAATTTTTCATCACAGTCGCAAAGATGAAGCACATGCAAGGAAAAAAGGCACACTAGTTCTGGGACGCAGTCTAGGGAATGGAACACAATCCCATTTGATGACATGTAGAGCAAACACAAAGGCAGTTTGATGCAGCTGTCCTGCTATAACAACCAGGTATGTTTTGGATAATCTAATTTGTAGAGGCATGTTTTAAAATGTGTAACAAATCCCATAGCTAACATATCCACTGGGACAGTATAGAACTTGACATTATTTTTCATGTTTTAAAAAATTTGGCTGAGCCTTGCCAATGCATATTCGTGTCTACTGTGGATAACCATCTCCTTTAGGTTCAGCACAATGGAAATCATTAACCCCATGCTGAAAATGTTCTACCAGTATCAGCAGGCTCTCATAAAAGACAGTCATTGGCAAACTACAGGAGGAGTTCATTCACATCTATGGGGAGATTTTAATTCCCAGGCACAAGGCAAGTTCAGACTTCTGAATTTTCCCATCTTTGTTCACGTCACAATGGCGAAGGAGGATCTGGCGAAACTTGTCGAGGTCCGTGCCGCTAATGCTGGGCTATCAGGAAGGAGAGGAAAAGAGAAATGATTGTAGAGGAAACCACCCAATGAGACAAATTTTGCATTCCGGAGACAGCAGCCTAAATGGTGTGGGGTGGGGGCGGGGTGGGGGGGGAAGGTGCATGGGAAGATGGAGTTAGATTGTAATGCAAATTACTTCACTGACATCAAAATGCAGTAAAGTAAAATTCTCCACTCACGGACAGAGAAATGAGTGAAGGGGCACTGGTTCATCAATTTTCTCCAAGGGAAAGGGGGGGGGGAGAAGAGATTTGCTCAGCAGTGGGAGTGACTACCAGCAGTATTAGTTCCGAAGCAACTGAAAACTCCTCTCTTCCCTTCCCCACAAGGTGTGTGTGTGGGGTGTGTGTGTATGTTGTTGTGTTTTTTTCACTGTCACTACATGGTGGTGGCAGCAGCAACAGTGTTAATCTGGCTGCCATTTAATGCCCTCAGCAGTACTTCATGACATTCCATGGCACTGTGAGAGGAAGGTGGCACCTGCCATAAAAGAACAACTATTTTGAGAACATTCTTCAAAGTAGTCCTATGGCAAAAAGAGAAATCTTCCAAGTTCTATTAGAAAAGTTCAAAAATATGCCAATCCAGCCTTGCTGACTCATTTGGCTGAGTGGGGACCTGTCATGGCCCGTGTTCAAAATCTGTGTCCTGAGAACACCTCTCCTTTTCAGTTAATACATGTTAAAGATCAAATGTCAAGGAAAACTCCATAATAATAAAGAGGGGCCATGAAGATAATAAAGGGAATTTCCATGCAAATAAAATGCTGCAACATATGTAAAAACGAACAAAACAGAATAAAAGGAAAATAATCTGTTTATGATCCTAATTTAAGCAAAGGATGCTCTATGTATGTTGTCATTTAATTTTTACTTTTTTCCTCTATGCATCCCACAAATGTGTTATTAGTACATTTCTGACATATTAATTTATGAAACTGGGGGGAAAGTGAAGATGTGCAAGATATATGGACATTATGACCCAAGTCCTGCAAGGCTTCTAGTGCACAGAGTTTTACGTGCACTCATTTCTCTTGTTCTTTACATGCCCTCAGTTCTGTTCTCTGGAGGTGTGTAATCTCCATGCTTAAAACCAGGGTACTTCAAGGGCCAGATGCAGGGGAGTGGTATCAGGAGACAGATATCTAGTCTCGTGTGCTCCCAGGCACATCTGGTGGGGCCACTGAGAGATACAGGAAGCTGGACTAGATGGGCCTTTGGCCTGATCCAGCATGGCTCTTCTTATGTTCCTATGTTCTTAATGGAGAATGTGCCATACTATCTACCACGTTCTTCCCTGCACAAAGCAAAGCAAAGTCTTCTGCTTACCGTCCCATACCACTTCAAGTAGTCTCTGGGTGGTTTACAGTTTAAATACAGTATGCAAGCTTCACATTGTCCCACCCCCAGAAAGCTGGGGACTCATTTTACAGACCTCGGAAGGATGGAAAGCTAAGTCAACCATGAGCCACCTACCTGGGATTGAACCCCAGGTCGTGAGCACAGTTTTAGCTGCAGCACAGGCATTTAACCATTTCACTATTTTGCTATGAATGCTATCTATATCACTGGGGAGCTAAGGTATGTAGCATACCTTAGATAAGGTTTAATACAAGGCCAAAATGTGCTTAATAACTCACACCATGTTCAATCATGCTTCCATATGAACCTACCCGGCAATTAAGATCTAGCCAGGGAGCCCTCCTGAGAGAGCCATCCCTGAAGGAGGTGAAAGGGATGGCTTGTAGGTTTAGGGCCTTTTCGGCAGCTGCCCCCAGGTTATTGAATGCTCTCCCAAGTGGCATCCACCTGGCGCCAACACTGATGACATTTCGGCACCAGGTAAAAACCTTCCTGCTTCTGAAGTTTTTAAACTGACATAACATAGATCAGTGATGGCGAACCTTTTAGAGACCAAGTGCCCAAAGTGCCATTCAAAACCCACTAATTTTTTTGCAAAGTGCCATTACAGTAATTTAACCTGTATACAGGTGGCTATGAAGGGGCAATGTCAGGTGCCCACAGAAAGGGCTCCAAGTGCCACCTTTGGCACCTGTGCCATAGGTTCACCATCACTGACATAGATTGTGGGTCCTGGTAGCAATGTTAGTGTTTTGTGTTTAAATGTTTTTATTGTTTTTAATTGTCCATTGCCTTTTTAACGTTTTAACTGTTTTAACTGTTCATTTTAATTGTAAGCCTCCCTGAGACCTTTGGGTAGTGGGGGGCATATAAGTTGTATAAAATAAATAAATAAATAAATAAATAAATAAATAAATAAATAAATAAATAAATAAATTTCCATATATCCCACCGCTGCCACCATGAAAAGTAAATCAAAAGGATTACTCACTGGCCGAGTTCAAAAGTAAAGAGAATTCCTATTCTCTAAGGCAAAAATACTTCAGAACATCTTCTTCTGATTTACTTTTGGGTTCTTTTCAAAACAAAAGGCCACAGTATCTTTTTAAAAGTTGCATTTTATTTCTCAACTAATTTATAAAAAGAAAAATCATGCATATGAAAAATACAAAAGAGTATCAAAAACTTAACAGATCTAAGTAGATCTTATCAGACCTCAATCATAGTTTTATTTACCTAAAAATAACAAATCTAAGTCATTCTGACTAACTGGATACATTCAAGCATTCTGACTAAACTAAATTACCCTACTCTACCTAACTGAGGTAAGCTCCATTGCTTAAAACAATCCTAAGCATAATCATGGTTTCTCTCTCTTCTCTCGTCTTCTCGCTCAAAGCTACCAGATATCACATGACATAACTGACCAATGGTAGCTGACTATTCCCTGCACTGCTAGCCTATTCTGACTATTTTTATAGTCATAATATAATTTTTTTAATTTAAAGATTTTTTTAAAAAAATTAAAAAAATTAAATTTAAATTTTTAAATTTAGATGATGTTTGTTTTTAACTTTTGTGTGAACCGTCCAGAGTTCCCATTGGGAAATGGGAGCGGTATATAAATGCATAAATAAATAAATAAATAAATAAATAAATAAATAAATAAATATTTTGCTACATATCTTAGATTTATTTATTTATTTTATTTTAGAGTATTTTTATCCCACCTTTCTTCTTGGAAAAAGGACCCAAGGTGGCTTACAGAATGAGGGATAATATACAGTCCAGTACAATTAACACATGTTCAAGTATTGAGAACAAGGAATTGAGGGACATCTTACAGCATTAATAGGCAACATTACATTAAAGCTACAAGTGAATGTGAGCAGATAAAGGGGAGTAAAGTACCATGTGAAGTTATGAGTGATGGAAACTAACATTGAAAATATAGTGTCAATGTAAACACATAAGGTTATAAGTAATTATAAACACAAAATCTATGTGAACCTCTAGAATCATATAAAAGACACATAATAGGTAGACCATCATTCAGGTCTAATACAGGCTGAAATGTGCACTTAATATTCAGCTTAGTAACTCACACCATGTCCCGTAATGCTGATTTCCCTACATGCACTGAGAAACATATGTGTGCATCAGATGTCCTATATATACCATGAAGCTGCCTTCTTGAGGCACTTGTATTAATAGGTTTTAATATAATATAAAGAGCAAAATCTTATGGGCTCAGTTATGCCAATTTAAGCCAGACCCAGGCATGATTGCAATAAATTGGAAACTTCCCTCTCTCCCTGCTCTTAGGTTTCAAGGTGCTCTAAGGCTTTTGTTTTTGTTTTGTTTTTTGTTTTGCCTTGCAGAAGCCTTTGGGAGCCTTAAGTTGGTGGCGGGAAGGGAATATTTTTATCGATAAAAATCACTGCCAGATCACCACCAGTGTTCCCAATTCATGGGCAGTGATCTGGCAGGGATTTTTTTAAAAAAACATTCTTGGGTTCTCTTCTGCACTCTGGGAACTCCCAAAGGCTTGCCCAAAGCAAAAGAGAACCATAGGAAGCTTCAGAACCTGAAAGGAGAGAGGAATAAGAAGCTGTTGGTTCATTTAAATTAATTACTGCCAGTGCCTGGAGCTGTTTTACCAGTGTAACTAGGCCACCAGAGTTTTGCCCAAAGATAATTAAATCCTCATGGCTTCAAGCACATTCCACAAAATGAAAACCACAATATGCTATCTTTAGCATCCCACTAAAGAACCAGAATTAATGTATTTGTCCTTATGACATAAGAAGCTACTGACTAAAATGTTAACAGCAAGGTAAGTGGGCACACTTTGAGCTACTCTCTTCTAAGCTATGATTCTAAACTTTTTTTTCCTGGTCACAAAATTTATGGGAAAGAAAGCCAAGAGAAAGTCACCTTGACAAGTTCCATCATATCTTTTACAAACCCATCCACTTCTGGGCCTTCGAGTGCACCTGTTTTACTCTGGAATAGATAAAACACAAAGAATACAAATACAGTATATGAGCTCATTAATACTTTGCTCCCTGTTCTATTCCCAGTACCATTATCTCCATTCTTCCACATTCTGTGCACATTAATGTTCTACATCAATTGAATAAGCAACTGGCTATTCATTGTCTTCTGGTTAAGAGTCTTATAGTATCAGCACTAAAAGGAAGAAGACTAAACCAAATCAAACATGAAGGCATCACAGCTGTGCTAAGAAGTTCTACCAACTTCTCTAATCAGCGGGTTTGTTGATTTTGCCAATGATATGCCAGATTAGAAGCTAATTAATATATTATGGTGTAACAGCAACATCTTTTCATCATGTGTACTGAGATGGTAGTATGTTCATTGAGATATGCAAATAGATTGAGATCAGAGATGGAAAAGATGGCTCTATTGACTGAAACACAGGGCATGGTGATCCAAATAAATGAAATGAAATGAAATAAATGAAATGGACTCAAGTGACTACTTAGAGCACCAGGCTATCTGAGCACAGTTATTGATGGTACCATCTACAGAACAGTTCATCCAACAAATGAACCAAATAAAGGAGATAGAAGGAGCAGGGTGTGGTGGAGGAGGAGGAGGAGGAGGAGGAGGAGGAGGAGGAGGAGGAGGAGGAGGAAAGCCATATGGTCCTTGTACAAAATCCAAAAACAAATGTAGGTGAGAATCTTGATTTAACCCACTAAAGCAGCCCAGGTTGCAGGGACAGATGCTAAGCTCCCCTGCCCTACTAAGCCATGAAATATGATGATATATCAGCAGCAAAATCCTTGCATGTATTCCTAGAAGTCAGTAGGGTGGCCACTTCTAAATGATCCCCTCTACCCAAAAGGAAATGCATTTTAAAACATGGGCAAAAGATAGCATCATTTTGCATGAAATATACTTCAACTTCACAACTACAACTTCAAATTTAAGAATTGATCATAATTTAAATAGAAATACAGCTGATCTCACCATTTTGGGGAAAGACAGTGAACAGGGAACACATGGGCCTGTTCAGTCTGCTCTTCATTTGCTGATGAATGATGGGCAACCTGCAAGTACTATTCTCTCTTTCAGTAGTTCACTATGCTTAAAGTAGACTTTGGCTGGGCAGCCCTTCAATTGGGGTGCCTTCAATTGGGTAACTTAATAAAATGTGATGTGCTACCTCCAAAGCTCAGAGGGAATTAATTATATATAAGAAGTTACCTGTAATTAAGTAAAATATTACAGAATTACATAATGAGTATAATCTAACAATGAAATTTACTTATAAAATTATAACTATAACAGTAGCTAACTATAATAATAACTAACCCCTGGGAAAGCAACTGCCACTAATTAATTTTGAAAACTCATTTCCCAAGTGGTGGTCCTGAGAAGCTGTAATCTTACCAAATAAAGAGAAGAACAAACCCCACTTACAACGTCATAGTGTGCAAAGATTTTTTCAAAATCTCTCTTCCTTTCTTCTGTACTACTAGCCTGAAGAGAAGCAAGAAAAAGAAGTTAAACAAAAAACAAAAAAACAAACAGCTGCCTTCAGAAAAGTGTGTTGAGAGGTCACCAAGTGCACTAGAAGTTATTGTACTTACATCCAATCTAAATTGAAGGAGAAAATTTTCCTGGAGAGCCAAGATTCTAAATGGAAAGAGCCAAATCAATATATTTTCAGAGATCACCAGAGATAGTCAGTTCTCCTGGGGGAAGGGGGATTATGAGGAATTACCAAGTGTTTCCAAAAACAGCAGCTGGTGGCATGAATAGGGTTGGCACCTCTTTGTTTTTGTTTTGTTTTTCTAGATAGACATTCTGAGCCTTGGGCAACCATGAAACAAAACTTCAGCAGATGTTGTCTCCAGGGCAGAGGGACCCAGTGATGCAGAGAAAAAGAGAGACACACACACACCTGTTGAAGCTGTGCAAATTCATCAAACCTATTCCAAAATGATGCAGGAACCCATATAATCTACCTTGCTAGGTCATTCAGATCCAGCCGTCCATCCTTATTTTTGTCAAAGAGCTTCATCTAAAAAGCAAAAAGAGGAAGCTTTTGTAAAATCTTAATATTAAGAGAGTTAGCAAGAAAAAGTGCAAACCAGAGCAATGCTGCTTCTCATCATATTTACCCCATGCTGTTTTGAATCACATGGCAAAAGGTACAAGAGATGAAGAGCTTAAGAGACTGTAGCATTACAGTGTTGGACCAGAACTTGGGAAACAGAGACTAACATTCCCATGAAGCCTTGAAACTCAGTGAGTGACCTTGGGTTAGCCATATTTGCTAAAAGTACCATTATCTCCATTCTTCTGCATTCTGTGCACATTAATGTTCTATTTATGTATTTATTTATTAGGCTTGTATACCGCCCGTCTTCCCGAAGGAACTCCAGGCGGTTCACAACACAGAATACAACAATAAAGCAATTAGTGAATCAATATAAAAACAAATTAAACAGCAATAAGACCAAACAGTCAGCAAGTAGTAGATGGCAGGGGGGGAAAATCAGCCACCAAATGCCTCTTGGAAAAGCCAGGTTTTTAAAGCTTTCCGAAAGGCTTGCAGGGATTGTGCAAGGCGCACATCGCTGGGGAGGTGGTTCCAGAGAGCAGGGCCAGCCACAGAGAAAGCCTGGGAATGGGTAGATGTTTTCCGGGCCTCCCTGGGCGTGGCCACCCGCAGCGTGTGCGCCCACGACAACTGAGTCGGTCAAGCCGATATTGACCACTGGGCGATCCGCTCTGCTAGGTAGTCAGGTCCCAGGCCATGGCGGGTTTTATAAATTAAAACCAAGACCTTGAATCTGATTCAGGATGCAACGGGCAGCCAATGCAGACGGGCCAGGACTGGGGTGATATGGTCAAACCGGCGCACACCCACCACCAGTCTGGCTGCCGCATTCTGTACCCGTTGCAGCTGCCGAAGGAGAGTCAAGGGCAACCCCATAAGTTCTGCACCGAGAACTTTCTTTATATGCCAGGGACCCAAAGAGCAAAAACTACCCATTAAACATTTGGGCAAACAGCAACCGTGCTAACATTCAGGGAGCACAGAGCTAATCGAGGCGAAACCTTTGCCAAAAAAATAACTCATGGATTTTTCATATGCCCCAAGCTGTCTGTTCTTTCGGAGACAAAGGTGCTGTGTTATTCAATGGGATCGTTTTGTGTGTCTCAAATGAAAAGCCATGGCTGACAGCCTGGCAGATATTATCGTGACCTGCTATTCTAGCCAATGAATAATAATAACCTTAGTCCGGATGTGATTATTCTGGCAGCTGAGGTAATGTGATTTGCAGATGAATAAACCAGTAATGAGCTTCCCTTGCATGTGGCATTGACAAAATGTAGCTTTGTGCATTGCAGAACGCTGAAAAAACATACAGTGGATTTACTGATTATAGTCCAATCTAATTCATCGGAAGAGCTTTGGGCTACATTCAGGAGACTTGTATAATTTGGGGATCAAATGTATGGAAGCAGCACTGAAAGAGAGTTTCTCTGCAACAGGGCCAGCACAGGGGAGACAGAGTCAGACCTCTTGCAAGAGTCATGGGAGGGAAGTTCTGTTTTGCAGCTGAAAAGGATTTTGGGGGGATATTGCACAAGAACCGTAACCTTTCAAATTTTAATGTAATTTCCTCCTTCCTCAGAAGCATTCGGGATCTAGCTCTGTAGACTCTTTTTTATTACTCTCCTCTTAAATCACTCCAGTTTGTCAATATATATTTTGTTCTTACAGTATACACAAAATGGAATACAGACTCCAAACACCATTTCTTTTGCCTTGTGATGCTGAATTGATAAATTTGTCTGTGCCTCCAGGTGTGCGCAACATGATTCAAATACTCAGCCAAGACTTACAGTGTTCAAGTGCCAGATGTTTTTTGTTAGCACATATTATTGTGTCACTTGTTCCCCCACCCATCCAAAAGCCATCCTGCCCCCTTTAGACTAACCTGCTGCTCGTCCTATAATAGCTAGAAAGGAAAAATGGATGTATCCTTATGAGTTGTCTTCTGGGCTAATCTCCTTCTGAATGGGCATGAAAGTCCATTAGCTTTACAAAAGACTGGTTCTCAGTAGATTAAAAACTGCCAGGCTGTTTTTAAAATGTAAGCTAACATAACTGTATCCATGGCAACATGCAAGCAAGGGTGAATGCAGCCTAGTTGCACTGACAAGAACTCACTGGTGTGCTTTGTGACTGATGAGTGCCAATCCATCTCAAATCTAAGATTTACATGACAATCACCTACCCTGTGGCACTGTATGGGCAATGGGCATAGAGAGCCACCTCCATCCCATGGAAGTGGGCATGCTCCATTGGACGGGTTTGTCAACCTCATGACAAATAATATTATCCAATAGCAACTAGATGTCATCTCAATTACAGAGAAGATGAGGGAAAGCTGGCTTTGCTGGAATGGACATGTCCTCAGAGCAACACCTTCCACCGAAGCCAAAACTGTAGTGCTGACTACCTGAAAATCAATGGCTTGGTGGCTATGTGAACAACCAAAACAGAGATGGCAGGACCCTCTCAATAAGGACAGATGAATCATTAGTCTGTGCCCTGAAGACATAGTATATTAGGCAAAGTGGCACTTTAGGACTCAAGAAGTATACCTTGCTGCTGCTGCTGCTGCTGCTGCTGCTGCTGCTGCTGCTGCTGCTGCTGCTGCTGCTACTACTACTACTACTACTACTACTACTAGTAGTAGTAGTAGTAGTAGTAGTAGTAGTAGTAGTAGTAGTAGTAGTAGTAGTAGTAGTAGTAGTAGTAGTAGTAGGAGGAGGAGGAGGAGGAGGAGGAGGAGGAGGAGGAGGAGGAGGAGGAGGAGTGTCTGTATTTTTAAATTCTTCTTGAGGGCATGACTATGAAGACTACCATGACGAACATCTACTCTTCAAATATTTTACTCTAGACGACAGCTGGATTAGAATTCTCCAAAATCAATCGTATTGAAATGCAGCTCTAACTCCAAGAGTTTTGAGTGCTGGCTCTAATAATGTGAAGAAAAGATTATCGGGAATTGTCTGCAGTCATGCTGTAATGCTAGAGTTATTTAATCCCGTATATACTGGGAAGGAGAGGACAACTCACCAAGAAAGGTGCATTTCTTCTGGGCCATAACAGCAGAGTCACAACAATCAAAGCAAAGTGCCATGACAAGAAAAGCAAAAGCAAAGTGGTCTGCTCATATACCGCCCCATACCACTTCAAGTAGTCTCTGGGTGATTTACAGTTTTAATTACAGTGTGCAGGCTACACATTGCTCCCCTGCAGCAAGCTGGGTACTCATTTAACCGACCTCGGAAGGATGGAAGGCTGAGTGAACCTTGAGCCTGTTACCTGGGATTGAACCCCGGGTTGTGAGCACTGTTTTACCTGCAGTACAGGCATTTAATCACTGTGCCACGAGAAAAACAGCATTCTGCAGTTTTTCTAAAGCATGCAGTTTGGTCACATTTGCTTTTATTCCCATGTTTATTTTGCATTAAAATATGCCCCACTAACAGTTTCCTGTCTAAAAGATAGGTGCAAAAACACCAGCAGACACAGTAGCCATTAAAAGAAATCAAACATAATCCAAAACATGGGAGAACAGATGAACTTTTTCAAGGTAAACATGGGTCAGGAGAGAGTACTCCATAATTTTGGTGCCACCACACCACGGGCCCTCTCTTGTGCCTACCTGAGTCTAATCGAAGTGGAGATGTGGCACACACAAAAAGAGCTTGTTGATTTAGAATGACGAATGCTTTGCCTGCACGCCCCCCCACCTGCGGTCACTATTCCATAGTGATCCAGTGCCTCATAATTCCATTCTGTGCAACAAATCTCTTAGGCTTAATGACAACTGAGGTATTTTCCAATAATAACAGTAAATTATAGAAATTAATACAGAAAATATGGTATCTGCTTACCATGGTATCAGTATATTCTTGCAGCTTTGCATCAGGAATAGTTTTTCTGTGTTGCTGAAAAAGATCTTGCAGGAAGTTCTGTGGTCAAGAAAAAGCAGAAACGTTATTAAAACGTTATCAAAAAGGAATCAATACTTGAATCACTGAAGATCCTAAACTCATAATCAGCTGGTGCACACTGTATGTTTGAATATCTTCAAGTAAGATCTTCACTATGACCACAACTTAACTTTTGACTGAAGAAGGTATGAGTTAAAGCCACTGGCATAACTAGGGAGGGGTGTGTGTGAAAGAGTGCATTTGCCCTGGGGCATGTAGCAATCTGGGGGTGCCTGGAGGGGGGGCAGCAGGAGGAGGCCATGCACCATCCTGCCAGCAGTCTTCCTTTCACCCTACTGAGGCTTGGTGATCCTTAGTCAGGGGAAAGGAGGAGAGGGAAGCAGATAATGTTTTTTTCCAAGCAGCACCTCCATCAATTGCTCCCCGCTCCTCCTTTCCCCCCACCCCCACTAAGGCTCCATGCAACAGAGGTGCTGCTTGAAAAAAATCCAATTGCCTGCTTTCCTCTCCTCCTTTCCCCGGGCTAACGATCACCAAGCCTTAGCCAGGGGAAAGGAGGAGGGGGGAGCATGCTACAGAGGTGATGCTTGAGAAAAAAAATCATCTGCTTGGTGCTATCTGCATGCTGTGCGGTTTGCACAGGAGAACCTTAACTGGAAAGGAGTCCCACAAAGAGGGCATGAGAAGGAGAGAGCCTTCTTCCCTTCCCCCACTGCTCCCCCAGGATCTGCCCCCCTTGCTGGGTGAGTGAGACACGGTGGGGGGGGGGAGGACACAAAAACTGACTTTGTCCCTGGGCACTCCAAACGCTAGCTATGCCGCTGGATAAAGCACAAGAAGAACCCTTAAAGAACTTACTCTAAGCTCACCCGCCGAAATGAAACCACTGCTATCCGCATCGTATTGTCTCCAGATCTGCAAGGGACAAATCAGTACGATGATGTGATTGAAAATAGATGTTCAAGAAGTCATTAAGAAGTCACAAACCTATCTGCAGTTCTAAGGTGATGATGGTGACTGGTGATGAATGGGCTAGAGAACATAACACATGGTATCACTAACACGAGCCATTGTTCTGTCATAGAGGAGAGGCAGGCAAGGCTTGGGAGTCTGGATAAACAGACCACGAATCTAAGTACAACCTAGGTATGCAGGTAAATATGACAGTCCAGAGCCAGGCCCAAACTAAACTAGCAAACAGACAAGCCACCAGCCGCTGCCTAGGTGGCAAAATTTGCCTAGCAGTGGGCATAGCCACCATTTCCACTAAGGCCCACGTGGCATGTGGCAATACTCAGGGCATGCATGAGACATGGAGAATGCTTCCAGGCCATGAAACTAGGGCTTATGACAAGCTTGCTCCTACCAGCCCATAAGGAATTTTCTCCAGATTTAGTGCCGCTGCTTTTAGGTCATGTGCAGCAAGGAGGCTCATGAGGTTTATTAGAGCCTCTCCCTTCCCTTCCCTTCCTTGCTCCAAATAACATAAGTCAAATGTAATCTCCTCAACTGAATTCTGGCTTCTTGGTTCACTGATATTGTGCACATGTAATGCGCATTTAAACAACTTTGAACTGAGCCAGTGAGCCCTTGTATCAGGTGGGAGTGAGGGGTGATGATTCCCTAAGTTTTAAAGAGACCTGGCAAACCATTAAAACAATGCACACACACACACATTTTGCCCTGAGATCTGTCTGCCCACCAAGTGAACTGAGATAGCATAACAATCCCCTGAAGTTTCAGCTAGTGTTCTGAGAGCTATCAACCCTAGTCCACATTCTGGTGGATCTCCTAGCCCATAAACACAGCAGGTGAATTTTGAGTTAGGCAGTAAAAGAAGCTTAAGTTTCTAGACACAGACCAAGGAGAAAACTATTTTAGTTTGTTTCCTAAAATTTGGTTATTACTCAGATACCTCCAGAATAAAATGTGTGTGCAAGAGAACACAAGTGTGCACAAGTTTTATGCATGTCACTTGGGGAGAAAGTCACACTAATTAAATGAGATTTAACACCAGGCAGACATGTATACACTTGCTTATATTGTACATGAGCGTCCGTGATTCCCAACATTTCAGAACTGACGCCATGAAATTGTTTCTCGGCAGTACCTTTTAGTTCTTTTTGAAAGATTTAAAATGTGATAACTCTACAAACAGGAAGGAGCCCTCTGCATCTACCTATACATCACTGACAATTTTATTTTAAAAGGAAGCACATAATCAGATTGAAACACATGCTCATCTGTAAGCTAGACATTATGTTACTATGGTTGCAGATTTTTATTTCAGATGTGTATCAAACAACTATTTGTGCTGTTTGAGGGAGCTGACCTTAAGCTGTGCTTTCAGACTGAACTGAGATGCTCAGAGCAGATTTTATTTCCAGGGTAATTCAAAAGAGTCTTCTCTCCCTCTTGGAAAAAGGATCATCTTTACGCCTAAATACAGTGGTATCTCAACTTATGAATTTAATCTGTTCTGAATGCATGCTCTTAAGTCGAACTACTCTTGAGTCGGGGTACCTATCAAAGGCCCTTTGTACACGACCCCTAAACTCCGTTGCAAATGGCTCCCAGCTCCAGAGCTTAAAATTGTTTCCCCACCAGCTCTGGAGTTTACAGATAATTAAGTGCGACCACGCCCACCTAAGCGCGTCCCAGCGCACTTTTCATGTACCTGCTCTCGGAGGGTGAAAATTCCTGATGCGGATATAACATAGTGACTGCCCGGCTCTCCTTGTTTCTGTTTGTTCTTTTTTTGCCCCCCGCCCCTTTAAGAGATCTGAATGCAATGCCCGGATGGCAGAACGGAGGTGAGCGGCATTCTTTTCTTCCTTTTTTTCTCCCTCCCCTCACGCAGCCAGCAGCCAGGAGTGCGGAGGGGGTGGGAACGCAGGAACAGCGACAAACCCCTAAGATCTCTGGTCCGAATTTAAGTGGCCAGCGGATCTTAGGGGTCGTGTGAAAAGGCCCTAAAAAGTTGGGGGGAAAAGTAAAACTATATATATAAAAAAATTGTAGGTCGATCAGACCATATCTAAAATTTGTAAGGGGGCAGTTAAAATGCTAACAGTTTCCCACTCTTAAGTCGAATTGCTCTTAAGTCGAGCTGCTCTTAAGTCAGGCTACCACTGTACACATATATGTGTTACAGATGTTGGGTATCTCCTTTTTGGCGCTCAGAAAACCTTGAGCCACCCTCCAAAGAATATGTAGTTTTCATCCTTCCACTAGTTCCTTGATTGATGACCATCTGGCATGCAGCCACAACTTCCTAGAATGCTGTTAAGCCTTTTTTCTTCTTCCTGAAATAAATCTCACCCCTCTAAGCCTAATATTTGTTCTGAGGAGGGAGAAAATACAAAATGTGTCATGTGCGGAGGAAACTGCAATCAGAGAAAGATTTGTTTCAGGAAAACAGCGGAGAGAGGAAGGCAAAATATACCTCAGTTTCCACACTGGGCTCCTGATTGAACTAGGACAGATCTGCCCCCCCCCCCATTGTGTAACGGACTGAACAAAATATACTGGCCTGAGGCCACCAATGTTTCTTCCCAGATAACACCTCACAATTTGGGGTGAGGGGTATGTGGGGGGGGGGGGCTGAAAAAGAACAAATTGCACTCCCAGAAGCCTCCAGGGGGTACCATATGCCATTTACATATGAATTTATCCTGCTTTTCTGGTCATTTTATGCCACAAAAGGCCTTTGAAAAAAACAAAAACAAAACAGAATTGACCAAATGGATATTTTCTTTTTAGGGGGAAAAATATGTTTGGCCTGAATAGGCTCAAAAACATTTCCAGCCTATCCATCCCTTGTATGCAGGTGAAACTGCATAAAAAAGGGAAATAATCTCCTTGAAGTTTATGTCCTGACTTTTCATCTTCATTCTGCTGGCCAGGGGTGACTAGAATTATTGTCAAAGAACACCTGAAGGGTGACACATTCTTCTCACTTGAAAGAAAAAAATGGCATGCTTTTTTCATCAGTTGTCACATTGACTCTTCCAATGTTACGAAGGCACATCATACAAAATGGCGCTACTTGATTGATTGCTTTTAAAATGAGCGTTGTTAATGCTCTTCTTGTGGATTAATAAGCAGTGCTGGCCATTCTTTAGACACCTACTCCTTACCTGATGGTGTCTAGTATTCTGGACATTTTCCCCTCATGCAGACATAATACTTACCGACTGAGTAGCTCAGTGAGGGCGTTTATACACGACCCCTAAACTCCGGGGCAAATGGCTCCCAGCTCCGGAGATTAAAAATGTTTACCCACCAGCTCCGGAGTTAACAGGAAATTAAGTGCGACCCCGCCCACTTTAGCGCGTCCCAGCGCAGCTTTCAGGTACCTGCTTTTTGGATGTGAAAAATATTTGATCCGGTGTAAGGATAGTGAGTGCGGGGCTCTCCTGGCTTCTGTTTGTTGTTTTTCTGCCCCCCGCCCCTTTAAGAGATCTGAATGCTGCCCGGAACAGAACGGAGGTACGCCGGCATTCTTTTCTTTATTTTTTTCTCCCTCCCTCACGCAGCCAGCAACCAGGAAGTGCAGAGGGGGGTGGGGACAGAGGAAGAGCGACGAACCCCTAAGATCTCTGGTTCGAATTTAAGTGGCCAGCAGATCTTAGGGGTCGTGTAAAAAGGCCCTGAGTTATGTACTTGGCTGTGGATCCAGGGGTCAGGTGTTTGGTTCCCCACAGGGGAAAAGTCAGCCGGTGTGGCCTTGAGCGTGCTGCCCAGCCCCAGAGTGCTCCCATAAGAAAGCCCTGGTGTACTTACATCTGAGCATACCTAGAAAACCTTGAGGCGGATTGCAGAAAATCTGAATCAGCCTGATACCATGCAGTTTATTGTTAATGACATTACAAAAAGTGAGCACAACTGGGGAACAAAGACCATGGCTATTGTAGAGCAGTGATCTTACAGATAAGAGGAGATTCAGCATCAAGTTTGGTTCTCCAGAACATTCCTATTATGTTTAATGTGAGAGTCAAAAGCTGGCTTGTTTTTTCATTGGTCACTGGAAGGTTAATTTGCAAGTATGATCACGGAGGCCCTTCTATCTGATGGAATTCTGTTGCAGGAGGGAAAATGGACCGATCACAGCAGGCATGTCCAAACTTTGGCTCTCCAGATGTTTTGGACTGCAACTCCCACAGTCCTTTGTCATTGGCATTCTAAGTTCAGAATTTTGGGAGTTGCGGACCAAAACATCAGGAGGAGTTTGGACACACTTGGATTACAGGGAATGTGCATACAGGTCATCAATTTTCGTACTTCTGGAACCCCACAGAGGCTGCATAAACTGCCCAAAATGCAAGAAGGGGATTATACAAGGACACCCCCTCCCCGGTGACTAGAAGATTACTTTCAGTTTTGCAAAACTGGTGATTATTTTAGTGCTTTCTGCAGTGGGAATTTCTGACCTGTTTAAATGGTGACTTGCTACTCGGGATGATTTCTCATATCGGGAATCCATGTTTATGTAATACGTTCATTTGAGAAAAAAGAAGTCTCTTTGACCTTCCCACCTTAAACTCTGCTTTGGCTCTTTGCTTACTCATTTCTTTCTTTACCTCTGAACTAAGTTCTATAAAATGTGTCTCATACAGTTTGAGCCTCCATGCATGTCCAGTATATATCAAATGATTTTTAAAAAAATGTTAGACACTCAGCCCATCAGCAGCATACAGCAGGCATGGCCACCCACTCTCATGAACTCCACGCTGTTGTCCAAAGGCGTTTCTCTTCGGAAAAGTAGCAGAAAGTTTTCGTCCTCTGACAGGACCATATTGGCAAGCTGCAACAGAACGTTTAGGCTATCAGCGGGGAAATCTCTACTCAGCGCTTGTTCCGCTTTAGAATAAATGATACAAGGAGAAGTCTGGGGCAGAGCAAAGGGGGAACAGCAGGAGCAGCCGCATAAATGACGGTAGAATCTAAAACATTTTTTTTTCTTTTAAAACACCACTGTGTTGTTTGTGTTTTCAGCCTGAAGTTTGGATCAGTTCTAATTGGTATCTAGGAAAGTCAGCTTTCTGGGCGTCAGCTTGTGGAATCACCCTGCCATTGGGGTGGGTGGGGTGGGGTGGGGTTCTGGGAGTTACGACTCTCCTTCAAAACAAGATTTCCGAACTTGGTTTAAGTTGAATCTCAGATAGAGGGCACATGCTAGCAAGGTCTCTCAGTGACACATCATGCCACTTCTGCTGCCCTGAGCCCCTCCCAAGATGACCACCGTCTCTCTTGTTGCCTTTTACGCACACTGCAATGGCAGGGGCCCATTCTGGTTGGTATCTCAGAGGGCACAGCAGCCTATGGTAGGTGGAGCCAAATGTCACAGAGATGGGAGGAATCTGCATATTTATGTATGCACCCACATGCATCCACCCACAGGTGTGCACCCACCCATACACACTCTCTAGACAATCAAGCCGTCATCCATGTTCGCAGCCAGAGGGATTAAAGCAGGCATGTCCAAGCTTTGGCTCTCCAGATTTTTGGACCTCAACTCCCACAGTCCATTGTCATTGGCAATCTAAGCTTAGAATTCTGGGAGTTGTGGTCCAAAACATCAGGACGACTGAAGTTTGGACATGCTTGGATTAAAGGAAGGGAACAAGGGGCAAGGGGCCTGCAATTACCCTGAAGTGTCCCACCTCCTCACAGAGACACATGCAGACACTCATAAAAGATCTCATTGTAATGGGGCAGAGGGAAGTCTCATCTCATGAATGAGGGAAGGATTAATATAATTCAGCAACCTCTCTTGGAAACACCTTCTGCAGTAGTTAGGCTATTAAACAGCTTCATGTTGGCTCTTACAAGGGTTTAAAAGCCTCATTGCATTGTCCGAAACAGGGGACCACAATCCCTTATCTCTGATCTTCACACATTGGACATAACGACAGCTTGGAAACTGGTATGCCAGCCAATTTAGGGCTACCCATCTTCCAGAGCTTTTTCATCCTTCTGTTAAAGTATATTGGGACCCAGGTTTTCACAGTTACATAACCAAGGGGTGTTGAGGATCTGTTGTCTGTAGTGCATGCATACTTCTTCCATTACCTCTGACCTGTTTCCTAATGTTGCAGGTGAAAAGTAGACCAAGTACCTCTTGTATCTGCAAGCGTCCATCTGCAGTCACATCGTACGCTGACATAAACCTTTCTTTCACCTTTTGGACCTTTTCTTTTGTTATGGTGCTCTGAAACACAAAAAGCAACAGGCTGACACTCTGGCTATGGATGAAATAAATTTCCTGATTATAATCCATTATATCCGGTCTTTTTCTGCTCAGCCATGCCCTCTCACTGGGAATATTTAAATGAACACTGAAAACCTGGCTGTTCATGGAGGTCTTCCTTGAGTCTGGGTCACAACTCCACTCTAGTTTTAAGATTCATACTGCCTCTGCCTCTTCTAATTAACTATTTGTTGGTTCTGTTTTGTTTTCTTTATATTTGTCCATACGGTTTAAAAATCCTCATTGCTGTTTCACTTTATTGTCTTATATCACATTGTTTTTATTTACTTACTATTTTGCCTTTGTTGTATCCTATTATTTTTGCAAACCTCCCAGAGTCACCTTGTAGCTAGATGGGTGGTATAGAGATCCATCCATCCATCCATCCATCCATCCAGCCAGCCAGCCAGCCAGCCTGCCAGTCAACCAACGAACCAATCAATAAGGGGGTGGGAAGTGACTTGTAACAAGCTAATTGGTCTTTGTTCTCTACATTTGATACCCTGCTTTGAAGTCACTTGTGGGATACATAGTTGTGCATGCGCATACACACACAGATAGATCATTCAGAAGTCCTGATCAGAAAATATAAACATTTCATCAGACCAAGAGGACAAGCCCCTTCCATCCTTTTCTGATCATGCCTTTGATGAAAAGGCAAAGTCGGGACACCTGCACTAACTGTTTACCTGTATCCTTTTAATATATGCAACTTCATGTACATTGAAACCTTGGAGTTGTTTTTTTTCTAAATGGATTGAAAATGGTTCAAGTTCTTAGACTTCCTCATCACCTGAATTGCATTTCCCATTGTTTTCTGAGGGAAACGTATCACTCTAAACATAATTTTAGAATGTCTTGATTCAATTAATAGTGGTGTTTTTTCTTTCTTTCTTTCTTTCTTGGTCTGGAACAGGGAGTACAAACACTTTTACTTACTTTTAAGTACTCTAGTGACAACATTAATGACCTGAGTAATTATTTGCTTGCTATTTGATAAGTGTTGGGGGGGTTGAGAATATTTTTGTGATTTTGGCCATGCTTTTTTAAAATAATGCATCACTTTTAAACAAAAGCAAAAAAAGTAACAACAATTATTACTTTGGCTTGAAGTAGTGCTAATCTTAATATGTTAACTTTAAAGGTAATATTTCAAAGTTCTGATCATTAATTACAAATGTGGTTGAGAACAGGAGAATCTGGTATCATGGATTTTTTTTTTTTAAAAAGAGAACACGCTAGTTGGGGAAATCATCAAGAATTTCATTATCTCGCTTTTTAAGCAAGAACAGACCAGTAACAGGAGACTCTTTACTGTGATACGGTTAAATTCAGAGCCACCTCTGACTAAAGTGCATGTTGACACTGTCCAAGCTCACATGGAAACAGCATCTCCATTGCATAGGGAGACATTAAAATGCTCTTTAAAATCTCTAGAGTGTAAACTGAGCTCCTGGAAAGGCTGTAGAAACAGAAACAATGGAGAGAGCTCCAAGCAATGGCTGCAAGAGAAGGTGAAAGGTGAAGAAATTCAAGAAAGGGCTTTCCTTCATGTTGTGGCAGAATGCATGTGCCTTGAGGGGAAACATAGTGGTCACATGAAAACTAAACCCACTCACCTCATATGTGAAACCACAGGGGAACTTTGACTGAAGCAGCTCCTAGAGGGGTGACCCCTCCCATTTTATTAGACACAAAAAGGGAAATCCTTGGTTGATAGGTACAAAAACACATCGGTGGAAGGGAAAAGAATATAGAATTCAGAATTGAATAGTGGTGAAATGCAAAAAGGACAGTCTGGATGAATATATGTGTGGATATTTATTCCAAGCAAGTATTATATGTATTGCAGTGAATTCTAGAAGATGAGAACTGATGCCAGGAAAACTTTGCTCATCTTCAAAACACCACCGTACTGTGCAAATAACCTTTCCCTGTGTGCAATGCAACCAGGTGATCACAACTGTAGCATCCTTATATTGTACTATTCCATGTGTTACATAAAAGGTGTCTTGTACACTCATAGCAAACTCTCCCCCCTCCCCAGATCCTTAGGTACCCAAAATAGTGTCACTGGCTCTTAAGAGGGAGGCATCAAGATGCTTCCAAGAAATCACAAGGTTTATAGAAACACACACACGTGCGTGCGCGCGCGCACACACACACACCCTCCCCCCACCAACAATAACAACTTTATTATTATTATTATTATTATTATTATTATTATTATTATTATTATTATTATTATTATTATTATTATTATTATTATTATTATTATTATTATGGAAGAAAACTTTCTGGGGGAATACTGCTGAAAATGGTGGAAGAAGGATTGAGAAAGCCCACTGATAGGTGGGGTGGGAGGACCTACAACAGCAGGGAAGGAGAATGGTATGAAATAAAATGCCCTAAAAGAAATAGGTCAGATGTGGCTCCTAAGTGTATGCTCCCAGAAATTACAGGAAACTTTACAAAAACAATTTGAAGGACAGTAAATTGCTGGGTTCAAATACCCACTCAGCCATGAAAACTCACAGGGGAAGGCAGGGATGGTGAAACTGATGAAGTTACTCCTTAAATATCTTTCATCTTGAAAGCCCTATTATTAGTGTCACCAGGAACTAGCTCTAACTTGAGAGCACATAAAGCACAGTGCAAAGGCTTAGCTACGCAAGGGCACATGTGAGCGGTTCGTGTAACATCATGTGCATCTATGACAATCTTGTTTGTAATTGCTCACCTCTGATGGTTAATCAGGAATGATCAGAGCTCAGAAAAGTTACCCTTTTGAACTCCCAGCATAGCCATAGTCCATAGCCACTAGGATAGTTTGTGGAGTCATGGTAGGGAAAAAATAGCTTTTCTAATGTTTCATATAAGAAGATGCTGGCTGCTCCCTCTCCACAAGGCATGTTCTCCTCCCTAGCATTTTGTGGATTGATAAGATGTCCCAAGAGCAGCAGGCAGTTTAGAATTAGGCTGGTTGGAAATGAAGCCGTTTGGTTCCAAAAGAGTGCAATGACCTTGAAAGCCACTCAGGGCCTTTATACACGACCCCTAAGCTCCGCAGGAAATGGCTGCAAGGTCCGGACCTTACAAGTGTTTTCCCACCAGCTCCGGACTTTGCAGACAATTAAGTGCGACCCCGCCCACCTAAGCGCGACCCAGCTGCACTTTCTTGTACCTGCTTGAGGTGGGTGAAAATCCCCAGGTCCGGATTTAATCTGGTCAGTGCGGGGCTCTCCTGGCTTCTGCTTGTGTTTTTTTTGCCTCCTGCCCCTTTAAGAGAAGAGGTGGGAGGAAAAAAAGCAAGCAGAAGAGAAATGGAAGAGAAAAGGAGCTCCAGGAAGCTCCTCCAGGTGAGCTGCATTTCCCCCCTCTTTCTCTGGTAGGGAGGAAGGAAGAGCAACAAACCCCTAAGATCTTTGGTCTGAATTTAAGGGACCAGCGGATCTTAGGGGTCGTGTGAAAAGGCCAGAAACACATGAGAAGCAATGAGTGCATTTTGGTCTATGATCCAAAAATTCTAATCCATGGCATCAAAGTTAATTAAGAAGCACAATGCCTCTAGAATATTTTTTGTTTCATTTGAAAGATACAATGTGCTTTATAGTCATTGAAGGAATAATTAAAATCATCTGAGACACAACTAAATGGAATACTTTTTTTTTTAAAAAAAAGGCGCACCTATAAAAACCAAGGTTGATTTCCACAGCATATTTTTTTTAAAATCATGTATAATTATAGCCTACAATTTTCAGCTTGAGACTACATGAGGTGCTTAGAATCAGTGAAAGGACTGGGGTAAAAATAGTAATATAAAAGTCACAGAGAACGGAAGAGTACTTATTGAGTCAAGCCGTTCTCCTTTTAGTCATCTTGGCATTTTAAATACAAGCCTCTCAAAGATACGTGACTTAACCCACTCCTATTTTTTTGAGGGGGGGGGGAATGCAGAATTTCTAATTAAGATATTTGTGTAGTGTATTTGTTAATAGGAAGCTCTCTGATCTGGCATTTTAGTGGGAAGTGAATGAAGACAAATACAGTATTAAAATATTCCTTTGTTAAATATGAAATGAAATTGGTAACATTACTATCAAAGGTTACAAATCTGTTGGGGTAAAATAGCAGGTGTCAGGGCCGTCAGGTATCAGGGCTTTCCCTTCTGGCTTCCTACCCTGCTTGCACATGACTGGGTGTGTAACCAGGTGCAGGATCTTTTATATGACCAGTGGTTAGAAGTAAATGTCACAGATGGAGAGCTGAAGACATAGAATCACTTGCATCATTAGCCTGGGAGACTGTGCCAGGCAATAGGATTTTGGCCACTGAGAACAAAATCACTGGCAAAAAACCCTAATTCTGGCCTTACAGCCTCAATATTATATAACCATACTTCATCTTATTTTGATGCTGCAAGCACTTAATGACCAACTACTACTGGTTTCCACAGTTATTTGGAAGTTGAGTCATGGCAACTGGACTTCTTTTCTTGAGAGATCAATCTGTTTCACTACTCATCCAAGAGTGTCCTCACTCTGAGGAAAATTAGTGGCAAGTCCTCCATTTTATAGTTCACTTCCAGGTAACCTCAGTTGAATGTGAGAATCTTCACAGACATTTCCTCAGTTATGCCCTTATTCTAAAACCATAAGAAACAGTCTTACACAAACCCAGGCCTCACCCCTCTTGATTGGCAGGGGTTTTAGGTCTCATGTATCCCCTGACTTTGAGTTCTGCATAGCTTGTCTGCCTCCCACTAGCAGTCCAGCTGATCAGCTGCATTGGGAGGAATAGGCTGTTGTTTTGAGTCACTCCATGTTGAAGTGATTATTCCTCTGTTGCCCACACTGCAAATTATTTTTAAAAGGGATAATTTATTCCATATCTGACCTGTATGTTCTTGCAGCTATGCCACAGGAGCACTGCAGAGATCCATAGCAAGAAATGTGCTCAGAAGAGTAGGCAACAAAATAAAATAATATAAAATAAAATAGAACTGTGTCAACTGAAATGAAAAACAAGACACCATGCAAATAATTGACCGTGCAGTTGACTCTACAGTTACAGCTATTTGTAAACAGACTTGTTTTCCTAAGCAAGTGTAAATTAACTCTGGAGAAAGCCTGATGTTAATTGATTTTGGAAACTGGAATATTACATTTGTAAAACCAAGCAGCCCTGTTTTGAAGCATCAAAAAACACCTGCTGCTCTTGCTCCCTTCCTTCAAACTAATGTGTATGTAAACTGCATGTTCTATCTTCATTAATCTAACTGAACCAGGTGGGTTACACCCTCTGCTCCATCTGCCAAAAGAAAAGTGTTTGCTTTATGTGAGACTTACGAGACCCGAGTGGGTGGCAAATGCATGACTCGAAACACAAACTGCAGTAATGAAGTGGATGCACCTGTTGTGTTAAGGACCTAAGTGGACCATTTGCTGCCAGTGAAAAACAGTATTCCATGCTTTAAGAATTCCTAAGGAAATACATTACTAAGGAAACACTCCTTGAGATCTCAAGGAGCATGCGATGAACAGGCAGGGCTATGCTTGGGGAGCCCTTTAAAAACAGTACCAGTTAATTGATTGTTTGATAGGGCAGTAGGGGCAAGAAGGGAGTTAATCCAGACCTCTGCAGCCTGTTCCTAGTCACATGTCTCTTCCAAGAAGAGAAGAGCCACAGAGTCAGTTTTTGAGGGGTGAGCCAACAATGGTTCACTCAGTAGGCCTGCCCTGGTGGGAATTAACAATTGTATCCAGGCCCCAAAGAGTTAAGTGGGCAACCTTTCTGAAAGTGCTCTGTATGCACTGCTCCAGCTGATCAACTTATTCATTTGCCCACCAGATCCCATTATCTCAGCAAAGAATAGGTGTACAGAAGGTTTCCACATATGTTCATACTTATGCTCTCATACAGAGGACACAAGACAGTACTTACTTCGCAGCCCATGGTCTTTAGCAGGTGATGGAAGAAGTTGTCAAGCTCCTTCCCTTCTATGTAACCATTGTCTGAAACCAAATGAAACAAATGATTCCTGGGTACAGAGGCTTAATTTTAGAACCTACGTACTGTACATGCATATGACAAAGGTTTGATACATCTATGGACACCTTCTTTATTTATAAAAACCCTCAGATGAACTTTATGAAGAGGCACACCCAAAGGCTATTTCTTTTTATTTGTTTGTTACATTCAAATCTGAACTTTTGCCAGGAGCTAAAATGATTCAACTGAGGTTGTCATACTTTGGGGCACATCATGAATAGGCAAGACTTCTTACAAAGTCCAGTAATGCTAGGACAAGTGAAAAGCAGCAGGAAATGAGAAAAAACAAATACTGTATGAGATGAGTTGACTCATTATATAGGAACCACTTGGTCTTTAGTTTTCAAGATGTGAGCAAGGCTGTTAGAGTCAGGACCTTCTGTAGATCAGTAACTGGTAGGTTAAATTATAACTGTAAGTTAGAGGTGAGTTGGAGGCACATATAAACAACAGCTTTTTAAAAATCCAATTAATTTGCTATAACTTTTAAAATAGTTATCTTTCTCAGATGAACAAGAGCCAGAAACCTTCAGCAAAATGGCCCCAAATATACTTTTCTTTTTACATTTGTACCAAGATACTAATGTCAAAAATGGCATTCACACAAACAAGGGAAAACATAGGCACAGCAGGTAAGACATCTATGCTTGATTAGACCTGCAACTGTGGAGAGAGTTCAGATAAACAGAGCTTTGAAGAAAAGAAGTGAAGGAGTCAGTGAAGGGGGAAAAACCCCCTCTAATCACAGAATTACAATATATTGAAAAATGGGCCAAATTCCAATAAATAGGTCTGGCCTAGATAGAAACGGGTGTTAAGGAGTAATCTGCATGAAATTATTACATCCAGATGCTTTACAATAAGTTTTAGAGTGATATACAAGACAAGCAATATTGAGGGAAGCTCCTAGGTACCAAGATATTATTATTATTATTGCTTCTGTTTCTTCCTAAAGAACCACACACATTGATGTCATGATAATGAGTATGTGGAGTTAATGAGAATGGTAACAGTCACAATAATATCCTGAGGACTAGCATCTGCATCCAGACATTAATAATTAAAACCAGATAATTATTAACTCATTGGCTTCAGCCAGGCAAAAGTCCTGAGGCGGGCATCTTCTGGTGAACGAGATGCCCCAGCCAGCAGATCAGGTGGAGAAGAGAAACACCATAATCTTTGCAACTACAGAATGCTAGACCATAAGCATGAACGTATATGGATGGGGGGGGGACTGCACTCAGAAAAGCGCGTGTTAATGGCTTTGGGCAGGAGGTCCGTCCCCGGAGGACCCCAGAAGACGGAAAGAGCAAACTACTCTTGATTACTCTCTACCTTCAAAAACCTAGCTAGGATCGCGGTACGTCGGAATTGTTAGACGGACAATACTCACAAACACACACACACACACCTTCCTGCTAACTCGACGTGCCCCAATATAAGTTCGACGTGCCCCTATATAAGCTCCAGCCTTTCCCCTTCCAGGACCCCCTTCCAGGACCCCGTTGCGGGCTCGTCCGTCCTTCCGCCCGCTCACCCTCCGCCGCCAGCCTCTCTCCCGGGCTCACCGTCGGCGTCGAAGCGCTGCCACAGGCGCAGGAAGGCGGCCGCGTCGAGGCAGGGCAGGGCGTCGCTGTCCATGGTGCTGGAAGGCGGGAGGATGGCGCGGGACGTGGGGCGGCGGCGAGGCTGCTCCGCTTGCTTCCTTGCTTGTCTGCCAGCCCGTTGCTGCCCCTCGAGTCCCCGCGAGGAAGAGGAGGGCGGCTTTTCAGAGGGCCGCCCCGCCGGAGACACGCCCCGCTCCGCAGGGCTCCCACCTGCCGCCTGCAGGTAAGGGGAGGGAGCCAGGAGGGAACGCGGGGCAAACGCACCACGCCCCAAATTCCGTGCGGCGCTTCTTGGTGGAAAGGCGCGCCCGCCTGCTTCTCTCTTCTCTCAAGCCCCCGGAGCCGGCTTTTCTTTGCAAATCTTGACCCGATCATGGCAGAAGGGAAAGGAATTAGTTGGAAGAGGGGATCTCGGCCTGGCTCAAGGCTGTTACAGGGAAACAGGTGCGCAAACAGAAACTCTGGAACTCCGGAGCTGCCACCACAATTTGAAAGAACTTGAACGTTGTTTTCCTTAGATAGTCCTGCTCTAACTGACCTATGACAGGGGTTCAAGTTACAGGGTTAGTTCGCAAATGCATTAGGAGCAGGGACGTGGCTTTCAATGCAGTGACACCCTTCTCTCTTTTCTTCCTTGTCAAGGGTTGAATTGCAGATATTTCTAGAACTTTGGGAAGGGCCAGGAGTCTGCCCAGAGTCCGAAAGCGATTACTGGTGGAATACTTGAACCCTTCAAAGCAGATAATAGACCACCTCACTGAAAATTGTCAGGGGGGGGCACAGTGTTCTGCTGTCTATATCCTAATTGTGCTGAACCGGAATCAAGCCTGAAACCAACCCAAATGTATGAAAGGAAAACCTGAGTGGTGGTTCTTTAGGCTCTGAACCAAAGGTGGAAAAAGCCGCCTGTCCAGATGTTTCCGCTCAGTTCCAAGAAGTTCCAGGCAGAAGGGGGGAGGGCAAAGGTTTCAGGGAGTGGGAACCCAAAACACCTGGAGAGTCAAAGGTTCAATCTAAACATTAGATACAAAACATTTATTATGATGATTATTAACTTTTTTTTAACAGAGGAAGGGACCCATTGGATAGAAGTACATTAAATATAGGATTTTTGAAACCCTAGAATTAGTTCCTCACACACCTCGTATGCTACAGTTAATTAGGTGTGAGATATTTTTAAACATTACCTTTGCTTTTGGGAAGACTTTATACTCCTAATACAGGGACTAACATCAGAGATTACCAGAGATGGTAAAGCAACTAATTTTTTCTAGACACTGACAGAAGTTTGAATGCTGAGCAAGGTGGGCCCTTGCTTTTAAAATGATGTCGAATCCAGTTTTCATTCTTTGATAGCCACTGATCTGGCTATCAAAATATCATACCAGTATTGTACAATTCTGCTGCCCCATGCTGCTTCTTAGGATGAGATGAAAAAGGAAAGATAGCAAATTGCTAATGTGTTATCTCCATGTTCTTGCTTAAGTTTTGGATACTGGTACACCTTGGCAGTTGTACCATTTGGAGTGCACACATTAGTACTTCCATGTTAAAAGGTACTATAGGAGAAGTTCCTGACAGAACTATACTTAATGCAGGTCTTACTTCAGACTTTTTTTAAAAAAATCTCTGATGGAAAGGTCAAGGTGGTTTCCTTTATTCTATGTACAGGAGCAGCTGGATTAATTCTTCAATCTTACATCAACAGTGATGACAGAGCAGGACTGTCCGTCACACCAAATATGTTAGGGTGACTTCAGGGGGGGGACAGCAGCTGTCAGCATTAATTCCACCATGCCATGTCAAGCAGCAACAATAATATTGGTAAGTGTGATGTACGGTAGCAACGTCTGAAAGTTGACACAAAACAAACATGAGATATTATGGGCAGGAGTGATGGCATGATTGAGATAAACAAAATTATGCCAGGGATGGATAAAGGGGGTAGAGGGAAGCTCTTTCCCCTCTAACACAATACCAGAACCAGGGGTCATCCAATCAAATTGAACGCTGAGAGAGTAAGAACAGCCAAAATAAAATGTTTCTTTGCCCAGTGTGTTGTTAGTCTATTGAACTCCTTGCCACAGGATGTGGTGATAAAATCTGGCCTAGATGCCTTTAAAAAGGGATTGGAGAGATTTCTGGAGAAAAAGTTAGTTGCAGGTAACAAGCCATGATGGGGATATGTGTTATCTCCAGGGCTTAAAGGGAGGGTACTTCTAAATGTGAGACGTAGGGGAGTGACATCAGGAGACAGTTGTCTCATGTGTTCATGGGGGTATCAGGTGTGGCCACTGTGAGATAAAGGAAACTGGACTAGATGGGCCCTTGACTTGATCCAGTAGGGCTCTTCTTATACTATGGCCTTAAGAATATAATTTATTACAACATGGCTGCTCAGCCAACATGGCAACAGCAATGTTTTAAAAGCTTTTTTGTGAATCAGTCTTTGATTAAAAGTGTTTTGTGATTTCAAAGTATATAATGCATATAAAATGCATATACATATAATGCACCTTTATACGCCATTTCTGTTATCTACTTCTTTGAAATCACAAAAAGCTTTTAATCTAAGGCTTAAAGGTAATGGGAAGACTGGGCAAGAGCTGAGACAGCAGTATAAATGATTTCTAAATGAAACCCTAGAAACACAAAAGAACATGGCCCTTGTTTGTCCAGCTGCGTGTTCAATTGCTCTGTACAGGAGTGTTTGTGAGCTTGATTTTCAATTGTACTGCCACTTTTCCTGTATTTGCTTTCTCTTCCCTGACCATGGAGAATACTTTTTATGGGCATGTGCACACCAGGTCATTTCTGTGATTAGAACTTTCTAATGGACTTGAGTGTACAAAAGATTATAGTTTATGGTGCCACATGACTATTATTTCTGTTGCAGATTTATGTAGCTATTACTCCCTGGAAATGCATGCACAATTCCACCTTTTATATTGATTAGTTGTTTAAATCTGGTTTTCTTACTATGAAAATTAGTAGCACTATAACAGAGGGACTGCTGCTAATAGGTGTATGCAAGTATAATCTCACATTGGTGGTACGCCAGTGGTTCCTAACTTTGATTCCCAAGAAGTTCTAAGACTAAAACACTCAGAAGTCTTCACCCCTAGCTGTGCTAGCCAGGATTTCAGGCAGCTGTAGTCAAAAATCATCTGGCAATACACTTTAATTTAAAATATAAAATATGAATGGTGCCTATGAATAGATTCTCTCTTAGCTAAGGACATCACCATAATTTATTCCAAATAACAGTGGGAAATTATGCTTGATGGATGGGGAAGGGCAGGATATTAACTTTTCAGTACAGTATGACCCCAGTATCCACTGGGGATTGGTTCCAAGCCTTCCCATGGATAATGGAAACCTTGGATAAGAGAGAACACCAAAGTGTCCCCAAAACTGCTGTTTTGTGATAGTAACTTGCTTTACAGCTGCTGTTTTGCTACAGTAGCTTGCTTTACAAATGCTCTTTGTGACAGTAGCTTGCTTTACAGCTGCTATTCGTGATGGTAGCTTGCTTTATGGCTGCTGTTTTATGACAGTAGCTTGCTTTACAGCTGCTCTTTGTGACAGTAGCTTGTTTTGCAGCTGCTGCATTATTTATTTATTTTTCCTCTGCCAGTCGTGGATACCTGTATCAGTGGATATGGGGGTCCTACTGTACCTATATAAAAATACAATTCTCAAGGGTTTTTTTTTGGGGGGGGGGAGGTGGGATGAGATGGAAGACCATTCATAAGTAAGATGATACAAAGGCATGATGCAGAGGTATCTGGAAGTAAATCTGATCAATCTTCAGTACAACAGCTAGATAAAAGAAGTGCTTAGGAATGTTACCTTTCTGGAGTACACGTCCCAGAACTCCTTAGGCAACAAGACTTTGAATTGAGCTCCAAAAATGTAACATTTCTGATCTCTGGAACAAGGCTTTCGATCCTGGCAGAGGGCAACCACATAAAAGTATTTCTGAGACTTAATTTCACAAGAGTTGGTCCACACGGAGAAGACATTCCTAGAAGATACTTCGGTGGGAGACTTGGATTGTGATCCTCTATGAACAAAGTATCATTGGACATGAGAGCAAATTATTTATCCAGATCTACTATTTCATTTTATAGTTAATAATTATGCAACATTAATTTGCATAAACAGTACCCCAAGTGTCTTCAGCCCCGCGGCGCAGTGGTTAAATGCCTGTAATGCAGCTAAAACTGTGCTCACGACCTGGGGTTCAGTCCCAGGTAGCAGGCTCATGGTTGACTCAGCCTTCCATCTTTGCGAGGTCAGTAAATTGAGTACCCAGCGTGCTGGGGGGGGGCAATGTGTAGCCTGCATACTGTAATTTAAAGCTGTAAACCACCCAGAGACTACTTGAAGTGGTATGGGGTGCTATATAAGCAGAAGACTTTTTACTTTATAAAACACTCAGAAGTGGTGCTCTGGGACCCACAACGCCCAGATGATCTCATCTCCTAGAATCCTTAGTGAAGATTTAATGTCATTGTGCCTGGCTTTGCAACCAAACATTCAGATATGCATAGGAATGCGTCTTTGGTGTAGCAATGAGCAAGAGTGAGAGGTTGACTTTAGAATAACTTGAAAGCTTGCAACTATGAGATGAAATTAGCACCTGGTGTCCATAATGCTGACCACCTTTTCACAGAAGTGAAATCCGGAGGTGGAGAAGATATTCTGGAAGTATGCCCTTCCATTAAAGCATTGCAAACTAGGGTGAGTGATGCACCAAACCAGGTAATCATAATCTTTTCCCCACCACTGCTTTTGATCATTCATTGTAAAGAAAATATCAGTCAGTAGAATTGTGAAAAGCTTAATATGGACTTCATAGTAGGTAAAAGATATTAACATTACCCTAATAGACGACAGCAACTTGCTGCATCATGGTCACTGATCAACTTGGTATAAAACTTGGATACAGTATTTGCATTCTAGCATGTCAGATCAAACCATAACATTTACACCAGAAGAGTCAGTGTAATGGGTTGGGTCCAGAGCTCGCTTATAATCTATTAAGTTCAATGCAATGTACCTTCATGAATAAATTAAATTCTACTGATTTCAGGAGTCTACTAAAAGTACAGAGAAGTATGGATCACTTGAATTCAAGGCAATTGGATAGAAATGAATTAAAACAAGGGAAAACAATTTAAGATTCAGAAAACAGCCACTAAAGAAAATGAATCAGATAATTTGCCAATGTCCTGATTCACCTCAGATTAAGATCAAAGAGTGTGACACGCAATGGCTCATATCCTGTAAATAAGCTTTCCCTAAGCAGAGGAAACATCCGGAGATGTTGGACTTGAATGAGCCCCTCATCAGTTTCTGGCAGTTGTACTTTGACAGCTCTGGAGGACACCAGGTTTGAAATGGCCCTTGTAAATATTCCTTCCTGAAAGCGAGGTCCAGAACTTGTACCTGAGCAATATATTTTCTTCAGGTTTTCTGCCAGCATTTTTGGGGAGAGACAAATGATCTTTTTCAAGAAGTCAATAACCTCTGCTTCCTGAGGGTGTTCTCTTTGCCATAGTCTTCAGAGACAAGGCAATCCCCACTGGAGGCAAAGTGTAGGATGAAGGCCGAGGAACAGACCTCCAAAAAGAGAGTAAAATAGTAACTAGACCAATTTGGTTTGTCATATGATACCAGGTTGTCAGGCAGTTGAGGGGTTAACCTCAGTGCCTAGAAACAGCAAGACAGTAACAGAGACAAAAATATGACAGACTCAGTTGCTGGGTTTCTACTGCAGTCTATTTACAACATTTACAGTTCATACGTTCCAATAGTCTTCAGACTTACAGCCAGTAGCATAAGGACTTCAGCTACTCATCATCTTCATCAGAGTCAATATATCAGCTTACAGCAAAGATTCCACATCACTGGCTAAACAGCCCCAGCACTCTGGCTAAACAGCCTTGTCCCACAGCACCACGTGCATAAGTTTATGTCTGTGAAGGTTCTCAGTCATCCCAGTGAGTTTATCTGGAAGTTGAGTCATGGCAACTGGACTTCTTTTTCTTGAGAGATTGAAATGTTTTGCTGCTCATCAAAACAGCTTCATCAGTCTGAAGAAAGCTAGTTGTGAGTCCTCCATCTTGTAGTCCACTTTGACCTCTTGTCACTGTGGCCTGAAATAGGCTTATAAGATGAACAATGGCCTGAATAGGCTTGTTAGGTAGACAACAGTATCCATAGCCTTAAGGTGAACAATGGCCTAATTTGCTAAAACCCATAAAGTATGGGACGTTAGCTATGGCCTTGGTGGTGAAGGCTTTTTTATGTGTCTGGGTATTGTTGAAAGCACAGCCAGGTAAGTAGCAGATAGACTGTGCCTGAGGCCCCCACCTCTGTTGAGAGAGGGGTTTTCAATGCTACATGAATGGCTTCCCTGACCCCTCTCTCAAACCACCTATCTTCTCTAATATGTGTACATCCTCACCTTTGAATGAGTGCCCTTTGTCCTTCAAGCAGAGGTGTGCTGCTGATTCTGGTCCTGAGCTGTTACCCCTCCTGTGTTGGCCCATCCTTTTGTTTAATAGCTGTTTAGTTTCTCCGCATATACTATATTGCTCGCAAGAGAAAAAAAGTTTTTTGGGGGGTGAAAGGCTGACAGCTAAAAGGTGATTTTAAGAGTCATTTGCCCTTCTTTAATCCTTCACATGTGTTTTGCATACTATTATCCAAATAGCTGACTGCAGCTGATTGAGCTGCTTAAAAAGGAAAGAAAACAAATAAAATTACCCCAAAATTATAAGTATAACAACTCTTCCTGTTTCTTTACCCTATTGGAAAACCTCTCTGTCACCTAATAGAAAATTTATTTAGCACTGCATTTGGGGCTTTTCTTGAACAATTCAAATACTGTAGTATTCATGGATTAGAACTTGTTTCACGCTGGCTACCGTAATTATCCCCTTCATTAAGATAGAGAGAATGTGTAGATGGAAGAAATTAGGATAGCTGGTTTGAGCAGGAAAAAATGGCTTGAAACGAAAGCTATGAGCAGTCCTATTTGCATCTTCTTCTCTTCTATTCATTCCTACATTGAAAATAATTCCCAATGCCACTAAAAATGGAAAGAAGATCCATTCAGTTTAATACTGTTCTCATTGGCTGTCATTGTTTGTGGAATTGTTCCTATAAGCTTTCCTGGAAGTCTGTTGTAGTGAGGCCTATAGATCTTGTTAATTAACAAATAAAACTGCATGTCATATCTATTTGGGGCCCCAGTGCAGTATGAATTAATTATTCGTAAGAATACTGAATTGTGCAATTAATGGACTGCTATTAGACGCCCTACAATTCCCTGCAAGAGATTATCTGTGCCAATGAAGAAAGGACTTCTCTGAATGTGATGGGATGTTTGAATACCCACATTTTGAGAGGGGTTGATTGATGGAACAGCTAATACCATGTAAACCTTGTTGTGGAGTGATAACTGAAGTGATAACTGAAGTGTAGTTCCACGTACTCCTGTTAAAGGTTTGTGGTTGAGGCTGGGGAAACTGGTTTAGTGAGGAGAATGAATTTTCCCTGAGTTTCAAACTGAACGTTATAGGAATTATTCAGATTGCTGAACATTATCACCAAATCAGGGTCAGCACACTGGAGATCCCACTTAGAACTGGAATAAAACCCAGAGGAGTTTTACTGCCACATAAATCTGTTGTCACCATCCTCCACTGAGTTGAAGGGGAGATGTGGATTGGTGCCATGACAGAGATGATCGTCACTGGGCCAAAATACCAGAATTCAATGGGAAATACAGGTCAGTGGAGATGAAATCCCAGAAATAACTTGGATTAAAATGTTTAAATCAAGTTTGGTAGGAGTTATAGTTCACATTAAGGTCCCATTTTCCCCACCCATCCTTTTTCTATTATGACACTGGCATTTTCATATATATAATGCACAGAGAAATACAATGAGGTGAGCCTCAAATCAATAAAGCCCACCAACCTTTTATGTTAAATTGAGCGCAAAACATTTGGATCTGTGAGACCATTAAGGGAACAGGAAATGCTACTAGAACTGAAACATTTAATTAACACCAGAGGTTCCAAACTTGACTAGAATGTCTATTATGTTCTGGAAAAAAAGGTTTCTGAAATGTTAAAAGTGATGTCTGGAACAAGAATTGTTCCACAACTAATGAATGAGCTTAAGCAAACCCTTTTATTACTTTCCCCCTAACAATTTTCCAGGTGGGAGAGTGGTAGAAATGAAGGAACATTACAGGCAATAACAAGAAAGGGTGGGGGGAAGAGAACAGGATTCGATAGTTTCTTCATAGTTTCAGATCTTCATAGTTTCTTGGCATATACAAGTTTGCTTCAGCCCAGCTATGGAGACTCCATATACAACTGTGAAAGTAGTCTATTCTTCAGTTCATTTAGTAATGGTCCTGCAGAGTGATTGAGTGATCTTGGCATAACTGAAATTGAGGAAGAGGATGGGTTTGTAACTACAGTTAGTAGGTTGTCACTGTTGGCCACCTACCTATAGCTGCTTTGCTCCCATGCTCTCAGTTAGTTACATGGGTATCCACTGCTATTCCATATGATAACTTGTTACTAGAAAGCAGAACTGTGAGTAGCCAATTTAGCACAGAGTTGATCAGAACCGTGCTCCACCCACTCCATCCTCATACAGGAGTGTCTGTCTCCTTTAAGAAATATGAGGGTAAGAGTGTGGTGTTTGAAAGAAAGAAAGAAAGAAAGAAAGAAAGAAAGAAAGAAAGAAAGAAAGAAAGAAAGAAAGAAAGAAAATAGAGACAAGACATATTGCAGTTTTCTCTCTAACATTCATTAGGAAATTCATCTCTAGGTTTTTATTAATTTTATTTATTAGATTTCTATACTGCCTATGCCTATCTGTCTGCAAGGCTACTCATGGGGCAAAAACTGACCTGTACAACTTATGTGACTGGAGATGGCATCTTTCTTCAGTGAATTAATGATCTGAGCAATCAGAATACAAAGTGTTTGAGCAATCAGAATACAAAATATCAGTTCATTGGCTCTGCTTCTATGCTGAGACTCAGGTGGCTGCTCTTTCATCATATCTGACATTATTGCATACTGTAACTACCAATTCAAGCAACATCTTCTTGCTGAGAATGAGGGCCCAAAGAACAAATCAAATTCAACGAACTATGGCTTCTACAGCAGCTCTCAGTTCTAGCCAGCATTACTGTTCTTGCTACGTATAAGAAGCACATTATAGATACAGCAAAAGATTTTATTATTCTTTCTAAGAATATCAAAGGAGGGTTATAATCTTTGGCACACAGCTATGAAATTTTTTAAATAATAAAATAATAATAATAATAATAATAATAATAATAATAATAATAATAATAATAATAATAATAATAATAATAATAATAATAATAATAATAATAATTTGCTGAACACAGCTTCCAGGTGTTAAGCTGGAGTTGGCCTTCTTCAATTATTGACCTCTTTCCAAGAACCTAGGATGACTGGACATATCTTCGTAGAATATATGCTGTTCCCAATAATGTTGCCATTTGTAGTTGACCAATGTTAATCTTGTCAGAATTAGAAGAATTAGATCGAAAGACAAGAAAATATTGGGATTTGGAAATAGAAATTGAAAAGTTATGAAATAAGGAAGCAAGAACAACAATAATATGCACCTTGTGTACAATCCCAAAAGACCTGGATCAACACAAAGTGCTTTAATTTGTGTGATGTGGACATATGTGCATAATCAGTACAAAATTGACTAGTCAGAGATTCAGGCTAAAGGGCTTCCATGCCTTAAAAAACAAGCAAATTTTAGTGGCTTCTACATTTGAGGGTATCTGAACATTTTAGAGGCCTTATTGACCACAAGTACATGATTTTTTCCTGATTACATGCAGGATAATAACATTAAAATATGATTGTATACACGTTGTGGTTTCAGGAAACACAAGATATAAGTGATTATAAAATATTAAACTAGGTTGCTTCCTGGAGCCCAGATCATTACATTTTAGAAGGTACTGTTTATGTTCATATCGACCTGAGCAGGTATCTTCTTGTCTTCCTTTTTAGTTTCTGTTAATGGAGTTACTCTTAAAACTTTTCCTTTACACCTAGACTTTGCAAAAGTACTCTTTTCTTTGGGTAATTATGTGCTGGCTGAAGGCACGACAGGAAAAAAGTGATCAGAAGGCTACCTCTCATGCTTCTGTGTAGTGCTGCCTGCTCTGAGTGTCTGAGTCTCTTTACTAGAAACTGACGATGCATATATTTGTGTCTAATGATGTTTCATAAAGCAAAATACATTTCATAACATCATGGCTATTTTGTGGCATTATTAATTAAAAAACACACAGCCATGTTCAATATTTTTATATATATGTTTGTGTATTCCTCATCTAGTTACATAGAGAGTTTTTGCCATGTTTGAACTTTTGCCATGTTTTAACTTTTGGTACAGCTCTGAGGAAGAGGGTTTTGCCCTTGAAATATTAGCAACTTTTTTGTTGTTTTACTAGTAGTTTAAAGGTATCACCTGATCTAATTTTGTATTTGGTTTTTGTGATGGCTACATAGCTCCCCAACTTGTTTTGCTTCAGTAGCGTGTACAGATATCCCTGGAGGCCTAAACCCCGGGCTTTTGTCTAGTCGCAGCAGTATAGTCAACCAATTAGTCTTCAGTAATTGTAGAGCCTGTTGGCCGCAGGATTTTTTTTTTTTTTTTTTGGCCTCTAAGAAAGCAATGATATCATGGCACAGAGGTTCAGGAATTTTCCTACATTGCCAACTGGATTTTTTTTTCCAGGATTGCCTGCTGATACATCTTTGCTACTGAGTTCTGCTGATTCTCCTTTGCTTTGGGTGCTTTATTACTTTACTTTACTTCACTATTGGGGAGCAGATACCATCTTCCTACAACAAAACAGGTCTTCCTATTCTGGAAAAAAGTTATTTACCCGCCACCATAGTGAATTCTAGGTCAGTGTCCTACTGAGCATCTGCAGAATGAAAAGACCCACCGGTGTGGCAGGGCAGGACTAGGACTGCTTCTGCATGATGATGGCAAGTAGCACAAGCAGCCATTGTCCATGCAATGCTTTTGGAGGTGACTGATTGGACAATGGAAATGCAGGACTGCCACAATCGCACGTTACTGGTGGGATTTTCTGCTCAGGTGAGCCCTAGATTCAGAGGTTTTAAAGTGTGTTGCCAAACACAAGCTGTGCATCTGGAGACAAAATTGTGCAGTGGGAGAGCTCCTAACTATCAGGTAAGGATAGGACTTGATAGTGCAATTCCATTGCAAAGTAACGGTAAGATTCTGTAGGAATCCTAAGAATCCACATTTCCCCTGTCAATCCATAGCAGGAGATACCAAGAAGAACATCAGGTGCTATATTATTTATTTATTTATTTATTATTTATTATGAGATTTATATCCCACCCATCTTCCCGTAGGAACTCTGGGCGGCTTACAATAGGCCAATCGATTCAGCCAAGATACAGAACAAGCACACCACACCACAATTTAAAAACAAAATGCGCACCCTAGCGTAAACATGGAGCTAAACAAACTTAAGACTTAAGATTAAACAGATGGCGGAAGGAAAAAGAAAAAAAACCTATGCTAAGTCACCAAAGGCCTCGCGAAACAGCAGTGTTTTTAAAGCTTTGCGGAAGGCCGTCAGGGACTCTGCAGAGCGCACTTCGCTTGGAAGATGATTCCACAGGGATGGGCTGGCCACCGAGTTTTTTGGGGATTACATACAACTCATGAACTGCCCTTCTGTGGGTTGTGTCTGTGGCTAGTATCGGCATACTGCAAGGTAGACGGCTCAGTTTGAATATAATAATAAACACCTTCATTGGCACAGTCAAGAAGAATAGAAACAAATGTAGGGCAGAATGCAACAGAGACACCGGTGAAGTTCAAACCATTTAGGCACCCCAAGCTCATGTAATTGTGTGTAATTTGGATTTTCATGTAACAAATGTAGAAATAATATTAAATAATAATATACAATTGTATGTTCACTGAACTGTTGGCTACCCAGAACTAACTTCACAGTGTGCTCTTTAAACTGGAAGTCATTTAAGCATTTGCCAAAACTGTTTTCCCCACTTAAGCAACTGAAATTATATTTGGTATGAGCAACACACCGCAGCTCAGTAGGAGATCATTGAATGCTGAAATCAACATTTCATGGGTGGTGGTGGAGGAGTGTGGGGAATAGATCAAAAGGCACATTGCTCATTGAACAAAGTTTACATATATTTCATTCAGCTCCTGCTGTGCAAAAAACAACTGAAAGGGAACAATAATTAAAGCTGACTTTTTCCTCACTCATTAATGTTATTATAATTCTAATTAATATTACTTTCCTAACCCATGTACTCTGAAGAACAAAAAAGGATTGAAAACTTGTAAGATTTCCAGCAGTTGCCTTTCTCCACCCATCTCAGAAATAAAGAGTCAAGACACGTTTGTGAGATTAAATTGGGCCACAGTTTAGTATTGCATTAAAACCAATCTGCCACTGGTGCTCTTTTCTCCTGCAAGGGGGCCTGAAAGTGCAAGTGGCTACATGGTGTTCACGTAGTTATTGTTGGGAGGGCCCTGGCGGCTCCTCTCGCTTGAACTTGAACTTAAACTTGAACTTAAGAGTTGAACAGTCAGGGCAGCCCTCATCAATCACTTTGGCGTGTTATCATCCAGGTCTGTCATATCTACTATCCTAATATATTCCTACGGCTGCCTAGATGCCCTAAGCACATCTGATCTCGCCTGATTTTGGAAGCTAAGCAGGGTCGGCCCTGGTTAGTACTTGGATGGGAGACCACCAGGGAATACCAGGTGTTGTAGGCGCCTGGAGTAGGAACTGGCAAGCCACTCCAGTAGTCCTGCCAAAAAAACTCCATGGACATGGGGTCACGAAGAGTCGGTCACGACTGTAATGACACAACACACACAATATATTCCTAATTATCGTTGAGGGCTGCCAACCTGATAGTAGGTCATATTTTGCTACTTTTAGCCTGGCACCATTTTGCCACTTGCACAGACCGTCACAGAAAGGGGGCTACACAGTATGCACCCTTTCCCCCACCAAGCTGAGTAGCTCGGAGCAAAGGCCCCCTTGTAGTTAAGAGCATCCCAGATAACACACATTACAGGAGTCAGGAATGTGCAGCTCTGCAGATAGTGGTCTGCAGTTCCCATCCACCTGAAGCGGGCATAAGCTTCAGGGTGTTTTCACATAAGGGACGATTGGAAATGAAGCCCATCAACACCCAGATGGCCACACATTTCCTATCTGTCTTCTGGATCATGGACCTGGCCGGCCTGGGAGGCTAGGTAGCCCCTGTTCTTCGCAACTTGATTGTAGTTGGTGCCAGAAGGTGAAGGTATCCCAGATATGATGAGCCCCCCCTTCCAGGATTTAAGGAGACCCTGGTTCCTCATTCTGTTAAGGAAGAAGAATGCTCAGCATCATTTTACCATTGTTCTGGAGGAAAGCATGCAGTGATCTAAAGATTACTTGGAAACTGACCATACTGGTGCCCGCTCTGTTGTCCCACAAAGGAAATCAAAGAGCTAAAAAAAAGCTTAAAACTTTTATTTTTTAAGATGAACCATAAAGTGGTGAAAATAAGCCATGTATGAATGCATGGAATTCCCCAGTGAAGGAATTTCTATATTCTAAGCACTGGTTGGTAATGAGCACATTTAAAGAGAAAAGGAGACACAGATGCAATTTTCTAATTCTGCAGCTGTTTGCTATATACTGAAATTACACTCCCGTCCTAAAGTCTCTCTCTCTTTCTCTCTCTCTGCTGCTTTTAGAAAATAAGACTGAGGGGGGAAATGGAGAAATCTAGTCACTTAATTTGTTTGGCTTTCACTCTGCCCTTCAGGGGAAATTTGCCGAAGGCCAGTGTGGCTCATCACAAGCAAAGGGCATTTGCCCAAGTGGTAGGCTGTTCCTTCCTCTTTATGGGCAGGATCAATCAAATTAAACCAACGCAACTCTTCCCAATATAGCTTTTATCCTTCATGGCTAAAGGATAGCCTTTTACTATAAATTAAAAAAACTGACTCAAAGATGGACAATCCAAGATCAGTTTGTTTTGTTCATCAGATATGATTAAAGGCTTCTTCCTCTCCCTCCACCATTGATAATGACATTACCTAAATGTTTTTTTCTGGAGAAAGATGAGGTCTGTAGTGGCCATTTCCTACTACACGTCATCTGATTTATTCTCTTAGAATGTATTTATTAGTAACCAGGTCAATGCTGGCGAGGAGCTGTGGGAGAGCCAGGCTTTGCATTTCTCTTATGCATTTACTTTGATGCAGGTTTTGAATCAAATCAGCTTTGAATTGTACGAGTGAGAGGAGCTAGGCATCGGCTCCCCAAGGGAAACCCAGAAGAAAGGAGATACTTCCAATCTTCATACCTCGACAGCTTAAAAACATGAGTGCAAAGCAACCCTGAGAGGTGGTGGTTTGAAAGAGAAAAATGTGGAATTTAGTCCTTTCTGAAGGAAAGACCAAGTTGCAGGATTCCAGTGGTGTACAGTATTCACAGTTTAGATTGGGACCCAGGAAGCAAGCAAGAGGCCTATATTGAGAAAGAAAATAGTTTTTTAAGTGTTAGGGTTTCATATGCATTTGTATGAAACATGATAAGCTCCATAACTATAGAAACAAACAATATTAATTCAGTCGCAGCTTCTACAGCAAGTAATATACTGCACCAGATGCTTTATACATACCTTGATATGGCCAAGTGTGCTTCATTTTGTCTCTACTTGATTCAAAAACTGGCTCAGCAGCTGATTTGCTGTTATTTTTGGCTAGCAACCTAGCTAATGAACACAGATACACACTGATGCTTGATGGGAATGGGCAGCAAGTTGTTGATTAATGTTCAGAAACAGTAATTCTATTATAATTTTCATGATGCTTTCTGTAAGCTGTATTTGCTAGGTTTATTTTTTTTCTTGATTTAAGGCATTCGTGTATCATCTTTCTGCCCTGAAAGTGGAAACAGATTAATATGTTTTGAAATGGATTTAAAACATTTTAAAATAACATTAAAATATGTTTTAAAATACATGCCAACATCTTCTGAAAGTCAGTCTTACAAATTAATCCTGAAGACCAAAGGGAGGGAGGGAGGGAGAGAGAGAGAGAGAGAGAGAGAGACTCCAGCAATCCTCCCCCCATCACCCCCCACACAGCCATGGCGCTGGGCCCAGTCCTCCTCTGTGGGCTCAGGGGGGAAGCGGAGACCAGGCTAAGCGGGTGAGATCTGAGACAGGAGGACCATAGCGGATCCCTGCCACCCCTCCTGGATGGCAAGGGCAGGGATTTGCTACGGAGGATCTGCTGCAGTCCTCCTGCTTTGGATCTTCCCCACCCAGCCTGGTTTTTGCTCCTCCATGAGCCCACAGAGGATCAGGGCCGGCGTCATGGACGCAGGTGGGGACAATGGGCGGGAGAGCGGGGGGCAGCCGTGCCTCTGCTATCCCCCATTTCTGGGCAGGGCACCTGTGCAGAGTGGGGTCTCCCGCCCGGCCTCTCGCCTGTGCCGCCACCGCCGCGATTGCAAACGCGGCGGGTGGTTTTTGCCCAGAGGGTGGCTCGCCCTCCTCCTCCTCCCTCTCACCCTCCTTGGTTCCCTTCATGGCGCTCCAAAAGGCCGGGCGGGCTACTTCAAATGGTCCCGCGGTTGACCGGTAGACTGCGGTTGACGTGTTGGACAAGCCTGCCTTAGAAGGTTTATGAGGGCCTTCTCCGCCTATTGTAACCATGAGCAGTTAGTAATAAATTACATGAAACCCAAGTACATGTAACTAGCAGAAGCAGAATCAAACAGAAATCAGTCATAAATAACCACCCCATACAGGAGGCCTTGTGTCATAAATATCCAGGCATAACTTGCAACTCTACAGGTTCTTGGGTCCCTCAACTAAAATACGCATCATTGAATACCCAGAAAAGTACAGTGGCACTAATTAGATTCTTTTTTTCTAAAGGTGGAGGACATGTCCCCTCAGCAATCCAGGTCTTTAAGGGTAAGGTTATTTCTCAAATGCCTTATGGTTCCCAAATATTCACAAATGTACAGACTTTTGAGATTGTGCTTGAGATCAATTCTGGCTGTACCCCCTAGTACACCTAATGCAGCTCTTCGTTTGGAGGTCTGTCTAGGCTCTATAAGAGCATGGGTTAAAGCCCTTATGATCAATTACTGGCTAACACTTATATTTTTCTCAGAAGGTATGGCATCACTGATCCTTCTTGATTCTTTCCAGTCAGAATGAAAACACCTCACAGCAAGAAATACAGCAAATTGATTTTTCTCCCAGCATTCTTATAGGGATGGGCTACACTAATGCCAAAGTGGCAGTCAAACGAAAGATTTGGGACATAGACATTCAGGAACATGTGAGCCTTTTGGGTAATCATAGTGTAGTTACATACAAAGACAAAGATGGTGGACGGCAGCAGCACTTGATCATCTCGGCTGCACCCTGGCACTTTTATTAACTTTGTTTCAAGCCGCTGTGCCGTATTGTTTTTTAACTTTTAATTCCTGATGGGCCTGCTTGAACTAGGGGAGGACTTTAAAAGGGGGCTCGAACCTTAGAAGATCCTGAAGATCTGGGAGCCTTAGAGTTACCGGGATGCCGGTGCTTGGATCGCCAGTCCCTCGCAGCTCATTTTGAGCGCTCCTTCCCCCCTCGCCTTGTCTCAGCCCGCGGCAAAGCTGTTATCGTCAGTTACCAGAGAGGTTGCCTTTATCAGCCAGTGTCTGCTGCCTCGATCCTTTGAGGGCCGATGTGGGTTGACAGAATTGAAGGGGAGTCGAAGATCTCGCATCAGCGGGCTTGATACGTTGCCTGTCGATCATCTTGCCCGAGGATCCCTTCTCCCACCCTGTCCCGCCATCCGGATTCGTCCCCCCCTCCTACCATCTAAACTCCAGCTTGGGGTTCTTGAAGGGGGGTTACTATCTGGACTGAGGAGGTGGAGGCACTGGAGGCTTAGCTCCCTGTCCACCGAGAGCGCCTGGTGGAGCCTCGGACCGAGGCGCTTGTCCGGTGCTTCATGGCGCCTGCTGGCTCCCACCCCGCCCGCTGTTTGTATGTCTATCGGCGGTTTTGCCCTGGCCATTTCGTCCGGCCCCGTCTGGTTTCAGCTGATGCCCCCCCCCATGGATTCCTTGGGCTCGGGTCGCCCCCCCCGGACCCTCGAACGGACTCTTCATCGTCCACTGGGGTTTGTCCTCCGCCCAGCGAGTTTCATCTACCTCGGTAGGGCGAGACGGCCCCTATGCTTCAGGCCATCGGGGGCCCTCTGTTAGGCTCTGAGAGCAACAGTTTTGCTCTCTGGGGGCAGAAGTGGTCGCTGCTGTGGGTCCTGCTTGTTACCACCTAGGCACACCGCCCTGGGGAACGGTCGCGGCACACTAGTGTGCCGTGAGATGTTGCCTCTCTGGGACGCCTGCCGCTGTTGGACTCCCTGGACCTGGCCCCGCTACCCTCGCTTCCCTCTCCCCCACTCCTTTTTTTACCCTGGGGGCCTTGATGGGGTGCTTGGACTGTTTATTCCCGGAGGCTGCTGGACTGAGCCGGGATTATCGGCAGTGGCTCCGCCATACTGGGGATCATTCCCGTCCGGAACTAGTGGACCCTGGTTTTACATCTGCCTGACTAAGAGCCTCCGATCTCCTGTGTTGTTTGTGACTTGCGGAGGTGGTTTCACCAATGAGAATCTGGCGCCAGCGGATGCTCTTTGTTCTCTCCGGGGCTCTCCTGGGCTTGCCAAACCGCTTGAATTGGCACTTGGATCTCTGCCTCTGGGACGAGGTGTTCAAGAATGTCGCTGCTTTTCGACGAGTGTTGGACATTGCTCGGGGGTGTGGACTATTGCATCATGCTGGAGCTTATCCAGGGGTAGCACAATCTAATTAGCTCTTGGAGGAGTCACTGGAGGCTGATCATAACCATCAAGGTTGTTTATTGGAAACACCTCAAGGTTGTTTATTGGGCACCTGCTGGCTGTGCTTCTGATCTATATTTCCTCCGCCCCTTCCAGCGCCTACTCCCATGTTAAGACTCTTCTGAACTCCCTCTTTCTTCCCCCCTCCCCTTGTCCATCTGCTCTGGCTATACGTGCCCATTATTATTTTATTATTTATTTATTATTTGTTTGCATTTGTTATTATCACATCAGCTGTATTGTGCTGTTTAAGTTGTTGTATTTAGTTGTGTTGTTATTTATTATTTTGTCTTGCTTTTTTTTAAAACTAGGTCACCATGTTAGCAGGGAACGCGATTCTGGTTGTGTTGGACCGTGGGCGTTACGCTTGCAGTTGGGGGGTTAGTCAGGCGAGAAGAACCCGGGTCAGGCATCTCACACCTGTCCCCCGTTCTGACCCCTCAGCTCACCGCCACGCGTCTCGGAGGCACCCCGCCAGCGCCTCCGGCCTGTCCTGCCTTTTGATGAATGCCAGGTTGGTCCACAATAAGATCCCCGTTCTATATGACGCCATCCTGGATGGGAGGGCCGATCTGGCCTGTATTACCGAGACCTGGATTGGGGGGGGGCTTCGCTCACCCAGCTGTGTCCACCCGGGTTTCAGGTTCAGGGTGTGGGCAGGTCGGAGGGTCAGAAGGGGGGGGTCGCCGTTGTCTACAGGGAATCCATTTATGTCAGCAGGGCCTCGACATTGGTAAGTCCGGGGTTAGAATGCCTTCACTTGTTAGTGGGTCAGCGGGACAGATTTGGCATTGTGCTGGGTTACCGTGCTCCCCGCAATCCAGTGCAATCCCTACTGGAGCTCACGGAGTTCATCGCCGCGGCACTGCTGAAGTCCCCCCGCCTTCTGGTGGTTGGGGATTTCAATGTACATGCTGGCGGTGGTCTCTCCGGTGTGGCTCTGGAATTCATGGCCTCCATGGCCTCCATGGGTCTGTCCCAGCATGTTCTATGCTCCACCCACAGATCAGGGCATATCCTAGACTTGGTATTTTCCTCCATGTCAGGGGACTTTAATCTGACGGTAGGGGACATCGTTTCCCTTCCGGTGTCATGGTCAGACCACCACCTGCTGTCTTTTTCCCTGTTGGCTGCACCCCCCCCCCATGGGGACCTTCGGCCACCTGTTTGGGCCCGCCCCCGGAGGCTCCTGGACCCTCATCATTTCTGGGATGCCTTCGAGGAGCTTCCTGGCGGCTTGCCTGACAATCCAGCCAAGGCAGCGGTCGACCAATGGTTTGAATCAGCTTCCCGCACCGTCGACCGGATCGCCCCCAGGTGCCTCCTCTGATGCCAAGCTCGACCTTCACCATGGTTTACGGCAGAGCTCAGAGTGATGAAGCAGGAGAGGAGGAGGCTGGAGAGCAACTGGAGGAGGAACCGGACGGCACCTAACAAGGCTGCAGCTGTTGTCCAGACTAGGCGCTATATTCGTGTGATCAGGGAGGCCAAAACATCACATTACTCCCTGAGAATTGATGAGGCCGTGAACCGCCAGTCGGAACTTTTCCAGGTGGTTCGGGACCTCACCAATCCTGGTTTGGCGAGGCCGCCTCCTACTGAGTTCAGTAGTGAGTCCGTTGCAGCCTTTTTAAAGATCAAAAATAGAGGCCATCCGGGCCGGTTTCGACCTCGGTTGCACTAGCCCATCCTCGGCATCCCCTGACGCTGCACCCCCCCTCTCCTCGATTGGAAGAGTTTGGGCCTGTTTCCCCTTTGGAAGCTTCCAGGGCTATTGCCCACTGCCAGCCCGTGTCCACCCCATTCGATCCTTGCCCTGCTTGGCTCATAAAAGCTGCGGGAGGGAGCATGCCAGAATGGGCATCTGCCATTGCCCCGGCCTCCTTCGGGGGGGTCTTTCCCTTGTGCCTGAAGGAGACCGTGGTAAAGCCCATTCTTTAAAAAAAAACTGGCATGGCATCGGACGAATTGGCTAGTTACCAATGGGCAAGGTCATTGAGAGGGTGGCTGCGCTCCGGATCCAGTATTTCTTGGAGGAACATCAGCGCCTTGATCCATGACAGTCTGGATTCAGGCCGGGCCAGGGGACCGAGACAGCTTTGGTCGCTCTGCAAGATGACCTGATCCGGGGGGCCTACAGGGGTTGTTCTACCTTGTTGGTTCTCCTGGATCTGTCAGCGGCCTTCAATACCGCCGACCACGGTATCTTACTGGATCGGCTCTCTGAGGTGGGTATCGGGGGCACTGTTCGCAGTTGGCTCCGGTCCTTCCTGAAGGACCGTCCCCAGTATGTGCAGCATGGGGGCGAGTTGTCGGCCCCGTGGACACTCCCTTGTGGGGTTCCGCAGGGCTCGTCTCTCTCCCCCATGCTGTTTAACATCTATGTGAGGCCGCTGGCTGGGGTCACTAGGAGATTTGGAGTCTGCTGCCATCAGTACGCTGATCACACACAGCTCTATCTCTCCTTTTCCACCTCTGCAGATGAAGCTGTCCAGACCCTCGACCAGTGCCTGGGTGCGGTCATGGCATGGACCAGGGTCAACAGGCTCAAACTCAATTCCGAGAAGACGGAGGTGATGTTCTTCGGGACTTCCCCGTCTGGGTATGGAGACTCTCTCCCCAGCTTGGAGGGAGTTTCCCTCCAGCTGGTGGACAGTGTTAGGAATCTGGGCGTGGTTTTGGACCCGGCACTCGCCTTGGAGGCCCAGGTGGCCGCCGTGACCAGAACCGCATTTTTCCATCTTCGTCAAATTGCCCAGATTCGCCCATACCTAGACGGTGACTCCCTGAGAACAGTTGTGGAAGCGTTGGTGATCTCGAGGATCGACTACTGCAACACTCTCTACATGGGGTTGCCCTTGACTCTCCTCCGGCATCTGCAGCGGGTGCAGAATGCGGCAGCCAGGCTGGTGGTGGGTGTGCGCTGTTATGACCACATCACCCCAGTTCTGGCTCGCCTGCATTGGCTACCCGTTGCGGCCCGGATCAGATTCAAGGTCCTGGTTTTAGTTTATAAAACCCTCCATAGCTTGGGACCTGACTACCTGGAGGAGCGGATCGCCTAGCGATCAACCTCGGCACGACCAACGCGGACGTCACGGGTGCACTCGCTTCGTGTGGCCATCCCTAGAGAGGCCCAGAAAACTTCGACCCGTAACCGGACCTTCTCAGTGGTTGGCCCGACTTTGTGGAACCCCTTCCCAAGCAAAGTGCACCTTGCAGAGTCCCTGCTGGCCTTTCGCCGAGCCTTAAAGACCCTGCTCGTTCACGACGCCTTGGGTGACCTAGCCTAATGTTATTGCACCTCCCCCCCCCCGCCGCCATCTGTTCAATTAGTTACTGTTGTTCTGCACTGGGGTGTATATTGTATATTTTATTTTATCCTATTCTGTTTTAAATTGTGTTGTATTACATTGTTTGTCTGTTGTATTAGTAGACTGACTTTGTTCAGCTCCTGTACACCGCCCAGAGTTCCATTAGGAAGATGGGTGGTATAGAAGCTCATATAATAAATAAATAAATAAATAAATAAATAAATAAATGCATTCACTATGTCCCCATATCTGACCAGTTCAATGTCCACAAAGATCATAAGAGCTTTCGCATTAGCTAGACTGGATATGTTTCCTTCCAAGCTTTTGGATGGGAGATTCCAAAACACCCCCTTCTCAGAGTGCTTATGTCAATGCAAAAACAATCAAGTAGAAACTATGGCCCATGTTCTTCTCTATTGCTCCTTTTATCAAGACCTACATAAGGAAATTATTCAATCTGTCATCAATGAATTCCCTGGGAGACCTGCTGAATTCTATGTGAAGCTACTTCTTTCTGACAGGTCCCCAGGATCACAAATTGTGTTGCTAGATTTTGTACAGCTGTTCATAGGCTTATATGACTGATAGCAACTCCAGTTTCTGATAGTCATATAGAGTTGAGTGTAGTTCTCACTCAGGGGCATGATATTGGCTTAACTGTTTTAAACTCTTGTCAGCTGTTTCTCCCCTAAGAGCTGGTTATTAATGATTGATATAGCAGTATACTGACATACCTATTCCCTTGATATATTTATATATCTTTTTTTCATATTTGGTTTTATTATATAAAATTTGTATCTTTTTACTAAATGCATCACTATAACATCCTACTGTATCAAATTTAATATTTTAATATCATGTAAGATTTGATTAACAACCGCAAATAAAGAATTCATTCATTCATTCATTCATTCACTGAGTATGAAAGGGACTTCAAATTACATTAAAATGAACATTGTATATATTTTGACTAAAAATATAAATGAGTGGGAGATTAAATTTAAAAGTTATAAACATTCGTAAGATTCATAAGGAAATTAAGATTCCTATTCCAGTTGTAAAATCATTTTATTGGTACAAATATACATTATGAATAAAATTCCTTCAGTCTGTATTGTAAGCAGATGCCAGTGAATACACAAAGAACGCCCCCACAGAAATGCTTTTATAGACAAAAAAACTAGTTTTTGTAAAAAAAAAAAAAAGAAATGAGAAAAAAGAGGTACATGTTAAAGGTTAGAGAGGATGCAGAGAAATTCTAAGGCAACCCCTAGGAAATATCATATCAATAAAATGCCCATAGGCCTCATTCCAATCAACACCATATATTTAACCTATGGACGTGGAAGCATAGCAAGGTTTTAGTAATTCTGTAGTCTTTGTTGTGCTTTTTGAACAGTACACAAACGTTAGAGATCGTGTTCTTATATACAGTACAACAAACAGGAAAAAGTCTCCCAAGGGAGAGTGTAAAAATCATATCCAAGCATCTAATATATATTATTTATACAAATTATTTTATTAGTGTGCTCTGTTGATATAATTACAATGTGCAATTGCATTCAGCAAGAATATATTTTAAAAGTTGCGTGCAAGTTTGACACATTTACATTCAGCAGTACAACCTCTCTCCTGCTGTACAGAGTGGGTTAGTGTAAGAAAAAGTTCAGTTCATTTGCTTTGTTTTTAAATCTCCAGTCCTAAAGCAAGGCATAATTTTTTTGTAGCTGCTTCTCAGAAATTCAAGTAGAAGAGTTGCTGGCTTTAGTAAAGTCATGAAAGGGAATGTCTGGAATCATATACGTTAGGGGGGGGAAAAACACAAAGAGTCAAATCAACGAAATTTAATTACCAGTGCAATCACTGACTCTTTCTTAAAACTGTAAAATTCTCCTTTATAAAAACAGCTGATGAAAAAGAAGGGTAATGGATAGTTGTACCTTATACAAAAGACCTTGCACTCTCAAGTGTATGAACAACCACTTAAACAAAAATAAAATCTTTATCTGCTTCTTCTCCAGAGTCACTAGATTTGCTTCCTTGCTGGCCATCTTTACTTAAAGACCTCTGTTTTTGCTCATGGGATTCATACACCTGATGTCCTGGGCTTCTTTTTGAACCTGTAATCCAAAAAACAGAATATTTTATTTAGCTGGGAAAAGAACAAATGATACTATCTGGCCTTCTTTGCATATGAAGAATAAATTATTCATTCTATTTTTATTTAGCCCCGTTTCTCTTCTCCTCTATTTTATTCCATTTTTATTTGAACATCAACCTGAGAATGTGGTTCAAGTTCACAATCTGAATTTCAAACATTCTTCTGCTTAAAAGCAGAAAGTATGACTCTAGAGCAGGCATGTCCAAACTTCAGCCCCCCCAGATGTTTTGGACCACAACTCCCAGAATTCTAAGCTTAGATTGCCAATGGCAAAGGACTGTGGGAGTTGCTGTCCAAAACATCTGGAGGGCCGAAGTTTGGACATGCCTGCTCTAGAGGCAAATTATCTCATTTTTAGGAGAGGCCTCTGGTGCAGTTAATACAGCCACTTCTAAACACGACCATCACTTTGTGGGGAGAGTGATAGAACTTTTTTTTATTTATTTATTTTTGAGTATTTCATGGTCATTTGGTTCTTGATCCAGAAAGGGATCCATGAGTAGCCTGTTCACGCTAACTAAAAACAATGACTTCTGTCATTGGGTGGAGGGAAGCTGGTCTGAAAGATGATGAGGGAATGATAATTTAAACCTAACTGCCCACATGAGCAATGGTAGCAGGCTCATGGTTGACTCAGCCTTCCATCCTTCCGAGGTTGGTAAAATGAGTACCCAGCTTGCGGGGGGGGGGGGCAATGTGTGGCCTGCATACTGTAATTAAAACTGTAAACAACCCAGAGACTACTTGAAGTGGTATGGGGCGGTATATATGCAGAACACTTTTTGTTTATAAGGTAAGCACAACAGCAGCTTTCATAATAAATGAAGCAATACATATCAGTATGCAAATTTAGCAAAGAAAAGGTATTAGCAGCCTTTGATCAACTAAAAGTCACTTACAGTAAGTGAACTTTCCCTATAACTAGCTTTATGCAGTAACTAAATTGACACCAAGCTATTGAAGCTTTATAGATAGAGGACTACTTACTTTGTAGATACTTCAGAGACTATAATCTATCACACACTGTCGAACTGTCATCACAGGAAAAAAAACCCACAGCTAAAAATATGAAGCAAGGGTCTTTGTCGCTGCCTTTTACAATAAAATTACAGCTGTCACATGAATGTCAGTTACGTGGAGTATGCAACAATCATACTGAGGGCAACTACCAATCGTTTCCAAATGTAATATAACGGAAATGCTCCCCGTTAAAGCTCCAGTGGTTCTCTTTCTCAACAAGGCATATTCTCAATAAACCACAGACAGGATCCTTCTGCATCTGGCAGTTCAGCACATCTGCTCATTTCTATTTATTCAACATCTTCGAAAAAGGTAATTCCACTCTATTCCTCAGTAATATGAGAAAATATTCACTGGAAGGATAGATGAAAGATTAAGAAGTTTAGAAGGAAAAAGAAGAGGGTGTGGAAGCTTATGCTTAAGCTTAGATGTCTAATTGCTGAGCTGTAATAAATAATTAGATAATACAATATGCCCCTTTACATCAGCTGTGAATAAGTAAGGAATTAATATCCCATTCCCCCTGCAATGCTTTGTTCAGCACAGCATCTGAAAAGCTGTAGGATTAAGAAACAGGTCCTGCCATATAAAATTGAATAAGGGTAAGGAAACTAATTGTCACTTTTCCTTCTGACTATTCATCACAATCACTACGTTGTAAGAGACTTATGCATTTGTGTCTTTTTAGAAATTGGTATTTTCAGATTAGTGCTCCTTTTCATATTTTACTGTAGCTTCAGAAGGAATGTTTGAATAAACCACTGGTTAATCAGAAATGCTAATCTTATACATTTCGCTCATGGTGTACCTTCACATAACAAGTAGGAATGAAGCTCAAATTCACAATTAGGTGATTCAGAAGGTGATGTTTGCCATCAGCTTTTTGAAAGCAAAGAGATGGCATTTTGCATGGAAGCTCAAAATGATAAGGTGATATAATAAAATATATTGAAAGTCATCTTGGAACTATTACAATCTAGATCCTCACTCGTTTAAGGTGATCAGTTGATGACTGGTTTGATGGCAATCATAATAATGAAAGAGACAGTCTGACTAAGCAAAAATTCCCAGGCAATGGTTTATTCTTATCCCCCTCCTGAAAACACTGAGAGCTAAAAGCAGTAGTCACTGCCAGTGTCAAATACAGAAGCAAAACCACTTCATTTAGTGCTAGGACATCATCATACTGAGAAGTGCACCAGAGACATGGCTGAGTGGAGTCTTCAAGGTGATGTACCAAACTAATACCTTTCCATCTCTGTTTCTTTTTTGGCAGAAACATTGGTCATGTTTCTATATGTACCTGAAGAGGTTATGAGAATGAAAGCTTCATGTTATCCTTTTTCTAAGTGAGCTGGATATGCATAGCAACTCTTGTTCTATAAAACCAAAATTGAGGTATGGATAAAGAACCCTCCCCACACACATTCTGCACAAATACGGCCTAGCTCTTGCTAGAAATCGCTAAGATGCTGTGGACCACAAGAGTGGCAGAGCAACTTGTCTGCTGCTGCTCTCGTGTCTTGGAAAAAGAAAACCCATGTCTGTGGTTCCTAGCCATCCTTTCCATTCCATGCTTGCCTCTGGCCAAGGAAAAGGAGTGAGTCATGTGAGCAGCTGCCACCATTCACCTCCAGGAAAAAGCATATACATGTGCAGCCTGATGTTATGCAAAGTTTGGTACACATCATAAGCAAAATGAAATAAATTCAGATTCAGTTCAGTTGTATTTTAGGTGATATTAATAGGTTCTCCAGGAACTGATTGGACTTCATACATATATTTAAAAGTTGATCTGAAAGTATCCTGCCAACAATAATCTCTATAGCCAACTTGGAGGTTACCATAGCCAACACTTGCAGGTGGCTTTCTGGCATCATTTTAATACAGACTTCCTATCCTCAGTTGTTTGGTAGTGCATAAGCCAAAGTATCTTTTGGGAACATCTTCAAGATTTCTCTCTGTGGGTAGATGAGGAATTGGGGTAAGCAAAGAGAACTACAACTGCTTTGATTGCTCTTACAGTAGGACCCCCCTTATCTGCAGATTCACCTATCCACGGTCTATATATGCTGCATATATTTATAATGAGGTTACCAGAACTGGCCACTAGCGGGAAAGCATGCTATTGTATAGCACTTGCTGTTAAAAATCTGTTTCACATTTCCCAGCATTTTTCACATTTTCTGGGGGCACGTGAAACTTATCTTTTCCAGATAGGAAGTCCTATGGTATTTCATTGGGGTTTTGTATATGTTTTTCAGTGTGCTACATGATCCATGCTTATAGGTTAGAGCAGGCAACACATTTAAATACATTAAAATACTATCAGAACATTAGTCTTTCAGACAATTTTGGGAAATCAACATAAAACCATCCAATATGTTCTTTTAAGATGGGAAAGGAGATATGAATTACCTTGGACTGAAATGTTGAGTAAAAAAATTATGATTGACTTAGTAACATGACAGGAGACTAGCAACATATTTGTTTTATTTTGTCTAGGGTAGAAAATAAATAAAAATGTTTTAAAAAGAAGATCATATCTGATAAATGCATCTGATAGATGCATTTCACACCAAGCACTCAGGATAGGACCTGCATGCTGTTGGGTTGCAATCCCCTGAATTTTCAAAAATAAAATAAAATAAAATAAAATAAAATATTAAGGCAGAATTGTGGTCCAGTGCACAAGCTAGTTGTATTTACCTCTATCACAGTTCCTTCTTTGGACTGTCTCTCCCACAATTCTACCTGAAGAATTCTTGGACAATTCTGGGAATTACAGTCAATCATTTCTAGAAACCATTATGTTGGCCTCATGAGAAAGAATGGAGGCTGTAACGGATTTTAGAAGTAGTGAAGCCTGTTAGCTTAAGCCATATGTAAACATGGATAATATTAATGTGTAGATTCATTTTAGTAGCTATGCCATTATCTCAGTTTCTGTATAAACAAAAGCCAGAAGAGATTCCAGCCAGAAGCAAGTGACATCTGATTGGTCTGTAAGCAACATGTGACTGTCGTTTCTCATGTTTGTGCTCAGTCGGAGGAAGAGAGAAAGGACTTTTTGGGAGCAGGATTTTTGTCTGCGCATGAAGACGAGATTCCAGCTTAATAATGTAGATGATAGGGCCGTAGAGGGGCCTATGCCTCAGGCCTTATAAGTTAGTGTAGAAACCATTCTTTGTTATGTTTCAGAGAGAAGTAGTATTTTTGTGTAACCTCCAGTAGTTTTAATAAATATATTTTTGATTATAAAGATGGTGACTTGAAAGTGATTTTCGGTAAGTCTAAGCTCTCAGCAATAGAAAGGTTGGAGAAGTCATTCATTTAATTGAACCCACGGTTTTTTTTAAAGTCTCCTGGGTCCTGCAATGGATCGACTGAGGTTGATCGCCAGGGAGAGCCTGTAGTAGAGGCTACAAATTAACCCAATTCCAGAGGCTGAGGTCCTGGGATCCTATACAGAGGCTGCTATTGAACATGACAGATAAAGGGAGAAGTGATTACTATCATGAGCTAAGAGTGAAAATGATTTTTATGAATTAAGAGATGAAGTCAAAGAAAAGTGTGTGAACCCATGAGCATGCAACCCAAACATCCTGTTTTCAATCGTACAAGAAATGAAGTCTGGTTGCCATGATTCAACCCCTGGATAACCTCATCTGGATAACTGAGAATCTCCAATAGTAATGCTACCAAGATATTATATAATATACAGTGGTACCTCTAATAACGAATTTAATTCATTCTCAGAGGCAATTTGTTATCCGAAAAATTTGTTATCCAAAATGTGGTTTCCCGTTTAAATGAATGGGAAACTGATTAATCTGTTCTGGAGGTCTGAAAAAAGGCAAAAAAGCTGTGTGTGTGTTCCAGACCTCTTTATAAAATGCACTTTAAAGGCTTGCAGTGCTGGGACATCCTCCAAAACATCCCCCTGCAGTGCAATGCAAACATGGAGAAGAGAAACCAGCAAGACAACCCCAGCCTGTTCCCACCCAAAGTGCAATGGGAAAAATGCAAACAAACAAACATAAGCAGGAAAAAAAATCCAGCCGATTTTTTTCCCTGCAGAGCAATGAAAAAAGGCTGCAAAACACGGAGGAATGAAACCAGCAAGACTACCTCAGCCTCTTCCAGCCAAAAATGCAAAAAAAAAAAAAAGCAATGCAAAGATTAATAAAAGCTAGCTCCCTATCTTACCAAGTTTGAAAGGTCTAAATCCCGCAGCAAAACATGACCAGAATGGCTCCAAAACACCATGAAAAAAAATGCTCTAACTCCTTCCACCCCTCCACAAACTATGCATCTTGCAATGCATGCAGGGTACACATTTTTTGCAAGGCCTTATGAAATGTTTGTTATCTGAGGCAGCCCATAGGGAACATTTGCTTATCCGAGGCAGCCCTATACCTGGAAATTTCTATTTGTTATCCGAAAAATTTGTTATCCAAGGTATTCTTTATCCAAGGTATTACTGTATAGGTAAATATAATTATTGCTGCAACCAGCCATTTCTCATTGTCACAAGAGTAAAGAATGGAAATGGCTGATTTCTAAAATATAATCTGATTTCCTGATTTACCCCAGGAAAATGGTTCCCAAGAAACGTCATTACTATTCTGACCTTCATGTGAAAGAGATCGAAGAGCAGGCTGTGGGCTGCTCTGAACATCTTTTTCTTTATCAGAAGGAACCCTCTTCAAAACAGGGGGCAACAGAGCAATTTTAGGGGATCCAGGACCAGATGGAGACTCTGGGACATCCTCTGTAGAAAAAAACAAATGTATGGAAGTCAGACAAATTTAATATTCAGGAACATCACCTACACAACCTCCCAACCTATCCCATTCCATCCCATCCTTTAAAATGAATGGGAGCACATCTAGTACCAATATATATTGTTAATGGCTGTGATTTATAATATGTAGACAATGACAGTTTAAACACTGATTTGTTTGCCAGATCCTCAAGTAATTTTATTAAAGGCCCTTCTGTCTCTAGAAACACTGTCTCTTATCTCAGGCTGTTGCTTCTTAGCAAGTGGGGTGGGACTTTTGCACCCAGACTGGGGGGGGTGAGGTGTCAGCATCTTATCTGCAAAAGAAGGTAGCTGGGTGCACGGAAATGGGCAGGGCGGGACATGAAGTCTGTAGTACTTCTTCCTATGCCTCTTGTGGGTATAATAAGCCAATCAATTTAAGTTCTCATGTATGCTAATGGCATATTTCAACACAGCTGCTGAACACTGCACACTTTCATCAGTATGACTAACAGAAGAATTAGACATAATTGGCTAAGATGCTTGAGGGTTCTTCTGCCCTCTCCCCACTTTAACACTTGACCCCACTTGTAAATAGTGGGTCAAAATATTTCCAATACAGCCTTACAATATTTTAAAAACTTACTCTTATATGTTAATATTCAGATTTCTTTAATCAGACACAAAATTAATTTACTAATCTTGGAGACATTTAGAAACAGCAACAATTAAAAATGACTAATTACTATTAATTTCCCCTCGTACAATTTACTACTGAAATTGGATGTCTAGCTTTAATTAGGAAAAGCAGAAAAAAAACAATTAAAAATGATACTGAACAACAACAAAAAATCACCATCAATTATTTTTTAAAGTCTCTATTCAGGATTTAATTGTTAACTTTTCCAACATAAACTGCTGTTGTGTTGACCCAGTTCAAACCATTTGTCACCTGTGCGGGAAGCAGACCGTGGCTTCTGAGGAACTGTTGGTCGTCCTGTTAGACTGGGCTTTATTGGCTGAAGGGGAGGCTTTGGACTAGTAGCTGTGCTGGAAGAACTTCTCGCTCTCGCCCCAGTTTCTGTCTTTGGTTCTGTTTTTATCAGTTTTTCTGATGAGGCTGTGATGGAGTCACCTTTACTCAGGACAAACCTGCTATCTGGAGATGACTGGTGAAGTTTACTGACTGAAAAAAGAAAGAAGATGATGCAATAAGTAGAGTAACGATGAAAAGATTCTACTCTGTTCATGGACAAATGAACCCAGAGGGATATGGATGGACCACAGATTGAAAGAAATGCTGTTACTCCCTACTTAAGGTGTCCCTCTTTTGACCTGTCAGGATAAAGTCACTTTGGTAAACACTTCTAAAAGAGAATCCAGTATGTTACTTCATCTCTGTAGGACAGCAAAAGGAAACAATGCAGTCTCATTCCTGAAGGTCCTGAGCACTCACATTGTGGTGCTTCAGTTTTGGAATAGCCTTGGTTACAATGGCTTCTAGATCCTCCTGAGGAACAGAGGAAGCATGGTTGACTTTTCATGACAGAAATGCTCTGGCCTTTTAATTGGTAGGAGAATGATCACGTGACTGGATGTAGTTCCCTTCCACCAAAGTGCTTCTGGGCTTCAGGCAAAAGTCAGACATTAATGTGATACGAAGGCACGTGTATGTATACAACTGGAGAACACTAATACATATGATGTAATAAGTGATGAGTAACCCAGTTATCGATTTAAGTTACCTTTGATGGTTAAAAACCCACCAGAAGCCACTCCTTTCACATGAAATGTAATGAGGGGAAAGGTGATGGTCATATGCTTGTAATGAGTGGGACATTCTGGCATGGCTCATCATTGGCAATACAGTGGTACCTCTGTTATGAAATTAATCCGTTCCAAATGCATTTTCTTAAGTCAAAACAGTTTCCCATAGAAATACACTGGAAATGGATTAATCCATCCCAAGTGGGAAATCACATACACCCCAAATTGAAAAGAACACATTAACATGTATGCAAAGGACAGAAGCTCAGCTTCCTACATTTCAACTGCTTGGGAAACCCACCCAAAAGTTCTAAAAAGTCCCCAAAATGGTGCCAAATGTATTCAATATGGGCAGTTTGAAAAGGTTATTAAAAAAAGAAGCAGCCCCGGTTCTCAGCTTTCCTGTTCAAAATGGCTCCTCCTTATTCCTGATTGCAGCACTGGAGTTGGGTGGCCACAAGATGGCAGTATTGCCAAAACTCCAGGAGATGACGGATTGGGACCAGAATTTTACAAGGTATTCAAATCAATGTTAATTCCTAAGTTAAAGAAACTTTATAATGAGATATTGGAGGGCGAGCAAGTTCCTCCCTCCTGGAAACATACCTTAACTATTTTAATTCTCAAGCCTAATAAAGATCCAACAGATGTTGGATCCTATAGACCAATATCACTTATAAATCAAGATGCCAAGATTTTTACAGCAATTCTAGCCAAAAGAATGTACACATTTATAGACAAATATATTAAAGAAGACCAAACAGGCTTTATCAAAGGCAGACAAATGTCAGACACTGTAAGAAGAGTCTTGAATGTTCTTTATGAGATGGGAAGATCACAGATAAAGCATGCATTTTGTCTCTAGATTTATTTAAAGCCTTTGATTGTGTCCAATGGCCTGCGTTAAAACTTTTATTAGTGAAATGGGGATTTGGCGAAAAATTTCTAAGTGTAATAAACCAACTCTATTCTCATAGTACCTCATCAATCATTGTCAATGATGGGATGACAGAAAAAATTACCCTAGGCCGAGGAACAAGACAGGGATGTCCTTTATCGCCAGTTCTGTTTTGCATAGTGATCGAGCTACTAGCTAATGCAATAAGGGAGGACCAACTTATTAAAGGTATGGGTAAGGAAGGCAAGATAAAAATCAGTTTATTTGCGGATGACGCTTTGTTAACAATAAAAAATCCGGTAGAAAATATATTAAGAATAAAAGCACATCTAAAGGAATTTGGTGAAACAACCGGATTATGTGTCAACTGGCAGAAATCAGAAATCATGCTTTTCAATCAGGAAAATCGAGACATGGAAGAGATCTCCAATTACGAACTGAAAATTTGTAAATGTATAAAATACCTAGGGATACTTTTAGATAAAGACATTAGCAAAATGAAAGAACGAAATTACACAAAAATAAAGGAAGAGATTAGAAATAAATTACAAAATTACTCCAAATTAAACTTATCATGGTTTGGTAGAATAGCAATGGTAAAAATGAAAATACTTCCTAAAATTAATTTTCTTTTTAGAATGTTACCTATTCAACACACAGAAATTGAAATTAAAGTCTATCAAGATCTTATAAATAAATTCTGCAATGGTGGAAAAAAAGCAAGATTAAATAAAAGCTTATGGTACAGATCTCAAAAAGAGGGAGGTATAGGCATACCTAATCTTAGAATATATTACATAGCTAATCAGCTTAGTTCCCTGGGGGAAATACTATTTAAACCTCAGAAACTAATATGGTGGGAACTTCAATCAGAGGAACTAAATGAAGACATAAATAAATATGTGTTTAGTTTCCCCCCAAAAAGGAAAAGTTACCCAATCAAAAACCCTCTTCTAAGTTCCCTATTGCTCACTTGGAAAAAGTATGGAAAGAAATTGATACAGGAAGGCTCCCCACTTGGCGCGGTGATCGATCAGATAAATTTCCCCACGAACATGAAGAAATTGGGAGACTTATTTAAATTAAGGAAAGTGGCAAGACTAAAAGATTGGATTAAAAAGATGACATCAAAACAAGAAATTAAACGTATTCTGCAAACTCAGGAATTGTCCTGGTTGAATTACGCTCAGTTAGAAAGCTGGACGAAAGAATGGATTAGGAGAAATACACAACTTAGAGGATATACAAAATTTGAGCAATTTCTGTCAACATATGAATTAGAGAAAGGAAATACAGGGAAAGGAACAGTTGGTAAATTATATAAAATAATTCAAGATTCATTTGAGAATAGGGAACAGGACACAATAAGAGAGCTATGGAAACAAGACATAGAGAAAGAAATAAATAATGACGAGTGGAAAAGAATTTGGAATTTGAGGATTCTACGGTCATTATCAGTCAGAATAAAAGAAAACTACTTCAAACTAGTTTTAAGATGGTATATGACTCCAGTCAGAATGAATAGAATGAATCCCAAATATTCTAAGCTCTGCTGGAAATGCGAAAAAAAGACAGGTACTTATTTTCATTTATGGTGGGAATGTGAAATAGTTCAAAAGTTTTGGCAAGAGATTATTGAGGAGATAAGAGAAATAATACAAACTGATATTAAATGTGTACCGGAAATTGCTTTGTTATCATTACCACCTATTAATGAATATGATGTGAAAACTAAAGAATTAATAGCAAATCTTATGACAGGAGCTAGACTGATTATTGCTAGGAACTGGAAATTGAAATCAGACCTAAAAATTGCTGAATGGTATAAGGAAGTGTGGGACATAGCGTTAAATGATAAACTATCTTGTAATATAAAAGTTTTGAGAGGTGAAATAAAAAAGGATATTTTCTATGATGTTTGGGGGAAATTTATAGATCATGTATTATTAAAAGGGAAAGGGATACAACCAACTTATAACCCAACACAGTTCTGGCGTAAAGGGCCTTAAGAAGCCTATTGGAAGAAGATGAAGAAGAAAGAGAAGATGCAAGAATACCGGACGGTTTCTTGGGGGTGGGGGGCACTTTGTATTGTTTATGTATTGTTTATGATTGTCTATTGTCTATTACTGTTTTTTTTTAATTGTTTATTATTGTTATTTTGTCTTTAAAATTATAAATAAAATTTAAAAAAAAAAAAAAAGATGGCAGTATTGTTATTGCAAACAAGCAGGAGCTATGCTGAAAAGGAATCTTTCCTTTCTTTTTCCCTTTTGTAACTCGAAATAAACAGGCTTTTTTGTAAGTTGAATTTTTCCTATACCCACAGATTTTTTTATTCTTAAGTCGAGACATCTGTAAGCCGAGGTACCACTGTATTCCTATTGCCAACATCTGGCCTCTTTTTCTTCCCGTATTGCTGTCTCTTTATAAAAATAAAATTTCCTCCTTTTTCACCAAAATCTTAGCCATCCAGCTTCTTCAAATGGATGAAAATAATTTAGGAAAGCCTCCTGTAAGTGCTACTGTTGTCCCTTCTGGTAGTGCACAAAATTATGGATTCCCAGCACTACAGTTCTAGCGACCAGTACAGCATGCAGCAAAATACCAGTTTCTGCAGCTGCTCACAGGTGGTGATCATTGTGCAGGTGGACTCAACGACGTTACCAAGGTTTTGGGACGCTTGGGGCCAAAGTTGTTTTTTGCACCCGTCCGGACCTCCCCAACTCCATCCCATCCACCCAGCAATCCTGCGGGCAAGGGGTGCTTGGGTACATTCACACACCTTACCTTTCCCGCATGTGGCAACGAAGACCCAGCCACCGCTGTCACACGCCTGCCTGCCTGCAGCCAGACTCAGAGATGGTGGGCGGGGGGCAGTAGGCAATTTGGCACCCCCTAATTGCTGCACCCGGGGTGGCCCACCACCTTGCCCTCCCCATGCCATGCCCCTGGGTGGACTGCACACTGCTTGCTCCGTGGACATCCTTTTCATGCATGTAATTGTAATGTATGAAGGAGTCCCTGCAAATGTTTTCAGTTATTATCAGAAATTCATGTTTTCCTTCTTCTCAATGCCATAGCTCCAATATTGTCCTATGCGTCCAGTCCCCCTTGCTTCAGTGCCTCTGCTAATCCTGGGTGGGGGATATACCTTTCCCACAGGTCAGAAGAACTATCTGAGGAGGTAAAGGGTGCTGTGGTCTCATGACCCAAAGTTATCTTTTCTTATTGATTAAGCTGACACACTTGGAGATGAAGAGGTCATAGTTAGCCTATCATAAGAACCACCATTAAAAGGTTTAACTTTTAAAAATCTTAATGTCATTCTTCCCAGCTCTGTAAACAAAATTAGCTTGATTGCTCCCTCCAGATATAAGCATGGACTCAACTTGAAGTTTGATTTGATGGACTGCGCTTTTGGATCAATCACTTCCTACTTGCAAAGCTAGCCTCTCTTCACCTTCAGCTTTCAGGATGGGGACATATAGAGGGAAAGACTGCTCAGAGACACATGGATGTAGGAGTTTAGGGTTCGCAGCTGGAGGAGATGAAGGAACATTTAAAAGAATGGACAGAGAAACAAAGAGGCCTGACAATAACAAGGCCAGGAAGAGTGAGGGGGGGAAAAACACACACATAAACAGGGTTATGTCTATGAAGATTTTCAGTCATCCAGGTGAGGTTATCTGGAAGCTGAGTCACAGCAACTGGATTTCTTTTCTTCTTTGATCTCACAAAAACATAGACAGGAGCCACTGTTTATTTTGACATAATGACTTTGTCTGAGAGGCAAAAGTGGCAGAAGACAGGGACTACATCTCTTCTATTGGCTTGAATCAGACAGCCATTTTACAACCATGAAGTTCCTACACAGTTTTTTTTAAGTAGCTACATAAATTGAAGAAGAATCACAGACACAAGACAGAGTCATCATGGATAACGAACACCATTTCTGACAATGATCAATTCCATTCTACTTCTTAGCAGGTGTCCTGCACTCTAAACTCCTTTAAAAAACGGCCAAGTGTTTCTCACCTGTTCATTTGCATTTATAAAGCAACTGTACAAAAGCTTCAGGGCAAATCCACAGCACATACTGAGAGCCACTTCTATGCTCATCTCCTGCTGCCCAGAATTTGATTTCCAGGCTTGGCACAGAGGATGCTGCTGTTGTTAATTATTCTCTGTTGGGAACTTTCCAGGTTGGCTTCCCCCCACCATGCAGGGAACGATGAGGGGAAGCTAGGCAATTGACACCAACTACATGGGAGAGAGGCAAGAATTCTTCCCTATGGAGGGAGTCAAAGAATATAGCAAAGTAGGTCAGCTTTCAGAAATGCAAGCAATGTGCACTGCTCTGGTTGCAAGAGAAAACAGGGATAATAAATACAAAAAAGCTCCTCACACTTTTCAAAAAACAGATTGAAAAACAAAGGGTGTTAGGAATTAATTTAGGGATCTGTTTTAGAAAGCACGGTATGCAGTGACAAATTGGAGGGTGGAATGGGGGAGCCAGGGAGGAAACATCTACTTTCTCGACAATAACACTCAAGCAATTACATCCTCTTTTAGACGCCCTCCAAGCCACCTGCTCAAGTGTTCATTTTCCTAAGTATACAGAAGGAGCTAAGGGCTTGCACTCCAGCATTGCCTCTCCCTGAACTCCAAACCTCCCGCTGTTAACAAGCAGTGTCTGTCTGCAAAGGAGGTGTGATCTCATTCAAAAAGCTGATGTAGGGCTTGAGTGGGCTGCAATGCCTGGAGAGGAGATGTTTCAGGGAGGAAGAAGATGCAGGTATTCTAGGAAATGGTGGAGCCTTAGGGTTCTCCTGAGGACACAGCTGAACTCTGCCTGATATCATGGAAGCAGGAACAATGATTTCTATGATTCAGTGGTGTTATTATTATTGTTTAGTAGATCTGCATAATATTATCACAAGCGCATGAAGAAAAAGGTTTTTAACTCTAACCTTTAATTTGTACTTCATTTAAATACTGTACATCAGCAACCCCCCTTCAAACCTATGTGCCTGATTGCCTGAAAGTGAGGGATGGAGGAGACATGGCATGAAGGGGGGACGTTGGGGTATGTGGCACACATACACAACTGTGGTCCTCTACCCATGTTGTATCTTCATGATTTCAAAGCAAATGGCTGAACATGGCTTACACGGTATCAACATTAGCAAGTTTAAAGGCCCTCGTTTTCAAGCTGACAATTTACCAGCATTACAAAACTGTGAAAGTAGGTTGGAGCCACACACCTGCGCTGCTTTCATCCAGTCGTTCTGCGTTTACTGAAAGATCGGTTGAGTCCCTTGCATCATTGCCTAGTTTCTTAAAAAGAGAGAAGGGGCAGGGGAGAGCAAGGAAGAAACCTTTAGGCTACATAACCTTCAAAGTGTTTTTCTCCTTCAGTATACAAATCAGAAACTTCATTTAGCTAGCTTTATAGATCTTGGTTTCCCATGGCTCAGCTCTGTATCAGCCTACTGCAACGCCAAGTGTGATCCATGCAGCTTTCCTTCAAGAGTGATCACAAGGGCTTACTGGTCAGATAATAGGGTTCATGGCTGGAAAGAAGTTAATTCCAGTGGTAGAATTCTGTTCCTAGAAAAATAAGCACCTCGTCATTAATGTGTTGTCTTTCTGATAGAAGCTGAAATCTGACATCCTCTCTTGTGCTTTAAAGAGTATTAATAAGGTTTTAGACTTTTACCTGACTTTTTGTAAAAAAAAATAATGAACTGGCTACATATAATAAGAACAATTTTAGAACACAGTAGAGCTGGAAGGGATAGATCAGTCGTTTAGATGTCTGGCTGCAAAGCCAGAGGCTGGGAGGTCAATTGCTCACTGTGCCTCCTGTGAGCAGAGCCAGGTTGTGTGGCCTTGAGTAAGCTGAACAGTCTCAGGATGGGCCTCCAGGGGAAGAGAATGGCAAACCACTTCTGAGTATTCTCTACTTGGAAATCCCTGGAATGGGTCACGGTAAATCCCGAAAAGAGCAAGAACTGACCTGATAGCACATGATTATTTATTTATACCTAGTTTGCAAAATTTCTTAACCTAAGTATTAAGCAGCCTTGTGGCACAGTGGTTAAACTGCAGTACTTCAGCCAAAACTCTACTCAAGATCCAAGTTCAATCCCAAGTAGGTGGCTTGAGGTTCACTCAACCTTCCATCCTTCTGAAGTCAATAAACTGAGTATCCAGTTTGCTGGGGTGGGGGAGTAGTCTGTCTAATTAATTTGGAAAATGCCCAGATAGTTCTTTAAGCAATATGGGGCAGTATATAAGTAGTATTTTGCTTTTTTAAAAAGCTCTTTGCCATTATAAAAGTGACATAGTACCGAGTTAATTATAAATCTTGGAACAGTTGAAATCCCACTAAGAGGTTACCGTCATACTGAATTAAAGGGCAATATGACAATCAGAATACCTCCGCAAAGGTGTGTGAATCCTTCAGTCATGTTTGATACCACTATTAACTGTGTCTTCTTCCTCAATGTGGCATTAACAGCTTTTACAGTCTCTACCTCACCAGTGCAAATGAAATCTGCTACTGTCACAAAAGGTATAATGTAGCATTTGATATTGCCAAGGAGGAACAACTCTATCTTGTACAAGGCACAATCTTAGTTTATTTGCATGCTTATACCTTGGAACAGTCTAACTTTCCCTATAGTACTATGCTACTTGCTACTATGTGCTATCATGTTTCCTCTGATTCGTGGTGACCTTAATAGGTACATGAAGTTACTGGGAAAATTATAAAGTTTGGTATGGTAGACATACACTGATAAAAATGTAATTTTTATCTCCTTAGCATCTGATTTAAAGTAATTCTTTTTGGCAAATGCAGGGAATGTCATCATATGAAAATTAACAGCCTGTTTCCTCCTGCTTTAGAGTTGCCAATTTTAAATCCTCTGATGTATCAGTTAATCCATGCTGTGTGGCCTTATTTGCACTACATTTATTTCTGGATTTAATATTTACCTGTTCCAACACTAGATGGAGCAAGGCGGCTACTAAAAATATTTGCTCAAAGAGAGGAGCAATCCTCATTAAATTATCTGCTGCACTCCTGCCAATTCACACATCAATTTCAAAGCAAATGCTAATGCATACAACACCCACAAGCACACACACCCTCAGCCTTTGCCATCTTTCATCTAATATGCACCTGCTCATCTAGAGTAACTGCAGTTTGACTGTACTAGGCTGCACATCAAGTTGTAAATTCCGTATGGTTTTGTTTCTGTATCATCTAAAATAGAATTTAAACCGCCATCTGTATTCCAAAGGTTAGGCAATGTGCTAGTTTATTATAATAGATATAAATAAACAGAAACTGCAAATACTAAAGAAGATTTTGAAGACAACCACATTGGATTAATACCAGATGCCTTAAAATAACCACCTAAGTGAACCACACTACAGAACATTATGGCTGAAATCCTGTCATACAGTTGTGCAAATGGCACAACTTTTGGACACAAATCAGTTAAATCTCTGTAGACATTATCTGAGTTGTATGTATCTGTGTGCAAGATACAATGCCTATGAAATTTTCTTAATTTATGGCAATTTACATGTAAAAGTTGTATTATTTGTACAATTGTGCAATAGGATTTCAGCTAATTTTATGTATTAATGACAAAAATCCTGTTGCTTAGCATAGTAAGTCACAACTAGAGTAGGCCTGTTAAATCAAGGGCAGTTGGGTTCCATTGCAAATCTGCAATTTCCATATATTCATATAGATTTCCTTCAACTCTTGACTAATTTTAGTACAGTAAGCTGCAGTTAGAGTATGCTCATTTGAATCAATAGAACTTATGGATATGATGACACACTGATTCAGTGGGCCTACTCTAGTGCTATTTACTATGTCAAGCATCAGGATTTTGGCCGATAGATGTCATTATAGGAAATACCTGCCTATAGAAAACCACTTATCTTCAAAGAATATTAAAATCAAAATACCACTTACCTTCTGTGCTGATGCAGCCCTCCGCTCTTGTTTGGCTTTCATTTCGGCTAAAAGGCCACTGCCCATCACTTGTACTCCGTACCTGCGCCCTCCTTGAGGGCTGCCTTTGCTATCACTCTTCTCTGGTTTTGAAGCATCTTCTGACATAGCTTCTTCCACTGAGTCCGGGGTTTTTAACTCCTCTGTGCTGCCATTCTGGTCAGCTGATTTAACATCTTTCTTTGTAGCCTCCACTGTGGTGCCTCTAGCAGCACCTTTGGGGGGTGAGGGCTCTTCTGATACTAATACAGTTTGAGGACGTTCAGATTTCGACCTGGATTTGATTAAATTGAGGAAACCACTTTTTCGTGAATCTCTTTTTTTCTTTTCATCACCAACTTCTCCAGAGTCACCAGCATCCAAACCTTTGGCTGAAGACCTCCTAACAGACAAAACAAACAAACAAAAAGCGGAGGTAGACAAAAACACACGAAAACATGATGGCCTCATTTGGCTTTTACATACATTGACTAGTCTCTTAATATTATATGATTAACTATATTTTAATCTGTTAATATATGTATGCATTTAATTTATGCATTTCACATCAGTTCAACCCATCATTTTGTAAGCCACTGTGGGTTCCTGAATCGGAGGGATACAAATTAAATTAAGTTCAGCGTGTTAGACAAGCTTTGGACTCTCCCATTCCTCTCTCTTTTGCCAACTTAGCCAGGATGAGATGAAGAACTGTTTTGACCTTGCATTTAGCATTATGTCTTAGCCCAAACAAACTGCAGCTAGTCCTATGGTTTACTGAAACTAGTCAATTACAGAGAATGCTTTATAAAGCTGCCATCTTTCAATAAGCTACAGTTGATATTATCCATGGCTTAGGATTTGCACATAACCTTATAATGAAGTCACTCTTCAGGTTTTCTCCTTACAGTCATGCCAAAAGAAGATGGGAAGAACATTCGCCCTCACAGGCTCAGACATGTACACATCCAAATGAGACCTATAAGTATTTTTGTTTAAAGTTTTAGATTTAGGATTCAAAGTTGCCTGGCCTGAAAAGATGAAGCTTCATCTAGATCCAGCAGTTTCCATCTCAGTAAGTTTAAATGTCCTCCATCTATGCAGATATATCAAAAGTAAACAATTTATCTCCACTCTCATAACACATACATTCAGGCCAGTCCTAACAGCTAGTTCAAACCTTCTTGTGGTTATTAGATCAATAGGAATGAATTTAATTTAAGTTAATGCTAAACAGAGTCAACAGAATGCAAAAACTCCTGTGGGAGGGGGAAGAGATTTTCAGATCGATCACAATGAATTTCAGTAAGGTTATTGCTGCACGAAATCAATTGAATGTGCAACCAACTTGAAAAAAATATGTTCCAGGTAGGTGTGTTGTTCACAAGCATGAGAAAAATCCATCAAATCTCATTAACTATGGATGAGTTTATTTGCGGAAACTCGGCTCCTCTCCTGCAGGTTATCTTGGGACTAAACACTCCTTGGACTTGTTCTGAAGTCTTCTCCTCATATGGGCTGCACAACTATGTCATATAGTCTGATACTGTCCAGTCCAGCGGCCTTCTTCAACCTGACACCCTCTATATATGATTGGAGTATTACTTATGTCATCCCCACCCGGGGGGTGGGGGGTGGGTTGGTCTAGTATAAGTGGCAATAGTCTATGCCCTTCAGATGAGAATGAATGAAAAAATGTGATACAGTTATCTCCCGCCTATTGCGGGGGGTAGGGACCTGACTTGACCCACGATAATTGAAAATCCGTGATTTGCGGATGCAGGTAGAGTCAGGCCTGGGGGGGGGGGCTAGCTGGGGGCTTTTGAACTTACCCCCAGCCTGGCCTTATCCCGAACAGCCTGTGAAAGCCTTCCTGGGCCTTCTGGAGGCCCCAAAAGGGCATCCCTGCAAACTGGAAGTGACTTCCGGTAAACCAGAAATCATTTCTGAGGCCTCCAACAGGCCTAGAAAGGCTATCGGAGGCAATCCAGAAGTCACTTCCGGTTCACAGGGAGGCCATTTTGGGGGGCCCAGAAGGCCCAGAAGGCCCTTCCAGGCCTGTTCGGGGCAGCTCCAGTCCTGGGGTAAGTATGGGAGGCTTGAAACAAGACTCCCCCCTTACCCTAGGGGGCCTTTTTTCATATACTGCAGTCCCACGATATAGCGGGATCGCAGTATATGAACCACAAAAGGGTGGGGGACCAGTGTATGATAACTAAGATAACGAACTTTCTAGAATTTCACGTAACAGGAATTTTTCACTAGGATACATCCCTTTAGCCTACAATCTCTGTGGAAAAAACACTTATGGATACCCTGGCTGTGACTTCCAGGAATATTGAAAATATTACACTGAATAACTACAGCACGAGAAAAAGAAATCCATGCCTTCAGTTCAGCAATGGATTATGAAGCCCTGCTCATTTTCTTTGAATTGCCTTTATTTTGAAGTGATAACAGTTAAGGATAAATTTACGCAAGTGTGGCATGACATCAGAAATCCTTATGCAGCATGAGGGAAGGTCAGCAAGATTAGAACTGCCAAACTTTCTGTAAGACAGTCTGCCCCGCCCCACCCTCACCCTGATTCCTACATCTCTATTTTGTTATTGGCACTATTTTCTTTTGGCTGAAACCCTGTTGCTGAAACTAAAGCACTAAAGGCTGATTATGTCATCAGCTGCCATAATGTATTCAGAAATGAAACATTCCCAGTTCCTCCTTCAAGTTCTTAAGGTTCCCATGAGTCCTCCTTCATCATCCAAAAGCTGTTGCAAATCCATGAGATGAGAATTGGAAGTCTTAACATACTAAAAAATCACCAAAAGCTGGGATGATTTTCCCATCATCAGCCTTAAAATGCCATAACTTATGCAAGGATTTGGGTTAGTATCTATTATGTGTTGCTGCTGCTGCTGCTGTTAAAAAATAACCTTTAAACCCCCACCCCACTGTATTAGGTAAGTAAATAAATGTTTTAAAAAACAATGGAGCATTAGGATCCTGTGGATAATGGAACGGATTACAGCATGCATTGCCTGGAACAAAAGCTGAAGAGGAAGAACAGGATCCTTAGAGAAACAGTAAACAATGAGAAATAAAAGGCAAGAGTGAAGTGTCTAATGCAGAGATCTCTCAGGAAGTACAAAGACAAAGCAATGCTCCTTTTGGAGAAGTGCAGCCCTTTACATGAGGCACGACCACCACTGCATCAGCAGAATTTGAACATACAGTATTTGTTCCCATAACCAACGATAACCACTGAAGATAAGTATTTAGGCACACAGCATATATAATAAAAACGTACCAGAAAGAATTGTCATTTTCACATATTGAAAAATATCACTCACTAAGAACACACTATAAAAGTGCTACAAAAATGGCACTGGGTTTGGGGCCGAAATATTTTAAACTGCTAATCAGCAAGAAAATCTTGAGTCCCTTTTGTTGACTGGTTAGTTGATCTTGAAAGACATCCAAATAGGTAAGGGTCAGAAACACAAAATTTAGCACAGACACTGCTGCTTCCTTAACTTAGAAGAATGGAGTGGACTTTTCAATTCAAGAAGGGTGGAGACAGGGATTGAAAAGAATAAATGGGGTGTGTGGAAAAGAAGAGAGAAGGTACTGGGGTGAGGATGAGATTCACACACTTTTAAAACACAGTGTAGCAACTTTTCTATAAGGTCCAGTGAGAGAGGAGGGGGGAAAGACCCTGACCAGGGTTGAGTCAGAAAAAGAAAAGGGAGAGAACCCTAGGATGAGGAGATAGAACTAATGGGCTTTGAATCTGGGTGAAGTAATCCACATTTGCCAGTAAATGTTGGAAGCTTATATCAAAATAATCTTATTGCAAATTCAAAATCAAATCAGCTAACAAAACCAAGTTAAAAACTGGGGAATGTTTGGTCCAAGGAATGCTGATTTTGTGTTCTACCACCTTTTAATAAGCTGCCATAAAATCAGCACATTTAAATTACACACACGCAAGCACACTTCAGGGCAGTTTGTCATTGCTCTGTATCTCAGCTGCTGTTTCTCAGCACTACATTCCTCCTGCTCCTGTATGTTTGTGCTCCTCACCCTCATTTGCTTATGCTGCTGTTACATCTAACAGGCAGTGGCGACTGCCTTCAGTCTCATCATGCCATACATAGCATTGCAACATCAACAGGACTGTGCAGATCAGTACAGCCAACAGAACAAGATGGCAGAGAGGGCGAACGAGCCAAGAACAATAAGAGAAAACTAAGGGGGAAATGATGCAGAGAAGGAAAGATTATTTTAAAAATGTGAATAGGTTCACAAGAGTCTTTTAAAAACAGAGAAAATGAGAAGGTACTTTTTGGCATGCATGAAGTATCAGAGGAGACAAAGCAGGAGTTAGAATAAAAGTACCACTGCCTGCAATTTCTGTTCTTTCCATCCCAACGCCTATCAAATGGTCTTACTCCTGGCACTTTACAAATTAATAAGCTAGCAGACAGGCGTCTTAAGACTGGAAAGCTGATCACCTGTTAGATGGTGACACACACACACACACACACGCACACACACGGGTTTGCACTGTGTATGTTGGCCTCATGACTGAGAATGCTCTTTTGCAGATAAAGGACACCCATGAGCACTTTCACCAATGTTTTAAACTCCACAAAATAAGATCACTGCTTGCTATTACTTAGTACTAACTGAGTTGTTATCTTAGTTGAGATGCCCACAAGTGCATTTGCACAATCAAAATTAGTGCACCAGCTGTACCTCTTCCTGGAGAGGTCTGTTCTGGCTACAATGATACATGCTTTAGGTACATCTTGGCTAGCTTACTAATATGTTCTATGTGGGCCTGTCTCTGGTAAGTGTTTGGAAACTTCAGTGGGTCTTGAACACAGCAGCCAGACTGCTACTAGGAGCTGATCACGGGGATCACATAACCTCAGTTACAGCAGCTATACTGGCTGCTGATCTGTATCCAGGCACAACTGAAAGTGCAAGTTCTAACCTATACTGCCAGAAACAACTTGGGTCCAAGTTATCTCAAGGACTGTCTCTCTCTTTATGAGCCTGCCTGGTTGCTAAGATCAGGAGACCTTTCCCCCTGTCCCACCTCCTTCACAGGTGCATTCGGTGAGGCCCCGGGAGAAAGGACATTCTCTAGTACTGCTCCAACTCTGGAACTCCTCCCTATAGGAGACTGGCCCCATCTTGGGTGGCCTTCCACAAACATCTTTCTCTTCAAGCAAGCTTTCCCCTTAATGACTTGCTGCCTGAGTACTGGCTTTAAATGGATTGTTATACTTTACTGCTTTGAATGTATTTTGGTGTTGCATTTGTTTGATCCTTTTTAGTATGTATATACTTCCTTTTTTTATCTTTAAACATTGTCTTCAATGATGTAAGCCATACTGGGTCCTTTTTAAGGAGAAAGGGAGGGTAAAATATTTTATATAAATAAAATAAATAACAAATACTGTACTATAATTATAAATTTCACTGAAGTCAGATAGCATTCTGCCGATATCAATTACAAATATGTGTGTAGAAACTTTAAAATACAAGCAATTATGTTTACTGAAAGCTGTCGTATAGTTCTAACAACAGAAAAGACTGTTAGTGTGGGCCTGTTTATAAAGAAAAAGAAAAATCAAAATATTCTTACGCTTAAGAACTTGAAAATACTTACTTTGAATCCATTTTTGTCACCTTCTTTGTGAAAAATTCATCAACACCTTCATCCACTCTTCCCATCAGACCATTTTGTTCTCCATCTTGTGGTGCTGCAGAACTCACCTGTTAAAAATATATATAGACGTCTTACTTAACCTAGAAGGATCAGTAATGCAAGTTATGGCTGTCAGAGAGCCATGACTGCCGGTTGGCTTGAGGGAACAATATCTTTATCAAAGGTTTAATAGATAGACATCATTACCAAGAAAATGGCAAGGATGCCAGTTAAGCATCTTAAAGTATAAAATTTTGTGAAGCTATTCAAATATGAAGTAGAATTTCTTTCTTCAGCAAAACTTTCACTTACAGCAGCTTGTGTTGGTTGCTGCTTCTTGTTCCTTTTAGGCCTTAGTTTTGTAAAGTGCTCCAGCTTCTTCCCTTCCTCGGAAGGCAGCTCTGAAATGAATCCAGAAGTACGTTTGTCCAACCTCCCACAATGAAATGGCGGATCTTCTATGTGGATAGGAACTTCTTCCAATGCTTTGTCCAAGTCAAACTCCATCTCTGATAGAAATATAGAAAGTTTAATAATGGGGGGGGGGCGTTTTGGGAAGAAAAGCCATGATACGAGCAAGTAAATAAAACTGAACGGTTCTGTCCAGTTAGATGAAACCCAGAGACAATTCAGTTAGTGACCATTCTCCATGCGAGGTGGCTCCTCTAAGGAGGCAGGTTTGAGCTGGTCTAATCAGAGGATCTGAGCCTTGGAGCTGTGCGCTTACTCTTCTTTCCCTGGGAAATATAAGGGACTGGCTTGAACAGGGCTTCCCACTCTAGTTTGTCCCATTTGGACAGATCAGCTGAAGAGGTAGCATTTCTAGAAATTGTCAAGCCAAATAAACAAGGCTTCCCTTTTGCTTTCTTGGGAAAAAATGGAAATGTTGAACAAATCTGAAATATATGCATACTTATTTTTATATCAAACCTAAACGTATTGTACTTATTAACAGATAATGCTTCATTCATAATTTCATTATCATATACACTTATTCATCTTGGTATATCTATGAAAAGATAAAACCATACAAATCTTGGTTTTATGCAAGCAAGATTGCAAAGATAACCTATGCTACAGAAAGAGCTGCAAACTACTGCTCCCCATGGATTGTCAGCTCACGTATCTTAGTTTTTTACCTGAGTGGAGGTAAAATTAAGGAAACCCACAACATTTGCATTATTTAGACAGAAGCAGTTTTGTTTCTATTCTCCAAATTAAGTTACTAAGATAAGCAGTAATCCATGCAAGGCAAGCAGCAATGCAAAAGGAATTAAAATTTCTCATTGTGCACTCCTTGTGAAAATAGCAGCAACGCAGAACTGCATCTTGGATTTGGGTGCTGTTATGGTTCTATGGGAATTTTTGTTCTCTGATTCTGTAGACAGTCCGGCATACATAGCAGACGTGGGTACTTCATGCTTTCTGGATCTTTGTACGAAGCCTATCCATGACACCACAGGTTCTGCTGAGGCCCATCCCCCACCCTTGACTCAGCCAATCCACTTACTGGGCTCTGCACAGCCACCAGAATCCTTCTTCACAGTTGGCACACATATCGGAGGCCTCTTAGGGCGTTTATACACGACCCCTAAGCTCCGCTACAAATGGCTGCAAGCTCCAGAGCTTAAAAATGTTTACCCACCAGCTCCGGAGTTTGCAGACAATTAAGTGCAGCCCCGCCCACTTTAGCGCGACCCAGCACACTTTTCTTGTACCTTCTCTTTGGAGGTGAAAAATCTTTGATGCGGTGCAACGATAGTGAGTGCGGGGCTCTCCTCGCTTCTGTTTGCTGCTTTTGGGCTCCCGACCCTTAAGAGCTACTTTTACAGAGACGAGAGGCAGAACGAGGTGAGCTGCATGCTTTTCTTTCTCTTTTTCTCCCTCCCCTCACGCAGCCAGCAACCAGGAAGTGCAGAGGGGGTGGGGACAGAGGAAGAGCGACGAACCCCTAAGATCTCTGTGTAAAAAGGCCCTTAGAGTATACTTGGCAATTTGAGGGCAAAACATATTTTGCAGGGTGCTTTGGCGGAGACAGAGTGGTCAAAGGGGTATGTGGCTTTCCAAGGACTGCAGGAACTGCTTCCAGTACCTCTGAAGTCCACTTTTGTCTAAAAAACTGAGTTAAAGATAATAGCTTGCAAATGTTTAATGAGAGAGCAGTAGTGTAACAACAAAAACTGCAAACAAAATAAAACCAGACATGAACTTATCTGCCTTGTAGTAACTTTATTTTAATCGACCACATATCTTAAGGAAGCAGTTTAAAATATTAGAGACAGGGAGAAATAACACCGAAGAACCAAACTTACCAAAAGCTCTGGACACTGGCCTCAACATTCTACTGTGGATACTCTTCCTTTTAGACTTAGGAGTCATCTACAGATCAAAAAAGGAAGAAGAACTTAATGGCTTTTGACTACTTGCCACAGGAGCTCCTTAACTCTGAATGAAACTGAAATATATATCTGTCTTTATGCCACAAAGTCAAGACATCTAGGAAAGACAGAGAAAGCTGCGTTTAATTCGGGATCAAAAATCAAGTGACTGCTAATTATTTTCTCTTTTCGGAGATATTTAAAGAGATTGTTGTATTGGAAGAGATCCAAGTTTGATGTTCAGACTACAAAGTGAGTTTGCAACATGATTTTTTTTCCTAACGTGGTTGAAAGCTGAACATTAAGTAGGTCACTTAACTCTATTAATATCTGAAAAAGTGCCTGAACTTTGCAACACTATATCAATAGAAGTAAGCAACAGAAGTATTGAACAACAGAAGCAAGGCTATCTTTGAGTGATACTTTTTGATGCTTGTATGTTGCAGATAAAGAGTTCAAATAAATATCCTACTATAAACTGTGCACAATGGCTTTCAACTGGTGTTAATGATACCCTTGAATGTGAAAACTTTGTCCACTAGTTTAGATGCCTCTTCCACCAGACGAGTGCAAATTAAAATGCTACAGCAAATAAAGTAGATCTACAGTAGTGTTACATATTTTGAATAAATCCAAAGATTAATCCTGCCCTAGTTTTTTACATTGCTGCTAGATGGACTACCTATTTTGATAGACTACCTATTATGTGACCTTTATATGAATCTACCATACATGATCACATAGATGTTGTGTTTATATATTTTGTGATTGCATTGACACAATGTTTTCAATTGTTAGCTTCCCTCACTCATAACTTTTCATGGAATTTTTCACTCTTTTTAATTGCTTTGTCCTCTTGTAGCTTTAATGTAATGTTGTCTTTTAATGCTATAAAATGTCTCTCAATTCCCTGCTCTCAATTACTTAAACATGTCTCAAGTGTATTGGACTGTATATTGCCCCTCATTACTGTAAGCTGCCTTGGGTCCTTTTCCAAGGAGAAAGGCGGGGTAAAAACACTCTAAAAAAATAAAATAAATAATAGATCGCCATTACTTCCAGGACTGCTGACAGTGATTTTGGACTATTAAAGGCTTCCCCACTCCCTGTCCTGGAGACTCCAAAAGGGCAAAAGGAGGAACCTCAGAAAATGAAACAGAGACAATTTCAGTTAATTTAAAATAAATATTATCAGTGCTGGACGATGACCTGAATGCAAACCTGATGGGCCAGTTAGCTGGCTCACAGTTGCCTTGACTTCCACCCTACGTTGTAAATCACCCAAAGAGTGCTTTAAGTGTTATGATGTCGTACATAAGCAGCACATTTTGCTTTTCCTTAAATGGGGGTATTTTGAATATACCAAATTGGCCATCTAATCAGATAACGTATTTGCTCAACTTTATTTAATATAACCTGTATCACTCCTTTCAATTCAAGAACTCACAGTGGTTTGCAAAATGGTGGGTGGATGTGAAATGTCAAATACATAGAGTAAAAGAAATTCAATCATATAATAATATCAACAAACCATTAAATATAAAACCATTGATGAGTCTCTTGCAAAAAGGCAATATCTATTTTGTGCCTTTTGATCATCGCAAAACAATATTCTGGAAGCGTTGTGCATACAAAAGTAAAAACACCATCAGTAAGGAAGAAGACCCCTGCACATAAAAATAAGTTCAAGGAATAAAAGACAAGTACAAAGATTCCACAGCTAATAACTGTCCTGATGTTGCCACTATGTTTTCAATTGTAGCTTCAAAAGCTCACTCATAACTTTTCATGGAATTTTTCAACTCTTTTTAATTGCTTTGTCCTCTGTAGCTTAATGTAATGTTGTCTTTTAATGCTATAAAATGTCTTAATGTAATGCTGTCTTTTAATGCTATAAAATGTCTCTCTCCCTGCTCTCTCAATTACTTAAACATGTCTCAAAAGTATATTGCCCCTCATTACTGTAAGCTGCCTTGGGTCCTTTTCCAAGGAGAAAGGCGGGGTAAAAACACTCTAAAAAAATAAAATAAATAAAGATCGCCATTACTTCCTGCTGACAGTGATTTTGGACTATTAAAGGCTTCCCCACTCCCTGTCCTGGAGACTAGCTATTGAGACAAAGACTGCAATGGGGACTTCCACCCTAATAAATCACCCAAAGAGTGCTTTAAGTGTTATGATGTCATGCATAAGCAGCACATTTTGCTTTTCCTTAAATGGGGGTATTTTTATTTGTCCCTAACTGCTTGTGCTCAACATGTTCCTCACTCTTGCCTTCAAATACATAGAGGAAATTCAATCATTATAATACCAACTCCCCAACAGTGTTGACTGCAAGTAGATCTGATTTTTCGGCAAGACTATGTGGTGCATTTTGTTCAGCAAAATACTTTTGAATTTTTGTGCATATTTTTTCTTCCTTTTTGACTTGCGTAATTGGGTCTTTGGGGGCAGCTGCTGAGCATATCCAGAGTATATCAGTGATGATGTACACAGTGGGGCATGGTGTGAGAGTAAACTCTACTTCTGACTACTTCTCACCACTCTTATAAGGATTACAACTGCAATTTGCAAATTGCACTTTAAATTTTTTTCTCTTAATTTCGTGACCAAGCATTACACTTAGAAATACAGCACTTAATTTCGTGACCAAGCATTTCACTTAGAAATACAGCGCTAAGTGACAGCACTACGACCAAATTAAAACAAAAATCACACAAGGATAAGTCAAATTGAATAGGTTCTCAAAAAGTCATGTATACAGTACCACCTTAACTAAATGTGAGACATACATCGAAGATACCAGTATAACTGAACAAACTGGTCTTCACACTTCTGTGCTTCTGTACAGGCTAACTGCAAAATCTATGGTTAGGTAACTAATTTTTAGGGCCATTCACATATGCAGAAATATCTTTCCATGGTACTGAGGGATTTGGGACTCTTCTTTATGGACCAGCATGGTTTATTATATTCAAAAGACACATTTGTGATAGAGGATTATTTGATAAATGGAAATGGCATGGTACATTCACTAATCTTTAGTTACACGTTTGCTCCAAAATAAATAAATAAATAAATAAATAAATAAATAAATAAAACCTCAGTTTACTGCTGAGCATTATAGTTTCACGTATAAAATAGAATTTTTTTCCCCTTGCTGCCAGGATTGCTGGAGGTTACCCCAAACCCAAAAAATCAGTACACAAGCCAGCGACTCATTTAAATGTTAGCAAAATCCTCGTCCCTTGTTCCATTTCAAAATATCATGCAGACATAGTGATATTGCCACTAATTCATTTGATCTCTCTTACCTCCTCTTGTCCCTACCCCACTTGCTTTTTATAATCTCTCAGCTAACAAAGGCATTTGGAGATCTTACAAGCTTACATACATATTGTCACTTTAAGACTGATCTAATAAAGGCATCAGGCAAATATGTATGATAGAATTTGAAAGTCATGTCAGTATATCCTTCACGGATCCTGTCAACAGTACACAAGAGACCACAACAGTGACTGTTAAACCTCATGCAAACAATGTATTATATCGCAGAGGTTTTCCATGAGGGATCTTCCTCACGACAAAAATACAAGGAACAAGAATTTCATGTGAAATAATTATGTAATTCCTGGTCAAGGCTTGTGATGTGTGACCCTCCAGATGCTGTCGGACTGCAACAGTCACCATCTCTCCCGCAACCCCATTCCCCCATTGGATGTATGAAGGGAACACTGTGGCTCTCTTCAACATTATAGGTGGCTCAGCAGACTAGAGCGCTGAAACGGTCAGCTGCAAAGTCGGCAGCTCGGCGGTTCGAATCTTGGATGCCACGCAGCGGCGTGAGGTCCTGCTGTTAACCCCAGCTCCTGCCAACCTAGCAGTTCGAAAGCATGTACATGCAAATAGATAGAAAGGTACCGTTGTAAAAAAACGGGAAGGTAAACAGTGTTCTGTGCAGCCGTGCTGGCCACGTGGCTACGGACTTGTACAACAGTGGCTCTTTGGCTAGAAAACAGAGATGGGCACTGCCTCTAGAGTCAGACATGACTAGCACGCATGTGCGGGGGGGGACCTTTACCTTATTTTTACAAATACACACAGAAGCCAGTATAGGGTAGAGGACAGAGTGTCAGGCAACATGAGTACAAATTCCCATGTGACAATGAAAACCACCTATGCAGATAGCAACAGTAAAACTATCTCTCAAATGCTTCACTTTCCTCAGAAATCCTTCTAGGGTCACCAAAAGCTAGAATCAACTCGACAGTGCATCAAACACACGCCATTATATACCGGAGCCGCCTCCTCCTCCTCCTGCTTTACAAGCAATGTCCCACCGCCGCCGCGCCACCCCTTTGCCAATGTAGACATCGCCCCCGTCCCGCCGCCGCCGCGCCACCCCTCCGCAATCGCCCCCCGCCGCCGCCGCCACCCCCCCGCAATCGCCCCCGCCGCCGCCGCCCCTGTATTGTGTGCCGCCACCCCCCCCCGCAATTGCCCTCGTGCTTATCTTGCTCTCTTCAATGTGGTATATAAACTTTATCAGAGTCCTATCATTAGCATGTTGCTTTATTTCTCCCTCTATCCCTACCAATGAAATAGAGAAATATGAGCTTAATATCAGGACGTGCTGAATTTTTTTCTAAATACTAAACAGCTTTATTTCTCCCCCTATCCCTACCAATGAAATAGAGAAATAGAGATATTTTTTTCTGATATGAGACTGATATGAGACTATCATTTTAAGTAGCAGTCCTGCTCCTGTGTTTATCATAATATTTGGAGTTCCACCCTAGGGAAATGCTTTTCAGGCAGAAAAATCTGTATTTGGTCTAGTCATTTTGAAGTTTACTCCTATGAAGATATTTAGCAGAGAAAATAAATGTCTGATAATTAGAATCTTTAGGTGTGTGTCAGTATTTTGTCAGGATCTATTCCTAATGTCTCCATGTTGCCTTGGTAACCAGTTCCCAAACCAAACAGTACCACTCAGAAAAGCTACATGATTCTAACCACTTGTCAAGAATCTAAGTCACACCTACATGACCACAATTAGAAAGTACTGTACCTCCCTTGAGCCATCAATGGTCACAATTATCACTACAGGATGAACTTCTGACCCACACAAGATCTTCCTCAATTTTCTGCCATGCAACATACTATGACTAATTTATTTTATGCATCTTTCTACTGCTACACATGTGAAGACACAAACATACTCTTTCTATATTGTTCTTGAGTTCCTGCTGGAAATCACAGATACTATAGTGAACAGCATGGTTTGAGTCTCCTTCCCACCCTTGCTCTTTGAACACTTTCCCCTCACTCTCTCGCTCTCCCACCCCCTTTCCACACATGGGCAAATGTGGCATCATATGCTCCACTCCTCTCTCCCCGCCATGCTTCCCCAACACCACCGTGCTCCCCCCCCCCCATTTTCAATCTGGCCTCAGAGGGAGGGAAGGAGTTCAATGCCACTTTAGTGTAGCGCTGGGGGTGTCTCTCTGCATTTGCCAGCGCGCCAGATTTAGGACCCTGGCAGGCCAAATCTGACCCCCCAGGCCATAGTTTGAGGACCCCTGCCAAAAGAGAACAAATACAATGCTCTCCCTGTTTTCTGTTGCCACATAAAGGTGCTGATTGCATTTTTAGTCAGATCAGATTCAGTCTTTTTTTCTTTTCTCTTTCTCTACAGCAAGGTACAAATATAGCATGTTTGATTGGCATTTGCCAAGTAGAGACAATCCAGTGCAATAGGAAGTACAGTTTATCATCTTATATGCAGGTGACAGGAAAAAATCACACCTTCTCCTATTTAAAGCATTCATTTCAATATATCTACATTACTATTAATGCACAACTAAATTAAAATATTTTCTTAGACATGAACTACTGTTATGAGAGCATTCTGCTTGGTTTTTCATTCATGCATTCTGATGGATGTTTAAATTCACCACACGTTCTACTAGCTACAACTTTTTGTAAAAGCCAAATTCTGCTTCCAGATTGTTGCCTGTTTCTTTCAGTAACTGTAGGCTGATGCTACTATATTCTCTCAAGAGATTAGTAAGACAAATGGAGCACAAAAAAAGCAAAGTAGGGCAGAACAGCAAAGCTTAAAAAAATACTTACACTTGTACAGCAGAGAGTCTCCATGCAGCCAAAAGAGAAATATAAAAGAATATGAATGGGCAGAAGATAAAGCAGGGAGCAGTTTGACGAGAGGGCAGGAGGAGCAAGCAGCACTGAAAATTTGGCAAATAAAAAAAATACTGAAGCAAAAGTACTGAAGCAGAGATATGTAAAAAGGAAGCATAACCCTCTCATATTATGGAAAAATACCAACAGATTTACAGCAGATGCACATATATATGAAACAGGAAAAAAACCCTCTAATTTCATTTTGGTCCCATGGGGCTATAATATTCTGTAAGACACAGAAGCCTAAAGATGATTCAACATGTCAAGGGAGTAGGAAGATTTCTCTCGTCGTATCGATAGCTAATTTAAAAATTCTTTTGGAATCCTGATTTTCAACTGGGGTAGAATATGTTTCTGTCCAATTAGACTAATTGGACAGGCTATAAAGCTTGCGTAGCTTGCGTACTGAACACACTTTTGTATTGCAGCGAGTCTTGGACCATCCATGCTCAACAGGAAAGAAAGCTTAATACCTTCCATATGCGCTGCCTTAGGCGAATATTCAACATTACCTGGCACGACAAAGTTCCAAATAGCATAGTCCTGAATCGAGCTGGAATCCCTAGCATGTACACCATATTGAAACAGCGACGCCTACGCTGGCTTGGACACGTTGTAAGAATGGATGACGGTCGGATCAAAGCGCCCCAGAGGGAGACCACAGCTGCGGTATAAGGATATCTGTAAGAGGGACCCGAAGGCCTTGGGAATGGACCTCAACACATGGGAAACCCTGACCTCCGATCGCACTGTCTGGAGGCAAGAGATACAGCATGGTCTACATAAATTTGAAGAGGCATTTGTCCAACAGGCAGAGGAAAAGAGGCAGGCACAGAAAGAACGAAACTCGAGGACCAGGCAGGAAACAGAATACATCTGCCCCCAGTGCGGTAGAGACTGCCATTCCCGAATTGGTCTATTTCGTCACACTAGGTGCTGTTTTTAGGATCTCTACTCCAGGCATGATACCATAGTCTTTTGAGACTGAAGGATGCCAATGAGACTAACAAAGGTGGATGGGTTCTTCAAGGTGAAGTTTAATATTATTTGTATAGCACGGTAGTTCTGTTCTCTTTCACATGTTTTGATGTCTCATGTCCAGGTTCCAACATCCATGATAAATAAATGCTCAGTAGAGAAGATGAATCTGTTCAAATCTCAAGTACCACTAACATAAAATAAGGAGGCTAACCTATGCATCTTAGTTGGGAAGAGTCCAGGGAGGGGCATTCCCAGGAAAGTCCACCGCATTGTTTCTACAGTTGGGGAGAGGGAGCAATGTACAAGCTTAGACCCAGCGGCTCCCACCTTTCCTGTTTCGCCGCCGCCACTGCCGGGCACCTCAATGGCAGGAAAAGTGGAGAGAAGCCGCAGGGCCTCCCCGAATACCTCCTGTTCCCCAACTTTTATTGACCCAGGTATAAGCTGAGGCCCCCTTTTTCAACCCATATGTGAGTATATATGGTATCTTACATAACTTTTGAGTAGGACATGGGTAGTTGCATTTTAACAAAATCCCATTTTACACTGAGTTTGTACACTGGAAAATTCATTTTTAAGATACCATCTAAGAAAGAAGCCGATTTATAGGTTGTTTCTAAATTGCTTCTATCCTTTTCCCCAGGCAGTTAAAGATACTTTAACCTGAGCATTGTTTGGTGAAATACGACAGACATAAAACAGCTTCTGGCTCACTGTATATAGTTCTTTCTCCTTCATCTAAGATAAAGCAAAGTTCGTTGCCACCAGATGAATCAAATATATAAAAAAACTTCTGTCCATTCAGACTTCTATCCATTCAGTTGTATCTGACTCTCGGTCACATAGTGGATAATTGGCTTTCTATCTCTTACAGCTCCTTTGAGCTCTGTCCAAGTCATTCTAGTGTCCCTTCTGATGGCATCAAGCCAGCAAGTCCTTTGGCAGCACCTTCTTCTTTTCGTCTCACGTAACATGACCAAAGTATGACAGTTTTTTGTTTAGTGATCTTGGCTTCCCAAAATATGTTTGGCTTGACTTTAACTAGTACTTCCTTGTTGGTAATCCTCACTTTCCATGGATACATAATAGTTGTCTCAGCACCACAATCTGAATGCATTTATCTTTTTCCAAGTTTCAAAAGCATACGAAGCTACTGGTAATATGATCAGATTAACTAGTCTGAATTTGATTGGGAGATTATTCTATTCTGATTACTGCTGTTCTTCCAAGAGCTATAAATCTTTTATTCTCTGGCTTTTAATCATCATTTTGATTCAATTTAGAGCTTAGGAGGTTCTTCATTGCATCAGTTATCTTGTTGTTGATCTTAACACTGACTTGCATGTTCTCTGATGTTGTCATTACTTTTGTTTACTTGGTGTTAGGGTGCAATCCAAGTTTTTCACTTTCATCTCTGACTATTGGGATTAGCCATTCTAGATCTTTCTTATTTTCTGCCAGCAGTGTTGCATCATCTGCATACTTAAGGTTGTTGATGTTCCTGCTGCCAATGTTTGAAACAGTAGATTCTTCTAGATGTGCCTTTCTCAAAACCAGTTCTATATACATGTTAAATAATGAAGGTGACAATAAAAACCCTGACAAGTGCCTTTTCCAATTTTGACCTCTTCTATTTCTCTCTTGTGAACTTTTTTGGGTCAAGACTGCTCTGCACCATTAAAGAGGAGAGCAGCCATCCCTTCTCATTATCTTGGAAAAGTTACTCATTACTGCACTTGGATTGTGTCTCAGCTCTGTTTAAGAGTTAGCTGCAAGCAACTTTTCAAATCAAAAAGACCTTAGTCTTATAAAAATATGAACCAACTTAAACAACAGCATTCATTCATTTGTTCATTCAAAATATTTTTGCCTTTCTCTTTAAAAAGGACCCAAGGTACCATTCCAATTGCTGATGGCAGTAAAGATAATTTTTCAGCCTACGGTATCTTTATAGAGTGAAATTTTATTGTCCCTTCTTCCTGTTTTGAGACTGTCCTGTGGTGCCTGGAAAAATACATCTGTATAGAAAACACACACACACACACACACACAGAGAGAGAGAGAGAGAGAGAGAGAGAGAGAGAGAGAGAGAGAGAGAGAGAGAGAGAGAGAGAGAGAGAGAGAGAGAGAGAGAGACATATACCCCCTTCTCTTCAGACAAGCTATGACTTTAAATTGAAACCAAAGTGAATGTACCATGAAATACTCAAGCAGGACAGAGTTGAGAATGATCTGGTTTTTTTAGGTACACAGCAGGAAATCTGCAGGCAAACTGAATTAGCCCAAGAAATCCAACTGAGACTAAATGATCCATGAAAGCCATTAAGAAGAGTATCAGGTTTACATTTAAAAATAAAATGAATTCATAAAACTTCTGGAGAAGCTATAGGTATCTCTGCTTGATGCAACAATAATAAGAGTCCTGGTTAATGTTAGAAATATTGCAGTATACGAGTGTTCTAAGACATAAAGCACAAATACAGAAACTAAAAAAGACGTGATTGCAGATCAGATTATAAGACCAAAGGGCAGAAAGAGGGACAGGATTATTTATTTATTTATTTAATTATAGAGCTTATATACCGCCCGTCTTCCCGAAGGAACTCCGGGCGGTTTACAACAGTAGGTCAAACAACGACCAATTCAGAACAATAAAATCAACAAAGTGACAACATATTAAAACAGCAGTTTAACCCTGGCAACTAAGATAATAAAACTAACTAATTAATACGATGGTGGGAAAAAAAAGTTAAGTTAAACTAAACAGGGTCACCAAATGCCTCACGGAAGAGCAGCGTTTTCAGAGCCTTCCAAAAGGCTGGCAGGGACTGTGCAAGGCACACTTCTCTGGGTAGATGGTTCCACATAGTGGGGCCAGCCACAGAGAAGGCCCGGTTTCGAGTTGACGTTTTCCGGGCCTCCCTGGGCATGGCAACGCGAAGCGAGTGCGCCCGCAACATCCGCGCTGGACGGGCCAAAGTTGAAAGCTGGGCAATCCGCTCTGCCAGGTAGTCAGGTCCTAGGCCTTGGAGGGTTTTATAAACTAAAACCAGGACCTTGAATCTGATTCGGGACGCAACGGGCAACCAGTGCAGGCAGGCCAGGACTGGGGTGATGTGCTCGTAACAACGTGCACCCACCACCAATCTGGCTGCTGCATTCTGGACCCACTGCAGTCGCCGAAGGAGAGTCAAGGGCAACCTCATGTACAGAGCGTTGCAGTAATCTATCCTCGAGATCACCAACGCTTGCACAACAGTCCTCAGGGAGTTACCATCCAGGTATGGGCGAATCTGGGCGATTTGATGTAGATGGAAGAAAGCGGCCCTGGACACGGCAGCCACCTGGGCCTCCATGGTGAGAGCCGAGTCCAGGACCACGCCCAGATTCCGAACACTATCCGCCAGCTGGAGGGAAACTCCCTCCAGGCTGGGGAGAGGGCCTCCATAACCGGCCGGGGAACCCCCAAAGAACATCACCTCAGTGTTCTCAGGGTTGAGTTTGAGCCTGTTAACCTTGGCCCATGTCATGACCACCTCTAGACACTGGTTGAGGGCCTGGACAGCTTCATCTGCAGAGGTGGAAAAGGAGATATAGAGCTGCGTGTCATCAATGTACTGGTGGCAGCAGACTCCATATCTCCTAATGACCCCTGCCAGCGGCCTCACATAGATGTTAAACAGCATAGGGGAAAGAGACGAGCCCTGCAGAACCCCACAAGGGAGCATCCACGGGGCCGACAGCTTACCCCCATGCTGCACATACTGGGAGCGGCCCTCCAGGAAGGACCGGAGCCAACTGAGAACAGTGCCCCCGATACCCAACTCGGACAGCCGGCCCAGTAAGATACCGTGGTCGATGGTATCGAAGGCCGCTGACAGATCCAGGAGGACCAACAAGGTAGAGCAACCCCTGTCAGCCCCCCGGATAAGGTCGTCTTGCAGAGCGACCAAAGCTGTCAGTTCCCCGACCCGGTCTGAAGCCAGACTGCCATAGATCAAGGAGTTGTTGTTCCCCCAAGAAAGACTGTAGCCGGATCGCGGCCACCCTCTCAACGACCTTGCCCATGAAGGGGATGTTGGCGATCAGACAATAATTTGCCAATACGTCCGGTGCCATGCCTGGTTTTTTAAGAATGGGCTTTACCACGGTCTCCTTCAGGCGTGAGGGAAAAACCCCCTCCCTGAAGGAGGCTATGGCGATGGCAGAAGCCCATTCCGGCATGCTCCCTCCGGCAGTTTTCAAAAGCCAAGAAGGGCAAGGGTCGAAGGGGGTGGATGCGGGCCAGCAATGGGCAATAGCCCTGGAGGCCTCCGAAGAGGAAACAGGCCCAAACTCAACCAATCGAGGAGAGCGAGGGGGTGCAGCGTCGGGAGATGCCGGGGGTAGATTAATGCAACCGGAGGCAAGACCGGTCTGGATGGCGTCTATTTTTGTTCTAAAAAAGGCTGCAAATGTCTCGCTACTGAAATCAGTAGGAGGAGGCCTTGCCAGACTAGGATTGGTGAGGTCCCGAACCACCCGGAAGAGTTCCGCCTGGCGGTTCGAGGCCTCATCAATTCTCAGGGAGTAGTAAGAAGTTTTAGCCTCTCTGATCGCACGAATGTAACACCTAGTCTGGATAATAACTGCAGCCTTCTTCGATGCCATCTGGTCTGTTCTCCAGCTGCTTTCCAGCCTCCTCCGCTCCTACTTCATCGCTCGTAGCTCTGTCATAAACCACGGCGAAGGGCTAGCTCTGCAGCAGAGGAGGCGCCTAGGGGCGATCCAGTCTACGGCACGGGAAGTTGTTTCAAACCATTGATCCACCGCTACCTCAGCTGGATCGTCAGCCAGACCGCCAGGAAACTCCCCGAAGACCTCCCGGAACCGGGCTGGGTACAGGAGTCTCCGGGGACGGGCCCAGACAAGTGGCTGGTGGTCCCCACGGGGTGGGGCCACAACCGACAGGGAAAAGGACAGCAGGTTGTGATCTGACCATGACACAGGTGGGGAAACAATGTCCCCTACCTTCAGATTGGAGTCCCCCAACATGGAGGTAAATACCAGGTCTAGGGTATGCCCTGATCTGTGGGTTGGACATAGAATATGCTGGGTCAGGCTCATGGAGGCCGTGGACCCCATGAATTCCAGAGCTGCACCAGCATGCACATTGAAGTCCCCAACCACCAAAAGGCGGGGGGACTTCAGCAGCGCAGCAGCGATGAACTCCGTGAGCTCCGGAAGGGATTGTGCTGGATTGCGGGGAGCACAGTAACCCAGCACAATGCCAAATCTGTCCCGCTGTCCAACTAACAGATGAAGCCATTCTAACCCCGGACTAACCAATGTTGAGGCCCTGCTGACATAAATAGAGTCCCTGTAGACAATTGCGACACCTCCCCCCCTCTGACCCTCCGACCTGCCCACCCCCTGAACCTGAAACAGGTGGGAACAGCTGGGTGAGCGAAGCCCCCCCCTGCACCCACCCAGGTCTCGGTAATGCAAGCCAGGTTTGCCCTTCCATCCTTGATGGTATCATAGACGATGGGGATCTTGTTATGGACCGACCTGGCATTCATCAGAAGGCAGGACAGGTCGGAGGTGCTGGCAGGATGGCTCTGAGACACGTGGCAGTGAGCTGAGGGGTCAGAACGGGGGACAGGCATGGGTTGTCTGACCCGAGTTCTTCTCATCCGACTCACACGACAGCTCCTAGTGTAACGCCCACGGCCCGTCACAGTCGGAATAGCAGTCCCTGCAAGCATGGTGACCCGAAGAAGGGGAAGAGGGGGGAAAAAGCCCTAACAAAAACTAAGAAATCTAAATAAAATTACCAATAACAACTCAACAACAGTAAATGATCGGTTACAATAACAATTAAAGAAAAAGAACATAATAAAAGGGCATGCGAGCCAGGGCAGATGGACGAAGGAGAAGAATGAGATTCAGAAGGCAGCCCAGGTGGTTCCAATGAGTGACCTTGACGTTAGAGTTCTGCCTTGATAACTCCTCCAGTCATAGATTACAGTGGCGAGCCAACTCCCCAACCACGGTCCCGGAGATAATCGGAGAAAGATCTGATGGAAGGTGGGAGAACGGCAAAGCATGTCCCCCCTTCATTGCAGCTCTCCTTTACTGCCATTCCCAAGCCTCTCCCTATTAGCAGAAAGTGGCAATTGAAATGTCCTAGTCTTGGGGGCCAGAGCAATCTAATCACTTGCTATCTCCACTTCCTAACAATATTTCTGGGTCTGTGTGAAGCTCTGAGGCACTTTGGGAGATAAAAGGCCACACATTAAAAATATTAAAAATAGAATGCAACAAACATGAAACTGGCAGGATAGTTTTACATACACGGGGGGGGGGATTTGTGGACACCTAAACTTAACACAAAGTAATGTTAGAAATTATGCAATATATGCAAATTAATATCAATTAAACCCTAAACCAGAAATGAATATAGAACTACAGGAGTTTAAATATGACTTGAAACCAGGCATGGATTTTGTCATATAAGTCTTGTGGATACATGCAAGTAAGGAAGCTTATTATTATCAGCTAGGGAGGGCACAATTTAATTGCCAAGACATCATTTCATAGCATATTTATACAACTGTTTTACAAAGTTAAAAAGTGCTAGCCAGCTACACACTGCTTATTTACGGAACTCTTGAAATAACTACAGTAATTCCACATTAGTACATTCAATTTATTTAGACCTAGCCTTTCACTAAACCAGTGTTTTTCAACCTTTTTTGGGCAAAGGCACACTTGTTTCATGAAAAAAATCACGAGGCACACCACCATTAGAAAATGTTAAAAAATTTAACTCTGTGCCTATCAGACACACACAAACACACTTCTCACCCCCCCAAAAAAACAACAAATCCATCCTCCAGCCCAGGCCCTCCCAAGGCATCCCTATCAAAATGTCCGCCTGCCTTCACCTTCCCCCTCCCTCCTCCTGGCACTTTTTTTCAGAGGAACTTGCAAACCCAGGAAGGTGGGGCTGGGGGAGGCTCTTCATATATGACCCCCAACCCCCATCTTTTACCCCTTCCAGTATAAGCCTCCCTTCTCCCCCCCCCCCGTCTCCTTCCAGCCAGGCAGCCACAGGGCCCAGAAGGGACCCCCCATCCCCGTCTCCTCCCTAGGTCCTAGGAATTCCCTCCTCAGCCTCCCACGTCCTCCCCTTTATTTACCCCCCCCCCCACACAAAAAATGACCATTGTCAATGGCCGCCCGCTCCCCACCCTTAAACGAGGGGTGCACACGTGCGCTCCTACCTGGCTCGGCAGGGGCGCGTGCCCACCCTCGGGAGGCAAACAGCGAGTGCGCGAGGCGGGGGAGGGAGGGGGGTTCGGTGAGCGAGGAGGGGGAACCAACCCCAAGAACCTTTAAGAGCGGCTTCTGGAGCGCCCTTCGCCGCAATGCACCTGCGCGGGTCTCCCGGCTCTCTCTCACTCTCTCGCTCTCCAGTGTCCTCCTCCTCCTCCTCCTCCTCCTCCTCCTCCTCCTCCTCCTCCTCCTCCTCCTCCCTTATTTCTTCTCCTCCCCCGCCCACGGCCAGCCTTTTCTCGCCGGTGCGCAAAGCACGCCGGGAAAGGTAGTCCGCTCTCCTCCCCAGGACCGCGTCTCAGACCTGCGGGAGGAACTACATCTCCCAAGGAAGCCTTGCGGCAGCCGGCTTCTTTCTGGATGCCCCGCCTTCCTCCGGCTCGCCGGCGCCGCACCGCTGCTTTGGTCGCGAGCGGGATGCGGGGCGGGCATTGCTGGTGTAGGGAGAATTTTTCCCACGGCACACCAGGCAACATCTTGCGGCACACTACTGTGCCACGGAACAGTGGTTGAAAAACACTGCACTAAACAAGTACTTTCAATTATGTAACATGCAGAATTTGTGCTAGATAAGCTTTTTGATTATTTTGACACATTTCTGTTCTGTATCAAAGATGAGGATCCAGTATGCACATGCAGTACATCTTTCCCCCATAGTTTGGGAAGTGATACTGTGTGCATCACTTACAACAAATGAGAAATATTTCAACCAGGCATCCGGACATTAACCAGTTTATTAGAGTGTTAGCTTCAATGCATTTGAGATGTCCCTCTTAGTTTCACAAGCTGACCTAATATTCCCTCACAATACTGCTTACTAGTAGGAGATTCAGGATAGATAAAAATAAGTAGTCTCCATTACACGATCAATGATTGGAAGATAGAGTGATGGTGGCCACCAATTTCAGTTCTAAAGAAAGATTAGCCAAAGCAGGATTAGACAAATAAGGGAGAGTATAGCTATCTATGGCTACTGGTCATGATTACTATGTTTTATCCTCCGCTGTTAGTATGCAAACAAATATTACTTGCTTGGGAACAGAAACAGGAGGATACCGCTGCATTCACACCTACTCCTTAGCTTTCCATAGCCACATGCTTGACCATGGTTGGAATAGAATGCTATACTAGATAGGTCTTTGGTTCAACCCAGCAGGCTTTTTTTCATATATCCTTACGAATAGTCAATTCCTATATAATAAGTTCAACTGATTCAATGGGTCTTCTCTCTCTCTCTCTCTGTATGTGGGCAGATGCTGGTGTATGTACACATGAGCGTATCCATATATGTACGTACATTGTAAGAAACAAATATGGAATGAAGAAAGTGTACATTATATTGGTCTTGAGAAATGTAAGCCGCTTAATGTAAGCCACTGAAGGTCGAATGTACAAAATTCACATCTTATTTGAGTTTTCCATCCAGTAGGGAATATTCAAACAAAGGTTTCTATTAATTCAAAGGCATTGTCATCAAGAATAAAGAACTAGAAAACAAAATTGTTACATTTGAAAGTGCAGTCTGAAGCAATAGCCATATAAATTTCAAACCAGAAATTCCCAAATGTTCTCAATAAAAGCTAATGTATTATGGAAAACACCAATATGAGCAAGTTATTATAAACAGATAACCAAAATATTTAAAGTGAAAAGAAAAGGCACTACCTTTCAATTTATCTGCAGAATTCTTTTTTTGCCATAAGTTATGGATAACATAATGACCAGTTCATGTCTGTTTGCTTACGAATAATGGAAACAGGAGTGAATTGGAGAAGCTGTTGAGTAGTGAGATTCAGGAAACAACTCAAGGTGTCTTACCATGCATGTATCCAGGTCTTCTAAACGTTCAATTTCAGTCAACTCTTCAACTGTGATGAGGGATCGTTTGCTAGGCTTCTCCTCTTCCAGCTCAATGTCTAGGGATTCCTGGTGAGGCAGAGGCTTGCCTCGCCTGGATAAATGATCAGCCTGGAGGAAAAGTTGAAGAAGGGAAAATTCTAGGTGAAAAAGTAATTCTAGTCAAAATTTTGCCAGAACAGACAACACAGTTCAGGTATATATTCAAATCGTCAGAGAACTGGAGAAGGACCTGGTGTATTTAGTCTTCTAGCCCAAAGTGCTGCTTGTCAAAGAAAATTCAGAACTACACCATAAAGTACACGAGCAACGTTTTCTCTAATTTGTAGCCTCTTTCTACAGGGCCCAGCTCTCTCTCTCTCTCGACTTTGCCCTTGTGCATGTATCTCCCCAGCCCCAAGTATAGATTCTGTCTCAACTGGAAACAAAGGGTCTGGAATCAGTCGCTGTGGGTACACGAGGGAAGAGGAGCCCTTTCACTGAAGGAGGGAGAGTTGCACACACATGTGCCTTTAAAATAACCTTGACTACGAGGGTCCAAACATCTGGTAAGCCCATCAACCCTCCTGATTAAAAACCACTGTTTTTATTGATAAGACCTTTGAAATTTCAACCTAAGTTATCTTGAAATTCTAGATCATTAGATCTAGGCCTGCTTCTTTCAGTATAATCAGTAGTTATCGGAAGAATCTTATTATGTTTTCCTACATCCCTCAGTGTTATCTTACCGATAAAACATATACCTTATACCTTCAACTTTTTGTCATGGGTTTGTGTTTTTCATACCTCTGACCAATTTCAGTTTGTCTGTATCCTTAAAATGTGGCATCCAGAACTGGTCACAGTACTCTAGATGAGGCATGACTACTTCACAATACAGTGTAATTACTCTTTGTGGTGATTTAGAAAGTATGGCTTTATTATAACAGTATAAAACTGCATTTGTTTGGGGTTTTTTGGGGGGTGGCATAGCACACTCAGGATTATAATTTTAAAAGTCGTAGCCCTCCAGATGTTGAACATCAACATTTGCAAGTCCCAGCAAGAATGGCTAATAGCCAGGAATCATCACAGGTGAAACCCAACAATCCATTGAAGCTCACTAGTTCCCCTCCTCTTGGAACCTTCTTCTAGACAGAAACATAAAGAATGCCTGGATGAATATTTTTTTGCCTGCCAGCAGAACAGCAACAAAGACAGAACTAGCCTGGCTTTCCTTCGCAGAAAGTCAGAGAGCCTGGAAGAAATTAGAGAATGTCCCTTCTCACATTCCCATTGAATTCCACCAGGGATGGAGAGAAACAAAGAAGAGCTTCTTTTTCTAAAGATGTTAGGATTGATGGAGGCTTAGTACCACAATCAATGCAGATTGTGCAATATAGATATTCTGACTAGTACTGGAGATGGGAAACATCACATTTCAGATAACAACTTCAGTAATCCCACAACCAGCACGGCCACTGGCTGTGGGTTTCTGGGAACAGCAGTTCAAAAAGTAACCTGTTTATTATACAGGTCTCACAAAGTCTACTGTGGCTGTCATTCTTGCAAGCTGCCTCTGAAAGATGGCACATATTTTAAGGTCACAGTGGAAGGGAGTGAAACATAGCAAGTCAATCATGCTCAGCTATCACAGTATTTTGAAATCCTCAGACCTGTCCAGATACCCACCAGCTTATGATGGCAACGTGACAGGGCATCAAGGATCTCATCTACTATTCGGTCCGAGAGCAATGAGGCAACTGTCAGCTTCACTTCACTGTGGGAAAGTTGACATAAGAATACAAAGCATAAGTTCATGCAAGAAAATTCTTGCTTTGCTGTTCAAAATTGGTTGCAGTAAGTAAGAGTTACCTAGATATGCAAATATCTTCAAATAGAGATGCAGGAACATACATGTAGGCATGGAAGACATTTGAAAAGTAATTATTTATCTTAGTCTCTACCACAAAATGAAATGCATTGAATTATTTTTAACCTCGGCAATAAAACTATTAGATGAGACTGAACAACCTTGATCCTTTCACATGGCATCAGCAGCAACCATTCTAGGCAATGCTAAGTGATTACTTATGCAAGTCCAGAAGCATCTGAAGGACTTGCACAATTGCTGACTCCTGAATGACAATAAATGTAATAGCAAACAAATCTGAAAATGTATGCAACCATTTTTATAGCCTTTGCTGCTTTTGTACTATCATTATTAAATGGGTAAAACTACTAAATGTTTTGCAAACTGTTTTTTTTTACAGTGCAAGCAGATTTCATAAACCACTACTGGCACATGACAAAACTCAAGGAGTTGGGGCGTAATATAGCCCCAGTTGTATTGCATGTGTGCCATTTGCTTTCCACATCATTTAAATTGTAGTTGCACCATTTACATCAAAATACTTCCAGACAGCAGGGACTTATGAGTCTTTTAACATTGTACTAAGCTGCTCAGCCATGGCTACAAAAATATATAATTAAGAATTGTGTGCCATCAAGCAGATTCCGACTTATGGGGAAACCCTTTCCAGGATTTTCCAGGTAGACAGTACTCAGAAGAGATTTACCATTCCCTTTCTGGTGGTGCCCTGGGACTGTGTAGCTTCCCCAAGGCTACATGGGTTGCTTCTGCTCTCAGGAAGCTCAATGGGTATCAAGTCTCGGCTCCACAACTGGGAAACAAAAGCACTGAACTTATCAAGACAAAGTCTTACTTAAATAACCTTCACTAAACATTTCTCACTCCTTCTCCACAGAGTATGTTTGCCATCCATATGGTCTCTTACCACTGCGTACATTGGCTAACGGCTGATATGAGAAAGAGAGAGCTGAAAACGATCCATGACAATTTAAAGACACAGGAGATGTGGTAACAAACTGCAGTAAATTAACAAGGTGCTGGGCATGTGTTGGGTTGCATGCCAGGCACACATGTAGCTTTTTGATAACCATCTGCAATTCACTGTTGTGATTACATGATTTTATTTATTCTGAAATAAAACTGACTTACCTGATTTTATTAAGGATATCAACACCAGACTGCTCTAAGAGAACATTTTTTACAAATGTCCGTGGAATGGAAATCTTTTCAGTGCACGCCTCAATCAAGTCTTGCCTTATGTTTGCTTTCTTCATTGCACTTGGACAAAGGTTTTCTGCAGCATCTACCATAGATTCAAGGAGTGTCTGTTGATCCAAAGGTTAGAAAGTGAATTCTTAAAAAGGGCACAACTTCATTTGTGATCACCATATGTAAGAATTTTATGCTTATTACAATTATCTATGGGTGTTCTGTGCTGTCAAGTTGGAACCAACTTATAGCAATCCTAATAGAGCTTTCAAGATGAGATACTTAAGAAATGGTTTTATCAGTTCCACTCCCTCAGTCATTTTCTATAGCTGAGTGGGGAATCACACCCTGTTCTCCAGAATCCTAATGCATGTCTCGATCCACTACTGTAGTCAATGTCATGACTACAATTTAGCACACTACAAAGATTTACCAATATATGCCTGAAAACCAGTGGTATGCTGCAAGTAGAATAGGTTCCACTAATTAGTGGGAATTTAATTAATCAATTCCTCTGTATGTTCCCTTGATTCATTGGATGACCAGTAGAGACGTGAATGCTAATTCAGTTATTTCCATACTAGGGCTTGAATAACACGACATAGTCTTTAACATTATTCCCTATGGCAAATGGTGATGACCCAAAAGTACATTCAGATAATGGATATAGCAAAATTCCACTGCTTTGAGTATGTCGGATAGTTTGCAGAGCATAAAACTTGACTGTAGTAATATGCAAGTTGAACCAGGAGAGAGTAGGTTTGCAAAATTAAGCACCTTCTTGTTTCCTTCTGCCTAGAAATGTTACCAAGCATACATTTTTACAGTGCAGCTGCTATGAGGGTGCCTGGAGGGCATTTAATATAAAAGTGCCTGACCTCTCCAAGACTTAGTTCTGGTGGCCAATGGGTTCGGTAAATTTAAAGCAGCAACTGGCTGCCGGGGAACATTTATACCACAAATTAAAGCAGGAAGCTTGGTTTCAGCATATGTTTCCAGAAGGGAGCTGTGTTTGTAGTTAATTTCAGCGAACCTAGTGTTACAAATTTTTCATAGACTGCACCCCAGTTCTTCAGATATCTATGAAAAAATTGGCTGGAGTCTGCAGATGCTTATGCCAAATAAAACACATTAGTCTTTAGTGTCAGACACCTTGTTGCTGGTTTTACAGTAAATAAGCATCGTTTCCTGCTTCTCACAAAAATCACAGTGACCAACTCTAATGGTAAAAATCAAAACAGGATTGTAGGACTCAGCTGCATGCTTAGATTTTCTATATTATTGGAACTTTTTAGTTGGCTAATGACACTTAAGAATTTGAATATAACTAACGGCAAATCTTCCAATATAAAGGGGAAAGAACTAAATACTCTCTAAGTTGAAGCACTGACATGTTTCTTCATCATTGCTATTTAATTCAGAGTGAATAATTAGTTTTGTGACATTTTATCATTTTTTTCATTACATCCCCACTGACTAAAACATTTTCCTTTTTTTCTCCTATGAGCAGAAGTCTAACCGACAGTGTTGGAGCTGCTAAAATGAGTAACACAGAGAACACCAATAGAAACAGAATACAATGCAGGGGGAAAGCTAACATTTTATGCATTATGATCATGTTTTCATAGTGATAGCCTTGATAGTGAAAATTCTCCAGTGGATTTTAAGCACAGCTCTGCCCATGATGGTATAAATAACATCCCCTCTATTAATTACTAACTAACCTTACAAAATGCAACCTATTTCATGTTGCCCAAAGAAACCAGACAAGTTGGGATATGTCTGAAAATGCACAAGTTATAGCTTGAATCCTTATGGTGAATGCAGTAGCATTCATGCCCATCTGGCAGACAATGGGGTATCTGGTGGGGCTCATACTCCAACTGGTTACTCACTGCCTGCCTGCCTCCACAGCTCTACAAATATACTTGCTCTCCTTGTTGTTGTGGCCCACTCACTTGTCCTCTCCATGTGTGTAAACAGTGACCTGAAGCAACAGCAGCAACCTCCATTTGCCTACCCTCTTTCTACTATACAGTGATGGGGACGAGTCTGACAAGGAAAGTAAATGCAAAAGGAAGTGGTAACAATGACAAAGGTCTCAACACTGGATAGTGATTATCTAAGATTTACAACGATTCTGCATTGTTTCTCTGACACAATTGCTTTATTCAGTTAATACCTTGAGCTGATCATCCACTACCCTGGTGACCTCCCCAGCCATGGAGTCCAGTGTCTCCTGGATTGGATTCGATAAAGAGCCATTTGCTCCTACCCATGAAGCTCCACCAAGATGATACAGATTTGGTAGCAACTATTTTAAAAAAAGATTGCAAAAAGTTAGCAAGGCAGTTAGCGTCAGAACTTACAAACTGCTATCAAAAAGTTAAAAACTAAATAGGTATGCTTGTTACATTTCTTTAAAAAATAGAGTTTTCAAATTAACTTCCTTCACTCTAGTAGAACTGGTCAGCAGCGAGGACACTTACTGTTTTAGAGTTCTTAGCATCCTTCATAAGCCTTTCTGCTGATTTCAGATCCTCTTGAATAGTGTCAACGCCACAGTTTCTTAGTGAGTTCAGATGGTCTTGTACTTTGACACATATCCTGTCAATCATCTGCAAACAAAGTAAGAAGAAAACAGAATATCAGATATTATCAGAAAGGAAGACATAAAATATCAATATAATATGAAAAATGTCAGTTAGTTATATAAAATATACCCACTGTTGAATTATTACTTTGATTGCTCTTAATATTGTTAATCAATGAAGAATACGTGGAATTCCCATTCTTAACAACAACAAAATGATCCAGTAGAAAAAGTTAAAGACCAGACCATGCAAGGCACAGATCATGGATTTGCTTTTGAGACACAGAACTGCACTTTTTATACCCTCAGACAGTCAAAGAATAGATCTAAGTAAATGTGGCTGCATTCTCTAAACTTCAATATTTATATGCTTTATTTCAAGACCTACTCCATATAGACATTGGGCTAATGATTTTGCACCTAAAGTGCTAAATGTCCAGAATGTCCAGTCTTGATGTAAAATGTACAATGAACTACTCTCTGAGCCGAACTATTAATTAAATACAGTGAACCCTCGTATAACAAACGGTTTGTATAACATAAAAATTCCAGATAGGGGAAATTTGCTTAACAGAATCATCTATTGGGTGAATCCGTACAACATAAATATGGTCGTGATTAGGAATTACTGTGTTTTCAATGCATTCCTATGGGAAATTTATATAAAGGAAAATGTGCTTAACTTAATTTCATTTGGAACGCATTAATTCCTTTATACAAGGTGCCACTGTACTGTCAAAAGTGCAAGAACTCTATGAAGTTTCCAATATGATGGAAATGAGTATCTAAAGCTCTGTAGAGAAACTTAACTGTGGGGCTCCATGCATTGAAAGGGCTCTAAACTCTGACCCTGGGGTTCCTTTCAACTCTACAAATCTATAGTTGAGAGTCTGCTTATTACTGTGGTAAGTCACATTAGAGTAGGCCTGTGGTAAGTCACATATGAGTAGGCGAATCAACTCTTCCACAAGTTTCACTGATTAAATTGGGGCTAACTCTAGCAGCGACTTACTACACTAAACCTCAGCTGCACCTAGAGTAGGTCCACTTGAATCAATGCAACCTGTGAAGGAAATGACATGCTGAATCTCCAGTGATTCAATAGGCCCACTCTAGTGCTACACTAGATGTTACACTAAGCATAAAGATTTTAGGCTGTGATTCTATGAACTGGTTGAGAGTAAGTTCAACTACTATTTGTACTATTTGTGCTACTATTTGTATAGTAACAGCACTGCTTAGAAAATGCACATATTGATGGGATCACTGACTTAAGAGAGAAGAGCTTCACTTACGGAATGGGCTTGAACTCAGATTTCAGCTGTTGCAATTAGTATTAGCAATCACACACCAAAACCTATTTCATACATAGCCCAACAAATGACCCAGAATGCTACAATGAGAAATCTGAGCTTTATCTGCCTTTAAAAGAATATCTTTTAAGCTACCATGGGATTCAAGCCTCTGCTTAAACTGACATCTACACTTCTGAACCCAGCCCAATGAAAACTGTTTTACTTGCCTGCTGTGTTGTGCTAGTAACTATGCCTTGCTGCAGTCTGTACGCTTGTTCCTGTAGGTACTTTCGGGTCTCGTGATTACGAAGTAAATAGTTTTCTATCTAAGGAAAGAACTCAGCATTAATTGTGAATCTATGTAGCTGAGTGCACATGCAAACCCACATACAGTATAAATAGCTTAAAAAAACATGCACACAAGAAATGTGACTTCACAGAATTGTCATTGTCACATACCCAAACATCATATATAAAAACTAAGAACAAATCCTGGATTCTTTTTATGTTTGTTGGAAGAGAACAAATAAAAGATATGAAACTGCTGCCAAAAGACACAAGAAAATAACCATGTGGAAGTGGATTGACAATCTCATACGACTGCATTGCCCACACATGACAATGTGGATGTATTTATTTATTAACATAGTTCATTTATATCCCATATCCAAGTTAGCTTATAGAGTAGTTAGTTATCAATGGCTAAGACTAGTAAGTCACAACTAGGGTAAACTAGTAACTAGTAACCTAGTAAGTCACAACTAGGGCTGGCCCGTTGAATCAGTGAGGACTCAGTAAGTCAACTCTTCCAAAAATTCAATTAATTCAACTCTTATTTTAAAGAAAGTTGAAACAAGAGTAGGCTTTTTTGAATCCACAGAACTTGCAGAGTAGTTAACTCACCAATCCCCATTGATTTAATAGGCCTACTCTAGCTGTGACTTACTATGCCAAGCAATATGCATGTGCGTGTGCAATTAAATTTGATTACACAGGCTCAAAATGAGTAAAAGGAAAAGAGGCAGGCCAAACAATGCAAAAATTGCTTAATTGTCACTCATCATTCCATCATTAAACATGGACAAATGCATCCATCCTGGCTGTATTTCTATATAATAAATTGTGACATGGTGCACTATGTCATGTTCATCAGAGGTTGCATTTATCTAATTTTCAGACCTGCCAAGGACCAGATAATTTTTTTTTATCTCTTGGCATGTGAAGACTTATAGGACAAACGGAATCTCATGGAAAATCCTCTAGCTTTTCTGGCCTACAGCTCCCACCAACCCCAGGTAGCCTAGTCAATGATGAGGGCTGATGCTGGCTGCATACCTGCAACATCTGAAGCATGCTACATTACCCACCAGTACTCTGAAGTCTCAGAGGGAACGTCACACTCAATGAAATCCACTAGAGAATTCTACTTAGCCAACTATGAAATGATGCCGCATTTGTTTCAACATGCTAACTACTTCATTTCTTCCCTCCCTCCCTCTTCCAGTCTGTTTTTTGATAATTGCAGACAATACCTTCTGAAGTGCCTCTTCAGTTTTCTCTGGGCTTGTTTTAAGTGCTTGAGAAGCATCATTTACAGGTATGGGCATGAACCTTAAGGTGTAATTTCTTGAAAAACAAAAAGCAACAAGGTTACATGTACTAAAATCGTCATCTATACTTAGATAACCTATCTGTAAACTCCTTGGTTTCGTTCCACACATGTATTTTGTTACACTATTCTATACACAAAGGAACACAAATTAAGGTTTCTGGGTCAACACATCTGAAGCAATCAGATGCAAAGAGCAAGTTAATTAGCAGAATATTACACAGTTGAAATGTAATTCTGATTTCTTTTATTGAATTTGACATCTGTTTCCCAAAATGCACAAACAAAATGTGGTTTTTGTACCAAGTTACAATCTTTTTCAATAGTTACTACTCCAAATTCTGCAAATACCTGAAGAAACAGAACTCGTCTATTTTCTTGAAATAAAATTTGCTCAGCAACAAATCTCACCAAAACACAAACAGCAACTCTTCTTAGTGCTTTGGTACATAAACTGCCTAGATGCCCTGAGCACATCCAATCTCGCCTATCTCGGAAGCTAAGCAGGCTTGGGCCTGGCTAGTACTTGGATGGGTGACCACCAGCGAATACCAGGTACTGTAGGTACTTGGATGGGGAACTGCAAACCACCAGTATTCCTGCCAAGAAAACTCCATGGACATGGGGTCACGAAGAGTCGGTCACGACTGTAACGACACAACAACTCCTGCACCATATACTTGACTTTACAAAAATTGTCAGCAGGCTGCGGGAATGTAACAACAGCAGCTGCGATTGCAAGTTTGCAACTCAATACAAACGTCACTCTGGAAAGCTTGGAAGGAAACACCAATTTGGGGGTCCAATTAGCCATGTAGTTATCTATACTTATTATCCTTGCATGTCTGAAGGAAAACTCCATGGACAGATTTCGGCCGTGGTATGTGAGTTGACTTGGGTAACACTGAGGTCTGCAAGGGGAGTAAGCTGATACTGGAAGTAATAGGCATAAGAACATTTTTAAATCAGGACTAGAGATGGGCATCAACTGCTAGTTAAAACAGGTGTTCAGTAGTTCCCAGCCCTGCCTTCTCCAGCACTATATACTTGACAATTTCCACAAAAATTGTCACTCGGTTCACTTCGAGCTCGAACCGACGAACGAACAATTTTGGTCTGATTTGTCGTGCTCGTTCCTTGCTGCGCGGAATGTAACAACAGCACAGCTGCCATTGCAAGTTTCCAACCCGGTTCAATAGCAGGCGGAAAAACGTCAGGGCACCACAGAGGGGTTGTTTCTGGAGGTCCCCGGCCTTCCCCCTCATCCCCCATCTGGGAAAGCTTCGCCGCAGGCTTGCAGCCAGCAAAAAGCCCAGTCTCGCCGCCGGCCGCCCGCAATTTGGGGTCAGGAAAAAACTTTTAAACTCTCCCCCCACCCATTAGCCGGAAAAATGGTAGCCGTGCCTCAGGGCACCTACCAGAGGGGTTGTTTTGGATCTATACTGCTCTGTGGGACTCGCCGCAGGCTCGCATCCAGTTCGCCACCGGCCGCCGCATAAAGCGCAAGCTGAAAAAATTTCTTTTCCCAGGAAAGAGGCGGAAAAAATGCCTGCTTGACAACGCAGGGACCGGAGGGGGAAGAGGGGTCCCGCCTCCCCCCATCCTGGGATTCGCCATCGCCATGCCATGCGGTGCGGGCGGGGGTGCAAACGCAATATGTTTTTGAAATCGTGGTTGAAATTTTATAAACTTGTTTTTTCTTGAAACAAAATGTCTCTCCTCTCTCCTCTGCTCCATTTATTTTATTTTTTTATTTTTTTTTTACACCCCCCCCCAGCCCCATGCAAATTTTTGGAGCCATCCCACCAGTCGCATGGCCACTTGGCCATGGAGACTTCTGGGATGTGCCAAAAAGCCCCCACCTTTAACCCTAATGAACCCACTGTCTGAGGTCAGAGAGGCACCCAAGGGGCCCACCGTAACCTTAGTCACTAGATACTATTGCACTAAGCCACCTTAAAGCCAGATCTACTTGCTTGCATTGCACTACACGCAGCAAACAATCCCTTCTGTGTGAGACATGGTGGTGCGAGAGCCTTGTGAAGGGCGGCATGACGCTATCACTCTCACTGGTCTCACTGTCTGCACATTCTGTTATGCAATATCCATATGGCTATTGCATAGCATTTTGCAGCAGCAGCAGGTGAAAACCCCCATGTAGAGGGGTCTCTTGGAGCCTGCTTCCCCAGTGGGTAGGATAGGAGGCACCCCAGCCCTGCCCCTTTCCCTTTATCCCACCCCACAGGTGCAGGAGCCCCTACTCAAAACCAGTACTAACGAAAACCCAAAATACGAACCGACTAATTTTTGCAAATTTTCGCGAAAACCGGAAACGAGCCGAAACACCGGCCCGACTAACGACAACTCGAAAAAAATTTTTTTCAAGTCGTGCCCATCTCTAATATCCACTGTGGAGGGACAGTTTGCAGAATATGAATGAGGACAAGAATGGGAACTTAGCTTGTCTAAGGAGGTCCTATGTCCTTGCCTTACGTTCTGTAATTGTTATTCCAACTATTTTGCTCCTGCAACCCTTCATTGCAGGAGCAAAGATGACCTTGCCCTCAGGCTTTTGCAGAACTTGAAAACACACACACTTTTGTTAAATAATAACCTGATGCCATTAACCAAAATGTCAACAACTAAAGGAGTCCTGTCTCCTCCTGTCTACATATTGACATTTAAAATGATGTGATCCTAATCTTTATGACTGCAGCTTTTTGTCTCTTTGCTTATAAGTGTCCTGCCGCCTGACCAGTCATTAGCACTTTCTGAAAACTGGCATCATTAATACACAGCAATTGGATTTCTCCACATTACCTCATCCTGAGGCTGGACTTAGCATTGTCACTCCTGCAGTGCAAATATCAATACACCACTTCTTAATGAACCCAAGTAATTAAAATGAAAAAATGCTTCAGTCAGCAGTTCCTTATAATGGCACACACAGGTGTCAGTAACAAATGCAAAACATCACAGGCCATGATTTTAAAACCCTATATCCTACACTGGGATACATTAAAAACAAAATGGTGATTTTTTTTCCTTGCCAAGAAAAGGAGAATATGGGCATGTAAGGAGAATTTTTCCATAATACTAATATTGCCACACATTTAAAAAAAAACTCTTAAGAACAATAGACCTGCACGTTGCATAATCTGTTAAGAAACAGAAAATTCCATCCCCATCCCCTCACAAATAAGGACCGAAACAGGCCACACAAAAATGTCAACCTATTTCCAAGCTGACAGAAAAGGCTGTCTTCCCAGTTTACAGCTACACTGATCACATCTGTGTCTCTAAAATGATTTGTGGGTTGTTTTTTTAAATATAAAAAGAGATGGAAGAAGAGTTGAGCTTCCATAAGGAGGAGACTGGATGTTGTGTCTAAAATATTATGGCGGTTACATTAGTGCAATATTTCTGCCATACACTTTCACTCTTAATCTCAAGAGAAGAACCCCTTTTTTTACTTATCTTGGCCATAAGAGGAGAAATGAGGATTATAAGCAGGATGTAAGAGGGAACCTTCCCGTAAACATCATTTGTACTGTTAGTCTATAAAGGGATTTCCCTCCTTCTGGTGACTATCGACCTCAGTGCTCTCTGTTGATTTTTCACTAATAAGAACCTCATAAACGGGTACTGTTTAAGCATTAGGAAGCCATTTTAAAAGGCTGACTAATGAGGCTTATTTTATTGCATCCAATTCTTAGGGTACAAGCAAGAACTGACTTGAAAACTAATATCGGTCAATGAAATGTTTAGTAACAGAATCCACCCTACCATCACTTATTTTACAACATGTAAATATTTGGTGCTCATAAACAGCTTACTAGTACTCTGAACATACACTTAGACCAGTTCAGTGTTATTCATACAGGATTTTATTTCATTCTTATTAAAGTGAGCTGCTCCTTTCCTCTAGAAAAGTAACTTTTTGGATTATAAAAACCCAGAGACATAGTACTAACTGGGAGATTCTGGGAATAAAACTATAATGTTACCAAGCTCTCAATATTGCATTTCAGTATAAAAGGATAAGGTTTTCCTCTTAGAAATATGAAACATAGACAACTGTAATTTGTAGTAGCCAGTGGAAATCAAACTCAGCATATCACGAACAAACCTAGAAATTAACCAATACTAATGGCTGCTGGATTTATTTATAAACAACCTGGTTTATAGTAGGAAATATGCTGTGCTTTTCACTTCAAAATTCAAAGAACAGAACACTGAATAAGCTCTTCCCTTCCAACAAAAAAAATTAATAGATTGGTTTACAAAACATTTTGTTTTCCACATTTTAGGGAAACCTTTGGCTACCTTTCAGTAGCCAGAAGCACATTCTTATTGAGCACTGTTAACCAGTAAATACATTTACATGGAAATTACTAAAAATCATTTTTTTTCATGGATTTTTTTTCATCTGCTTTCATATTCAAAACATAAGCTGCCTTTTAAATAAAAACCCAGGAACAAGGGATACCTTTATTACACCACCAAAATAAACAAACAACAAAAATCCCAATATGTTTCTGTGGATCAAATATATTTCCTCAGGCCCAGCAACAATATCTTGTATTGATAATGTAGAAAAATTACAAATGAGAGTCCCAAAAATTCATGGCAAATTGTGCCAGGCTTACTTTTTAAAGGTGAGTTACCTGTGCTTCCCATGCTTTTAAATGATGTTCAATTATATGTAGCAACTGAACCCTTTTAACCCAAGGGATCTCCAAACTTTTTGAACAAGGGGCTGGTTCACTGTCCCTCAGACACTGTTGGGGGCTGGAGAAGCAGCGAGCAGGCAGGGAGTGGGAGGTACAGACGGCAAGAAGCCGGGAAGGAAAAAAAAAACTCACTACCTCGGCTCAAGGCTGGCAAGCCAATGAAGGCCTGGGCCCAGACTCCAGCCTTCGCCACTTCAGGAGCCGCCCGGAGTCCCTCCTGATGACCCCCGGCTCTCGACAAGGGAGGTGGAGCGGACCCCCATGCGGCAGCTCCAAGAGACGTCCTGGAGGCGAGCCCACCCTCTGCCATCCTCAAGAGGCACGTTCCCAGTGGGAGAAGCGGTGGGCTCGGTGGGCAGCTCAGAGGTGCAGGGGACGGCTACAGTGCCTCTCGGCGGGGGCTTGGCAGCTGCCCTGGTGCACTCTGTCCAGGCGGCTGGCAGTGTTACGGTTCCTGCTCCCTCCTCCTCCTCCTCCTCTCTGTACTGCCAAGCTGCTTCCCTTTCATCCCCTCCACGTGACAGAGACTGCGGGGTTATCTCCACCTCCAGCCTGGCCTGCCTCGCTACTCTTGGCATGGAGCGAAGTAAGGAGAGGAGAGGAGAGGAGGCTGGGCTAGGGTGGCCCGCGCACAATCCCTCTGGAGTTCCTCCCAGGCTGCCGCTTGGCGCTCCAAGCGCGGGGTCTGCAATTAGCCACATGGGCCGGATTCAGGACCATGGTTGGCTAGTTTGAGGACCCCTGCTTTAGCCTAAACTACAATTTTTTCCTCTGGTGGAATCAAATACTGTACTGCTACATAGAACAGAAGTGGAAAAGAGATAAAAGTAATTATGCTTCCATTTTGTTTTTGCTTTTTAACCAAATAACAAGATGGCCTTCCTTGGGTCCAAAACTAGATACCTTTTGGCTTGTATAATAAAAATATATATATATATACAAAACTTACTTCTCTAGTGCTACTGCTATATCTTGGAAGCCTTGGGCAGTGATATTATTCTTATCCCATATAACAGTTCTGTGGAAAAAGCCGAAATTACAAAAAGCCACTTATGAAGACTTTGAAAGACACACTCAACAACACATATTCAACTCTTATCAACAACATGACACTTTCAGTATTTGGAACCAGGAAATATGCCAGTAAAACAATACATTGCCTTATAGAATCTTAACATGAGACAGCAAATACACTGCCAGCTATTTCTACAATGCCCACTGACATCATCTGGCTATTTTCTTCAAAAATATTGCTCTCTCATGCTTGATTTAGAAGCATCTTATATTTTCTATTCTGGCCAACTGTTTTAAAATAAAATACATCTCCCACTACCTTATAAAAGGATAACTTGGTAGTTAATAAGACATCCACCCCACAGAAACAGCAATAAAATAAAATAAAATAAAATAAAAAAGGAAAATAATGCATCAACAACAAAGCAGCCTGCAAAACACTGGTAGAAAAAAAGCCTGTAAATTTTCAGATGAAAATAGAGGGTTCAGCTATTGTGTCTGCCTCAGACAGAATTATCTGTTGTCATGACTCAACTACTAGATATCTCCTGGATTATTTCGCTCTTTTTTATATTTCATTTGTTTTTTTTTTGGCTTTTATTAGGTTGTTGTTTTTTATTTGTTCAGAAAATTTCTTACACTTCATTTTTTTAAATTGTTGACTGGAGAATGAGTGCCCTTGACCTGTGATGGTTTGCCTGCACTGCTGGATTGAGGACATCAAAGTGGTAGGACAACTTTGGGACCAATTCAAGGTGCTGACCTTAACCTACAAAGCACAAAATGGCCTGAGTCTCTTCATAATGGATTTTTCTTTTCTTTCTGTGTGCTCTTTGTAGCTCTACTATTACCTTTTAATGTTCTAAGATGCCTCTTTTAATTCCCTGTTCTTAACTTGAATATGTCTTAAATGTTCCGAGATGTATATTGCCCCTCATTATTGTAAGCCACCTTGGGTCCTTTTCCAAAGAGAAAAGTGGGGTAAAAAATATTCAAATTAAAATAAACAAAATAGGAAGGAGTGAATCTCCCCAGTCCATAATGGGATTTGAGATAGAAGGGGTCTGGTGTAAATAATTGTCTGCTGGCCTGCCCTGCTTTTATGGGAATGGTTTTGAAGGTTCTACAGTGTTTACCTTGGTCCTGAGCTAGAAACACAAATGAGGGAAGAATGAAATGAGAAAAAAAGAAAAAGTAGGGCAACTTCAGATTTAGTCGAAGGACTGCAAACAGAAAGAATTAAAAATGAATAAGGAACAGCCTCCCATGAATGCATTCTGAAAAGGTTTTCCCCATTTCTAGTGACCAAGGTTTAGGTAACATACGGAAGAATGTGGTACTTTCATTGCTATGTCTTAAAGCCTATCCCACTGGGTTGTAGTGTTCCTTGAAGCCAAAATATATGATACACAGAAAATGCTTCAAAACTACCAATTTTTTTTGTTTTTACAATAAAAAGCACTGAGATTCAGAATGATGGAAACATGAAGTGGTGTTGCTTAATACTTCCTTCTCACCAAAACTGCCTTCCTAAAGTAGTTGTTTTCATATCTCCATGGGAAAATATAAGACCCATGGTGATAAGAATTTGGGGTAACTGATCTTGAGGAGGATTAAGCTGTTTGACACTACCATGTCTTTCCTCCAGTGTCAGCTTTCAATGTTACTTTTGAATTTAAGAACGAACAGGGTAGGGAGTTTAGACAACATGCTAGAAGCCTATGAATAGTTACACACTGAGAAGAACTGGCATCACAGCAGTCAAGATAACATAATGTTTAAGGTTTGGCAAGGCGTGCAAACAGATTTCAAATACCTGAGTTTAGTGTTTATCTGAAGAGCCTTTGCTAGCATCTTTGCTCCCATGTCTCCCATGCCATTTCCACTAATATCGACTTTTGTGAGAGATGTATTGCTGCCTAGAGCATTAATAATGATAGTAACTTCTGTTTTCAGCTTGGAATCTGCTAAAGATAGTGATTGCAAGGGCTGTGAAGAAAATAAACAGTTGACGGTATTACTATACTACTGTTATCTGATACTGAAGGCTTTCTTTAATCTGGCAGCACATTTTTCAAACTATGCCAATACACTGGAAGGTCCAAGAGACATCTGGATGGCCATAGGTATGGAACCTAAATCTAAACCATTACCATCGTAAACAGCTGTAAACCAATCAGATAATCCATGAGTCTCTAATGGGTCATAAATTGGGTTAATTAGTTGATCCAGAATCAACAGCACTGTCACTCAAACTAAAAAACAATGCAGGACTTTACGTGTTCATTATAATGACTTTTAATCAGTTTTATACCTGAACACATTATCAAAGTAAATTGTAAAAGGGTAAGAAAGAGGACTGCAAATAGTGAAAGGGCAATTCACAACACCTATAGCTTGACATTTCCCATTTAATAATCACAGAAACCTAGACAAGTGTTCTTCTCTTTCCAGGTCAGCCATAAAATGAGAATTTTATTGCTAGACATTCCTCTGTATGAAAAGGGCTCTACAGTCAATGCCAGAATGGAATGCTAGAAGAAAATTTAGCAGATACACCAGGAATTCAATTCTCCATGGATACACCTTCTCAATATTCCTTCCACAGCCACTTCCTAAGACTTATATGATTCTGGTTCTACTACAAGTAGGCTATTCCTATGTAGCTACAGAAGGCGAGCACCAGACACTGAATGGTGTGGAATAGGGTTGCTGCGAAACTACAGGTGAATACCTCTCCTCACTCCAAACATAATGTGGAATGCCTGAATAGAAATTCGCATATAAGAATTCTATAAAAATCAGCAAAACATTTGTGGAATCTTTGCTAATGATTTTTTGGCTTCGTCTTTTAGGGTGTTTTAGTGGTGGCTCAGCGGGCTAGAGTACTGAAAGTGGGCTGCAAAGTCGGCAACTCAGCAGTTCGAATCCTGGGTGCCACGAAGTGGAGTGAGCTCCCCCTGTTAACCCCAGCTCCTGCCAACCTAGCAGTTCGAAAACATGTATTAAATGCAAGTAGATAAATAGCTACCGCCATAAAAAAAGCGGGAAGGTAAAACCAGTGTTTCCTTGCAGCCATGCTGGTCACATGGCCACGGACTTGCACAACACTGGCTCTTCAGCTTGAATATGGAGATGAGCACCGCCCCTAGGGTCGGATACGACTAGCACGCATGTGTGGGGGGGAAACTTTACCTTTTTTAAGGGTAACAACAGACAGATACTCTAAATGTTATGAAAATGGTTTGAATAAAAATTTCCTGTTGTGAAAATAAGATTATGAATAACGTGCATTTTCAGCCTACTCCATTCTTTCATGTTGACAGCACCTAGAAATGTAGCTGAATCAGCAAATAATTTTAAATTAAAACAACACAAAAATGTGGCAACAGTTCTTGAGATGGATTGAAACAGACTCTTCTTTCTGGAACTGCACCATGAAATATTAAAAACTTAATTAACTTAAGCCAGAATTGGCCATTGTAGAAACTAGGAAGGCAGTGCACTGAAACAGTGTCATTGAAAAGTCTATCCTTGTTAAAGAAATACAACTATTTTACAATATTTTAAATGAGAGCTGCATCCTTACATAATTCAATACATAATTTATGAAATTTTAGTTTCTGATTAGAATGCTATTTGGGAATGGTAACAAACATTTACTTGAAGTGCTTTGTGCTTTAAACAGATTTCAACATGAAGCTACAGCAATACAGTTCATACTTCTAAATTCATAAACATCTCAGCAGAACTTGTTTTTAATGCACACAGCAGTGTATAATAGTTAGGAAATGAAATAAAATTTAATCAGAACAGAACACAGGAGTTCACAATCATAACTGAAGGTTATGTTATGATAAAATCAGTCTCCTCTGTCGTGTGTGTGTGTGTGTGTGTGTGTGTGTGTGTGTGTGTGTGTGTGTGTGTGTGTGTGTGTGTGTGTGTGTGTGTGTGTGTGTGTGTTCAGGATTTGCTCTATTTCCTAAAGAGCCTAGCCTTGTTTATTATCTAAGCATGTGAAGCTGCCCATGGGTATACAGTCCCACCTAGAGATGGGCATGAAATGGAAATATAGTGTTTCGTTACTAACAAATTTTAAAGTAGTTTCATAATGAAACAAAACGATTTGTTAATGGCTCCCCTGGGTCCTAGAGGAACCAAAATGTCACGGGAGCTTCTTCAAGCTCTTCCCTGCAAGCACCCCAAATTTGGAGAGGTTTGGGGTTCAGGAGGCTGATTATTAAACTCCAAAGGAGGTCCCCCTAGGAAAAAAATCATTTCTAATTGAGAGCTGCTAATACAGTAGTTCTCAGCTGGTGGGTCCCCAGATGTTCATGGACTGCAACTCTCGGAAGCCTCCACCACTCGATGTGCTGGAAGGGATTTCTGGGGGTTCCAGTCCAGGAACATCTGGGGACCCACAGGTTGAGAACCACTGTGCTAATAGCTTGTCCACTGGGGGAGGGGCTATTATCGGATTAGTTCTGAACTTCCAACTCAATAAGAATTATTTTTTTCCTAGGGGGGACACCCTTTGGAGTTTAATAACTGCGCTCTCTGAAACCCAAACCTCTCCAAATTTCAGGGGATTATAGGGAAGAGTCCAAAGAAGTTCTGTAGCGATTCTGGTGCTGAAACATGACTGCTGCAATTAGGGATTGCAGGCATGTTTCAGCTCACAGCTGGGGAGCTTCTTCAAGCTCTTCTCTGTAAGCCCCTATAATTTGGAGAGGTTTGGGTTTCAGGGGGCTGAGTTATTAAGCTCCAAAGGGGGACCCACAGCTAATTTGCCAGGGTGTGTATGGTACATCCCAGCAATATAGGGGTTAATTGGGGTTAAGCTGTTGGTGTCAAATTGAAATAAATAAATAAATAAATAAATAAATAAATAAATAAATAAATACCCCTTTTGCTTAAATCCAGCTGGGTGATAAACACAGAACAACAATGAACTTGTTCATTTCTTATTATTCAAAAGTGTTGCACCACCTGACATGTGCACTTTGCTAGAGATGATACATAGTACTGATAAAATATAAAAATCACTTGCAACAAATATTAAGAAGTATCCTTTAAATAATTAAGAAAATTTCCTTTTTCTGTCTGTAAACGGCCACAGACATCAAGCTTTTTAATTCACTTTTGGTTGTCTCCACTCTCTCAAAGAGCAGACATAGCATTTCAGCCAATGGGGGTGCGATGGTGAAGCCCTTGGTGTTACTCAATTTTAGCTGGAACCAATATTTTTACAGATATAACCAGATACTGTTAACTCAAGTTTTGTGCATGTTTTGGCAGACGGTAGGGAGGGAAAACACAGAAAAATAAGCTTTGATTTCCCGCCAGAGCATGACTGATACACAACAATGACAACAACCATCTGTGTGGCAGGTGTAGAGAGTGGCTGATAGATTACAGCACATGAAATTAGATACTAATTTTAAAACACCATTATGCTTTGTTTAGCTCATAACAAGACTGTTTAGCCATATATGATCAATCTGTCATTTGCTTTCAGACCCAAAGAATAGTTTCAATTGATATTTATGAAAGCAAAATACTTCTTAAATAGTTTTGTTTCCATGGAGTTACACTACTAATATTATGTCACTGATTACATCTACATGAGCTCAAAATGATATATCTACAGAAAACTTCAAGTTCTAAAGATTTTATCTGACTGTATCTTCATATATATGCCTGCTACCACCTACCAGCATGGATGGGGAGAAAAAAAGCTCCTATTTACAAATCTCAAGATGCCTTACACTTTGAAACTGAAGCTTAGACCTGAAAAGTAAGGAAAACTGTGCATACAAAGAAAGGAAAAATATAAATTATACAGATCCTGCCAGTAAAGTTTGAATCTTAAAATGTTAAAATGTTATTTCAATGCATTGCTCTGTTGTTACACGAACTTGAACTGATCAAAGGACACAACAGAGCAACGTTTTCCACACACTAGTCATAACAAATGGCCAGAGACAGCAATGCTTAAAATGACATTAAAGGAGTGAATATAATTCTACTCACTGAATCTTCATCTTGAATCATCTGTACCAAATTATCAAGGACAGGAGCCAGATTTCTGAAGGAGACAACAAAAGCAAGAGACAAATATAGGTTGGGGTTATTTTTTTTCTCCAAGAAAAGAAAAAGAAAAGAAAAAAAGAATAATTAATAGTCTTACTTGGATTTCATGTTGTTAAAATTTTTGCCTAAAGCCAAATGTCTTATTGATCGATTTTTACTAAGCCAGACTATAAGAGTTGAAAGGTCAGATTCTAAGCCTGCAAGGAAGTAGATTAAATAAAGAATTAAAAATTAATAATGATCATAACATTTCTTTTGAATCTACCAAATTAGAGTCACATAAGTGATTTTACACTAGCATCCTACTATATTTCTGATTGCCATTCCATCTTCCATCAGATACGACAGTTCTCTTGTAGCTTTAATGTTGTCCCTCAATTCCCTGTTCTCAAACTTGAATATGTCTTAATTGTACTAGACTGTATATTCTCCCTTTTTACTGTAAGCCGCTTTTTCCGAGGAGAAAGGCAGGGTAAAAATGCTCTAAACAAACAAACAAACAAACAAACAAACAAATAAATAAATAAATAAACAAACAATGAGGGCACTATGCTGGGGAAGGCTGTCTTACAGTACTACACCAATTCAGACTGGCCTTTGCAGAAGACAATCCTCTATTTGAAAGTTCAAAACCATACTAAAGACTGGGAGCTCAAAGAAATGTACGCAGGGACCTTAAAGGTGCCCATCCACTTTAGCACCTGAACAGCATACTAGAGATGGGCACGAAATGAACAATTTTTTGTTTCTGTTTTCGTTTTTTCATTTCGCTATGCAATGAAATGACAAATGAATTTTGTCTCCAAAATGAAACGAAATGAACAGAAACACCGGAAATTTTGTCGTGCGTTTCATTTCCGTTACTGCAGTACAGTGAACTGCTTTAAATGCTAAAAAAATCACAAAAATTGAAATAAATGGTAACGAAACAGTAACAAACAAACGAAAATCAAAACGAATTTTTTGCAAACATTCGCAAAAAATGGAAACGAACCGAAACAGACCCTCCAAACGACAAACGAAACGTCATTTTTTTTATTCGTGCCCATCTCTACAGCATACCACGTGGCTACACAAGACAGAGTTTTCCCTACTACTGCTCTGAATATCGTGGTCTTCTTCAACTATTAACATATACAGATTTAGTTAGAACTGAGACCTCTTTTGTCTTCTTGTTGGTAGTGTGTTACCTTTTTAATGGCAATATTATTAGACAGCATGGTTCATGTCTTAATTAATTATCAACAGCATGTGTCCAGCAGCATTTAACCTCCGGGTGAAAATTCATAATTTCCAAATGAAAGGTAGTTTTGAGAAATGGCAATTCAGAAAGGAAAACAATAAGAAAGGAAATCTATCTATAGTGGGCTCTTTCTGAAGGCAGTTTTCTCTAAGAAAAGCTACTGCTAGGTTTTTGTTACAACATATATGATTAGGTATACAGGTATAGCACCTGAGGTGGCCATAGCTATATGTTTAGGCATATCCCCCCATTTCCTTTTTAAAAAGATTTATGACCATGGTATACTAGTTAATTTTGATGGCAAGGATCTTACTGATCAGAACTACTTGTACAACAGATCGCAGCATAACTGTTTTGACATTTTTGCTGCTTGTGCAAGGCAGCATTCAGGGCTCCTTTGCTAAACTGAAACCGGTATTCCTAAAAACAATCACCGTTTGTGTTATAGCAATGACTGCCCAAGTGGAGCAGGATTCCACATTATTATACAAGCGTGGCTTCACACTCCATTTATTTCCCTGACCAACAGGTTTGACGTGGCCAATGAAGTTTGACTCTGACATGTGAATAAAGTGGCATAACTACTGTTGCATTCTGCATATAGATGGGAAGAGATTAACTAACAGATCACACAGACCAATAGCTTACTTACATTATGCTGTTAACACCAGTACAGTGGTACCCTGACTTATGATGCAACTGACACCCGAAAATCCCAATTTACGAGCGCGCGTCCGCAGCCCCCCCCCCAAGCTGCTTACGAGCAAAAGATAGGGTTTCCTGACTTGTAATTTTTTTTGCAACTGGTTCTCCCATGGCACTTTGCATCGGGGAGGTTTTAAAACACCCACACCATGCTTCCCAACCTCCCTTGCACACACTCTAGCTGGGTGCTAAAGAAGAGTGTGCATGGTCATGCAGACCGCCCCTTGGAAGGGGCGATCCACGCTAACCATGCACACACCTTGAGCAAGTGCAAGGGAGGCTCATCCATGCTTGCGAGCAGCCTGGGAAAACAGTAGTGGCAGATCGGATCCGCCACCTCTGATTGCCTGGGTTGCTACAGCACTTTTGGAAATGGTGCGCTTCCGCCCACCCCCACAATCGGGCTTGTTGGGGGGAGCGGCAGTACATTTAAAATATGCTTGTGCCACCGACCCAAGCACTTGGGTCGGTGGCACAAACACATTTTAAACAATGCGCACCTTTCTCCCCGCCCCCCAACGTGGGGGGATTGGGGGAAAGGTGGGCGTTGTTAAAGCAGTTTATCATAGGAATGTATTGACATTTGTCACTCTGGAACAGATTAATTTATTTTTAATGCATTTCCTATGGGAAACCACTACCCGAATTATGAGCTAACCCACTTACAAGCGTTCACTCGGAATGGATTACTCTCGTAAGTTGGGGTTCCACTGTATTAGGAAGACCCATCAACATGTAACCTACTCTCAGATAAAGTTAGGTAGCATCACATTATAAATGACTCTCATTTATCAATTAGTTCTCTCTGCAGATAAATTCTTACCATTGTCTGATATATCAAGGCTGGCAATATTATGTATTTCTGCTATGCATCCTTCTAAAACTTGTGCACCCCCTGATCTTAGCTAGAAGAAAAAAGAAACCATTTAGATTCTTTCCCAAATGAGCAATATTGGACTAGTAGAAGAAATATCAGAAATAATGGAAATAAAATACTGTACACACAATGATATGGAGTGTTTCATTTTCCTCAACATTACTATTAAGATGCTGTTTAAACCCTTTCCTCTTAGACAGTACCTCTTAGAAAACACCATGGAATATTATAATTCTAACTACACTATAGAATACAGTATAATAGATTGCTTTTAGAAGACTGTTACTAAAGATTATTAATACAAGCAAGATAGTGCGACAGTTACTTTCTCCACTTCCTGCACCTACAGTTCCTGTTGAAAGTTCAAGAGAGCTTTGGTATATGTTCTAATTGCTCTTGAACCAAACAGGATTCATATCCACATCTACTGAACTGCAGAAGTGTTGTAGCATCTGGTACTCATGGACTAACCACAAATGTTTTTAAGTTCCTGAAGCTTAAGCATGCATTGTTTTGGCTGCAGGATCCACAGACAAGAAACAAGGAGAAATCAATAAGCAAGACTGCATAAAAATTCACATCATCTCCTTTTTACGAGGTTAGTAGGGCAGAAAAGAAAAGATTAGGACCGCAAAGTACTGTTCTTTGTTATCCATCATGATAAAGTAACATACAGTGTGGAAATCCTACTGGTAAATCCTACTGGAAATCCTACTGGTAAAAAAAAAAAAAAGAAGTCCAGTAGCCATGACTCAACTCCCAGTGAAACGAACCTGGATGACTGAGAATCTTCACAGACCTACTGGTAGAGTTAAGCTGGCATAAAGTGGCTCTCGAAGACTCCCCCAAGGCAAAAAGGGGCTCTAGTGAGCATTAGAACATGAAAGGAGAGGTGGAGAGGAACCATTCATTTCATTTGAACTAATTATTTTCAGTGTTGAGATTCAGTTCATGCACCTATAGGATGTTGCCCACTGACTGGATTATGTGCACGTATGCCAGCACCTGAAAATAAAGACTTCTGCATTTGATTATGCACACAATTAACTGGATAATAAATCCAAATGTCTATATTGTTACAAAAACACCAGTAGCAGGGCTAACCAGCTTGTTAAAAAAATAATCTGGCATAGCTTTTTTGGCATTGTACAGTGCATGTGGTGTGTCTGAATATTTTAATTAGCTCCTAGGTGAAAAGTTCACTGCATATGGAAAAGTTGATGTATCACGGATTATTTAATATTGGAACTTTTCTCCCTGATATAACTCCCCCAGCAAGGAAGTCTACCATCAGACAAGCAGTCACAAAGTAAGCAGAATGCTTTATCTGAAAGTCAATTATAAGCATGGGTGTCAAACAATGTGGCTCCCTGCAAATAAATTATTTTGAATACAGTATATGAACAAGAGAAACATTGGTCTATTTCATATTAAATGGTCTATTTCATATTAAATTTACTACTTAATATAAAAACAAACAGAGCTTATTAAAATCATTTTTGTATGAATTAACAAAAATACCCATGCAGTTTATGGGATTACATTAAAAACTGGAATAATTTCATTTAAAAACAACCTAAAGTCATGGAAACATAATGTTAATTAGTATTGTAAAACCTAAAAATATATGTAGGAGTCTCATGTTGACTGTAAAATATGCAAAAAACAATAGCTTTCTTTTTCTGTTTATGAATCATATATGAAGTCTATGTTCACTATTTCACCTCTTACAGAGAGCAAGTAACCTTTGCGCTACTCTTAGACCTTAAGTATTCAAAAGGTGGTCTTTTTTCAGGCTGCTGCCAGGCAATGTCTGCATTGATTCATCTGCTTTCTCACTATCAAATTGTTTTGTAGGCATTAACAGAACGTTGGGGAGTGGATATTATTGTTTCTTCAATTATTACTCACACAGATTAAGAATCCAGCATCAACTCTTAGAGGCGTCTTAACAAGATTTTAAATAACACTTTTATCGACATTGTTTAACAACTTTTCCTTTCTCATGCAACAAACACTCATTCATACCAGCACTGTGTGAATTCTCTTGGTGTTACAAAGTACTGTGAAGGATTATCTTGATTATATGTAATAAATGGAGGTAGAAGCCGCAATTCTATATGAGTCAGTTGTTACTTATACAAGAAGTGTTGTGTGAACACATTATTTACATTAAAGCCATCTATCTTTCTCAGGGCTTCTAGTTCCCATTCAGAATATTGTAAATATCTCACCTTGTGCCTATATCTCCTACGCAGCAACTTCATTAATCATTTCCTGTTGGTCAACTGTTGCTTTGTTAGCTTTGTGCAAGACAGTTCAGATCTTATTTCCAAATTTAGCCTCACTGTTCTCAACCTTCCACATCCTGCTTTTCTCAGCATTACCAGTCAAATACTGGGAGGAGTATCTGCACTCAAAATCTTCCTGAATTTCTAGTCAAGATAATCCCAGATATCCATAAATTCAACATCCAGCTGAGTCAGATGTTACTTTCTCTTTTGGGAAGAGAAGAAGGCCAGGCACAAGGAAGTCCAAGATTCACTTCCTCACAGAACTGCTCTACATATGTTACACCCAGTTTTACTGCAATAAACACTACTGAATTGTAACTATGTGCTGATCGATTCCTAGCCCAGTTAAGATTCTCAGAGAAATATATGCTGAGATTTAGACACACGGATGTGTCAGCCACACATTACAGGTTTATACCACTGTACATGCATCAACAATGTCTGCTGAGATGAACGGTGTACAGGAATCGTCCAAAGCAGCATCTAACTTTTCCTCAGTACAATAATACCTTGGTTTAAGAGTACCTTGGTTTTAGAGCATTTTGGAAGATAAGCAAACATTTCTTCTAAATTTTGTCTTGATCAACAAACTGTCTTGCAATATGAGCACTGGAGCAAGTCATATATCATAAGTGAGCCAATCGTCTCTCTCTCTCTCTCCCCCCCCCCCATGGATTATAGGGGAATGTCTGGAACATTCCCTTTCAGGCAAGACTCCAAAGCAGAGGGAGTCGGTCTCCCTTGCACCAACCATGAAAATTTTCAAAGGAGAGTGCAGGTTAGGGTTTTATTTTTAATTAATTTGCTTTCAACATCCTTTCTTATTATTCAATTCATTTCTAGTCATGGGGCAGCCAGTCAAGTGGCTACAAATTGCATTTTATTATTGTCACAATAAAAACACAGAATAAAATCCAGTTGTTAGTCCCAAGCAGAGCAGATTCTGCATCCAGGTACGTAAACCATGGTGTGGACATGGACGTTTAGCCAACTTGTGTGTGTATGTGTGCAGTATGTTGTCTATGGGACCACAGAACGTATCATCTGAGTTTCCATTATTTCTTATGGGGAAATTTGCTTTGATATAAGAATGTTTTGGGTTACAAGCATCTTTCTAGAACGAATTATGCTCCCAAACCAAGGTATTACTGTAATTGTTATTTGAAAATGTGATCCATTCTGTTACAAGACAAACAAACCTATCTTGTGACCAAGAATCAATAGATAAGGTTTCTGAAATAAAATGTTGCATGGCAGAAGGAATGACAGTGAAAAGGCAGGAAGTGAGTAATGTAAATAGCTAAGACGTTGCAAGGAAAGTGGGATGTGTACTTACACAGTGACCAAGCTAATGGAAGCAGGAGGGGAAAAGTGAAACATTGTCAGTGATAAGCAATTAAACTTTAGGTTCCTAGCTGAAATACATATATATAAAACCTCTTGCTAAGAACCTTTTTAGTGCTCATGTAACCTATATACCACATGCACAGCTGTGCCAGATTGCACTGTTGTGTTGTGCAAGAGACTGCATGACAGGACCATTAACCTGCCAATTCCCAAAGCATAATCAGCTAGAGAAAGCATTTTGAGCAATATTCCCCACTGAGAACAAGCAATTGTGCAAATGTGTCTAGGATATTGCTATTCTATAATGGATAGTACAAAAGGACCTGGACCTGTGTCAGAATCGTTGCTATTTATAGAAAACAAAATCACAATAGATGCATGCACTAGGTTTAAACAAAGGCATAAAAGTGCCGATTTGCTATCTGAACATATGCAGCAAATGTTTAAATCAATTGAATTGACTGATTTAAGGTTGCATTATGAAATACACTATTACTATGGGCTGAAACCAGTTGAAAAAATGCACATATAATGATATCTATGCAAGTGGCTATCTCTTTTGGTGGAATCTCAATTATGCAACTATCTCTTCTTCATTATGCCTCATGAAGAACAGGTTGTCTAAGTGGCAAAATTATTACTGCACAGTCAGACCTTGCAACAAGACAGGTTTAAAAGGAACAATAAAACAATGGTATTGAAAAAGTTACTTGTAAATATCTCATACCTCACAGCTACTCAGATCTAAAAACACCTCCTTCAAATTTTGGTTACAAGCGAGACCCAATAAGAGTGCTCTGAAAAACAAATCAGATTGATCATGGAATTCCAGAATAGAGGTTTCCGCATCAAAAGTGAGTAACATCGTTCCCATTACATTGCTATTCTTAAAAATCATTTGCAACGTTGATTCTTAAAATTTTGTTATTTGATACTTAAAGGCCAATATTATTTCAATTATGACTGGAGACTGGAAGAATCCTCATGGATTTGCAAATGGAGGTAAAGCAGTGGCCACATTTTTGCTCATTCAAGAGATCACAGAAAATTATGACCAGTAAAGGCTACATAGAGGTGGGGGCAAGTTTGAGGGAACCCAAATAATCCACTGAACCAATAGTTTCTAATACTTTTCAGTCGAACATCTGGCTAAATGCTATCCTAATATTCAAATACTAAATGTTAAGCCAGTAAAATAAAGTACAGTAGGACTCCCATATCTGCGGGAAGAGTATCCACTGATTCACTTAGCCACAATCTGAAAATGTTAAAAGAAAAATCCTAGAAATATTTCTAAAAATTAAGTTACCAGGACTGGCCACTATAGGGAGCCAGAGATCATGCTATGTAGAGTATTCATTATTAGACTAGTGTTTGCTACTATATGACTTTTCTAGTATCTACGATGTGGTGGGGGGCTTGGAACCCATTATCTGAGGATATGGAGGTCCTTCTATAGGTATTTTACTCTATAGATTATCAAAAAGAAACCCCAAATACTACAACCCAACAAGAATCAACACATCCTTTTATCTAACAAAAAGTTAATCTGGCCCAATGGATAAAATTAAATAGTTGTAATAACATGTCTTAATGATCAATTGTAATCAGAAACTATAGAGCAGCAAATAATACCTTAACTCTAATTATTATTCTGATTCAATCCTAATTGCAGGACATCTTACTTGTAAAAGCCACTATCTTCTAGATGTAGTGACATCAGGACTAAATATCCGGGATCAAGAGAGCTCATGAGCAAATCAATTTTACAAGGCTCAAAGGTAACATTCAGTTACTTTTACATCAGACTTTGCAGAGAAAATCATCACACTGTTTGAAAAAATATTTTTAAATTGAAAAGGACTTACTTTAGAGGCTCAGGAGGGAGTTTAGTTCCTGAAAGGTTGATCTGCGTCAAAGCAAGTGAACTGCTGAAAAACTGTTTAAATGATGGGGGAACCTCTTTTCCCTTTCTAGAAAGACAGACAGAACTAGTAACAAATCCATTTCATTGAAAATCATTAATATATATACATTGCTAGAATCTAGTTCTTATTGTTTACTTAATCAGGCCCATGGTATTCCTACTTAAGACATATTCGTACTTAAGAGAATTTGGAATTGAATATGAGAATTACTAAATCTTAGAATAATATAGCATGTACTCATTTTCAAAACACTTTGATCAACAAGCATCAGCTGAAAAAAATGTTAAAATTGATTTTAGCCAAATAAAATAATTCCCCTAAATGAGGTGTTGGTTGCACTTCATAGCATGTTATTCTGGACATTTAATGAGAATGTATTATTCAAAAGCAGTGGGCACAGTTCACACTTTCAGAGAAATACAGGAAGTGTTGGGCTCTCACACTATGGCCAAAACATTCACAGTTATGTAGGTGCCAGTGCTGAACACAAATGTGATGGACAACTGGAGCGACTTGTGTGATCTGAAAGTTACAGTTAAGTTTAACATAAAGAACATAAAATGTAAAGAAAGCATTTTAAGATCTTTCCGGGGAGAAGGAGAGTAGTAATACAGCAGCAAAATTAAACAAAAAGGAGTATTCAGATGCTGACCTGTGAGAAAAAACAGTCCTGGATACGTTTAGAATGGCAAGGTGCTGAAGGCAGCCACGAAGAAGAGCCCCACACATCTAAGCCATAAAGAAGCAGAGGGTGAGTGAATACAAATCAAACTGGAACAGAAAAAAATGGAGTTTCTCTAGTAAACAAACACATGAAAACTACCATGTCTAAAGCACACTCTGTATTGGATACATCCAGATGAACAAGGACATTTGGCTGAGCCAAAAAATTATACAGGAACTGTAAGAGAAAGGGAAAAGAAATAGGTATTAGTACTCTTACAGTATCCTTTTCAACATTTGTACTTGAAGGCAAGTGCTTTTTTTAATTAACTGTATTGGTCTGTACTGAAAACGTGTATGATGTCAGTACAGAATACCTTGGGCCAAATTAAAAAAACCCATTCCCACAAAATCAAACAGAACCTTTATGTACATGTAGTTTTCACATCCTTATAAAATGGATTATGTAATCCATAAAGTAGATTAGATTTAAGACAACTCACACAGGAAAATGGCAAGGCCTCTTTCCTCCGCTTCCAACACTGGCCATGCCATGCAGAAACAAGTATGTCCCACTTCTATTTACGGTATTCATTTATTTATTTATTATATTTTTATACCGCCCGTCTTCCAAAGGAACTCCGGGCGGTTTACAATAGGTTAAAAGAACAAGAAAGCACCGAAATATACAAAAATAAAAAAGAATCATTGGCAGGAGGCTTCCAAAAGAGAGAGAGAGAGAGACAGAGAGAAAACCCTAAGTTAAATTAAGTTAAAGGTCGCCAAATGCCTCCCGGTAAAGCAAGGTTTTAAGTGCTTTTTTTGAAGGCAGGCAGGGACTGTGCAAGGCACAACTCACTCGGAAGCAGGGCCGGCGCTTCCATTAAGGTGAACTATACCAAGGACTTTGGAGAGTCTCAAGTTTGGTTACATGTCCTTCTCCTTTTATTTTATTTTCAGCTAGAGATGGGCATGAAACTTGTTTCAGAGGTTTGTTTTGGTATGTATGTACATGTGTACCTTCCCGAGCAATGACCTATTCATTAGTTGCAGTGTGCTGTTCCCCTCCTTCTCTTTGGCTGATCAACCAGTCCCTGGCAAGAGCATAGGTTTGCCTGTCCTGCCTCCTTATCTAAGTGGGTGATCAGCCAAGGAGGCAGGGCCGGGAAGGAGAGGAGAGGAGCATATGCTAGCTAGTGAGTGCCCCCCACGAGGGCGGCGGAGGGGGGAACGGACGAAAGCACAAACAAACCCATATGAACCTCAGAAATAAGGTTCATGTCCATCTGTATTTTTAACATTCTCTACAAGACAAATGAGAGTGCTGGCTATCTTGTTTTCTTCATAAATTGCACAGGCAGGTTGCCTAAAATCAGCAGCTTGGGAATGATGTTTGCATAAACAAACAGCAATGGGTTCCCTGTTCATAACATTGTATTATTTCCTGAAATATGCATTTAAACACTTACATCCCATCCTATATCTCATGATCTCCAATTGGGCTATGAAGCTGTATAAACCAATTTTAAAACAAGATATTTAAAACAATTTAAAATCAATCAGCTCAACATTAAAACATTAACATATTAAAATCACTGCATTAAAACCTATGCAGATCACAATCCTGGTGTCAATGCTGGTGTCAAGTGAACTGCCAAGGAGAGAGCATTCCATAATTGGGGTGCTATAGCAGAAAAAAGCGTGTTGCCATGATTTTGATTTTGTTTTCCATTGGCTCGTCACATTTAGTACAGTTTAGAAGTAAGAAAAAGGAGCACCTACTGAAAGATCATCACCCCGAAGAACATTTCCTGAGAGATCAAGGTGGGTGAGAGTGGTAGCTAACAGCTGGTTGGCACTCAGTGACTGTGAAAGGCTGTTCACCCCTGTAACAAAATGGTCAATGATTATGTTTGTTATGCTCAGTAAAGGATCAGTATTTGCCTTTTAGGTACACAAAATCCTGTTGCTTGGTATAAGCTAAATTGGATCATTCCTCTGTGGGAAGCAAAGTGTCTCCACAACGTTGCTCAGGGCAAGGCACATGCACCAGGCCAACATGTACATGGCATACACTGTGGCAATCATAGTAGGGATGGTTTGTTTACTAGGAAGGAACAAACAAAAAGTTATGATTTGACTTACACTAAGCAACAGGTTTTCAGTGAGTAACTACAAAATATGATTATCTGTTCTATGCCTCATCAAAGTGCTGTAAACAATATTTACTAAAACAGTATGGTTAGAATTGAACAAGCCTTCCCATAATTTGATTACTAGGGAAACTCCATTTGTGGGCTTCTGGACTACAAATCCCAGAATCTTTCATGCTGGGAGTCCTACTTAACAGAAAGCTACAGACACCCAAACATGGCTCACCTGGAAGAAAGGTCTAATCCTTAAGGCTGTGTGGCCTAGCATAAGTCTACGTCTGCCAAGCTTCCTATTCTAAAAAGGAAGCACTCAGCAAGCAATGGGGAAGCTACTGTTTTGGATAAGAAGCTAGGTGGAGCTTAGGCCTTTCTCTGAGTGAATCACATTTAGGTGTCTGTCAAGATGGAATGCGCAGAAAGAGAACACTGGGATTTGTAGTAAAGGACCCCCCCCCCAAAAAAAACCCCAAGCAGGGCTTCCCTCAAATCTCATTAGTTGTTTCAAGTGTGGTTAATGCAGAGAGGGAACTCCATATAATACAAAGAGAAATAACACCACACAGTATAAGTCATGAATACATGCAGAAGGTTGACCTCAAATAAATATTTCTTATGTAAAACCACAAGATAACATATAATTTATTAGATAATATAATGAGGGAGAAAGTGATTTGTTTTGGAACACTAAAAAAAAAAGCAGTCTCCTAGTTTTCATGGATCAAAGTCCACCTCTTCAGGCATGCACTGGTGTCTTATCAATACCACAGAAAGTTTAGAGTCTCAAAGGCCATGTCAGATGGTTGTGCCAGGGTTGTTTGTTAGAGGCTGGTTAGAAAAGACACAGGCTGCACTGGAGGTGTGGTTTTCAAACTACAGCTCAGGTAGCTACTCCAATGTCTCAAACAAAGAAACGCATATAATATGTGTATACCCTTCCACATGGCCTTCTTTTGAAAACAGAAGTTTCTATTTGGACTCGAACCGGGAAACACCAACACCCCCCTGAAGTCTTTCAGCAGGGTTGAAAATTTAGTTAACCCACTACATTGACTTTGATCCATGAAAGTTAGTAGACTGTCTGATTTTTTGAAGCGGACTAATAAAGGTATCACCTGTTCTTGCATTGTATTGTTATGGTCTTTTATTGTTAGCGGCCTTGAGCACAATTTTAGAAGAAAGGCAGCATAAAAATAAACCGATAATCAAGAAGAACAATTTAATAATTTTGCAGAGTTGCCTATAAAATGCAAGGAAGAGGAAAATAAAGAATTTTTAGACTGATTAAAGATCCAAGAACCAATAGAAATATTCGGTACAGGGGTTTTTCTCTCTAAAATTTTAACCAAGATTCATTTATTTCCTCCCCAAAGCTATTAGTAAGGGTTTAAGCTCAGTATGAAGGAGACTTAATTAACAATAGAAGATTTAGATTTACTGAGTCTACTATTCTATTCCAAAGGCAATGTTGATAGGAAATCTTTCAATAATAATAATAATAATAATAATAATAATAATAATAATAATAATAATAATAATAATAATAATAATAATAATAATAATAATAATGTATGAACGGCACGTTCTCTTCAAATCTAAGGGCCTGTTCAGTTATATCAGTCACAGTCTCCAATGAAGCAGGGTGTTCACTATTATATTCAATTCGGATCTGTTTCCAGGTGGTAGATGGCACCAGTTTTTTCCTCTACTCTCTGATTTTAATAAAATTCTGCCTTTAGGCTTCTGATGAAGCTTTCCAACCGTGGCTAAAGCAATGAAATCTGTCCTTCAAGCCACAGGAATGCTTCAGAAGATAAGACAGTCATAAAGAAACAAGATAGCTCAAGATTGTTGGCAGAGGAACGGTGAAATAGAAGGAAAGAGAAAATCACTGGTCTGTAGGAGAAAATATTTCTTTGCCTCTTGTTCTCACACACCACAAGGCAAAGCTCTTAATAACATATTTTTTCAGGCAGAACTTCTACCACAGCTGTATCTTTGTAGGAATACTAAGGGATTGATTTAATATACCACCTCACTTATAGCGCAGGGAGTAGTAAACGGAAGCCTCCTCTATCTTGTTTGCCATATTTCCTCTAAAAACAAAAATGGAGAAACTTTTAATAAGGTTTTCCCCACAACTGCAGTTCCTTCATCTGGTTAAGCTCGGGCATTTAAGCCTGGACCATATTTGTTTCTGCCTTGCCAATGGCACAGTGCAAACAACGTCTGAGTATAACTGAATATTCCTGCGGTGTTTGTACAAGACCTGTAACACTGAAATGAAGCTCAGTTAGTTCTAAAAGGTCATTAATAAGGTCCAGACTACCAAAGCCAGTGGGACAACAGTCTGTGTTTTTTAATGGTAGTTATGTGATGCAAGGTGCAATCTGTTGTTGTTCAGTCGTTCAGTCGTGTCCGACTCTTCGTGACCCCATGGACCAGAGCTCGCCAGGCCTTCCTATCCTCCACTGCCTCCCGGAGTTTTGTCAAATTCATTTTGGTTGCATCGATGACACCGTCCAACCATCTCATTCTCTGTCGTCCTCTTTTCCTTTTGCCTTCGATTTTTCCCAGCATCAGGGCCTTTTCCAGGGAGTCCTCTCTTCTCATGAGGTGGCCAAAGTACTGGAGCCTCAGCTTCAAAATCTGTCCTTCCAGTGAGCATTCGGGGTTGATTTCTTTCAGAATGGATAGGTTTGATCTCCTTGCAGTCCAGGGGACTCTCAAGACTCTCCTCCAGCACCACAGCTCAAAAGCATCAATTCTGCGGCGATCAGCCTTCTTTATAGTCCAGCTCTCACTTCCATACATCACTACTGGAAAAACCATAGCTTTAACCATCCTGACCTTAGTTGGCAAAGTGATGTCTCTGCTCTTTAGGATGCTATCTAGGTTTGCCATTGCTTTCCTCCCAAGAAGCAGGCGTCTTTTTATTTCGTTGCTGCAGTCGCCATCTGCAGTGATCAAGGAGCCCAAGAAAATAAACTCTGTCATTGCCTCCATTTCTTCCCCTTCTATTTGCCAGGAGGTGATGGGACCAGTGGCCATGATCTTAGTTTTTTTGATGTTGAGCTTCAGCCCATTTTTTTCACTCTCCTCTTTCACCCTCATTAAGAGGTTCTTTAATTCTTCCTCACTCTCTGCTATTAGAGTAGTATCATCTGCGTATCTGTGGTTGTTGATATTTCTTCCGGCAATCTTAATTCCGGCTTGAGATTCATCCAGACCGGCCTTTCTCATGATGTACTCTGCATATAAGTTAAATAGGCAAGGTGACAGTATACAGCCTTGTCGTACTCCTTTCCCGATTCTAAACCAGTCAGTTGTTCCATATCCAGTTCTGACGGTTGCTGCTTGTCCCACATATAGATTTCTTAGGAGACAGATAAGGTGTTCAGGCACTCCCATTCCTTTAAGGACTTGCCATAGTTTGTTGTGGTCTACACAGTCGAAGGCTTTGGCATAGTCAATGAAGCAGAAGTAGATGTTTTTCTGGAACTCTCTGGCTTTCTCCATAATCCAGCGCATGTTGGCGATTTGGTCTCTAGTTCCTCTGCAATCTAGCTTTTAAGCTTTAAGGTGCAATCTAGCTGTATGCTTACCTATCTAAGCATGCTTGTAAAACTACAGACAGACAACAAAGATCAAAAAGGGAAAGCTCATATGACACAATGAATAACAACTATTAAACATACCTTTAGGTGATAGTGAGGTTTTTGATAAGTTTAATTGTGTCAGCCCCTTTGGCAATTTGGCGAACTGAATACTCAGTGAGGATATACCTGAAAAAAGAACCAAAACAATGAAGCTTCAAACACAAGTAAACATGTGTTTATGCTGCTGGTGCTATTCATTTCCATATTGACTATTACTGTGATGCAATGCTTTCTCTACTGGAACTGAAGCTTAAAAGCTAAATTCCAAACATTCCTTAAGCATGAGTAACAAAGTTCCCTGTGCCAATTCAAAGACAAACATTTGAGGCAGGGTTTTATGGATTGCATCCTATCTTCAAAAGCTTGTGCTAAATAACATACTTTAGTGGCATAAGATTTTCAGCTGCTTTGCTAAAGTAGAAACTTAATAAGGCCATCCTCCCACCCACCTCAATCCAGAACTGCTCAGACATGGTGGACATCGCCTGAACTTCAACAAGTTGTGTTCGTCAAATGAGAAAGGTCACATATTTTATGAAGCTGCCTTTCATGACATTATCTACACCAGCTATTCCCAATGAGGGCCGTTTGGCCATCTGAAGTGCCCTGATAAATTATTCACACACCACAAGGTTTCTTGTGCAATGTACACAATCCTCATTCGGCTTATATTTCTTTCACATTTTGGCCTCCCAAAAAGTTGAGAAGGGCTGATCTGCACCACAAACTTAAATCCTCACCCTCATCATAATCATCACTCTTTCCCCTTAAGTAACTCAGGGAACTGTAATACTTTAAAGGCGTTACAGCACAATGAATATAACATTCTCAACCTCCTTGCACCTTTTCTCCCAGAAGGAAGAACCCAACTATTGAACACCAATGTGCTTCTGTAAGCGATACTAATGCATACCTGATAATGAAATATGTACGAAAACACATGAAAATTCTTAGATGGGTACAAAACAAGTTTTAAATATTTGGATTTAAGTCAGGAAGAGGAAAGTAGATGATGGACTGATATCCAGGCCTTATGAGTCTTTTAAGTGGTACTGCCTATGATTTAAATTTACCGTTAATCCAAAGGATTTAAACATGATTCAGTACAGGAGCACACAGTGATAAGCTTCTAATTCATTGCTAGTATACTGACAGGCTGCTTTAGATTTCTATATAGATGACAGGAAGCTCTTCCTCTTTTGTTAAAATGTATGGTAACATTTCTGCTTATGTTAAAAGCATAAACCCATTAATTAAAATCTCACAGAAGAGAACTCTGAGAAGGCCTTTATCTAAAGCTAACATTGCGATAATTTTAAAGATTTCAAAAAAGACAGTATTTGCCACCATTTTCTTCTGCTCCATTTCAAACTACTTATGCACTACTGTTTTTCACCTGAAGGCTAGTAATTTCTAAAAAAAACACCCTGAAATAAACTATGTTCCATTAAAATTATGACATTCATATCCACTAAACATGGCTTGATTTATAGTTTGAGCTAAGAAAAAAATGGCTCTATGAAACAGATGGAAGAGTTCCTGGTCATCTATGAATGATTATACAAGGCTGTTATTATATAGGGAAAATTGGGCAAATTCTCTTTAATCTATTCAGTAAACATATCAGGAAACAAAAAAGAGTGTTACAGTACCTCTGTCCTCTAAGGGGTTGCTGGCAAGATTAATTGTATGAAGTCCTGAGTTGGGATTATGGGATAGGGCATTGGCCAGTTTCTGTGCAAAATCTCTGTAAGGAAAAACAGAAGAAACCCAACAGGATTTTATTTATCTTTTGTATCACACCATATTGAGGAAGATAATACAAAGTGCTTGCTTAAAAAGTATAAACAGAATTTCAAAAGGCGCATACAAGCTTCAGCCATATATAATTTCCCTTTTATAGGTGGCCTTGTACATGAATTGTGACATTCCCTGTTTTGTTTCTCTGTGTGATGCGACCTAAGTCATGCACAGGGGCATGTATGCCAGAGGAAGGCACACTGGCAGATTCCTAGGAATGCACTGGGAAGGCACAATGGCCAGAATCTAATTGACAATTTATGCGTACACAATGGAAATTATGTAATTCTCAGTGTAAAACTGCCACTCATTAATGAAGACAGTGCTAATTGTGCTCCTGTGCCCTTTGTGAATGGCTGGCAACCTGCTGTTACAACTTATGCAATTTTTCTTACGCAAGTGTAAATCAGCAACAGAATTCTGGCCCAATTTTATATTCAGTAGCTGCTTACAGTGTTTCAGATGCTTACTACTGGACTTTGCTAAAATATTTCTCTTCTGTAAGAAACATTGACTTACGTTCTAAGGCCAGCATTCTCCAGTACTAACTCTTCCAGTCTATTGGATCTGCTCACCACTCTCAGGATCTGCTCACAAACATCAGTGGACTATTGTGACAAAACAATTGTGTATTGTTAAATACTGAAGAAAAGAGGCAAAGGTCAGAATCTAGAGGAGGATTTATGCCACCAGAGGTATAATTGTATAAATCATGGGGGTAAATTGCTGCTAATTAATGAACTGCTGGTTATGTTTCTGGTTATGTACTAAGTGGCATGACAGTTCATGGCCAGGATTGTGGGCAGCAACTCATTCATTCCTGGAAATTTCCCACCACAATGCATGCAATTGCACATTAATTAGGTCAGTGTAAATCCCCAAGAGAGTTCCAGCTAATCTTAAAATGAAGCAAAACAAATACAAAATTAAAATGAAGGAATGGTGGCCTGTCCTCATACAAAGATGGCTGTCAAAATGGTGTCAGGGTGGGGCTGTAACATTTTGCAACTCAGTCTCTTGTACCTTTGCATTAGACTCACACCCTACAGGATGGAATAGATGTTTCAGAGGCAACAGGAGATATGCCTATATCTATGCAACGAATCACTCAAAAAGCACCACAGTTCTGGAATTCCCAACACACAGACTGACCTTTGCTGGCAATTATCCATTCCATGTGACAAAGGAACAGTCCACAGTTAAGGCTCAAAAGCAATTTAGACTCGTGAAAGGACAAACAGAAAGGCAAAGTTGGGGAGCACAGTGAGTCAGTGTCCCTCTTGTGGCATAACAGCATTGGTCATGCCTTCAGAATCGTATAAAAGGATAATGCTTGCAACTGTTGTACCAACAGCAAGACTAATTACCTAGTAGAGATGGGCACGAAACAGAAAAATGGCGTTTTGGTTTTTCGTTTGCCATTGAGAGGTCTGTTTCGGTTCGTTTCCGTTTGTCGGGAATTTTTTGAAAAATTTCGTTACCGTTTTTCGTTTTTTCGTTTGTCGTTTCTACCCGCTTTTTGCGCGATTTTTAAAGCATTTCCGTGCGCAGGCATCCCCCAACGCCCCAGACCGGAGGGAAAACACTAAAAAAAGGATGCTGGCAGAGACACAGTATAGACTAGGTATGCAGGGAGGCTGCAAAGGTAGCGGCGGGCGTTGCCCAGGGTGCAAGGCAGCCGCAGAGTGACTGCACTGCGGGGCAGGGGAGGGTACTCACCGAGAGGTACACAGCACACACGCACACAGGGAGGCTGCAGGACTGAAGCTAGAGTTGCAGCAGAGATAGCAATCCCACCCTAACTCCCACCAGAGACTGCAAGGAGGACGGGGGCTGCCAGACATTTTTATGCCCTCTGTGGCTGCCAGACCTGCCCGCCCAGTCTGCAAGCTGGGCATGCTATTGGTTGAACATGATCCCACATCACATGGCTTGCCTCCATTTTGTGGCTGGTGGCGACATCCATTTTAAAGGGGAAAGAAAAATACATCACGATGGGAGAATACAAAAACAAACGTTTTAAGGACCCCAACCCCCTGGTAGGTATTATCAGACAATATAAATAATTATCACTGCATTTTTACGGATGTCCAGGGTGTTTTTTAACATTTAAAGCAGCTCATTTCATTGCGAGTCGCCAGTAACGGAAACGAAACGTAATGACCACAATTTTCATGGTTCTGTTCATTTCGTTTCATTTTCATCACAATTTTCGTTTGTCGTTTCGTTACGTAACGGAAAAGACAAACGGTAACGGAAACGAAAAAATGTTCGTTCCGCGCCCATCTCAATTACCTAGAATAAATTTCATTTCATATCTTTAATTTGCTCAAGTTTTATTTGACTCTCCATCTGCTGAGTGTGCTCACTGCATTTAAATCAAACAAAGAACATGTTTTTTTCCAGATAAAAATAAATTCACCACAAAATCCCATACATAATAATTCTCGGGGGGGGGGTGACCCATATATTCACTTCTAGAAAGAGCATTAACTTTACCAATGTCAAAAATGCTACTTAACCTCCTTAAGCTTTGTCGGTTTTAGCAAGTGAACCGTATACATTAAAATCTTCTTTCAGTTCTGCAACCAAGATATCCCTAACTGTGTCCTCTTTTTACTCAACACAATTGGCACTGTCATGAATTCAAGAAACGTAAGCCCTCAAAATCACCAATCTTTCACTCTTTACCCTAATACTTACTAACTTTAGATCCTTGGAGGAAAGTTTTGTAAACCACTGATTGTACTCCAGAGCAGCCACAATGGGTATTAAGTCCCTATGGGAAAAAGTACCACATATTGAACAAAAATTGCAGGGTATAATCAATTTGAACGAGAGGATCAGCTTTATAAAATATAGTACTATATTTTGACCAGGTAAAAACAGTTAATGGACTTCACAATATGCAGGCAGAAAGGATTAACCTTAAAGATTAATTAAAAGTGGAAACATTCTGTCCAATTTCGGACTATCTACTACATCACTGGAATTAATATTTTCTCTGCTTGATCATTCTCTCACAGTCATTTATAACTAGTTGAACTGTTTTTGCTATTATTTTGAGCCCAAGCATCTGAAATACATATGGACTGAAACCCTGTCACTTTACCATAGTAAATCTGTGATTTATTAGATGATTGCCCTTGTTATTTGTGTATACAGTATGTGTAGTTTATTGTTTAAGATTTTATTTGTGATTTATTTCATGCTTATGTTATTTTCTATGTAAACTGCCCAGAGCAGTGCTCAATACTCATCAGCCCAGTATAGAAGTCTAACAAATAAAGTAAAATAAAAGATAGTACAGTACAGGCTGTACAATGTACAGGCTGCACACTGTAATTTAAAAAAAATTGTAAACCGCCCAGAGACAACTTGGAGTGGTATGGGGCGGTATATAAGCAGAACACTTTGCTTTGCTTTGCTTTGCATATTGAGTCAATAGGGATTTGGTTAACTGATTGAAATAGGCCTACTCTAGTTACAATTAAAAACACAGTAAGTCACAACTAGGGTAGGGCCATTTGAGTCATGGGAACTTACTAAGAAGTTGACTCACAATTTCCCCCACTGATTCAAATGGCTTACTCGATTGTGATTCACTACACTAAGCAGCAGGATTTCAGTCAATAATGACACTTTTAGGAAGCTTTGCAAATGTCTAGTTGACTGTTAAAAAGGAAAAATGCAAACACTGTTTCTTTACTTGATTTTTCAGTCACCATATACTCATTAAAAAGCAAGCTTAAGAAGTAATTTCAGCTACTGAACTACAATTTATTTTTTAATTAGGTTGTGTCACATTTAATCTCCACAGTAATCGTAACTGAGTAAGAAGGGGGGGTTTAGGCAGTTAGATCATTAAACATAATCCTGTGACTGAACAAATCTGGCCAATATCTCCATTCTGTCTTACCAAGTTACCTTATACTCTAAGGATGCTGTAGTACGTGAAAAGATAATACAATTTCCCGCACAATCTCTGCTCTAATTGTAAAAAGGATTTTACAAGTAAAATCCTAGGGTGATTTTCTTAAATCTTATCTTCTGTAATCTGACATGTTGTCCTTTTTCCAACTTCTCCATTAAAAGAGTGGAAGACTCTTAAGTGCATGATAGCGACAGCAAAATTGTATGTTCCCACAGCACCCGGTTTGGCAGACACACCAAATAAATACATTTAAAATTCTGGAATTATGCAATGCATCTTGAAGTACAATTTTATAGGGTGATTACAGCAAAATATATTTTAGTACCATTTTTCTCTCTCAAGTATTCACGTTTTCTTCCAGGCATTTCTACTCCAAAACAAGACCTACCTAATGTTGTTTCAAACTAAATTCTAGGTATATACAAATGGTGGTAGGACACACTTTATTCTACTTCAGACATAAAAGCCAAGACATACTTTGGCTATTGCAAACAGATTTTGAAATCTGTGCCTGCTTCCTTGCCCTCTCTCCTTCCCTCATGCATTTGGATTTCTTTCCCTCCATGGTTTGAGTGAATTATAGTTTGTCCAAAATGGCAGGTCTCTCAGTTTGTACATAACTAAAAGGAATAAGAACATAAGAACATAAGACAAGCCATGCTGGATCAGGACAAAGGCCCATCTAGTCCAGCTTCCTGTATCTCACCGTGGCCACACCAAATGCATCTGGGAGAGCACGAGACTAGACATCCCTGCATCTGGCCCTTGAATACCCCAATTTTAAGGCTGGAGATTACAAAAATCTCCATCATGGTCCATAACCTGTGATGGACTTTTCCTCCAGGAATCTGTCCAATCCCCTTTTGAAGGCATCCAGCCCAGATGCCATCACCACATCCTGTGGAAGGGAGTTCCACAGACTAACAACACGCTGGGTAAAAAAAAATGTTTTTACCCAGCCTGGAGCATAACCATCCAAAGCCATTATAAAACATCATCCAAGCCTGAAAACCAGACTGGGACACATTAAACTAGTTGTATTTTAGCATTTCTCCAGGCACACACAAAGACATTTTCCCACATGTGTGACTGCATGCATGATTCTCAACTACAGGCGATGAGGACTTATTAAAAACATCTCTTCTTTAGCCTCTTCACTTGCAAAGGCAGTTATGTGGCATTTGGGGAAAACTGTTGAGAAATCGAAATTCAAAAGCCCACTTCTTTGTATCAGATTTTATAAATTCAGGGCATAGGCATTAATCCTGTCTGGATAAACCCTGAAAATTAACAAACACACATCTTGAACAAGATGTGTTTCATGTATGCATGCTCATATCTGTATCTTGAGGTCTTGGTGAATGCTCTCCAGTTGTGATTTACTTCCCAGAAAGTCATCCAAGTGTACCTTTCACTTTTAACTGGTAGAAGTGCCTCATATCTGATATATACTGGTATCCAGAAGCAAAGGGTATTATTTCAGGATTGTTCTCCCTTGCATTTTTTTAAATTTATACTGCCTCTTCGATTTAAAATAAAATGATACCCATCTTTTTCTTCTACGTGTTGCCATCTGTCAGTTGAAACAAATACTTAATATTTAGGGTAGGAGACATTTTCCAATTTAGCCAAAATTTTAATTTTAATTATGGTGCTCCATTCCCAAATAGGCCACTTCTATTGTTGTTCTTCCCTTTCTAAAATTGGTTAAATCCACTGATGAATCAGCCAGTTAAGTAAAATTGGGGAATATTTAGTGTGAATGAGAATGTTAATACATATTCCTCCCATTACCCCAAAAGATTAGCAGATACATTTTTAGGTTGCTTTTATGCATAGTTCCTGGACTGGCCATTTAGGCACACTGTTCTTCTAGAGTCTTTTATAAGAAATACACTGTTAATCACAAAAGCCAGAATAAAAAAACAGAACAATATGAAACAGAACGTCCTAGATCCACATTACAGCCTGTGGGTTCCGAAGCACAACAGAAATTTAAAACAGCAGGTTCTCATCTAGAATCAAAACATGGTGGGAGTCTCTCTCTCTCTCTCTCTCTCTCTCTCTCTCTCTCTCTCTCTCTCTCTCTCTCTCTCTCTCTCTCTCTCTGTATGCATTTGTAGCACCAAAACCATCTACTTCACTGTAGTCAATACACTAAATAGATAGGCCTGCCAATTGCTTAACCGAGCCTCGTGGCGCAGTGGTTAAATGCCTGTACTGCAGGTAAAACTGTGCTCACGACCTGGGTTCAATCCCTGGTAGCAGGCTCAAGGTTCACTCAGCCTTCCATCCTTCCGAGGTCGGTAAAATGAGTACCCAGCTTGCTGGTGGGGGGGGCAATGTGTCACCTGCACACTGTAATTAAAAAATTGTAAACCGCCCAGAGACTACTTGTAGTGGTATGGGGTGGTATATAAGCAGAACACTTTGCTTTAAAATAACCTCTTTGTCCTCAGAGGCAGTATGCCGAAACTCTGTTGTCATCTTTTATAAACCACTTCAGTTTCACTAACAAATCTCCCTGTAAAAGCCCTCTCCCCAAAAGCAGGTTTGCTCCACAGTGGCTCAGGGGTTTGCAACTAATAGTACTTACTGTGTTTTTCTTGTGTATACGATGCTATTTCCCCCCAAATCATGACACTAAAAATTAAGGGGCATTGTATACAGAGAAGTAAGCCTTTCCAAAGTGGTGGGGATGGGTGGAGGAGAAGCCAAACTAACCTTGCTGTTTCCTCTTTCCTGTCTGGGCTCTTTCACCAGCATCAGTTTGGGTTCTCTTCCACCTCCCACCTCCCCCCCCCCCGCTATTTCCCTCTGCCTTTTTGGGCTCTGAAGGGCAATGAAAGGGTCCAAAATGGAAAGGGCAGGGACTCTGCTCAGCTCATTCATTGGCATCAGGTTGGGTTCTCCTTCCCCTGACCCCCCTCCACTGTTTCACTTCCTTTCTGGCAGGATTTGTTCATTTTGTTAATTTGGGGTTGAAAAAGTGGGTTGGCATCTTATAGATGGGGAAATATGGTATTTACTCCACTGGCTCCTGGACTTTGAAAAAATGAATATTTTTGCCAGTATTTCAAATACAATTCTCTGTGATCTTTAATTATCTTCTAGCACATATATATCTCTATATCTAATTTCATTTTCCTACTAATAGAGCAAGCAACTACAGAATTCATATCTGGAAGTTGAGTCATGGCTACTGGACTTCTTTTTTGAGAGATAGAAACGTTTCGCTGTTCATCCAAATAGCTTCATCGGTCTGAATACAGCTAGTGCAAGTACTCCATCTTATAGTCAGCTTTGACCTCTTGTCACCCTGGTCTGAATTAGGCTCATAAGATGAACAATGGCCTGAATAGGCTCGTTGGGGAGACAATAGTATCCTTAGCCTTAAGGAGAACAATGGCCTAAGGTGCTGAAACCCATCAAGAATGGGTCGTTAGCTATGGCCTTGGTGGTGAAGACTTTTTGATTTGTCTGGGTACTTTGGAAAGCACAGCCTGATAAGTAGCAGATAGACTATGCCAGAGCCCACCACCTCTGTTGAGAGAATTCATACTATTCTAACAAAGAGAACTCACTAAGTAACAATTAATACCTATGGCCAGGACCTCAAGTGATATGAACAGCTGTTCTACTCACCTCTGGGAGTCTTTAACTCCCCTTTCAGATGGTTTCTCTTTCACCTCTGTTGAAAGAGCTGTCTGAAAGAGCCAAACACTCCCAGAGGTGAGTAGAACAAGTCTGCATTGGAGCAACAAGAACAAGAACAAACCCTCCTTCAACTGGTACCCCATAAGGGATGAGGGATTATAGGACCTGTGGTCAAAAAACTGAAGAGCTGCAGTTGACTACCCTTTTAATTGGTAGGAAGAGTTACCATCAGAAGGAACATTATCTCTCCACAATAGGACATATTTCTCTGTGTTGGGGGGGAGGTATTTCTCTTTCTCTATAACTGTAAGTAAAGATGTATTCAGGATAGCAATGTACCAGTAATCACTAAAATAACAATACTGCAGATGATAAGATTCCCCGGGCCTTCCAATTCTCTCACAGTGGCATCCCATGCTAGAGGCATATTTTACACGTGAAAAATGAAAACCAAACAGTTTCATATGTGTTCCAAGTGGGTAGGAAAGTAGCAATAAATACAAGCAGAGAATGGAGAGTCTGTGACCAAGCTATATTTCTATAATATATTTCAGATGTAGAATGATTTGTACTTACCTGTGGTCAAGATGGCTAAAGTCTTGTAAATTCAATTCCCTAGTATCTTGAGTTAGATAAATTGTATCAACATCCTGGTTAGAAAAAGCACAAAGAAATATCTTTTATAGGAGAAAAGCTTCATTTTGTAATACTAATTCTGAGAATAGTAAAAAGGAGGTTTTTGGTTTTAAGCTAGAGTTTTTATTTTTGGTTTTGCCCTTTTCTTTCTTCGCATAGCTTACTGAAGATGAGTGCTATCAATTCCATGTCTAAACTTACCCACTGAACTTCTTCTCTGTATGGAAATCCAAGCCAATCACAAACACATGCATACATCTGAGAAAAACCTCCTGGAAATAAAAACAATACAAACCATTTATAAAAACTGGAGTGTTTATCTTGGAGATACAGTCAATTTTCATCTCTTCTGAACACGTACGTTGCACTCCAGATACAATACGAAATCAACTGAGCCTATATTATGTCTGCCTGTAACATAGACAGCAGGCTACAGCAAAGCATAAAAATAGCATCTTCCTACGCTGGTCAAAATGGCCTTTTCATTCTAACTGTACCTTAGAGCTAATTGCACCCTCACCAAAAAAGCCAAACCTCTGCTAGAAATAGAATTATGATTCCAGTACAGGCACTTCCAGAAATTGCACATTTCAATCCAAACATGTAATACACACTCACCACATGGCCCTAATTCTGCCACTGTTTGGCTGTCCCATAGGGTCTGGAGATTAGCCAGCCTTTCTGGGGGTTCCATAATTACTTTTTTCATTATCCTCCTGGATGCAAGAGAAAAACATACATTTAAACGTGTTGAAACGTATCTTACTATTTAAAAAAAATTCATTAATAAAACATCATCAAGTCAATTCTGATTAATGGCATTGGCTTTCTAGGGTTTTCTAGATACAGAGTACACAGAAGTGGTTTGCCACTTCCTTCTTCTGGGGCACTCTGGGGCTAAGCCGTTTGCCCAAAGGCCACACAGACTGGGTCTTCTTTGATGTACCATGGGTAATTGAACTCCTCAGTCCCTGGCACTACAGCCAAATGCCAAGCTTACTCAACTATCCATCCAGCTATTCGGTAATCAGCTATAAATACAGTAATTAAACTATAAAGTGGCACACAAGGCAGCTTCCTGGTTCTAGGAGTTACTATTTTACTGGACACCCTAAAACTAACTGGGTCAGTTGTCTCTTTTCACGTGCTATCAAGTTGGCCAAGTTGAACCTTCTGACCCAGGTTCCCTCTAAGCTGAGTGGCTGTGCAAGTAGGCACGACTCTTCTCCCTTCTGCACAGCACTCCTCCTTCTCTGCACACCTGTGGCAAAATCACTCCATTTTCCCCACACCCACAGCAAATGTTTCCAGCTGCTTTGGTTTCAGTCTTGGTGGAACCTCATGTGCAAGGGGTGGTGGAGCTGCACATGGTCAAGAGGCAGACCCCCACCAGCAGGGATGAAAATTAGAGAGGACATGGCCTCCGACTTATGGTGACCTTCAAATTAATGACTTCCAAAAAGTCTTTCATTTACAGCCCTGCTCAGGTCTTGTAAACAAATAGCTGGGACCTCAGAGATTTGGGTATGATAAATAACAGCTTGAAAATGTTGTTGTTGTTGTTGCTGCTGCTCCCCTCAGAAGGTGTCAGTCAGTATATTTTCTATGCCAAAAGGTACATTGCTGGATGTCTGTGAAGATTCTCAGTCATCCAGATGAGTTTATCTGGAAGTTGAATTATGCCAACTGGACTTTCTATCTCTCAAGAAAAAGAAGTCCAGTTGCCATGACTCAACTTCCAGGTACATTGCTGGACTCTAAACCAAATAGTGATATACCCCAACACACCATGCACTGAAAACCATTCCGTGCTCCTGAACTTGTTAAACACATTCAAATATGCTCAAAGGTGTGTAGATAGGTGGTGAAGACTAGCATTGTCTATTACACATTTACACACGTGCGTGCGCACGCACACACACACCCTCACGCACACACAAACACATGCACACAAGCAGAGAGGGAGACCAACTAACTTTGTATCAAACATGCTGCAATTTTCCCATTGAGTACCTACACTGGAGAAACACCCGGGAATATCCTCCTAAGGCATGTTCCAATATGTGCCAACACTTCATGTACATCTTCAGATGAATTCAACTTCATAGATATGTTGCATTTTTCAGTTTCTACAATCAACTGTATGACAATGTTGAGAAAATTGAAATAGCATATTTTACAATGTTTGTAAAAGAGATTTTAAACTATTGCCACTTAGTATTAAGCATTAGGGGGGGAAATACAGTATAAGCATATCAACAATCCAAACAGTTTTTTTTTAATCATAAGAGCCAGAATTGTATTTGCTCAGAAAGCCCCAAAGCTTCTCATCTATGTGTGCCTAAACAGTACTGTAACAATAGTACTGTACTAGTTGCCATTAGTTATAGCAATTGACCCAAATGTCAAATATGGAGTTTTGTTATATTTCTATGTCCCTCTGTGTTTTATTTTCTGTTACTGTCAGTTACAATTTTTAAAGTAACGCTTCAACTTCCTAGTCCTCAAAAGTAGCTAAAATGGTTATTCTATGGTTTCTCTTTTAAAAAAATCGTACTTTCAAAATGATACTTTAAAATGTTTTAATTTTTTTATAAATTAGGCAATACATAATAAGCCAGCGACTTAGTCATGCCACTCATCCTTCATTACTATGGTAACATCCCACAACTATTAAAATAATATAAAAAGTTAGTAAGCTTGTTCCTTGTTATGTTACAATTATAAGGTTATACAGCCACCTACAAGTAACCAAAAAAAAGAATTAGTTACAATACTAGTTATTTGTTGCTTGACCTTTGCTGGGTCTATAAACATTCAGGTCACTATTATTACTATCATTTTATTTGGCCTACAAGCCATGCAAAAAGAAATATCAGTCCAAAATTGCTATCTTGTATGCTGCTTTTTACAAATTAGTAAACACCCCAGAAGATGGGCTGGCAGAAGAGGCTTTCATGGGAGAGCAAAATATATAGAAAACATCACTTTTAGCATTTCCCACTTGTGGAGATGGAATAATCCCCAGTCATCCCCCGACTGAAAGAACTGAGGATGTCCTGGGGGGGGGGGGACTGAGGGGTAATGTGATAGCACTTTTCAAATATTTGAAGGACTGTCATACGGAGGAGGGGCAGGATCTGTTTTCAGTCACCCCAGAGTGTGTAGAATATGCAACAATGGACTCAATGGGCTCAAGTTAAGAGGACCCAGCTTTTGGCTAAATATCAAGAAAAATGTCCTAGCTGTTAAGAGTGGTATGGCAATGTAACCAATTACTTTAAGACAGTGGTGGCCAAACTTCAGCCCTCCAGATGTTTTGGACTACAACTCCCAGAATTCCAAGCCTGTATTGCCAATGACAAAGGACTGTGGGAGTTGTGGTCCAAAACATCTGGAGGGCTGAAGTTTGGCCACCACTGCCTTAAGAGGTGGTGAGTGCTCCAACACTGGAGGTATTTAAGAAAAATCTGGACAACCACCTGGAAGATATCCTTTGCTTTGTATTCCTGCGTGGAACAGGGGCTGATGGCCTTGTAGGCCCCTTCCAACTTCACTATATATGAAACATATGATGGGAGGAGATGCAAGGCACTCTCTCTGCCTGTGGCTACTCTAATATCAACAGGAATGGGAGAAGCCATAGTCCAGAGGTAAACTACAGGCTTTGCTTGCAACAGCTTCCAATTCAAAAACTCTTGTTTAAAAACTTAAAGAGCTGTTGACAGTCATCACTGTCAGTACTGAGATAAATTGATATCTCAGCTAGTATACAGCTATCCTCTCAATGAAACTACTAGTTCCAAAAGGAGTAGGTCAGTCTTCTCTGTTAATTAATCCTATTCTCCAATCCTGTCTCACTGCCTAAAGTGCATATTGGATGCTGAACCATGCCTTGCTTCTTTTGCACTTCCCCCCCTGACTTCCTCCTTTGGAGAAACCATGACATGAAGTACACAAAACGGAATCTGCAAATGGATTTTTCAAAAACCTACTCTGCACAATTTGTGTGAATGACACACATGGGTCAGCCACGAGAGGCAGGAAGACAGGGAGGAAATTCAAGTACATATAGGAAAGAGAACACATCAGATCCTGAAGTATGGGCTCAAATGGCCAAATGTATTTCAATGTGACAGATGAACAATATTTTCCCTTGAGAAAAGAAAACTTTCAAGAAAACTATACGCTGGAGTACAAAAAGAACAAGGATTTTCCTTTACAAAAGCTCTGCAAAGAACAGACCAGTTTCCTGCTTCCTCTCCAAAAGTCGTATAGATTTTGTATTCACAAGAAGCCCCACTCCTATTCTATTGATCCAAAGATAAGTAAAATTACATATGGATTGATTTTGAATTTATCTTGTGAAGCATTCCTTTTTACACAACAAAGATGATAAAGCAAATACAGTAGATTTGTATCTGGTCCACCAGACTTAATTTTTAAAATCTTTTTTGTAAATCCTTTCTCTGCCCTGTTTAGCATCTTAAACCCTGCTAGTACATAAAATGGCACAATCAATATAATTCAAATACTATTGGTATTAGCATTCCATATCTCTGACTGTTTCCTTTACATGAGGACTGAATGAAGATCAAAGGGAACCTCTTTATTTATTTTTATTTCTAAGGAATATATCCCACCTTTCTCCCAGAGTATTTTAATTAGAATATGTCTCATACAGGATTATATGACTAAAGGATTTATAACTAAAATATTCACCTGGCCTGGTTTATTGCAGGTGATCCCTTGGATTTCCAAGTAGCTGAACGTTAGTTCCAGCTGTAATTCAATAAAGAATACTCATTAAGCAAACATTAAGCCATTACACATAAACATACAACTAACATTAAGTAATAAGTTCTTTGTCATGAATTTATTAGACCACTCTCTTGATTTGATAACCTTAGAACTCACACTCAGAACCAGAAGAGGGAGCGGAAAGAGAATGAGAGAAATAGAGGCACAGGGTAACTAGGAAAGAAGGTACAGGTATTGTATATTTTTACAAAGGCTATGGGAATAAAATAACTATGTCAAACATTTCATGGAACAGGTAGATTCTGAGAAGTTATCTGACATCAGAAGCAGCACAATAGCAGACCTATTCCATGTGCCTGTCAAGCAGGCTTCTGTATCTTCAAGACAACTTATTTTATAGACCCCATGTCTCATAATTAGATCATTTTCAGGGTGGTTTAAGAAAAAGCTCTTGACAAACATGTTTTCCTATGTGTCACATTTATCCCCTCATTAACCTTTTCTTCACCTTTCTTCAGCTGGGATAAAATGAGAATTGGTACTTTTCAAAATTTTCAAGTGCCATTTCCAATATTCTTGATCACAAGTCCTTGTTTCTCAGTATTAAAAATTTTAATTTTGTATGTTCACCATGACTTGCATTGTGCTAATGTTATTGCACTACAGTTGGGACTTTAGTTTATATATATAATCAAGGAAAAGAAAATTAAATAACCTTCATTTTTATTTTTGCAAGTTTTCCTCAACTCCCCCCAAAAGTAAAAAAATGAGGACCTCTGCCAGCATTATGTTAGCTCGAATCCATGTGAATGCAATTATCTCCAGATACGTTTATCAGCTACAAATAGCAAAAGCAGATTTTCTGCTACCAAGACAATCATTTCCAGTTATTAATGAGAACTGAATTTCTCTGTGGAACATGTTGTCAGACAAATCACAAGATGCAACTACAGCGTCCAGGAAAAAAAAACCTAGAAGAATGTACTATTAAATAATATGGATACAGTAAACTACAAAAAACACCCTTGTTTTTAAGCTTTAAACACAACTAAGATTCCTAAAGAATTCTGAAAAAAAAATCTATAGCTCAGAAGCAAACTTTGGGGCCTGGAGAGGTCAATCCACAACACCACTGAGAAGGACACCAGTACTTTTCTATGTTGAATTTCCCTGACCCTGCTCTTGAACCACCCATCTTCTCTAATATGTGTACATCCTCATCTTTGAATGAGTGTCCTTTGTCCTTCAAATGGAGGTACACTGCTGATTCTGGTCCTGAGCTGTTGCCCCTCCTATGTTGGGCCACCCTCCTGTTTAATGACTGTTAATTTCTCCAACGTAGAGGTTTGTGTACTCCTAACTGTATCAGACCATTTTTATACTATATTGCTTCTCTTGTGTTTTGGTGTCGGGTCCTTTGGGTAGATGAGTCTCTGCCTTGGTGTGTTTATGGGTTTGAAGTAAACAGGGATGTGATGTTTGCCAAAAATCATTTTAAACTTTTCAGACACCCCAGCCATGTAGGGAATGACCAGGTTTTTCCATCGGGTCTAGGTCTTAGGCTGATCCATTATTCTTCTGGGTCTGGACACTGCTTTGTTGAAGGCCCACTTTGGATATCCACAGGCCTTAAGTGCTGTCTTCAGGTGCCTGTCTTCTTTCTTGGCTTCTATGGAGGTAGGGATGCTCCCTGCTCTATAGTTTAGGGTCCTGATAATTCCTAATTTGTGTTGTAATGGATGGTGGGAGTCAAACAGTAAGTACTGATCAGTGTGGGTGGGTTTCCTGTAAACGTCTATTCCCAGGCCATAGTCGGGTCTAATGATTAGCAGAAATGATTATGCTATTTGCCACTCCAACAGGCTCCCCTTTTCTGAGTTGGATGTATTCCCCATTCACTTAAGGCAGAAAGATAGATATTCCCATTCTCCAACATTCCCCCAGAACAATATATTATTTGTTGCAATCTAATGTATTTTAACATGTCTTCATCCACAGGGCCACAACTAGAGTCTGTGTCACCTTAGGTGGGTTGTGGGGGGTGGAATAGTATGAATACTATTTTTGCATAGCCCCCTCCCCAAGCACAGCACCTAGGACACATACCCCCTGCTGTTCCCTGGCTCACAAAATATACCATGAACATTCAAGATCCATTATGATCTGCAAGTGGTTGTAATGATAGCTGCCAGTACTTGCTTGTTGACATGGATCAATACAGCTGCCTTTAGGACCTCCCTGGGGACATGGCTGTTACCACTGTGCTAATGACTGCCAAGATTTCAGAATTTGCTATCTTAACACAAATGATTCAAACTGGTGATGGAATGCTAAAATTGGATGATGGGCACTTCATGATATCAGACGAAGTCATGGAAACAAGCAAATTGCTCCCCATCCCAGGGAGTAAGGATTATACAAACTGGCTTCAACTGCAGAGTTTAAAATATCCCAAACAAGAAGGGAAATCCCTATAACAAAAAAGGGATGCAAAACACTGTTTAAAAGATGTACACCACTAAACTATTCACAGATACTCCTCAGCCTCCATAATTCCTTACTGTGATCATGACAAATAAATTAATCTGAAGAGCTATTACAAATGTTGGAAAAAGAAAGCGGGCATGAAAATTAGCCTTACCTTGGTAGGAATTCGGGAAGTTAACAGAAAGGCCCGGCATGATGTTAGCACCTAGAGAAAATAAAGACTAAGAATTTAGAATATTGTTCAGTTTTTCACACACACACACACACACACACACACACACACAATGAATCACAGCACTATCTACTTAGCAATAGGGCAAGAATCAAAGTGCACTGCTTATATACTTCCCCACATTGCTTAAAACATTCTCTTGGCAGGGAACATAATAACCCAACCCTCAAAATACTGAGAACTCAGTTTATTGACCTCAGAAGGATGGAAGGCTGAGTGACCCTCAAACCTGCTACCTGAGAATGAACCCAGATTGTGAGCAACGTTTTGGCTGCAATACTGCAGTTTAACCACTGTGCCACGAAGGTCCTTTGAAATATTAGCATGCTTCATTCTAATAGAATGTTATACTGTATATTTCTTGATATTACAGTACAGTGTACCCTTGTATAACAAGCAGCTTGTAAAAAAAAAAATTGTACAACATAAAAAATTCCGGAGATAGGGGAAATTTGCTTAACATAATCACCTATGGGGAGAATCCGTACAACATAAAAATGGGATCACTCCGTTTTCAATGCATTCCTATGGGAATTTGTATAAAGGAAAATTTGCTTAACGTAATTTCATTTGGAACAAATTAATTCCTTTATACAAGGTACCACTGTACCTTATAAATAATCCTGCTAGTATTATAGATCATTTGTATTTATGTTTGCACAGAAATGCATTGAACCGAGGTTAGTGAGACTTACATGCTCAGAACTGCAGCTTTTAAAAACAAAACCTGGCTGCCTCATTATACATAATATCCTTCCATCATTGATCCTCCTGCTTCAGTAAACACTACAGTCTGGAGCATAACTCCAATGTTGGCTTGAAAGAATATTTATCTAACTCCAGAGCACACTTAATTTTGGTTAAAGTAGCCCTTATTGGGACCAAAGTTTAGTTTAATTTAGTTTAGTTTCAAGTTTAATTTATACTGGGACCAAAATACTATATCATTGAACCAAACCTTCTCTACAAGATCTATGAAAGTCAAGATATGAAACTATCGTTTTCTGGAATTCCCTATTACCAGTTCAGTTCTCTGGATAATTCTCTCAAGTAATAATCATACTGATACCACCTTATATATTTCATTGTCAAATACGGCCAAGAAGAAAAATTGTGCCATCTTCTGACAATCCCATGAGAACCTAGACATTTGCAGAATCTTCCAGGTGCGTAGCAGAAGGAGGCCAATGCTTCACATGCAAAAGGAATGTTATCTACAATGCCTGTAGGGTGACATTCATTACATTCTTTTGAGACTAAAGAAAACACCCCCCCCCAAAGTTCTAATGTTAAAAAAAATGCATGCCTCCCACCAGAACTGGGGCTACTAGTAGCCTACTTCAGCAACACAGACGTGGCATAATCTCCTTATCTCCCCCCCTCCCAATAGAGTTTGGAGATGCTACTGACCTATCCAGATTGTCACATTTATTAACTTTACCCTATCATCCATGCACTAGATATAAATATATGTAGCAAGGAAGTGTAAACAGATGATGAATATACAATCAATGTGTGGACTTTGGATCGGTATATGATTTCATGTCCTTGAATTTTCAGTGTACATGTTCATATGCATAATGCATGAATGGGCTTTTGATACAGGAAGATCTCAGAATGAACTGATATCCCATATCGTATATTGACCTTCCCCTATCCTTCTAACTTATATTTGAGATGCAGCATAAATCTGCCTCAAACATTTAAAAAACACCATCCAAACAGTCCCCATTTCCTACCAGAGCAGCACACGCATAACTAGAGATGGGCACAAAATGAAAAAAAAATTCATTCCGTTATTCATTTCGTGACGTAACGAAATGAATAACAAAAATTGTGATGAAATTGGAACAAACCGAACAGAACCACAAAAGGTAGGTTTGTTACGTTTCGTTTTCGTTAATGAAATGAGCTGTTTTCGTCAATGAAATGAGCTGTTTTTAAATGTTAAAAAACGTCCTGAATATCTGTAAAAACCCAGCGATAATTATTTATTCTGCCTGATAATACCTACCAGGGAGGCTGGGGTCCTTAAAACGTGCATTTATGTCTTTTATCAGATCGCTGTATTTTTTTTTCCTTTAAGGGGAGTTTGGGGACATCGACCCAAAATGGCTCCCAGATGCCTAATATAGATTTCTTGGGTATTAAAATGCTCTGGACATCCGTAAAAACACAGTGATAATTATTTGAAATTATTATCTACCAGGGGGTTGCGGTCCTTAAAACATTTGTTTTTGTCTTTCTCCATCGCAATGTATTTTTTCTTTTCCCTTTAAGGATGACACAAAATGGATTCCAGCCACAAGATGGATGCAAGACGTGATGGGATCATGTAAATTCTTGGACAATTTCAACCAATAGCATGCCCAGGTTGCAGACTGGGTAGGTGTGGCAGCCACAGAGGGCATAAAAAGCTTTGGCAGCCCTCGTCCTCCTTGCAGTCTACAGCAGGAGTTAGGGTGGGATTGCTGTCTCTGCAACTCATTACTTTAGGCCAGCCAGGCAGGTGTGTGTCTCTGTGTTCCTGCTGGCTGCAGCCTGGCTCTTAGGGGAGAGAAAGACGAGATTTCTCCTGCAGCCTCCCTGTGTGCGTACATACCTCTCAGTGAGTACCCTTCCCTGCCCCGCAGTGCAGTCACTCTGCGGCTGCCTTACGCCCTGGGCAACGCCCGCTGCCGCCTTTGCAGCCTCCTTGTGTACCTAGTCTATACTGTGTCTCTGCCAGCATCATTTTTTAGTGTTTTCCCTCTGGTCTGGGGCATTGGGAAATGCTTTAAGTCATGCAAAAAGCGGGTAAAAACGAAAAACAAAAAACAAAAAAAGGAAATGGATTTTTTTCAAAAAATTCACGAAAAAAAACACAAAAACAAAAACCGAAATGGACCCGCAATGAAAAATGAAAAACCGAAATGTTATTTTTTCAATTCGTGTCCATCTCTATGCATAACCTTTCCATGATATACACAATACACCAGGCATAATATCCAGCAGTTACTGACAAAAGGTCCTCTTAGCACAAATCCAAACTATTTTAATTAAATTCCGATCAGAAATATTGTCCTTCAGAAATGCTACAGGAATACCATATCATGGAGTGATTTAACCCTCATGCCTACTTTCTATTCACTGGATGATCCTCTGGATTATTCAACTGTCACAAGGTTGCATAAACTGCTGATGCTGGAACAGCTCCCAAAAGGCTCTAACGACATCAACACACAGCCTTTTCATTAAACTATTCAGTTAGATCTATGAAAATAGCCTTATATTGTCATGAATTCAGAACAGGCATTTTTATTAGTTCATGGTGAACGGATAGAAAACCTTTGCAGTACTAAATCTATTTCCATTTTTGCTCCACAGCCGGTGTGTGTGGTCATTCTGTAAGCCATTTAAAGGTGGCACATAGGAGAGAGTTCCTAACTGCTAGTATCCGTGTCTCACGTCAGCTGCTGATTGTTGCTTCCTGGTTGATAAACATTATGTAAGGCATGTCCAAACTTCAGCCCTCCTGATGTTTTGGATCACAACTCCCAGAATTACAAGCCTGTATTGCCAATGGTAAAGGACTGTGGGAGTTGTGGTCCAAAACATCTGGAGGGCCGAAGGTTGGACATGCTTAGGCACTTCTCCACTTAGCTTGGAGTAGGAACTAGCAAGCCACTCCAGTATTCCTGCCAAGAAAACTCCATGGACATGAGGTCACGAAGAGTTGGTCACAACTGTAACAAAGCAACACACAGACACACAGACACACAGACACACACACACACACACACACACACACACAGAGAGAGAGAGAGAGAGAGAGAGAGAGAGAGAGAGAGAGAGAGAGAGAGAGAGAGAGAGCGCTACAAGTCAGATCTCCATACACACGCTAGGTAAAGGGAAATAATTTTGACAGAACAAAGCAAAAACTAAAAAGTAGGAAAACTCTTTGCACTTACAAGCTGAAGATATGAACAGCAAAAAATGAATGATGCACAAACAATTAAGGGGACTCTCCTGGATTATAAAACAGTTTTATGTGAAACACAACGTTAACTGCCACTTTGCAGCCATCTCTATTCACTCTCAAGCGGAACTTTAAAGGAGTTTGCTTTAAATTCCCAGTTAAAGCAAACCCTAGTTGGCAGTATCCTTGATTTAACGTCAGTGTGAATATAACATGTACTCATGATAATGGAGGAAAGGAGAAATTAAACAAGAAAGGGAAGACAGAATAGGACTCCATGCCCAACTCTTTAACCAAAATCCAGGTATTAGGAGTGCCTTGCCTCCACTGGTTCTCTGATTTCTAGCTCCAGAGGTATCACAAAATGTGTGATTTCTAATTAAATCATCAACTATCTTAGCCACAGAAAACAGCATCATTATCATTTCCCTCCTATTCTCAGTGGCCTCCTTGTACCTTCCTAATTTCAATAGAGCAATATTTGTTCAGTTTCCCATTAGAGTACTATGAAGAGTTTCGTGCTGTGATTCTCAACCTGGAGTATTCCTAGGGGTAAAACCAGACATTTAGGGGTATGTGAAAACAACTGAGGTATTGTGGGAAATGGCACATACATCAACAGTGTAAGTTGCTTATTTATATCCTGAGCAATGAGAAAGCTATCAGATCCTTTTCTCTCCCCCCCACCCACTACATGAGAGCCCACCCAATTGGTTTTTGCTCCAAGACTGTGTCCATTCTAACTCTGCCACTAAACTGGGGGGCTTGTGCCACCAGCTCCTTTCCAAGAGATGGCAGTTTGTACAACCCAAAATTGCCTTTGGATTTTAATCCCTTTGTTGGCATGCTTGTGTGTGTGTGTGTGTGTGACCAGAGGCAATGAGCCTTTGCCCCCCCCCCCCAATATGAATCATACCAATTTATGGAAATAGGCTGCCAAGAGGTACGAAAGTGGAAAAAAGACTGAGAATCACTGGTTTAGTGTATTTTTCACTACATTTATAAATATTAGTTGAATTCCTTTTTCTGAATTCTGTTCCTCCTCCCATTACTGTCATTATTCTCATTACTTCCACGGCTGCAAGTTGCTTCCTGTTGGGCAAGGAGACTACCTGTATGTGAATTCTGCCATTTAGTGCAACATCTGCAGTTGTGAAACTTAATCTGAGTGTAAAGCAGTTTAAAAAAAAGGTTTAGTGGATAACAGCATAATGAGCATAATCTTAAAGAGTTAACAGCTATCTGGAATTCAAAATGATAGATCTTTTTAGTAATTTTAAGGATATAAGTACCGTAGTTTTAAAGCATTTATGGTTTCTTTGTATAGTTCAAAACCAAAAGCAAAGATAATGAAGTGCAAGCAGGAATTGCCTTACACGCTTTGTATTTGGTAACTTGTAAAATCACATTGTGAGCACATAACAATGAAGGGTGACCTGCATAAACAGTGGTGCATTTTATTAATGCCAAACCTAGAATTAATAACAAAATTCAAAAAGCAGTGATACAGCTCCTTAACACACACACACACACACACACACACACACACACACACACACACACAAAATCTTATAACTACTTTTCACATGTAATGGCAAATTCAATATAGATTTAAAAACACCTAAAATTCTCTATTTTAGAGAAAATGAAAATGCAGTATGTTGAATGCTTTTAAATGCAACATTTCCAGTTTTTATTACATGTCAAATACTGGTTCCTTGCTTCGTTTTAATTTAACACAGAATAGCCTAAAGTGCACTGTGAATGTGAACCCCAATTAGACGTTTGTGCAGAAAAAGCACTTCCCTATTTTGGTTTTAAAAATGGGGGGAGGGTACTTGAAGACTGCAAAAATGTCACCCTCCCGGGAGAAGTACCAGCCTATGTGGCCTTGGTCAAGCTTTACAGTCCCACAGAGCCCCCCCCCCCAGGAAGGAAATGGTAAACTGCTTCTATGTATTCTATTCCTAGAAAACTCTGGAAAGGGACTCCATAAGATGGAATTGACATGACAACATATAATAATGATTAAAATCCATGGTCATCTTGAAATGGGCCTATACTATGTTCAGCACACACTCCATTTCATAAAATAGTCCACTCTTTTCCAGATCCTCAAAATACGGTATGTTGTGTGTTCAGCAAAATGGATTGGCTAATTAAAATGTTCAATTAACAAGAAAATGAAAGCACACTTCTTTTGACAACTTCAATTTTCTCCTGAAAGAAAGCCTGAAAATGCAGCCACTAAAAGCAACAATACTTCAGTACAACACAACATTAAAGCAATCAGCCAAGGGAATGCATTTTGTCATGTTAATAGATGTAGTTATTCCTTTTCAATTTCGTATTGATAAAACTATAAAGCACAGGAAATTAGATTTAACTACAATGCAACAACTACATTAAACACTCCCCAATTCCCAATTGATGACTCCTGGTTTTTGTTCTCCAAACAGGCTACACTTTCCTTATTATTTCCTCTTCTAAACACAAACAGTGGGCCCATTATGGTTGAAGTTTACTATGTACCAGTTACTCCCACAGGACAAACAAGGAGTGGGGAAGAAACAGCATTATGCTGTATACCATTTTAAAGTCAAGATGGATGAAACAGAACTTTTCTTGCCCGGTTACTCACCCACCCATTAAAACCTATTTTAAATGCTATAGCTGAAATCCAATACACACACTTACTAGGACTAAACTGACTGATGCTCAATTGCACTTATCTCTGAGTAATCATGGCCTGCAAGTACCAGTGAAAAAAGCAAACTCAATGCTATGGATCATTAGGAAGGGTATAAAAAATAAGTCAGCAAGTGTCATTGTGCCTCTTTATAAATCTATGGTGAGGCCAAATCTGGAGTACTGTGTACAGTTCTGGTCACCATACCTTGAGAAGGATATTATGGAAATGGAAAAAGTGCAGAGGAGGGCAACCAGAATAATTAAGGGACTGCAACACCTTCCTTACCATCTGAGGCTGCAATGGCTGGGCCTCTTCACTCTTGAATGACAGCGCCTAAGAGGAGACCTGATTGAAGTGTATAAAATCATACATGGTGTGGACAAATTAGATAAGGGAAAAACTGTTTCCCTATCATACAACACTAGAACTAGGGGGCACTCCATGAAACTTTTGGGTGCTAGATCTCAAAAAAATAAGAGAAAGTACTTTTTTTTCCACCCAGAGGAACACTGGTCTCTGGAACTCCCTGCCAGAAGAAGTGGTGACAGCCTTAAGAAAGCATTAGACAAGTTCATAGAGAACAAGGGTATCAATGGCTATCATTATGGATGCCTAAGGACAACCTCTGGGTTGGAGAGATAGGATATATCTCAATGCCATTTGTGGGGACTCATAAGCAGGTAAAGACGTCTGCTTGGGAATATCCTGAAGCAAATGGTGAGCCACTGTGTGAGACAGAATGATGGACTGGATGGGCTGTGGCCTGTTCCAGCAAGGCTGTTCTTATGTTATGTTCTTAAGTATCTAAACATAACATTCACTGGAACTAAATGGGATCATTACCTATATTTACAGTATTTTCCTTATTTTCCTTACACCTATTCTACATTAACACACAGCCATCTCATTACACCAGCAAGTGTGTTTTAGATGATATATTTCTAGAAATAAGTGGTATCATTTTAACCTTTCCTATTATTAGCAAGGAGTAATTCCTGACAAAAAAAAATTTCACTGATTTTCTGTTTTCCATATAATTTATCTTCTAATTTCAAGGTTGTCAAGAGCTTGAATAAAAAAAAGTAGAAAGCCCAGTGTGTTGCCTTTCCAGTTATTTCAACCAAGTGTTTTTACAGCTTGTGGGAAAGAGATCTACAGTCTCTCTTCGCACCATGTGATGAACCCAGGTTTTTAAAATAGCAAAAACAGCAATAACTTCTATAATAACTTTCTTGCCACACCTTAAAACATACTGTTTCATCCTCTTAGTTCTTATCTTCCTGCTCTTCATTGATAACAGTATAGTAACTCCCTTTTCTGATTTGTATCTATATTTCAAAAGTTGAGCTGATGTCTGCCCATCTCTACTTGGCACGTAGCCAAGATGGAATGCACTAACGCCTTGTCTAGACAAAGGATTTGCCTTCATATCTGCTGCCAGGACAACAGTACCAGTTTGTCCCATCAGTATGGAAAACATGCCAATATTGCTGCCATTAGTAATACAGATGAGTGCAATCCTGTACAGTATCTTGGTTCTCAGTGAACGAGTGGAATTTCAATGAATGCATTTGGGATCATCCAGATCAGAGACTAAATAACATAAGCAGTGCAAAGAGGTACTTACCACTGCAGCCGGTGGGCAGATTTCAGCCTGGGATAACACTCATATGCATACTGTTTCTCTATACATAGCAGCAGTTTTAAGATGCAGTGTAACTCATGTTGGCCTCACCACAACAGATTCCAGATAAAGACAGCTACTGTTTGCCAATTTCTAGGTGGTGAACTTAATTTCACATCTTTATTAGAGCAAAGGAAAGGGCACAACAGCACAAACAAGCTCTCCAGATCTGTTCACAACAGAAGCAGTAGCAACAACAACAAAAGCGCTTCTAGCAAAAATGTATAGTAATACTATGCATCCACACCTGGTTGTGCTTCTATTCAGAAATCTGCAGGCTGTGCCTCTGGGCCAACTTCCAAAACGTCACCTCTTTTGCACCCCTCCCCCTGGATGCTCAATGTCAGTCAAGTCATTTCTCTTCATACTATTACAAATTCACCAGAGTTCCATGATCACAGTTTTCCACTCTGGAGGCCTTTCAGAGAGATTTCCATATGACAGTGTGAAAGCCAGAAAACACAGCATTCCAGTTTGTTTGGTCTCTGCAGACGTACGAGCGCAATGAAAGCAAGGAATCATCAGTAATAAGTTATGTCCAACTATTATCAGAGTCACAAAATATGACTTCATTTTAAGGGCATCCAAAAAGCTCTGCAGAATAGAAAAATGAACACAGAACATATATGGATGTGTGTGTTTATTTAATGTATACAGAATGAATATCCTCTACCAGTGATTAACAGAGACCAAAAAAGGAGAGGGAGCTCTTATTCAAGCCGTGGAGAACAGTGGGTATTATTTCATCTTGTCCTCTTTAAGATAAGAACACACTACCGTACTCAGTTATCATTAGCATTCACCTACTTTTCCTTTCTTTTTAACCAACATGCATTGAAATAAAATGCCTGCTTGTCTTTCAGGCAGTGATAACTTCCCAGGAGTGTTCAAAGATGATTTCCTTTCTATGCAAGTTCACATTTTACACCTAGTTTTAGCAAGCATGCAAACATGATTGTTGTAAACCAGGTTAAAAATAATTCTGAATACAAGCTATCATGTTCTAATAGGTCCTTCAGTATTCCCAAACGCAAGCAGCAGCTTGCAGCTGGGATCAAAAACTCACCTGATGCCTACAAACATTTACATGAGCATACCAAGGTTCCCCCAAGGTTATTTTCAGACCACATCTCCTTCTGCTGTGTTAAGGAGAGAAGAAAAGCCTGCACTGATCAAGTGGACCTCAGAAACCTGTTTGCATGGAACTTCCGCTTCCGGCTACACTGTGGCAAGACAACTTAATACGTGCTTCAGCTTATCAAGTTGAATTTCTCTGGATAAAGGGACCCGAATAGGGGTAAAGTTTCCTTGGAGGGAAAACGAAGAAGAGGCAGCAACTGCAGACCATGAAGGGAGCGGCGGCAAACTTTGTGGAAGCAGGAAAATACTTCATCTCCCACCTGAGGAAGACCTTCACTATGGTGAAAGCAGATCTGTCGGTGCCGGATATTACATTTAGACTTCACCTTTCCCTTCAAACAGCTCAAGGCAGCATACACTGCTCTGTTCCTCCCCCACATAAACCTAACACCTTGTGGAAGTTCAGGTTAAAAGACTGGAATTGACTCAAGGTCACTTAGTCAGTTTCATGGCTCTGTGGATACTTGAACCTAGCTCCACTATCTGCCAAATGTCGGCCCATCTGTCTAACCACAATTTTAGCTTATGTCTAATGGATACATCTCAAAATGAAGTGTGTAACAAATTTTCTGCTTCTTGAACATCTGCCTGATGCTTTAACACAATGTTTCCCAACTTTGGGTGCACAGATACATTCTTGGATGAAAATTTTCAGAAGCCTTCACCACTACGTGTGCTGGCCAAGATATCTGGGAATTGTAAGTTGAATTAAGTTACATATTTTCTACTTAATTCATAACTTTATTGATTTTAATACATTATTCCCCATCACTACTTATAATTTTTACATGTACAGTGGACCCTTGTATAAATCCGCTTAAAGGAAAAGATTTCTGGAGATAGGGGGAAATCGCTTAACAGAATCGCCTATGGGGCGAATCTGTATAACTGAAAAAAGGGCGTGATTAGGGAATTAATTCGTTTTCAATGCATTCCTATGGGAAATTTGTAGAAAGGAAAGTTTACTTAACAGAATTTCATTTGGAACAAATTAATTCCTTTATATAAGGTACCACTGTACATATTTTCTTATCTCATGGGGTATACATGTTTTCTTCCCTCATGGAGAAAGGAAGTGAGTTGTACATTGACTAACACTTCTAAAGGTGTGTCCAGTTTACCCTGGATTTCAGCCTCTGATTTAAGTCTTTAATGACTTTATCCAGACTAAGGTAATAGTTCTGGAATTATTTGCTTTTTAAAGGTAAATGTATACGCTGCTGTTTTAACGATTGCACTCTTATAAGCACCATGCAACTGAGTACAGGACTGTAGCCTTAAATCTCCTGTATCAACTTAAAACTGTAATCTTAAAACATAATCAAAGTAACTAAATCAACACACACAAGATTACAGAAACAGAAAAACTATGGCTATTGGGTTTATACTTTATTCTTTTATGCTTCCATGTAAACCCCTTTTTCCTGCAATCAAGGAAGTGTGTTAAGGTGAAACAAGTATTATGATAAACCTTTTTTACAGCCTGTTCCAATATGAAGTCTTGGCTTTTTATGCAGCAGGCGACATAATGCAATACAGCATTCATTCAATTAAACAACTCACTTCCTTTATCAGGTAATTGCTCCCATGATCCCTATGAATGAACTGTGCAGTCGAGGCATCAGCAGAATGAATGTGAAGATCACAAGCTCCACAAGTTCTAGCGCTCCAAATACTACAGTCTGTATCGACGCCTTAATAAGAGATGAACTCACACTTCCATCAGTTGAAGGCATAGCCCAAGATTAATCAAAGAGCTTAACTGGAAGAATAATAATATCACTGTAAATGTGCCAAAGGTTTGCTGGCATGCCTTGAAAGCCTGTTAACTCAGAGTCTGCTAACTTGCCCAGTCCCACGATTACTTCATTACTGTGAATAACTTTGTGAAGAACCTAAAATGAAAATCCACCCAGTTCCCGAAGTATCCAGTTTCTCTCTCTGGCTTTCAAAAAAAATGGTGTTACTAGCACAGCATGCAGTACTTGATGACATTAATTTAGATAAAATACTACTGGAACTCAATGAGTAATTGCATGTCCAGCATAAGGATATATCTTCAGGCTACAGTCACAAAAGTTACTTGCACATCTACGAATGAAAGTTCGGCATAGATACATTCATGTATAACTAGATATCAGCAGGTATGTTCAAAACAAAGCAACTACTACTGTTTTCAGGCAGCCTAACACAAATTGAGTAAATTGTGTTGAAGCAAAAGCAAAGAGGATTTTTGGTAAATTTAAATGAGATAAAATTTATTGTAGCAAAGAGATCATTCTCGTAGATGCACAACATACACGAGTAGAGAGAAAATAATGGCAAAAAAATTAAACAATTGTCAAAAGGTTATTTAGTACAGCCTTGCATTTATATGAAAAGTTAATGCTTAAAGATGTGAAGCAACAACTCACAACTGTAGTAACTGGTGATAACAGCGTAATCTTCATAGCCTTGCTATGCAAAGAACCTTGAAACTTGTAAGAAAATTCTGGCTCACCAAATTTAGACAGGGGTGTTTAGCAAAATATAAGTCACTTGCTCTGATATGTGAGGAAAGGAAAGTATGAAAAGACAATAAACCTAGTAATTGTGTCTTGAAGTCGGATATAGACAAGACACTGAACTATCTTGATACTTACTTCTTTAAAGAGTACAGTGTTCTGATCTTATTATACTAATACTACTAATTATTATTAGGGAATGGTTTTTCAGAATTTGAGGACTCCTACTCCCATAATTCAGCGGAAATGCCTCAGGCCAATTTAGGGGACCCAGATGCTTTTACAATGGCAAGAAGTAGAGCAGCTCACTGACTTTCACATCATTGCTACATCACTTCTATGAGCCAATAGGAAAATGCCCTACTGCACTGTGAGAGTCATGTGAATTTCATGTGATTGTTAAAGGTAGGGGGGGGGAATGAGTTTCAATGGAGGCAGCATCCACTGGATCCTGTTTTCCCCATTCACTTTGACAGTCACAGGGAGTCCTCGCAAATCTCACAGTACAGCACTTCACTTTTCTAATAGTCTGAAGAATCAGCGCAGGAATCGCATGGAGTTAAGCGGGCTGCTCTGCCTTCTGTCAGTTGGTTGGCTCCATCCCGGTCTTAGAAGCTGGGATGGGAATTCCCAAAGAACTATGGGACTAGGAGTCCTTGACACTTGCTGCGGCTTCAGTTGTTTCTGCTTCTTGTTGGGGTGTGCACACTATGGCCCATGGTTTTTTTGGAACATCAATACCCTTATGTTTCCTCACAAGCATGTTGATAAGCTGGATTGCTTTGGTAGGAAAGCTGCAGGTTGTCAAGACTTTTATTACCAATACTGGCATGTAAACAACTATGTCAGTGGTATTGCTGGGGAATGGGAATGCAGTAGGATATGTAAGACACTTTCACATTGCATGCATCTCGAGTATACTGTATATATTCGAGTATAGGTTGAGTTTTTCAGCCGTTATTTTTGGTTGAATAAAGGCCCTTGACTTATATTCGGGTCAATATAAAGTTGGGATGGGGGGAGGTGCCATCGGTGGTGCGCAGCTTTGCCCCGTTTTGCCCACCACGAGCTGCCCAGCGGCAGTGGTGGCAATGAGCAAGGGAGATGGGGGACAGGAAGGATGGGGGATGCAGTACTGGTGGTGCGTGGCTTTGCCCCACTTCACCCGCCACTGAGGTGCCTGGTTGGTTTCCCTCCACCACACACCACCGTCCTTGTCCCTCAGGCAGACCAGAGGCTGCCACCGAACACGGCACCCCTGTGCCTGCCCATTGTCCCTCCTTCCCCGGTGCCATGGCTCCCACCCACCCTCTCCTTCCCTGGAGGCCACCGCCGCTGTGGCTCGCTGCTTTGGTGGTGGGGCTTTGCCGAGCAGCTGCTGTTCTTCATGCTCAGTTAGTACCATAATTCCCGCCTGGCGCTTCCCTCGAGGCAGGAAGCCTCTCCGTTCCCAGTGGTGCAAATGGGCTGGGAAGGGAGTCGGGGGTGCCCGCTTGTGCCCTGCAAGGCAAGGGAGGAAATGTGACGTGATGGCTACACGGCTCCCTAACTTGTGTTACTTTAATTGGAAGTACAGTACTAAGAAAAAAGAGTGAGGGCTGTGACAGAGTTAACAGCTGTGTTGAGGGGAGTTTTTTCGTGTGATGAAGTTGTGGAAATACAGTGCATTTTTCACTTCAACTTGTGTAAGAGTGTTTTTAAAAAGTGTTCTGTTTATAAACTGCCCCATAAAGCTTAAAGCACTCTCCGGGCGATTTGAATTTATTCATGCACGCTACACATTAACACTCGGGGAAAGCTGATTACTCATTTTACTGACCTTGGAAGAAGGCTGAGGCAACCATGAACCAGCTACCTGGGACTGCACCCAAGGAAGTGAGCACAGTTCTAGCTGCAGTACAGCAGTTTAACCACTGCACCATGATGAGCAAGCATCCATCTCTATTTACAGTGGTACCTCTACTTACGAGCAGCTCTACTTACGAGAAATTCAAATTACGAGTAGAAAACCTTCCCCCTTTTAAACTGCCGCCTTACAAATTTTAAATGCAGTTTGCTCTAAATACGATCCCCCCCCCAAAAAAAAATCCTACCAAAAAGCCCCCGTCACTAAAGACAGCTGAATTGGGGGGGATATTTGGCAGGGAGCTGTCAAAAGGCCGAAGGCCAGCTGATTAATGAGTACTAAAAGGAGGCAGAAAGGCAGAGAGAAATTCCTGCTGAAATCCGATCTGCACTTCAAAGGGGAAGCAAATGGCAGTGCTCTAAGAAACTGGCTCAGCAGTGAGAGATGAACAAAAGGAGGCAGAAGAAAGCCTTACTCCACCACTCTCCTCTTCAGTTTCATTTCTGCACCGGGAGAAGAGAAAAATGGTTCTCCCAGGGTGCTTTGAGTCTGGGAGGTTTTTAAACACCTGTGCCATGCTCCCCGATATATGTGGGTCGCACAAGGCATGGAGTGAGGAGGTGTGCACTAAAAAGTGACTTGCACCGTCCAAATCCTGTGTTGTGTGAGGATGAGGCAAAGTCAGTGTGCCTGGCTTTCTTTAAAATGCACTGCCTTTACACTGCATTAAAAGTGACCTGCATCAGGTCCAAAACCTGTGTTGTGTGGGGTTTGACAATGTTGGCAGAGGGGGGTGAGGCATGGTCAGTGTGGCTGCCTGGCTTTAAACTGCACTGAACTGTTCTGTATCATGTTTAAAAAAGATAGCTGGTGTTGGAAATGTTTATTATTGAAAATTAATGTTGCTGTGCAGTGTACATGTATTTAAAGTACACTTTATAAAGAGATTTGCACAAAAAATCTGGTGTCTGTGTCTTTTTCCAAGCCTCCGGAATGAATTAATCCATTTCCAATGCATTTCTTTGGGAAACTGCTGCTCCACTTACACATTTTTCTACTTACGAACATGCATTTCGGAATGGATTAAATTCATAAGTAGAGGTACCAGAGTATTTAAAGAACCTTCTATGTTTAAACTACACAGAACGAAATATGCAAAGTAGATGAGATTTCAGCTGTTTCCTTGTTTTGTTATTTTATTTTTTATATTTTTCCTTAAGTATTGTTTAATGTTGTTTGGAAATGTGAACAATGAATTTTAAAAAATCAGGGGGAAAGAACCTGATTGCAGTACCAAATTTTTCTACTCTTTTGTGTTTGTGTTTTAGCAACATTCTTTTCTTTTCTTTCTTTCTTTAGAGGGTGCTTTTGTTGTTGTTCAAGTTATTTTGGAAATAGCTAGTATTGTATTATAAGCAGTGTGTATTTACACCATAAAGGGTTTCTTCCCACCACCACACCCACACCCACACCCACACACACACACACACACACACACCCACCCACCCACCACACACACACACACAACACACACACACAGGGTGTAAATTCAACCCTGAGCTGTGATGGAAAAGTAGCTACTTATATGGTTTAGAAAAAGCGATATTCCAGGAGAATGAGCCTCTTAAAAGTTAAATACCAACTCTAATGAAATGCTTTGGATATAAGCAACTGGGTTTAAACCACTACCAACCTGTCCCTCTGATTTTAATAGGACACAATTTAAATTAAATTAATACAAATTAAGTTTAACCTAATACCATTATTGCAATCTGTGGTTGATGGTGGAAGCTTAGCTGTTTTGGTAAATTCACCAGCATTTTTCTCTTTACTTAAGAATGTAAAATTGTGGTAGGACATGCTTCATGAGAATTCATAAAAGCGACTAATTTGATCCTTTGAACATCAGTTGCATTCAGACAGGAAAAACAGCAGAAGATGAAAGCTTTCTTTATCACAAACTCTTCTATAGCTCAACTGCTGCTTGAGGCAATGTCAAGCTTCAAACACGGCTCCAAACACACACACACACCCAAATCCAGGGTGACATTTCTTCCTCTCTTTTTTGGTATGAAACAAAAATAAAATTTAGAAGTTCTAAGCCTTGACAGGCAAGTTTATTGAGTCAAGTCAACATATTTAAAGGAACGACAAAAGTATAGATTCAATTCACTGATGAAGGAATTCACTGTGCAACATACTGTTGTGTAGATCAAGTATCAGTACAAGTACTGTACAATAGTTTATTTATTTATTATATATTTATTTATTAGATTTATATACCACCCATATGGCAGAAAGGCCACTCTGGGCAGCTTCAAAAATAAAAGTTGTTTTTCTCAAGGTTATCAGTATATATTGGCCATTGCCTTTATGACAGTGGCCTTCTTTTCTATTAAGAATCTAAGTGAAAAGCAGAACATAGAAATTGGCCACCATTTCAAACACTAATTATCTTTTCTCTTTGCTTACCCAGTTCCCCTTCCCACAACAGCAGCATAGTAGGGAAGGGGGCTCTTGCAGTAATTATTAGTCAGTGTTTGAAGACAGATCAGCAAATACAGAGGAGGGGTAAAGGGTTCAATAATGTAGTTCATTTCATAACTACTGCGCTTCCTTGGTTCTTTTCCACAACCAATGCACATTCTTGCACAGACCAGTTGGGAACCACAATGGAGGGAAACTTGCTGCTCTGTTTATGCAATCATGCAAAAATCTCTTTGCTTCAGTAGACTTTAGATCTGACAAAGCCTAGCCCCTTGATTATTCACAAGACCAGAGCTTCCTGCCAAGATATTTCTTCACACCCACCCAGCCTACCCAACCAGAATCCTTACTGTCTTTTCTTAACGGGGAAAACTTGCAATGGCTGCCTCTTGTTGGAAAACTTTGGAATGTCAAAATTCTTCTAACTCAAATTTTCCAGCCAAATTGTTTGTTGAAGCCAGGATTCAAAAGCCAAGTTATCTTGTCATAAAATACTAAGACACATTCATTGGAGAGGGGAGGGATGGAGATAAATTTCAGCAAACATGCCAGAAGAGCAGCTGCTGAAGCACCTTATCTGAAGAATGCCCACTGCAAAGGTAAAGCTATATTCTAAACTCAATATTTTTCAAACTCTGGCAGCATCTCTCTTTTAGAGCTACAGTTGTTAGAATGAGAGATAAACACTCCAAGTTAAGGAAATGTAATCCCGTTTTTAGAAGAACAGTGGGATTCTTTTTATTTATTCATTCTCGGACTGAATGAGGAAGTACGAGTACACTGACACTGTAATATTTGCCACTTGAAGTAATGTGTTAATTCTATGGTATGAAATCGCTGCACTTTCTTCTTTTTAATTGACTTTTAACCACAGATTTTATATCAGTCTTTCATCTACCTAGGCCCTTCAAGAAGTATGCTCCAACTATGAAAACCCCATACATAGATATCATTACTAGGAAATCCCAATGAACAATATTCAAAAAGATATAGTCAGACATGAAACCAGAGAAAGGAAAAAATACACCAGAAGAACACTGTCAAACAGAATGGTACAAGTAATTCCACAAATATTTAATATTCTAGGACAAAATAACATAAGAACAGCCTTGCTGGAACAGACCAGAACCCATTCAATCCAGCATTCTGTCTCACACAGTGGCTCCCCATTTCCTTCAGGGCATTCCCAAGCAGATGTCTTCACCTGCTTATGATTCCCTGAAAATGGCATTGAGAGATATCCTGCCTAACTCTCCAACCTGGAGGTTGTCCTTAGGTATCCATAATTATAACCATTGATACACTTGTTCTCCATGAACTTGTCCAATCCTTTTTAAAGCTGTCAAGGCTGACAGCTGTCACCACTTCTTCTGGCAGGAAGTTCCATAGAACAGTGATCCTCTGGGTGAAAATATACCTTCTCTTATTTGAGAACTAGCACCCAAAAGTTTCATGGAGTGCCCCATAGTTTTAGCATTGTGTAATAGGGAAAGCAGTTTTTCCCTTATATACTTTGTCCACACCGTGTATGATTTTATAAACTTCAATCAGGTCACATCTTAGGCACCGTTGTTCAAGAGTGAAGAGGCCCAGCCATTGCAGCTTCAGATGGTAAGAAAGGTGTTCCGATCCCCTAATCATTCTGATTGCCCTCTGCACTTTTTCCATTTCCATAATATCCTTCTGGAGGTATGGTGACCAGAACTGTACACAATACTCCAGATGGGGCCTTGTTATTGATTTATAAAGAGGCAAAAAGACACTTGCTTACTTATTTTCTATACCTTTCCTAATGATCCCTAGCATTCAGTTTGCTTTTTTCACTCCTGCGGCGCACTGGGTTGACACCTTCATTGAGCTGTTCTCCAGGACACCAAGGTCCCTTTCCTCATTTGTTGCACAGAGTTCAAACCCCATCAGTTTATAAATGTAATTAGGTGAGTTCCCCCCCCAACATGCATCACTCTGCACTTACTAATGTTGAAGCTCATTTGCCACTGGTTTGCCCACTCCCCCAGTGTCAAGAGATCCCTCTGGAGCTCCTCGCAATCTCTCTCAGTTTTTACTACTCTGCATAATTTAGTGTCGTTGGCAAATTTGGCTACTTTGCTAATTACTCCTACTTCTAGATCATTTATGAAGAGGTTGAAAAGCAGGGGGGCAGTACTGAACCTTGGGGGACCCCACTCTTTACCTTCCTCCACTTGGGGAAGTGTCCATTTAGTGCTACCCTCTGTTTCCTGTCCCTTAGCCAGTTGCTGATCCAGGACAAGACCTGTCATTTATTCCATGACTGCCAAGTTTATTCAAAAACCTTTGGTGTGGGACCTTGCCAGAAGCCTTCTGAAAGCCAAGATAAACAATGTCAACTGGATCTCCCTTATCCACATGCTTGTTGACACTCTCAAAGAATTCCAACAGATTAGTGAGGCGTGACTTGCCCTTATAAAAGCCATGTTGGCTCTCCTTCAGCAGCACCTCCTCTTCTATGTGCCTATTAATTGTATCTTTTAGGGTGGTTTCCATCACCTACCTGGGACACATGTCAAATTGACTGGTCGATAATTTCCTGGATTGCATCTGGATCCTTTTTTGAAGATTGGTGTTACATTTGCTACCTTCCAGTAGTCAGGCACAATGCCTGATTTGAAGGAAAGATTATATATTTTGGCTAGGACATTCAGCAATTTCATCTTTAAGTTCCTTGAGAACTCATGGATGGATGCCATCTGGTCCTGGTGATTTGTTAGCATTTAGTTTAACAAGACATGCAAGGATCTGTTCCCTGGTTATTTCTATCTGATTTAATTCTTTGGTTTTCCTTCGTACAAAGACAGGCTCTGTTTTGGGCATGTAGTCTCTGTCTTCTTCAGTGAATACTGAAGCAAAGAATTCATTGAGTCTCTCTGCAATCTCTGTTTCCTTTTTAATTATCCCTTGCCTTCCATTGTTGTCTAACGGTCCAATGGCCTTCCTAGTTGGGTTCTTACTTCTAATGTACTTAAAGAAGTCATTGTTATTACTTTGTGTGTTTTTAGCTATACACTCCTCAAAGTCTTGCTTTCCTTTCCTGATTGTTGCCTAGCATTTGTTCTGACAGAATTTATGTTTATGCCTGTTGTCCTTGTTTGGACAAGCCTTCCATCTTCTAATTGAGCTTTTCTTGCTTTTGACCACTTCCTGAACAGCTCCTGTAAGCCACATCGGAGTCCTCTTGGACCTGGCAGTGCCCTTTTTCCTTTTGTGTATGCATTGCAATTGGGTTTTTGTTTTTGCGCACAGACTCCATGCCACTTGGAGTGTTTGGACTTTCTAAATTTTCCATTTCAGCTTCTTTTTTACTAGTTTCTTCATCTTTGGGAAATTGCCTTTTTGAAAATTTAAGGTCTGTGTTAGATTTTATCAGTGATTTGCAGTCTACGATTAAGTTAAAAGTAATTGTGTTGTGGTCACTGTTCCCTATTGGATCAGTCACAATAACATTTTGCACCAGATCCTGTGTATTACTCTCTGTCTTGTAAACTGAAATTCTACCACTTGTATGCCTTATCCTAACACTTGAAGGGTTTTTTAGCCTATATCTAGCAAATAGATTAATGTCACCTGTGCATGATGTGGTACCTTCCAGAACAACACCTCAATAGAGAGTACAGTACCACAACTCTTCTAGGCCTGTAGCTATATATTATATAACTAAATGTCATTGAGTCCAATTCCAGTTAATGGCAATGCGGGATATACTCAATTGTAGAGAAACAGGTGGTCCCTGAGATATTCACACTCCATGCTATTCAGGGATGAAAACCAACAGCATGAACTGAGGCAGGAAGACAGTCATCAACAAACTGAACTTTATTAATAATAGATACTTCTGCCATACCTCACAAGATTCCCCATGGCAGCAATGAGACTGTTAGATTAAACAAAGAATACAAAAAGCAAAGCCCAAGGTACATCCAGAACCTCTGGCATTTTGCCAATACCAAGGAAGCACAACTGAGACATAACGTTCCCATAACAGGAAGGTGCTGCACTGGCACACAAGAACTTTTGTATTCCAAATGTTAATGTACCCCTTTTTTCTGCCTGTAAGATGCCTCCATGTACAGTATAAGACAACCCCCACTTTTCCAACCCTGAATTACTGTTTCATAACCATGTGGTTCTCTCCTCTGCTTACTTCTGTGTATACAATGACCTTCTAAATATTTTAGGCAAAAATAAAGTTGTATACATGGAAAAATACTGCAAGTTACTGCAAAAACGTATACCCTTTCACAATGAAACTTGGACCAAAACCACTCAAACACTCTGTTAACCATCTGAGAGTCTGTCACCATGTGCACAGGTGAACACCTGAGCAGAGAGATGCACATTTTTCTATAAATCAAATGTTTTAAAAATGACTGTGGGTGGAATTTGTTCCTAAGAAAAGAACACTGAATGCTGTAAGTTCAGGACCTCAGGTTATAACATTGTGCCATTCTTTTTGATAAGCAGTACCCACTGTGCTACACGGTCCCTCCCTTCCAGCCCCCCTTCCTCCACACTGCTGCCCATCTATTGTTGACATCCTTATGCTTCTTTTTTTATATTTCCAGGCCTTTCCATGGATAACAAAAACAGTGGATAAGAGAGAACAAAAACCCAAACTGCTGTTTTGTGACAGTAGCTTGCTTTACGGCTGCTGTTTTGCGACAGTAGCTTGCTTTGCGGCTGCTGAATTATTTATTTTTCCTCCTTTTTTCCAGCTGTGGATAACTGAACCAGTGGTTAATGAATCAGTAGATACAACGGTCCTACTGTACTGTAATGATGGCACTTCACCTATTTCACACCAGGTTGGTACTTTGATGTCTTCTCATCCCATTTCATTTCTTTACATGCTTGCTTCTTCTCTGCCCTCCCCTTTTCTTGGGAGCCATAACATTTCCACTGTCCACACACTTCACACATCACCAGTTAGTATGTTACAGATAGGCAGCAATGATGTGACCCAATGATTAAGCAACCAGAAGAGCCATTGAGATAGCCTGCTACAAAAGCTGGTGATGGTACAGGCTGGTGTAACATCTACAGGTGAAACTCAAGAAAACCCCAAATTCACAATCTCAAACAATTAGAATATTACATGAAAGCAATAAAACAAAGATTGTAAATAAAACAATATTGAATCTCTGAAAAGCATAATCATGCATATATACTCAGTACTTGGTTTGGGCTCCTTTTGCATCAATTGCTGCCTTAATGTGATGTGGCATGGATGCTATCAACCTGTGTCACTGCTGAGGTACTATGGAAGACCAGGATGCTTTAATAGCGGCCTTCAGCTCTGCTGCATTGTTTGGTCTCATGTCCCTCATCTTTCTCTTGGCAATGCTCCATAGATTCTCTACAGGGTTCAGGTCAGGCGAGTTTGCTGGCCAATCAAGCACAGTAATCCCATGGTCACTGAACCAGGTTTTGGTAATTTTGGCAGTGTGGGCAGGTGCCAAGTCCTGCTGGAAAATGAAGTCAGCATCCCCATAAAGCTCATCTGCAGAAGGAAGCATGAAGTGCTCCAAAATCTCCTGGTAGACGGCTGCGTTGACCCCGGACTTAATGAAGCACAGTGGACCAAAATCAGCAGATGACATGACTCCCCAAATCAACACAGACTGTGGAAACTTCACACTGGACTTCAAGCACCTTGCACTGTGTGCCTCTCTGTTCTTCCTCCAGACTCTGGGTCCTTGGTTTCCAAATGAAATGCAAAAGTTGCTCTTTTGTTTCCAAATGAAATGCAAAAGTTGCTCTCATCAGAAAAGAGGACTTTGGACTAGTGAGCAACAGACCCATTCTTTTTTTTCTTTAGCACAGGTAAGACGTTTCTGAAGTTGTTTGTTGTTCAGGAGTGGCTTGACAAGAGGAATATGACATTTGAAGCCCTTGTCTAGGATCTGTCTCTGTGTGGTGGCACTTGATGCATCAACTCCAGCCTCTGTCCACTCCTTGTGAAAGTCCCCAACACTTTTGAATGGCCTTTTCCTGATAATCCTCTCCAGGTTGCGGTCATCCCTGCTGCTTGTGCACTTTTTTCTTCCACACCTGGGACAGGTTTCATTTTAAAGCTTATGAATAGGGCTTTCATTTGACATACAACATGATGCAATTGTACAAAAATATATATCTAAATAAATATAAAATTTGAATTTTTCAAAAACTGGAATTAAAAAAAAAATAAAGGCAAAAAAATTGTGAAAAAAAGGAATTTCTACCTCAAATTTTTATGTTTATTTAAATGTATAATTGTTTTGAAAATCTACAATTGCATCATGTTGTATATCAAATGAAATCCCTATTCATAAGCTTTAAAATGACACCTGTTGCAGGTCTGTAGCTATCACAGGTATCTAATAAATGACATTTGAATTTATGGCGGCTGGTGAATTTTTGTTTTGTTTTTTGTTTTGCAATTTTGAAGATGCAGTATTTCGGAAACAGGTGGACCAAAAAATCTGAAAAAAATATTTTAAACATCTCATGGTAAGTTACAAATGTACCAAAAATGAACCAAATCCATGACATCCAGGTTCCGTGCATTGGTTGATTTGACATGAAATGACCCAACAGTATTAATAATAGGGTATTCTCTACCTGGAAAATCCTGGGAAAGGGTCATCATAAGGCAGAATTGAATTGTCAGCCCACAATACATGCACATACAACACAAACATATTTTTCTAGTTTGAAAATTCATCTACTTTATTGCTGAGAAGGTACATAAACTTTAAAAGAGTATACTTTACATAGGAATGTTTCATAAACTCGGGCAGCACTTGCTTATTTAAGTATTATGAAGCAATTATGGTACAGACGTTTCTTGCCAATATTTCAGGAATCTACGTATTTCAGTCCCAGTGAGGCAAAGAAATTAATTTCTGAGCAGAGGAGTCATGAATCTCAAAGCGCAGCAGAGAGACATGCAGAGAGAGGAGGAACATGGCAAGAGGGAGGAGGAAGGAAACGCAACTGATACCTAGAGAAATTTTTGCAATTCCAATGCATCTGGATGAAAACTGATTAACCAATTTTTTTTTTAAAAAAAGAGTCAGCTAAAACAATCCCAACCATTTCCTAGAGAGTCATGGGCGGATCTACTATGCAACCTAATGAAGATTAAGCTTCAGGGCCCCTAATTTCAGAGGGGCCTCAGAAACAACTTTACTCCACATTCTTTACAAAATTGTGGCAGTATGTTGTGGAACAACCCCATTGGAGAAGACAACAGACCTCACAACTAGTTGCAAAAGAGCCCCATCATAATGCAAGCTTCAGGGGCTCCCAAAATGTATGTCTGCCACTGCCTTGTGTTCCAAATTATGGACCCTGAAGTTTTTTTTAAAAGGATTCAATCAAATTTAACAATACCAGCAACCTTCTTTACCTAACTGTTTTAATTAGGAACCATAAAATATTGCAGGGACTGAAGTCCCTACTGCTGAAATACCAAACAATGGGGCAACAAAGCAGGACGCAGGCACTAAGTACTAAGACTCAAAATAAATAAATGGTATTAAGAGGGGATTTAACAAGGGAGAAAGAAAGGTGAAATTGAGGGATAAAGAACTGATCCTCATAGTTATATATTGAGCCAAGTCAGTACTATATGACAAATACTGTAATATCCTCTATTTCCTTTTGGAATTCAAATATACCTGCAGATTAGAAGAATGTGGGTATACGATGGCTGCTGATGTAGGCTTATGCACTTCCTTGACTGCCACTGAATTCTCAGAACAACCCAAGAAAGAATATTACAAACTGTGCAGGAAAGGATAAAAGCTAGCAGAATAATGCACTTCCATCCCAGCTTCCAAAGCTGGCTGTAATTAGGGAATACACAGCAAACACATACAGAGGTTTAGGGTACCCAAGCATGTAATGCATCTATATCTCCATGCTCCTTAGTAAGGCTTTCCCTAGAATTTTCCCATTGGAGCCGACTCACAAAATTATTTCAGTTTCTGCCAAAAGTATTCTTTTAAGTAAATGCATCCATAATAGGCTGTGTGTGAAGGATGTAGTACTGAAGAACCACCTTCAGCGCACAGCCTGTAGCAGTTATAACATCTACTGTCTAGTTTGTTAAAGGAATGCAGGTACAGTACATGATTTCAACTAGTAGAGAACTGGGGGGCATACTATCCAGGTAGGCTAGGAGTACATTACTGGATAACAGGGCAGCACCAAGATGAACAGTACTGTTGGGCTGTTGATAGAAGACCAAGAGCTGACATCTCTGCCCTGAAGATATGGAGTCCTCCTGAGTGGCATTTTGCTTTGCTTTGTGACAGAGGACTTATACCATATACTCTTTGGTTGTGGGAATAAGGATGTTGAAGGGGGGAGGATGTCATAATTAAAAGATGAGTCTGACAATTCCCCCCTACACACACACACATGGGGGGAGGAGAGAAGGGGAGAGAAAGAGAGAGAAAGTGAGAGAGAGAATAGTTACAACCTCTTTATTTTTTGCTGACATTCTGTTCTCTTTCTATGGGATAATATTTTTGTTTTGTTGTAAGTTCTTCATAGACTTTTGTATCTGTGTCTGACACGGAGGTTATTGGTCTTTTGCAAATTCTGAATTTGTTTTTATTTCACTAGGTTTTTAAAACTTTATTTATTTATTTTATTTCATGCTCACCTGAATTTTAAATTCATGCTCACCTGTTATTATAGCACTTTCTAGCAGCCTCTAGATTTTACCTCGTATTTATTATTATTTTATTACTGCTTTCTTAATATGTATCTTCTTTGCAGTGACAAAATTCAATTGCTAGTTCTAACTAGGGTATACTCAGTGACTCCAAAAGATTAACACAAATGTTGAACTACCAGTTAGCAATTGATTTGATGGATCCATTTGGGACTAACAGTTGAGTTAACAGGATGCTTGTAATTGTTTTGACTTACTATTCAGCAACTGATTCAAGAGTCCTTTTGTAATTGGGACCAGGAGTTGGATTTAGGCCAATGGCTATAAACTGCCTTCAAACCCAAAAACTAATTAAGTTTTTAAACAAAAAATGAACCTGGTTTACAAAGCTCAGAAACTATTCTCCCACAGTCAGTTCAACATATTAGGTACCCCTAGAGATGCGAAGGTCTGGAGAAAAATCAGAAAAAGTCCGGGGGGGGATCTCTTTTCCCCCCCCTGGTTTTTTCCTGCAGCCTTTTTGGTTTTTCACCTGAAAAACTGGAAAAATTGGAAAAAATAAAAAAATAAAAAATGATTATGGAATGTTCTTTTATAATGAATAAAAGAAAAAATGATTATGGAATGTTTTATTTTAACATAATGAATAAAATATTTTAAGACAAATCGTTTATTTAAAAAATATCATTGAAACAGTCCCACTCCTCTCTCTAATTGTCCCTCTCTTCAATTCTTTTTATGAGAATGAGGTTTTTATTTTGTTTTTATTTAATACTGTAGAGAGGAAATATGAATAATTGTTAATTCTGGATTTTTAAACATTGTTTTGTAGAGTTTTTTTTTTGTTCCACATAAACTAGTAAACAGTTCAGGAGATTGCTCCTCCATTTATTACAATTACAAATAAATATTATTTTAAAAGTAAATTCTGCTTGTAATAATTGTTTGGACACACTACATTTTAATATGCTAGTTGTGATAATTTTATGCCAAGTCAAATCGCCCACAGTCATATTTTATGTTCCTAAAGTAACTGAATAACTTTCAAGCTGTTAAAGGGGGAAGAGTGCTAATGTAGCATTTTTTTTCAATTTTTCTGAAAATTTCTGTCCCCCCCCCCCCCCTCTCTCTCACACGCACACCAGCTTTTTGTCCCCAAGCTTCAAAATTTTGGGAAATTTGACATCTCTAGGCAGACCACAAAATAACTTTGTACTAAAGTTCTTTACCAAATTGGACTGAAGTTTTTTTTTAATAACTCTGCCTAGAAGCTTTCAGTCTAATAGTGGAAGACATATACTGTATTTAAAGGAAAGAAGGCCATTACTAGCCACTATAGCTCTATTGTAAAGGATTATACTAGTGAAAAACTGGTGCCATATTAATCTTCTGACAAATAAACACTAGCCAGTCAAAGGTGAAAACCTCAGCAATTCAATACCCCTACTATTCAACTATGCCTAAGCAAAACAGTGAAAAAGGTCTGTGGGTGAACATGTCATGACAGTGCAAAAGGACACTACTAAAAGTTTTAAATAATGCCATAACTTTGTTGATGGTTTTGATGGAACCCACAAGGTGTGTGTGTGTGTGTGTGTGTGTGTGTGTGAAATTGTGTATTCAAGGGAAAGAGCCTTACCCAGCAGAACTAAATATTAGAGAGGATGATGCCCCACATACATGGGAACAAGGGATGTGACTGCAGTCTTGCTCCACTGGCCCAGTCCTGCCTTCAGGTGACAGAGAATCACCAAGTCACCTACACCCTTGTGGTCTATGGAGGATTGCTGCTCTTGGCAGATCTTTCCACACCTGCTGAAGGAGGCAAAGGTGGGCATTGGAGGGAGCATCTGGTCCTCTTGATGTCTTGAATCAGCTTCCCCAGTGCTAAGCCACGAACTGCTGCTGTCAAGCTGTGGCCTTTTTTCTCCAGTGAGATGTGTGTGTTCTTCTACGTATAAGGAAGTAAGCCTGGGACATGCTCAGCAATAGACCAACAAGAGTTCAACACAGTGCAAAAACCACAGGCAGACTATAATTGGGTGTGATATGGAGTTCTTCCTGAAACTTTGGTCTGAGGCATACACATCACATCATCCCATTCCATCAGCTAACCCCCAAGGAACACACATACACAATTCCTGTTTGAAAAATTCATCTGCCTGCTACAGCTTAAGTGGCAATCACTCCCTACTCCTCCCCTGCCACCACTCCAGTGAAAAAACAAAGCTTGCTGACAAGCTGCTACAGACCTACTATGAAACCAGATGTGGTTGTGTCTATGCAGACTGATTAAAATAAAAGCATGCCTTTCTATATAATTAGAGCATAGAACAGCTTGGTGAGACACTTTCCAAAAACAGCTTGCTTCAAAGGGGGGGGGGGAGAGATTGATACCATAAGATGTTTAGCTCTACATTGCTTTCAAAGGGTTTATTTTCGATCTTGCCAACTACAGGAGGATTCCGCAATGTACTACTAGCAATGAACTACATTCAACCCTCAGTCAGAACATCCTCAACTTCTGTTAACTACTATTATTAAAAGTAGCACTGGATAATGATGAAGGTTAGAAGTGCAAAAGCACTAAATAATGTCTATTCAATTAAGAGACATTTTAGGTTCTCCTAAGTAATCTTAAATTGTTAGGTATGCATGACTGTTCAACTAGCGTTCTATCATGAAAGCAGAAGGCAGCAAACACAGATTGTCCCAATACTAGCATATATTTCACATCATCGCTGACCTCTGACCATGACAGCTGGGGCAAAGGGGAATTGAATCCAACGTATATGGAGGGTTACAGGATGCCTATGCACTGGATCAGGAAGCCTTCCCTTTCTCACCCAAGTTCCATCTTGATTGTGAAGAAATGTATCGATTCTGTTAACTTCTTCACACTCTTAACTCAAAGGAAAAAAATGGCACTTCTGTTCTGGGCATGGAAAAGGCCATGATGAAGTGCCTGCTGTTCAGATGTTAAAAGGGGTATTTTAATTCATCTCAAAAATTGTTGAATACAGAAGAATTTAAACCTAGACGTTTAAGAATTAGCTACTCCAAACCATAGGTCTGGAAATGCATCTCTCTCCATCTCACACTCCTCTAAAAACCATAACTCAGTGTTTTTTCATCACCCTGAATATCAAGAAATCTGCAAATTTAGCTAAAATCTTTCCCCAGCTTTTGCAGACACAATCAACAACTTATCAAGCTATCTGCAGCCTATGGCCACTAGGGTTTGTATTCAGGCTTTGTATTCAAGACTTTGGAGTTTGCCAGGTTTATATTCAGAAATAACATCCAGCCAACATTCAACCAGCTACTGCCTCCAACACATGCTTGCTCAGAATTCCATACATAACACAAAACACTCTAGTGGGCGGTTGATCTCAAGCACTCAAAACTACTGAATATCTGAAAAGAGAAAACACTAACTTATAGACAAAGTACAAAGCCATACTACCAAATACTTTGTTTATTTATATTTGCCTAAAGAATTTCCTATAAAAGCTTCCTCATTTTGCACATCAGGCTTCTTTCTTTTGCCTTCAGTGGCTCCTAGGGCAGTGATGGCGAACCTTTTAGAGACTGAGTGCCCAAATTGCGATTCAAAAACCACTAATTTTTTCACAAAGTGCCAATACAGCAATTTAACCTGAACACAGAAAGAAGGCTGTGAAGGGGTGATGTCAGGTGCCCACAGAAAGAGCTCCGAGTACCACCTTTGGCACCCATGTCATAGGTTTGCCAACACTGTCCTAGGGGGTGGGTGAGTGGATGACAAGGAAAGAACAGCAATGTTTTGTACATTTGGATTAATATAACATAATGTAATTCAGTGTTCTTGCCAGTCTGCCAGATAACTGAACTAGAGTTATCATCAATGAAATATAGATTATAGAATATGCTAAATCAACTTCTTGACAATAATAGAATAGCCAACCCAGTCTCCATTCAAACAATGTCCAATTCGCAGACTGGCATGAAGTGTGGGCTACAGCAAGAATTGTAAACTGGTTCCTTGTGGCAATGGTCATTAAGGTCCCTCTAGCAAAAGGTAGCTTCATTTTGGCTATCAGGGGGTTTAAACATGCAAGTTATCAATGTCAGGGATAAACACACAGACTGCCTCTCTTAGTCCAAAAACAATGATTACTCAGATCAGGGACTGCTTCAACACCTTTCTCCTCATCCCTTCCTATTGTGTGTACTACTGGAACTTTCATATATACAAGGTTACTGAAGCGGAGTACCACCATAAATATTGCACACTTGGAAAAACAATTTAATTGGTAATGCATGCACCAGATTAGCCACAGAGACCAGCAATCCAAACATGCCTCTAATTCAGAAAAATGAAGTGAGGAAGCAATGCTATTGCTGCTATATCATTTTCACTCTAGTCAATGGGGGGGGGGGCTGATGGTGGACTACAGAAGTGAGAAGAAATAGCTCAGAATGGCATTCATGGAGTACGTCTCATTAAAAAAATTTATGCTTGGCTTTCAGTTTTTAAACTGCAGTAAAAACTTGACATAAGAGGACAGACAAATCCCTGTACATCTTTATGAAGACCATGCAGCCAATTAAAAATATAGAAGCAAGCCATCATAAAGTTCAGAGCTCCTTTATGATTTAGGCTTTGTTCATACCTGAAGATAACCTTTATAATGGAATGCTCTGTGCAAGCTGCAGAGGAGCACTACTGTAAGGAATGTGTCTGCTTTTAAAATAATCCTACAAATTAATGACCTCCAAACTGTCCTACCATTAACTGCAAGTCTTGCAATTTCAAAGCGATGGCTTCCTTTATTAAATCAGTTTCCCCTTATTTCATCATCTTATTCTCCAGTTGCGTTCAACTTAACACCATTACTGTCTTTTCCGCTGAATCTTGCCTTCTCATGATATGCCCAAAGTACAATAGGTTCAGTTCTATCCATTCTCTTCTGCCGATATGACAATTTATTCCTGAAGAGGATGGGTGCATCTTAGTCTGGTTATTCAAGAACATTCTGCAGGAAGCACAGACTCATCCAGAGTCCATACTCCTGATAGCACTGCTCTCAGCAATCCTGGCACACTCATAGCACCTCACCACACTAAGGTGTGCATGTACAAGGGCACAGAAGGATGAATTAAACCACCTCACACTGTTTGTTCAGCCAACTCAAAGTTGTACTCAGACTGTCAACAACCCCTTCCTTTCTTAGGGAAACATCTTTCACACCGCCTGCCATCTGATCCTTTTAAATGAAGATGCCAGAGTTTGAAAGAGTGTGTGGACAACCTGAAGTACTCTACACACATCAGACTGTAAATGGGCACAACATGGTCTATTATTGGAGATGGACATATGCCCACTCCACATTTCTAAAGCAAAAAAAAAAAAGTTCACACTGCAAATAAACTTACATGGCAAATTCTTCCTGCTTTCCACTTTAGCAGCACTATAAAGTGATAGCTTATGCAGGACAGATGAACCAAACCATCCTCCAACACCCACTCTTCCTTCATTTACACACATACTTAAATTTCTAATAGAAAACTTTTAAATACCTGAGCAATATAGACAACTAATTTACTTGCAGACAAAAGAATGAAGACACTGTAATAGATCCAGAGAAAAGAATGAAGACACTGTAATAGATCCAAGATACAATTTAGTGATGCTTTTTACCAGTGTGCCAATAGATGAATTCCAGCCTATGCACCAACATTAATCATTTCAAGCATTATAATTTTAGATGGCTAGGAACTGGAGACAGCATTTATACTCAGAATCACCCTATAAAATGCATTGTCAAGAGAAAGTGCCCAATAGTCCTGCAAGCATAATAATGGGATATGGGAGCCATCCATATCTAGTGCTAGTTTCACACTTAAATTTTAATCTAGACAAGTGATTGTCTGGGGTATGGCCAGTATAAGCCAGGACATATTTTAGTACACGGAAAAATGAATAATGGGGTGGGAGGAAACACTTAAGATGAGATAAAACTCAAAAGTTTTGAAAGTAATTGAATGTTATGATGACTGTTGGAATACGTTTTCTTTGTTACTTAACCTTAAGGAAAACCCAGTTCTTTTGCTTTGTACTTTGGCCAAATGATGGGGAGTCACCCCACTAAACAATTTATTGGGAAAATGCCACTACAGTGTGCATTCTCAGCTGCACACACCTCACAGGCTCAGCTTTCACTCTCCTCTGCTTCGCAGACATTGAATGCTGTTGTGCTGTTATTGATGGATATGCTGTATCAGCAGGCACCTCAGTCAGTCCTGTGAACAGCATTCAATGAGTGAGTTCTTCTGGATCTTCTATTATATATTTACTTGGATTCATTGTATCTTTTGAGTTTTGAATGTAAACACACACACACACACACACACACACACACACACACACACACACACACACACACACACACACACACACACAAAAGTGAAAAAAGGTTGGGAACCACTGATTTAGACCACTGTTTGCTTTAGCTAAGAACTAGATTGCGGTTATGTAAAGGTTCAGGAAACCTGTCTTACACACAGAGCAGGAGAATAGTTGCAATTTACAACCAACTGGACATGTCACAAAAAAGCTACAGTATTTTAAGACTTTCAGTTGCTTTCATGGTAACCTTTACACAGTGCCTTTCCTCAAGAATGAGAGTGGAAGACCTGTTGCAACATTTAAAGCATTACAAAAGGAACCTGCATGTCTTTTCCATAGCTTGTTTACTCACATCTAAATGAGTATTTCAATACATTTTAAATTGTGCTGTTATTTATATTGTGCTGTCCAGTGTGTGAGAGACACTTCACCGAGTGTAACAGAACTACTCCTGCCCTAAAGGAGTTTGTAACCTATGCAGAGCAGACAATAAAGGATAGAGGTTATCCTTATCTCCATGGTTGCAATGCCAACAGTTTTGGCTGCACCTGGCTATACCTGGAAGTTGCCTTTTGATGACTGGTTCAATCTTTCTTCTGCTAGCAGTGCTACTGTGACAAGCGCTGCAGAGGTCAGGAGCAACAAGATCCCAGGTCTCGGTACAGTAATCTAAAAAGGAACCTGCATGACTGACCAAACCAGTTTCTGCAGTATCATAAGTACTGTACCATAAAAAGAGGCAATTATTCCTGGTTGTTGGGCATGCAAAACATCTAGAATTCTCATTTAAAGCAATATCTACTATATGTGTTTATGTGAAAGAGAGCAAGGGGAATGGATGCATATGAAAAAAGGAGATGCATGTGGGGGAAAAAAGCAGAGCCTATGGATGTGTTGTTATCATCGAAAGGCATTTCAATGAAGCCTCAGGGGAGAGCAATGTGAAGTTACCCTGCCTTTACCGCTAGGAATCAGTCAGGGGGGGGGGCTATAGAGGGCTCCAGTATGAGATGGGTATTTACAATGGGATCTGTGTTGAAACATGGGGAATCATTATGTCTGTGAAGATTCGCAGTCATCCAGGTGAGTTTATCTAGAAGTTGAGTCATGGCTACTGGACTTCTTTTTGAGAGAGAGAAATGTTTCGCTGCTCATCCAAACAGCTTCATCAGTCTGAATGAAGGCCATTGTTCACCTTAAGGCTATGGATACTATTGTCTCCCTAACGAGCCTATTCAGGCCATTGTTCATCTTATGAGCCAATCAGACCAGGGGACAAGAGGTCAAGCTGACTATAAGAAGGTCTCTTGCACTAGCTGTATTCAGACTGATGAAGCTGTTTTAATGAGCAGCGAAACATTTCTATCTCTCAAAAAGAAGCCATGACTCAACTTCCAGATGGGGAATCATTAACCGCATGGTACTGTAATGACCTCCATATGCTTACAGGAATCATGCCAGAATTAAAATGGTCAGCTGGGCCTTAACTATCAGGGTTCACTGTTTTGAACAAACTTTAGAACAAAAAAGGAAACTGCACTGTGTATTTTGTTCTGCTTTCATTAAAGATGATTCAACAGCAACAGAAAGACAAAAGGATCACTGATCTCATTTGACACTAATAGATATATTATTTCCCATATTCTGTATTACAAATATAATAAATACACTGCCAACAAGCTATACGCGAGAATGCCATTCCTTTCTTTATGCTCAGGGAGGGAGTTTGCATTTACAGCACCTGAATCCTACTGGAAGAAAAAACTTGAGGATAATTTTGGAGAGAATTTGTTTTTTAGTTGTTGACAGCATTTATAATAGTTTCTTTCCTTTCACAGTTCCAGATTTTATTGGTAGGAATTAAAAATTTTCTCTGATATTGCTCCACACTGGATTATACTTTCTTTTTTATCTATGCTGAAAGCTGCCTCTTCTCACCAACCCCAGAGCATTTGTTTTTGGGAATATTCTCAATCAATCAGATAGATACTCTTCTTTAGTGCAGGATACTGGTGAAGCAAGAAAGCACAAGCCCTATAATGAATACGTGTTACCCATCTGCTATTTATAACAATTTAGCTAAATGTTCAGAAAACCTACATTCACACACCCACACACAAACCATATGTTTTCACAATTAGTATGCCAAGTTACGTTCTCTTTTTTAAAAAATTCCACAACAAACACAAGGGATTTCTAGAAATTAAGCCAAGACTCTTCTTTTTTTAGCAGCTGCTGCACTAAAAACAAAATTAAAACAACTCGTGATAAAATAATGAGACATTTACAAGTGTTTGGCATGTGCATCATAACAGTGCCATGAATGCAAAGAACTAGATATGGCATATAGTTGTTTTAATAATAATAATGAAATCCTAATATCTTTTTGGACTAATCCCTAGCTCTTAAGTGCTTCTCAATTAAAGAAAAACACACAACTATAATTGGAGATGGGCACGAACCACCAACAGTGACTGGAGGAGGCGGGGCACTGGGGCAGGGAAGCCAGGCCGCTGCCTTTGAGTGGATGATTGTTGGAGAAGGCAGGGCTTTGAATTGTCCAACACCTATTCAGCTGCTAAACGAATCAGCACGAACCACCGAACCAGTGGTTTATGCCAATTTCTAATGACAACCAAAGATGCAGATAAGGTTGCCATTTATTTTCAAAAAGTTTAGAAGTTGGAGTCTGCTCTTGCTCAAATACTCCTAAACTGCTGATAAAGTATATACATCATCTCCTTGCCATATAACTAACTAGAAAAATGGCCATGCTTCGGAACAGAGAGAGCTGAACTTCAACATGGATTAAACCACTAACCACAGGGTTGCTGCTGTTGCTACCACCAGAAGACCACAGATGACAATTTCTCCTTTAACATCACTTGCACAGTCAGATCTTTTCCTCTTTTTTACTTCTGATGGCTTTTATTTCAGATTTTGCCAGTGCACAGCACACTTTCTAAGAATCTTCTGAGAGTATATATGAGAATCATCTTCACAGGTTTGTCAAAACCGTCTCTCTCAGGCACAGGAGTTATCTGGAGCACAGGAAAAGGGCAAAGCCCTTACAGAACCCTATACAGGTACACCTGGGATTTCATCAGACTTTCACGGAGCTGCTTAAACTGACCCAGTTTGCAAGAGAACATTTCTTTTTGACATATCTTGGCTTACTTGTATCATTTGAATTTTGAATGTAAATGCACACACACTGAGTGGAACTTCCCTCACTACAAACCTGTTTTCTAAATTAAGGTTCTAAATAACTGCATTTGGAAATGTATTCATACAATGTATCCATAATCAGAGCTGATAGAGAAAATGAGGTGAAAGTACCCAAAAATGATCAAACATTTACTAGTGGAGGACAGGAAGACCCGGTGAGCTCTGATCCATGGGGTCACGAAGAGTCAGACATGACTAAATGACTGAACAACAACAAAACTATACTAACGTAATAAGCAAATCTAGAAATCCGTCTCCTTGCACATCACCAAGGCACTATTGCCAAGGGCAACCTTAGCATGAGTGTGATGAGGCACATGGCTTAGGTGCTTCAGGAGGAAAAGAAAACCATGACCTCCACCTCCAAGGTGGTGGTGTAAGCTGTCATCAGAATTCCAAGGACTGCTGACATCACATTTACTGCAGGAAAGCACTGGATCTTCTACTATGCCCTCCTAAACAAACTGATTGCCAGCTCAGGAGGGTATAGGAAAAGGTGACAACTTCTGCTCTTCATACTAATATACACTATGCTGCACACACCCGAAGAAAAAAAAAGAAAAAGAAAGAAAAAGAAAAAAGAATAGAAAATGTCACCTACTTTTGTATATCTTCCATTTACTATCTAAAGAATATGACAGTAATGTGCCAGGGTTTGTTTTCTACATGCGTACAAAGAGTATTCCTAATTCAGAACCATTTAGATATTTTGAATTGCTACATCTTTTCCTTGCACATTTAATGTGCTTCCACCTTATGTTTCATCCGAACTAAAATGGCAAATGTTATGGCTGACAATCAAAATGTATGATACAATCTTGACTAGTTCTGTTTTCCAGACACCAAGATGGGACAGGCTGCCATCCAAGAAACCTTATAAAAACTTCTCCATTCAATCTGTTATTTACCAAGTCATTTCATATGGCAGGGTGTTTCACTCAAGAACTCATTTAACCTATTTAAGAGCATAAAAGAGCCAAATGAATAAAAAGCATAAGATGTGTGTAAGATCTGATCATCAGAAATGTTTAGACTTGCAAATGGAATTCCTTTATCAACTGGTATTGCTGCTAATCCCAATTTATCTGGAATATCTCTCCTTCAGTATATAGGGTTACTTCATGAGAAGTTATTAAAAATTGCACATTTACAAAAGTATATTTGAATTATTGGAAATATAATGCCTACATAACCTCCAAATTTAGTCGCTACCTAGTCTGTAGGTTATTTAGATCAGCGTTTTTCAACCACTGTTCCGTGGCACACTAGTGTGCCGTGATATGTTGCCTGGTGTGCCGTGGGAAAAATTGAAAAATTCAAAAGAAATTCAACCCAGGGCCGGCGGGCGGCCCACAGCTGGGAGGCGCTATAAATAGCATCCAAGGGCCAGCTTGGCTCCTCCCCCCGAGGCCCGCGGTGCTGGCGTCACTTCCTCCCCGGCTGGACCTGGCCCCGCTCATTCTCTTAGTGTTTGCCCTGTGCCTGCCGCCGCCACCGCGACTCGCTCGCTTCCCTCTCCCCCCCTCCTTTTTTTACCCTGGACCACCCCCCCCCTTTCCTGGGAGCTACCAATGGACTGAGCCGCCCAACAGGCCGCCCGCCAACACGAGCCGGCCCGGGAGTCCCAGCCCAGAACAAACCACCAGGTGAGGGGAAGGGGAGGAGGGGCGCCCGGCTGCCACACGAGCACCGCGGCAGGGCTGCGAGGAGGAGGGGATGGAGGAGGCCTCTGCCGGGCCTGGGCTGAGGAGGCGGGGGGGCTACTGGCACGGCTGGACGGCCGGCCTTTAGGGTCCGGGAGGGGAAGAGCCGTCTCTGAGCGGCCCCGCGATGGGTTCCTTGAAGTCTTGCCCCTTTCTGTCTTGGGTCGCCCTCTTCTCTCTCTCTGTCTTTTCTTTCTTTTTTTCCCCACCTCTCTCTTTCCATTCGTACCCTTTCCCCTCTTCATAGAAACGTGCTCATTTCTAGCCTGCATATGTGTATGTCTAGCAGCCTGCCTACTGTAATTAAAACTGTAAACCGCCCAGAGTCCTTGAAGTGGTATGGGGCGGTATACAAGCAGAACACTTTCTGCCTTCTTTCCTTCCTGCCTTCCTTCATCCTCCTCCCCTCCTGTCGCTGGACTTGCTGAAGGCATCTGCCTTGGCCACAGTGTGGAGAGCAAGATGGGCTTTTGGGTCTTATTTGTGTTCCTGGAGAGTCAGTGCCCCTTCTCAGGTCTCCACTGGACACAGAAGTCCATGCAGGGCAAAATGTCTTTAAAAAAACAACACAGGTAAGTGGGAACTGGGTGCTAGAGAGCAGGCTGCTTCAGTCTGTGGCCCCTCTGTCCTGCTTCTCCCTACACCAGCAAATGGTGAACCTTTTAGAGACGGATATAGGCACAGAGTTAAATTTTTTAACATTTTCTAATGGTGGTGTGCCTCGTGATTTTTTTCATGAAACAAGTGTGCCTTTGCCCCAAAAAGGTTGAAAAACACTGATTTAGATCACTGTGAAGCAATTACTGTATATTGGAGTTTTGAAACCTTTGCATGCTGCCTCTAGTAGGTATGGCTGGGAGGAAACATTCTCAGTTGGGACAACTTTCAATCACTAACCCATAGTTCCTGCCCTTCCGCTGATTTAAAGACAACCCTGCCTCTCTGCTCTGTCTCCCCCGCCCCTTGTCTATTGGAAACAGCCAATCTGTCTAGTGAGGCATATTGCTGAAGGTCAGATCGCCAACTGTAAGTAAAGAAAAGGGCATTTATCCTTTCATCCTAATCATGTCTCGGGGTGAGTTATTGAGACTGTAAGACTGCCAATTGATTTTAAAAAAGGAATTGATTACTCAGAGGAACGTGAAAATAATTCTACTGTGTGAATACCTGCCACTTCCGCTGAGCAACTAGAAATTTTTTACCAAAATTCAAAACTTTGCAACAATGAAGAGTGTGACCCATATCACACAATCTGATTAAAATAACAACTACTGTATATATACAGCAGAGAGACTGCAGGGGTGTGGGTGAATATAATCAGGACTTGTAGTGTTAATTTGAGAATAATCTCAATGTAAATGCTTCTCTGATTAATTTTAAATTTAAACTTGAATGTCAATCTGGATGAACAAGTCTCAATTACAGACTGTAATGCACTTATTTAGAATGTCAAGCATTTCCTCACTTTTGCTGTTCTGGTTTTCGGAAAACAAAGCATAACATCCATTATTGCCGATTTGCATGTTGGATTATAGTACTGCATTTCCTGGAACATATAGGCAAATACTGTACTGCATATTGAAAAGTATAATGCATGTTTCATGATGAATTATATAGCTACAGCACAGGAAAAAACATTGTCTAACAAAAAAGCATAATAAAGAATTATGAACTAGCCATGCCAATGGAGTAAGGTTTCACCTTCTTCTCCCATGTAAATATTATTCATATTTTTGCACTCTCTCTTTAAAGCAGATTATTACAGTGACAAAGTACATTATAAAGCCATGCCTTGTTTCCTACAATATTTTGTTAAAATACCAGGGACACAATCAATGTTTCTGTTTCACTGACATATGGACTGTAACATTTATTTCATTCTTGTTAAAAGTAGTAAAAAACACATTGCCAAATGTCAGCTATTACAGAAGTACTATGGTAATTTTGGAAGTGTAAGATTAAAGCAGCCATTCCAAAAATCTTTACTTGAAAACAACCCTACTGAGACTGTATTCTGGATAAATCCATGTTTATTGCTGATGTCTACCTGGAGGTGCATTTTATGCTCTCAACCTGTAGCTGGATGAACTTAAAGAACGTCTCAATTACAAAGCTATGTTCTTTGTACTCTATCTTATTCAAGCTTTTCATAAACATTTTCACAATCGTAGCCCAATTTCTGTTTCCATGATAGTAAGATACTTTTTGTTCTTTGTTTTTTTTAAAGTTTAATTATATTTTTAATTCCACTTTTTAAGAACATAATTACCAGGATAGGTCCGCCTCGGCCTCCTCCTAGTGATTTCACTAGTGAGTCGTTCGCAGCCTATTTTAAAACTAAGATAGAGGCCATCCGTTCTGAGCTGGACGCCGGTTGCTCTGATCCAGTCCCCGGCATGGCCGATACTGGGCCGCCTCGGTCGCCCCGGTTTGTTGAGTTTGGGTCTGTTACATCTGAGGAGGCCTCCAGGGCTCTGGGGCATTGCAGGCCTGCGGCTTCTCCGTTCGACCCTTGCCCGTCCTGGCTGATTAAGACCACAGGGGGGAGCATGCCAAAATGGGCTTCGCTAATCGCCTCAGCCTCCTTCAGGGACGGGATTCTTCCCAGTCTGCTGAAGGAGACGGTGGTGAAGCCCATTATTAAAAGACCTGGCTTGGCTGTGGACGATATGTCCAACTACCGTCCCATAGCCAATGTTCCCTTTTTGGGCAAGGTAGTCGAGCGAGTCGCCGCCCTGCGTCTCCAGTCGTTCCTGGAGGAGAACCATGTCCTGGATCCCTTCCAATCTGGGTTCAGGCCGCATCATGGGACGGAGACGGCCCTGGTCGCTCTGCACGATGATCTGTTGAGGGGGGCCGACAGGGGTTGCTCTACCCTGCTGGTCCTCCTCGACTTGTCAGCGGCTTTTGATACCGTCGACCACGGTATCCTGCTGGGGCGGCTCTCGGAGGTGGGGATCGGGGGATCGGCCTTTGGCTGGCTCCGTTCCTTCCTTGAGGGTCGTACCCAGCGAGTGAGCTTGGGGGGTGAGCTGTCGGCTCCCTGGACACTCTCTTGTGGGGTGCCTCAGGGGTCGTCCCTCTCCCCAATGCTCTTTAACATCTACATGAAGCCGCTGGCTGAGATCATCCGGAGTTTTGGAGTCTGCTGTCATCAGTACGCTGATGACACGCAGCTCTATCTCTCCTTTTCCACCTGTGCAGTGGAGGCCGTCCAGACCCTTGACCGCTGCCTGGCTGCAGTTTTGGACTGGACCAGGACCCACAGACTCCGGCTCAACCCCGAAAAGACCGAGGTTATGTTCTTTGGGGGGGGGCCAGATGGGTACTGTGGCCCTCTTCCCAGTCTGGATGGGTCCGCCCTCCAGCTGGCGCAAAGAGTGAGGAATCTGGGCGTCGTCCTGGATCCGGGTCTGACCCTGGAGCTCCAGGTGTCAGCCGTGACCAGGTCGGCCTTTTATCATCTAAGGTTAATCGCCCAGATTCGCCCGTACCTTGACGGGAGCTCCCTGAAGACTGTGGTACAGGCATTGGTCATGTCGATGCTGGATTATTGCAACGCTCTCTACATGGGGCTCCCCTTGAACCTTGTTCGGAGATTGCAGCGGGTCCAGAACGCGGCGGCCAGGCTGGTGGTTGGTGCGCGTCGTTTCGACCGCATCACTCCCATCCTGGTCCGCCTCCACTGGTTGCCCGTTGCCTCCCGAATAAGGTTCAAGGTACTGGTTTTGGTTTACAAAACCCTCCATGGCTTGGCCCCTGTTTATCTGGCGGAGCGGCTTCACCGACAATCAGATCGAGCCCGACCCACCCGTTCATCTCTGGCCCTCTCGTTGCAGACGATCTCCCCGAGGGAGGCCCGCAAGACAAGTACCCGTGGGCGGGCCTTCTCGGTGGCGGTGCCACCTATGTGGAACAACTTGCCCAGGGAGTTGAGACAGGCTCCAACGTTGGCGTCCTTTAGGAAAGGATTGAAGACCCTCCTTTTCAGGGATGCCTTTAATAATGACTAGAGTACCTTTTTTTTTTCCTCCCTTCCTTGCCCCCCCCCCCCCCCATATGCCGTAAGTCTGCCCCTGCCGCTGCTACTGTTCTTTGCCTTTTGGGCTTTTGTGTAAACCGCCCTGAGTTCCCGCTTGGGAAGTAGGAGCGGTATAAAAGTTTTAAAATAAATAAATAAATAAATAAATAAATTATTTTCCAGGTTAAAAATTAATTCAAATTTATTCAGTTTCCTCATTCTCCTGAGACTGCTCAGTAGCCACTCCACCTATTGCTTCGCTGATTCAAACATTCTAATAGTTTAAATATATCCCACACTTTTAACAAGTTGTCACTGCCCAAGTACTGGGTGTATCCATCATTTCCTGGTTTATAATTCTGCAATGACAGTTCTGACGAAATCTAAATATAGAGAGGTTCTAGTTTTTCTACACAATTATTTCCATGAAGAGTTACAGCAACATAACAGGAGGAAAACAAAGGCAAATAAATTAACAGATTTAAATGTAATTTGCCCGTAACAGATATATTCATAACAACCCATCTGTACATATTAGCTGTATTTTTTCAGATTAATACATCTAATTAACTGTAAAGGCTCATGATAACCATACAACACTGGACTTGTGAACTACTTTTTGTAAGATGTGTCTCTTTAAAATAAGGCTCATTTACAATATAAACTGTCATCCTGAGGTTCTTGCCACCCAACCCAAATGCAAGCACAGATTTTTTTCCCCCCAGAGCATAATTCACCCAGAGCACATTAACCTGAGATGGCCAACTCATTCAACTAAATGAATAAATAATTGGGGGGGGGGTGTCCATTTCAGATACCAACAATAGCATATTTTTCTAGATATAAGATGTCACCATGTATAAGATGACTCACACTTTTCCAACCCCAAAATACAGGTTCACAACCACAAGGTTCTCTTTGGCTTACGTCTGTGTATAAGATGAGCCTCAATTTATAGTCTAACAATTTCAGACAAAAATATAGACTTATATGTGGAAAAATACTGTAATTTCAGTGAATTAACCTTTTAAAGCAATGGTCCCCAACCGTGGGTACCCAGATGTTCTTGGACTACAACTCACAGAAGCCTCTACCACTAACTGTGCTGACCAAGATTCCTAGGCGCTGTAGTCCAAGACCATCTGGAGGCCCAAGGTTGGGAAGTACCATTTTAAAGCATCAGTAGGAAAGGGGTTAGGAAATCTAGACGCTAACCTCTATCAGTTGGACACAGATACAAATTCTTGGAGGGGCGTACACCTCTCTTATGGTTTAGCAAACAAGCACATTTTCCTGGATATCAAAGACAAATACAGTACTTGCTTTATTTTATCCACCACCTGGCCTCATCCCCCCGGCCAAATCCTCCTTCAAGGAAGAAAAAAACATACGACATATAAGAACAACAAGTCTCACTTTTTCCCCTTCACAGGACTGGGAGTTCCAAATAATCATTGGTAAAGTTTGTGTTAATTCCCCTTTGGGTTGGGGAGGAATATTATCTCACCTTATGCTCTGCCCAAAGGACCAAGGACGGCTTGCCCTTTCACTTGCCTTGCCTACTTGACTGATTAGGATGGCTTTGGTGCTGCTTGGAATTTCTATGCCCAATCGTTGCCTAAGCATGGGCATAAAATGTCAACTAAAACAGGAACTGTTCTGCAGCTCACTCATCAGTCTACTTGGAAAACTTTGCTTCTCTCCTTCTCTTTCATCCAACTTATGTTTGTGTGTTTCACAAGCTGTGTAAGAAGATAAAAAGGCTGCTCTCTCTGTTTGGCAGCTTCTCTCTTCACTGTCCATGGGCTCCTGCCCTCCATTGTAGCAACTGAGCCATAATTAGGAACATGTGAAGGTAGGTGTGTGCGTGTGCTCCCTAGAAGAAAGAGAGCACAGAAAGACAGCAAGGGTGTAGATGCATCTAAGTCTCACTGGGGTCCTTGAACTTCTAAAAGTAAAACCCACAAACACAAGTTGGATGAAAGAGATCCAGTTTGTAGTAAAATGGACCCTTTCCATTACTTATTATTTGCTCACTATTTTTCCTCACCATTTTAAAATTCTGTTTTTATTTGTTTCTCCTCCAGGGCTTCCTAATAGTCCAGTGAATATTACTTAGTAGTTAGATTATATTTTATATCAAATTTTCACTCTAAAAAAATACACTGAAGTCTCAAAGATATAATATTTGGATTTTTTTTTTAAAAAAAACCCAGCTATAAACCCCACACTATATATTTTAAAAGGAAATAATTTTTAAATCCACTATATCTTTATATCCTAGTAGGATTTTTAATGGAAACTGATGGACCTTTCTCACCCATTCAGAACAGATGAACAGCCAGAGAGACCATGGGTAAGGGAGAAGTCCCTCTTTTTAGGTGTCCACCTCAGGGGAAACCCTCTATCCAGGAGGTGCTATGTTTAAAAAAAGTATAGTTGGTTTGTATGATACATTTGGTATCACACCTATATGGGCACACATAGTCACACAGCACCAGGATGCCTGACAATAAGGACCCTCCTCCCATTTTGCTAGCAGGCAGGGAATGGAATACATCTTTGCTTTACTTGCATACATTCCTGTATAATTAAAAAAAAAGACCACCTCTGCTTTTAGAAGAAAATAATGTACATGTATACTTGAGAATACTGTTATCCTTACACTTCATCTGAATGCTACACCTCTAACAGAAATGGATGCTTGCTGAATATCATATGCAGAACACTCAGCTGATCTGAATGCATTCCATTCAATCTTCCCCTATCTTTTCTTTGATCAGTACATTGAACAGAACGTCAATTTAGCCTGGCATCTTGCTCCTGTATTAATTATTGGCTCTGAAATGCAAGAGGGGTTTTTGTGTGTGTGTTTTTAAAACAGAGACAATCCTCTATGTTCTGCTGTAATTTCATTTATCATCACTTTATCATAACTCAGCACAGTCAGATTCCGAATTGCTATAGCTTCAACAAACATCAAAATAAGAATATTGTACATATTTTCTATAAACTCTGAATTTTGAAAGGAACAGTTTTCTGTGCAGACAATGGCAGAATGAGTCACTGACTATACTGTCCTGCTTGTAATGACAATTTTTGTCTCAGTGAAAAAGTAATATATCTACTAACTGCAAGAAAAAGCAAAACATTTATTTGCACAACACATCAAACTGCATCAACCTGGTGATCTGAGCATATGAAAAAAACTGAAGTTTCTGCTTGTGGCAATACAACAGTCTTCTTATTCAGGACGGGCAGGCATCACATGAAAGGCATGAAGTCTTTGGCTAAAAGCAAGAAAGCACATGTGCTGGATCTAATACAGGCATGTCCAAATTTTGGCCCTCCTGATGTTTTGGACCACAAAACCCAGAATTTCTAAGCTTAGATTGCCAATAACAAAGGATTGTGGGAGTTGTGGTTCAAAACATCTGGAGGGCCAAAGTTTGGACATGCCTGAGCTAATATCTTTTGATTAAAATAAATGTCTATAAAGAAGAACAAGGACAATGGAAAGGAGAGAGGTATGTAGCATCCTTACCCAGGAAAAAAAAGATTCACCTGCCCTATTAAGATGGTTTCATAATATAATTGTTACCTCTTTTAAGTTGTTAGAAGATTCTGGGCGGCTTTAATCCCATGATTCTCTATTACAACAAGGCCGTCTGTACCCTCCATCTATCTAATACAACACCGGACACTTCACAAAGTCCTAATAAACATCATACGACAAGAACATTTATCACAAAACTTCTCCTGTCCAAGTTCTAAATCTAAACCTTATTAAAGACTTCACTTATGGTAGAAAGTCTGATATAATTTTATCGACTACAAGCTTGCATCCAGACCATATGCCATTTGCTCTTCTACAAGAACACAGCCTGCAAGGACCTCATGTCATCCTAGGAGGATCTCTTAGAGACATGGATTAACTGCAAGAGGAGCGAATAGCCCAGAGGAAGGCTTGTGCTTGTCTCAGTGAATCAGGATCGGACAGCCAAACATGGGATTCAGTATATGTTTCAGAGCATAGACCCCTAGGAGGTGTGGTGGCGGGGCCTCAAGACAACAGGTGTTCTCTCTACCTGCAAGAATGAAAAGCTTTTTCAAAAGAGGAAAGCAAACAATCATGCCATAATTTCCTCTAAGATCCAGGGTTGTCGGTTTGTGGATTCTTGGAAACTAAGACTGTGAAACTACTTTCATCTCTGAAAATATCTATCTGCATCTACCCAAAGACAACTTGGCCCACAACCCATTGTCACTGCTTGTAGAAAAGTTCTTGTGGTTTGGGGACATGGAAAAAAAACTGCTACAAAATAAAACTATTTAAACAGGTAATTATGTTTGCAGAAGTTTCCAACAGTACTGCATGGGCAAATGTAGTTAAACCATAACAGAATGCTGCTAGCTATTGTTTTAAGGCATATTTACACCTTGGCCTTCCATGACTGCCACGGTTATTAAACAACTAGGAAAGGATGACTAATGTGTCTGTATGGCTAGACTGTAAGAAGTAGGCCAGGAAAGTTATGAGAATACTGCAAAATTAGCAGTTCATGGGGGGACTGAGCCACTGTACTAAACGTTAGCTGAAAACCAGCACATTATGCTGTTGTTCCTTAATTATTTCCTTTACTTTCCAAATGAATTTCAGTTTCACATACAGAAGACTTCTGTTATAAAATTCCAGGCAGAGGAACACTTGGCTAGGACAAAGTTTCTCGCTTCCATACATTCTCCAATCCTAGAACAGGAAAGGATAAAAAAATAATTTGTTATGGGGCCAGGAAACAGTGCCTCTTCTGACGGCCACCAAGTACAGCAACAGCAGTAGCAGCAGAAGGGTTTGAGCTCTTGACCCCACTGATTGTGCTGGAGCTGAAAGATCCAACCAGGCCAATACGGTCTTATCAAAATTCATACTGATCTATGAAGGATCATCATAATGCATAGGAAATATAAGAAGAGCCATAATCTTTTTAGTGGGAATTATCCTCTGCTCTCGGCTTTTGGCATCTTCGATTGTATCTTCTAATACTCCAAGGAAGAATCTAAGGGCGTTTATACACAACCCCTAAGCTCCGCCGCAAATGGCTGCAAGGTCCGGACCTTAAAAATGTTTACCCACCAGCTCCGGACTTTGCAGACAATTAAGTGTGACCCCGCCCACTTTAGCAAGACCAAACAGCAGTTTTCTTGTACCTGGTCTTTGATTGTGACAAATATTTGATCCGGTGTAAGGATAGTGAGTGCGGGGCTCTCCTGGCTTCCGTTTGTTCTTTTTTTGCGCCCCGCCCCTTTAAGAGATCTGAATGCTGCCCGGAACAAAACGGAGGTAAACGGGAATTCTTTTCTTTCTCTTTTTCTCCGTCCCTCAGGCAGCCAGCAACCAGGAAGTGCAGAGGGGGGTGGGGACAGAGGAAGAGCGAGGAACCCCTAAGATCTCTGGTCCGAATTTAAGTGGCCAGCGGATCTTAGGGGTCGTGTAAAAAGGCCCTAAATCTCCAATTCAGATTCTCTAAGGAAAACTGAGGAATCACAGGTAATTAACCATATAGCTTTCATTACAGGTAAAACAAACATTTAACTGTCTCCAGTTACTCACAAATGCAAATAGCATGTTGCTATATTTAGTTACAAAGAGAAAGCAAGTGCTTTATCCCCAAAACTGTCCTTCACATACTGCCAAAATTCCTTAAAGCAGACACAACACCACATGCTCTCAGTAACACCGAATATATGAATGACAGATCACTGTCCACATTTCAAGAGAACTATATCTTCAACCACAAATCCCTCCAAACATTGCTAAGGATTCTACCACTCTGCATGACCAGTCACTCTAACTTTGAAGTTCTTCGGTACCCAAGGATGAATTTATTGATAAGGCAGGTAATTTTAAAAAGCAACTTAAATAAACGCCCCTGTTTTGCAATTCAAATTGCCAGTGAACTGTATGTATAAATGTATACAGTAATATATGGCTATGAATACAGTATAAATACTCCCTTCTTCTAAGAGGAATTGGCTTCATAGACAATATCTTTTAAGTTATGTGCTCCCTTCCCACCTAAGTAATAGTATGCTAACAAAAAAGACAAGGAAGGTATTAGCCCAACTACTGGGACTTGAACCTTCTGAGACATCTCTCCTCAATATTGTGAATATTGGCTTCAAGATATGCATGCTTTGCCCCAAATGGCCCAGCTGGAGACATGGCAACCCGAGCTGAAAGGTGTGGAGGAACTTGGGATAGAGAGGGCTCCCTGGCTACATAGGGGGGGCTTAGCGGGGCTCTAGAAGGGGCCCGTTTAGGGTCTGAGCATTTGGAAGTTTCCATCTGCCTTTGGAGACGCTGAATCTTCCACCTGCCTTTGGAGACGCTGAGGACGCTGCTTTTCCCGAGATCTCCCGGGTCCCCGTCGCGGGAGGTTTATCGTTCTGCATCCCGGTATCTTTGGTGACCGTCTGGGTAGCCCTCCCTCTTCCCCCCCTCCCTTCCCCCCTATGCCTTGGCCCTCAGGGGGTGGCGGCGGGGCCTTTGGAACTCGGGCGGTGAGCCGGCCGCCGACCGCAGGCGCCATGATACCTGGTGGTCCGTGGGGACTGCGCCTGGGCAGTAGCCTGGTCTCCTGTCGCGGCGGCTTGGTTCCTTGTTGCTGCAGCTTGTTTGTGTTGCCGTGGTCCCTGGTCTCGGGCGGCATGCCGGCCGCCGGTGTCTCCGTTCCCTTCGGGTCCTCTCCTTCGGACGGCGGATCGGCCGTCGGTGCGGGCGGGGCCCTGATTTTCCCGGGCGGTAGGCCGGCCGTCGGAGTGGCTTTGCTGCTGTTGGGGCCGGCTTCTCGGGCGGCGACTCGGCCGTCGGCGTTGCCTGGGGGGGCGGTTGCGGCTTGTTGCTATCCTGCCGTGCTTTTTGCCCCTTCCGCCAACCTACCAGTCATGCCTTGTACTGCGGCTGGGGCCCTCGGCTCTCGGGTGGTTGTGTCGACCACCGGCGTTTCTGGGCCATCCTGGGCGGGTGGAGTGATGTGGAGCTTGCCCCTGGGGTGGCAAGCTGGTTGTCATGGTGTCAAACCCCTTTGGGGATTTGTCCTTGGGCACCCGCTTGCCTGTTGGTGCCATCTTGGGGGGACAGACGTGATTTTTCCATCTTTCCGCCTTAGCCCCCCCCCCCCCCCCGCTCCCATATGCTCCCATAGGACTCAACTGGATATCTTCTTCCTCCTTTCCATCGGCCCGGGTCATCGAAGGGATGGACTGACTCCATCGCCATGCCATCGTAGCCACCGCTGGAATATGAATCAATCTGATGCCACTACCTCTGTCTGTCTGGGAGGCCCCGACAGCCTCTGTAGGCTGCGGATTCACCTTCACCGACGGACATTGTTGGCGGCAACGACCCTCCTCCTTTTTCTTTCCATCAGTAGCCTAATGAGAGCCCTATATGTTTTTTTTTCTTCATTTATCTGTTTTTTGCTCTGTTTATTGGTATTTAATTAATTGATAGTTTTATTTTGTGCTTGTACCATTATTTGTTGTGTATCTTATTTCCGATTTGTATTACTATTTGTATTATTATTATTTGTACTATTTGTATTATTATTATTATTATTTTGAGTGGGTCCTGACCATCTGAGATCCCATGGAGCCTGCCGGGTGCCATATTAGGGTGGTGTCGGGCCGCGGGAGGTATGCTCCGGGCCGGCGGGTCGATCGGATAAGGAGAACTAGGGACAGACAATTATTGCCTGTCCCCCGTTCTGACCCGTCGACTCACCGCCAGATGGCAGAGATCCAATCCGTCTGTCCCCTCCGGCCTGTCCTGTCTGCTGATCAATGCCAGGTCGGTACACAATAAAACCTCACTCATCCACGACTTGATCGTGGATGAGCATGCCGACCTGGCTTTTCTCACGGAGACCTGGGTGGGCGAGGGGGGTGGGGCTTCCCTCGCCCTTCTTTGCCCCCCGGGCTACCGTGTGCAGCAGTTGGGCAGGTCGGAGGGGGGGGGGGGTGGGGTGGCTCTAGTTTACAGGGAATCTTTTTATGTCTGCAGATCCGCGTCGTTGGTGAGTCCAGGTTTGGAATGTCTCCACCTTATGGTGGGCCAGAGGGACAGGTTTGGGGTAGTGCTTGTGTACCGTGCTCCCCGCGACCCTGCACTCTCCCTTCCAGAGCTCTCTGAGTTCGTCTCGGCGGCATTGTTGAAGTCTCCACGCCTGTTGGTGGTGGGGGACTTCAACGTGCACGCCGAGGGGGGACTGTCTGGAGTAGCTCTGGAATTCATGGAGACCATGGCCTCCATGAACCTGTCCCAATTAGTCATCGGCCCTACCCATAAGGGTGGACACACCCTGGACCTGGTTTTTGCCTCCACCTCGCGGGGTTTTGATCTGGGGGTTGGGAGGTTATTGGCCCAGCCCGTGTCATGGTCAGATCACTATCTGCTGACTTTCTCTGTTGCTGTAGCCACCCAGCCCCGCGGGGAGCCGGGCCCTTCCATCTGGGCCCGCCCCCGGGGACTCCTGGACCCTTTGCGGTTCTCGGAGGCACTCGGGGGTGTTCCAGACGGCTTGGATGACGATCCGGCTGACTCCCTGGTCCAACGGTGGTTTGAGGAGGTGACTGGGGTAGTTGACCGGATCGCCCCCAAGCGCCTGATCCGATGCCGAGCCCGTCCAGCCCCTTGGTTTACCGAGGAGCTGCGGGCGATGAAGCAGGAGCGGAGAAGGCTAGAGAGCAGATGGCGGAACGCTCGGACGGCTCAGAATTGGGCTGCAGTTAAGGCGTCGACCGGTCGCTATTCCCACGCGATAAGGGCGGCTAGGAGATCTTTCGTCGCCCTGAGAATTGGTGAGGCCTCGGATCGCCAGGCGGAATTGTTCCGGGTGGTCCGAGACCTCACCAATCCCGGTCCGCCAGGGCCTCCTCCTAGTGATTTCACTAGTGAGTCTTTCGCAGCCTTTTTTAGATCTAAGATAGAGGCCATCCGCTCCGAGCTGGACGCCGGTTGCACTGATCTAGCCCCTGAGGTGGCTGGTGTCGGGCCGCCTCGGTCGCCTCGGTTTGTTGAGTTTGGGGCCGTTACACCTGGGGATGCCTCCAGGGCCCTGGGACATTGCAGGCCTGCGGCCTCTCCGTTCGACCCTTGCCCTTCCTGGCTGATTAAGACCGCAGGGGGGAGCATGCCGAAATGGGCTTCACTTATCGCCTCAGCCTCCTTCAGAGACGGGATCCTTCCCAGTCTTCTGAAGGAGACGGTGGTGAAGCCCATTATTAAAAAACCCGGCTTGGCTGTGGACAATTTGTCCAACTATCGCCCCATAGCCAATGTTCCCTTTTTGGGCAAGGTGATTGAGCGAGTCGCCGCCCTGCGTCTCCAGTCGTTCCTGGAGGAGAACCACGTCCTGGATCCCTTCCAATCCGGGTTCAGGCCGCGTCATGGGACCGAGACGGCCCTGGTCGCGCTGCATGATGATCTGTTGAGGAGGGCCGACAGGGGTTGCTCTACCCTGCTGGTCCTGCTCGACCTGTCAGCGGCTTTTGATACCGTCGACCACGGTATCCTGCTGGAGCGGCTCTCGGAGGTGGGGATTGGGGGCCAAGCCCTGTGCTGGCTCCGGTCCTTCCTTGAGGGCCGCACCCAGCGAGTGAGCTTGGGGGGTGAGCTGTCGGCTCCCTGGACACTCTCTTGTGGGGTGCCTCAGGGGTCGTCACTCTCCCCAATGCTCTTTAACATCTATATGAAGCCGCTGGCTGAGATCATCCGGAGTTATGGAGTTTGCGGTCACCAGTACGCTGATGACACGCAGCTCTATCTCTCCTTTTCCACCGGTGCAGTGGAGGCCGTTCGGATCCTTGACCGTTGCCTGGCTGCGGTTCTGGACTGGACCAGGACGCACGGACTCAGGCTCAACCCCGGCAAGACCGAGGTTATGTTCTTCGGGGGTACCTCGGAGGGGTATTGCGGCCCTCTTCCCAGTCTGGGTGGGTCCGCCCTCCAGCTGGCGCAAAGAGTGAGAAATCTGGGCGTCGTCCTGGACCCGGATCTGACCCTGGAATCTCAGGTGTCAGCCGTGGTCAGGTCGGCCTTCTACCATCTAAGGCTTATCGCCCAGATTCGCCCATACCTTGATGAGGGCTCCTTGAGGACTGTGGTACAGGCACTGGTCATGTCGAGGCTGGACTACTGCAACGCTCTTTACATGGGGCTCCCCTTGAACCTTGTCCGGCGATTGCAGCGGGTCCAGAATGCGGCGGCGAGGCTGGTGGTTGGCGCGCACCGTTTTGACCGCGCCACCCCCATCCTGGCTCGTTTGCACTGGTTACCCGTTGCCTCCCGGATAAGGTTCAAGGTGTTGGTTTTGGTTTACAAAACCCTCCATGGCTTGGCCCCTGCCTATCTGGCGGAGCGTCTTTCCCGACAATTAGATCTAGCCCGACCCACCCGCTCATCGATGGCCCTTTCACTGAGGATTGTCGCCCCGAGGGAGGCCCGTAAAACAAGAACCCGAGGACGGGCCTTCTCGGTGGCTGCACCAACCATGTGGAACAAGCTTCCCGGTGAATTACGGCTGGCTCCCTCGTTGGCATCATTTAGGAAAAACTTAAAGACCTATCTTTTCCGTGACGCCTTTGGAGATCTCTAAGGACCCATATATGCTTTTTTTTTTTTTTTTTTTATTAATACCCCGCCGATTTATTTATTCTTGGAAACCATTGTTCTTAGTTGTTGTACTGACTTGTTGTTTTATTATTATTGTTGTAAACCGCCCTGAGTCCTTTGTGGGAAATAGAGCGGTATATAAGCGTAAATAATAAATAATAAATAAATAAATAAATAAATAAATAATGAGAGCTGGTGAGAATTAACTTCCTTTTGATATTGTTTCCACGGACATGGCCGCTTCCACTACTTCTACTCTCATGTGCTTTGTCTGAGTGTGGTAAGAAGCAGGAACTGTGTATTAATGGCTAGCAGAACTGTCTTTCATGCAGTATATGCAGATATTATGTCTCTCTACCTCCTTTAGATTTTACTTACACGTGTAACATCTCACCACCAGGCACTGATTTCAATCCTATGGTTTACGTCAACAGCTCCACTTTAAGTTAATGTTCTCTTTGCAGAAAGTGATAACACAGCAAAATCTGTACAGAGTTCAAGAACTCCTCTAGTCCAAAGCACAGACCTCCTGCTCACAAAACACAAGTTAAAAACCTGTAGATGCCAATCCTACTGAGCTAGCAACTCCTAGAGCATGCCACTGCAAGTGAGCACTTCTGATCGCCACATAATATTTTTATTCAGTTAAAGTCAGGATGCCAAATGGAGTGAAATATATACATGATCACAGAAGTGATCCAGCTAGGAAATTTATTGTGCATGGAAATGAAAAATCTGGACAGATTAAGTAGAACTTTTAAAGGGATTCCTATAGCAACCCTACTTTAACAGAAGCTTTGTGGTGGTGACATGCACCAATCAGAAAGATGAAGAAAGGAAGCGTGCCAGATTTCTATGTTTACAATATACGTGAGAAAATTATTTGTACAAAGGGTCTCATTCGCACAGTAATGATTTGTCAGAACTAGAGATGGGCACGACTTGAAAAAAAAAATTCGAGTTGTCGTTAGTCGGGCCGGTTCCGTTTGGGCTCGTTTCCGTTTTCGCGAAAATTTGCAAAAATTAGTCGGTTCGTTTTTTCGTTGTCGTTAGTACTGGTTTGGGGAGGGGGTAGCGGGCTCCTGGAGGGAGCTGCAGGAGTCAGCCAGAGCCACAAGTGACGGACTGGCAGACTCTTTGCACCCGCTGTGTCTCACGTACTTGCATGTAGTGCAATGCAAGTAGATCTGGCTTAGGGTTAAGATGGGTTAGCGCAAGGGCTAGGGTTAGGCTAGTTACGGGTGAGGTTAGGGTGAGTATTGGGGTGCACCTCTGGGTGCCTCTCTGACCCACTTAGAAGGACAGTGTACTGGCGTATGGGTTAGGCTTAGGGTTCGGGTTTGGGCTACGATTAGTGGGCTGTTTATGCCCGATTGGCACATCCCAGAAGTCTCTGTGGTCAACCTGGCCAAGTGGCCATGCGATTGGTGGAAAATTTGCATGGTCTACTCCCATGGGCGAGCCCATCATTGCAAATGTGCAGGTGTAAAAAAATAAAATAAAATAAAATAAAATAAAATCAACGGAGACTTTTTTTTTTGCAAGAAAAACCCACTGCTGCTACTGTAAAAATTCAAGCATTTAAAATAGCTAATTTTCGCATGTTTCTGTGGTGCTTTGGTGGGGTTTTGGACAACGATTTCAAAAAAAATATTGTGGTCGCCATTTTGGATCCCCCCCACCACATGGCAAATGGATGCGCCCTCCCAGCCTGGTACAGTCAGCAAAACCTGGCCATGCGATTGGTGGAATGGCTCCAAAACTTTGCATGGTCCACTCCCATGGGCGAGCCCATCATTGCGAATGCGCAGGTGTAAAAAAATAATAATAATAAAATAAAATAAAATCAACGGAGACTTTTTTTGCAAGAAAAACCCACTGCTGCTACTGTAAAAATTCAAGCATTTAAAATAGCTAATTTTCGCATGTTTCTGTGGTGCTTTGGTGGGGTTTTGGGCAACGATTTCAAAAAAAATATTGCGGTCGCCATTTTGGATCCCCCGCACTGCATGGCAAATGGATGCGCCCTCCCAGCCTGGTACCAGCAGCGCAGCAGTAGCAATAGCCAAGGAGAGGGGGGGCGGGGAAACCCCCCCCCCCCCCGAAATAAAACACCCTTCTGGCCTGGTAGGTGCCCTCAGACAGTTTTCGCCTACTTTTAGGGCCGGGAATCGGGGTTTTTTTTAACTTTTAAAAACTTTTTTTCTGTGCCACTTGGCATTCCGCGATGCAAGTAACGAGCACGACAAATCAGACCAAATTGTTCGTTCGTCGGTTCGAGCTCGAATTCTGGTGGAGTAATTCCCGTTTCCGTTTCCGTAGAGTAACGGATACGAGTAACGGAAACGGAAACGGGAATACCGCTAAGTCGTGCCCATCTCTAGTCAGAACGTACAAAAGGGATAAAGCCAACACTGGACAGGACTGAAGCAAAACCCACGCCTCTTTCTCCCACTGAGACACTGACTGATTCTGAAGCTGACTTCTTGCCACTGTCCTCTTCTCCAACTAGGGCAGGTGATAGGAGATCAAAGTTGTTAGTCAAAGTTGTTACCCAGCATGTTGTTAGTCTGTGGAACTCCCTGCCACAGGAGGTGGTGATGGCATCTGGCCTGGATGCCTTCAAAAAGGAATTGGACAGATTCCTGGAGGAAAAGTCCATTACAGGTTACCAACCATGATGGAGATGTGTAATCTCCAGGCTTAAAACCAGGGTACTTCAAACGCCAGATGCAGGGGAGTGCTATCAGGAGACAGATATCTAGTCTCGTGTACTCCCAGACGCATTTGGTGAGACCACTGTGAGATACAGGAAGCTGGACTAGATGGGCCTTTGGCCTGATCCAGCATGGCTCTTCTTATGTTCTTAAAGTTGATTGAGCAGGGGTTTAAATTTCTCCCTATTCTCTTCTTGCTTCTTTCCTGGATAGAGTGATGCCTGGGGTCCAAGGCCTCCATAGACTAGCTTGGTGAGACTAAACCAGCCTAGCTTTGCACCCCTTCAGTACAAAGAGAAATATTGTTGAAGTTAATAATTTATTGTTTTGTACAACACAAATCAAATATAATACAATACAAACATTTGGCAGCTCAATCATTTATTGTTTTCTACAGTAAAAAAAGTGCCCCTAATTTCTTTGTTCCTTTCCTCACAACAATTCCAAATAACTAAAATTGGTTTCCCGGCACAAATAATTAGCAGGCAATTTGCACACATACAAATTGGTTTCTAAGTGACTGTAGCATCAAGGAATTGTTTGCAGGACATACCTTTAGAAAGCCAATTTTATCACACATTTAGTCACATTATTTAATGTGTCTGAATAATCTACCACTGAAAAACAGAAAGGCACTAAAAAGTGAGAATGATAGAGGTGAAACTCAAAAAATTTGAATATCGTGCAAATGTTCATTTATTTCAGTAAGTCAGCTCAAAGAGTGAAACTAATATATGAGATAGACCCATTACATGGAAAGTGAGATATATCAAGCCTTACTTTGAGATACAATTATACCAAAGTAAGGCTTGACATATCTCGCTTTGCATGTAATAAGTCTAGCTCATATATTACTTTCACCTTTTGCACTGACTTGCTGAAATAAATGAACATTTGCATGATATTCTATTTTTTGAGTTTCACCTGTACTTATCTCAGAACTATAGTTGTCTATTGCTGGCCCTTAAGGAAAAAGTTTTTTTTGGGGGGGGGGGGGAATGATGGGATTCATTGAGAACACACACATTGGTAGTTGAATGAGAAACCACTAGGGGCCACCAGGTGGGGCTGGGTGAGAGTCTGGCTAGAAAACCCTGAGCACCCACTGCTGCCGGTCAGTGCCAACAATACTGGCTAGATGGACCAGTGGTCTAACATAAATAGCTTCCTATGTTCAAATGCTATAGTCAAAAGAATGCCCCCCAAGCCACGAAGATGACAAGATCATTAAAATATCAACAAATTCCAATGGAGAACTATCGTAAGGAGAAATGCTCCTACAATTACTGACACCATCAATACCTGACATTCATTCATCATTTAACTCCTTTGACCCTAACCCATTTCACTAGTAACCATGTTAACAAATTCTTTGAGATGGCATAAGTACCTGGAATAAAATTGCCAACCATGTCTGTAGTTTTAAACACCACACATTCAGAGTCTATTACGATAAATGAAATATGCTGAATGCTCCTACGCACCACTAATGTTAGACTATCAACTAAAGTAAGTTTTACTTATTAAACTCCACCCAACTTTATTAGGCCTCCTGACTTTCTGAGATACCTAGCTTTCAAAAACTGTAGCTTTTGCTTCATCCTTTTAAAAAAAGGGAACACCATTTGTACAGAGGGAGAAAAAAACCACTATTGAGGCCACTTGTTTCATTCCTGCCAAGCATCTGACAAAACATCAGCCAGTTCTTCCTGTTTATGCTGTAGGAAAAGTCAGCTACAACAGCGTAGCCCTTCAAGTAATGCTGGGAGGTGCACACATCCCGCTGGCAAGCCTGCACCCATTTCGTAATCCATCCTTCTTTTCCCCAGAAATGTGCTTTTTAAAAAGAAAAGCTACAAGGGCTGGAACAAAATCTGCAATATCAGAAATTGCTGTAGCAGTGTATCAACCCTCTCAAAACAATCAAACATTTCACCCAAGAGATATCCAGCCACCAGCCTTGCTGCATTAAATGAACAGGTTACGTTTTTGCCTAGTAGGACTAGGGTTTACAGACAAAAGGAAGACAGAATTCTTTAAATAATGCTGTCAGGAAGTTACACCGATTATCAATAGCAGCTCTTCCTAGTAGGCCAATTGGGAAACCAGGTAAGATACAATCAATTAAATAGTGGTATTTGTGGAAATAGTAAATGCTGGCAAGTGAACCCAGTAAATTTACTGGAAACTAGTCATTCATCAACATCAGTCACTCCAAAGAGATGTTTGGGTGGAAAGACATATCCTTAGTTACCCAAAGTCCTCCTGTCCAGTCATTCAGAATCCAAATCGGCTAAACAAACAAGAAGAGACTGAGATCTTCCTACTGCCTTCATCATCACATTGCTCACATGAGGCATCAAATCTGAAGATGGAAGGCTAGTCAAGAGTTAGCAGGGCTAGCTAGCTTGCTTGCTCTCCCGACCTGTGCATTCAGCAATCCTTGACAGGAACTGAAGAACTAAGCAGAGTGCAAAGCCCAGCCCAGCCCAGACTAGCCAAGCAAGCAAGCAAACAAGAAAGAAAGAAATTTATTTATTATTATTATTTATTTATTTAAATACTTATATCCCGCTCCATCTTCCCGACGGGAACTCTGGGCGCCTAACAACGCAAAAAGCATAAAAGGCTAAAAAGCTAAAAATAGCAAGGCCACCAAACAAGGGTAGCGGAGGGCAAGATGGCAGCAAACGATTAGGAGCAGGGAAAAAGGGAGAGGAACTAACTAATAAGGTCACCATATGCTTCTTTGAAGAGGAAGGTCTTCAGAGCCCTCTTAAAGGCGGGCAGGGACTCCAGCAGGCGCAGCTCAGGAGGAAGATGGTTCCAGAGTGAGGGCCCCACCACAGAGAAGGCGCGGTTCCGCGTACGCGTTTTCCGCGCCTCTCTGGGTGTGGCCACTCTCAATGAGCGCGCCTGCGACAATCTCGTGGGTCTGGATTCGGATGCCCTCAGGGAGATGCGCTCCGCCAGGTAAGAAAGAAAGAAAGAAAGAAAGAAAGAAAGAAAGAAAGAAAGAAAGAAAGAAAGAAAGAAAGAAAGAAAGAAAGAAAGAAAGAAAGAAAGAAAGAAAGAAAGAAAGAAAGAAAGAAAGAAGCAAAGTATGCTGCTTATATAATCACTCCACAGCATTTAAAGCACTCTCTGGATGGTTTATAATTGCATACAATGATAGAAGAGTGACGTTGGAAGGGGCCTATATGGTCATCAAGTCCAACCCCCTGCAGTTAAATTTAACTATTTAAATTAAAATTAAAATTAAAATTAAAATTAAAATTAAAATTAAAATTAATTTAATTTAATGTCATTATATAGGCTCCACACTGCTCCTCCTCCAGCAAGCTGAGCACATAATTTGCTAACCTCGGAAGGCTGGAAGGCTCGATCTGGTTACCTGCAATTGAACCCCAGGTCATGAGCAGAGTTTTGTCTGCAGCACTGCAGTTTAACCACTGTGCCATAAGGCTTCAAATTCAAAGGTAAGAGTAGGACCAATAAACAAAGTATCATCAATGCAAACATAAAGGTGTGAAAGCATCTTAAGAACCCTTTAAGCCAACTGTATCATGTGTTCAAAATATAAGTAAAATCCACAGCAAAATAAAACAAAATAAAATTCCTAAACAGAATTAATTATTATAAATACCAGCAGTTTTTTTAATGAAAAAAAAACTATTAAAATACAAAATTGGGTACATCCTGAGAAAGCTTAGTCTTTCCTGCTCCCCAGCCTAGTTGTTAGGCATGTAATTAGACTTTTAAAAAGCTGCAACAAAAAATAATCAATGTAAGGTTATTTTTTAAGCAGCACAAAAATAGCTGCAATGAGTTAAATTCAAAAACTGTAGAAAATAACAGTACCAATTATTTTAAATGTTCTTTCTAAGCTACACTAGTGCCAAAGATAACTAAATAGGGCCATTTTGTTTACGCAGATGGAATTAGCCTGCTAGAAATTAATTGTAATTGTCACACTGTAGTGTTGATCCAGTACCAGAGGCTGGCCATTCTGATTAGATGCAATGACAAGCACATATGACTCTTGTATGTAAGTGATTCTATGCACAACCAGCATCATAGTTTAAAACCACTCGCTCTTCAGGTATTACAAATAGAAGGTAGTTAAAGCACCACTTGCAACATATTGAAAATCAAAGGTTATCTACTTCTAAATTTATTAATTAAATGCCAACCACACCCAAGCATACATAATATTGTACAAAATAGCAGTGCAACACTGATTCCCCTAATCCAGGGGTGTTCAAACTTTTTGCAAGGAGGGCCAGATTTGGTGAAGTGAAAATGTGTGGGGGCTGACCATTCAGCCGCATTTGGCCCCTGGGCCGGATTTTGGACAAGTCTCTATAACATGCAAAGAGGCAGGAAGGACGCTGCAGCAACAGAACCGGGGGTGGTTGGCTGGGCAGGTGGCTGGGGAGGGGGGATGGACAGAGGCAGGGAGGGCAGGCAAACCCTAAAACTGCAAGCTAACACCTCCATCCAGTATGGGAAGAGGCCAGCTGGCGGGGATGCATGACAGGCTGAGCCGGTGGGTAGAAGAAGCCACGGGCTGCTCAAAATTTGAAAACGGGCTGCATTTGGGCCCCGGGCCTGACTTTGGACATGCCTGCCCTAACCCAAGGGTCCTCAACCTAAGGCCTGGGGGCCGGATGCAGCCCCCCAGGGTCCTGAATCTGCCCCCCAGGACCAATTGCAACCCCCCACCTACCCCCTGCTTTGCGAGCAAGCCATCCTCTGCAGCTGCTTCTATTGCTGAGGCAGTTCAAAGTGGTGGGCTATGTTGCTTCTCACACTCCCCGCAACTACTGCTCAGATTACTGGCATGCTGGCTAGTGGGGCAATCAAAATGGGAGGGCCACAGCAAGGTCCCGTGCTCCTCCCACCCGCCACCCAGATGGTCGGGACACTGGCTGCAGCCAAGTGGGGCAATTTAAAACGGGAGGGCTGCGGCAAGGTCTCCCACTCCCTCCATGGCCCTGAGGCCCCACCCCTGCTCCTCTTCCATCCTGTGAGTGGGCTGTGGATGGTTTTGGGCAGGCCTTCCTGCCTCCTCTCCCTCTTTCCTAGCCCTTGCTCCTTCCCTCCCTTACTTGCAGCGCACCAGGTCGGGCCAGGCCAAGAAAGGAGGCAGCTTTCCCTCTGAGGCGCAGCGATGATGTGATGGCCAGGTGCACACCTGGATCCTCATCCCAAGTGGCCACCCAGAAGGTAATGAGGGGCCTGAGTTTGCCTGGGCTGCCGCCTCCTTCCCGATGCAATGAGGAAAGGAAGAAGGAAGGAAGGAGAGACGCTCCAGCCACTGCTACTGGAGGAGGAGGAGGAAGAAGAGGTACAGCAGAGGAATCCCAGGAACAGCACCTCAGGGCGGCAATCCAGAGCAGGAGGCATTGCTGGGGCCGATCGTGGGGGGGGGGGCTCTGCCCACTTGCCCATCCCTCCCACCTTTTTTCCATGCTGGCCTTTTTTTTTTCCGACTGGGGTCCGGCCCCCAGTGGTGTCTGGGGGGTGATGGACCGGCCCGCTGTTTGAAAACTTTGAGGACCCCTGCCCTAACCATTTTTATGATTAAATAAAAAGATTATCTCCTTTTTAAAAATGCTACTAACTTCACAAGGCAGCTTTTAGATTCATTGTCCTATATGCACACAGGAACAATATGTCCTGGGTAAAATACTCTTGTGATGTTTGGAAAGTGATACAGTACTTTTCTCTATTTATTTATTTATTTATTTATTTATTTATTTATTTATTTATTTATTTATTTAGCTTGTGTGCCAGCCACTACCCAAAGGGGGGGGCTCACAATCAAAATGGACAATTAAAACATCAAAATACAATAAAATTAGAACAATAAAAACATGTAAATACAATAAATACGATACATTAAAAAACATACCACTAAAATTGCCATCAGGACCCACAATCATTAGTTTAAAAACTTCTGGAACAGGAAGGTTTTTACCTGGTGCCGAAATGTTATCAACGTCGGTGCCAGGCGAGTCTCATTTGGGAGGGCATTCCATAGTCTGGGGGCAGTTGCTGAAAAAGCCCTATTCCTGCAAGCCATCCCCTTCACCTCCTTAAGGGATGGCTCTTTCAGGAGGGCTCCCTGACTAGATATTAATTGCCGGGTAGGTTCATATGGAAGGAGGCGGTCCTTCAGGTATCTAGGTATCTAGGTATATTGTATACTCTAGCTCATTCACATTTCCTCATTTCATGGACCTATACCTCCAGAATTATCCAAACTGCACAGCTCCCCAAAACTACAGTACATTGCTAAAATACTGCTTGTTCTGGTTTCTCCACCATCTTACACATCAGACTAGCCTGCTGGTGTTTTCACGCAGAGAGTGCAGAATTTACCTATTTTGTCGGTGTGCTCCACTACTTACATTTTTTTGCTTTAGAGAAATCTATCAGTGTATCAGGTAACGATTAATTAAAATAAAACATGGTGTGATGTATTGGACAGAGTGACAGACTAGTACTCAAGAGACCTCGTTTCAAATCCCCATTCAGGAACAAAAATGCAATGGAGGATGTGGCACTGATAAAAGCCAACTTGCTGTAAATGTCTCACCTTGAAAGCTCTATCAGAATCACCATAAATTGGTTATGACTTACTGGCACATAACACATACTTTTTCTTACCCCTTCTTAGAACAGACCATGGAATTACAGATAAGAAAGAACTCTAATCCAAAATAAAATGTATATTCAATCCTGATCACCTCAGACAAACAGTTCTTTTTTGAGGTAACGTGAACAAGTTGCACAAACAAAAACAGCTAAGAACCCAAAACAGCTTCCAGAAACAGCAAAAAGAGAGAACACATTGTTGATGTCCAACAGAACAAGTCTAAACTGGATATTCAATATTGAGATGCAGAGAAAAATAAATACTGCATAAGCATAATATGGTCATCATGGTCCATCTCGGCATGACTAAGATTAATGCTCAGCAATACCAGCTGCCTATCACACTAGAGGGGAAATACATGCTGACAGGTTTAAGGTAGAACATAGATTTATGATCCCACCATGAATACCTTTACAGAATATGCTATCAAATCAGTGTTCACAACTGTATTCTCTAACATATTCAACTTCTCACCTTTATCTTTTCTGGCAATACATATGACAGGCCAGGGCAGCTATAAATTCCAATATGCACTTCTCTGCACATATCAGGCTGACTCACTGGAATCACATAGATCAACAGGTCACCCGAAGCCACTGGCCAGGCAGTTCTCTGGAAGTTCCCCTCTGATATTTCTTTTGTTGCAAAAGATACTTCCTTTGTTATTGTGTACTGAGTTAATAACCTTGATTTAAAATGTGAAGGGTGGTTGCACAAATTCCGAGAAATAGACAAAGGGTTGGTTATTTTAAAGCTTGTCTTCTCACACAAAGTTGGAATGACAAAATACACCAATTTCCCACTGTATCTATCAACTGTTCTTCTAAAGAAGAAGCGGAAGTTTTAGAACCTTTTAAGCATGGGCTATAATTGTTAGTAAGTACATAATAAAGTACTTTAAGATTTTTCTCTACGGATTTCTTTTGTGCTTCTGCTTCCTTCCACTTAAACTTTATATTGCTAACAATTTCTTCCTGAAAGGCCTCATGCCAAACAGATTTCTTAATCACTGAATCATCTTTCACCCTTGAAATACAGTATTAACAATGTTTTTGTTATTTTTCTAGTAGCCTAAAGGTATCACCTGTTCCACTTTTGTATTTGGTTTTTGTGGTGGCTACATGGCTCCTCAACTTGTTTTGCTTCATCTTTCATTTAGTATTTCTGAAAATACTGTACTTTGTAATCCTAGTCTCTGTGCTTTGCTTTCTAAGTACAGTTCTAGTCCCTCAATTAAGAGCTTACTAACAGTCAAATACACTTACAGATGTAGATGAAAATAGATGGCAGTGTTGACTGAAATATTCTCCATGGATCAATCAAGCTAGCTGAAAGTGGTTTTGTGTGGTACTGTTCAGCCTCATTGGAATTAATATTTGGAAAGCCTGAGGAAACTACCTGGATGACTAGTAAAACGTTCCGATCCCACAGGAAAGTAAGTCCAGTTGCCATGACTCAACTCCAAGATCAAATGGAAGCATTTTTCTCATCATTTATCATGCTAACATTTATGGCCTTATATCTATCCATGCACTCTCTTCTTCCAACAAATGGCTCTTATAGTGGAAACAGCAGTAAAACTAAATTAAAGCAAATACAATTAAAAGATAAATGGAATCTACTTAGAAGAGATCAATAAAAAAGGAAAATAGCATCCCACCAATCAAACCTATCTGCAGCAAGAAATCAGCTTACGCATCAAAGCCTTGTGTGAACAAAATGGTTCTTGATCTTAAGTCATTTAATACTAGCAACCTTTGTATAGTTAGCTTTTAATGCATATTATGTTGGGTGTGTTCCTCAATCAAATTCCCACTTCAAGTTATGCACTGTTTTATTTCCTTACATGAATTTAGAGCGTTACATTGCAAAACAGTGTATCAAACTTATTTCCCTTGAGGAAAATACCTGGTACAGTAACACTGTTATTGTAGGCCAGCCACTTTTTACATTGTAGCTTTGAGATGAGAGAGAGAGGGAGAGAGAGAAAGCATGTAGCAACATCCTGCAAGGACTGACTGCAGAACTGTGTTTAAAAAGAGATTGTACAAATAATACCACCAAGCATTTGAAACCACACTAGAGTAAGATATTGCAATAGGGACATCGCCGAGTAAGTGTATGGAAGAAAATACAGTGGTAAGAAACTCTGTACTGTATATTCATTTACATGTACATCAACTGAATTCAATGGTAAACCGTAGCAAGCATGAATAAGACTGCAGCGTCAGACCAGAAAAACAGAACAGGTAATATTATGAATCGTAATCCAGTTGATGAGGAGTTTTCACCCTCCTACTACTTTAGGCTCACCTGAAACTAGCTAAATGCATAAGGAACAGAGAAGAAGCTCTACCTCATAGGATAACACAGATGCAAACACACACGCACACACACACACACACACACACACACACACACACACACACACACACACACACACACACACACACACACACACACACACACACCCAAGCAGCACACCTCAGGATAATAATGGCACCAGCCTATCTTGGAAAGGGTTTAGGTAGGGTTTTGCTAGCTTAATAAGCCAACCTTGAAACATCCACCAAAGCAGCAGCATTACCTCAAACAAATGTTTGAAGCTTTCAAGGCTATACGTACATATGCCTGACAAGTAGATATTGTTTACTGATAATCACTCCTTTGTTGCACATAAACATATAATTGAAAACAGACAGAAAATACATATTCACATGTAGAGATGTGAAGGCCCGGGGAAAAACAGGAAAAATTCAGAAAACTAATGTGTTTCTTTTTCGTTTTCCCCCTGAAGCCTTTTGGGGGGGGGGGGTTTTTTTCTGAAAAAAAATTGAAAAAACTGAAAAAATACAAAATATTTATTTATTTATTTATTTATTTATTTATTTATTTATTTATTTCTGGGACTTATATACCACCCATCTTCCTGGTGGGGAACTCCAGGCGGTTTACAACAATTAAAAAACAACAAATTGCATATACTAATAGGATTAAGAAGGTAAAACAGCAATTGCAGGAAATGGCGATGGCGGGGAGGAAAGAAAAAAAAAATCACCCAAATGCCTCCCGGAACAGCAAGGTTTTCAGAGCCTTTCGCAAGGCAGGCAGGGACTCTGCTAGGCGCACTTCTGCTGGTAGGTGGTTCCACAGCATTGGGCCAGCCACAGAGAAGGCTCGGGAACGGGTGGAAGTCCTCCGAGCCTCCCTGGGCGTGGCCACGCGCAGCATGTGCGCCCGCGACGACCTAGTTGGACGGGCCGAAGTTGACCGCTGGTCAATCCGCTCTGTCAGGTAGCCAGGTCCTAGGCCATGGAGGGTTTTGTAAACCAAAACCATGACCTTGAATCTGATTCAGGCTGCAACGGGTAGCCAATGCAGGCGGGCCAGAACTGGGGTGATGTGCCCGAATCGACGCACACCCTCCACCAGTCTGGCCACCGCATTTTGGACCTGCTGCAGACGCCGAATGAGAGTCAAGGGCAACCCCATGTAGAGCGCGTTGCAATAGTCCAGTCTCGAGATCACCAACGCCTAGACCACTGTTCTAAGGGAGTCCCCATCCAGGTACGGACGAATCTGGGCAATTCGACGAAGGTGGAAAAAGGCAGCCCTGGACACGACAGACACCTGGGCCTCCATGGTGAGTGCCGGGTCCAGGACTACTCCCAGATTCCGGACTGAGTCCGATGGCCTGAGGGAAATGCCCTCCAAGGTGGGAAACGGGCCACCGTAGCTGGATGGGGTAGCCCCGAAGAACATAACCTCGGTCTTATCGGGGTTGAGCCTGAGCCTGTTAATCCTGGTCCATTCCATAACTGCGCCCAAGCACCAGTCGAGGGTCCGGACAGCCTCATCTGCAGCGGTGGAAAAGGAGACATAGAGCTGCGTGTCATCAGCGTACTGATGACAGCAGACTCCATGTCCCCTAATGACCTCTGCCAGCGGCCTGATGTAAATGTTGAACAGCATGGGAGAGAGAGGCGACCCCTGTGGAACCCCACAAGGGAGTATCCAAGGGGCCGACAACTCGCCCCCATGCGGAACCTGCTGGGGAAAGGACCGGAACCAACTGTGAACAGTGCCTCCGATCCCAGCCTCGGAGAGCCGATCCAGCAGGATACTGTGGTCGACGGTATCAAAGGCTGCTGACAGGTCCAGGAGGACCAACAAGGAGGAACACCCCCTGTCGGCCCCCCGGAGGAGGTCATCTTGCAGAGCGACCAAGACTGTCTCGGTCTCCCGACCGGGCCTGAACCCAGACTGGAATGGGCCCAGGATATGCTCACCCTCCAGATGTGTTTGAAGCCGGATCGCGGCCACCCTCTCGATCACCTTGCCCATGAAGGGAACATTAGCAATCGGGCGATAGTTGGATAAATCGCCCGATGCTAGATTGGGCTTCTTCAGAATGGGCTTTAACACAGTCTCCTTAAGTCGAGAGGGAAAGATCCCTTCCCTAAAGGAGGCTGTGGCGATGATAGATGCCCATTCTGATATGCTCCCTCCAATGGTTTTCATAAACCAAGATGGACAAGGGTCGAAGGGGGTGGACGCGGGCCGGTGGTGGGCAATAGCCCTGGAGGTCTCAAGTGAGGTGACAGGCCCAAACTCAACCATGCGAGGAGACCGAGGGGGCGCAGCCGTCGGGGGTGCCGAGAGTGGGCTAGAGCAACAAGGTTCAAAACCGGTACGGATGGCCTCAATTTTTGATCGAAAAAAGGCTGCAAGTTGCTCACTACTGAAATCAGTAGAAGGAGGCCTAGACAGTCCAGGATTAGTGAGGTCACGAACCACACGGAATAACTCCGCTTGACGGTTCGAGGCCTCACTAATTCTCAGGGTGTAATAAGATCTTCTGGCCACCCTGATCGCATGAACATAGCGCCTGGACTGTGCGATGACTGCAGCCTTCTTAATCGCCGACCGGTTCTTCCTCCAGCTGCGTTCCAGCCTCTTCCGTTCATGCTTCATCGCTCGAAGCTCCTCCGTGAACCACGGTGAGGAACGAGCTCGGCAGCGGATGAGGCGCCTAGGGGCGATCTGGTCGACAGCCCGGGATGTTTCATCAAACCATTGGTCTACCATGGAGTCAACCAGATCGTCAGCCGAAGACTTCGTGAAACCGATCAGGGTTAAGGAGTTTTCGGGGGCGGGCCCAAACAGTTGGCCGGGGGTCCCCGCGGGGTGGGGCAGCGATTGAAACAGAGAAGGACAGTAGGTGATGGTCTGACCATGACATGGGGGTGGGAACAATGTCCCACACCTTCAGACAAGAATCCTCAGACGTGGAGGAAAATACCAGATCCAGGGTGTGTCCAGCTCTGTGGGTTGGGCATAAAACATGCTGGGACAGATTCATGGAGGTCATGGACTCCATGAAATCCAGAGCAGCACCAGATAGGTCATCGCCAGCATGCACGTTGAGATCACCCACTACCAGGAGGCGGGGTGTTCTCAACAGAGCTGCGGCGATGAACTCGGTGAGCTCTGGTAGGGATTGTGCTGGGTTGCGGGGAGCACGGTAACCGAGCACAATGCCAAACCTGTCCCGCTGCCCGACCAACAGATGGACACATTCCAAACCTGGAATCACCAACGTTGAGGCCCTACTGATTTGAATAGTATCTCTGTAAACAATGGCCACCCCACCCCCCCTTACGGCCCTCCGATCTTCCCACCCCCAGTACCAGAAAACCAGGGGGGCACAGCTGGGCGAGGGACGCCCCCCCCTCTGCACCCACCCAGGTTTCGGTAATATATGCCAGGTCGGTCCTCCCATCGGTGATGGTGTCACAAATGATGGGTATCTTATTATGGACCGACCTGGCATTCAGCAGGAGGCAGGTAAGATCGGAGGCACTGGCGGAGTGGCTCCGAGGCTCGTGACAGTGAGCTGAGGGGTCAGAACGGGGGACAGGCGCGAGATGCCTGGCCCGAGTTCTTCTTGACCGACTAACCCCCCAGCCCCTAGCGTACCGACCACGGTCCGACACAACAGGTATGATGGTCCCTGCCTGCATGATGGAAAACACACACACACACACACACACACACACACACACACACACACACACACAAAGTTGGAAGGGAAACTGGACAAGCAGATTTTAGAAATTTTCTGGCCCTATGGCACGTGTCCAGGCACAAAATCAATTGTGCAACCTGAATATGTTCAACTATATGACAGACATCTGGAATAACTATACACACTGGTTAGGCAATTATGAGTCTACACTGCACAAATCAAAGAATATTTGGGCTACAAAACATATGTTCGTTTTGCAGAGAGCTGACTACCAGAGTAACGAACACACATAGGCTACACAATAAAATTTAGTCCAATAACATGCATCTTAAAAAACCATATTAGATGAATGAAGATTAAATTAGTACTGCTGTACCAATGGTATGAAACTATGAAGCATTAAGATACTAAAACAAACAGGTAAAATTTATCCTTCTGTTATTTGTTACTGAATTATAAGGACACACAGAAAAAAATCAAGGCTCACTAATGGACATGAAATACTAGCAAAAGAAGTATGTGGAGTCAACAATGGAGAAAGTTGGGGGAGGGGATTTGTCTTACCTCCTACAGAATTTGTCATGTTACTATGAAAGAAAGTGAAGAAAAATGGACTTGCAGAATGGAATGTAATTTCTGAGGGGACTGAAATCAGATGACAAACTGCAAGTGTCAGTTAGAGGGACCAACGGCTTTAAACCCAGCTCTGCTCCTGATCACATATTAAGAAGGTGATGGGGCCTAATTTAAAAGATGTAAAAGGCCCCACCATAGCCCATCCCCACCACTCAAATACGGATTCCTTCAGCTGCATTTATTCCCCTGAATCAGATTCCATCTGAAGAAAACAGATGTATCTGGGGAAAGATTTTAGGGTAGCATCCTATTTTGCATTGACACTACTATTTTGGTTCCTGAAACCACAGCTCAGTCTATTTGCTTTATGACTACACCAGATCTAGCTGTACTTGCATCCCATGTAGTTTGGAACCATACAATCTGAGGCACCTGAGAATAATCAGAAGAAAATCCTCAAAATAATTTAACAGAAGATGCCAAGTTAATAAGTAACTTCAAGCTTGTTCAACTTTAAGAATATATAAAAATCAGATAAACCAAGGAAAGGGTGCCTAAATCATGGCAAATAGTTTATTTATTTATTTATTTATTTATTTATTTATTTATTTATTTGAATTTTATACCACCCATCTGGAAGCCAAGGCCACTCTGTGAGGTTTACAATAGAAAATAGTAAATAACAATTTAAAATGGAAAAAATAACATAAAACTAAGAAATCAAAATTAGCATCCACCAACATAAATCAAGCCACATGAAATTAACTAAAATAATATATAAGCAAGGTGGCAAACTGATGCTATAAGAATTTTCCTTCTTTGTTGAAGATGTTTAACAACTGGCAACATTTTAGAAACAACCAAAACAATCTCCAGTTTAGTTTTGAAATAGAATAGTAACATTTTCACATTCCAGGAAATTAAGATACCGTAATATTCTTACATTCATGTTGACCCTTAAACCCTTAACAGTGGCTTTCATAAGTCTGCCTGCATCATTAATTTTGCATCACTTTTATAGCAGCTTCTGTAACAGAACATGTCTTTCTAAACTAGATTCATCCCACAGAGCAGCCATGGCGCCAGAAGTTATGCCGCCATAGGTGAGCCACAGATATCTGGAGTTGTGGGTCTGTCAGGTGGAACTCCAAGAACGGAACCTTATGGGATTTGTAGTCAAAAAAGCCTGAAATTCCTGTGCCTGTTATGCTCATATAGGTAACATTTCTCATTTGGCCCTCAGGAGTAGCTACTTAACTATGGAATTGCTTCTGCAGCAAGTTGCCCACAGCCAACATCTGATTAGCCAGAGGTTGGGTGTTCGGTTCCCCACTGTCCCTCCTTGATGGAGGCTGGATTCTGTGATCCATAAGGTCCCTTCCAGTTGTGCAATTCTAAGATTATGATTATCAGTATAAACTGCTAGTACTGACAGCAGGCTTTAAAAATATGTGCTCCATTTCAATAGTACGTGATGAGGGGACCGAAACAGATTATAAGTGGCTATAATGTATAATTGTTACATGCCCCAACTCTTTGGAACCAGATAGATCAAAATGCTGTACATAAATAGTCCCATTAATGAAACACTTGGTTTCTGAGCTCTTCTATTTGCTCTAAATCCCAACTATGAATTATCACAAGAGAAAGCTAAAGATATTTTACACAGTTTATTAGAATAGATAGATAGATAGATAGATAGATAGATAGATAGATAGATAGATAGATAGATAGATAGATAGATAGATAGATAGATAGATAGATAGATAGATTCTCACTACCAGCAATTGTGTTTACAAAGGCAGAAACCACATAAACTACTTCAGTTTTGAACTACCATGACAAGCAACAAATAAGAGCTAAAATTATAGTACAATCTATTGCAGGTGTACTTACACCAATCAGAACAGGTAAGGAGGGAGGGTTAAATGTTTCCTACATTCTTTGCCATTGTGCATGCAGAGGAAGGCTGTGGAAAGCAGATAATGCAGCAGCCAAAGGAAAGAAAATTATTTGCAAGGACATTAGCTTTCTCCTCGTGAACAGGCACTGCTACCAGAAACAGAAATACCTTGCATCCCAGAAAGACCCCAGGAGAGTGATGCAACCCCTTTTTTCCACCAGCCTTAACTTCATTAATAGTTGTAAGAGGTGCCATGTCCTACAACAAACTTGCTGCCAGTGGGTTCCACCACCAAACAAGTAACAACAAAGGTGGCTGCCACCTTTATGAGGCTTTGTGGGTAATCTCTTGTTTGTACTCAGCGTCTGTGGAGACGAGGCTTGTGTGATCCATATGAAAGAAATGTGTCAGTCTTTAATACAGTACAGTGGACCCTTGTATAACAAACAGCTTGTATAACATAAAATTTGTACAACATAAAAAAATTCCGGAGATAGGGGAAATTTGCTTAACATAATCGCCTATGGGAAAAATCCATACAACATAAAAATGGGATCACTCCATTTTCAATGCATTCCTATGGGAATGTGCATAAAGGAAAATTTGCTTAACATAATTTCATTTGGAACGAATTAATTCCTTTATACAAGGTACCACTGTATAACAAAATTCATGTGGAAGATGCCATAATTATTATTTATTTATTTTTGTCTTTCAAAAGTAGGTTGAGATTTCATGGTGGGCTTGACAGCAACAGACCTATTTCCATAAGTATTTGGTCCTGTGCATGTGGCAAGAATTGATAACTTTGTACATGGCCACATTACATCAACAGAGGGACCACAAACATCTTCCTGTCCAAGAGCTGATTATCCACCACTGTCTTTCCTTTAGGATGACTCTGCACTAGAAAACAACCATTGGACTCTTTTTGTTGCACATCCCAAGGGTGTAGACCTATATGACAATTATGTATACTGGTCATACAGCTTTTAAAACTGCAAAAACACAATGCATAAAAACAACTCTGCATATGTATTAAATTAAATTAAATATTAAATAAATTAAATTAAATATACATATTAATAACGTTTAGCATAAGCCTTCATGGTTGTTCACATCATCAAAATTCTTCCTGCACGATCAGAGTTCCATGGTAAAAAACCCACAAAGAATAGTAAGAAGATAGAGAGTATCCCTGTAGCCTATTTATAGTTAGGCACAATTACCACATTCAAAGTATCAACACCTTTTGAAATTAACACTTCACTCTTCAAAACAAACAAACAGAGATGTCTCATATTTCCCATCTCTCTGTATTTTACAGATCACATCAGCAGTCAAAAGATGTCTGCAATGTATAATAGCAAGAGTTAAAATCACAAAAGTAAGAGTATTTTTTGAAAAAAAAAAATAAAATAAAATAAAATATTCTAGAAGAAAATTGTGATATATACAGTATTCTAACAAATGCAGTGCCTGTATTTTATACTTCTGAAGTAAGAAGTGATGGTGAAATTAATAAAAGCTACTGTGAATGAAAGAAGATGCTCAAAATTCATAAAACGAATTGTTGCTGATCAAAGAGATCATATGCAACGGACACTCTCAATGCATTTTGTAAGTCAAATTCATTTACATTCTACTCCTTGAATTACTCTATAGCTCAAATATGCAAACAATTTAAAAATAAATATCCTGAGCAAGGGGACTTCAAAATATAAACCCTAGGGCATTGAATTTTTTAAAAAAAAAACAGAGAGGAAAGGATGGAGTAGGAAACAAGAATAATCACATGGAAGATATTTGAAATTCTTTAAGGAGTCAATACTGTATCAGACAGAGATAATCACTGCTGAACAAACATCTTAAATGAAAACAGTTGTTGTTTTTTGCTGGAGGGGTATGAATGTAATATTTTTCCAGCAGAAAACCAACAATGTATCCATGGCTCTAGTGTGTATAAACTGCCATGAAATCTTTCAAATCCATGATTTGTGTTGCACTGCATCATAAATGTCCTCTGAATCCAACAGTCATAACAGAAATGTTTATCCTGACAGCTTGTTCTTCACATCTAAAACATACACTGTGCAAGAAACTTCAGAGTTGTTCTAGAAAAGCTACTATATTCTTTTACAATACTGTATTACCCAAAATATTTGCTCTGCTTGCTTTCCCTACAAAATGTCAAAGCAATTAAGCTATCCAAATAAAACTGGAGTTTTTCTCCCCCCCTGCACCAAGCCTTTCAAACAAAGTTGCACATATTTAATTTGTTGCTACTTTCTGTACACAAAACATGCCATGATAGAATAAAGTGATTGGTTACATATTCTATTGTGACATGGCTTGTGTACAGAAATTAGTACCAAATTAAATACAAACATTCCTTTTCTAATCCAGGTTCCAACTACAGAAAGAGACTCTGGTAATATGGGCAGTCTTTTCATGATGTAGGGGAAGACTGTATCATTGGTCTCTCTGCAAATCCTCTAGTAGGAACTTCCAACACGGGCTTCCCTCTGCCAAATGGTTAGGTGGAAGGACTTCTCACAAGACAATGCAGATCTTAAAAGCAGACATTACCAATGCAACAGATTCATTGCCTCCATTTGCTCCAAGGTCCAGTACTACCAGTGATTCCCACCTGCAGATACTAGGATGTAGGCATACAGCATACAGCAAAGGAGAAGTCAACAACAATCAAACCGATTAATACAAATAAGTAAAGGCAAATGTTAGGTACTCTTACAGGTCTTGAAGAGTACAAAAATATTTTTAATAAATTAGATTTGCAAGTACTCGTGGCGCAGTGGTTAAATGCCTGTACTGCAGGTAAAACTGTGCTCACGACCTGGGGTTCAATCCCAGGCAGCAGGCTCAAGGTTCACTCAGCCTTCCATCCTTCCGAGGTCGGTAAAATGAGTACCCTGCTTGCTGGGGGGGGGGCAATGTGTAGCCTGCGCACTGTAATTAAAAATTGTAAACTGCCCTGAGACTACTTAAAGTGGTATGGGGCGGTATATAAGCAGAACACTTTACTGTATATTGTCATAATACTTCCAAAATCTTATAGGTGCAATTTAATATATTGGAGGATACAATTATTGCATGCTAATGAGGAGAGAGGAGTCCTTGGAAAAGTGACTGATGCTGGGAAAGATTGAAGGCAAAAGGAAAAGAGGACAGCAGAGAATGAGATGGTTGGACGGTGTCATCGATGCAACCGATATGGATTTGACCAAACACTGGGAGGCAGTGGAAGATAGGAAGGCCTGGCGAGCTCTGGTCCATGGGGTCACGAAGAGTCAGACATGACTGAACAACTGAACAACAACAACAATTTCTACACCTCAATGTCAAATGAAGCTCTTGGTTTTGAGAATTATTGCATTCAGACAACCCTTTTTGACTGCTGTATTATTAATCAGAATAAATTTCTCTAAGAGACAAGTTTTCACAGAAGAAAGATGAGAAACTAGCTAAAACTCATTGACCTCTAAAATAAAAGGAACATCAATTCTGGGGAAGGAGAAGTAGAAAAATAACATTAATTAGGCAAAAGAGTGTACTTACCAGTATTTTGTTGTCTACTTTGTCGTTCTTGATTTCAAGTTTAACTCTCTTCTTCACGGAAATTTTTATCTTCCTCCCAATCACATCCTTGACACTTTCTGAAATAGTGGAGAATATAAAGATGCTTTAATAGCCCAAAGTGACAAAAATATTCAGCTACGTTACTATGCTCCCACGGGAATGCTCTTCCACCCAGATATTTCTAGCTGAGATTTTATTCCTAAAATAAACCTTGTCATTGTCCCACTATACACCAAATCCACATATATCCAGCTGATTTCTATTACAAAACCAATATTATATATTATTTGTACATTATATGTATTATGATAATATATATAAAACTTCATTCATTCATTCGATTTGTATACTGCCCATCTAGCCTGGGGTCACTCTGGGCGGTGAACAATAGTAAACAAAACATCATACAACCACATGAAAATAACTACAAATCATATTAACCATTAACAAAAATCAATAGCATCAGTGATTTGAATTGTCCAATAAGGACAATTCAAAGGTGAAAACCAGAGGCAGAATCAGGAGGTGAATTATCAAGCCTCAGCCATCAGCAGCATAATCAGGGAAGACCAATCCAAATAACCTAGTCTTTAATAGTTGTTTAAATATCTGCAATGAGGGAGGTTGGTGATTTTCAATGGGTAGTTGCCTCCATAGCTGTGGGACAATCACTGAGAAGGCCCAACTCCTTGTCATTGTCTTCTGAGCCTCTCTCAGTGTTGGCACCCGCAGGTGGCTTGCCGAAGAGGAACAAGTGATCCAGGTGTTGCTTTTCGGGAGAAGCCATTCTGCCAGAAAGTGAGGCCCTAGAACCTTTAGGACTTTGTATGTTATCATTAAAACCTTGAACTCAATACGGAAACATGTTGGAAGCTAGTGCAGAGCAGCGATAACAGGAGTCATGTGATGGAATCTATTTGCACCTTTTTTTAACATTAATTTTTTATTAATTTTTGAGAAACTAATAAGTAATACATGCAGAATAATACGTAATTACGTCGCTTGTTTTTGCATCCCCCCTCCCCAACACCTCCCCAACCCCTGGAACCGAAGAACAAATTATTTTCCATTCTTTCCTACAAGCTCTTTAGTACATTCCACCAATGTCTTTGGCTTCCTCTTAAACCTCCTTACTTTCTTCATAGCTTAAGCCAATCCTTCAGTTTTTTACATTTCTCCCATATTTCTTTGGATACTTTTTCTTCCCTAATCCATCTAAAATAACTATACCACTTTTCTTTTTCGTAATTTCCCAATCTTCCCATTTTTAATCTTGCCAATATGTCTGATTGTATTGTTTCAAGAAGATATAGATTCCAATTATCCTCATTCCATTTAGTGGAATCTTTCCATCCCCATGCGATCACTGCATGTGCCACTATTAGCATTGCTTTCAATAAATATTGGTCTACGGCCCTTAATTTTTCACAACCCAATATACCCATAAATAATAAACTTCCATTAATTTCTAATTTAATTTTGAACCAATTTTCTATTTTCCTAAGGATTATATTCCAAAATGATTTAACTTTAACGCATTCCCACCAAAGGTGGGAATACCAACCTGGTTCATTGTTACGATGCCAACAATTTGGTTTAAATCCTTTTATCATGTATGCAAGTGGAGCAATGAAATGATATTAACAGAGAACGATATAAGGAAAATGATGAAAGGTATTAGAGAAATAAAATTGGTGAAATTTAGAGAATTAGAAAGGAAAGTTATATTCAAATGGTATAGAACACCGACACAACTATTTGTACCTCTTAATAGCTTGGCTGCTGAGTTCTGCACTAGCTGCAGTTTCCATATTAGCCTCATAGGCAACCCCATGTAGAGAGGACTACAGTAGTTTAATCTTGAGACTACAAGTGCATGTACCAACGTAGTAAGGGAAGGTGCAGAGCTGGGCAATCTGCCCCAGTTGGTAATGTGCAGAGCAGACCACCAATCCCACCTGAGACCCTCCCTCTGCTTTTGAGGCTGCCTAACAATCACTCACAATCCAGCAGGGGGAGAAAGAGAGAACCACCATTGGCTCACTTGTGATCATGTGACCTGCTGTAGTGCTCAAATCGCAAGACACTTCTCGTTGATCAAGGCAAAATTTAGAATATTTGCTTGTCTTGCAAAACATTTGTGGACCAAGGTACTTGTAAACCAAGGTTTTACTTTAGTTCCACATGTTCTTGGTGTGGAATGGATGATCATAAAAAGTAGAATGCCTCTGAATCCAACAACTGACTCTTTAATTTATGGCCAGTTCATATACTTCAGACTCTAAGGATAAGCATGGGAATTCTATTTCAACATCCCTCTAGCAGCATGGAGTAATATTAACAACAACCTACCAAATCAAGGGTATGGAAGGCTACCATGCTACCATGATCTCCACAGAAATGTTACTAGAATTGCTTCTCCATTTTGATGTCTAGATTTTGATGGCCCGTTATTTTGTTCATCACATTTCATAGCAAGCCTTGTCCTCTAAAAATCATTAGGATGTTTCTCCCCCAAAACAAAACCGGACTAGACATCAAGAGTCACTGAAGACAGAGTAGGATGCCTTGCTTGAGGGATATCTACCATAGCTTCAACAGTTCAAAATAGATATGATGAACTGTTGAGCTCTACCTATGTATGTACTAACACTGGCCTGCATAGCTAGCACCACATCTGTAGTGTACATCCGTAGCACAACATCTGTAATGTAGCACTTCATCTGCACTACATCTGTAGTGTAGCACTTCATCCCATTGAAGGAAAAGCTCTACAGCAGCATTGCCCATTCAGATGTGTCTCATATGATAAAAACAAGGCATGCAAATCATGAAATGAGCATTCTGAAGTTACACTGAACAAATGTTATTTAAGAAGCAGTAGATAACATGTAAAATGCACAGAAAAAAATAACTGGCAACGACAAAAATCTACAGTTGTATCACATGCTACTTACTAATCTTGGACAACACATTTTCATGGCCAACTTAAAGCAACCTGACTAAAGTATCTTGATATCAGGGCTCTTATATCACTTTAACATAGACTCTAGAATAGTAAAGGTATCACTCCCGCAAGCTGATCTGCCCAAAGGACCAAGCTTTCTGTGCAACATAAGGCTAGATGAAATCTTCCTCCATCCTAGACACACAGGAAGACTCTCGGAGCAACAGATGTATTCTGAATCTAGATCCTTGTTAGGGTAAGTGGTATTACCGTGTTTCCCCAAAAATAAGACAGTGTCTTATATTAATTTTTGCTCCCAAAGATGCGCTAGGTTTTATTTTCAGGGGATGTCTTATTTTTTCCATGAAGAAAAATACGGTACACATTTATTGTTATCTTATTATGGGGAGGCCTTATTTTCAGGGGATGCCTTATATTTCAGTGTGGGGCAAAACTGTAAGTAGGTCTTATTTTCAGGAGATGTCTTATTTTCGGGGAAACAGGGTATATTAGACCTCTTAACTTCTAATGCAATTGCATTTTCTTTTTCCAGATAAAGCAGGTTCTAATTCTTTATTGCAGACATACAGTCCACCTGTTTTAGAGGTATTTTATCCATCTATGTACTGCCAAGAGCTAAATCTGAATACCTATGATTGTTTAAAAATGTATCATTTCTATAGTTCTCCACTCTTCCAGCAAAGTTTAATTTTAATGAGTCCCCTCATTCCACATTTAAACCCAGACAGTTTTTTAGCATCCTTAAATATTTAAGCCTGGTTCCACCAGTCACTTAGAAAAGGGACACGGATACATAGGAATTATTTTCCCCATTCATTGCTTCAGATTTCTCAACTATACAGCAGTTTAGCTATCTGTGCATCACATAGGCAGTTACAGCATCATCTATTCATAGTTATGACTGTCACATGGTCTTAGTAAATTTTTTCACATCTTTTTAGCTCAACTACATCAGTGTTCCAGATGCCTTAAGATGCTACTCAAACAAAGTGGTGAGACAAGAAGCATATGCTTCAAATGCTTTAAGACACTACTCAGACTAAGTGGTGAGACAAGAAGCATACAATACAAATAAAAAAACAGTGTACAGGTTCTACAGTAGGACTCCAGTATCTGCTGGTCATTGGTTCCAGGCTTTCCCGTGGATAATGAAAACTGTGGATAAGAGAGAGTGCCAAAAATATCCCCAAAACTGCTGTTTTGTGACATTAGCTTGCTTTACAACTGCCATTTTGTGACAGTAGTTTGCTTTACGGCTGCTGCTTTATGTCAGTAGCATGCATTACAGCTGCTGTTTTATGACAGCAACTTGCTTTGAAGCTGCTGAATTATGTATTTATTTTTTCCTCTGCCAACCATGGATAACTGAATCAGTGGATACGGGGGTCCTACTGTATTTCTATGTCACAGTCAAAAATATAAGAAACAAATCTGAGATTAGAGCTATACAGCTAGTGATTCTTAACAGATATTGTTTCATTCCATGGGAGAAGGTGAGGGGGTTTCATTCAAATCCATTACTGGAAGGGTATAGCAGGCTTCTCATAAAATGTAATTTGTTACCAGTTCTCTATGCCCTTATACACTGATTTCAGTTTAAGCACCAGAATGTTATAAATGGACTGTGTCCAATGTTGTGAATCAGCAAGGGTAGGGGATCAAGTCGTAGGGGGCTTCAGTCTCATCGGGTACTTTACTCGAGGTTGTTGTTTTTCAGTGACTCGGACACAGCTCACAACTCAGCTTGCTTTTAACGGATTCAGACTTGGCGCTTGAAACTAGGGACTTAGTACCAATGACAAGGACCTAAAGACTTGCCAACATCTCTGTGAATCAATATACTTTGAACGTCTTCATATCTCTGCTACTTTACATGGTATAATTTCCCCAGATACATGATTATATCTGTAGCAGGTATGAGGCTAAACACTTCACAGCTGCAGAAAAACCTAGACAGGTTGTCATCCATTCTTGCACAGCCATCTCCAGAAACAACCATCACAGACAATAGTCTGTGAAGATTCTCAGTCATTTAGGTGAGTTTATCTGGAATTTGAGTCATGGCAACTGGGCTTCTTTTTCTTGAGAGATAGAAACCTTTTGCTGCTCATGCAAACAGCTTCATCCATCTTTGACCTCTTGTCACCTGGTCTCATCTTATGAGCCTATTTCACACCAGGGTGACAAGAGGTCAAAGCAAACTATAAGACAGAGGACTCACAACTAGCTTTCTTCAGGCTGATGAAACTGTTTGGATGAGCAGCGAAATGTTTCTGTCTCTCAAGAAAAAAAAGTCCAGTTGCCATGACTCAACTTCCAGATAACCGTCACAGGCATTTTCATTGGCAGTAAGGGGGCTGGGAAGGAAGAGAATGGTGAACAGTTCAGAGAATTCAGATAAATTAGAAAAGACAAACAGGTTTCCTGCTGGCTGGTCAAGTCAACATACCCCAGACGACAGACGCTAATTCCGTGTTAATCATCACTGAACTTGGACATAACTCCATCTCAAAGATGCAAAGAACCAAGCTACCAACCCTGGCTTAGGTTTGGATCAGGCCAAGGAAATGTCGTACACCTTATGATTCTTATTGAATTTTAAGCATGTGGATCCTATAAGCCTCCCTGAGAACATCAGGGGCATCCTGCGGGAAACAAACAGGTTCCCCAACCTTAGGTGTGTGAATCCATTTAGCAGGGTGGAAAAACGCTGGAAAGCCAGCGGGATCACCTCTGCCCACCTGCTGCTCCTTTGCAAATAAAAATACAGGCAAAAATAAAATAAATAAATAAAATAAAATACACACAGTCGCCTTCCCAACACGTACAGCACTGAGCTTGGGCAGAACCCTCCCCTTTTAGGCACCCGAGTGGTTCCAACACCTCTCGGCTCTCTTGGTTGACGCAGGAGAGCGAGGCTTGTCAGGAGAAGACTCGGGCCCTCGTTCAGACCGGGGAAGCGAAGGTTAAACACTCGTCCTGGGGGAGAAAGCCCGGATCTGCCTGAATGGGGCGGGGGGGGCGGGGGCGGCGAGGAGCGAAGCCAGTGGGAATGGAGACTCGGTCGGAGCCAGAGGAGAAAACTTGGGAGTCCTCTGGGCGAGTCGGCGGGGCCGTCGGTTGTACCCTTGCCCAGGAAGGCACGTAAGAGAGGAAATGTTGCCACCTCTCTCTTGCCTCCAGGTACCGCTTTCACTTCAGTCGGCTTACAGGCGCCGAACCCGCCGCTGCCCTTCTTTCCAACGCTTAGGGGTGTGTGTGTGTGTGTGTGTGTTTTAAGTGAAGCTGCTAATCGTTCCTCCACCCCCCCACACACACACAAGACGTCGGGTCAGCAGATCTCCTCCAAAAGCAACCACGGGGCCAAACGAGCATTTTTATATCTATTTATTTTTAAAAGGGCTACCCCTGTTCGGCTTTCACTCCGAGACCACCGTCCGTTAGCCATTCCGCCCCCCCCCCTTTCCAAGCGCCACTTACAGAAGGCGAGCAACCCCACCTCCGCCGCCGCCGTCCTCTCCCCCCCCCCCCACCGCTGGCCACCTTTAATGGCCAAGGGCCACCAAAACGCGGGCGAGGCCCAATCATCCTGAGATCCCGCCACCTTTTTTCCCACCCACCCCCCACCCCGTAGGGGAAGCGACCCCCGCCTCCGCCTCCTCCTGCCGCCCCCACCCCCGGCGGGCTCCAGTGCCCCTTCGGCAGCCGCGAGGCGGCACCGAGCGCGCGCGCTTACCTAGCAACTCTTTGGGAACGTCGGAGCTCTCCTCAGTCATCGTGGCCCCCGTCGTGGTCGCCCCCTCTTCCGGAGAGGGTCGCGAGGGGCTGCCTTGCCGGGGGAGGGGGAGACTCCCGTGCGCCTTCGCCCTCGCCCGGCGGCGGAAACAGCGCTTCCAAAAGCCTGCGTCCCCACCCCACTCCTCCCGACCCAAAAATACCAGGCGGAAAGGAAGCGCCCGGTTCTGGCGGCGGCGGCGGCAGTTCCCCTTGCACTGCCCTGAAAAGAAGGGAGACGCGGCGGGGGGGGGGCACTGAAAACAGGAGGGAAGGCGAGCTTATTGCTACATGACGCCCCTTCCCTTCGGCGGCAGGGGTCTTTTCCACGGGCGGAGCAGCCCTCTTTTAAGGGAAAGGGGGAGGATTTAAAAAGGGAAAAGACAAGACCGCAGCGCACACTCTGCCTTCCCGCGCCGCTAATCCCTTTCCCTCTGCTGCGGCTGCGCTCCTCCTCGCCTTCGCTTCCCTCTTTCCTTCTTCCTGCCCGCCGCCGCCTGCCTGCCTGCCTGCCTGGCTGGCTGTGGCTGGCGCTCCGTCGGTGCCTCCCTCCGTCCGTCCTCCTTCCCGCGCTGGCCCCTGCTTTTCACGCAGCTCCCTCCTGGCCTGAGGTGCCAGCGGAAGGCGTGGGAAGGCGAGCAGGAGGAGGAGGCGGCGGCGGCGGCGGCGGCATTCCTCGCTCCCTCGGAGCCCAGCCCCAGAGAGGGCTGCGCTTCATGCACCACACGCCCGGTTTCCAGCCCAGCGCCGGCCTCCCTTCACCTCGCGAGAGCCAGCGCCGCCGCCACCCGCCGTGGCGCTCGGAGACGAAGCGAGCTGCCCGGGCAGAGTCTTTCCCCTCAGCCGCCTTTCCTACCCGCTTCACATTTGCGCACAGTGTCCATGCGCATACTCATGCCCAGGCAAGGGAGAAAGGCGGGGGATGAAACAGAGGGGGGGGGATGTAGCAATCTCTCCGGTCCCTCCTTCCTTCCCCCCCCCTTTCCCAGGCTCCACAAAACCTGGCAGTAAACAGAGCGATGGAGAGACCCGAGGGCGGCCTCTGCTGGTCTGAGGTGGCCTCAGGGATCCCTCCCTCGGCCCCACCCTTTCCCCCTTTTCCTGGAATCTGAAGGGACGTTGGCCAAAGTGTGGCCCTCCGCCTTCTTGTTTTCAGTTCGCCGGCTTGCCCTACCCATCGCTCCAGGGAAGCATAATTAATGACAAGGGGGAGGGGGGTCATAAGTAATGCAAGCCCAGCAGCATGGGGTGGATGGTCAGCGCGGTGCACCAATTTGTATCTGACATCAATCCAAATGGAGGCTGCCCACCAAGAAATTAAAAGAAGAATGGGATTTCAAAGAGCAGCTATGCAGGAGCCAGAAAAGATGTTCCAGAAGAAGAATCTGTCACTGGAAACCAAGAGCGTCCACAAGACCTGATTCCTGACTGTTATGTAGGGCTGTGAAAACTAGAAGGTGAAGGAAGCTGGCAAGTGTCTATGTGATTCATTCAAGATATGGCATTGGAGGAGAATCAGATACAAATACTGCTCAGTACCAGATGCTAAAACCAATCAAGACTTGATTGAAGATTGAAATCTCCCTAGAAGCAAACAGGACTAAACGGTTTGGGATTTGGGCATGCCATGCGAAGAAAAAGGACCTGTAAATGACCATAATGCTGGTAAAAAGTGAACGTGAGAGGGAATGATTCAGTAAAGGAACACCCTAGCCTTTTGTTTGCAATACCAGAGCAAGACTCTGAATGATAGGACCATTTGGAGCTCACTATATCCACAGAGTTCCCATAAACTGAAGTGATTGGTGGCACATAAAAACGAATAGATCTATATGTATTTGAAAATAAACAGAAGGAGAGGTGCTTGTCTTTGGCTCAGAGACCCCCCAATGAACTAAACAGACTTTGATTCAGAATGCTGTAAGCACTAGCAAGTTTGATCAGGAAGCCCGTGTTCTTTATGTATATTTTCTTGAAAGAAAATCCTAGTTAATTTAATACAATTTACTTCTGAATAAATGGCAGAAAACGCATTTCCCCTCCTTCCAGCTTTGTGGCACAGTGGTTAAATTGCAGTACTGTACTGCCTTGAAAATTCTGCTGACAACTTGAGTGCAATCCTGGTTTCAGGTGTCCAGCTGAGGGTTGACTCAGTCTTCCATCTTCCTGAGGTCCATAAATTGAGTATCCATCTGGTGGGCTGTGGGGGCATAGCAGCAATGTGGAGCCTGCATAAATAAATTGTAAACCACCCAGAGAACATTTTAAATGCTATGGGCAGTGTATAAGCAAAACACTTTTAATTCTATTTGATACAGTGGGGTAAAACTGATGTTATAACTACCTGCTGAACTCCAGGTTTGCCAGAAGGAAATTTCTTTGTTTTAGGTTCAGAGGAACAACAGACTCAAGAGGATAGTAATGGATAGCATAGGATACCCAGAAAGCTGGTGCCATTAGCTCAAAGCATACGCTCACCTGCTGGCTGACTTGCTGTGTGCAGATGTATTTAAGAATTGCTGGACAGCTCAATGGTTTCTGTACTGGGCTGTGAAGCCAGAGGCTTGGCTGGATTCAGTGATACATAGGGCCTTGTCCAGCTCTGAAGTTCTAAGATTGTTATTAACGTCATCTTCATGTCCTGTTGTGCTTTAGTCTTGAACAAAGAGCTGAAATGAATGAGCATAGAATTCTTTAGTTTGCTTCTTTTAAAAAATCTTGATAGTCAAAGGCTTCTGCACTTCCCGTGTGATTTGGAAGAAAGCTTGGAAAAGCCAAACCATACCCCCACCTCAAATTCAAAAAAACTCCAAATCTACAAATTTTGAACTTTTGGTGCACCATGAGCACTCTACTACACTACCCGCTGCTGATACTTGGCAACTGTGCCTTGTGTATAGCCTTGGAGCCCTAGGAGATACTGACATGCCACAAATTAGAGAGTGTATGTGAAATGAGTGGTTTGTAACCAGAGTTTGTAGCCTACCACATCATTTCCTCGGGCAGCTGGCCATGGGGTTGTAAAAGGTACAATTGTTGGGGTGCAGGCAGAGCAAACTGACATCAGGGGAGTCTAATCCACATAGTACCCAGCTGATGATGCGAGTATATTCAAGGAGATTTATCAAAAGGCTCCAATAAAATCCATGGTAAAAGCTTTAGATGGCAGTTCTTATAATCACATATTGGCTGTTATGGCTGGTCCTCCAGGAAGGTAGTTCTAACGATCTGGAGGACCAAAAGTTTCCCCATCCTCTCCCTGCCCTTCGGAATGTGAAGTGGACCATTCCTTCATTTTGTTGTTACATAAAGTATTGGAGAGGTCATCAAGGCCTCTTCTAAGGCTTGCAGTGCAATAATGCTGTCACAGAATTACACTAAAGCCCACACACTTCCATGTTACTTTATATCCCAGTTTACACCCAACTGGTAAGAGACATAGCTGGTGAATTCTAACGTGAAGCCTGTAGAACTCATTGAAAGCAGTACTAGCCAACTTGCCAATGTTGATATTCAGAGGCTGCAGGAAAAAGCAGTTACTGAGAGGATCATAGGACTGAAAGAAGATCATTTGCTACTTCATGATAAGATTTTGCCAGGGAAGGGGTTGGAATGGGAGGCATGCTGTCCAGTAATTACCTAATACTGTCCAATTACTTTATTTTATTTTTCATTTTTTGCCATGGGCACCATCTAAACTTAATCTTCTGCCCTGGTTTTCACTCCTGCTGTCTCTGTCTGTCTTACAAGAGGCCCCTGCCCTCTGACTGGTGCTAGAGGTTCAGGATAGCTGTTTTCATTTGTGTTTTCAAAGAAATAGCAGCAATGGTTCTTTTGACCCAGCATTCCATACTGAAACCTGATACCATTGCACATAAAGCATGATCTAAACAAAGGTTTCCTTTTTTTAACCATGTGAAAATTAACAGGGTTGTTGGTGATTATTTGTGTGTGTGTGTGTGTGTGTGTGTGTGTGTGTGTGTGTGTGTGTGTGTGAGAGAGAGAGAGAGAGAGAGAGAGAGAGAGAGAGATCATATTTTAAGGGCATTTAGTTCTTGTCTTTCTAATGCTAACAATAGTTCTAATGCTAACAATTTCTCTTTCTGTGAGCTGAGCTCTATAAAGTCAGGTAATGGCCACATTCCATAGTCACAGTGGTTAAACTGATGTACTGCAGCCAAAACTCTGCTCATGACCTTGGGTTATATTCCCCCCTGAATCCTTAGAATTTGGATAACCTCAGCTGGCACAGGAAGAAGTGGCCCAGTAGATATGGGGGACCCATATTGTGAAGGTTTTGAAGGCAATAACCTACACTCTCAATGGAATCCAGAACAGCACTGGCTGCCATTAACTGCTCACTGACAGTAATAGTTACAAGATTCTTACAGAACTTGGCAGGACTCACCATGATACCAACAGGAGAAGTTGTCCATAGTTTTAGGGTTCCGTTTCACCAGTATGCTGATGACACGCAACTCTGTCTCTCCTTTTCATCTAAATCCAAGTAAGCTGTCTCGGTTCTAGATCAGTGTCTAGTGACAGCAATGGAGTGGATGAGGGCAAATAAATGAAAGATTAGTTTTTTTTTTTTAAAGCAGATCAAGGAGTAGGGTAGCTGCCATGCTGCATGTGCTGGATTGGGGTTGCACTTCCTCTGAAAACACAGTTGTACAGCTTGGGGGTCCTTCTGATTCATCTCTGAGCCCAGATTTTGGCAGCGGCCAGAGCTCCTTTGCACCAGTTAAAACTCCTGTGCCAGTTGCGCCCTTTTCTTGAGAGAACTGATCTAGCCAATGATGACACATGCCCTGGTTACATTTCGGCTGGGAATCCCAGAACCCACTCTAGATGGGGCTACCTCTGGAAAGTGTTCAGAAACTTCTGTATGTCCCAAAATGTCATAGCCCGATTGCTAACTGGATTTGGTTACAGGGAACATATAACTCCCCTTGTACAACAGCTTCACTGGCTGCCAGTCCATTTCTGAGCATAATTCCAAGTGCATAAGTTGTAGTAGATAGGTAGCAGCTTCTTTAATATAAGGCACATTAAGAGTATGCATTAAGAAAGTCCTTCTTTCTGATTTACAATTCCTCCACAAGGTAATTGCAAGTGAATGCACTATCTTTTATGAAATATTACATACTCCATGTGTGAATGAGGCTGATATTTGTATGCAACAGCCCTTATAAAGTGTTTGATTTAGGGGCCAAAAATCTAATGCAATGTGTGAAAAGGCATTCAGTTTCACTTTTAAATATTTTGAGAAATCAATATGAAGCAAAACATTGTTTACAAATTTTCCTGGTTATTTGAAAGAAAAAAAAACCTAAATGTAATATCAGTTTATTATTGTGTTAACCCATTTCTGAATTCATTTCCTCTTACCTTTATTAAAGAAGGCACCAATCTAGAACTAATTCTTTAGAGAGTTTATTAGCCTTAGCAGTTGTGCACTTCAGACATAATTGCTTATTTTTTATACTGCATTTTATTAGAAAAGATTACACCACATAATGAGATGGTTGTTGTGCTGTGGAAATTGGCAATTCCTTAATAATTAGCAGTGTTTAAAGTCCAAACAACCGCACAGAGAACGTGTAAGAAAATAGGACATTTCAGAGCTGTCGTTCCCTTCAGAGTAACACTTTGTGTAATGAAAATCACTCTGAAAGCATCATAAGTAGAAAAAGTACCTTTATGTACAGGTCTGATCTTTAGTTACAGTCAAAAGTATAAAAGAAAGAGTGGGAAAAGAATATACCACCATCTCAACCATTTAGGGGACTCGTTCCTCCATCATATAGCCATATGTTTGGAGGTTAGGAGAAGAGAGTTTTGTAAGAGCAGGGGCAAGCCAGAGGTGAGAAAAAGAACTTTACTAATTGGCAAGGCATAGCTATGTTAGGTTGTTGTATAAAGTGGTAGGTGGCACACAAGACTGTTATTTTGTCCAACACGTTTCAATTTATTAGTATATGAATCTGCCTTAGACACCTTAAGGCAGTGTTTTTCAACCTTTTTTGGGCAAAGGCACACTTGTTTCATGAAAAAATCATGAGGCACACCACCATTAGAAAATGTTAAAAAATTTAACTCTGTGCCTATATCAGTCTCTAAAAGGTTTGCCATTGCTGGTGTAGGGAGAAGCAGGCCAGAGGGGCCACAGATTGAGGCAGCCCGCTCTCTAGCACCCAGTTCCCACTTACCTGTGTTGTTTTTTTAAAGACATTTTGCCCTGCATGGACTTCTGTGTCCAGTGGAGACCTGAGAAGGGGCACTGACTCTCCAGGAACACAAATAAGACCCAAAAGCCCATCTTGCTCTGTGGCCAAGGCAGATGCCTTCAGCAAGTCCAGCGACAGGAGGGGAGGAGGATGAAGGAAGGCAGGAAGGAAAGAAGGCAGAAAGTGTTCTGCTTGTATACCGCCCCATACCACTTCAAGGAGTCTCTGGGCGGTTTACAGTTTTAATTACAGTAGGCAGGCTGCTAGACATACACATATGCAGGCTAGAAATGAGCACGTTTCTATGAAGAGGGGAAAGGGTACGAATGGAAAGAGAGAGGTGGGGGGGGGAGAAACAAAAGACAGAGAGAGAGAAGAGGGCGACCCAAGACAGAAAGAAAGGGGCAAGACTTCAAGGAACCCATCGCGGGGCCCCTCAGAGACGGCTCTTCCCCTCCCGGACCCTAAAGGCCGGCCGGCCGGCCGTCCAGCCGTGCCAGTAGCCCCCCCCCCGCCCGCCCGCCCCCTCAGCCCAGGCCCGGCGGAGGCCTCCTCCATCCCCTCCTCCTCACAACCCTGCCGCGGTGCTCATGGGGCAGCTGGGCGCCCCTCCTCCCCTTCCCCTCACCTGGTGGTTTGTTCTGGGCTGGGGCTCCCGGCCCGGCCCGTGTTGGCGGGCGGGCTGTCGGGCGGCTCAGTCCATTGGTAGCTCCCAGGAAAGGGGTGGTGGTGGTCCAGGGTAAAAAAAGGAGGAGGGGAGAGGGAAGCGAGTGAGTCGCGGCGGCGGCGCAGGCCTTGGGGGGGAGGAGCCAAGCTGGCCCTTGGACGCTATTTATAGCGCCTCCCAGCTGTGGGCCGCGCCGGCCCTGGATTGAATTTCTTTAGAATTTTTCAATTTTTCCCACGGCACACCAGGCAACATCTCGCGGCACACTAGTGTGCCGCTGAACAGTGGTTGAAAAACGCTGCCTTAAGGAGTGATGCTTAATTCCAGTATTCTCTATTTTGATGGGCAGCAGAACCTTAAAAGTGGAGGAAGCAGAACTAGGTCTGCTATCACAGAAAAGTGAAGAAATAAATCAACCATAGTACAACCCCCATAGCTTCTCCTTTTGTTAATTTTTTAAAAGAATAAGTGCAGCCACCAAGCCCCTTGAAGTAAGTCATCTACAATGCAAAGCACACTCATGGTACAGTGGTTAAACTGCAGTACTAAAGCCAAAACTCTTCTCATGACCCAGGTGTGACAAAACCCTTGAAACTGGAGTAATGAATATACAAACCATCAGCCAATCCCAGCAGGAGGGCGGGGAATGGTATGATATAAAAAGGGTGGAGCCTAGTCAGTTGAGTTCAGTTAAGTGGAGTGAAGTTGAGTGTGAGTGATGGGAGAGAGCACTGTTCTCTGAGAGTTCTGTCAGGCAGTGAGGGCTATACTGTTTACTAGTTATTGAAGACAGGGAGGCTTGTAGAGCTGATTAAATCTATATGTTAAAGGCAACGCATACCATCCTCAGATATTGTTATATTTATTATCTTCTCAATAAACTTTGTTATTATTTTTATATTATTCATCTGAGTCTGTCCCAATTCATGAGGCGATGAGTTTAAAAGGTGGCAGCATTAATAAGTGAATAAAAGGTGGCAGCAGTACCATTTCCATCACAGAATTCAGTGTGAAAAAGGGAGGTGTCGTCACAATTTAGTGGCACAGCAGTGGGATGTCGAAAAATAAACCCGTTTGTGCCTCTGAAATCACAGTCTGTGAAAAGGGTGACTTCACACCAGGTTCAATACCAGCTAGGCAGCTTGAGATTCAATCCTTCTTTCATCCTTCCAAGGCTGGTAAACTGAGTACCCAGCTTATGGGGGGAGGGAGGTTGCAATGCACAGCCCATATAATTAAATTGTAAACTGCCAAGAGAGTGCTTTAAGTGCCATTCCATTCTGGAATGGATGAGAGCAAATTGACTGAGGCTGAACCCGGGCAAGATGGAAGTCCTCCAGGTGGGTGCACCTGGTATTGGCGGGTTGGGAAACTCCCTCAGTTTTTTGGGGGACTCTTCCCATGCGGGATGAGGTGTGCAATCTTGGTGTAATCTTAGACCCAGCACTCACTATGGAAGCCCAGGTGGCATCATTGGTCTGTACCACTCATTAGCATCTCCAGCGGATTGCACAGCTGCATGACTTCCTGGACCCGGCACTCTCACTACATTGGTCCATGCACAGGTAGTCTCATGATTAGACTACTGCAATGCTGTTCATGTAGGGCTGTCTTGAAAATTAATATGTAGGCTCCAGCTGGTACAGAATACATTGGACAGACTAGTATTGGATACTAAAAGATTCCCATATTTCCCCCAATGCTGGCTGCACTGCACTGGCTGCCAATCCATTACTGCATTGACTTCAAGGTTCTAATATTGACATACAAAGCCCTAAACTGTTTGGGACCTTGCTATCTGTCAGAATGGCTCCTACCCCAGAGTACAGCAAGGGTCACGTGTGCATCGTAAGCAGGTCACCTGAAGGTGCTGACAATGAGGGAGGCCCACAAGACAACAACAAGGAATCAGACCTTCTTGGTGGTGGCTCCTAGACTGTGAAATCAACTCCCTTGGAGATCTGCCAGGCCCCCTATATTGCTGACCTTCAAAAAAATGATTAAAGACTTGGTTATTCAAATCTGCTTTCCCTAGTTATTAATTGTTTCGTTGTTCCACTGTTTTTTACTTGTTCTCATCTGCCCTTAGCCTATCTTATCTATCTCTGATTTTTATGAGCGATGTTTGAGTTAATTATATTTTACTTGTCTTATTTTTTGTTTTTTTTATTATTTTGTTACATATTGTGATAGTCTGTTTTATTCTGTAAACCGCCCAGGGTTGCTTCCCGTCCAATGAGTGGTATATAAATCAAATAAATAAATAAATAAATATTAATGGTGGCGATAGTCCATTTATCCATGTGGTGCCACTGGAAATTGCCCCCATCCAGGGTGGTGCTGAGCTAAACATGGAATCTGATGTCAGGATTAGGCAACAGGCCAGTCAGTATTTTTGTCGCAACAACTGGATCAAAATGACTACTAGGCATTCTCCATAGATGTTGCACACTGGCACAGTCTGACCAACATGAGAAGTGGACAAGAGTTATTGGTTCGGGAGCAAGATCAGTTAAAGAAGCTAGCTCAGAGGAGACAAAAACCACTGTGAATCACTGTACTCAACATCAGAACACACTACTGCCTCAAGCGTCACCACCTGGACAGCAGTTTGTGACTCCGTTGACAAGTGCAGGAGAAAGTGCAAGAGAAGAAGAGAGACTTTAAGAAATAGGAAGCAGGAAAGACAGATGGAAACTGATAGAACTATGACACTGCCAAATGAGCAACCAAGAAGGCCATTGCCAAAGCTAACGTGGAACAATACCAAGATCTATACAGTTGCCTGGAAATGTGAGAAGGAGAGCAGGACTTTTACTGGTTAGCATAACCACGAGAGAAGGCTGCCCAAGATATCAAGCATTATACATGTGTATAAAGGATATGGATGGCAAAAGACTCCAAAATAAACAAGAAATCCTACAACAATGGCGAGATCATTTCAACAAGATCTCCAACACTGAATTTCCATATCCACCAATCCCTGAAGGCATGCCAAACTATGGACCAGTTTTGCCCATTACCACTAGAGAAATTACCTATGGAGTAGGCAGTATGAAGAATATGAAGGCCTTAGCTTTGCTTTGCCATAAGCCAATAAGTTTGTTTGATTTGTTTTGAGATAAGCTGGTGGTCATCTTTTCCCCAGCAGAAATACCAATTTGAACAGGATGATTACAATTCCTGCTCAAAAATGGTATTGTTTCTGCACAGGGTTCCTTGGGAAAGACACTGAGCTGTCTGAAATATGGTAAGATCTACATCTAGTCTACAGCTCTAAGGTCTACATCTCATCTGCTTTGTATAGGGACATTTGTAAACAGCTTGTATATAGTAAGCGTAAGCTGCCTAGATGCCCTAAGTACATCCGATCTTGCCTGATTTCGGAAGCTAAGCAGGGTCGACCCTGGTTAGTACGTGAATGGGAGACCTGGAGGCACCTGGAGTAGGAACTGGCAGACCACTCCATTATTCCTGCCAAGAAAACTCCATGGACATGGAGACACAAAGAGTCGGTCACGGCTGTAATGACACAACACACACACACACACACACACACACACACACACACACACACAGAGGAAGCATAAGTGTTGAATGGGGGAAGTAGTGTAGTGGTGTGCACATTACTAGAGTACACTTGTGCATTTTATTTGTGTGTGTGTGTGTGTGTGTGTGTGTGTGTTTGTGTGCGCGCATGCTTTGAATTTTATTATCCCTTTCAATGACTGAAATCCAGGTATGATTTGCCACTAGAGTATGCCCATTGAACCAATGGAACCGCTGACACACCAAATCTCCACTGATTCAATAGGTCTACTCTAATTGCCACTTACTGTTGAGTTTTAACCACTGCCACTTGCAAGTCTCCAAATAGTAGGAGAAAAATCCTCAGATTTGAAATGTGACAGTGTTGGGGCATAACAGAATAGAACAGAATAACTTTATTGTTACTGTATTGTAATTCCGTACATCGAAGAGGCAGTGTGAACACTACTTAACGAAGTGGATAGAATTTACAAATAAACCCACACAGAATTGAAAGGCAGATGAACAAATGCGGTACTTATAAATGGCATAGGTATTGTCTTGGCATTACCAACTTATCACACCAACAGCTTTACACGATTTGCTGGTAAGAGGATCCCCATGTCCCTAAATAGTTTCTATCAGTTTAAATTCTGAAATAACCCCCATTCAGCCAAGAGTTGAAGTTGGGTCTGTATGAGTACCTTCAATATGAAGGGGAAGGGGAATTAGTAGCCCTCCATCAGAATTCAGGGTTCCAGAGCAGCAAACTGTTCTTTTTTACTTTTCACACTGTTCACAGCTAGTTTCTCCTCTCTGTTAATGCAAAAGAAAATGTCACTATATGTTGAATTTTGAACTGTACAAACATTCTTTCAGAACTTTGTGGATAAAAAGACACTTGTAGTTTAAGACCACAGGCATAGTGGGATGTGCATCTATGGGCCTTTTCACACGACCCCTAAGATCCGCTGGTCCCTTAAATTTGGACCAGAGATCTTGGGGGTTCGTTTCTGTTCCTGCGTCCCCACCCCCCAGCACTTCCTGCTCCTGTCGGCATGAGGGGAGGGAGGGGAAAAAAGGACAAAAGAAGCCTTTACTAACCTGCCGGTGCCGGTCGAAGTTGCCACGAGCCCCGTTACTTCCTGGTTCCTTCTCAAGGGGCTCTTAAAGGGGCGGGAGGCAAAAAAAACAACAGACAAGTGAGGAGAGCCCGGCACTCTTATCCGCATCAAATATTTTTCACCTCCAGAGAGAAGGTACAAGAAAAGTGCGCTGGGTCGCGCTAAAGTGGGCGGGGTCGCACTTAATTGTCTGCAAACTCCGGAGCTGGTGGGGAAACATTTCTAAGCTCCGGAGCTGGGAGCCATTTGCAGCACAGCTTAGGGGTCGTGTATAAACGCCCCATCTTTGTACAATAAAATACAATTTTAAATCCAGGATTTTCTTCCTGTGTAGACACCTGTAAGTTTGTGGACTAATATCATTTTGGCACACTAATTATGTTCCTAGAAGTACATGACTGAGAGTTAAGGACTACAGCAAATCCATATGGAGCAATCAGATTTTTAAAAATACAAGCAAAACAGAACCAACCAACCAATAACCCAGGCCAGTCTTTCTGCAGATACAGAGCGCCGATATTGTTCTCTCCCTTTAACTCCAAATTTGGATTTGACAGACAGAGAACTATGTTTGTGTATTTCTATGTTTGTGGCAATGTGCACAATTTGCATAATTGCTATGCAGTTTGAAAGCAACACGTTAAACCATGCTAGGCACTTTCTGTTATCAACTTAGTCTTTATTTTGGATTTGCGGTTTTGCATGGATTTCACTTCAATAAACTGGGACACGGTATTCACCTGGCTGACCCTTTTATCCTTATCACATTCCTCTTTTTGTCAGGATCAAGTCCGCAGTACTCAGCCACAAAGAAGTGATTGTTGTCCTGATCAAAGCTGGTTCTCGGCTCTGTATTATTCCATTGCTGCTGGTCTTGACTGCACCTACAGTCTGTCTTTCCCTTGCAACTTCATTATTCTTCTATATAACTCCTCCATACGTAATTTACCATTGACAGTAATCTTAGCTGTTCCACTGACAGCAAAATTACAAGGTATTCACCACACAATGACAATTCTCTTTCTCTGGCACTAATTCATTTGCACCACCATCAAGGAATCATCGTCAGGTTTTCAAAGCATTCACAATTCTTATTGATAGGAGGCATTAGCTGCACTTTCTTCACAGGAGGTCAACATGATTTTGTGATGTCCTGTTGAATTTTCTACCCTGGGAAATTCTGTCCATTTCTGATGTCAGCTCTCTGGCCTGCCAGCACAATTATCGCAGAAGGGATGAAAAGAGACACTTCTAATAGAGTGTGTGACACACATGAGTATAAACAGATCAGCCTTTCGCTTGATAAATTAGTCTGACATCAGTGACACTGCTAAAAATTATTTGGATTATCTTCAGGGCTGCTAAGAAAAGTCTCTGTTTAAAAGCACCCTAGACATGAAGGACCTCATTTCACCATTGCATAAAAGCCAATCTGCCCTTCACCCAAACCATAGTTTCAGCAGTGTTAGCCCCATTCCACAAATAAATAGGGTTTATGGAGACCTCTTGTTGCAGTTTACCTTCATACATTTATGACAAAAAAGGGATCTCTTTGACACAGAGATAATTTTAGAGCTTCACGTGTCTTCCATGCCTACCTGCAGTTATCATATGCCTGTTACTTCAAGGGATGGTCTTACCATTAAGCAGAGCAGGGTGATTACCTCAGGCAGCATCTGCTGAGAGGCAACGACAAGATATTGCAGGAGTGAGCCATGTGCCAAAAAAATGCTCTGGGGCCACTAAGACTGCTGCCTTCAGGTATGATGGATATTAAACAGGTTAATTCTTCACAGTAACCGCAGCTATTCCACTGACAGCATGTGTACACCCCACGTTGCACCAAACATATTAGAATGTCAAAGGATGCAAATACATTATTGTGCTCCTGGCTGCAATCATACTTCTTGCATTAGGTGTAAATGTGGTCGTGTACCAAGAAATTCATGGTACACTCAAGCAATATAGGTAATCTGTACATCCCAGAGATCAATTTAAGCCTGCTGCACCCCATTGTATTCCCACAGAATACAGCATTAACAAGAAGACATTATCATAATCCATGTTTAGGATGGGGAACCAGGACATTTGTTCCGTACGCAGAATCACCTGCCCATCTTTGTGAAAGACTTTGTACAGCTCAAAACCACTCATCTCTTTTGATGTAAAAGCAAATAAAACCAATTCATTTGCAGTATGTTATTTATCATTCTTCTTACTATTTTTAAAATGATTCCCCCCCCACACACACACCCCATATTTTCAAAACATTTCACAGTGTGCTTTTGATCTGCAAAGCTGAACACAAATAAAATCATTGGTCTAGAAATCAAAGTGGCAGATGTATCAAGCAATTCTTGAGTCTTTTTCTGAGGAACCACAAAGCACCCCTACCCCTATAATGTGGAGATACGGGAAGGCAATCCCTGAGGTAAAAGAATGCTGCCCTGACATCCTCTCCAGCAATTCCTCTCATCACAATAAGGAATGCTATCCTGATCAGCCGAGGCTTATATGTATATACATTCTCAGGTGGATGTGATTTCTCATCAAGGGAGAAAATAAGAAAGCGAAATATATGGAGTTATATTTCCCCAGATAACATTATGGCAGGCACATTCTCATGACACCCATGAAGAAGTTGCAACACACTGCTTTACTAGCATTGCAGTGTGAGTATTCGTGCTTAGCTCTACCATAATTAACTCTACATTGGGAATTTTTTTTAAAATTCGCCCCAACTCTCTGCCAACAGCAAAATATAGGCTGTCAGCAGCTTCGGATGAGCATGAATACTATTAGAATCTTGACAAAGCTCATTAGTATTTTATCTGCAGCAGTGATGGGATTATTCAATTGCGGGGAAGGTGGTTCTCACAAATTTCATGGCTATGATTACAAAAGAAGAGAGGGATGGTGGGGGAGGGGGCGTCAGGAAAAAGAAATATCTGCTCTTGGTTCTTCATTTCCCCCAACCCTAAATACATTTGACAAATCCATTAAAATGACTAACCAAGATGCAGTATTTCCAGACAAGCAAGCCTCTTGGCCTCTACTGTTCTCTTTTTGGCAACGAGGAGGTGGTAAAAAAGCTCTCCTGGCCTATCAGATGCATAAATGTGCATACATGGGCATCTGCTGAGGAAAAAGTCTCAGATTTCTTGATAGGAATACCTGTGGTAATGGCTTACAAGAAGGATATTTTGTGCCAAGGGATATAAACGTCTTTCTTTGTGAGGTGATAAAAAGATGCTTCTAAGCTCATTCTCTTACACATACAAACATATATTTGTGGAGAGCTCCTTTAAAGACCAGAGTACCCAAACCCCTAGCATTAATAGGTGTGCGAAATGCAACCAAGCACCACTTGCATGAAGATTTTATCACATATCTCTTCGACACTAACTGCTGTATTTTAATGCAAGCTTTTGTGAACAAGTCCACATCTTCAGACACTCTAAGGAGGGGGACGGATGTGTAGAGTTTTACAAAAGAGTGCATCCATAAACAGTGGTTCCAATATATGGATCCTGGGTATCTTTTAATCAGAACGTCTTAAAGTATTACAAGAATTAAGTCTACAGGCTTACACCGCTCTGTGCTGTATTGTTTCATGCCATCAAATTGCTTCCAGTATATGTGACACTATGAATTACTGATATTACAAATGGTCATGTTATTAATAGCACTGCTCATATCTTAGAAATTTAAAAGCCCATAGCTTTCTTTACTGAGTCAGGGCTTGTTCAGGCAGACATCTGCTCTTCCTTTTGAGGTGTTGTGGGAGTGGATTGGTTATTTCCAATCACATGACAAGCAGACCAATTTGACCCCAGGGCAGCCCGACTCACACCTTTTTTGAGTCCCTCTCAGGGACTTATTTTTTTTACAGCAGGGTTGGCACACTTTAATTTATCCCACCCCCAGTGTGTGGGATCACTGGAAGCAGACTACAATCTAGCCTTACTGCTGTCAAAGGTGCAAAAGCTCTTTCAGGTTTGATTTCTCCAGTATCATGAAGTGGCTTAATAAACAAGCTGCTTCAGGACACTGGCAAATTGAACCCTTTCACTACTCTTCTGTGAAGAGGAAGGGGAAGCGAAATTATTTTTATTCTATATGCTAAAGCATTGCTGTTGTGCTGAATCACTTACATCAAATTAAAACAAATTCCCTTCACTTTTGTACAAAGTGCCACTCAAAATTGCAGCTGTGGGCCATTTCTTGATTAGCACTATAGAAAAATGTGAAAAAATGTTTATATTTAAGTGATTCAGTGCATCAGTGATGTCTAGGCAATGCAAAAAAAATTGTTACAGGAGCACAGGAGAAATGTTCAATGACAGTGGCAGAGTAGGGGAGTCACTTGAGACAATATGCCATTTCGATGGAAGTATGGCATATTACTCCTCCCCACAACCTCAAATGACCCTATTTATATGCACTAGTTCAATTTATTTTCTGTTTGGTTCCTCTTTTCATACTGGCTCCAAATTTCGTAGCATAATTGCTTTTCCAATGAGTCTTATTATGTCATGATATGTTCAAACTGCAGGCTTGTTGTATTATGGGTTTACTACCATGAGCAGAAGTAGGCAGTGTGAACAGCCATGAAACTATAGCCTTCAGGGACAATGGAAACTGTAGTCCAAACATATATGCATGGCCATTGGGTTCCATCTCTTTGAAAACCATATGGTCCCCGAAAGTCAAGTATTTATAAAGTACTCTTAGAGCAGGGATGAGCAACTTGTAATCCCTAGACTCCCGAGGCACCTCAGGAGCTGATATGGGATTGTTTAACACCCCGGGGCCCTCTGGCACCCCACATACCTCAAAACATTGTAAAATTCCGAACCTGAATATCTTCCTATGCCCTTTAGAAGGCATAAGAAGCCATTTCTCTATGCTTTGAGAGGATCCCAGAATCTCTGGAGCCACTAGCACTTCCCATATTTTGGCCACTAGATAGAACAACAGCCTTTGAAGCTAAAAGAGAGAGAACTTTTTAATAATGAAGAGGGGGTAACGAGTGTGGCTTCCCAAGGTCCAGGGTGGTTGTGTGTAGGATGCCTGTAGACCTCACACACCCCAGTCCTTAGAGTTGACTAATTCTGTGGTTGGTTTATTTCAGTTAGGATGTGACAAGAGGAGTTTTTGTTCTGCTGTTTGTACCATGTTTCTCATTGTACCTTTCGATGCTTGTTCCATCAACTCTACAACAACAACATTAATTTGATCTTTGGGCATGGTTGTGCAACACATTTTGTTCTGCCAGCAGTGCTCCCCACCTCCTTTGGTAGTATTTCCAGTCCCATTATTTTTTTTCTTACTGATGGCCTGTAGCAGTCCTTTGCCAATCATGTCCAGATGACATCACTGATGATACACAGAGTAGGGTGTGGTGTGGTGTGGGAGTGAACCCTAATCTTTTGGCCTGCCTTTCACCCAAACTTGTAAGAGCTACAAGTGTAATGCAATTCTTTTAATATTTTCTCCTATTATTTTTTCCTGGCTGGAAAAAAATGTTTACCATGTCTTGTCAGTTCAGAAAGACTTCATTTGCTAGTCATTAAAAAGAAAGAAAGAAAGAAAGAAAGAAAGAAAGAAAGAAAGAAAGAAAGAAAGAAAGAAAGAAAGAAAGAAAGAAAGAAAGAAAGAAAGAAGGGATTCAAAGGCAGCAAAAGGAGTAGGCAAGAGGGCGGTGATCATGACAGGAAGAATGAGGAAAAAATGGGGCTATGTGATGTATGGACAATTGAAATACTTCTTCCCAGGAAAATTAAACATTTCTGTGTGGATGGCAACAGCAATTCAAATGCCAGGGTAGAGGGAAGTTTATATCAACCATAGACAAATATCTGTGTGGCCACACCCTTGAATTACCTCAGGAAATTCTTATTTTTTTTTAAGAGTAATTTTTACCTCGCCTTTCTCCTTGAAAAAGGACCCAAGGCGGCTTACAGTAATGAGGGATAATATACAGTCCAGTACAATTAAGGGCCTTTTTACACGACCCCTAAGATCGGCTGGCCACTTAAATTTGGACCAGAGATCTTAGGGGTTCGTCGCTCTTCCTTTGTCCCCACCCCCTCCGCACTTCCTGGTTGCTGGCTGCGTGAGGGAAGGGAGAAAAAGAGAAAGAAAAGCATGCCGTCTCTGTAAAAGTAGCTCTTAAAGGGGCGGGAGCCATAAAACAACAAACAGAAGCAAGGAGAGCCCCACACTCACTATCCTTACACCGGATCAAATAATTTTCACCTTCAAAAAGCAGGTACCTGAAAGCTGCGCTGGGACGTGCTAAAGTGGGCGGGGTCGCACTTAATTTCCTGTTAACTCCGGAGCTGGTGGGTAAACATTTTTAAGCTCCGGAGCTGGGAGCCATTTGCCCCGGAGTTTAGGGGTCGTGTATAAACGCCCTAAGACATGTTCAGGTATTGAGAACAGGAAATTGAGGGACATCTTACAGCAATAATAGACAACATTACATTAAAGCTACAAGAAAACATGCACAGCTAAAAAGAGAGTAAAATTCCATGTAAACGTTATGAGTAATGGAAACTAACATCGAAAACATAGTGTCAATGTAAACACATAAGGTTATAAGTAGTTATAAACACAAAGTCTATGTGATCCTATGGATTCATATAAAAGATACATAATAGGTAGTTCATCACTCAGGGAAAGCTTGCCTGAAGAGAAAGGTCCTTGTCTGTTTCTGGAAAGGCAACAGAGATGGGGCAGTCCTGGCCTCTAGTGGGAGAGAGTTCCAGAGTCTGGGTGCAGCAGCCGTGAAGGCCCTTTCATGTGTTCCCCTGAGATGTACCTGTGAGGGTGGCGGGATGGAGAGAAGGGCCTCTCCTGATGACCTTAATACCCAAGTTGGTTCATACTGTGAGATTCGATCTTTGAGATAGCTAGGACCCAGGCCATTTAAGTGTTTTGTAGGTCAAGATCAGCACCATGAATTGTGCCCAATAGCTGATTGGCAGCCAGTGGAGCTGCTTTATTAGGGGTATAATGTGATCTCTGTACCCCACCCCAGTCAGCAGTTTGACTGCTGCATTTTGGACCCACTGAAGTTTCCTGAGCATTTTAATCAGTAGCCCCATATAGAGCACAGTAGTCTAGCTGGGATGTCACTAGGGCATGTGTCACCATGGCCAGAGCTGGTTTCTCAAGAAATGGACGTAACTTACATGCTAGCTTTAATTGTACAAATGCGCTCCTGGCCACAGCTGTGACCTGGGCATCCAAGCTCAAGGATAAGTCCAAGAGCACCTCCAAGCTGTTTTTTCAATTGGAGGGTAACCCCATCCAGTACAGGTTGCATCCCTATCCCTTGTTCTCTCTTTTGACTGACCAGGAGCATGTCTGTCTTTTCTGGGTTTAGTTTCATTTTGTTCATCCTCATCCAGTTAATTACTGCAGCTAAACACTCATGTAAAGTTGAGATAGTAGCTCCCTTAGAATCCAGAGGGGGATGAGAGGTAGAGTTGGGTATCATCAGCATACTGGTGGCACTTAACCCTCAGAGACCTGATAATCTCCCCCAGTGGGTTCATATAGAAGTTAAATAACATAGGAGACAGAACAGAACCCGGGGAAACTCCACAAGTCAGTGGCCATGGTGTTGAACATGAATCACCTAACACCACTTTCTGCGTTCTTTCCTGCAGGAAGGACTGGGGCCACTTTCATGCAGTACCCCCAATTCCCATTTCAGAGAGATGAGTCAGGTTGTCAGTAGTGTCAAAGGCAGCTGTGAGGTCTAGTAAAACCAAAAGGGACACAGATCCCCTATCACAGTGTTGGCAAACCTATGGCACGGTGCCAAAGGTGGCACTCGGAGCCCTTTCTGTGGGCACCCGACAGTGTCCCTTCACAGCCACCTGTATTCAGGATAAATTGCTGTATTGGCATTTTGTGAAAAAATTACTGGGTTTTGAATTGCTGTTTGAGCACTCGGTCTCTAAAAGTTTCGCCATCACTGCCCTATCCTCTTCCCTGTGTAGGCCATCTACCAAAGCAACCAGTGCCGTCTCAGTCCCATAGCCAGGCCTGAAGCCAGATTGAAATGGATCCAGGTAGTTTATCTCATCCAGAAACCTCTGGAGGTTTCTTCCAGACGTGAGAATAAATTTACCTCCCCATCCTCACCTACTCAACAGTATTTTTATTGCCCTCTGTGGAGGGGAGCAATCTGGTGGTTTTACCCTATTTTTCTCTCAGAAGGTATAGGGAATAAAACAGAATGTTCTGTAATGTGGGTTTTTTTTTTGCATAGGGAAAGATTGACACCTAGTGGCATAACATGGTCAAAATATATTTTAAAAAGAGATGTGTTCTTTTCCCATTGTTTTCAGTTTCTGTCGAGTTTTGTTTCCCAATTTTTTCTCATCATATTAAAATCTGATGGTTAAAAATGAATTTCCCTTTCTCACACATTTTCTATGTGTACCGATGCATGGAACTGGTCTTACATCATTAACAGACAATATTTAAAGCTAAAAACAAGGGGCATACAAAGGTGGCTTACATCATTTGAAGACAGCATTTAAAGCTGAAAGCAATAAGTATACAATTATTGGGGGGAAAAAACAAGTGCCACCCTAAGCAAGGGTAAACAAAATCAATACAAAAAACACAGTCAAAGGTCTTAAAACCCCATAGATTACCTGGTCAACTAATCTGTCACCAAAGTGACCAATAACAAAACAAAACAAAGCAGAAACAGAAAGAAAGAAGTATTCAGTAGGGACTGCAAGCAAAGGGACAAAATGCATGTACTGATTCCTAATTTGCTCCATGTATTCTTGGACCCTGCTTCTGCTTCCTTATCTGTGCCTTGTTATTAGACTGCTGGACAATGCCTTTGTGGAATATGATAGATGGTGACCCGGCTTTGACATTTGGCCTGTTAGTAGACTGTAGTTTAGGATTTCCTCTGCCTTTTTCTTTTCCCACTTTGGGGCTTCTCTGGTCAGAAGCCAAACCTCCCCAGCACATAATAGGAAAATGGCCGGTGGAAGTCTGGAAGCAACATATGAATGTGGTAGCTGTTTCCACTCATGTTCCTTAGCAGCTATACCTGAGACAAATGCTTCTTCTCATATTCAAGATAGTGTCTAGCTATTGTGATAGAACTTGGATGAAAGTAATTACTTGTAATTAATTCCTTTTTGCAGTAAGCAAGGTGAAAGTTAACCTATGAATTTTTTTTGCTGTGTAATGTCTGTGAAGATTCTCAGTCATCCAGGTGCGTTTATCTGGAAGGTAAGTCATGGCAGCTGGACTTCTTTCAAGAAAATCTCTAAAGAAAAGAAGTCCAGTTGCCATGACTCAACTTCCAGATTTGAATTTGTGTTGCCCTTTTAAAAGCCTGGGCTTATTATTAGCCAAGAGTTAGGAATAATACAAAAAATGGTCAATTAAAGTAAAAAGCCAAGTCAGGGGTTCCACCCACCATTGTGGATTATTATTTTTTTTTAAATTAAATCAGCTGGGATTCCATCTAGTCCCGGGGCTTTTCCTGATTTTGTTAATAAATTCTAAGATCTCTTGTTCAGAAAATCGGGGGGGGGGGGCTGCATAAGGAATTTGGCCAATGGAATCAATTGTCAACAAGTTTGAATCTATAGATTTGAATAATAATCAGTCCACTCATGAGGAGACATGGGGGATTGGGCAGCACTAACCGAGGCAACATTTGTGAAAGATGTTAGTGCCCAGAATTCTTTCATGTTTCTAGATCGAGAAGCAGGCATCAGTCGAGCCTATTGTTTTAGGGTGCTTGAATGTCTCTTTTCATCCAAAAGAGACTGACATTTCTTTTCCTCCTCTAGATATAGTGCAGTCAATTCAGGTGATTTGATAGTACATGGGCGGTGAAACATTAGCCGGATATTTTTTCAACATCAAACCTATTATGGGATTATTATGTTTGCCTGATAAGCCCTTAGAATTTTGAATATTCCTTCAAGTCGTCATCATTGTTTGGTAGGGCTGAATGGCAACAGATGGCGAATTGGTTTGAGAAATGGTCAATGTAAGATATCTGGTTTCTGCAGACTTGGTCCACTGGACACACAGCTCTCTAAATTTATTTGACCAGAGTATTTTGTGGTGATATAAAGCAGGCGATGGAAAATAAGGACAGGAAGGTAGGCTAATGATCACTTTCTGAGCGAGAGCCAATTGTGCAGTTCACAAGTTTAGGATACAGATATGTCTCCACAGATTTGAATGTGGCTGATCCTCAATGAGAATCACTATAAAATGGACAACAGATAAACCGGACTCCTGGGAATGCACACTTATTTTCAGAGGATCCTTTCAGAATACCTTATGCACAAGGGGTGCCTGAACACAGGGACAACTTCTGGTATGGAATATTCAGTCTTAAATACTCTTCAGCATACAGAAACAAAGAACAAACTCAGGACTGGTTACAATTTGCCAGTGGAAAGCATGTGACTTATTACATATATGTTCATTTTTGCCTCAGTCTGGAATATCTTATAAATGGGGCACATTTCTACTTTTGTGTCCCAGTTGCTCAGTGAGGCTACAAAATAAAACAGGCTGAACTGTGCTTTCATCATTGTAAGGCTAATTACACTGGTGGTGACAATGAGGCCTGTAATAAGACTTCCTGGGGTAGGAACTGGCAAGCCACCCCAGTATCCCTGCCAAGAACATCCCATGGACAGAAACAAAAGGCTAAAAGATATTATGCTGGAAGATGAGCCCCTCAGGTCGGAAGGTGTCCAACATGCTACTGAGGAAGAGCGGAGGACAAGTACAAGTAGCTCCAGAGCTAATGAAGTGGCTGGGTCAAAGCCAAAAGGACTCTCAGCTGCAGACGTGCCTGGAAGAGAAAGGAAAGTCCAATGTTGCAAAGAAATATACTGCATAGGAACCTGGAATGTGAGATCTATGAACCAGGGTAAGCTGTATGTGGTCAAACGTGAGATGGAAAGAATAAACATTGACATCCTGGGCATCAGTGAATTTAAATGGACAGGAATGGGTGAATTCAGTTCAGATGACTATCAAATCTACTTCTGTGGGCAAGAATCCCATAGAAGAAATGGAGTAGCCCTCATAGTCAACAATAGAGTGAGAAAAGCAGTGCTGGGATACAACCTAAAAAATGATAGAATGATTTCGGTACAATTCCAAGGCAGTCCTTTCAACAACACAGTAATCCAAGTTTATGCACCAACTACCAGTGCTGAAGAGTCTGAGATTGACCAATTTTATGAAGACTTACAAGAACTTCTAGAACTGACACCAAAGAAAGATGTTCTTCTCATCATAGGGGATTGGAATGCTAAAGTAGGGAGTCAAGTGATAAAAGGAATAACTGGCAAGTTTGGCCTTGGAGTTCCAAATGAAGCAGGGCAAAGACTAATTCAGTTTTGTCAAGAGAACAAGCTGGTCATTGCAAACACTCTTTTCCAACAACACAAAAGGCAACTCTACACATGGACATCACCAGATGGACAATACCAGAATCAGATTGACTATGTTCTCTGCAGCCAAAGATGGAGGAGCTCTATACAGTCAGCAAAAACAAGACCTGGTGCTGACTGTGGCTCAGATCATCAGCTTCTTATTTCAAAATTCAAACTGAAGAAAGTAGGGAAGATCACTGGGCCAGTCAAGTATAACCTAAGCCAAATCCCATATGAATACACAGTGGAAGTGGAAGAATAGATTCAAGGAACTAGATTTGGTGGATAGAACACCTGAAGAACTATGGATGGAGGCTTGTAACATTGTACAGGAGGCTGCAATGAAAAATATTCCAAAGAAAAGAAAATGCAAGAAAGCAAAGTGGTTGTCCAACGAGGCCCTACAAATAGCGGAGGAGAGAAGGGATGCAAAATGCAAGGGAGAAAGGGAAAGATACAGAAAATTGAATGCAGACTTCCAAAGAATAGCAAGGAGAGAAAGGGCGGCCTTCTTGAATGAACAGGCTTTAAAAGGCTTTAAAAACCTACCTCTTCCAAGAGGCCTTTGGTGATCCTTAATCTTAGGTTTGTTTTTTTTTTTCTTCTCTTCTCCACCATCATACGCACTAGTTGATGAGGTGCCACTAGGTTTGTACTGTTTTTAAACTTATTGTTGTAATTACATTTGTTTATCTTGTAGTGTGGCTAACATAGCCCTTGTAAGCCGCTTAGAGTTCGTCTGAAGATAAGCGGGGTATAAATGCAAAAATAAATAAATAAATATATAAAATAGTGCAAAGAAATAGAGGAAAACAACAGAAAAGGAAAAACCAGAGATCTATTCAAGAAAATTGGAGATATTAAAGGGGCATTTCGTGCAAAGATGGATATGATAAAGGACAAAAATGGTAGGGACCTAACTGAAGCAGAAGAGATCAAGAAGAGATGGCAAGAATATACAGAAGAATTATATCAGAAAGATCTGGATGTCCCTGATAACCAAGATAGCGTAGTTGCTGACCTGGAGCCAGACATCCTGGAAAGTGAAGTCAAGTGGGCCTTAGAAAGCATTGCAAACAACAAGGCCAGTGGAGGTGACGGCATTCCAATTGAACTCTTTAAAATCTTAAAAGAGGATGCTGTAAAGGTGCTGCATACGATATGCCAGCAAATTTGGAAAACCCAGCAATGGCCAGAGGACTGGAAAAGATTCGTCTACATCCCAATCCCAAAGAAAGAAAACACCAAAGAATGCTCCAACTATCGCACAATTGCACTCATTTCACACACTAGCAAGGTTATGCTCAAAATTCTACAAGGCAGGCTTCAGCAGTATGTGGAAAGAGAACTTCCCGAAGTACAAGCTGGATTTCGAAGGGGCAGAGGAACTAGAGATCAAATCGCCAACATGCGCTGGATTATGGAGAAAGCCAGAGAGTTCCAGAAAAACATCTACTTCTGCTTCATTGACTATGCCAAAGCCTTTAACTGTGTAGACCACAACAAACTATGGCAAGTCCTTAAAGGAATGGGAGTGCCTGACCACCTTATCTGTCTCCTAAGAAATCTATATGTGGAACAAGCAGCAACCGTCAGAACTGGATATGGAACAACTGACTGGTTTAGAATTGGGGAAGGAGTACGACAAGGCTGTATACTGTCACATTGCCTATTTAACTTTTATGCAGAGTACATCATGAGAAAGGCAGGTCTGGATGAATCACAAGCCGGAATTAAGATTGCCGGAAGAAATATCAACAACCTCAGATACGCAGATGATACTACTCTAATAGCAGAGTGTGAGGAGGAATTAAAGAACTTCTTAATGAGGGTGAAAGAGTGAAAAAATGGGCTGAAGCTCAACATCAAAAAAACTAAGATCATGGCCACCAGTCCCATCACCTCCTGGCAAATAGAAGGGGAAGAAATGGAAGCAATGACAGAGTTTATTTTCTTGGGCTCCTTGATCACTGCAGATGGCGACTGCAGCAACGAAATAAAAAGACGCCTGCTTCTTGGGAGGAAAGCAATGGCAAACCTAGATAGCATCCTAAAGAGCAGAGACATCACTTTGCCAACTAAGGTCCGGATAGTCAAATCTATGGTTTTTCCAGTAGTGATGTATGGAAGTGAAAGCTGGACTATAAAGAAGGCTGATCGCCGCAAAATTGATGGTTTTGAGCTATGGTGCTGGAGGAGAGTCTTGAGAGTCCCCTGGACTGCAAGGAGATCAAACCTATCCATTCTGAAAGAAATCAACCCCGAATGTTCACTGGAAGGACAGATTTTGAAGCTGAGGCTCGAGTACTTTGGCCACCTCATGAGAAGAGAGGACTCCTTGGAAAAGTCCCTGATGCTGGGAAAAATCGAAGGCAAAAGGAAAAGAGGACGGCAGAGAATGAGATGGTTGGACGGTATCATCGATGCAACCAAAATGAATTTGACAAAACTCCAGGAGGCAGTGGAGGATAGGAATGCCTGGGGAGCTCTGGTCCATGGGGTCACGAAGAGTCAGACACGACTGAACGACTGAACAACAACAGCAAAATGTTCATTTTCCCTAATGCAACCAAACTTAAAGATCAGTGATACTTTCCCATCTGCATTAGCTACACTAAAGCTCACTAATTTCTTAATTTCCTGTTATTCACTCTACCTTCATAGCATGTTCCAATAGCTGTAAAGTACATAAAGTCTGTTTCTACAGAGAGATGTAGCGAGGTGTCAGGCATGTGGCTTTGTAGTGAATGCATCCTGTCATTCAGGGGCTTTCCACATGTAAGCTGATTCAAAGGTCAAAAGGGAGGGGGTGCTTTACAGAGAAGATGATTTTAGGATACAGTGCAGAGTTTTAACTACAAATCCTATCTTAAAGGCAGAAGTCAAGCAGAATAAAATAAAGATACACTTAATCTGCTTGCTTACAGTATTCCCCCCTTTATATTAAATTCTTTTATTCACTCTTCATCTTCTTCCCTGGTGCTTCCCCCCCTTTAATTTATGATGCCGACCATGCTGCTCCCAGGCTTAGGGTTTTTTTTAAAGTCCCCAATGCTAGGGGCTTTTTTTCCAAAGCTGAGAGGCAGTTGGTTCCAAGCGCCCAGAGCCAGGAGTTCCAGCAGAAGAGAAGGGGAACTCCGGGAGGACTCCACTTGTCGGGACTTAAGGTAAGTGCCAAGAACGGAAAATGAAATTAACAAAACAGAAATCTCCGTTTCATTTTGTTTCATTTTTCTTTGATGGGTGGGTTCGTTATTTGTTTCGTTAGCTAACGAAATGAATAACAAATAATGAAACTAATCAAAAATTTGTTTTGTGCCCATTTCTATTCATTTTTCCTAATGCAACCAAACTTAAAGATCAGCGATACCTTCCCATCTGCATTAGCAACACTAATGCTCACTAATTTCTTAATTTCCTGTTATTCTCTCTACCTTCATAGCATGTTCCAATAGCTGAAAGGTAGATAAAGTCTATTTATGTAGCAAGGTGTCAGGCATGTGGTTTTGTGGTGAGCGCATCCTGTCATTCAGCGGCTTTCCGCATGTAAGCTGATTCAAAGGTTGAAAGGGAGGGGGTGCTTTACAGAGAAGATGATTTTAGGACACAGTGCAGAGTTTAAACTACAAAGCCTATCTTAAAGGCAAAAGTCAAGCAGAATAAAATAATTAAAGATAAACTTAATCTACTTGTTTACAGATCGGAAATTAAAATACAGTCTACCACACTCAAACCTCTAGGTGAAAGAAAAGTTAGTTCACCAAAGTGAGTGCTGAGTCTGGATCCGCTGAGAATATTATCACTACAAAGATCGACAATATGCGGAGCTGCCTGATTGATTATTGGGTCACAAGATTATCTAGAATCCAAAAAAGGGGGAGGTATTAGATCGTCAGCACCCCTCATCATGTAGCTAGATAAAGCATTGTTATTAGGGCCCAATCTAGCATTAAAATCTCCTTCTGGAACAAATGAGGAGAGCAGGTAATCAGTGCTTAAAGAATCAATATAATTCTTCAGGTTAGACCATGTGGTATATAGTGAGGCATCTGCTAGAGCAGGGGGGATATAGAGATTAGCCAAGATTAATTGTCTCATAGGGCATTTGACCAGAAAGGCCTGAGCTAGAGGCGGTTTAGCCTGGAGTTGCAAGAATATGCCATTAAATGCAGACTTTACCAGGCAGCATAGACCAGCCTTAATTCAGCCTTTAGTGTTAGATTTAAAAACAAGTAAATTAAAAGAAAAAAAACCTGGGAGAACAATTACTTTGTTAGACGAAGTATCTTGGAGACATATAATATCAACTAGAGATGGGCATGAAATGAACTTTTAGTTCGTTTAGTTATTTGTTATTCATTACGTTATGTAATGAAATGAATAACGAACCTCAGAGTGGATTTAGAATGAACCGAACCAAACCGAACCAAAAAAGAATTCATTCATTTCAGTTTGTTTCGTTAATGGTGGCAATCGACGGAAATAGCTGTTTTTAAACATTTAAAAACAATGTGAAACACTTCAGAAATATGCAAAAATTATTTTTTATGCCTGATTATACCTATTAGGTTAATGACCAGTGCTTAAAACATCTAAAATGGAACAGTACAGTTTTTTTAAAGATTTTTTTTAAAATGAACAAAATGGCTGCCACATACTTTTCTTAATGGTGGCGAATCCACGCAGAATGGCATTTTTAAGGTATTAAAATGTTCTTAAAATACTTAAAAACCCAGCAAAAATTAATATTTCTGGCTGATAATACCTAGCAGGGGGTTGAGCAGTGCTTAAAACATCTAATTATGTGTCTTCTCAGATCACTTTAAAAAAACTTTTTGGAGGCTTAAAGTGGCAGGCAGAGTCAAATATGTTCCCTTCCTTTTTTATATTTAATTAGGGTTGATTTGGGTGTACTGTTCCATTTGATCATATTTTTATTTTATTTTTATAATATTTTAATGTACAAGCGGGGAAAGGGGTCATGCATGCATCACATACACTTTAGGATTAGGCTAACTTGTTCCTTTCCCCCTCTCTCTTTTTTATCGTTTTTTAGAGTTGATTTATAGCATTTTTGGATTTATTTTTATTTTTATTTTATTAATCATGCATTGAGCTGCCTAGATGCCCTGAGCACATCCTATCTCGCCTGATTTCGGAAGCTAAGCAGGGTCGGCTCTGGTTAGTACTTGGATGGGTGACCACCAGGTGCTATAGGCGCCTGGAGTAGGAACTGGCAAACCACTCCAGTATTCCTGCCAAGAAAACTCCATGGACATGGGGTCACGAAGAGTCGGTCATGACTGTAACAATGCAACACAACAACACACAATCATGCATTGAACATAGCACATGGCTTTGCCATGTGCTTCTTGGACAAGTTGCAACCAAATAGCAAAGCCTGGTTCCAGTGGCAGGTTCTGGGTGATGGCAGAGAACATGAAAACTCTTGCAGGCAGGTGCGTCTTTGCAATCTCTAGTGGAGTGAGCTAGGGGGGATTGCTGCCAGTCAGTGGCTCTGTGGCTTAAATGCTGGTCTCTTGGGGCTTTGGCCTGTGCTTTATCTGGGCTTCAGCCTGTGTGCTGTCTCAGACTCTGTTTTCAAACAGAACAATTTATTATTTACCCTCTTTCTTTTATTTCTTGTGGGATTGGGTTTTGGAATTGGGATTTGAGATTGGGTTTTGGGATTGGGATTTAGGATTGGATTTTGTGTGAGGCCTTTTTTGATCAGGGGAGTTTATTCTTTCCCTAATCTTGTCCTGCCTTGTTGCCTCCCAAGTCCCAACCAAACCTACCTGATTATTTTATATCTCCCATAACCCCCCAAACTTTTTTCTCACCCAGTCAGTGTCCTGTACTTCTGTTTCCCCCATTGAACATTTCAATCAATCAATCAATCAATCAATCAATCAATCAATCAATCAATCAATCAATCAATCAATCAAATGTATTACAACCACCCCAAACTTTTTTCTCACCCAGTCACTGTCCTGTACTTCTGTTTCCCCCATTGAAGGGCTTTAGGTTTGTTTTGTTTTGTTAACATTTTAAAACAAAATAATAATAATAATAATAAAACAAATAAAAAATAAAACAATGAAGAGTGGCAAGGGGAAGGGCACTCCTACTAAACTCAAAAGAACCATGTTTTGGCTGGCTAAGGCAGGCAGCAGTGCTGCTAGTGATGACGCTGGTATCAGCACCACCACCAGCAGCACTGCTAGTAGAGAAGCATCATTTCCTGCCACTGTGGGCAGCAAGGAAATGCAGATGCTACCACCACCAATCCCTACTCCACCCTTGTTTGAGGAGGAATCAGAATCCTCCCAGAGCTCAGTGCATTCTGAGGACTTATTGTCAGGCAGGGAGGAAATGCAGGCTTCCTCCTCTGAGACAAGGTCCACTCCTCCTCCCTCCCAGACTAGTGGCAGGACTCCATCATCTCAGGCCTGCCTTAGTGGGTACTGCCCTTCCCTGGGGGTTAGATCCACTCTGCTGCCAATGGGTGACTTGAAGCCCTTTACTCTCTCTGCCTGCCTCAATGGGTACTGCCGTTCCCTGGGGGTTCAAGCCATCCACTACCTTAAAAGCCCTATACTCTCTCTGCCAGCATCAGGGGGTGCTACCTTGCTCTTATGGGGGTACGGATAGAGAATAGGAAAGAAAAGAAGAAAGAAATAAACACTTTCCTTCCCATTCTAAACAAAGTGATGGACTCGGACAGTGATGGGATTGGGGATGGAGGAATGAGAATCATTGATGTGTGACGCACGTGATTGATAAAACAACAACACAACACACAACAACACAAGGATGATGGATGATGATGATGATGAGGAGGAGGAGGAGGAGGAGGAGGAGGAGGAGGATGCCAGTCCAGTTTGTGCAGTTGTCAACTGTGGGGTTTTTTTTAATGAAATTTTTTTGAATGTTTTCCGTCTGGTCTGGGGTAGTGGGACGCCCGTGCACAGTCAAATGGATTAAATCGTGCAAAGTGGGGGGAAATGAATAACGAATCAAAACGACCCAATGAAATGAATTTTTCAAAAAAAATTAGTTAAAAACAAAACGAACCAAAACGAACCCTAAAATGAACTGAACCAAAACGAATCACCATTTTTTTCGGTTCGTGCCCATCTCTAATATCAATGGCTTTAAGGTAGTTGATAAAATCTAGTTCATAGCAATACAAAACAGCCCAGAGAATAAATTAATTACTTAAACCGAGGTAGCACTGTAGTAGGTAGGTAAGGTAGGTAATAGTTTATTGCTAAAAACCATTGGTCATCGCAATCTTGATTTTTAAAAAATCTTATAAAGTTACATTCGCTACAAATATAATTAAAACTTTTAAAAAACCGTTGTGACATTTGCAGAGCAATATAGTCCTTCCAAAGTTAGAGGTTGACCTGAATTTTCATAGCTGCCAGCACAAACTTTGCAACTTGCTGTGTAACAAACCTGTCTGTACCGACAAGTAGCATACTAAGCTGGGCTCCAGGGGACCTATCGACCAGTGAACTAATAATCCCACCAAGGAATTTGCCTCTGGGTTGGTCGTGAAGGGGGCACCTGAGCAAGTAATGGGGCACGTCATCGACTTCACCTGAGCCACAAGGGCAAAGTCTGTCCGAAACAGGGATGTTATCACGTCTCCCCTCTAAAAAAGCAGAAGGCATGGTCTGAAAGCGCAGGGCTGTGAAAGCTGTCCTCAGGGGAGCTGAGGTTAAATTGTGGAAATAGCTTTCCAGCCCGAAAGATGTTTTATACAAAGGATAATAAAGGGAGAATGATGATAATGAAATCGCAGCCAATTCCTTCCATTTGGAACATAAATAAATCTTGTCTTTGACCAATTTTTTGATACTGGGGGAGACAAAAGAGGGGGTAGATTCAGTATTGATCCCATAAAGATGTAATATGGGTCTGACTAGCTTTGCCCAGGACTCCCGCAAGGGGTGTTGGAGTTGTTCTATATAGCACTTCTTTGGCAAGCGGGAGTTGCTCATGGCAGCCAGCTTCAACCAGTACATTGCCAAAGCAATGTGTACGTGTGTTTCAATAGGTGTTAGCCCTACTTCAGCTCTTACATATGCAGAGGGTGTGCCACGGGGTACAGCAAGGAGAGATTGGATAAAAGAATTTTGAACCACATCGAGGTGTGGTATTTTAGTATACCCCCAGATTTCGGCCCCATATGTTAATTGGGGAACTATCTTTCTTGAAAACACTTCGACTGCAGGAGCAACCAGTTTACCACCTTGGGTTGAAAAGAATCTCAAAAGGGATTGAGTGGAGTGGGAGGCTTTCAAAACTGTTGCAGAGCAGGACATTAAAACAAAGACCAAGGTATCTAAAGTTTCTTAGCTGCTCAATAGGTTTGTTGTCAAGTGTCCACCTATGTCTAGTTCTTTTCCTCCCAAAGACGACTACTTTGGTTTTAGAGTAGTTAATGGACAAATGTTCTCTGGTACAAAAGTTACTCAGCTTAACCAAAAGTCTTCGCATGCCAACTTGCGCTGTAGAAATAATTGCAATGTCATCTGCATAAAGAAGGACAGAGATCTTAGCATCTGCTATAGAAGGGGGAAATACTGAACCACTCAGTTCTTGAACAATGTCATTAATATAGAAATTAAACAGAAAAGGGGCCAGAAGACAACCTTGCCTGACCCCTCTGTCCGTGGGAATAGATTCTGACAAGAGCCCGTTTGCCCCCAGTCTTACCCTGAGATGAGTATTGGAGTGTAGCTGCTGGATTAAAGCTAAAAGTCTTCTATGTTTGTTAGAGAAAGTTTTTGCCACAAACGACCCCTATCTATAAAATCAAAGGCAGAACTGAAATCTACAAAGGTCACATAAAGTTCCTTCCTACCGTGGCAAACATACTTCTGAATCAGGTGGGAAAGTAGAAAGCATTGGTCCACTGTAGATTTTCCTTTTTGAAAACTAGCCTGTTCTTCAGCTATAACCGAATTCATGACTGCCCAACGTACTAGTTTGTCCAGGAGATACTTAGAATAAAGTTTGGAAACTATATTGAGGAGGCTTACAGGCCTAAAATTTTTAGGGTCAGTCTTAGAGCCTTTTTTGTGAATAGGGACAATGATGCTAGAGCCCCAACTCGGAGGGATTTTCCCATGTTGATTTATGTAAGTAAACATTTTAGCATACACTCCGCACCACCAAGGGGGATTAGACTTAAACAATTCTCCTGGGAGCATATCTTCACCAGGAGCTTTATTACTAGGCAAAGAGCCGATCAGAATTTTAACTTCCTCAGGGGAAACTGGTTCCCAAGGAGGGTACTGGGAAAAATGGAGTAAGCTGGAATGTAAGGGTGACATGATGTTGGTTCTGTCACTTAGTAAGACTAAAGAGAGCAGAAAAGTGGGTGTGCCATTGAGAAGAAGTAATTTGGTTTTCTAAGGGATCTGAGTAGGGTCTGAAACCCCTCGACACCAGGGACCAGAACTTAGCCGTATTTTTATCCATGGCAGCCAGCCCAAACTCCAGCCATGACCTCCTGAAATATGCCTCCTTTTTTTGGTGGAGCAGATTTTTATATTCTCTACGGCGCTGGATGTAAATGGTAAAATTTTCTGGAGAATCAACTAGCCGTCGTTTCCTGATTGCTCCTGCCAATAGACGTTTCTGAGCCACACAGTGGGAATCGAACCAACCGTGGTGAGAACGAGGGTCTGTGAAGATAGGCTTGGAGGTGGTCAACATAGGTTTGACTAAATGGGTAATATTTTCAAAAATGGCCACAGGGTCAGGGGAGGGGAGGGCTTGCTCTCTAATGGCTAACATCACCGGGGACATCAGAAAAGAGTTAACCTGCTCTTGTAAGATAGCAGACCAGCGCAGTTTTCTCTCTCCCTGTACTATCAGATTATCCTTAAGGGGTAAGATATTTGGCTCTGTTATGAATGGTAAGGCGAGAGAGAGAGAGAAATTGGCATATGATCGCTTTCGGGCCTGCAGAGAACCTTGAAATTGTCAAAGAAAGGAAGTACAGCAGGAGAGACAATTATGTAATCAATCACACTTTGACCCGTGGGGCCAATGAATGTGCAAAAGGCAGCGGAAGGGTCTGTGTCAGCTCCATTACAAATATATAAATGATACTTAAAAATAAGGCTGAAAAGGGCAAGACCAGGTTTGTTAATTCCTGAGTCTTTGGAATTCCTGTTTGGTAGATAACACAGATCTTCAGAAGAAATGCCCAGTTTGTCTCCAACTAAAAAGTTGTTTGCCTCCATTCTAGCATTCAAGTCCCCTGCTAATAAAATCCGGGGATTCATTTGTTGTTCAAAAAGTTTGGAAAGGACAAGATCGAGTTCTGTCATTGTAGTATTAGTTTGTAACCTTGAATTTTGTGGGGGCGAATACAAATTTATCAAAAAGAATTTTAAATGGGTTGGCCAAGTAACTTGTATAATTTGAATGTTATGGCTAAGACCCATATCCAGTACTAAGATATCGGGGTTATCATCGACAGAGATAAGAGTAGCCAGTAGAGATGGGCACGACTTGAAAAAAATTTTCGAGTTGTCGTTAGTCGGGCCAGTCCCATTTCGGGTCGTTTCCGGTTTTCGCGAAAATTCGCAAAAATTAGTCGGTTCGTTTTTTCGTTTTTTCGTTGTCGTTAGTACTGGTTTTTTTGGGGGGGTAGCGGGCTCCTGGAGGCACCTCTGTGGGGTGGGTGCCTCCTCTGGCCCGCTATAAAGGGAAAGTGGGCTCCTGGAGGCACCCGTGGGTGCCTCCTGCCACTAGGAAGGGGAAGCAGGCTCCAAGAGACACCCCTCTACATGGGGGTCTCCCTTCCTCACCTGCTGCTGCTGCAAAATGCTATGCAATAGCCATATGGATATTGCATAACATAATGTGCAGACAGTGAGACCAGTGTGAGAGTGATAGGGTCATACCCGCCCTTCACAAGGCTCTGGCACCACCATGTCTCACACAGAAGGGAATTGTACTTGCTGCGTGTAGTGCAATGCAAGCAAGTAGATCTGGCTTTAAGGTGGCTTAGTGCAAGAGCTAGGGTTAGGCTAGTGACGGGTAAAGGTTACGGTGGGCTAGTGGGTTGCACCTCTGGGTGCCTCTCTGACCCACTAAGAAGACAGTCTGTGACGTATGGGTACGGAGTCAAGGGTTAGGGTTAGGGCTAGGGCAGGTTTTAGGGGGCTTTTTGGCACATCCCAGAAGTCTCCATGGCCAAGTGGCCATGCGACTGGTGGGATGGCTCCAGAAATTTGCATGGTTGTCCACTCCCACATGGCTGGCCACTTGGCCAGCCCATCATTGCGCAGGTGAAAATAAAATAAAATAAAATAAAATCAATGGAGGACTCCGCAGGTGCCATGCGACTTGGCCAAATGCGCACTGCGCACTGCGCAGGTGTAAATAAAATAAAATAAAATAAAATCAATGGAGGACAGAGGAGGAGAGGAGAGACATTTTGTTGCAAGAAAAAAACCCACTGCTACTGTGAAAAATCTGGCAGTTTATAAATTTTCGCGTGTTTCTGTTGTGCTTGTGTGTTTTTGGACCACGATTTCAAAAACAATATTGCGTTTGCCGCCCCATTTTGGATCCCCCGCCCGCACCGCATGGCATGGCGATGGCGACTCGCGAGTCCGGCTGCCCAGGACGGGGGGGGAGGCGGGACCCCCCCTCCAGAAACCACCCCTCCGGTAGGTGCCCTGCGCCCTTAGTCAAGCAGGCATTTTTCCGCCTGCTTTTTTGGCCCGGGAATGGGTGGGGGGAGAGTTTAAAAGTTTTTTCCTGTGCCGTCCGTGCCGCTTGCTTGCGCTTTAATTGCGGCGGCCGGCGGGCCGGCGAGACTGGGCTTTTTGCTGGCTGCGAGCCTGCGGCGAGTCCCACCAGAGCAGCCGAGGACGGGGGATGAGGGGGGAGGCCGGGGACCTCCAGAAACAACCCCTCTGGTAGGTGCCCTGAGGCACGGCAGGCATTTTCCCGCCTGCTTTTCGCCGGGAACCGGGTTTTTTTTAACTTTTAAAAACTTTTTTTCTGTGCCGCGTGTGGCATCGCGCGATCTCGCGATGCAAGTAACGAGCACGACAAATCAGACCAAAATTGTTCGTTCGTCGGTTCGAGCTCGAAGTCTGGGGGAGTAATTCCCGTTACCGTTTCCGTAGAGTAACGGAACCGAGTAACGGAAACGGAAACGGGAATACCGCTAAGTCGTGCCCATCTCTAGTAGCCAGCCGTCCCCTTGCACGCCCCCTGGTGGAACACTTGGTGGCTGGCCAAGAATGGGCAGCATAACCAGGAAGGGTTGGGAAGGGCGTGGCAGTCGCCCAGGTCTCTTGAATAAAAATAATCCCAAATTGAGAGCAGAAAGACTTAAAGGATTTGTCAGCAAGCTTGGAGGGCCAACCAGCAACATTCCAAGACACAACTTTAAGGAAGTGTTTTAGAAGAAGGAGCAGGAGGTCAATGTTGCAGACTGTTGCTACAAGGAGACTGCTTGGGTAGATTAAGAGGGCTTGGCATCTCGTCATTGAGTTTGAGATCTTTACAACGAGGTGCCTCATCAGCCATTACCGTTGAAGCTTTTAAAGGGAAGATGTTTTGAACTCCAACTGAAGGGGTATGATCTGAAGGGAGCACATCGGCTGTACAAAGCTTTATGGGGAGTACAGTTTTTATACTTTGTTTGGACCTGAAGGTCCACATAGAGTCGATATTGGAAAAAGAGTTAAACATATTGGAATAACATGGAGCCCGAACTGGAGCATCACACACCGAGGCTGATGGCTCTAGTACTTTCATGCTATCAAACTTGAAAAGCTTGATATCCTGGATTGAAAGTATACTGTAGGCGGTGATGGTTTTTGCCACTTTTCTTACGTCTATGAGTTGGGATTCTATTTCTGATAAGTACAGGAATGGGGTGTCCAATTGGAGGTTCAGAGGGTTGAATGAGCTGAGCAGAGTCCAATAGATTAGGTTGTTGAGGACTGTTAGCAGCAGGTGGAGGCTCCTGGCCCAACAGTACGTGGGCTAAAGGAGGCTTGACAGGCGGCAAATTCGGTTTAAAAATACTCCCCTTCTGAGGGGATGGATTTTTAGTCTCCTTGTGGCCAAGAGTTAGATGGTCAGCTAAAAGGGTAGGCCGAGTATTTGCATCTGAAGAAAGGCCGCTGGATTGAGGCTCAGATGAGTCTAATAATTTAAACAAAGATTTGAAGTTCAAATGACTTTTTTCCCCTTTCTTTCCTTTCTTTGCTTTCTTGTCTGATAATTTCCCAGTGGACTTGCCTTTGGTCTTGGTGTCTAACACTGGAATCTTTTTGGAACTGAGTGCCTTCTTATTTTTAATGGTTTTTTCTTTCTTTTTAGCCAGAAGCTTCATTTGTTTCTCTCTAGGTATATTTTTTGAGATATCTAATGTGGGTTCATCAGGGAGATATTGAGGGATTGATGTCTTGATTTCCTTATCTGGAAATGATCTGGAGGGTGGCGGGAGATCTAATTTTGTCTGAGTGACACAAGCAAGTAACTCTTCCTAAGAGATGGTGTTGGTTTTGTGGATGGTGTTAGGTGATAGGATGGTGTTTCCATCTGGGTTTGTACACGCGAGTGTGTTTGATTGTCCATTTTGGCTGGTGGGACCGTCTGCTGACGGGGCATCCCATTTCTCCATTAGGTCGACCAGACATGCCAGCAGGTCTTTAATGTTATTTACCAGGTCTCTGATTTCTAAGGTAGTATCTGAAATGAAATGGGAGCCTCTTTCCAGTAGAATTCTGGCTTGGCTGCATTGATCACACTGCAGTTTGGATTGCATGGCCACTGTAGGGCCTTGCAGTTCCTTGGTTGAGGTCTCTTCAGGGGTGGGGAGCCTCGTTGAGTGTTCATCTGGGGTGTTATTATATACAACTGAGATTCTGGCTGGTGTACCCTTGATATTAGCTATGTTAGGCCAGGCGGGGGGTGAAAAATGTCCCATTCCCATTCTGCCAAAGTTGTTGCTTGAGAAGCTGTTCAAGTGACTACATTGCAGGAGATGACTCTGCTCTGCATCCGTGGTTGATAAATCTACGACTGGGCTACTTGTCCGCTCTTGACAGTTGTATTTCTGCCTGCTAAAGTAGTCTGTCATCATAGTCTGCCTCCTCTTTCCTTGAATGTTGTTGTTATCCCCCATTCCACACTGAGATTTGTCATTTGCTGGCAGGTCTAGGCTTACAGTATGCGTACTCTTCAGTCTGAGATCAGTAATGGGAGTAATAGCCATAGGAGTGCTTCTCCTCACCTGTTTTAACACTGGAGGAGATAGAGTTAAATCAAGGATTTGTTCTGATGAATCATCAGTAATTACAATGGGGTCTCCCATTCTCAAAGTGAGCTCTGTAATGCTCTCTGTGTCCACCGAATAGAAGTGACAGATTTTGTGCTGTTGAATTTGTAAGAGTAGAAGAGGAAGGTATAGTACCAGCTACTGCAGCTTATCAGCTTTCTGTCAGCAAGTCTGTGATCTATTATAATATTAGAGGTCTTAGTCTTAGTCACTTGTATTTCTCTTCTTGAGAAGAGAAATACAAATATCTAACGCAGGCAGGTTCAAGGCTGGTCACACAGATAAAGACAAACGGGAGAGAGGGAAACCTCAGCCTCAAGCTACACCCCAGGGTCTCATGACAGATGCATTAAAACACTCAAGGTCAGAAGAAGTTAGTAGTTAGCAATCCAGCAAAGAGTACCTCAGCTTCTCGACCCCCTTGTCTGCTGTCGTTATCGTTATTGTTTCCTTGGGTGTGTCCAGGCAAGATGGTGAGCAGCAAAAACGCCCCTTTTAGCTTTTCAATCTTCCTATCTTTCTTCTGCTCTTCCTTCATCGGGAAGGGTCGACTAGCCCATAATTTCCTGCTCCAATTATGTGGATAGAGTATCCAACAACCTCCAGCAAAGCTTCAGTCAAACTCTTCAGCTAGCAGCTGCAGCAGGCGGGTACACAACGTTTGTTTGTTCCAGCGAAGCAGTGAAGGCCAAAGTAAGTTGTAAAAGATAAGGAGCCTGGAGTAGCTGGGAGTAGCTTCTCACAGTCAGTTTTCCAGCCACAAGGCTGATGTTTAAATAATAAAATAGTAAAGTTCTTTGAAGATTGAAAGAATAAAAGTTAAAAAGTTAAAAAGTTAATACGATAAGAGGGAGAGAGCTCCAAACAAACGTCCCTCTCCTAGAACTGGAAGTTGCTCCTTCACTGTAACTGAAAAAAGGAAAATAAGAGAACAATTTGCCATGGAAGGATGACTCTTGCCAGATCTAGCACTGTAGTAGTAAAATTGATGAAATGAGAATTAGAAGTACTAATTAAAGAATTGTTGTGTTTAATGCACTTTTCATAAACTGAAAACGCTATGAGACATTATAAATATCATTGCCATGAAAGCAAAAGATGGGTTTAAAGATTTTGAGTTCCCTTCATGTGGCTGAAAAAAAGATGACGTGGTGCCAATGAACATTTTCAGTGCCTTTTATGAGTCATCAGTGTGCTATTACTTAATAAACTCCATGTTTTCTGTCATTGGCTGTTCCCTATGCAATAACCTTTCCCTAGCCCTTCTCGTTTAAAATATTTCCTTAGCCCTTCATGCTTAGAAGCAGTTGATGTGCTTGTCATAACTTGTCATGACATAGCCAAGAGCTTTTTTCAGCGCCTCTGTTGAACTTCACCACTTTTATTCTGCACATATAGCCAAACATTTCTACTTATTTGCTTCTTCTTTCCTTCCATGTTCACTACTGTTTCTTCCAACTTCTGCTGACATTATCGGAGCAAATTTTTCTAGCTTTGACTCCTCTAACTCAAGCAAAAATTTCCAAATCTCTTAATCTTCAGACTCTGAAATAATACTCAAACCCTCTCCATCTGGCTATAGTTTACAATTTCACATCTAAACAAATACAACAAACGAACAAAATCCTACCTGTGCTATTCTTCATGTGAAAAAAGAAAAGTCCATTATTGTTGCTGCTGATAATTCAACATTTCTTTCATCTACCTTCTGCAGCATCATGGAAAAAAGGTAAGATTGATATATTAATTATTATTTAACAGATATTAAAGTTAATATATCAGGAGTTATACATGATGCTAAAGTGAATTGAATATGTAATCATTTCCACGATCAAGAAATTTTGAAGTGTGCTCCAGGTACTCATTTTCAAAAAAGTACCTCCAGATATTACTTACTTACTTACTTACTTACTTACTTACTTACTTACTTACTTACTTACTTACTTACTTACTTACTTACTTACTTACTGTTGAGGCACTTTCCCGAGACATTGTCAGTTCAGTGCTACAAACCATGCTGGAAGCAAATCATAATGAAAACAAAAAAGACCCACACCCCCATAGGATGCAATTGGTTTCTGTATCTAGTGAAAACTGTATATCCTTCTCCTCCTCATCATCATGCATTAAAACTATTTAGAATACCCAGCCAAACAATGTCTGTTGAACTTTTTTATGTTTGAAGTTACATGAATGTAGATTAGTCCACAATATAGAAAACTTCATATATAAGCAAAATGGCAGTGTTTTTAAAATATTTGGAAGAATCCTCCATCAGTGAAATGTTTTGGCTTACACTTGTATGTTCTGTTTTATCGTTAAAAACACATGCAATAGACTATTCATAGTCTATATAATACAGTACATAATACTGTACAGTGTGTGCCATACGAGGTGTAGGTGTTCAAAGAGTAATGTTACGGACTTTTACCTTAGGTAAAGGTCCATAAAGCTTCTTGGCAGTGTCTGATTAGTAGTTTGAATAGGAAGATTCCATAACATTCAAATTTTGTTATGTTATGTATGCCACCTTCTATGATGAAGATAAAGGATTGCATTTTCTCAGAGCTTGGAAGTTTTTTGGACTACAGCTTCTAGAATTCCCCAGCCAATATGGCCATAGTTACAGTTACAAAAAAGGTGACTTTTCCAAGCTCTATTATGAATATAGAAAGAGACATTCACAAGAATGTGTGAAATCCTTATGTGCATTTATGTAAGTGGCTCTCATTTCTTAAGGATCACAATAAAAAGATGCTTTTGAACCTTCTTCAGGAAATGTGTTACAAAGGTTGACATAAAAGTGCACTGAATCTGTTAGTGCAAATGGGCTGCTTCAGCCCGACGGAGCCTGATCCTGGAAAAACCAAACCCACCAAAGCAGAGAGGAGTTTAGAACGGGAAAATGAAAGGAAACAGCGGCGGGGGGGTTAGGGGGTGGAGGAGAACTCAAAGAAGATTATTAATTTTATTTATTTGGGGCTCTAAAAATGGCTGGTGCCTAATAAGTGGAAGCTTCTTAGAGACAGAAAAATGTGGTATCTTTATTGTTTTATTCGGTGAGATGAGTTGCCTAAGGTAGTTGTACTTAGAGTCACCATTTCATTTGCTGAGGTTTCAGGGGGGGAAAACCTTATACCAGGTGGCAAACCCTTTTGATGCCCCAGAGGTGCTTCTGGGTTAGCTGGCTGTTTAAAAAGGCGCATGGAGAAACTAGATAAATGACCCCAGAATCCAAATAAAAACCAGCTAACCAAGTAGTGTCAAAACCCAGAGCCAGAGAAAAACAAAACACTGGGGGATTTGACAGCTAACAAGATGTACCATTCCCACTTGAAGCTGCATCCTATGTTACTTTCTCTACAGTCCAGAAATACTTGTGCATGGAAAGTTGTTTTCCCCCCATCTCCATACTAGGCTCTACAGTGCTGCCGGTGGTTTTCTCCCCAGGACTTGCACCAACAGCTATTTTGTCCTGGGCAACGAGAAGGCTCGAGAGTCATGATTCTGGTATTCTTAAGGCCTGCTTTCCTCCAAATGGCACGAATGCCCCAAAACACATATAAACCATTTCTCTTCTCAGTCTCTTTCCCTCCTCCTCCTGGCTCTTCAGTGTGCTAGTGATGTATAAGAACAGCTTAGGGAATCCATATTTTGGGTTGGAACTCCAAGATGGTGAGGCATGGTCGCTAGTTTGATTCAAGTAATTTGTCCAAGATCAGTTAATGAACACTGACATGTTCATGCCATGCCATGCTGCTTGGCAGCACCATAATGTTTATTATGGACAAGATTGCAGCCAGGGAGGCAGAGCAGACAAGGCAAAAAAACTGAGATCCAATTGTTGTTAAAAGCCTCTTTAAAGGCCACACCCTAGAATGGATAGATCTTGTTTGGAATTTGCTGGAGACTGCAGCAGTATTTATTTATTTATTTATTTATTTATTTATTTATTTATTTATTTCATTTTTATACTGCACCATCTTCCTATAGGAACTCTAGGCGGTTTACAGGATAAAAACATCAAGTTAAAAACAATATATAAAAAAGAGGGGAAATACCCTCGGCAAGGTGCGGCAAGGACGTACGGGGGAGAGAAGAAAAGAAAAGAAAAGAATGAAATAATAAATACAGATAAAGTGAGAATTAAATAAAATTAGAGGTCGCCATATGCCTCCTTAAAAAGGATGGTTTTCAAAACCTTTTTGAAGGCAGGCAGGGACAGTGCAAGACACAGCTCACTTGGTAGATGGCTCCACAAGGAGGGGGCCACAACAGAGACCTCTGCGCCTCCCTAGGAGTGGCCGCCCTAAGTAAGTGCGCCTGCGACATTCGAGTGGGCCTGGCCTCAGTTGACCTCTGGGCGATACGCTCCGACAGGTATTCAGGACCCAGGCCATGGAGGGTTTTGAAAACCAAAAGCAAGACCTTGAACCTTACCCGGAGAGCCATGGGCAGCCAATGCAGGCGAGCCAGAACTGGGGTGATGTGATCATATCTACGAGCACCCACCACCAGTCTGACCGCCGCATTCTGCACCCGTTGGAGTCTCCGGATAAGGATCAAGGGCAGCCCCATGTAGAGTGTGTTACAGTAATCAATCCTCAAGATCACGAGGGCCTGCACAACTGTTCTCAGGGAGGACTCATCGAGGTAGAACGTAGTGTTCCAGCCCTGGAACGTTACCCCCAGGACTGCTGCATGGTGCCATGATCTTCTTCATTCTTTTGTTTCAAACAGTGTGGAACAAACAAGCAAAACACTGCTGTCCCTCACAGTATCTGAGGTTGCTGCTCTCAAAGAAGGAATCAATTTCTTAAGAAACAAAGCAGAAGGAAAGAGCTACATCTTGTACAAGGACGGAGATACTGTCAGAGCATGCAAAAACGTGTGCAAACACCAAGGAGGCCTGTTTCTTATGGATATCGAAGACCTAACAAGAAAGTAAGGGTACATTTATGGATCTTTCTGACATTTGTTTGTATTGTAATCTACGTAATTGTGTAACATCTAGTTATACTTTATGCACAAATTTCACAACTTATTTGATATGTTCAATATGGAAACAGAGGAAACAGAGACTGCAGAGAGACTCAATGAATTATTTGCTTCAGTATTCACTGAAGAAGACAGAGACCACATGCCCCAAACAGAGCCTATCTTCGTAGGGAGGGAAACCGAAGAACTAAGCCAGATACAAATAACCAGGGAGGAGGTTCTTGCATGTCTTGTTAAACTAAATGCTAACAAATCACTAGAACCAGATGACATCCATCCACGAGTTCTCAAGGAAATTAAAGATGAAATTGTTGAGTTCCTAGCCAAAATGTATAATCTTTCCCTCAAATTAGGTGTTATGCTTTCCCTATTGCACAACACTAGAACTAGGGGGCACTCCATGAAACTTTTGGGTGCTAGATCTCAAACAAATAAGAGAAAGTACTTTTTTACCCAGAGGATCACTGGTCTCTGGAACTCCCTGCCAGAAGAAGTGTTGACAGCTGTCAGACTTGCCAGCTTTAAGAAAGGATTGGACAAGTTCATGGAGAACAAGTGTATCAATGGCTATCATTATGGATGCCTAAGGACAACCTCCGGGTTGGAGAGATAAGATATCTCTCAATGCCATTTGCGGGGACTCATAAGCAGGTGAAGATGTCTGCTTGGGAATATCCTGAAGCAAATGGTGAGCCACTGTGTGAGACAGAATGCTGGACTGGATGGGCTGTGGCCTGTTCCAGCAAGGGTGTTCTTATGTGTAAGAGACTGCTGATTCAAAAGAAATAGAAACTGCTGTGATTCTAACAGTTTTGTTGTTTATTGCTTTGTTGGTTGATTTATATCCTGTCCAATTAGCAAATATCTGTTACTTTGAGTTTAGTTTGCAGAATAAATACAACCCCACAACACTCCCGACTAGAGATGGGCACGAAACAAACAATTTTTCGTTTCTGTTTTTTTTTTTTTTTCGTTTTGTTATGGAATGAAATAACAAACGAATTTTGTCTCCAAAATGAAATGAAACAAACAGAAACACTGGAAATTTTGTCGTGCGTTTCATTTCCTTTACTGCAATACAGTGAACTGCTTTAAATGCTAAAAAAAATCACAAAAAATTGAAATAACTGGCAACGCAATGGTAACAAAATGAACAAAAAAAAATGATTTTTTTTTGCAAAAATTCACGAAAAACAAAAACGAAACGAAACGGACCCTCCAAATGACAAATGACAAACGACAAACGAAACGTCATTTTTTTTTATTTGTGCCCATCTCTACTCCCGACCCCACCTTGAAATATTAACATGACACCAATGCTAGGTTTTGTTACAACCTAAACTGGGTTACAGCCATCACCCAGCTATGCTGGAAAAGGAAGTAGCTTAACCTTACTTCTACTTTGAAGCTGTGAGTTGCTTACACAACAGAGTTCTACCTCTTCTGGGAAATTCCCAGTCTTCAAGCCGGATCCTTGCATTTTCTTGCTTCTGGGCAATGTGATACTGTTCTCATGTCCTCAAGCTCTACTACCTTAATACCTGTTCTGCTCTACCTTCATTGCTTTCTTTCTGTCATGATGTGGCCAGAGTTCATTGACTCTTGATGGTATTAAATACTGATAGCTAATTTTGCATGAAGAATTTCACATTCAAAACTTTGGTTGGTTTCAGCTGTCTGTTATCTTTTTAACACAGATGTGTACGTTGCACTAAGCATAACTGGAGGCTAGATGTGAGCACAATGAAATATGTTAACCCTCCAGACAGCTTCTCTCAAGATGAACTAGGTAAAGTAAAGTGTGTGGCAACATTTGAATGATTGTTCTATGTTCTTTGCTATTCTTCTCATACCGATTTGTGTTTAAACTTTAACCTATTATATTGTCCTTCAGCCAAGTATTGACCTTCTGTTTTTTGCTGCCTAAACCATTCAATCAAGTTGGGTTTTTATTTACTAAAGGCACAGCAGAGTATGAACATAGCTATCTGAGTTGATGTCATGCCCGGAAGGGTGTGCTGAAGCCAGACTAGAAGCATTTTCTTTGTCTTGTTCTAATCATTTCAAACCAATGTACAAAAGGCTGCAACGTATCTGAACCTGTGAACCCGGACCTCAAGGAGGAATAGCAAGCAAATCAATCGTTTCTTTCAATCTTCCTTTACAGTTGTTGAGAGAGATACTCATAATAGACTACAGCTAATTGAACTGCACCCCCCAAACCCATGGGATACAGATCCAAGGATTCCTGAAGATCTGACTTTGGGTGAGGTGCAGGTAATCAAGAGCCAGCAATTTGTGTGTGTGTGTGTGAACAAGGGCTTCTTGCAACGATTTAGTTTATTCTAAGGCCAGTGTAGGTAGTTATGGAAGGCAAATAGAACATTGGTATAATGCTGGCTGCCTGCATTTACCCCACTTCAGATTGGCCCCTGCCATCCCTCCCTTTGTGACATGAAAATTGTTCTTCATTACATTTAAATGTAGCTGCTCTTCAGTGCTTGCAGAAGACACCCAGTCCCTCATAGTATCAGTGATGAGCCTAGAAGCTTTAATTGGCCGGGTTTGAAACAACAATGGAAATCTGTAGAGAAGTCTCCCATTTCTCAGTGCAGGCAGGCAGGAGTGCTCCCTGACTTCGGATCAACAAGAACACAAAGCCACTGGTCATTAATGTTATACCCAAAGGGTTTTTAAAATAAAAACTGCCAGGGACATATCCAGAGCCAGCAACTGACAATTTCTTATCTCTTCTGTATCCAATTTTGAGCTAAACATCTGGCAAGATGTTTTGCTGTACTCTGCACCTTTTCTGCTGCCAATGCCCAGGCTGCTGCCCTGGCCTCCACTACTGCTGCCTCCACCACCCCTTTGTAGAGAGGACTGCTGTGGCTTCCCTTTCCCCTAACATCTTTTTCTTTTAAAAAAGGACTTTTGGTGAGAGAGAGAGAGACAGGAAAAATATCTCCATTATCTTTATTGGCAAAGGATTAGAAATGCATACTATTTGGGCTGTGAGCAAGGATCAGGTTCAAGGTTCTGATGCTTGTGTTTAAAGCCCTACACAATTTGGGGCTCCACTACCTGTCAGAACATGTTTCCCCAGTGTCATCTCCCCAACCCAACAGACATGCCCAGACCAAGCTCCTCCTGGTAGCCACCCCAATGAAAGTCCTTCATGAGCGATCAGGCCTTCTTTGTGGTGGCTCCAGTGTTGTGGAACCAGCTCCCAGCAGAGCTACACTTGGCCCCATCCCTGATGACTTTCAGAAGATAACTTATAACTGCTGATCAGTGAGGCTTTCCACACCAACACTCCCTGATTTGATATTTCACTTCCTGTTCTGCCATCGTTCAAATAATTGTCCTTGATGCTGCTTGTTTTTATTTTATCAATCTCTTAATCGGTATTTAATAATGTATGTTTTGTCTACTGTAATTGTCTGTTGTTGTAAATCAACCAGAACAGTGCTTCACACAATGGATCAATCAATCAATCAATCAATCAATCAATCAATCAATCAATCAATCAATCAATCACTCAATCAATCAGGATGCTAAAGAGGCAAAAGATGGCAAGATTGCTTCTCAAGATCTTTAGAGGGCACAAACAGACCTCATATGATGTTTTGAAAAACAAACAGATATTGGAGGTCTGGATTCTAGCTTTTCTGTAAAAAGTGCGATCCTAAATAAATTAGTTATGGGTTAGGAATGCACAGAGTAATACAATTATCACCTTGGTTCATGGGTTTCCCCTTCCCCCTGTTTCTAGGTAACTTACCTGACTCATGCATGTATGGACCTTAAACTTGGAGCAAAGAGAATGATATTTGACCCATGGCTAACTGGTCCAGCCTTTGCACGGGGCTGGTGGCTGCTTCATGAACCTCCCAGTGACTGGATGGAAAGGCTTTGCCGTGCAGATCTCATCTATATCAGCCACATGCATTCTGATCATCTCAGGTATCTGTGTAATGCATGGAGTGCAGTGAGTGCTAAAGGTGGTTTGTCTTGGTGGTAGGAAAAGCGATGAATTGCACATCAGGATTAATAAATGCCTTTATTAGGCCAACTGGGGTGTCACAGAATGGTATGCTAAACTTCCGGATGCTTCAGGATTCTTGCTCAAAGGGAAGAGGGGAAGGTGTACTAAATACGAACACTGTGGCCAAGCTCCAGTTCGAAGAAAAATGTGCAGAACAGCAACCACAAGAGTTTTTCTCATCCCGTGGGTCCCCCTGCATGTGACCGTTTTCACAATGAGCGTGAATTTGGATGCTTTACAACCAGTGTGAGATCAGATACGCAAAAGGGACCTGGCTAGCAGGGTTGGGCATTTACTCAATTGTCTTCCATTGTCATTTAAGTAAATAAGATTCTGGGCAGTGGCTTCTACTCTCAAGCCTCCCTCTTACTTATTTACCTTGTTTACTCTGATGAAGTTCTAACCATCATTTATGCTTCCGTCCTAATGCCAGCTCAGTGTCATTCTAGAAAATGCTTTCAGTACATTTTTTTAAATAAAAGAGATGTTTGCCCATGTGTTGAAAAATCTGTTTCTTGTAGTCTGAGCTTTGCCTCATGTACAGTGGAACCTTGACTTACATACTGCTTAGCTTACAGCATATTTGACTTGCAGCAAGAAGGGGCCTGTTTGACTTGAGTCGCAGGCTTTGACTTACATCTCGGAGCCCCGGCGCAAAGCACCGGAATCGGGCGGCAGCCACAACCCAGCATTGCGGCTGCCGTCTCCAAACTGCTCCTGCCTTCTTCCCCTCCTCTGGCAGCGGCGGCTTCGGCGAGGCCAGCTCAGAGCACCTGGAGCTGGTCCTCGGCCTCACCGAAGCTGCTGCTGCTGCTGGAGGAGAAGAAGGGCCGGGAGCTCGGGGCTGGCCTCGCTGGTTAGATAGTTGGCTCAGTCTTGTAAAAAATCTGGCTGCAGAAGTCTGGTCCTCAATGGAAGCATTTTAGTTGGAGAGCAGTACAGTTGTGCGACTCTAATGGTAAGCATAGAGTTGTTCAGAACTTGGAACGTCAGGTTAAAAATCAGTAAAACTTAAATGTTAGACATTGATGCTATGAACATTACAAAGTGGAGGTGTATAACTTGTGGACTATAATGACACTGCCTCCTCCTCTCTTTGAAGAGACATTTCATTTACATCCCCAAAAGGAATCTCCTATCCCAGTCAAAATTTGTGTTAAATTGCTGTTTTCGGGGGTCTTTTTCATCATCTGGAACGGATTAATCTGCTTTCTCATTACTTTCTATGGGAAAAGTTCGTTTGACTTAAGTCATGTTTGACTTAAGTCTAGACCACTGGAACGGATTAATGACGTAAGCCAAGGTTCCACTGTATTCTGTTTGCTTTGCTTTTGAACAGTCAGTAGCTGGAATCCTGTTTTTCACCATATCACATAAAATTATGCAGACATATCCTCCAATAAATCCAGGTTTCAAATGCTTCTAACTTTTTAGCATTGCCTTCTGTTAGTGTGGATCATTCTATGATCTCAATTCTAATTGTATTTTATTTTGTTTTGTGCTACATATTTCTTTTTAAAGAAAAAGCTTCTGGTTATCTATATGCTTCTGACTTCTGTTGTATGGTTCTGGTCTTGCTATTTATTTGGCCATATTCCAAGGTGTACTTCTGTTTTACCTCTTTAACTGTATTTTTGGGCTTCTTCTCTCCCCCCCCCCCGAATATTGTGGCCTTTGTTTTCCTAGTCATTTCTATGCTGAATTCATCACTTCATTGTTTATGCTAGAAACAATTAAAACTTCACTTACCTTAAAATCAGGAAATTTCCTTTGGTGCATACTTTCTCGGAACAAGTATGCTATGTTTACAAAAGCACACGCCAAAGAAAACCTAAGAGAGGAACAAGTTTGCTTTCACCTTGTTTTCACAGTCAACAGACTGGCATGGCCGCTTCCTTGGATATCTTTATTGAACAATCTTTTTAAAGCAATAATCCAGATCTCTCCACCAGCAAGGATGCCACTGTTTGGAACTGGACTTATTCTCTTCTCTGAGTAGAAGTTGAAAAGCAGCACTGAGAGCAAATATTTTTTCTGTGTCTTCTCCTCCACTTCTCCCCTGCCATTTGATCTCCAGGTCTCACTACCACTTCTAGTTGCAATTACTGTTTGTTGATTATACGTGTATCCCTTGAATCAAGGCTTTTGATTTCCAGCAGCTCCATTTTCTTGCCATTTTGCACTTGGTCAAAGCTTTATGGGAACCCCATTGGATGGCTTTCCACTAGATACCATTTCCACAAACCAGTTAGGGCAGTGGTCCCCAACCCCCGGTCCGCGGACCGGTGCCGGTCCGTGGACCGGTTGGCACCGGGCCGCCTGGGGAGGCCGGGGAGGCTCCTCCCCTTTTCCCACGCCGCCCTCCTCCTCCTCCTTCTCTCCCGCGGGCAGCCGGAGGAGGAGTCGCCGCTGCCGGGCACGGCGCACGGGCGGGGTGGGGGGGAGCCCGGGGCTCCTGGGCGGGCGGGCCCCGCCTCCTCCTCCTGTTGGCGGCCGGAGGCAAGCGGCGGCGCAGAGGTGCCCCAACCGAGGCGGGCCGCAGCGGCCACGACCGCAGCCACGGCAGCCGCCCGGGTTCGGCTGTGGCTCCGCGGCCGGCGGCGGGGGTGCCCCGCCGCCGCCGCGGCCGGCTCGGCGGTCCCGGTGGCGCCCTCGGGCCGGAGACGCCACCCCCACCGGCCTCCCTCCCCTCCCCCCCTCCCGCTCGCCCGCCCGAAGGCCGCAGCCGAGGCAAGCGGCGGCGCAGAGATGCCTCACCGAGGCGGGCCGCAGCGGCCACGACCGCAGCCACGGCAGCCGCCCGGGTTCGGCTGTGGCTCCGCGGCCGGCGGCGGGGGTGCCCCGCCGCCGCCGCGGCCGGCTCGGCGGTCCCGGTGGCGCCCTCGGGCCGGAGACGCCACCCCCCCACCGGCCTCCCCCCCCTCCCCCCTCCCGCTCGCCCGCCCGAAGGCCGCAGCCGAGGCAAGCGGCGGCGCAGAGATGCCTCACCGAGGTGGGCGGCGGCGGCGGCCGCGGGGCGCCCCCGCCGCCGGCCGCGGAGCCACAGCCGAACCCGGGCGGCTGCCGTGGCCGCGGTCGTGGCCGCCGCGGCCCGCCTCGGTTGGGGCACCTCTGCGCCGCCGCTTGCCTCCGGCCGCCGACAGGAAGAGGAGGCGGGGGCCCGCCCGCCCAGGAGCCCCGGGCTCCCCCCCGCCCGTGCGCGCAGGGGGGAGCGCACGCCCGACGCCCCCAGCCGGCGAGCGCCGCCGTCGCCGCTCCTGTGGCCCCCCCAAGGTACACATGCCAAGCCCCCCCCGCACCTCCTCCTCCCCCCTCCCTCCTCCCTCCCCCCATCCCCCACCCCCCCACCCCCTCCCCTGCCCCCCCACACCCCCTGCCCCCCCCCACACCCACCCCCGGGCCACGGGAAAATAATCAAACAAATACCGGTCCGTGGAGACAAAAAGGTTGGGGAGCACTGAGTTAGGGGACTCAAGGACAAGGCTCCTAGGTTGACTTTAACTAGTCACACTTTTTTCATGTTCACCCTCTCCTATTCTCCAGTTATCCAACACTGAAGAGACTTGCTGAACGGAAGCCAGATGTGCCCATTTATGTTGGAAACACAGAACGGCCTGTGTTCTGGTATCTCAACCAGAGTGGTATAAAGCTGACCAATATAAATGTTGTTCCATTTGGAGTTTGGCAACAGGTGGACCAGAATCTTAGATTCATGATATTGATGGATGGTGTTCATCCAGAAATGGATACTTGCATTATTGTTGAATATAAAGGTACATTAATATTACAGTAATTGCATTTTCCATGGCTATTGGTTTTAGTATGATTGCCTGTTCATTAAAAAGTGAGAAAGTGAAATAATAACAATCCTTTTATAATTTAGCACAGATGTCCTATTTTCCAATTTCAGTTTTATCTTGTATTTCCCACGGTTTGCTCTGCTTTGTAGTAGCAGAAGCAGCAATAGGAGCAGCAGTAGTAATGGTGGTAGTGGTGATGGTAAAGAAAAACAACTCTTGGTCTTGTTTTTGTATAGTTTAGAAGGTTTCCAACAAAACACATAGAACTTCGACGTACCTTTTTGCACAGATCTACAGATTTTATACTATGATGAACCAATGTAATACTTGCGTTTTCTACCTGATATACAGTTGCAAGCATAACACAAGGAAACAACAAAAAGCCACATTAAAGATCTGTTAATGTTATCAGTGAAGAAAACTTATTCCCCAAACTAGTTTTATCCAATAATTGGGCGAAGGCCAATCTTCTGAAATCAGCAAGGGAAAATCTTAATACCTTGGTATTAAAAGCTTGATAGTGGGCAGCATCACAACTTTAGAAACCTCAGTTGTGTTCTCTTTTGTATAGGACATAAAATCTTAAATACAGTGGATTGCACCCAGCCTAATGGGGGACGGCTTCCTGAAAAAGTTGACCTTATGATGAGTGACTTTGCAGGAGGAGCATCAGGATTCCCTATGACATTCAGTGGAGGGAAATTCACAGGTAATGTTACCAACAACACCATTTAAATAAGGTTCAAGTCATAGTTATGAAAAAGTAACTGGCCAAAACCTCGGACTGACTAAACTGTTTGGATGAGCAGCGAAACGTTGCAATCTCTCAAGAAAAGCAGTCCAGTTTCAAATGGCCATTATATCTATACACATATAAAAAAAAATAAAAGCAATATAGCAATCAGTCAATATCCCAGTAGCTATATTCAAGGGCAACACGTAATCATAAAGGATTACAATAGAAGCTGGCTGTATTTATATCTGACTATTTAACAATATAAAAGTTAACATTCAAGTTAAAAGTATATACAAATACATTAAAAATCTCTAAAATGGTATCACCATAATCATAATTGTACAACCTATAAGAAAAACTGTCTATAATCAACTCAATACCCTTTATTTCTTCAAAAATTACCTGCTCCCTCCTAATTGCTCATCAAGCTAACCCTTAGCTTTACAGCCATCTTTACAAAAGTGGCCACTTTTTTGGTAACCTCTTTATTCTTATTTTCCAAAAGCTTCAGTAAACACTCTTCCCTATTTCTACCCTCCAAGAAAGATAGAATTGGTTTGATAAACCATTCCCTGATATGATTATATATTTTGCACTCTAGGAGCACATGGGTCAGCATCTCAATGGTCCCCTCACCACAAACACACAGTCGACTCTTATAGGGAATTTTAGTATATCTTCCCAACAATACTGCAGAGGGCAATAGGTCCATGTGTAATAGCATAAAGACCCTTCTAGATTCTAAATTTTCTAACTCATTTAAGTATGGCATACGTAGCACTCTTTCAAAGGATTTGATCTTATAATTCCTTTAGTCTTATTTAGGTCATGGTGCCTTTCTATGTCTAATATCCTTTGCTTTGTAATAGCTTTCGCCTGGGTCATATCCATTGACAATAGTTAATGTTGTGAAAATCCATAGTACCCTAACCTGTGTTCCAGTATCTTCTGCCGGTGTGGGGTGGGGACATAAGTATCTTGCAATGTCAAATGCACTAGACCTGTGGTGCTATGATTCAGCTTTAACCAATATTTATTTATTTATTTATTTATTTATTTATTTATTTAGCTTGTATGCCGCCCACTACCCAAATGTCTCTGGGCGGCTCACAATCAAAATAAACAATTAAAACATCAAAATTACAATAAAATTAGAACAATAAAAGAATATAAATACAATAAATACAATACATTAAAACACAACACTAAACTTGCCATCAGGACCCACAATCATCAGTTTAAAAACTTCTGGAACAGGCAGGTTTTTACCTGGTGCCAAAATATTATCAATGTCGGTGCCAAGCTGGTCTCACTCCGGAGGACATTCCATAGTCTGGGGGCATTTGCTGAAAAGGCCTTATACCTGCAAGCCATCCCTTTCACCTCCATGAGGGATGGCTCTTTCAGGAGGGCTCCCTGGCTAGATCTTAATTGCCGGGTAGGTGATAGCCACTATCCATATTCTGGCTTCAACTGTTACCAGCCCTGTTTCTAACCTTATGGCTGTATTTGATGCACTTGTAGGAAGCTGCAATATAGCTCTTAAAATTTGAATTGCTGTTTTTCCAAGGCAGCCAGGTTGGCTGGAATAGAGTATGGGGCTCCATAAGTCATCTGAGCTAAGACAGCGATCACATTGCTTCCACCCCATATCCAGAAAATTTTTAATATAGCATCAATACTTTTTTAGGCATTAGCTACCACTAGAGATGGGCACAAAACGAATTTTTTTCATTTCATTTTTCATTTTTCATTTTTTCCCTAACAAAATGAAAAATGAAATGACCCAGCAAAGAAAAAATAAAATGAAACAAAATGGAAATTTTCATTCTGTTCCGTTTTTTTCATTTTCCCATAGGAATGATTGAAGCAATGCACTCCTATGGGAAAAATTCCATGGTTCCCCCATGTGCCTGATCAGGTGGGGGAAACCACGGGCTTTTAAAACTTTTTTTTTCTGCCTGAAGCAGGCACCGATCATCTGGCTTCAGGAGGCAAAAAAAATGTTTAAAAAGTCCATGCTTTGCCTGCACCCAATTGGGTGAGGGAAACTGTGGGCTTTCTATTTAAACTTTTTTGTTTTGTTTTGCTGCCTCAAGCGCCAATCAGCTGGTGCATGGGGCTTCGGTCAGCAAAAAAAAAAATATTTTTTTAAAATCCCCCCCCCAGTGCCGACTGGGCCATTTTTAAAGGGGTCCAGCCGATGACAGCTCAGCAGGAGCCCTCTGAAAATGGTCAGGTTGGCAGTTTGGGCTCTCGCTGCTATTTCGGCCTTACTGTTCAAGAAATACAACCACCTTGTCAATAAAAATAACAAGTAATGCTCTCCTTTTCCTCTGACATCTGTTTTTGTTGTAAGAAGTCGAGAGGCCATATGCATGCGCGTGCACACGCGTGCGCGTGCACGCGCGCACACACACACACACACACACACACACACACACACAAACAGAGGGGGGCGGAGAGAGATTTTCAAATAAATTGTTCCAAATCAACTCTGGAATCGGTTCTTCTGACTGAACTTGACCCACTCTGATCCTCCTTGTTTTTATTTGCCTTTGGCTATAAATGTGTCTTAAGAAATGCAATTGAAGTCTACATATCAGTGTAGTCTACATAGCAGCCACAGCTTAATGGCCCATACTTTATGGGCTTCAGCACCTTAGGCCATTGTTCACCTAATGGCCTATTGAGACTATTGTCTACCTAACAAGCCTATTCAGGCCATTGGTTCATGTTATGAGCCTATTTAAGACCAGGGTGACATGAGGTCAAAGTGAACTATAAAACGGAGGATTCACAACTAGCTTTCCTCAGACTGGCAAAGCTCTTTGGATGAGCAGCGAAACATTTCAATCTCTCAAGAAAAGAAGTCCAGTTTCCATGACTCAACTTTCAGAGTGCTCTGCAATGCTTTCTTTTTTCTTAGGACAAAAAAACTCTCATTGGTCCCAGTGCAATCTTTGTTTTCCGTTGCTCACAGTAGCATAATGTAGTGGCATATTTTCACTGCAGTTGTGTTGTCACCCTCCCTCTTGCAATTCTTGTGGAAAACAGCAATGTCATACTTATTACTAAATGCACAATCCTTACATGCTGTCTGTTGACCTTGTCACCTGACATTCTGCCATCATCCACTGTCATTTATGCCATAATTATTTCTAGATTTTACTGCTTCAATGTGCAGTGTGTGGATCTTCCACAGAAGATCTTTTGCTTGACTATCTTTTCTAATTTTTCTCATTCTGCTTAAAGAGTAAACAGACTAACAAAAACAGTTAACATCAAACATCAGCATTTTTTGGTTGGATAAATAAGATCTTCTCCTGACATCATAAGCCAGAACTGGTAAATGCTTTGGTTTTTCAGAGGCATGGAAAGCCCAGTTTATTAAAACTGAAAGGAAGAAATTGCTGAACTACAAAGCCCAGTTGGTGTGTGAACTGAAGCCAAAAATCTTTTGTCCTTTTGCGGGATATTTTGTTGAAGCTCATCCTTCTGACAGGTAGGGTTTTCTGATCAACTCATGACCCACCAGATTTATGATAAATGTTTTGTACAGACACTAGAAGGCCAGGTAACTGTTGTAACAAGAGGAGTGCTTCCAGTTTTGGTGCATTTTATTGCATAATGCATAGTAAGCAGGCAGCGTGTGCTTCACACTGGAGACAGTTACATGACTTTAACAAACACATGGATTGCTGGGTAGTTTAGTGGTTGAGGTCTCTGGCTGTGAGGTTGGGAGGAGTTTGATTCTACAGTGTGTCTCCTTGACCAAGGTCTGGGCTCATTGATGTATACAATCCTTTGAGTTCTGGAGTTCTAAGATGATGATGAACGAAATTCTCCAGCCACAAGTGAGTCGCTAAAACCGACAAGGCTTATAATGGGGTGAGTAGAATGAGTAGAAAATGAGATGCTGGGAGACAGGAGAAGAAAGGCGAGATAACAAACTGTCCCCTTGTGTGTGTGTGTGTGTTGAGTTGCAAGGAAACCTCTGTTTTAATTTTTTTTTCTATGTGGCATTCTGTTCCTTAACTATACAGTACTGTACCAGATTCAAGAAATAAATTTGAAAAAAATACAGAGGCAAGAGAACACACGCACCAACGCAAAAACCATAGGACAACAATGGGACATTAAACTGAATTCAAGAAATTCACATTAAAATTCAAGACCCCCAACCCAGGACCAAATGTATTTCATCAATTTAACCCTGCTATTTGTGTGTGTAAAATACACTGCTAGCAAGCAGGAGTGGTAGAATAAAGGCCATTGGAATAAAGCTCTTGTAAAAGAGGAACAATGAGATCGTGGTTTTAGGATATTCCCTCTCATGGCCCCAACCTGATTCCTCCCCATGCACTGTGGCATTGTTTGACCAAGGACAAGAAAACTGTGCTTATAAGCTGTTTCCTTTCTCTTTCTGCCATTTTCCACATCCTAGAGAAACCAGATGATTCTGCTTTTTTCTTTACTTAGGTATATCAAAGAAACTAACCTTAAAAATGACCCAGATGTGTTGAACAGACTAATTGAAAAAAAATGTAGTGAAGTTTTGACATGGACACCAAAGCCTGGGGCTACCTTGGATCTAGCAAAAGTTCTCAGAGATCCAGCTGAAAGGTAACCCTTGATTTTTTTTAAAAAATGCTTATTTGTTTTGCATAATTATTTTTCAGACTTCTGCATACAAATCGGTGCTTTAATCAATTCTGCTGATCTTGTGGGTGTTGGATAAGCTGGATCCAGACTGTCCTTTCAAAAAAAAAAAAGTACTCCTTTCATTCATTCATTTGAAATGGAGAGGAAATTATTGCTTGAGTAAGGTGGAAAAATGATGAATGATGATTCTTCATCCCCCTTGGCATAGAATATGGTAGAGTAGATGGCATCCCCAGCTGGTAGACTTTTATTTATTTATTTATTTATTTATTTATTTATTTATTTATTTATTTATTTATTATGTTTGGTGAGTGCTCTTGGTGAGTGTTCACCAAGAGAACTACCGATAAGTGGCTCCCAATCAGAATGAGACTTTCATATGTTTTAATCTAAGCCATATTGCAAAAACTGAATCTTCATCTCCAGAAAAAAGATGGCTCTGTTAATATGAAACTAGTGAGTAAAGCAACTAAGGGTTTAGCAAAACAAATGTGTGGCCACTTGCGTCTATGACTTGCATAGACTAAAAACTTAACTGCTGTTAACAATTGCTCACTATTGGTCAGAGTGGAGGAGGAAGCTTTACAATAGCATACAAAAGATACTGGTGTGTATGCTACTAAGGGCAATATACCCATAGTACTAGTAATCTATAGTACTAAGACAGCCAGATTTTAATAGCAATCAGATAACCTAAGGCTCAATTCCATTCAGTAGGATGCTCTTTGGACACTTGATTTCTTCTTGCAGATTCTGCTTTGTCTCTTTTAGTGTAGGAATTATGAATCCTCCAGCAGGGACAAAGGTTTTCAAAGACTCGTGGGACTTCAAACTTTATATAGATAATCTCTGTTCTGCAGTTGATGATGAGATATTTTGTTATCCCTCCTGGGTGAAAGAGTACTATGTTTGGGCTGGATTTAAGGGCTACAACCTTGTGATAAGGGTAAGTTGATTCATAAAAAATATGGCACAAAAGCAGGATAATGTTTATTCCTTCAGGGACGAGAATTTCAGAAGGATGCATTTTTTTCAGTGCTTGTGGCAAAAAAGCAGACTTATAAATGCATCAAATCTGAGGAGGCAAGTAGTCCAAGCCTCATATTTCATCAGAATACAGGAATACCTTGGTTTAAGAATAACTTGGTTGAAGTGCGTTTTGCAAGACAAGCAAACATTTCTTCTAAATTTGCCTTGATCAACAAGCAATGTCTTGCAAATACAAGTAACTGGAGCAGGTCACATGATCACAAGTGAGTCAATGCTGGCGCACGCGCTCTCCCCCTGTTGGATTGTGGATGATTGCCTTGAAGGTTCCATCTCAGGTAGCTTCCAAAGTAGAGGAAAGAGAGAGGCATGGAAGTTTCCCAACAAAATTTTAACACCACTTTTCTGGGAAGCACCAGAAGGTACTGAGGGCCACCCCCCTCCCCAAAAAGTGCCACACATTGTCCACCCATGACACATACATACGTATATATTATCATTTTGTTACTTTATTTTTTTTATCACCAGTGGAAGCAGAATTCAAGAAGAGATGAGCAAAGCAATTTTTGTGTCTTCATCTTCTAAAATGAAAATCAGGGAAACTTCTCTCCTAAGATGGTTGACATGTTTGGCTTCAAGAAGAGAAACATTGATTAGAAGCAACAGCAACAATATATCAATTCCAATATAGGATTTTTTTTTAAAGTCTGAAAACAAACAGAGGGAACATGCAGAAGCTGAATAGTTTCAGAGGCAGCCCAGCGAATCTTCACTTTGCTCATTATGGTGTAGGGTACAGAAAGCTATTTGGGTGTTTTTTAACCTGTTCTTCTTAATATTCGATGCTAGGTGATAGAAACTGATGAGGATTTCAACCCTTTACCTGGAGGCTACAACTATTTAGTGGACTTTTTAGACTTATCATTCCCAGAAGCGAGACCAAACCGTGACTGTCCATATGAGGAGGTAATTGCTTGTAGTGTGTAATGTTAATCTATGAGAAAAAGTATAGTAATTCATTTGTAGAGAGGTAACAAGCAATGGTCAAACCACTCCTTGAATATCTCATATAAGTGGGCATGTAATAACAGCAAGATATTTCTGTCGACTTTTGCATACTCTCCAAAATATTAATTGCTTGCTCCCTGCCTCAACAAGGCAGACAAAACAAAAACCTAGGGCAGTGTTGGTGAACCTATGGCATGGGTGCCAAAGGTGCCCCTTGAAGGCCTTTCTGTGGGTACCTGACATCACCCTTTCACAGCCAACTGTATTCAGGTTAAATTGCTGCAATGGCACTTTGTAAAAAATTAGTGGGTTTTGAATTGCTCTCAGTCTCACAAGTTCGCCATCACTGACCTAGGGGTATGTCCTCACCTATATCTATTGGGGAGGGAAACACTTTTTCCACACTCATGTGGAGATGAAAAACATATAGCAGGAAAGGGGAAGAAAAGATTGTGTGAAATACATTCTTAATATCTGTATTTAAAACAGAACATGCTGTTTCTCTGTAGAACCTGCATAGTACAGTATCTTAGGAAATGTAGTCCTGTATGTTCCATCAGACTGAAGACAGAGTAAATGGGTGTTTACAGGGTTAAATGTTTGGAAATATTTTGTTTGTCGTAAGGTTTCTTCAGGACTCTCCAGTCATTCTTCTCTGCATATAATGCTCAGGCAAAGAGGATGGAATTCTGCCCAGTCCCTGGTTTTCATCACCCTTCTATGCATGGAACCTTCTACTGTTTCTGGAAACTTGGCACTTGGATCCAGATCTTGATTTTTCTAGGGTTCCTCCTCATGCAGAGACCCCCACAGAAAGTGGAGCTATCTTTTCAGACCCATAACCTCTCTACATGTCCGGAGGGTAACAGGAGGGATGAAAAAGGGGCAGCAGGGCTTAAGTACCCCCCCTCAAATCAGCTCTATACACAGATAAGAATGGTTGAAATAGGGAATTACTTCATCTTTACTCACCAGCGGAGGACATGGTTGGAGACCTCTGGAGAGAGAGTGATAGAAAAACGGCATGAGTCCAAGCTAAAAATCCATCTTCCAAGCCTTGACTGCTTTTTCTATGGAGAGCCAGAGTCAGCAGGATCCACCACATCGAAAATGGAATATCCTGGGTCATCTTATTGTTATGTTTGCTTCTGTCTTCTAAACTTGAACAGTTCTTTGGGAATATTATAAGCATGTATAAGCAATGGTGCCAGATTTTAGTGGATAGTATACACAGTTGTTTCAGATTTTGTTTTTGTTGCAACAGATCAAAGCCCGAGTTGGTGTCATGAGATATATCGTGAAGCATGGACTTCTCTGGGACGATCTATATATAGGATTCCAAACACGGCTACAGCGTGACCCTGATATATATCACCACCCGTAAGCTCACTGTTTCTGCTGTTGCCAAGTTGATTACAAATGGTCATAGCACTCAATTGATGGTCCAGTCGCGTACTACTCCCTGCTCTATGATTTATTAGGATTGTTCATGGTGTGTGTGTGTGTGTGTGTGTGTGTGTGTGTGTGTGTGTGTGTGTGTGTGTGTTATTTACATTTTTAATTACATCCGAAAAGTATCTCATTTTAAAAAGAAATATCTCATTTGTTTTAAATTGTATTTATTTTATTGTATTTATTTTTATACTTGTTAACCGCCCAACTTTCCCTCAGGAACTCTGGGCAGTGTACAACAAATGGCAAGAACTACTTTCCCAGAAAGAAAAAATGACCCCCTAACAAAATATTTCAAATACAAAAATGTAAAAACAGTAGCAACAATAATACAAGCAACACAGAATCTGGCAAGAAAGGAGCTGGGACAACTAAACTAACAACTGAGTTAGTCAACTGATATTTTGACAGTTATAATGATGTGAAATATGCAAATTTCCATTATAGATATCTCTGCAGAGTGCAAAGTATAATTACAGATATCCCTGCAGTGTCTATGCTACCTTTTATTGTTTCATAATCACGTGAGCAGTTATAAACAACAAATACAGTCATATAAATTCAGGCTAAATCTAGCAGTGCTTCCTTTCTGTGAGTTGATTCTGTTTCATTTCATTTCATTTTTAAAGGTTTTGGAATCATTTTCAAATAAAACTTCCTCTGACGCCACCTGACTGGACATTTTTCTTGACACAACACAACAAAATCCAAAGTAAAGATAAGAAGGCATCCACTATTGCTGGGAAAGAAGAAAGTTGTTATTAATGTCCTCTTGTGTCCTCTGTGGGAGAATGTAACCAATGTATCCTTTGATACAATAACTGAATAATTGTTACTGCCTCTAAAAATAATTTTAACAGACAGAATGTGAAAAGGTGAGCTTTTCTACTAGTGCAATATGAGGCTGTGTGAAATACATCTTTTAAACTTCTTTGTCGAATAAAATACATTTAAACTTGTTTATCCAGTAAAATTACATATACGTTAACTGCATTGTGTCTTTTGTTCTTTGCACGATGGAAGCAAACACAGGGATGGATATAATAAAGATTGCCTGTTGTTACAATCTGTTTTCATGAGGTAACTGTAAATGGATATAATAAAGATTGCCTGTTGTTACAATCTGTTTTCATGAGGTAACTGCAAATGGATATAATAAAGATTGCCTGTTGTTACAATCTGTTTTCATGAGGTAACTGTAGACATAGTGACTTGAAATACAGTGGATCCTTGTATAACAAACAGCTTGTATAACATAAAATGTGTACAACATAAAAAATTCCGGAGATAGGGGAAATTTGCTTAACATAATCGCCTATGGGGCGAATCCGTACAACATAAAAATGGGATTACTCCGTTTTCAATGCACTCCTATGGGAATTTGTACAAAGGAAAATTGCTTAACATAATTTCATTTGGAACGAATTAATTCCTTTATACAAGATACCACTGTATATTAATTGGGCTGTTTTCATGCAATTGAGGGGTGATCAGTTTGGAGGCCATCTTGTCATGCTTTCAATACATTCTAAATGCTTTATTGTATTCAAATGAACTGTTGTGGTTTTATTTGCAACCTTGCACATTGGGAGGAGCTTTTCAGGGCTGGGGTTGTTAACTATCTAGTGTGGATTAGCCAGATGAAACCCCATGTTGATTGCAAAATGAACTCAGCATGAAATGTTTATACAGGGGGTAACATCCGATCTCACCTGATTTTGGAAGCTAAACAGGGTCGGCCCTGGTTAGTACTTGGATGGGAGACCACCAGGGAATACCAGGTGCTGTAGGCTTAACATACCACTTCACAATAGTGGCAGGAACAATTTCGATGTTCCAAAGCAGCCCACACTAGCATGCACCCCCTGCTGTTGTATAGGGACACCTTGTGTCTATTGCTGAGTTATACCTCTTCCATGACTTAATTTGTAGGGATTTTTTGCAAATTTTCTGAACCACAGAAAATACCCACTTTTGTCTTTCTCTGTGCAACTCCGTTTTATACATTTTTAAAGGTTTTGGAGTCATTTCCAAATTAAACTTCTGTCGACAACACTCAACTGGAAGTCTTTCTTGGTACAATCCTAAACATTCTGAAATAAAACAGTAAACTAAAAGTAAAAAAATGGAATGGATTTCATTACATAGCCAATAAACAGCTATGTTGATCCACCATAGTTATTTAATTTTTGCTGTTCAGATGCTATTTAGATCTTTAAAATAATGAACAATTTGTACCACATAGACACGCACACACATTTCTATCATTAGCTTTTTTTTTTTGGCCTGTAGTTCAAGAGCAAAGTTTTTAATCCATTTTGTTTTGTTTTAAATAAAAATAGCAGTTAACTGAATCCAGCTGTGCCATTCTCCACTGTTCATCTACTGGGATAATTGAAGTAAAGTCCCTTGAATGACTGCTCATTTATTCCTTTCCAGCTAATCCAGCACAGAAATGTAGGCTGATAGGGTACATGTGATTATACACCTTATGGATTCCTGCTAACCATGATTCATTTAATGGACACCCACTGAATTTGATAAAATAGCTGAGTCATTACATATTGTTATGAGCTATGTGGGAATGATTAAAACTTTCTCTGGCCATCCCTTTACTTCCTAAACCCTTGGGGTGTTTAATTTAATGTTCTTGCCCTGTTTGAAGTCAAATCCCACACAACTCATTCTAAAATCAGTAATTATTATTCTTACTTCAGGGTTAAAATGGTTACCTTCTGTATTTATTACCATTGCAATGTTTGGTGTTAGCCCAAGAACCATTCTTGATATTTGTTAGGATATATATTTTTGTGTTCTATGGGTGTGGTATAGTAAAATAAAAACAAAAGTAGCCTTATTTAATTTTTTTGAACTAAAAATGAGAGAATGGATAACTAAGGCACCATCTGCTGATGTCTGTGAAGATTCTCAGTCATCCAGGTGAGGATATCGGTAAACTGAGTCATGGAACTGGACTTCTTTTCTTGTGAGATTGAAACATTTTGCTACTCATCCAAGCGGCTTCGTCAGTCTGAGGAATTTTAGTGGTGAGGCCTCCAATTTATACTTCCCCTTGATTTCACAAGGTGAAATGTGAATGTGATGTGATATATGCCATCCTTTTATAGCAGTGTCACTCCATATTTCTCACTGGATAAAGGAGACAATTCTTAGACTTCAAAGTGCCACAAGACCCTTTAAGAGTTTTGATGCCACAAACTTAAAACTGTTAGTCCCTCCCTCCAAAAAACTAAAAAAAAAAAATCATGTTGACATGATGTTTCAATTCAAAACATTATGGCAGCCAGCCAGTAGGTGGCAGAAGAATAATGTGTGAAATTTGATAATCCATTAATCTAGTTAGATTCAAGATAGCACAGTTTTCCCCCTTACATGCTTTAAAACATGTGAGGTACACAGAAAAAATTATAGAGTCAATGGCAACTTATGGTGACTCTTTCTAGCATTTATAAAGTAGATAATACTATAGTATACTGTACTCAGAAGAGGTTTAGCATTCCCTTCTTTTGGGGGAGGGGGAGGTATCCTGTGACTGTGTAACTTGCCCAGGCCAGCACTTCTCCCAGAAAGGAGAGAGGCAGTCAAACACCCTATATATGGCTTCACAGCTATATACTTAATTCACTAAGTTATCCAGTCAGCTTTATATATTATTTATTTATATATTTATATATTTATTTGATTTATATGTGACCCATCAGGCTGTATAGTATGTACTTCTGAAGCAGTTTCCATATTAAGCATAGCACCATCTTTATACTGTATATACTCACTGCTTCCCATTCTTCCAAGAGTCTTACATAAACAATTAGGATATGACTGCTTGCTTCTTCATTTCCATTTCCATAGTGGAGGGTGGTCATTAAGGGCGTTTATACACGACCCCTAAGCTCCGCCACAAATGGCTGCAAGGTCCGGACCTTAAAAATGTTTACCCACCAGCTCCGGACTTTGCAGACAATTAAGTGCGACCCCATCCACTTTAGCGCGACCAAACAGCAGTTTTCTTGTACCTGGTCTTTGATGGTGACAAATATTTGATCCGGTGTAAGGATAGTGAGTGCGGGGCTCTCCTGGCTTCTGTTTGTTCTTTTTTTGCACCCCGCCCCTTTAAGAGATCTGAATGCTGCCCGGAACAAAACGGAGGTAAACCGGCAGTCTTTGCTTTCTTTTTTCTCCATCCCTCAGGCAGCCAGCAACCAGGAAGTGCCGAGGGGGGTGGGGACAGAGGAAGACAGAGGAAGAGCGACGAACCCCTAAGATCTCTGGTCTGAATTTAAGTGGCCAGCGGATCTTAGGGGTCGTGTAAAAAGGCCCTAGGGCAAATTGTTTACTCCCCCCCCATGCTCAAGCTCCCCACTCAAACAGTTTGACATATGTCCAATCTGTTGTTCTCTCCTCTTATGTGTCATCGCTTTCTTGATTCTCATCAAGTTCAGGTGGTGGAGGGATTGGAGCAGCTTCATCTAGAAAAAGTCCAGTGTACTGGTCTTCTGTTCCCCTCTTGTCGGTTTTATTTGTTTTTATCGCAATGAACAACATGTCTGACACTGACTTCACCTGTTTTTAAGTTCATCATTTTATATCCTTTACTACATCACATGTTGAATATTATTAATAATATGTGTGAATGGCTTCATATGTGTGCTGAAGGTGACATCTAATGGTATTCATAAGAACATAAGAAGAGCCATGCTGGATCAGGCCAAAGGCCCATGTAGTCCAGCTTCCTGTATCTCACAGTGGCCCCACCAAATGCCTCTGGGAGCGCACGAGACTACATATCTGTCTCCCGATGCCACTCCCCTGCATCTGGCCCTTGAAGTACCCTGGTTTTAAGCCTGGAGTTTACACATCTCCATCATGGTTTGTAACCTGTAATGGACTTTTCCTCCAGGAATCTGTCCAATCCCCCTTTGAAGGCATCCAGGCCAGATGCCATCACCACCTCCTGTGGCAGGGAGTTCCACAGAGTAACAACATGCTGGGTAAAAAAATATTTGCTTTTGCCTGTTCTGGTATTTTGTGAGGGAGAAGAGCGTCCCTCTATCCACTTTACTCATGCCCTGCATAATTCTATACATCTCAATCATATCCCCCCTCAGGAACTTTCTTCCAGACTAAAGAGCCCCAAATGTTTTAGCCTTTTCTCCTAAGGGATGTGCCCCAGCCCAGTAATCATTTTAGTCGCTCTCTTCTGCACCTTTTCCACTTCCACTATGTCTTTTTTGAAATGCGGTGACCAGAATCGTACACAATACTCCAGGTGCGGCCTTACTATCGTCTTGTACAATGGCATTATAATTTTGGCTGTTTTTCTTTTCAGGGTCTGTACTACAGTAGGTCATTTCTCAGTATCCATTTTGTTCTGTTAATTTGTTTTTTAACCATGTTGGGTGGAGCATAAAGACGACAGAGTGAGTGAGAACCAAGATATTGAAAATGTTTGGGAGATAGAAAAAGGTAATTGGAAAATTGTTGTGATTATGTAGGTGTTTTCTTTGATTATGATCATCTTGAAGAACTATTCTGTTTCTGCCCATCAATTATTGTTTCACACAAGGAACTGTTTTACTTGACATTTTTTTTTCTGATGGACATTTCAATACAGTAAGACCTTGAAAAAGACATGGGAAAATAGTAACACTGAGAAGTTTGGAAAACTTTGGTATTTAACAATTCAACATTTTCTACAGTCAATCTGAAGTTCAAAGTTACATTGCTGCATGTGACCTGGCCCAGTGTTGTGTATTGTTAATGTACAATTGAAAGTCTCATTTGCCACTGCAATATTTCAATGCAAACCTGAGGTGAGAGATAATGCTGGTGTTCTTTATTTTTATTGTGACATTTTAAATTCTTTTATGGGAAAATGAGTTGGTGGCAGCAAGGGAAGAAAATAGATTAACACAGTCAAGCTTTCTGAAATTTCTTTTAATACTCTAGAATAGAGATGGGCACGACTTGAAAAAATTTTTTTTCGAGTTGTCGTTAGTCGGGCCGGTTCCGTTTCGAGTCGTTTCCGTTTTTCGCGAAAATTCGCAAAAATTAGTCTGTTCGTTTTTTCATTTTTTGTTTTCGTTAGTACTGGTTTTTTTGGGGGGGTAGCGGGCTCCTGGAGGCACCTCTGTGGGGTGGGTGCCTCCTCTGGCCCGCTATAAAGGGAAAGCGGGCTCCTGGAGGCACCCGTGGGTACCTCCTATCCTCACCCACTAGGAAGGGGAAGCAGGCTCCAAGAGACCCCTAAACATGGGGGTCTCCCCTCCTCACCTGCTGCTGCAAAATGGCATGCATATCCATATGGATATGCATACCAGTTGCAGACAGTGAGACCAGTGAGTGAACCCAGAGCCATAGGGTGATGCCTAAGGCTCTCGCACTGCCATGTCTCACAAAGAAGGGAATCGTACTTGCGTGTAGTGCAATGCAAGTAGATCTGGCTTAGGTTTAAGGTGGGTTAGTGCAAGGGCTAGGGTTAGGCTAGTGACGGGTAAGGTTACGGTGGGTTAGTGGGTTGCCTCTCTGACCCACTAAGAAGACAGTCTGTGACTCTCTGACCCTCTAAGAAGACAGTCTGTGACGTATGGGTAAGGAGTCAAGGATTAGGGTTAGGGTTAGGGGGCTAGGGCAGGTTTTAGGGGGCTTTTAGGCACATCCCAGAAGTCTCCATGGCCAAGTGGCCATGCGATTGGTGGGATGGCTCCAAAAATTTGCATGGTCGTCCACTCCCACATGGCTGGCCACTCGGCCAGCCCATCATTGCACAGGTGTAAAAAAATAAAAATAAAATAAAATCAATGGAGGACAGAGGAGGAGAGGAGAGACATTTTGTTGCAAGAAAAAACCCACTGCTACTGTGAAAAATCTGGCAGTTTATAAATTTTCGTGTGTTTCTGTTGTGCTTGTGTGTTTTTGGACCACGATTTAAAAAACAATATTGCGTTCGCCGCCCCATTTTGGATCCCCCGCCTGCACCGCATGGCATGGTGAGTCCGGCTGCCCAGGACGGGGGGGGAGGCGGGACCCCCCCTCCAGAAACCACCCCTCCGGTAGGTGCCCTGCGCCCTTAGTCAAGCAGGCATTTTTCCGCCTGCTTTTTTGGCCCGGGAATGGGTGGGGGGGAGAGTTTAAAAGTTTTTTCCTGTGCCGTCCGTGCCGCTTGCTTGCGCTTTAATTGCGGTGGCTGGCGGCGAGACTGGGCTTTTTGCTGGCTGCGAGCCTGCGGCGAGTCCCACCAGAGCAGCCCAGGACGGGGGATGGGGGGGGAGGCCGGGGACCTCCAGAAACAACCCCTCTGGTAGGTGCCCTGAGGCATGGCAGGCATTTTTCCGCCAGCTTTTTGGCCGGGAACCGGGTTTTTTTAACTTTTAAAAACTTTTTTTCTGTGCCGCGTGGCATCGCGCGATCGCGCGATGCAAGGAACGAGCACGACAAATCAGACCAAAATTGTTCGTTTGTTGGTTCGAGCTCGAAGTCTGGCGGAGTAATTCCCGTTACCGTTTCCGTAGAGTAACGGAACCGAGTAACGGAAACGGAAACGGGAATACCGCTAAGTCGTGCCCATCTCTACTCTAGAACTGAAATAATTGATATGTCATCCAGCTGAAGCCTATTTGTGTGTGTTTTTAAATGCTAGTTTGTTAGAACCAACTGTGTGTAAAATTGGTAACTTTTGTCTAAACAAATGTATCAGTTGGTTAAAGGCACTTTTCCCCATACCCTTGATGAGCTTATATTTATTCCATACCCTTGATGAGCTTATATTTATTCCATATCCTTGCCTTGATGAGCTTATATTTTAAAGGCAATGTAGGACAATAAATACCAAATAATTGGAAAATCTTCAGACCTAAATGTATCATATGTTCATTTTTATACTTTGAATAATTGTTTTTCAACTTGACTTTAAAATCCAGACAAAGAAGGGCAATTGCCAAATCTTTCTAACCTTACATCTTGAAAATATAATCAAATGATATTTGAAAAATATCTCACATCTTTTGTACAGCTTCTAGGACCTTGCAAACAAACAAACAAAAAGTTCCAGAAGAATTTTTAGTCTTGAGAAAAGAAGACTGAGAGGAGATATGATGGTACTTGAAAGTTTGCCATACAGAAGAGGGGCAGAATCTGTTTTCCATCATCCCAGAGTGTAGGACATACAACAATGGGGTCAAATTATAGGAATTTCAGGAAACTTCCTAAGTAAGTAAGGCAATGGAACCATTTACCTCGAGAGGTGGCGAGTGCTCCAACACTGCAGGCATTCAAGAGAAATTTGGACAACCACCTGGCAGATACAGTATCATTTGAGGTGTATTCATGGATTGAGTGGGTAAGTTGGACATGATGGCCCTATTGGCACTCTCCAACTTCATTATTCTATGATTCTATGTAGAATGGGTGCATAATTCAAAAGCAAATCTTGTGTTAGTTGGTGTCATGGTTCAAGCGTCAAGCCTCCCTCTCTACATCCACTCAGCCACACTATTGTGCATTCAGGGGTGGAAAGGCCCTGATAGGAGTCAGAGATTGTGAAGTCTATAGAAGCTGATTGAAACGATATCACTCCCCAAACTCTCTGTGGTGCTCTGGAGAGTCTAACACAGAAAGAACTCCCCAAGGATAGACACTCAAAGCATTCCACCTTGCTAGGTAGCTGTCACCAGTCCCACATAGAAACACCAAAAAATCCCAGTAGCTGATCAGGCAAGAATTGGTTTTGGTACCACAAACTAAGTCAAAAATCCAGGCAGGTGCCTGAAAGGATTTTTGTAGTTGAAAGAAAGAAAGAAAGAAAGAAAGAAAGAAAGAAAGAAAATTCAAAAGGACAAAACAGTAAATGTTCCAAACAGTTACAAGAAAAGATGTTTCAAAATATAGGAGCAAATGTAGGGAAAGATTTAAGAGCATTCAGGAGGAAAACACACCCAAAATAATTTAAAAATCTGTCCTATCTAATACTTGCACCTTAACGTAGTCTGGGACATACACAGAGCATATTCTCCTGGCACAGCTTCCAAGGATGGCAAACAAAATAATCTCTCCTTCCTTAGAATCAGACTAAGTCTTCTTTTGGCATTATGAAACTATCAGCAATTAAGCAACAAATATAATATTTACTTGTGCTTGACACAGAGCAGTGCAGCAGTAGAGTGCAGATAAAATGTCAGTATTGATATAAACTATTGCAGAGTTAGGTTATGAAAAGACAATGACAATGGGTAGAGTAAAAACTCATATATTCATATATACATCAAAAATATATATACAGCATAACAACCAAGCAATATTTACAACAGACAAACAGAGTGTGGGGTTCTGTTCTCACCATAACAGACCCACCTAACAAATGGAAAGCTAGTGCTTTTTATACAGTTCAGTACCCATCAGATGTGAGTCATCACTAATTACAATCTGATGCAATCTGATACAATCATGATGCTATAAATTCTTTCACCTGTGCTTCATCACATAACATGCCTGTGATTACTTATCTCTTACACTTGTGAATTAACATCATGAGTCTGCAGAATCTAACTGCCTCCATTTTACAATTCTCTTTCCACTATCTGTTAAATATACATAACATATATTTTATCAAACATGTTTATCTTTACATAAAGGCTTTGTAAATATATCAGCATAATTGTCAACACTGGTACAATATTCTAATACAATCAAATGTATTTTGCAGCTGTCCAGTTGCAACTGTTTTCCCATTTTTTACAATTTTGCAACTGTTCTCATTGAACTGTACATTAAATCCTTCCTTCACAAGCATAGACACACTCAACAAATTATTTTTTAGAGACGGTATGTACAGGACCTTATCAAAAACACACTTGAGAGGCTTAAAAAATATTTTCCCTTCTCCACAAATTTCTGCCTGAGTTCCGTCTGCCAATGTTACAGTTCTAGAATTAAACAAAGTTAGTTTTTCAAACAAACATTTCTTGTTTATACAATGAATGCTGGCTCCCGAATCTACAATGAATAATTCTTGCTTTGAGCACTCCTGTTCATTGTTATCATTAATTACAGACAGCTGGTGTCCTTCATTCTTCGTGCGTCTGCCGGCAACTCTTTTTTGCTTTTGCCGCTTGTTTACCTTATCACAGAAACGCAAAATATGTTTGTCACTCCCACAATTGTGGCATTTTCTTACTACCTGGATTGTTTCTCCAGAAACTTGAACAGGCTTCTTACTTACTTTAGAATCAGCTCTTCTCTGTTCCTCCTGCTGCAGTCTTGACTGGATATATGAGACAGACAAATCATCACTTTTCAAAGCTTCCATCCCCGTTACTAAATTGTCATAGGACTCATCCAGGCTTGACAATATCACAAGACATTTATACTCCTCATCATGTTGAATGCCCACTTCAGACAACTGGTGAAAAATATTATTTACTTTCCTTACATGATCAGAAATAGTTTCACCTGGGCTTTGCCTTGTCCGGAAAAGCTGCTTCATTAGTGATATCTTACTTCCAGCTGAGTCCTTGATGTGAGCAGTTCTCAAAGCTAACCACGCTTCACGTGGCGTTTTAGCTTCTTTTACATAAACAAACTGTGACTCCTCCAAGGATAACATCAAAATCGCCAAGGCTTTTGTATCCTCTTTGATACATTGCTCATCTGAATCTTCTTCCAGCTCTTGTTCTACATACTGATACAGCTCATGGAAAATTAAATAATGCTTCATACGCAGACACCAGTTCAGGTAATTATTGTCAGATAGCTTAATTAGAGGCATTGAAGATAAATTTATACTTGCCATCTTCGCTGATAGTGCCAGCTTGACTCCGCCGTTATCTGCAACACTTAATTCAGCTTCTTCATCCACGTCTGACTTCATTCAGCCTTCAGCAAAGGATCTTTTTCATTCACAACACTCTGTTTTGCTTGGCTTGCCCTTATCAGCTGTTTATCTCCTCTGTTCGCTTCCAAGCCTCAGAGAGAAAAATCCTTTGCAGCTCCTCTTTGTCTCCGTTCCAACTCCAAACCTTTTTTCTCTGCAAAAACACAACTTTATACAGCACACACTTTATCTATACAGGTACAACAAAACCCATCAGGCAGCTGACCCAGCTGGGCCCATAACCCTATCAGCAATTAAGCAACAAATATAATATTTACTTGTGCTTGACACAGAGCAGTGCAGCAGTAGCGTGCAGATAAAATGTCAATATTGATATAAAGTATTGCAGAGTTAGGTTATGAAGAGACAATGACAATGGGTAGAGTAAAAACTCATATATTCATATATACATCAAAAATATATACAGCATAACAACCAAGCAATATTTACAACAGACAAACAGAGTGTGGGGTTCTATTCTCACCATAACAGACCCACCTAACAAATGGAAAGCTAGTGCTTTTTATACAGTTCAGTACCCATCAGATGTGAGTCATCACTAATTACAATCTGATGCAATCTGATACAATCATGATGCTATAAATTCTTTCACCTGTGCTTCATCACATAACATGCCTGCGATTACTTATCTCTTACACTTGTGAATTAACATCATGAGTCTGCAGAATCTAACTGCCTCCATTTTACAATTCTCTTTCCACTATCTGTTAAATATACATAACATATATTTTATCAACTTTTACATATCTTGACAGAAACAGCAGGAGAGCAAAGCACTTTTGTCCCCAGAGACATGCTAAGCTAACTAACTATTTCTCCTTATGCATTTTATATACCTAAATGGGCCATAATATGCCTGATGCCAACAACATCTTAAGCACTTTCATGTTCCATTGGAAAGTAAGACACATTCCTGACTTGGGTCTCATTTGCACTACCAGAGCTGCATAAATCTGAGGGAAAAGGAATGGCATTGCACGTGAGGTTACGTTTATTCATACCGGTCCGCAGCGGGACCGTGAAGAGGGACGAAAGGTACGTGAACTTACAACCTTTGTGGAATGGCTTTGAAAGGTCCTCTGTTAAAAGATAAGAAGAATGAAAGCATCTGTTCCTCACCCACCCACCCCCTTTTTGAAGTATTCAGAAATGGGAGATAAGTTGAAGGTGTGAACTCTCTGTTTATACACTAACCTCTACATGTTTGACCAGCTTCCAAGGCACCAATAGAAGCACAGAAGTATCCAGCAACTAAAATCCTTATTTCATATTCCTCAGGTTGTTAGTGTCTTCACTTGCCCTCCCCTTCCTAAGCATTTGTTCAGTGTGTTCAAGCTTGAACAATCGCTACAAAGTTACAATCAAAGCTGCTATGGTTCTCACACACATGAAAACACATTCACCATGTTTAACACTTAACATTAATGCATAATATCAATACATTAAACAAAACATCTTCATACAAACATGAACTTGAAATATACTTACACTGCTAAGGATACAGAACATCAAACATTTGAACAATAATTCTGTGAAATAGTCAGGATTTACACATCAGAACAATTCCAAAACAGGATCAACATCTTTCACCTCCCACCCATTTATTCTTCTCTAAAATGCATTCTGGACAACCCATCTGCTGAAATATTTTCATTTCCCCCTGATATGCAGAACCTCAGAGCTGAAATCTTGCAGCATAAGAGACACTGATCATGGCTGTGCATGTCATTAAGCCAAACTGAAGGTGTGTGGCTAGTCTGCAGCAAGAACTTCCTTCCCAACATAGAGTGCTTCTACTTTGCCCTGGTCCATATAACGGCCAAACTCTCCTTCTTTAACACAGAGCCATTTCCCTTTCTCAACAGGAGCTCCTTGCTAATAAAAGAAATTTCGTCTCATCCCTTCTTCATCTACACTGCAGCTTGTCCACATTGACTATCATCTGCTTGTGGGAAAGAAAACTGGTCAGAATCTGGAGCCATTGAAATAAGGGCTTCCCCCAACTTACTTACTTACTTATTTACTGTCCATTTGGCAACAGGCCATTCCGGGCACTTTACAACAATATCACATACGTACAATAAGACAATGAACGGAAGTAAAATAAAATAAATAAAATTAAATTAAGCAACCAGTAGACAAAACAGTTAAAAACAGTATATAATGATTTTAAAACCATAGGGTACCTTGTATAAAGGAATTAATTCGTTCCAAATGAAATTATGTTAAGCAAATTTTCCTTTATATAAATTTCCCATAGGAAATCATTGAAAACAGACTCATCTCTAATCATAACCATTTTTATGTTGTACGGATTCGCCCCATAGACGATTCTGTTAAGCAAATTTCCCCTATCTCTGGATTTTTTATGTTGTACAGATTTTATGTTATACAAACCGTTTGTTATACAAGGGTCCACTGTAGTATTATCCTTTAAGGTTGTCAAAGGCCCATTGGCAGGTCTCTACCCTGGCATGTGTTTCTTACAGAACTCAGTGGTCACCCTTCTTTATTTTGTGTTTGCACAAGCTTTTTAACCTTCTCTGCTTGACTATGGGAAATCTTTTGTCTAAGAGTGTATTGTTGTAATGAAAAGATATTCATATGAGAACACAATACAATGGGAATTGTGTGGTAGCAATATGCACTACACACACAACTAAAAATCAGATACAGTGGTACTTTTACTTACCAAACCATTGCCGTTTTAATGGCTGCCTTACAAATTTTACATGTGGTTGGCTCTACATACATATGTTTCATTTTAAAAAAATTATTTATTTATTTATTTATTTATTTATTTATTTATTTATTTATTTATTAGATACGGATGCTCTGTTGTTCGACATGAGCATGCATTCAGGACAGACTAAACTCATAAGTAGAGGTACCCTTGTAGTATTCTTCTTCTCCAAACCTTTCTCTGAAAAATGTCCAGGGAAAGTTTCTTTGAATACAAGCTAAAATCTCCAATCAGAACTATCTCAGTTGATAGAGATGGTCGCACTGTCTGCTTGTGTATGACTGAGAGCTTCAAATTATACAGGAAGTTGTTCCCTACAAAAGGAATGAACACCTTTCCATCTTCAAAATAAATTGGTCCAGAAAAACCCCTCCCAGTGACACAAACTACAGACAGCACACAAGTTCCAAACACAACTCCAACAGTAACATCCAGATGAAACCAATGGCTCAAACCCAGTAGTACATTGCCATTAGAGTAGACCTGCCCAATTCCTTAGCCCTGCTTGGTTATTACCCAAGGTTAGGCATTAAGTGGTACCCTGTTCCATTGTTCTTATTCTCCCCTTCCTATGTAACCACAGGCTGCCCATGAGTACAGTCGGAATTTAGAGCCGAATTCATCTAAATGTACCTATTTTTTTTGTTCAAAGAATTTTGTTATAATATGAACAAAAGAAAGGAACCATACCTGTCAGCGATCCTAATTACCAATCCTCTTTGATCCCCAGCCCACATACACCTGCTGTTATGTCTCCATTATGAAGGTAAATGTTGTGTTCAAAAGCGCCTGTGAGTGACTTATGAAAGAAACAGTTGCTGCCTACAGCTCTAATTAAGGAAATGGCTCTCGACTCATGTAAAGTTCCTTTTACCTTCTTCAGCCTGCTTTATATACATGGGTGTCAGCTACAAAATGAGAGAAGGAGGGTGGAATGAAAAAGAAAAAAGAACGAGGAAGCAGGAAAGAGGCTAGAAGGAAGAATGCTGAGCCTCAGTTACACAGAGCTGCATTGTTATCCAAGTGTCCATACAGGATGATCCATGTGCATGGCATCAGCCAGACATGGCTCCTTCCCTGTCTAGACCCTTTTGGTCCAGTGGCAGGACTGATCTCTCTCTTTTTTGAGCAACATGGAGCAATCAGGGGCAGAAGGAAAGGAAAGGTCCACTTTCAAGGACCCCTTTAAAGATTGCACCCTGGAAGAGTTCCTTTTCAGCATGATCAAGTCCAATCTTTGTGCCCTTCTCTGATGACACCCTTACAGAATAAACTTACGGAATAAACTAAGGTTCCTAGAAGCAGATTGGTGGGATGAGACACAGACTAACCTTTGACTGCCAGCTTAAAATATAAAAGCTAGGATTATAGGTGCAGTACAAAAGACGTCAGTAGTGCTGTACTTCTAATAGGATATAGAAGAGGGAATTTGCATCTGGCTGACCCACACCTAAGAGACATAAGCATACTCTAGCAAAACAATAACTAGTGTAATGCCCTATCTGCCACAGTGGCCAAACAGGTGCCAATGACAAGCCCACATGCAAGAGGTGCAAGACAATTGTTTATATATATCCCACTAGGCTCTGAATTCACATCCCACCCAGTCCCCACATGCATCCCTTTTTCATACTTAGATTGAGCTGCTTTTGAGATTTTAAGACCCATCCATGTAGTTTATAGAGAGCCTTTCAGAGCAGTTCCCAAACCCTTTTGTATCTACTACTGTATAGTGAAAAAACTCCCAGTGCTCTCTATGACTTCAGGTTCTTCTTCTTCCTAGCATCTCCCCGCAGATGCAGGGTCTGCTCTTTGGATCCTGAAATGTCACTTTGCCTTATCAACCTCATCTTCAAGGTGATTCTCTGTTTTGGTCACTCATGTGGCCACCAGCCTTCAGTTTTCAGGTGGTAAGCAGTTTGGGTGATGCTACTGCTACTGCTCTGAGGATGTGCCCATATAAACAGAGCTGGCTTCCTCTAATCTGATATCCAACAGAGTACAGTATATGCATTTCCTCTCTATGGAAATAGAGCCCACTGTCACTGTCCAGCACTCTGTGCCATACAGTGCAACTGGGTCCATGATCATCCTGTAAATCCTGGATTTGAGATGAATGGGCATTCATTTGACACAGAGGACACCACTGAGTTCTTGGCAGCACAATCAGGCCACATACACCCTTGCTCACACATTGCCACTGATGCCACCATTGCCTTGGAGATGGGAACCAAGATTCCGCAAAATATCTCCTTTATGTTTTCTCAATTTATTTGAAGTGTTCCATGGGTGTTAATAGTGTCTAGGTACTCAGTTTCTTTGATGTTTAGGCAAAGTCCAAAGTGCTTGAGGTGGTCATTCCATGTCTGAACTTGGCACTGCAGTTCATTCCTAGTGGTAGTAGCAAGCATGACATCAAGAGCATGATCTGGGGAGCATTTTGTTGCAGGGTTGGTGTGATGGTATCTATGTATAAACAGGAGCGATGACAGTGCAGAGGCTGGGTACTGTCCAACTATCACCAGAAAACTGTTAGAGAGGCCAGCTGAGCATTGCACGTGGCTGCTGATGTTCTTGGACAGCATTTTGATCCAGTTAATGAAAGGTTCTGTTGCCCCATGAATATGGAGGGCACATCAGATCAATAGATGTGGGACATGGTCAAATGCCTTCTCTGGGTCTAGGAATGTCTGGGTCTTCTCTGTGTGTTTCTCTATGAGCTGATGAGTTTAAAGATGGCATTGGTGATTCTTTATCCTTTGGTGAAACCTCATTCATTGGTGGTGGTTTGCACAATGTCCAGAATTTTTTCCAAGATCATTGTATGGGGTAAGAGGCAGATTGGGCAATAGTTGGTAGTCAGCTAGTTCACCCTTGTTCTTGAATATGGGGACTGTTATGCTCATTGATTAATCAGTTGATACAGAGCTGCTATTCATTATGCATTGAAGAACTCTGTCATCTAAGGTATCCCCATGTCTTGGAATTCCTGTAGCTTTCAGAAATCACTGGGCAGATCATTGAGTCTGGGAGGGCCTTTGTATTCTTCATACTGTCTACTGCATTGGTGGCTTCTGTGATGGTAATAGGCAAAATTGGTCCGTAGGCTGGCATGCCTTCAGGGATTGGTGGGTGTGGAAATTCAGTGTTGGAGATCTCGTTGAAATGATTTCCTCATCATTGCAGGATTTCCAGCTTCAGGTTATACTTAAACAAAATAAAACTACTAGTAGAATTAAAATATTTTACATACTATTGTGAGAAAAACCTTTTATTCCTGTTCTCTGCTTTTTATTTTTTTTAACCAAACATGTCATCTCATCCCATGACTAAGTGTCTGCAGAAACTATTGTGAGGGATTCCATCAAAAACAGGTACAACACGGGTAGTTTCAGTATTTTCCCCTCTGTCTGATGTAAGGTTAATCTCACAATGATGAATGCCTTTTCCTGCCTTTTTGTTCCCGATTAGGGAATGATTTATTTTGTCCTGGACTTTATCTCAGTGTTGGCACTAGGCTCCTTTGAATGGGTTGCTCATTTCTGCAGCAAAAACTCCTGGCTAAGTGTTTTTCTTTCTTTCTTTTAAATAATTGTGAATACAGTTTTAAACACCAGATACTCGATAGAAAGCTCCAGCAGGTTTATTATTTGTAACAATTCTTTCAACAAATTCCAGTCATTTCCAAACTCTCATCTCATTTGTGCTACATGGTGACCAATGGCAGCATAACTTATCCCTGTCATAATGGATTTTCACTTAGCGGTTTGGTTTTTAAGCCCTCGTAAATAAAAGTTACAGTAATTCTCTTGTCCAGTTGTTTCCTTTCATGGCTTTCTGATGTTTCCCTGTCTTTAATAGCATTCAATTGCCTTGGCATGTTCTTCAACTTGATCAAACAATACGCACTCTGTGATGTTTTATTTTTGTGGTTCTCAATAAGTCTGAAGTTGCTCAAAATAAATACTTGTCAAGTTGCTGAACTTGACTGGTTTTCTTTCCATTTCCTTTTAACGAGTTGCCTCCATTTGGAAAAGTAGGCAAAGGTAGGAAATATCCTCTGTTGAAGTCAAGAGCTGAGACTATTGGTTGAGACTATGGGCTGCTCCGGAGGGAAGGATGAAGAAGTGCTGCTACATGTCAAAGGGGATGTATCCATCAATGCAGGGATCTGAAGAGCACATTACATGCTCTGAGCTATGAGAAGAGAATAAATGATTGATGGCATAGGGGAGAACCAGATGGATATTCTACCATCCACAGCAGGACTCTATCATTGGTGTGTTTTCAGGTTGCTTTTTGTGCCTGCAAACAGCTCACAGATTGTATTGTTTTTCATCTCTGCCATGCCCTGTGTTTCTCAGCAATTTTTTTCATACCTCTAAAAAAACCCCAGGCAGAATGTTTTGCTTAGCGTGCCCTTTTGTCTTTGAGCTAATAGTTTTGTTTCAGTGCATGGGAGAGCATTTGATCTCATGGGCTTTCATGATGTACAGTGTGATGTGACTCCAAGTGTCCCCATCCCTCTTGACACCTCACACTTTCCACCTTTTCGTAAATCCTTTCCATTTCCTGTACCTAAATTTTCAGGGGCTGCTACCAAGGTGGTATTTATATTCTAAAAGGCACCCCACTCCTGCATAGTGAACAGTCCTGTCTAATATGTCAATCATTTCCACTATAATACATAACAGTAGCAATAATATTTATATTTCATTCAATGCACATCCCCTTGCAAAATAAAGGGCAATCCTATTTTGCAGCATACAAGCTGGGCATTGCTAGATATTCAAGTTTCAAATGCTCTACCACCCATTTCTTTGCCTTTTATCTACCCATGAACCTCCAAAAAAAAAGACATGTGTACAGGAGAGAATCTAACATACTAAAGTCAGACAGAGGTGGAGAACTGAGAATAATGTGAGTGTCTAGGAAAATGATGGAAAATATAGTGTGGGACAGTGGAACAAATACATTTCAGAGAAACATCAAAAGATCAGTGAAAGATATCTGGACACTGAAAGCAAAACAAAGCAGTCAGTTTGATTATATGTGTAAACATATAGGTACACTAGCTATGTTTACAGCTACAGTACTGGGAAACTGAGGTCAAGGTATTTCTCTTTAAGACATCTAGATAAACTTGAAGGCAGATCTATTATTTTTTAGAACTCATTTTGGGGGCAATGGCAGGAATCAGAATCTACCCTCCAAGGTTGTTGATTAAATGCTGACTTCAGAGATGGAAACTCAAACTTAGATAACCCCCATGCCCCACCCAGCTCCAGCACAGTGCTCTGTGGTGGCCTCTGAGACAAACACTTCTTATTTCATATATCACAGATGGCCAATGTGCCACCTGTGAGCCACATGTAGCTCCAAATGTGGCTCTCATCACTTCTGGTGTTATCCCAAAATTTGGGCAACCCTTTCTTATAAAGGGTTCCTCTCTGGTGGAAGACCAGACAAGGACAAACCAACTGAAATTCAACACAAATTTACTGACCAATTACAATAGAATCAGCTGCAAAATTTGCTTAAGGCAGAGAAGACCCGGGGCAGAGTCTTTATAGGTTTCTAATAAAGAATCATAAAAATCTATACATGATTGGTTAGAATTAGCATTATAGTATTTTGTATCCCCTCCACCATTGGTTCCCAGTTATCAATATCCTGATCAATTGGCTCCTGACTTTGCCTGACCTTCTTTTCCTACATATCTTAAACATCTCCCAAATTCCTCACCTTACTGTCTGCTACTATGTTTTGTTATGCCAACTTCCTCTGTTGTTTATGATCTTGATCTTCTCTAGTCAGAATGTATGAATGTTTTTTTACATGGTGATAAAGTGTCATCATTTAGGCTATATCGAATTGTTGCTGTTTTCTGTGTGTTGGGTGAAGTGTCACATATGCCTTAGATTTTGGCCTTCTCCTTAGTATGTAACTTATATGGAGAAAATGGAGTCTATCAGAATGTCCCCATAAGAGATATTAATATGCACCCAGCAAGCTTCCTGCAAAGGGTCCCGTGGGAATTAATTGACCCCCACCTGTGCGGCGATGCCCTGGGAGAGGACACTCAGGAAGCAGGCTACTGTTATCTCTTTCTCCCACAAGGCCATGAGATAGCCATAGGAAAAAACAAGACCCTTCCTACGTACACTACTTACATCATGGGATGGGATGTAAGGAAATAACAAGCTGCTTGGTAATCCATCATTAAGACCCTCGCCTGGTGACACAGCCACATCACGTAAGCCCTTCCCAGGAGTTCATCAGCCTATGGCAGGCTGACATGTAGGCTATCACGCAATATCTGAAACCGTGCCTTTTACAGCTAATAAAAGTGTCATGCCTCCTGCTTGCAGAGAGAGATTGCAGGAGCATGGAGGCCTGGCTTTGTGGAACCCAATAACGTGCCTATGTGTGGACTCATTTTCCTACAGGAGTCCTGTACATTTTCTGGTACTATTAATGTTCTAAGATATATCTAAATATATATTCAGTATCATTGGTATCCCCCTATAAACCACCCCCAAATTGATACAAAAATATTTTTTTAAAAAATTGGGGACTCAAAGCCTTTTATATCCTCTAAGGATGTACAAGCCAATACCAACATGATTTGAGGGAATGTACAACCTCTGTGCTTCCACATTCCCAAAAAGTGTCTGAATTTTTAAAAAGTCTGGCCACCAAGTTGGACAAAAGTGGGCATTTTCTTTTTAAAAAACACATCATTGTTGTGAGGGCGGGGAAATGGGGTGAGGAAATGGGTGCTGATCACCAGAGTCCAGAGATGGTCGTGTGGGGGACCCATGCCCCTGGACAACATCCATAGTTCATTAAAGAATGAAAAGGAATGTGGTGTTGGGTAAGGAAAGAGAAGATTGATTGATTGATTGATTGATTGATTGATTGATTGATTGATTGATTGATTGATTGATTGATTGATTGATTGATTGATTTCTATTTCTATACCCCCCATTAGTGTTGCCACTCTTTGGGTGGTACACAATATATTGAAAAAAAATCATAAAAACACTACAACATAAATCCCAAAATACAATAAACCCTGTCACTTTTTATTTTAAATAAAAATACACAAATTGAAACCCATTTTAACATCTCAATATATTCACGACTGGTAGACAGATGTTTTATATACTGTATAATAATTCACTTTTAATTAGCAGAGAGGGATGGCCCCTGGTGAATATCTGCAGATAGCTTGTTTCAGCGGGAACGGGCCACAACCGAGAAAGCTTGATTCCTTGTGTTGTCTTGCTTGGGTTTTACATTTTTTAACATCAGGGGTTGTGAGAAGCATGTGGGATGGACTGCAAACAATTATTAAAATTCACATTTACTGGATCCAAAGCTTTCCTTGTATTTCACAGGATATATAATTCCTTGAGTAAGAGGTGTGAGTAGAAGGAGGACACCCCAGTTGGGGGAGGGCAGCTTGAAAATTGTTTGTGATTCTCAATTCATAAAGTTACAATTAGATTCCAGGCAAAAATCAAAGAAAAATAAAACAAAACAAAAGGTGCAAAAGACACAAAACATGTGGCACCTTAAAGACTAACTTTCATATTTTAATGTAATGTCCACTTCTTCAGACATATAGCAGCAGAATGAGGTGTGCAATATAATATGTAATGGAATATATGTTTCATACCAAATATTCATTGGTTGTTGTATGTAAGTGTATTTGTATGCAAGCCCGGCTGTAAATTCCTATAGAGACATTGCTGGGGGGAGAGGGGAGGGGGGAGGGGGAGAGGAAGAGGGGAGTTGGTTTTGAAGACAGTTTGTTGATATATAGGTGTTGTTTTATGGCCATGTTGTAAAATTTCTCAAGAGACAAAAAATAGACACCAGTTCAGAGCAGAGTGGGGGGGGGTGTTGAAAGAGAGGGGGGGAGAATGGCAAAGTTTTTACCTTTTGGTGGGAGATGAATTTCCATGGGGGGGAAAAAGCCCAGTGGCAGTATAGTAATACTACATGTGATAATGACTCAAGAAATCTTGGCTTATGTTTAATCCTTGTGTGTGTCCATCATGCATATGAATATTATCTCTGCTGTTTCCCTCTATTCTTGATTTGTAATGGTTCTGTTCCAAGATAGTGATCTTCAAATCCTTCAAGTTTTACAGCAGTACCCATTTCTCTACTTGCATTTTTACATGCTTTCAAACTGCTAGGTTGGCAAGAGCTGGGGTTAACAGCGGGAGCTCACTCTGCTGCTTGCCAACTGGGATTCAAACCGCTGAGCTGCTGACTTTGCAACCCACAGTTTCAGTGCTCTAGCCCATTGAGCTACCACACCTCTTACAGAATTAAACAAATGCTAAAATACAGACCGTAAAAATGAACTATGCAATAAATAAAACAATATGACATAATAAAACAAAATAAGCATAAATGAGTCAAATCAAAATCAAATCTAAATGCATTACAGATTCAATTGGGTTCTGTCTAAAAGGAGACTTATAAGTTCAAAGTGCAAAATGTGCTTGAAACAACAGCCGGACAGTAGACCTTTTAATGAGTCTGGTGTGCATTTCCCGAAATGAAAACTGAAGCCAGTCAGAAGTTGTGATGCTCTCAAGTTTCACCAGGAGCATTCTGATAAAGGGTTTACTCTGCCTTTTTGAATGACTGAGAAACAGGAACATGGAGAAGGAGTTTTATTATCTCAAGAAGCACCTTTGTTTCTATGCATGAAAGCTGTGTAGGAAACTTTTGTGAAAAAAAATAAAGGGGGAAGGAAAGAAACATACATTCTTCAAGTGCAGTAGGGTGATACCTCTGTTGGATCACTTAAAATTACACCATTGCAAGCTTTTATGAGTAGAATCTCCCATATATGCACCATCTTTTCATGGATCATGCATAAAAATTACAGGTCAGTCTCAAAACTCCACAACACATGTCCAAGCTGACTTGGCTTGCATGAGTTCAAGTCTGCTGGGGTGTGTGGTTTCAGGCATCCTTCCATTGTATGGTTGGAATTTTCCATCCCAAACTACATTCTCCAGTCGCTGAATATTAGGGATTTCAGGCAAAAATCAAAGAAAAACAAAACAAGACAAAACAAGAAAGACACAAAACATGTGGCACCTTAAAAATTAATTTTCATATTTTAATGTAATGTTTTGTGGACTACACATCCACTTCTTCAGATTTATAACAGCAGAATGCAGTGTGAAATATAATATGGTGTGGAATACTGTATATACATTTCATACCAGATATTCATTGGCTGTAGTATATAGAGTTGGAAGAGTGGGTAGGGGAGAGGGAGAGGAGGAGGAGGAGGAGAGAAGAAGAGGAGGGAGAGTTCATTAGTAGAAATGGTGGGAAGATTGGGCCAGGGTTTATAGAGCTGTGTAGATTTATGGCTCTGAGTCCAGGATCAGTTTATATGTTTAAGTGTGGTATTATGGCTCTGAGGTAAATTCCTCGTATCGAGAGACAGAAACCTGATCAGTTTTCTATCAGAGAGGGTGAGGTGGGGTGTGTGAGGAAAGTAAGCACAGAAAGCAAGATCAAAAGGGGAAGAGAATGAGAGTTTTTACCTTAGAGTCCATGAAAAGTGGCAATATGGTAATATTGCATTCGATAATGACTCAAGAAACCACAACGTGTTTAATCCCTTCTTGTGTGTGTCCATCATGCATATGAATCTTATTTCACCTATTTCCCTTTGTATTCTTGATCTGTAATGATTGTGTTCCAAAACAATTTTGTTTTTCTTTTGTTTTTGCCTGAAATTCTTGAAAAGACTAACACGGCTACCCTCTCTGAATATTAGGGGAGGCATTATGTGTAGAAATAGATTTAAAAACAAAATGCTTGCACACAGTTTTAGGAATAGTCTTGGATAGAGATGTTTAGGTGCTGAAGTGCACAATGGTAGGTGTACTCTCAGGGGAGTCTTCTGTTCAACAGAATACTGTAATGCCTCGCTGTTGCTTTTTTAGGCAGCAGTAGTGCACACTGTTACTTTGGCGTAAGGCTATGGGTTACTCATGTAAGGCTGAAAGAAGGACCACCCAGTGAGTCCATTCCAGAGAGTACATTTAAAAGTAGGAACTTGTTCGAGATCCACTGAATTTCTTAACCAACATTCACACGTTTGCAAAGCTTAAGCGCACGACCCGAGGAGTTGCGCGCACTTGGGGTGGGGGCTTTTCTCCCGCCCCGTCTGAGGGGAAGCGCGGACCAGGGGCGCTGAGGCTCAAGACGGGGGGCGGCGGCGGCGTCGCTCCGGCCGCCGTGGGTCACCTGGAGACGGGCCTCGCTGGCGCGCGCGCCGAGAGCCCCCGGGCGGGATAAAATTACGCGCCTCGGGCCCTCATGCATAAAACATGGCTCCGCGGGAGGCGGAGGCAGGAGCGGACGGACTCAGAGCCCCACACGCGACTTTACCGTCCCTCACACCCAGACGCACCGCTGGTGGGCCGCGAACCCCACCAGCCGCCGGCAAGGAGCCTGGGGAACCACGCCTCCCGCTGGGCGCCGGCCTCCTCCGCGCGGGGGTTCCCGCCGGGACTCCGGGGTCGCCGCCGCCGCCCGCCGCCGCTTCAGGCTCTGCCCGCGGTGGACTATGGAGCTGCCGCCGCGCTTGCCCCGCCGCCCTCTGCTGAGGAAGAGGCTGTGGCGGCGCAGGAGCCGGCGCCGGCGCTTCGCCAGTAAGTGGCCCCCTGAGGCGTCGCGTGGCGGTCGCGCCCCCTCCTCGGGCGTCGTCGTGAGGGAAAGGGCGCGCCGCTCTGCCTCCTCCTCCTCCTCCTCCTCCTCCTCCTCCCTCTCCCTTTTGCTGTTCTCCCGCAAGGGTCTGTTGCAGGCATGGACGGCGGGAGGGGGCGGGGAGGACCCTCGACAACTGTCCCCCTTTGCCTTTCTCGCCGCCGTCAAGTCTGGAGCTGGGAGTGGGGAGGGAGCCGGGCGGGAAGAAGGGACAGCCTCGAAGAAACCTCCAATAAATAACCCATCTGGCGTCAGCGCCTTCGGGACATTTAGAGCCACCCCAGGAGGAAGCACTGGATGATGCCAGTAGGTTAAAGCATCGGGTGAGGAGGATGGCTCTAAATGCAAAATAAAGTTAACTAAAGAGCGGGAGTTTGCTTTAAAATTGCATTACACAGAACGTGTCGCGCGATGGAGATCCAGCCCTAACAAACGGGTAGGGTCCAGTAGGGAAGGAACCTCTCCCCACCCCCACCCCATTGTAATGCCAGCATCGGTACTGTACACCATGTCCCAACTGTAATTTTACCCAGCAAGGAAAAATGCCAGCAAGTGGATGGAATCGATCCCTGACTCTTAAAGCAGCCCACGCTCAGGGAGCCATTCGTGCGAACAGGGGGTGCCCTCCCCTGTTGTCACCCAGACAGGTAGGGAAGATGATGCTATTAGCCCTGGGTTTTGCCGTCCAAATCCGACCATACTGAGCTGACCAGAAGGGATGGGCAGTCATTTAATGAGCAGTTGGTAGCTGGAGTGAAAAGGAGCCATCGCCCTGGCTAATTCCTCTGTCGCCTCCCCCATCTCTTTTATTCTGCGAGCTTTCTGGATTTGGTAGGGAGTCCGCTCCTAACCACTATATCCCGCAGAAAGAGGGAGAGCAGGTAGGCAAACAAGTGGGAAGAAGGGCTTCTCCTAGTTTCTTGTCATTTTCCCCTCCATCATTTGCCTAGGATTCGGCCCTCTCAACCCAGTGCTTGTCCTGCATCTTCTAAGGAGACAACCAGCTCAAATACAGCACAGAGATGGCTCCTTGTTATATAGACACTCCTGACCCCTGACTTGATTTGCTCACTTGCTTTCTGTGGGTGATGCAGCTGTGAGGACTGGTCTTGCCGGGGTCCTCACTACACCACCCTGCTACTGAACAGCCAAGACACAGGCTTGATGTAGCAACATGGTAACCAAAGCAGTTTTCAGAGAGTTTTTGCTACTGTTTCAGCAGTAACGAAAACAAAAGCACCCTGGCACTTTTAAGACTACCAGATTTGTTTCATTGTGCCCTTTTATTGATACAATCTATTGAAGAAGTATCTAAAGTGTCCATGAACACTCCCTGCAAAATACATTTGTTAGTCTTAAAGATTCCACAATGCTTTTACTTTTATTTTGCATTTTTAAGGAAGAATATTTAGGCTTTCTCGAGGGTTTTTGTGAATAGACAGCTTCTGAAGTGCAGATAATTTGGCTGTAAATGGAACACAGTGGAACAAATGTATTGGTATCTTCTATATTGTGAACACGGTGACTGCACAGATCTGGCATTTCTATATTTATTTATGTATATATTTTGAATATGTTTGCCCTACCTTTCTTCTTGGAAAAGGAGAAAAGGTGGCTTACCATAATAAGGGATAATATACAGCCCAGAATATTTAAGACATATTCAAGTTAAGAATAGGGAATTAGAAGAGGCATCTTACAGTAACAAAAAGCATCATTAAAGATAAAAAGAGCATGCAAACAGTTAAAAGAAAAAAACCCCATTATGAGGGATGGAAACTAGTATGGAAAACGCAGGCGTACTTATGAATTCAGTCTAAGCAATCATGCAAGGTTAATCCATCTACAAGTCACATAATAGGTAGTCCATCACTCAGGGAAAGCTTGCTTGAAGTGGAAGGTCTTTGCCTGTTTCCGGAAAGACAGCAGAGATGGGCAGTCCTGGCCTCCAGCAGGAGGGAGTTCCAAAGTCTGGGAGCAGCAACAGAGAAGGCACTTTCATGTGTTCTTCTGAAACACATATGTGAAGATCGTGGGATGGAGAGCTATACTGATGCAGGAGGTGATAAAACTAAGAAAGTAGGCCAAACATTGAATAGGCATAAGTGAATGAAGGAGAAGAGAGTAACTTCTCTCTCTCTCTCTCTCTCTCTCTCTCTCTCTCTCTCTCTCTCTCTCTCTCTCTCTGTGTGTGTGTGTGTGTGTGTGTGTGTGTGTAAAGAAAAGAAAGAATGAATGAGACAATTGCATCTTGTTAAGACTGTGTCTTATAATCACCCCCATAGATAAAATTAAGACTAAAATGTTACTACAGATTTCAGTGTGACCCCGGATTCAGCAAAATGGCTAAAAAGTAGAGCAATGTATTATAGCTTTTCAGAAGTCTGTGTGGTATTTTTGAACTTTTGTGTAATTTTGCATGCTTGTGATGTTTTGTGCTTTTATACTGGATTTATAATGGTTTGGATGACTTGCGTGTAGCTTTTGTTTGCTAAGATAACATTGTGAAAGGAAACAGTATTCTTAATTAAGAGGAACAAGTACTATAGAAGTGCAGGATAGTGGCAGGTCAGTGGCACTGTAAATAATTTTTCTCTCCAAAAATGTAAATTAATGTGCAAGTGTCAGGGAGAAAATCCAGGAGTCACACAGGTTATTTCATTGTTCTTGTTGGTTTAAAATAGTTGAATGATTCAGATTAATCTGTGAGACTCTTGTGCTAAGGAAACAGAAACCTAAATCGGGACCAAAGTGCTGTATCTATTCAAATAAATGTTTCCCAACAATTATGTCATTTACTACCCAACAGCGTATCTGTTTGTTGTCAGTATTTCTGGAATTAGATATGAAAAGAAGCTGTTCGTATCACAGAGGTAAAAGTTACCATTCAAACCAAATGCACAGCTACAAGATGGGGGACACCTGACTTACCAATACTACATACAAGAAGGATATTGGAACATTCTGGTAGATCATAAGCTGAATATGAGCCGATAGTGTGATGTGGCCACAAAAAAATTACAGATGCTGCCTTAGGCCGCATTAACAGAAGCATAATTTCCAAATCCCTTCAGGTGCCCTTCCCACCCTATTCAACACCAGGTAGGTCTCACCTTGAGTATTGTGGCCAGTTCTGAATACCGCACTTTAAGAAAGATGCTGACAAATTGGAATAAGTTCAGAGAAGGGCAACAAGGATGATCAGAAGGCTGGATGCCAAGCCCTATGAGGAAAGACTGAAAGAACTGGGGATATTTAGCCTAGAGAAAAGAGGACTGAGGTGCTAGCATTTTTCAAATATTTGAAGGGCTGTCATGCAGAGGGGGTACAGGATCTGTTCTCAATCATCCCAGACTTCCAGGACACACACAATAGGCTCAGGTTACAAGAATCAAGCTTTCAGCTGAATATCAGGAAAACCTTCATTATTGTTAGAGCAGTACAGCAATGGAACCAACACTGGAGGCATTTAAAAGAAATTTTGAGAAATACCTGGCAGATATCCTTTAATTCTATTCCTCCAAAGCCTAGACTTGATGGCTTTGTAGTCCCCTTCCAACTTCACCATTCTATGAATCTATGATGCGTGTAGTTCTTCATAGTGTGTTTCTGCAATTATACCCCTTTTCAATATTATATACTACAGTCTTCCTTGAAATGAAATTGTCTTGAAAGTTAGGCCCTAAGTCAAACTTTATTTTGTGGGGAAACATACTTAGGATAAAGACAACATTACATAGAGCATTCTAAAGCTAATAACTTCAGTGCCTTGGCACAGTGTTTTGTAGACTGCCAAAAATAGCAAAATAGATGCATTTACAAGATCCATACTCTGGACAGAAAGCATTGGAGGAAAAGCCCTGCTTTTGACTTCTTGCAAGTGCTTATGTGAAGCACTGATTAATACATGGTACTAAGCTAACACAGACACTCTTGACACTATCCAGACCTCAGTTGTGTGGTAAGCCCAAAGAAAGAAGTAAAGAAGTAAATTGCATTATTAAGGTAGTAAGCACAATTTCAGAGTAGTCTTAAAATAGCATGTATAAATTATGCTACATATACAACAGTGTACTATACTTATTTTATTAATAGGAAGTACCAAGAACACAAATCAAATGGACAATTTGTAAATGCCTGGCAAAGAATCCAAAGTGTATCCATCAGGGATGTGAGCCAGGCCACAAATCTGAGGAAGATTCAAGTATCTTGCTTAACTGGGCATCACATTGGACTGCCATCTTCACAGGGCATGCTTTTCTTGCTTCTGAAAGTATTGGGGGGAAATATGAATGAGTTAGTGAAAACTGGTTATTTGCTGTGACAGTGTGATGTAAAGCAATCATTAGGCAACAATCTGAGATTACATTAAAATACAGAAGAAAGTTGATGTGAAGTGTTATGCTTGTATACCGCCCCATACCACTTCAAGTAGTCTCTGAGCAGTTTACAGTTTAATTACAGTATGCAGGCTACACATTACCCCACCCCCACCCAGCAAGCTGGGTACTCCTTTTACCAACCTCAGAAGGATGGAAGGCTGAGTGAACCTTGAGCCTGCTACCTTGGATTGAACTCCAGGTTGTGAGCACAGTTTTACCTGCAGTACAGACATTTAACCACTGTGCTACAAGCCACTTAATTATTTATGCATTGTTTTATGTGTTGCTAAAAAGACATTGCAATTTTTCAGATCATGAGATCGCACGTTAACAAGAAGGACATACTTTGAGTGGGCACCTTACGAAAAATGGCATACTGTCTCATCATTTCTTAAGCTTACAAAACCATACAAAATGAAATGAAACAGCAAACAGTGTGTGGACAAGAGATGAAACAAAACACATTTTTTTGTTTCAGAAATGAAACAATTCATCCTAGCCGCTTGAGAACAGGTGGTTTATTTTTAAACAGATTGATTTCTTTTCCTTCCTTCCGACATCTCAGCTGTTGAGATAGCTTATCTCCGATCTTGATCTGCCTGCAGCTAGCCAGGAGCTGAGATCTTCCCTTCACTGGCTGTGTCTGCAAGTTGATTTAAACTAATTGTTTTCCTTTCCTGATTAAGTAGGACTGTGGATTTTTAAAAATATATTTTCCTTCCCTCATTATGCTGCCAGTCAACTGTTGAGCTTATCTCTCTGATCTCTCCCTGCAGCAGCTAGCTATTAGGTTTCTATCTTGTTTACAGAGGGGTCTTTGCTTGAAAGCAAATTGATTGGAATTTTTGAGGGTCTTTGATTTAGTGCAGTGGGCTCTCTGTTAAATAAAAAAAGGAAAGCTCTCCATTATTTATAGCCTTACGAACTGTTTTGTTTCATTGCTTTTTGTGATGAGTTTTTTAAAAAAAAACTGTTATTAACAAACAAAATGAAATGAAGATTGAAACAAAACAAAACAAAACACTGTATTTCCATTTCGTGCCCATCTCTATTGGTGTGTGTGCGAGAGAGAATGAGTGTGTGAAAGTATTAAGATAGTGGGGTGAATGAATGGGTAGATGGGTGTGTATAAACAATTATTTACAGTTGCAGTCAAGGCTCCAATTTCATTGACTCCTAAGAAGTAACCTAGAAATGTCAGACAAACTGGTAACAAAACTTCAAAGAAGAATGCAGATATTCTTTGCTTCTCTAATTGCTTGTTTTCCTTGTACACTGTGTGACAAAAATAGGCTGGGCAGTGACCATAGTGGTAAACCACATGCATTTCATTTGTATCCCTGACAATTCAAAGGATAAAGTGTTGAATGATAGGGAGGAAACTTGTCTTTTCCTGATAAGCTGAAGAGCTACTGCCTATCAAACAGGATATTTTTCTGAAAGACAAATAGCCCAACCTGTGATAAATCAGCTTCATATGTTCTCCCACCCACCTACACATTAATGTGGAAATGCATTGGGAATTTGAGTAATGACATTCAGAAATACACTCAATTTCAAATGCTGAACCTTGTTACTATGGATTTTGTTCCTCCAAGACTTAAGTTTTTGGCCTATATAAACTGACAACAACTCATTACATAGTTTTGGCTATCCAGTGTTCCTTTGCTTCAGATGAGATTAGATAAAATAAGATAAATCTTTAGTAATCCTACATTGGGGAAATTTACTTGTGACACAGCTCCCAATATAAGAACAAGCAAGAAGGGTAGTTTCATATCTTTCGTAAAGATATGAAAACGTGCTTTCAGTTGAACAAGTGAGGAAACTGAAGAAAGTTGATCTTAAGTCTTGCTCACTGTTCACAACACATTGTCTGGATGTGCTACTTGGAAACATGTTTTGGTATCTACTATAAAATGTTTCCTTGTCTGCTGAATTCATAAGACTAGGGGATTCCAAACATGATTAGCAAACTGGAAGCCCCGTTCAAGCCCACATGCTCATCTCTTTTCTTTCTGCGTGTAAATTCCACACCTCTTTCAGTTTCAAGGGTTCCCATGTCAATGCCCCATTTCCTAACTGTGGCCAGCTGCTTATTTGCAACCACGGCTAGCAATTGGTCTTAAATCTGTGATTTTTCCCTAATAAAATTTAATGAATGTGCCAGTGTGTTTTATCTACACCCCCCTCTGAAAATGAGGTTTGGGCATGGAGTTCCCTTGCAAGAAATGAGAAGGGAAGGAGAAAGCATGATTGTAGGGAAAGGGAAAGGGAAAGGGAACGGGAACGGGAAAGGGAAAGAAGAGTTTATGAATTTAAGGAGCTGTTTTTAATAATCTAACTTCTCTCAGGAATTTGGGCAACATCTCCACTGAGCCAGCTGCACAATCCACCAACTTTCTGATCAGTATCATCACAGTGCAATGTTTGGGTGTTAACATCTAGGACCTAGATTCTAGGTGCACATACATACCCTTCTGCCTGGAGCTTCCTCCATGCTGATGTTGATTTTTTTTTTTACTTGAGTAAAAATGGGAACTATTGCTATTCAAAGTTCAGGGTCACCTGAAGAAATTTAATTGTTTTCCTTCCCTGTATTTTGCATGCGTAGTGGAATTCAAATTTCCAGTTTTGAACGCAGTATGTGTTGCAGTAGGATACCCATATCCACGGGATCAGTATCTGTGGTTTCACTTATCTACGGTCTGAAAATATTAAGAATGTTAAAAGAAAACAATATTAAAAGAAAATTCTTTTCACATGTATTACCAGAACCTGCCACTAGACCAGGCTATGAATTCCTGTTAGTGAAGAATACATAGTATGGTCTCACTGGCAATGCCTGTGAAAATGTTTTTATCTGGTTTTCTTCCCTTTTACCATGCTATGTAGTGTTTCCTTTTATCCATTGTTTTCAGTATCCAGAGGGTGGGGCTGGCATCCAATCCCTAGTGGATATGGAGGGTTGCTACTCTACTAATATAGGAATATGCATTTCTTGATACAGCAGCAATACAGTTTTCACATGGAGGCCCGCTGCATTTTCATTCTTCTCTGTAAGTGCTTTCTAAGAGGCTTCTTTAATAGCTGTGCATGAGTCAGATAGAAAATGGTCCAGTCCTGTTCATGTTAAGAATAGTTCCAGCTAATGTGTTTGAGTGTGTAAATCTGGAGAATGCCATTTCAGATTGCTTTTGAAGAATTTACTGAAATATGTGCATTGAAAAAAAATCAAAGGTAGAAAGTTTAAAAATTTGCAAGCTTGGGAGAAAACAAAACTACTTAATTTTCCCTATGAAAATTCATCAAATATCTGGCAGACCAGAAAACACCCAGTGGACCATAGTATGTGGCTGGTGGGTTATGTTCAGTTTGGTGGTTCACATGGTGTTTTGAAGTCCTTGCAAGTGTGTCTATTACCGTTCTTCTCTACAGATACATTCCTTCCTCTGTCAATGTGGTATTTGGTTTCCTCGACTGAAATGGCTTTATGAATGTGTATTTTTTTTTAAAAAAAACCAAAGTAGTGCATAGGCTGGTTGCTATAGCAGCTCAGTTGAGTGGCTCTTACCATCACCCCTTGCGTAGGCTATTGGGATGACAGTGCTGTAGGGCTAAACAGAAATGCATTTCCAAGAAGAGAAGAACAATAACTCTCCCTCTCATGTTTTCCAATAAAACAATGTAAGTTCATGTGAAGCAGTCTTTGGTATGTAGCATGCGGGAAACTGTGTAAGTCATGGATAGTGAAGTGATGCTTCTTCCTTATCCTGACTCAAGATGAAGTACAATCATTGTGCTGAGCTTAGGAACATTATTTTTTTAAAAGATCACTACTCCCAGAATACCTGTCCAGAAGCCACTAGACACACGGACAGGAAGTTCTAAGAGCATGTCCTCCAAAAATTGTTACTATCCCAATCCCTTATCAAAAGTACCAGGTCAGGAGGCAAGCCAGTCAAACGTATGATAATAAATGCAAGGCACTCTGAAAGCCACTATGGTCTGTTTCGATGCACCATGTTTGTGTATACATCCATCCTATCTGGTTAAAATAAAACGGAACATACTGATGAATGTTTCTTAAATGCCAGCTCCTGATTTACAAAGATCACATCAAAGAGCCTATGTTTAATAAAGAGAAAATTAAGCAGCAATACAATTTGGGTCTAGAGACCTTAAATTGGTGTCTGATTTCACTGAAACTGAGGCAGAGAGAAACTCTGGAAGATCCATCAGTGATGATAAGACTTGTCATTTACAATTCTGATAACAATCACTCTTCAGTTTAAATCATTTTCGTTATCATGCTTTATCACGTTTCATGTGAGATTAATATTATAAATGAAACAGAAATTATCATTAGAATCTCTTCTTACTCTGTTTGTATGTCAGTAAGGCCCCTGTCTTCACTTTAGATCATAAAATGGAAATTTTAATTCTTGGAGTGATGTTGCATTTACACAGCTGTCACTTAAATTCCAGGTTGGTGCTTTTCATTTAGTTGTGCCGTGAATGAAAGCTCAGAGTGAAAATATACTGCTAATTTATTTTAATATTTCTCCAAAACAAACAAGGGCAGCAGTATGTAAATTGACCTGGTACATTCTTAACCAGTTCAGCTGGATACTCTGAATGTTTGCATTTAGCTTATAGTTTTGGTTGCTAGAACATTCTTCTGTAAAGTAGGTGACATTTTCCAACCCTCTATATTTGACCTACTTAAGTAGCTTACATACGGATTGGGGTGGGGGGGGGAGAAAAGAAGAATGGCTTAAGCTTTCATGTTGTGCATATTATATATACTCAGTGAAACATAAGGATGACTCCCTAAGGACAGCTTTACACATCTGTGTGAAGTACTGTACAGTGGTACCTTGCATTTAGAAAAATTAAATAGAAGGATATCAGTAGGTGGAAAATAAAGGCAATTTCAAACAAGAGTTCATTAAAACAAAAATCACACAGGAGAATCCTATGCTTTTGCTACACTACCAGTTAATAGTGGCCACAATAGACAGAACCCACTGGCCACACTACCCGTACTTCCTGCCTGCCTCTTCTATGCATCCTATGAGTCTAACTGCCCCTGCAGTACCTCAAGGAGTTAACAGAAAAATAAGATGACACCAATCTGAGAGGATAGCTAAAACTTCAGAAGACAGAATCAGGATTCATAATGATCTTAACAACTTTCTGCTGCTATACTGGTAGTGAAGTATATTTAGAATCCTGTGCAGTGCTAATTCTAGCAGCGAAGGCAACAGTTGAATAACATGTTTTTTAAAAATACAGTAACACAAAGAAACACTACTTTTTGGTTCAAAGCAAGTTGTGTGAGGCCAATCTTCCATCTTTTCTGATGGAGTCACATGTTTGGTATCCAAAAGGACCACTCAGGCTGCAGAGTATCTTGAGTTAAAAGGAAACTAAAGGCAACATGTCCTGCTGAGAGCACTCTCTGGGCAGGTTACAATTTAGTTATGCAAGCTGCACTTTGCTGAGGTTTACCAACCACAGAATGATGGCAGGTTGAGTCGATCTTAGGCCAGCTTCCTAGGCCCAGGATTAGCTTTATGTTGTGAGCAGAGTATTCACTGCAGTAGTGAAGTTAAAAGGCTTTTAATATAGCCCTTCATCTTGTTCTTCTGGCCATGCTGATAAAATGTAAACTGTATGATGTAAGGTAGATTGGTTGCCCACCAACAAGTGCCCTGTAAAAACTGATGCCTGTTGTGTTAGCCTGAAGAGAAGTGGAAGGCAGGGGAGATAGAAGGTTGTTAACTGAGAAATACTCTACAGCTGTGGGTTATCAGTGAGGCCCAAGGTCAGCTGTGTCTTCCCAGGATGGTATACTAATTGGAAGCAACTTGGTACAGCTGGATGAGGGGGCGTGAAAGAGTGAAATAAATAAAGTTAATTTGGGGAAATTTGCCCCTTTCCTAAAGGCTCCACATAACTTGGAATTTGATTGGTGGACTGGGATAGAAAGATCTAGAATGAGGAAGAAAGAGTATAAAATGGCTTAGAATAGTAGAGCTGCCAGCCTCATTTCTCTCAGGAGAATGCTGTGCTCCTCAGTTATTCTGCTGCAGTCTGCTTATTCTCTGGAACTATGCCGTTGGATGTAAGTATCCGAACAGGATAGTTAGTTTTTCTTATTTTCTGTGGGAAATATTTCTCAAGCTCTTATATTCCACTTGCCCACTTATTGGGTTTACATCACATTCTTGTAATCCTTCTTCAATTTTTGATTTTGTTTGAATTGTATTTATTTATTTTATTTATTTTAACTATTTTTTATCCCACCTTTCTCCTTAAAAAGAACTCAAGGTGGTTTTATTTATGTTTACATCATCTTCAATAAAGTAATAAAGTTTATCCAGTTTGATTATTCCAAGAAGAAAGGATGTTGCTGGTACTCAGAGAATGTGCTTTGACTTGGGAACTCGATTCCAGCTCTGCAGTTCTAGAATTATATTATATTGTGAATATTTTGGTATTTCCACCTTTTAAGGCAGACATTTTGGCTCAAGCAAGCTGCCTTGTCATTTTTGGCAACTCCCTGTGGTATTGCATGTGCAGTTTGACTTGCAGTGCTGGTCAGATGGGAAGGTGCACTGTGTTCCCCTGGAAGTATCTGTGCCAGACAGAGTAAGAGTGGTGTGACTGAGCGGTCAGTGGGTCCTGGTGTCTTTGCCATGGCTAGAATCTTGACAGAGGATTTATCTTCCTGGAGAAACCAGACAAGTGAAGGATAACAAAGTTCTGTCCTGGGAGCCATGTTGTTCAAGGTGTTTATAAGTGAGTTAGATAAGACTGGGGAAGCAACACTCCTCAAACTTATAGATGACTCCAATCTAATACATCAGAAGACAAAACTGGGATTCAGAATGAAACTAACAACTCCGAGAACTGGGTGCAAAAGCATTGCAAGTGCACCTGGGTGTCCCCTGGGCAGTGGCAAGTAGCCAGTCAGTCCTCCACTTCTAGCAATGTTGCATTTTAACTGTGCAGTGCTCTAATACGGCTTTTAAAAGAAAGAAGTCTGGGTCAAAACAAACAACGTGAGTTTCAACATGGAATAAAAAGTAAAATTCTGTACTCGGGCATGAAAAATCAGATTTACAAATATAGAATAGGAGACAGCTGGCTTGGTAGTAATATGCGTGAAAAGGATCTAACGAATCTTAAGAAGATCACAAAGTAAACCATGAATTAGCAACATGATGTAATGAGAGAAGGAGCAATGGTAGTACCAGACTGCATTAACAGAAGTGTAGTGTCCACAGCAAGTGTGGTGCCACCGCACTCTATTTTGATCTGACTTCACCTTGACTATAATGGCCAGAAGTTTGGGGAATTTTACTCCAGAGTGAATAAAGCCATTTTAGTTATGACAGCTGGTTGTGTGCTGGTCATACAAATGGCAAGTTGTTAATTCACTGCTGCAGTTTATGATTTCACTTACTTCAGAGTCAAGTCCTGTTAGGTTTCTATCCAGTTTTGGTCACCATGGTTTTAAGAAGGATCTTGACAAGCTGGATTTTGTCCAAAAGAGAGCAAGCAAGTGGGCAAGAGTTCTGGAAACAAAAGCTCTATGGAGAATATTTGTGGGAGTTGGATGTGTCTAGCCTGGAACAGAGAAGGCTAAGAGGTGAATTATCTTCCCTGTGACATTTTCAACCCATGGCAATGTAAATTGCACCACTATGTAATTTCTCTGGAGCAAGTGGGAACCTTTTAGGTGCTGATATTGGGATCTAAGTAGAATGGGTGGTGGGAAATGAAACATTAATTAATTCATTTGGTATATACTATCAATTGAGAGGCAGTGTGACTAAGCTGCTGAAATTATTTTGTGGCATATGTCACAAATGTCAAAAGTAAAAAGCAAAAAATAAGGGCTAGCTAGACAATGTAAGGAAGGGGTGAGTGTTATCCAGAACTTTTGACTGGTTGCCAAACCAGGCACTCATTTTTCACTTTCTCCTGAAGTGCTGTGGAGCACTTGCCTTGAGTTGTGTGACGTACCTCATTAGAGTGTACCCTGATCTTCAGTGAGCTAAACTGGTTTTACAACCACCATTTCATATATATGTGTGTGTGTGTGTGTGTGTGTGTGTGTGTGAGAGAGAGAGAGAGAGAGAGAGAGAGAGAATTAAGTGTAAATTGAAAAGAGAGGGATGGCTATGGGGAAGACAAGAATGAGGTAGAAAGAAGGGAAGATGACATGGGCAGAAAGAAGAATAGACATTACATAATATTGTTAAAGGATCTTGTTTTTCAGATCAGAGAAGAGCTTTAGATGGCCTTCTCTAGCCAGAGGATCTCTTAACTGTTTTGGGATACAGGCTCCATCATAGCCACCTAACATTGCTGGGAAGATGGGAAGTATAGTCTGGGAATCTTAAGGTCTGTACCTTCTTTCAGGCAAAAAAAAAAAAAAAAAGCACAGGGTCACGTCACATATGATTGCTGCTACATAAGCAGCCAAGGACTTCTTATCTGCATGGCAAAATACATCGTATGTGTCGGTGCTACAAGCTGGCTCCTTGGCAACTGCATACAATATTAAGATGTGGTCAGAGGAGAAGCATTTATAGGTAGACTGCGGCAGAACTAAGGATGATCCAGTTGCAATCTAATGCCTTTTGTTTGTAGCAGAGCCACCTAAAGGAGTGCAACCCAATACTCCTGAAATACAATAGCATCTAGTTGTAATGGGCTTTCACTTAATAGATGGCACTGCAAGATATTCACTGCTTGTTTTGTGAAGGATGATGTAGAAGCTTCACCTGCTCCACCTGCCCGATATTCAAGGAGCTCTGATAGCTGGGCTAATGGTATGAAGAGGGCTAAAATTCTAAAAGGAGAATACTAGAATGCCTCAGGCACAAGATACATAAAGTTATAGTTTGCTTAAGCATCTCTTAGTTTTGTGGAGTAGGATTTTATGTTGTAGCTTCCATGCATATTTATTTCATGCACCCAGATATTTTACTTATCTTCTACTGGAGCTTTTCAAAGTTTATTCTTGAACTGGTTGTCACTGTGCTGTTCAAGGCAAATCAGTGCAATGCTGCAAATTATTCTGATGTTACCCCTCGGGCTCTGTCTTTTGCTTATCTTGCATGGTTTTAGGCCTTCCTGGGTACATTTTCAAGATGTGTGTTACTAGGATGGATGAAAGCAATAGAGGAATTCCAGTAAAATATGAGACATGGCTGCCCTTCCCACCAGACCATCTGTTCCATCTTGGGCATCTGAAGGCTTCGGAAGAGCTTCAAGAAAATATGCTTTATAAACTAGTGAAATCAATATCTTCTTCTCAGTGATCTAATGCTTGTGAAATGAGTGCCAGAAAGGCCACCCTAGAACCTACTCTAGCTTTTGTTTGTTCCATAAATATACAGAGAAATTGCAACATAATTGTCAGAAAATGCTTAGACCTATATCAGAAAGCAGTTCCTGACTTCTGCCACACTACTTTATGTGAGCTGGAAACAGAACACCAGAGTGGAGCTACATTACTCTGGTAAAAAGATGCAGAAAAGATTTGGTTCTGTTCTCAGTGGCTAGTCATAAAATTCATGGTATTATGTAAATACCCTGCTGTCTAGAAGCAGATAAATATGGAGAAAATTTGAGTCACACAGTTTAAATTCTGGAGACATAGATGACAAGTGAGTGGGGCTTAAATTGCAGTTGGGATTAGGTCTTCACCAATGCTTAGCCCCTTTTATATATTTTCTTACACGTATCAGTATAAAAGTAGATTTTAAGGGAATTCTGTGTGCCTCAGCAACCAGATTTGTCAAATATGTTTCTGTTTACCATTTAGTGTCAAGTCACCAAGTGAGGCATTCTAAATACAAATTGTGGAGATTTGGAAAATATATGTTGTAATATATGGGGGGTGGGGGCTTTGGAGAGAGCACACTCCTAAATACAGTATTTGCTAGATATGTCATCTGGTTTGTTCTCCAGATGTGAAGGAGAGGGAAAATAATAATAGTGACCTAGCCCCAAACCTCATATGCCCTGCTGGTCATGCTCCCGATATCTGCTGATTTAATATCACAGCTGTCAAGCTGAGTGCAGCCTTGCTTTGCCATTGCCACTGCAATGTTGTCCTTTAGCTTATTACAGCTAAGCCTGGTAAATTGTAATCAACTGCTGAATGGTAGGTGAACAGTGTGGAATATGGGCTTTGTAGTCAACCATTCAATAAAATGGATCGGAGCAGTTAATCAGTGAAGCAGCAATCTTACATTATTGAACCAACGGGGGTCCATACTAAAGATAGGCACACATCAAGCCAAAAAATCATCATCTATATATATTCCCTACCCACCCACCCCCTGGTAGCAAAAAACCTCTCCCTCCAAACTCCCATTGGATAGGAGCAGAGAGTCACAGACTTTCTGATTTGCCTAAGTTACACGTCCCCTCCCCTGTCTTTATTCCTCATCTGCTATAAAGTGTCCATCCTATCTGGTCTTGGAATGTCTTTGTTCCTTATCCTGGTCCTACCAGCCTCCATCTCAGGAAGGCGTGTGGGCCTCAAGTTCAAAAGCTTGTCCTATGCAAGGTCTGCAAGGCAACTCCTTTGTTAAACAAGATTTTCTGTCTTTGCTTCAAATATAAGCAGTTTGTGCTCAGAGTACATGTGAAAATAACATCTTTTCATTTCTCAAAAACAGTTATATAAATTCCTTTGCAGATAAAAACAAAAGATAAATAAAAAGTTTTTTAAAAAGAGACAAAGGTAGTAGCACCTTAAAAACTAACGTTTGTTGTTTTAATGTAAGCTTTCATTGATGAATTCACTTTATCTAACATAAGATAAAGTTTTAACATGATAAGTATTTAGACGTGGCATCAAAATTAGACATTGTGGTTGGTTGGTAAGAAAGTCAGTGGGTGGATAACATTGTCATTGATATGCCGTTTCTTTTTTAATTGAAGCTAGTGCAGTAAGAGTGACAATTCCATTGAATTGTTCTGCAGACAGGCTCTCCCAACTGACTGAACTCTACTGGCCATAAATCCAGGATAGCATCGTAACATAGCCCTTTTAAAAAAAAAAAGATTTCCTAATCCATTTGCGAACTGAAAAGGAATAGCATTTCCAAAATAAATACTGGAGGAATTCACAGTTGTCATTCTGCCTTATGCTCAATACCGGGAGATGTTCACCATGGTCATTTTTGCTTATATTCAGTAGTTGGCAGTGAAGACATGAAATATGCTTGTAGCATATGCCCTTCTATTTCTTGTTGAGAAAACAGGGCTTTCCCAATACTTAATGTAAAAGTGTGCAATTAAATTTTGTAGGTTTTTTAAAAAAAAAAAAAAAAATCTTCAAAGAGTCCATGTGCATTACAAAGTTCATTTTTGGGTTTTCTGGGTGTTAATATTTAGTCTAAAGCTCAATTTAGTTGACATCTTAAAGTGTTCTGCTTATATACTGCCCCATAATGCTTAAAGCACTCTCTGGGTTGTTTACAATTTAATCTTGTAGGCTACACATTGCCCCCACCCCCGGGTCCGCCAACAATTTTATTCATTTTTACACTACCTAATCCTTTATTTTGCCATCTATAGATGGAGGGTAGTCCTTACTTTTTGTTTAGTATGAAAGTACAGTATTTAAAGTTTGCCTGCTATTGTGAGTAGATTCATTCATCTCTCAGACTAAAAGGATTTAATAATTCATATTTGAAGATATGGGGTAGCAATATGGAAATGTGCTCAGATTACCTAGAAGTTTATATAATTTATTTTATTAGTTTGTTTTTAGGGGGGGATGATTGTTTCTAGAAAAAGTTTGGTTCATGCCATTTCTTTTCTTAATTGTTAGGAAGAGTGTTTAGTCCATAAAATTTAGTTTAAGCATTTGTGCATTTCACACTGATAGCTTGGTATTAGCATTCTTTCTCCTAAAATGATCTGCTCTCTTTTCTACTTGAAAGTCAAATTATCAATTAACATAGATAACAAAACCCACTTAACAGAGGCAACTTGTGTTTGAATTCCATTCCCTTTTGTAGGGGACATGCATTTGGTACAATGAGTGCTTGAGATTGATGAGTGGCTGCTTTCTCCAGTGGTGGAAATACATTGCATTCCAAGTTCCAGGGTTGACATCTCAACTTCTATTCATATAAACTTCTCGCAATTTTCAGCTGTGCTTTAAACAGCATCTGTTGGGGAACCTAGACGTTTCAAATTCCTGAAGGAAACAAAACTATTGCTCTGGCATAGCTTTGCTGTATTCCTTTGTTCAGGGTATAATTTAGGTCCTGCCATCTTTTTTCAACCACATAAAGTTTTATTGAGATGTGAGGGAGTCTAGCATGCTCTACAGTTTAAAGACTTTGTATTATTTGTGGCATGGCCTTCAGTTTCAGTTATACCGTGCGTTATGAGCCACTGGACTTTTGTGGTTGAGCCGGATTATTTTTTACAATTGGAACCAACTGGAGATGATTTCTAATGCCAAAGAAAGAAGTTGACTGGCAGTCTTTTGCACTGGCACCTAATGTAGGGTAGTCTTCACTTCTCTTTATATAATAATTATACCCATGAAGGGAAGATTACATGACTAACACTCAACATAAAAAAACTAGAAATGTAGAATTTAGTGTGTTGTGCTGATGTAGCTTTAGACTATGTTTTGAATAAAAGGAAAGCCCATACACCTTCTGTAAAAGCACTATAAGGAAACATTAAAAATGTAGAATCAGTCGTATAACATAGTCGCATGCATAACATAGCATGACTATTATTTCTTTGCTTACTTTGAATTCTAAATGATTTACAAAGTACAAGGATTTAAGTCTTAACTAGCTGATTAATCCACTTCAACTCTAGCTCTCCGCCCAGATTGCAAAGTGATCTCTTGAAGTCAATTTACAGTATATGTAATGTTCTTGAACTATTTACCACGTTCATGTGAGTAGTGTAATGTGAAAGGAAATATGGACCACACAACTAGAGATGGGCACGACTTAGTGGTATTCCTGTTTCCGTTTCCGTTACTCGGTTCCGTTACTCTACGGAAACGGTAACGGGAATTACTCCGCCAGACTTCGAGCTCGAACCGACGAACGAACAATTTTGGTCTGATTTGTCGTACTCATTCTTTGCATCGCGCGATCGCGCGATGCCACGCGGCACAGAAAAAAAGTTTTTAAAAGTTAAAAAAACCCGGTTCCCGGCCAAAAAGCAGGCGGACAAATGCCTGCCGTGCCTCAGGGCACCTACCAGAGGGGTTGTTTCTGGAGGTCCCCGGCCTCCCCCCCATCCCCCGTCCTGGGCTGCTCTGGTGGGACTCGTCGCAGCCAGCAAAAAGCCCAGTCTCGCCGCCGGCCACCGCAATTAAAGTGCAAGCAAGCAGCACGGACGGCACAGGAAAAAACTTTTAAACTCTCCCCCCACCCATTCCCGGGCCAAAAAAGCAGGCGGAAAAATGCCTGCTTGACTAAGGGCGCAGGGCACCTACCGGAGGGGTGGTTTCTGGAGGGGGGGTCCCGCCTCCCCCCCTGTACTGGGCAGCCGGACTCGCCATGCCATGCGGTGCGGGCGGGGGATCCAAAATGGGGCGGTGAACGCAATATTGTTTTTGAAATCGTGGTCCAAAAACACACAAGCACAACAGAAACACGCGAAAATTTATAAACTGCCAGATTTTTCACAGTAGCAGTGGGTTTTTTCTTGCAACAAAATGTCTCTCCTCTCCTCCTCTGTCCTCCATTTATTTTATTTTATTTTATTTACACCTGCGCAATGATGGGCTGGCCGAGTGGCCAGCCATGTGGGAGTGGACGACCATGCAAATTTTTGGAGCCATCCCACCAATCGCATGGCCACTTGGCCATGGAGACTTCTGGGATGTGCCAAAAAGCCCCCTAAAACCTGCCCTAGCCCCCTAACCCTAACCCTAATCCGTGACTCCAGTCCTTACCCATACGTCACAGACTGTCTTCTTAGTGGGTCAGAGAGGCACCCAGAGGTGCAACCCACTAGCCCACCGTAACCTTACCCGTCACTAGCCTAACCCTAGCCCTTGCACTAACCCACCTTAACTCTAAGCCAGATCTACTTGCATTGCACTACACGCAAGTACAATTCCCTTCTGTGTGAGACATGGTGGTGCAAGAGCCTTAGGCATCACCTATGGCTCTGGGTTCACTACCATCACTGGTCTCACTGTCTGCAACTGGTATGCATATCCATATGGCTATTGCATACCATTTTGCAGCAGCAGCAGGTGAGGAGGGGAGACCCCCATGTTGAGGGGTCTCTTGGAGCCTGCTTCCCTTTCCTAGTGGGTGAGGATAGGAGGCACCCACGGGTGCCTCCAGGAGCCCGCTTTCCCTTTATAGCGGGCCAGAGGAGGCACCCACCCCACAGAGGTGCCTCCAGGAGCCCGCTACCCCCCAAAAAAACAGTACTAACAAAAACGAAAAAATGAACCGACTAATTTTTGCGAATTTTCGCGAAAAACGGAAACAACCCGAAACGGAACCGGCCCGACTAACGACAACTCGAAAAAAAAAATTTTCAAGTCGTGCCCATCTTTACACACAACTGTTTCTGTCAGTGGGGAATGCCAAGTTAAGAAAAATCCTTTTCAGTGGAAGTGACTGCATAGTCTTAACTTTAGAGTCATAACCCAAACTATCTAGGAGTAGAATCATAGAACCATGACGTTGGAAGGGGCCTACAAGGCCATCAAGTCCAATTTCACCACTTAATGCAGGAATACAAATTGTATATATGTCAGGTGGGTGTCTAAATTTCTCTTGAATGCCTCCAGTGTTGGAGCACTCACCACTTCTGGAGGAAACTGGTTCCACTGCTGTGCTTATTTAACAGTTAGGACAGTTTTCCTGAAAGTCAACCAAAATCTATCTACCTGTAACTTGAGTCCATTGTAGCATATCCTGCACTCTGGTTCGATCAAGAACAGATCCTGCCCCTCCTCTATAGGACAGTCTTTCAATTGTTATCATTGCATCCTTCAGTCTTCTTTTCTCAAGGCAAAACATGACCAGTTCTTTTAATTTTTCCTCATAGGACTTGGTTTCCAGTCCCCTGATTATCCTTGTCGCCCTCCCCTGAACTTGTTCAAATTTGTCAGCATCCTTCATGATGTGTAGTGCCTAGACATAGGCACAGTGCTCAAGATGAGGCCTAACCAGTGCTAAATAGAGGGTAACATAGATGCCCTAAGCACATCCGATCTCACCTGTTTTTGGAAGCTAAGCAGGGTTGGCCTTGGTTAGTACTTGGATGGGAGACTACCAGGGAATACCAGGAGATGTAGGTGAACTGGCAAACCACTCCAGTATTCCTGCCAAGAAAACTCCATGGACATGGACTGTAATGGCACAACACACGCACACACAGTGCCTCATGAGGTTTGGAGACAATGCTTCTGTGAATACAGTCTGAAATGGGAGTTACGTTTTTGTAGCTACATCAACCCTGTTGGCTCGTATTTAGCTTGCGACCTATGATGATACCAAGATCCTTCTTGTTCGTACTGTTGTGAGGCAGATATTCTCCATCTTGTAACTGTGTGTTTGATTTCTTTTTCCTCAGTTACTTTTATTTATCCCTGATGAATTTCATTCAGTTGTTTCAGCCCACTGTTCAAGCCTAGCTAAAGCATTTTCAATTTTGTTTCTGACTCCCAACGTATTAGCTATTCTAACCAATTTTGTGTCCTCTGCAAATCTGATTAGCATTCCCTGCACCCCCTGATCCAGATCATTAATAAAAGAGTTCTAGGTCCAGGATTGGGCTCTGAGGTACCCCACTTGTTACCTCCTCCCATTTTGAGCTGGTTCTTAATCACCACCCTCTGAGTACAATTTTGTAGTCAATCTACTTTACAGTGATTGTATCTAGCCCACCTTAGTTAGCTTGCTAATCAGAATATCGAAGGACACTTTGTCAAAAGCTCTCTGTCCATCAGGGAGGTTACCCAATCAAGAAAAGAGAGATCAGATTCATATGGCAGGATTTTCTCATGACAAATCTGTTTTGGCCTTTTTTTTTTTTTTGCTATGTCCTGCGTTTTTTTCTTGTTGGAATTATTCATAGCTGTTACTTTAGAATTTCACTTTTTTAAGCTCCAATTTCCCCCCAAGTCATTTCAATTCCCTTCCTTCTTGGATGTTTTCTTTTTAGAATCTCCTGCCACAGGAACTCAGTTATCTTTGTTCTGGTGAGAAGCATTGCATCCAATCAATAGCATCAATTCTGTTTTTCTACTTGAGAGAATTTTAGATGAAGTCAACTGTTAGACATTTTAAAAATTGAAACATAAATTACAGGGTGTCCTGTTTCACATTCAAGTCTGATGCCACTTAACTATCTGGAGAATGTGCTAAACCTGATTCTACAGATAGCAGAATATTCCTCCTAACAATAATATTGAATCAATATGATGTTCATAATCACAACAATATAATTTACAAAGCCTTCCCTGCCATACTGTGGCTGAAATCCTGTTGCTTAGCATAGTACATTGCATTACAGTAGGCTCATTGGTGGAATTTAGGGGAATTTACAGAGGTGCTGGCTCACCAAATTCTCAGTGGTTCAGTGGGCACTCCCCTAGTACGACTTGTTAAAAGCTATCTTGAATTATATTTAGCATGTATGAGTGGCAAATTGCTGTTCCTTTTTTTTTAAAAAAAAAGCATTATATGACACATTTTTCACATTTATATTATAAACAATTTTTGAAAACTGATTGCCAGAAGAAAAATCTCAAAAATGAAGTTAGAAATCACAAACCAACTTGGAACAAGGCAATAAAAGGCAAGAAAGATTAATGCCTTCCCAAATACTTTCTATACTCTCAATCACACATGCATTCACACAGTGCCCAGAGTTTTCTGAAAGCAAGATTGCCTTGACATTATAGAACAAAGTATGTTTTTTCCCTTTATAAAAGCAGAGAAAGAAACAGTTGGTGGTTGTTGAACAAAAGTATTGAATTGGAACAGCATGCAGTTTACTTTTTTTTTCTTGTCAATAAAACTCTGCTGTGATAAACTCTTAGCTTATACAGTTTAGATCGGCTATATGTCTAGCAAGACCCATTTGCAGAAGGTCCCTCATCATGTTGGGGGGGTGTGAAACATGTCCTCCTCCATATCATAACTCGCTAATATTTACCCCATTTAAATCAGGGCCATGCAGCGGACATTCAAAAACAGAGTTATGGAAAGATGATTTATTTTTAGAGAGCTGGTTCATTGGAATTTGTAAGCAAGACAACACAGGTTGTGTGAGTTTCCTCTCCCCACCCACTCCCTTATTTGTCGGCCCACTCACTATTTGACATATGTCATCTGGGTTCTCCTTTTTGGTCTAGGCAGGAACTCAGACCTCCCTACCTTCTCCAGCAGCTGGCCACTTAAATAAGGAGGCAGAGCAGGGAATCTTGAAGAGTGGCTGGCTGATAGAGGAAGGACAGAAGGGAAGCCTAACCTCTTGTTTAGACAGGAGCATCACACAAGAAGGAGGACCTGGGCAGCATATGCTGAATTGTGAGTGGGGCAGCTGACTGGGTGGCTGTTGGGGGGGGGAGCAGAAGGGAACATACAAGACCTGTAGTGCCACACAGACAAATGTCAGCAAAGTCACATGAATCAATTTGTCTCCATCTCTAGTTCTTTTACTAGAGATAGATCTCCAGGAAACAGAAAACTGAGCAGGATTAAACAGGACAGGAGTAGCATTTTCCTCCCTGGTGAACTTAAATCCCTGGACACAAGGCTTTCAGTAGTTAACATTGCAACAGCTCTGCAAAATTAGCATTCTGGCAGTATTTCATTCATTGCCCTGAAACGTTGGAAGGCTGAAAGAATGGTGAGGACATGGGCAAAGAAATAAACAAAGCTTCCAAGGGGAGGAAGCCATTGTGCCAGACCTTATGTGCACACCCATATCCCTGCCATCCATCCACTTAGCCCTCTACAAGTTTTAAATGAAAGCCTTATAGACCTGCTTCTCATATGCATACATAAGTAGCATTTCTGTGAAATATAAGAGGATAGACATCTCATTCCCCCGTCTTTTAATTCAAAGGTCCATAACCTATCATCTTGGTTGCAGGCATCCCCAACTCACTTTCTGAGCAGCACTTGAAGCTCACAGGATTCTATCTACATTTCCCCACTTTCTGTGGGATGACCTGATGAATTTCACCCCCATGTTACTTAGGGGTTTATAAACTTGTAACAAACATTTAAACCTCACCTGGTTGGAAATAGGCAACAAGTGCAGTTCCTTTAGCAGAAGTATTATATGACTCCAACTGGGTTTGGTTGTTTTTTTTAAGATTGCATGTAATGTCTACTAAAGTTGATAGTGCTTGGTGTCACATTTAGAATATAGCTCTCCATCCCCTGGTGCAAGAGAAGAAAGATTACGCTAGCTGTAAAATCAGGTTTTGTGTGTGATACTTAACGTTTACAATAGGATAGAAATGAAACATTCATAAAGAACTATAAAGGCAAGAATCCTGTTGCTTGCTTATCCTTGTGCGAAGTAAAGCATGTAGGTCTTCACAAGAAATTGCCATTCATTCATTAATGATGCACTAGTTGTGTTATCGGGTCTATGTCCGACAGTGCTCAGTAGTCCAGCCAGCATCTCATTAGTATTAGGGAAATTTGCTGCCGAGACTTACATTTATTTCCCTGAATAATTCTTTTTTGCAAGTTCTTCTCAATCTCCCTCCTTTCTCTCTTCCTCTTCCTCCACTCTCACTCAGAACTCCATTACCTCCATTGCCTTCTCCCACTTGTCTCCTCTCTCTTTATCTCCCTCTTTTCCCACCAAAACCTCCCCCCCCCAACCGTTCTTCTTTTCCCAGTTCCTTTTGAGTCTCTATTTTAAAACCTGCTTTTCTTGCCCTTAAGTTCATTACGTCCAAGCTTGCTTCAGGGACCTTTTTAGATTTTGGAGGGGAAAAGGGAACGACACACATGCTACCAGTTGTAAAATGCTATATCCTTAATAATTTTTTTTGTGGGAAGAAAAAGGATGGAAGAAATAGTGGAAAACCAGGGGTGGGGTGGATGAGTACACGTAGAAAGCAATAGCATCTGTGTCTACTTCCCACATTGTCCCCCAAATCTGTGACAGAAGCTCTGTGTGTGTGTGTGTGTGTGTGTGTGTGTGTGTGTGTGTGTGTGTGTGTGTGTGTGTGTGTGTCATCATTATAGTCATGACCGACTCTTCATGACCCCGTGTCCATGGAGTCTTCTTGGCAGGAATACTGGAGTGGTTTGCCAGTTCCTACTCCAGGAACCTACAGCACCTGGTATTCCCTGGTGGTCTCCCATCTAAGTACTAACTAGGGCCGACCCTGCTTAGCTTCCGAAATCAGGCATGATCAGATGTGCTTAGGGCATCTAGGCAGCTGGTAAAAACCTTTCCTGGAACAGGAAGCACTCGCAATGATTACCGCACCTGCCTTGCCTAATCAAGTTTTTCATTACCCAATACTAGAAGTATGAGGCACCCCCTTCCCATCCTTTTAAAATGAGAGTAACTACATGATGTCAAGCAGATTCCAACTTATGGTGACCCTTTCTAGATTTTTCTAGATATCAAGTACTTAGTGATTTACTGTAGAGTGGGGCTTCTGCCACTGCACAGCTTACACAAGGCTGCGCAGGCTGGCTTATTTCCTGTGAGTCACTGTGAGAAATCTAATTCCTGACCTCTACAGCCAGGTGCTCAACTCACTAAATTGTGCTATCATTTAATAGGAAATGCAGATAAATCCACGAACAACAACTGAAAGAAAAAACAGATGTCACACCATTTTCTGAGCTTGATGTCATTTTTCAGAAGTGCTGTCTTTTTATTCAAATCCTTGCAAAAGCTCCAGATCTGAAGCTGTGAAAGAACAGCCTTTCTATTTGAGGATTATGAATTCTGATGACAGATTCAGATTCCGGAGAGTTAGAGATGTATTATACTAGAAGCACAGCTCTTCCTGTTGGCACATTTTTATTCAGTGAGGACATACATGCATATGTGGCAGGCTTGATAAATAAGTTATAGCTTTCCGTTAGCATTTTACTAGGACCAAAAATGAATTAATCTTTTAAAATGGCTTTAAGTTGTGCTGTGGTTTCCTAAAATACATTTCAGCAATGTACAAATTTTGCTTCTAACATCATCCTAGAACCAAGTTTAGAATTCCAGAATTTATTGCCAAATTATGAGTTATCAGGTCATAGCCTCGTTCTCTTTCTCTTTGCCACCAGAATGACAAAGTAATAATTTAATAGTTTATCAGATATGCATGCACATTAATTGCGATCTCATCATATAACACTCATTAACTTGCAGGGCTTAATGAGGGGCTGTGGAGATCAATGGGATTTACTCTTAGATAACTGCATGGGACTGCAATGTCTTTCGCTCACATCTGAAAACTTGAACTTCCTCAACTCAGTATTGTTCTCTTTGTGATTGATTTTATGCAGTCTACTTTAGTCTGTGACAGCATTTTCTCATGTGGAAGTCATCATTTGAGTCGCATTTAACAAATGATATATTGAAGTCCAGTAATTACAAATAATTAAAAAAGAGTATGTGTAAGAAGAGTTCAAAGCTGCCTAGATGCCCTAAGCACATCCAATCTCGCTTGTTTTCAGAAGCTAAGCAGGGTCAGCCCTGGTTAGTACTTGGATGGGAGACCACCAGGGAATACCAGGTACTGTAGGTGCCTGGAGTAGGAACTGGCAAACCACTCCAGTATTCCCAGTATGGGTGACTTCCCATTTGTTTCATACCCACTTATTTGTTTTTAAACCTCTGATATGCAAAGCTTGGAAGAAATCCCCCCTTTAAGACTCCATTTCCCAGGATCTCATGCTAGATTCTGGAAGCTCTAATCCAGAAAAGTAACTTCTCCAAGCTCTGGTACAATATCCCCCTTTGATTGTCCTTTTCTTTTAACTTCTAAAGCCAAAAATATTTTACTTCTTTCTTGTTGGGTTGCTTATGTTCTCTAATCACCCCCACCCCAACCCCCTTTTATGTATCTTAGGCACCCACATTGTCCTTTTAGAGATGTAGCTGTTCGTATTGTACACAGTATCCAAAATGTAACAGTGCCATAGTTAGTTGCATCACAGGCTAAATATTCTGTTCCAGTTGCTTCAGAAATAATCCCTAAATACAGAATTTCCTTCTTTCATTGTCATTATGACTTGATGTTTTCATTGACCTGTCTACCACATCTGCAAGATGTCTTTCCTATTACAAGATTCTGTTGTGAAACTTTATTGAATTTCATATCTGTTCCTGTCAATGCAGCAACTTTTGAAGTTGGAAAAAAGGAACATTCTGTCCTTGAAGTGTTGCTCTGTGTCCCCTCCTATCTCTGTGTAGTATTTGGTACCCAGTTAAAGGTGTGAAAATGCCAGGTGTTTTATAAATTGGAAGCAAAATTTTCATATTTGATCTGTTCCATATTTATTACATCATTTCTACTTCTACCACTGCAGTTCTCAAAACAAATATGTTGGAACCATACTTTCTCTTACATCTCTTTAAGCCAGTTCAAACTCATGCAGTTTCCTTCAAGACTGATCATGGACTTGACTCACCTACATTTCTTTGTGATCATGGACTTGACTCACCTACATTTCTTTGGCATTGAAGGGATTAATTCCTTTACACCTGGTCATTCTGCTAGAGCAATGGTGGCGAACTTTCAGCACCCCAGATGTTTTAGACCACAACTCCCACAGTCCTTTGTCATTGGCAATCCAGGCTTGGAATTCTGGGAGTTGTGATCCAAAACATCTGGCGTGCCAAAGGTTTGCTGCCACTGTCTTAGATCAATGGCTCCCAACTTTGGGTCCCTAAATGGTCTTGGACCAAAACTTCCAGATGCCTTGGATTTCTGGGAATTGCAGTCCAAGAACATTTAGGATCCAAGGTTCAGAACTACTGTCCTAGATGAACAGGACTATGCATCCTTGCTACCAAGTTTAGCCTATGTAGCCATAGGCTGAGCATGGTTTGGGACAAAGTCAAAGGATCATAAGAAGAGTCCTATAATACCTGTTGAAACACCTATTTATGCAAGAATTTGTTTCCCACCATTGCAAACAGGGTGCCATTTTGAGTAATTTTTCTTAGAGGGTGTATGATGAAAGAGGGGATATAAATAAATGAATCAATGCAATGGGGAATGCTATAGCAGAAGATGAAGCAGTTGCTTCCTTGCAACTGCTACTTGGAGGCACATCACATCTGGAAGTAGCACACAGTCATAATGATAAGTAGTTATTGATAGCTTTGGCTGTAAGGTGGTGTTTTTAGTCAAGCTACTTGGATAACAAGAATGAAACAGGTAAAGCCAAGTGACAAAAGAATCCCTAAGCTTACATTTTACATTTGGGCAGGGAAGGTGCATAGAATGAGCAAATGGTTAATTCCGCTGCTATGACCTAATTATTGCAATTGTTTGAACATCCTATTTAAAAGGCAGAATGTTAATTTCAGAAATGAGAGTTTGCTGTGTTGCTCTGGAGGGTTTGGGATGAGCCACATGTGGTCTGAAATCAGACCAGCACTTCCAGTTAAATAGATTCACTCACCATGTGGTCGGAAAGACCTGTGCTGTAGAAATGTCTTTTTAAGGCAGGCATGTCCAAACTTCGGCCCTCCTGATGTTTTGGACTACATCTCCCAGAATTCCAAGCCTGTATTTCCAATACCAAATGACTGTGGGAATTGTGGTCCAAAACATTTGGAGGGCGGAAGTTTGGACGTGCCTGTTTTAAGGTGTCATTTTAAGGCTGTAGGGATGGCTGATTAGCAATAGGATTGTTGTGTACAGGGGGGAATAAGAACAACACAGACAGTCTGGTCGCTTCCAAGCGTTTATTTCCATGAACGACCCCGCTTAAAAAGGGCACACAATTTCCCCGGCGTGCCCCTGATTGGCTATTGCCGCATTCCCACAATTACTCGTGGTTGGCTGGGTTACGTCAAACACGCGACTCCATTATGGCTCCGCCCACGCCTCGATCTCGCTCACTAAAACACAACATTCCTCCCCCCATAGTTCAACACAGTAACACCCAACACTACCATTTACCCTACTATTTTAGTCACATACATAATCCCCCAGATGCACCGGTCTTCTGCGCTCTCGCTGGGACCGCCGCATCTTAGGTGGTGATGTGGGAACAACGGGAACCGCTAGTTCCCGGATATCTGGCTGTGCCTGTGCCTCCGGGTTAGCAGGTAGCTCATTAACAACCGGGGACTCGGCATTCCGCCTGGGCGGCACCTCATTGGTCTCCCCGGATTCAAAGTCACTGACTTGCTCCGGCTCAGAATCCTGAGCTTCCTCGGGCTCTGGCTCAGCTAGATCTTCCGGGGGCACCAGCGCCACAGTTGTTCTGACGCGGATCTGATCGATGTGACGCCGCCACACCAACCCCCCCTCTAAACCCACCTCATAAGATGTGGGACCCGAGCAGGCCACTATCGTTCCAGGAACCCATCGTCGCTCTCGACCATAACTTCGGGCATATACAGGGTCGCCTATAGCAAATCCTCTCGGAGCTTCCCTATGCTCCGTGGAGGGCCTCTTATCGAGTGCCCTGTCGGATGGAGACGATCAAGGAGCGTCGTCAGTCTCCTTCCCATGAGGATCTCTGCAGGGCTACGCCCCGTTACGGCACAAGGGGTGACATGTTGGGCCAACAAGAACTGTGAAAGACGATAATACCAGTCCCCCTGTATGATCCGCCGGAGCGCGTCCTTGGTCGTACGGACCATGCGCTCAGCTTGGCCGTTAGTGGCCGGATGAAACGGGGCGGACCTAATGTGCCTAATACCCGCTAGAGCGACAAACTCCTGAAATTCGGCAGAAGTAAACGCTGTTCCATTGTCACTCACAATTGTGTCGGGCAAACCGTGGGTGGCAAACAGTCGCCTCAGCACATTTATTGTCGCCTTTGTGGATGTGGTGGAGGTAGGGGCCACTTCTAGCCACTTGGACCTTGCATCCACTACTATTAAAAAATATTGGCCCTGGAAGGGCCCGACAAAGTCTAGATGTAATCGGGACCAAGGGGCTTGCGTGGATTCCCAGGCCTGTACAGGGCCTTAGATGGCTCGGGCCGAGACGCCTGACACGGTTCACACCCCTTTACCCACTCTTCAATTTTAGCGTCCATGCCCGGCCACCAAACATAACTCCGGGCGAGTGCCTTCATGCGGACAATGCCCGGGTGGGCAACATGCAGGGCCTCCAATACCTTAGTCCTCAAAGGGGGGGGGACCACCACCCGACCACCCCAAAGCACACACCCCCTGTGTGACGAGAGTTCGTCTTTCCGGGCCGTATAAGCCGCAAATTCCGGGCCCGGTTGCTTGGGCCACCCCCTCCCCACCCAATCCAAAACCCGAGCCAACACTCGATCACGTCGGGTTGAGGCGGCGATATCCTGGACGTGCAAGGGACAATCCGGCAGATCTTGGATCCTTAGGACCTGGTGGGCGGGAGCAGGGTCCGGGCCACACTCCGGTAGCGGCAGACGGCTAAGGGCATCAGCATGACCCATCGCCTTCCCGGGCCGGTGCTGCAATTCGTAATTGTATCCCGCCAGAAAGATGGACCACCGCATTACTCGTGGCGAGAGCACTTGGGGGGTCTGGCGGTCCGCGGCAAACAGGCCCAACAACGGCTTGTGGTCTGTGACTATTGTGAAGGGTCGGCCATACAAGAAGTCATGAAACTTCTTGACCCCTTTCACAATGGCCAACCCCTCCCTATCAATTTGGGCGTAGTTCCTCTCCGCGGACGAAAGAGTTTGAGAGAAGTACGCCACCGGAATTTCTCTTCCGTCCGGAAGTTGATGACCCAGAACGGCGCCCACTCCATACGGGGAAGCATCACAAGCCAACACGACCGGCAAGGACTCATCAAAGTGGGCCAGTACAGAATTTGACACCAACAGGTCCTTCACCCCGCAAAAAGCCTTCCTTTGTCTCTTACCCCACACCCAGGGCGCCCTTTTTTCCAGGAGCCGGTGCAACGGCTCCGCGACGGCCGCCTTATGTGGCAGGAAGGCGTGATAAAAATTTAGAAGTCCTAGAAAAGCCTGTAACTCCGCTTTCCCCTTGGGCTCTGGTGCCTCGCGGATGGCGCGAAGTTTGTCCCGGGCTGGATGTATGCCCGTTGCATCGACGTGAAACCCCAGGAAATCCACGCTATCTACTCCCAACAGGCACTTTGATTTTTTTCACCTTAAGGCCCGCCTCCCGAAACCTCTCTAGCACTGTTCGAAGTCGAGCGCCAAAGTCCGTCCTAGATGGAGCAGCGATTATAACATCATCAAAAAAACGGAGTTACTCCGGGAATTCCCTTCAGGAGGCGGTCCATCATATTCTGGAAAAGTCCTGGGGCTACACTCACCCCGAATTGTAATCGATGTACACGGAAGGCCCCCTTATGTGTGACAATCGTCTGAGCATCTGCCGTCGCTGTGTCAACCGGCAGTTGTTGGTAGGCCTGTGCCAAATCCAACTTTCCGAATACTTTTGCCCCGGCGAGGGTGGCCAACACATGGCTCACGACCGGGACCGGGTACGCATGGCCTCGGAGAGCTTTATTAAGAGTGCACTTATAGTCCCCACAAATCCTAACCGACCCATCGGGCTTAACCGGGGTGACTATAGGAGTCTCCCAGGTCCCCGAATCTACCGGTTCTAGGACCCCTTGTGCAACAAGACGGTCCAACTCCGCCTCAATCTTGGGCTTGAGGGCGAATGGGACCCGGCGGGCCTTCACCCGGATGGGACTAATCTCTGGGTTCAAACACAGGGAAATCGGGGGGCCCTTATACTGTCCCAAGGACCCGTCGAAAACGGATGGAAAGTCCTTGCAAATCTCTTCCGGGCCCATCTTGGAAAGGAGACTATGAATGCCTGTAAACCCAATCCCCAAAGGCTCCAGCCACGATAAGCCCAAAAGGCTGGTGAAAGGGCCTTCCACAATTATGAGGTCCAGTCGCTGGGAAACCCGTCCATACTGGACCTGGAACGTGCCCATTCCCACAGTCTTTTTATATTTCTCTGGAAATCCTTGAGGATCACCGGGGATGGGCGAAGAGGGGGGGCCTCCCTTGGGGCACAGGCGCCGGAAGGTCTTAGCCGAGATAATAGAATACATGGAGCCCGTGTCCATCTCCATTACACAAGGGGCCCCCTCTATCTTGACTTCCAACTTGACCTTAGCGGGCTTACGGTTGCGCGTGCAGACCTGCATTACCGTGGCTGCGATGATCGACTGCAACTCCTCTTCCTCCCGAGTCTCATGAACGCGCTGTCTCGTCCGGTTTCCCTTCAACTTGGAACGGCAGACTCGGCGGATATGCCCGGCCTTGCCGCAACGGCGGCACGTGGCCTCGCGGAACGGGCAAGAGCGACGATCGTGATCCTCACCACAACCAAAACAGGAGTCTCCTCGGGCCGATCCGGTAGAGCGCACGTGCAAGGGTGCGGTCGTGTCGTGCAAACGCCGACTCGTACCTGACTTGCTGAGGTTGCGGTGGACGCTGGTATCCTCTTCCTCCGACGTACTGTCCGTGGCGTGGACTTCCGCTGCCTTCTTGTTGGCGTGTGTGGAAGCCGACCGCTCGTAGGCCAAGGCTTCACTGTAGGCCGCGCTCAAGGTGACAGTCTCGCGCGCCATCAGCTTGGTCTGCAGCTTCTCATTACGTAAACCCCATATAAATCGGTCCCGGATCATTTCTTCCAAGTTAGGGTATTCACATTCTCCCGCCAACGAACGGAGCACTGCAAGGTACTCCGCAGTGGACTCGGAGGGGCCCTGAGAACGCAGGAAAAAACGGTGCCTCCGGGAGACTATTGATGGCTTCGGGATGAAGTGGTTGGTGAGCAATCCCGCCACTTCATCATACGATAAAGAGTCCAGCGGGTTATGCCCGGCCAACCCTTTAGCAATTATGTAGGTGGCCGCCCCACAGCCACCCAACAAAATGTTCCGCTTCTGGCGGTCCTCCGTAATGCCATGGGCCTCAAGTAAAAAACGGAGGCGCTCGATGTATGCCTCCCAATGCTCGGGTTGCCGAGGGTCGAACTCACCCAGGGAGTGCATAATGGCGGCCACTCCCTGGCCCGGCGTGGGCGGCGGCAGTCGAGAGGCGCCTCGGTCCGGAGAGGACATCGCAAGACGACGTGGCAGGCCCGATATGGGGATACGGCAGCTCAGAAGAATCCCATCCTCGTCGCCACTGTTGTGTACAGGGGGGAATAAGAACAACACAGACAGTCTGGTCGCTTCCAAGCGTTTATTTCCATGAACGACCCCGCTTAAAAAGGGCACACAATTTCCCCGGCGTGCCCCTGATTGGCTATTGCCGCATTCCCACAATTACTCGTGGTTGGCTGGGTTACGTCAAACACGCGACTCCATTATGGCTCCGCCCACGCCTCGATCTCGCTCACTAAAACACAACAAGGATGCTTACTGTATCCATTATTTCCTTACAAAGAGGAGGGGTGGGGTATGGAGGATGTGTATTCGTAAACAGTGACAGTCTTTCATCCTTTCCAAATGGTTCCATGATGTGGGCAAAATTTGAAACAGGGACTGGTTCATGGTTTTAGCTGTTATCCTTGCACCCTTCAGTAGCTCTAGACTTTGGAGTCAAATACTTGAATATGTTTAATAGTATTATGAGACAGGCAACCCTGTAGAAAAGAACAAATTATAGATAGCTTCCAAAACTGTTGGGTGTATGATTCTTGCTGAAGAAGATGACAAGAGAGAAAACTCAATCTGTCTGGCTGCTCCAGTGAAATCTCAGAAATGCAGACAGGCTCTAGTTACATGTCAATTTAAGAATCCCCCATTATGTGGTCTTGCAGTTATAAGAACATGTTAATTATTTGTGAGGTAACCAGCAGCACAATCCCTGGCTCACATTTTTCATACTGTTGATAGGCATGTAATACGAGAATTAAACCTAATTAAATCTAGCCCTTGCTGATAGGGCTGTTAGGACAACACCCTCCAATCTGGAAAATTTGAAGAATGAGGCACTAATGGTAAAGTGGGTGTTTCTTGCATATGGGTGTGAAACGAATTATGGGTGGGGTTTGCTACTTCTGGTGCAGGTACTGATCCTACATGATAGTGTAATCATGTAAAGACAAAAAAAATGAATAAGCTCTTTTTTCACTTTGCTTCAAAAATGAAGTATGTCTATAGAACAACTGTGCTCACAAACAGAAGGCTAACTACCTTCTAGGAGTTTCATTTTGGGGTTTGCTGTTCCAATCCTCTAACCATGCCTAACACAGCTGCTTTCACCTCTGTTTCCAAAACTGTGGCAGACCTGACTTTCTTCCTTCTCCAGAGGGTTTTGATTAGATCAATGCCAGAGGAAGAAACCAAAAAAGGACAACTTTTCTAACAAGAAGGCAGTTCAAAAAATGCATGATGTAAGGAGACCCCATCCTTATTAACCGAACACTATTCATCTGGATTTGCATTCAGTCTTGCTATAACAGAGAGGAAAGGAAAAGTTATCTTGATCAATCAGGAGTCACTCCCAGAGGCAGGGTGTTGGGGATGCCAGACGCCAGGAGGGCAGGCAATACAGTGATAACCACAGTTTTCTTGGGATCTGGCATTGTACTTCGATACTGCCAGGCCAAAAAGAAGTCTTTTACCTCACTGTTGTGCTTCAGTTCATTGTTGGACAATTGTCTGGAAACACCTTTGGGTAGGTGTTTCTGTCTAGCTAGTGTTTTATCAAAATTTTATCAATTTTGTTGGTGTGAGCTTTTTTTTGCATTTGTTTCTGATACAGAAAAGACTATGAATTACTAAAACAATCATAAGTCATAATCACAGCCGTAAACAGCCAGTGTCATCCAGAGGGGCTGTGACAGCCTTGTCTTCAAAGAATAGCTATGATATATTGTCACAAAGATGAACTGGTAGAGAAGGCAAGTGGATGAATGAGAAATGAAATAGCCATCCTCCTGATGTATGTGAGCATATATATGGTTGTTTGTTGGGGTGTTTGGTTGTTTGGTTTTAAATCACACCCCATTTCCTCTAAATCAGCAGCTGCCTGTGCCAGTTTACCTAGTAAATGTATAACATCCTATCTCTTACAGGTAAAGAGAAACTGAGATAAAGGAAGCCAACTAAACACATTTTTTTATTCTTACTTTTTCTATATGTGGTAATGAGGACCACGTTTCTGGATTTTTTCTTCTTCACTATGTTTCAACAGAGCCTTAAGAATACAGATTTCAGAACCCCATTTACTGCTTGAGCTCTTGAGGGTGAAGCAATCCATCTTCAGGATTTCTGAGAACCTGTGAGTTAACTCCTCCCAGTAGCTCTGTTGCACTAGGAATATTCTTGCTAGGGTGAAAGTCAAGCAGGGTGGGCAAGGCTTGTGGTCAGGTCTTCCTCGCCACAGGTTCCGTTCCCATGTGCATTTTTTTATCATTTGGATTAAGAAAAAGGAAGTAAACTGTGCTGTTGAAATTTTTCAGAAGATTCTGTGCCCGACTGATGTGTCAAGTGTTGGTAAGGAGAGAGAAGGGATGTTTTGCACAAGACATCTGGAAGTCAAGTCCCAAGGTGAATTGTTACCCCGAGAAAAAGAGCAGAAACACAATCATATGGAAAGAATTTAAACACTAGGCTGAAATGTGTAGTGATTTAAAGAAGAATGCAGTGTTCTAGTTTTGGGGCCTCTCTGTATGTTAAGACAAGCCAGTCAGCCCTTTGTTCCTATAAGTGTAGTGCTATCCTCTGTAGTGTTTCATCAGAAATGTAATTGCATTTGTTATCTTTTTTTCTACATAGATGTAACCACAGTTTTTTACAAACACAGTTTTTTTACCAATTTAACCAAAACAGTTGAAAATGAAAACAAGAATTGGAAGGGTATTTATACATTTTCTGACTAAACAATACAAATAAGTAGTTTAAATACAAATAAATTATTTAACCAAGGAAGAGTGAAGAGGTCTCATTGTCCCCTTCCTCCATTGATTCTTTCTCTTTCCCCAGAGAAGTTGGGAAGACAGAAGGAAAGCTGAGCCATCTCAGGGGATTTTAATCACACACACAGGGAATATGATCTTCTTTTTAAATCCATAATGGAGGTGTGCTGAGCCTGAGGAAATGGATTTTTACCCAGAAAATCTTGCTACTTCTTTAATTTTTTAGTGGTCCATTAAAAGGTATCCCTCACTCTTGCTTTTTTGTAATCTTGGGGCCCACATGGCGTATTCCTTGATCTTTCTGCTTTAATATGGATCTGTCTTCTTGGTGATTAATTTATCCTGCCATTTGAAACCATCGGCACAGGAGACTAGAAATGAAACTCAGAAGTTTTGATTCTATTATTATAATGGAAGACTTGAAAGAAGAAGGTGAAGTTCAAGGAGGGAGGAGGGAGAATGGAATGAGAATGTCACGGATGTTCCCCGTGCAAACTGGACTAGGAAGGCTTCTCCTTTTCCTCGTAGTAGACAGAGCGCCGTCTCTTTTGGTCAGATGAGTTTTCCCAGTGTTTGTTGTGCTCTTTAGAGATGTTGCACTACAACACTCGCCATCTATACCTAACATGACTGTGCTAGTGGAGAGATTGGAGTTGCAGTCTGCAATACTGTGCCAGTTTTTTTGAGGGGGTGGGTGTAGAATCTTAAGTGTAGGCTGTACTAGATGTTTCAAGCTAAGGATCAAACCAAAGATGTTGCTGCTGCTTGTGATATGAAAAGAAGCAGCAGCAGCAGCAGCGGTGGTGGTAGTGGTGGCAGGGGAAGGGTTGGTCCTAAAGTGAAATAAAATGTATGGGAGGAAAGAAGCACAGAGTGATTTTAGAAAATCATAAACAGGAAGTGTTTAGGGTGGCATAAAGAACCGAAAGTTGTAACAAAATGATCAAGAAGAGAAATAAAGGGGTCAGCGTTAATTTGAAAAAAAAAGAGGAGAATATGCTTTCTCTCAAAGACTTCTCACACTTTCCCACCAGCTACCTTTCAAAATATTTTGTTCCGGTGATGTTACAGGTAAACCTGTCACTTAACTGGTGAAAGTGGTGGTGGTGGTGGTGGTGGTGGTGGTGGTGGTGGTGAGTCAGAAAGACTTAACTTTAAAAGCCTTTGAAGTGGTGAGGTTGAATCATTATTATTCACCACCAAGCTAGTTTGTGAGCTCATCTAGGTGACAGTTGTTTTCTCAAAAGAAAAACAGCCTTTTGAAGCTTTCAAATTCCTGAAAATAAAAGAAACAAGAGCTGTCAATGGAACAGGCATCCGGATGCTGTGCTTTGAAAGCAGTGCATGAGGGAACCATTTTAAATCCAAAAGAGAAGAAAGTGAATGCCATAAGAAGGAAGGTGCCAAACAAGAACACAGTTGAGTCACTCTTTAAAGTTTTGACTGCCATGTTGCAGAGCTACAGACTTGCAGCTTTTATAAAGGGCATGGTTGCATGGCATTATATAGAAGTAAGAGGGTGAACTATTTTCCTTTCTTGGTCTCCTAACACAGTGTATTTAGAGGATGATGAGTGTAAGCATTAAAGGCTAGCATTGCCTTTGAAGGTGCTTTATATCCTAGGAAAGGTGTTGGCTGCTTTCCCAGTAAATCTCCAGTTCTGTGATTGCTCAGTTTGTCCTTTGTGCATCCTTTTTAGAAGTATGGGTCAGAGGAAAATGTGTAGTAAAAACGATTCATGGTTTACACTGGGTTCAGACTGAATGACTGATAAAATGGGCAGCAACTCTTAACCATTATTTTTTAAAAAAAAACACTTCTCTAATTTAATCACATTGAAGTCCATGGAACATGATTCTTAACAAATAACACATAGAATTGTCTTCTTAATGTAACCTCTGACTGGCCAGCTAGTATTAGCATTACAGTTTATACAGGAATCAAAATAATAAACGGCACTCTTTTAAGAAAATTACAAGGGATCTTCATATACTTAACGAAGAATGGGAACAATCAGCAAGGGATGAGCTCTTGCACTCCCTCCCTCTTTGCCACCTTCTAAAAAGAAGTACAGAATAAGGAAAAACCAGAAAAGATTTAAATGTGCAAGAACATCTCACTCTTAGAAAGAATGAAAGAGATACATGCTTGTGCAGCTGAAGATTACACTAAAATTGTTTGTGGTTCCTGGAGCTTTCCAATTTATTTATTTTCTTGAAATAATATCTGGGCTCCTTTTCAAAATAAAGAGATGATCTGTAGGTGTTTATCTGTGACTTTGTGTTTCACAGATTAATCCACTTCTAAAGAGCTCTTTTAAAAGAGCTCAGTTACATAATTAATTGGTTAAATGAAATGGAGAGAAAAGGGGGAGTCCTGTATTTCTGGACTATGTAGCCCTTCAAATACTATGGAGTTCAAAAGCTTGCATAGATTTATGCAAACAAAAAAATTAACCTACATATTGCCTTATCTTCTTTTTCTTCACATCTCCCCACTTGATGGTGGGGTCTGCCATTCTGGTTTTTAAACATTTGCCACATGAAAATCATCACTATATAGAAAATTACTTGCAAGCCAAAAGTACGTAATGATGAAGAACAAATGCATGCACTTTTAATGCATGACCCAACTGCTGGGAAGCCATGGCAATTGATACATCTATACAGTAGACCCTTGTATAACAAACGGTTTGTATAACATAAAATTTGTACAACATACAAAATTCCAGAGATAGGAGAAATTTACTTAACATATTCGCCTGTGGGGCGAATCTGTACAACATAAAAATGGGATCACTCTGTTTTCAATGCATTCCTATGGGAAATTTGTACAAAGGAAAAGTTGCTTAACATACTTTCATTTGGAACAAATTAATTCTTTTATACAAGGTACCACTGTATATCTACCCACCTATCAACGTGCTTGCCATTTTTATAGTTTAAAAGTAGAGAAAAATCTGGTGGGGGGAAAAAAGCCCAAATCTAAATCCAGAGGGCCTTTTTACATGACCCCTAAGATCTGCTGGCCACTTAAATTCGGACCAGAGATCTTAGGGGCTTGTTGCTCTTCCTGTGTCCCCACCCTGGCTGCTGGCTGTGTGAAGGGAGGGAGAAAAAAAAGGAAGAAAAGATCGTGGCTCACCTCCGTTCTGCCTCAGTTCTTGCCACGGCAACATTCCTGTCTCTGTAAGAGCTACTGTAAAGTAGCTCTTAAAGGGGCGGGAGCCAAAAAAACAACAAACAGAAGCTAGGAGAGCCCCGCACTCACTATCAATACATCGCATCAAGCAATTTTCACCTCCAAAGAGCAGGTAGTTGAAAGGTGTGCTGGGATGCGCTAAAGTGGGCGTGGCCGCACTTAATTTCCTGTAAACTCCAGAGCTGGTGGGGAAACATTTTAAAGCTCCAGAGCTGGGAGCCATTTGCCCCAGAGTTTAGGGGTCGTGTATAAACGCCCTTTTTGAACACAACATTAGCAAGACCAAAAGTTTCTAATTCATTTAGAAAGGCAGGACATCAGGACATATCCCACATTTCAGCAATAGACTTCTTAATTATGCGACTGAGCTCTTTTCTTTTGATTCCTTTAAGAATGGGTTAGCACTATAAAACAGATATTCTGAGTCTAAACTGTTTGCATCTTCCTGTACATTTTATTATGCATAACCAGCAATGCATAGTTTCAGATCTCTGGCACTATAAATGAAGCAGGGTGGGGTGAGGTGGTGGTGGTGGTGGTGGTGGGTGGGGGAAGAGCCAAACAACCAAGATGCATGCAAATGAGACTATTCTAACTGTAGAGATACGGAAGTTGCCACACTTACTATCACAGTGCGTAGGAAGCCTGTGCAAGGAAGTAGCCCAGCTGTAGTACTGAAAACAACTGTGGCATTCTGCTCCTCTGCTTACTCATGGCCGCCTTGGTACAACTGGAAGAGGAAGACCCAGCTATGCTTGACGAAGCAGAGGATATTATTTGTGAAGGTAAATTATTTTCTACAAAGCTGCTGATCTTGCCAGCACATGCTGAAAATAGTGTAAAGGGAATCGTGTAATAGGGGATAGTGTAAAAGGGACTCTAAGAGAAACAGGACCAAATGTTTTTAACTTTCAGGGAAGATGTGCAGGCACCACATCTTCCCTGAATGTTAAAAAGCAGCTAAAATACCCTCTGCCTATTATATAAAGAAGTATTATAGGAGTAATACTATAATAGTTCAGAAACATAATGGCAGTAATAATGAATGGGATCTGTATTAATGCCAGATGGAGCTTACTTTATGAAAAACAATGAACTTGCTAGCAAGCTTGTAGCATCAACTAGTGAATTCTGGTTTATGCTACAACTGAGTCAGGGCTCTATGTATCTGAAGAAGTTGGTGGACAGTCTATGGGAAAGCTTCTGCCAAGTGGAGTGCTAATCTTTAAAGTGTCACAAGATTCCTTTGCCTTTGTTGAATCAAGCTAATATGACATCTTCTCTTAACAAATGGTAAATACTGTAAAATGATGCTAATCAGTATCTACACTAGTAGTCCAGAGGTCATTAAAGTACTAGCTCTTCAAATGAACTGACACAGGGCTTAAGGCAGGAATACAAAAGTTGGTGCTCTCCAGGATTACAAGAGAGTTCCCATAATCCTTGACTATTCATCATGCTGGCTGGGGATCCTCTGTGAGGATCTGGAGGATACGAGGTTGCCTGCTAGTTAGTTTTCAGGATACGTGTTGAAAGACTCATGGGAACTTCACTGCAGATGTGCTGCCTTAAGCAAGATGTATGTCATATATCTGGAGTTTCAGAATGAAAGCATTTGACCGCTGCCCAGCATTCATTTTCCGCTTGATTGACAAAATGATGAAACAATGTAGAATGGCATTTGTACTTTTAATGTTTGGCTTGAGGGAGCAGTCTTGCCATGGCCGCATGTCTTAATGTTAGGATTTGTATCGAACAGGGATGGGTAAGGTACACACTTCCAGATACAGTATTGTTGAAGTGCACCTTCAAGCATTTCTCACCCATGGGCTATGCTGGCCAGGGCAAGTGGGCCTTGCATGCAGCAACATCCGGATGGCTGCGTTTGGCCCACTTCAGTATAGAATGTCAGGGTAAAGCACTGAGAACACTGTTATGGTTAAGATTGTCTCTTACAAGCTGTAATTCCCATCTGAAGCCAATAAGAATGACCTACTTTACAGTATAGTGTTCTTGGACCACTTCAGAAGAGTGGTGTGTGTATTGAACAATGAGCTGTCTCTATATAAATCTTAAGTGCTCTATGTATGTTTGCAGACTCTTATTTTGAAGGTGATAGCATTTAGCACAGAACGTGAATTCCTAGAAATGCTTGAGTGCAAAAAATGGCATGATCTGAATGAGACATACAGGCATAAAAGGAAGAGTACACATTTGGTAACACACGGGCTTTCAAGGTGGGATACTTCTTATCACCGGTGATGAGAGCACATGGAGTGGCAGCAGTTCTTGTACATCGTCACAATGGTGGCTCGAAATGTATCAAATTGAAAAGCAGTCAGTTCAGAGAGCAGCGGGCATAAGACAGTGGAGTGATAAGGATCCTAGTGCTAGGATGCTTCTTAACTTCCCCAAAATGACATTAGGGGCCCAATGAACTTGAGACAGCATGCAACCGCTCCCTTTGGCCCCTCCACACAAGGGAGGGGAAGCATCAGCTTTGGCGGAACAATGGCTCTAGGTCTGTAAGAGGGTATGTCTCAGGCACCTATATAAAAAGAGTCTCATTGCTCTTTTGAAAAAGACAGCATTTCCTTTTAGTTATTGGTTTTTCTGCAGTGAACTCTTTCTTTCTATATAAGGGTGGCCACTCTGCTTCTACGTCCTTATTCTCCCTAATCTCATACACTTAGTCCATAAGAATTCCAATTATACTAACAACTTGACTCTACTTCCTTTTGAGCAGCTGGTGATACTGTTTCTTCTGACTGTTTTGACATCGGCTAGCCTGTGTTACAACTAAAGATACAGTATACAAAGTAGCTGGCAAAAATAACTTGTCACACAGCTGGGCAGCATAGGTTTCCTTTAAGTCATTTGCACTGAATTACATTGCCCATCAATGAAGTGTTGGTTTCCAACAGAGCAAATGTCATAATGACAAATAACACAAAGGTGCAGAAGGCCCAAAGTTTTTCTGTTCTTTGTTGTTGCTCTTTGTCATCCAGCTTTGACAGAAGTCACCAAACAGTAAGCCACTGTGGGTGAGGTACTGTTTGCCGTCTATAATAAAGCATAGTAAAGATCTGTACTTTTTACCAGATACCATTGTTTGGCAGTTCCAATGCTTAGAAAGGTTAGCTTCTGGGCTTTTATCTCCCAGAAACCACTGTTAGCAGTGGGCATCCTGGCTGGAGATTCTGGATCCAATGGAACTTTTCCGTATTCAAAACTACATTGTTGAATAATATCAATATACATTTCAGACTGTTTTATTTATTTGATCCTGCAGGACATGACTTAGGAGGCTGTGTGACAGCTAAATATTTTTTTCCTGAGATGTTGCATACTTAAAGTGGAGTCTTAATGAGACCAGTTACTAGATCTCTGGAATCTTTGACTGACTTCAAAAGACAAGAAATGATAAAAATATATGGGACTGGAAGATGATTCCCAAAACTGCATACCTTAGTTAAGCTGAGTTAGTATTATTAGACCTCAGTTAAGACATCAAAATGAATTAATGTTAGACCTTAATTTAGTACAGTGATTGTAATGCTGTGCTACCCACCACTAGGCCTGTACTTGCCTTTAGGGCCTTAATTGTTCTCATTCTTTCCATTTTCCAGCTGAGTAACTTGTCTGGATGTTCTTATGCTCTATGACCCATTTTTTTCAGCTGTTTCTATAAAGATGACATGCAGTTTTCCAAACATTCCAGAATACTGTAGGTATTTTGCATCAAATACATTTAAACAAATAATGAACTTGCAGCTTGTCACCAACAAACAATAGTCCTGCCATTTTTAAATCTACAGTATTTTGAAAAATTAAATAATGAATGGAAACCAGTTTCCTTTATCTCTTCTGTGGTATCCACAAAAAGACATGCATGCATACCCACAAAACATTTATTCCAAAGTTCACTGTTTGTCCAGTGTTTGAGATGCTTATTGGAGTTGGGAAGGAAGAAAGAGAAAGAGATTGCAGTCAAAGGAACACTTATTCCCTGTGAGTAATTCCCCTCCAGATATAGATTTTTTTTCCCCAAAAAATTATGCTCATTTACTCAGCAGCCAGACTTGAAAAATAAGCTTGTATTAATTTATTTTTATTTGTACTTATTAACCACCCAATTTTCCCTCTGGAACACTGGGTGGTGTACAACATATTTGAAAAGACAACTTGCCCCCCCCCCCAAAAAAAAAAACAACCCACCACCAAAATAAATCATAAAAAACCCCTTCTAGTGACCAATCATAACACAAATCCAATGTTCAGGGGAATGCTTGTTCTCTGTGAGAGAACATTTTTCTTTCTAGCAATGGATTTATGTCACAGGTGTGTCCCTCAGTAAGCAGTTTTGCAAAGTAAGCTTTGCAGTAAGCATTTAACAGATTCCCTACTGATTCTTTGATGTGTAAGGTGAATCAAAGCACCAACACTAAGACACTCAGATGAAGGATCTCTTACTTTAAATTAGTTAAATGACAGTCAAAACATATTTAAATATAGATTTTTGGGCTATATAGATAATTAATATTCTATAAAGTTTTAAGACATTGTAAAGACAGGTTCTTTAAAAAGTATGAAATGCTTCCATGTTAAAATCCCATGTTAGATCTCACATATTAAAAGAGAAACTGCCCCAAAGATTAGCAAAATAATAAATAGCCTCCTTTTTGAGATCACAAAATCATAAATAATATATGAGTGTATACACAACTCTTCTGTCTTAAAAGTTTCACAAGATACAGCGCATGACCCATTAATGGTTGTTTGTCTTTTCCAGCCCTCAAGAGCAGAGATGTTCAACTAGTAGCCAAGAGGGCAGGCCCAGGCCCTTAAAGCAATTTCATCTGGCCCCTGGTGGTTATAATTTGTTTACAAAGGTGGAGTTAAGAAAGACATATTGTAGTCTTAGTCCATGCAGTCTCAGAGCTTGGAACAACTACTTGTTTTGAGTTATAACTCCTGGCATTCCTCAGATAGCATGGCCAGTGTCTATATTAGCTGGGAATTCAGGGCATTTTCTACATATATTCTCCAAATTATCTACATACTGTATTATTGTATGTCCTTTCCATGTGCATTCTAGTCAGGCTAATTAAGGCTTCTGAACTGCCCTTTGAGACCCTCATTCAGCTTTCCCAAGTCTAATGGTGAGGAGAAAATGAACTCTCACAATACCTTAACATCAGCCACGCTACCTGAAGATTACAAGGATTGGCATTGAAAACACATGTAGAATTCCCAGAATGTCTTATTTCAGCTTTGAGGGGGATTAGATTATTGCATCTAAGTAAGATGGTGTCATTTACCCATCCCCATCACCTGTTACAAATCCACAAATGGAAAATGGGTGTGGAAGGAGTAACAACTATAGCAAAAACAAAAACAAAAACCACCTGTTTGATAGGCAGCTTTCTGGGTGGGAGACTAGGAATGTTGTACTCCATTCCCCCCCCCCCCCAAAAAAAAGGGCTTGGAATTAGCCTTTGAATAAAATAGTTGCTGACCAATAATTGTAGAAACTGGCAAGTCATTTTTAACTGAAATTGATGGGAGTAGATATTTCCTCTTCTTTCCTCTTCTTATAATGCAATCTAAAGAATATATTCTCAGAAGTACTGTAAGTGATCACTGGGGCTTATCTCTCCCAGGTAAGGTCCAGTTGATAGTTCTAATTAGAGTGGACTCATTGAGTCACTATGATTTATGTAAATTGGCTCACTATTCAGCAGTTGATTCAGTGAATCTACTCTGGTTGAAACTTTAATTGCAATAGGCTTAAGAGTCCTTTATCTTTTCCATTCAGATTTAAGACCCACTGAGTTCAATGGGGCTTATTCCCAGAACATTGGTTTTAAAAATGTAGGAAAAGTTACAGGTTTTAATCTGAATGTTTTCTCCTGTAAAGTTATTGAAACTTGTCAGAAATAAAAAAAAAAATCTGCCATTAAACTTGGAACAGATCAATGTAGTGAGCATTTGGGCTGATTTTGCAGAGCATGGGAAATATTCTGATTGCTACCAAAACTCTGTTCTTAACCAACAGCTTTTTCCCCAGCATTTTTTTCATTTGTTAGTTCAATTGGATGACCGTCTTCATGCCTAAAAACCAGAATCAGTTGGATGCCAAATCCATCCTCCTAGTGGTGATGCTCTATTCATTCAACTTTAGACAAGTATAGTTTTGGATTACAGCTGCCAGATACCCTTCAGCTGGCATAGCTTGGTGGTCATGTTATCTTGGGCATTCTAGGGGCTGTAATCCAAAACAGAAACTTTTCTGTGCTCTGAATCACCTAGCCATGTGTAGCCCTCCCAGTTTTAGATATTTCATGAGTACAGGTAATGTAAATTAAGCTATGCATATGCATACTTCAAATTCTATGCATTTTGTGGGGGTTTTATTACATTTTTATCTTACATGCTGTCAAATCTCTACTCCCGTCCCTATTAATAGTAATAATAGTTTCACATTGTCTGATCCTTATGAAACCATTAGAAAGTTCTGTGCATTTTTCAGCGCTGATTCTGTAACAACCCCAGCTGCAAATTACTATATGCATCAGGAGGCTAAGAGCAATTCCCTTTGAGTGCCTCCACTCTACCTAACCCTTTACATTGCACTCCTAGGAAACATGAATACATATGCAACACCCTGAACTCTGGAGGAAAGAAAAGGAGATGCTCTGTAGTTCATCACCAAGGCAACAGATATTTCCTCTACTGTGTACTATTCCTAACAGATTTTTATGTCCCTGGTGAACATAGCCCCCCCCCCCCCGAGAAGAAACCAAGAACAATGGAAAACACGACACTGCTCTTGTACATTATCTTCCAACACTAACCTGCAAACAGCAGTTTGTGTTCTTTCCTTTTCACTTTCTAGAGTGAAAAGGGTGGGGAGGGCCCTTTATAATTCCCTGTCTTTAAATACATTCACATGATGATGATGATGATGATGATGATGATGATGATGATGATGATGATGATGATGATGATGATGATGATGATGAAGAAAGAAGAAGAAGAAGAAGAAGAAGAACTTTGTATCAACACTGCATTCGAATCTTGGAAAAACATCTTTACCCAGCTTTGTACATTTCTTGGTTTATGGAAAGGATACTTCCCTCTTCTCTTCTGTCTTGTAGATAATTTAATATCTGATTGAAAATTCAAGCATCCTCTCAATGTAATTTCTGTCCCCCACAAAATCAGGGAAGCCATCACAAAAGAGGATCTCCTCTTGATCACGTGGAGGCACAATGGCAGGTGATGATGTTTCTTGTGCCTGGCCCAGATTCAGCCCATAAGGAGACTCTGTGTATCTCTTTATTTTCTGTCCTCTATCCCCACTGCCACTTAACCTGTTCCTGTCCCCTAGCCCCTCCTTACAGACCATGATCAGAACCTGCAGTGTGTTTCTGCTGCTGAAATCTCTTATCTTCTTGGAGATAAGAAATGTTTCTAATCTCCTCTTCCTCATTTTATACTTGCCTCCTCCCCAGAAGCAGTTTTATTTTTCAATAACCCTGTCTTGTTCTGATAGAGGCGATTAAAAAGCCTTAATTGCAAGATGGGAAGAGCCATTTTCAGTGTGTTCCAATGTACACAAGCAAACAAACAGGGTTTGAACAATCTTGTTTGAAGCCAAATGTCAGTAATGAATGTCCCTGCCTATCCCTTTGGGGTGTAACCTCCATCTCTCTCTTCTGATACACAGCATGCTAACCTGGTCAGTTCAGCCCTCAGGTTGAGAAACTCTCCCTAAACCTACAATAAAGAGGTCTTTCTGAGTTGGATAATTGGAATTACATTGTTTCCCCAACTTAAGAGCAATTTGACTTAAGAGCGGAAAACGGTTGACATTTTAGCTGCCACCTTACAAATTTTAGATGTGGTCTGCTCGACTTGCAAATATTTTTTTCATTTTTTTTTCATTTTTAACTTATTTTTTCTATTTTTTTAGATAGGTACCCTGACTTAAGAATAGTTCGACTTACGAGCATGCATTCAGAATGGATTAAATTTGTAAGTTGAGGTACCACTGTATAGTCATCACTCATGGAGGGCATCCATTTCGGTGAAGCCTGTTGCAGTATTTATCTATTCTACTACAAAAGCTCTGGTATATAAACCAGTGCTGTTGCACTATCTATACATTTTTTGTTTTCAGTGTGGGGTCAGAACAATTGCGTTTACTTTTTAATCTTATTCTTGTAAGTGATTTACACACTTGTCTAAGATTTTGGAGTATTATTTTCAGACAGTATCCCATTAGCCACCATATTTTAGGTTTCAATTGATTCAGGCAGTCAGGCATTTCATGCCTCCAAACTGGCAGGGCAGAAACAGAGATTGCATGCTTTCCCCAAAGGTATTGGACTCCTCTTCCAAGAAACTTTCCAGCAGTGTAGCGAGTGGTGCTCAGTGATGGAAGCTACAGTTAAGCAACAAAACCTTCTCCACATCCAGTATGTTCTGAATTTAACTGATAGCTGCTAGGTATCCATTATTTGCTGACCTTTTCCCTATCAATCGCCACCCCACCCCACGGGGGGCAGGGCCCCTCCATCTGGGCCCGCCCCCGGAGGCTCCTGGACCCCGTGCGGTTCTCGGAGGCCTTCGGGGGATTACCGGACGGACTGGTTGACGATCCGGTCGACTCCCTGGTTGATAGGTGGTTTGAGGATGTGGCCGGGGTAGTGGACTGGATCGCCCCCAAGCGCCTTATCCGATGCAGAGCCCGCTCTTCGCCGTGGTTTACCATGGAGTTGCGGGCGATTAAGCAAGAGCGGAGGAGGCTAGAGAGCAGATGGTGAAAGGCTCGGACGGCTTTGAATTGGGCTGCAGTAAAGGCGTCGACCGGTCGCTATTCTCAAGCGATCAGGGACGCTAGAAGATCTTTTGCCTCCCTGAGAATTGGTGAGACCTTGAACCGTCAGGCAGAATTGTTCCAGGTGGTTCGAGACCTCACCAATCCCAGTCCGCCGGGGCCTCCTCCTAGTGATTTCACTAGCGAGTCATTTGCAGCCTTTTTAAAAATTTAAGATAGAGGCCATCCGTTCCGACCTGGACGCTGGTTGCATGGATCCACCCTCTGCTGTGGCCAGTGCCTGGATGCCTGGGTTGCCCAGGTATGTTGAGTTTGGGCCTGTTTCATCAGGGGATGCCTCCAGGGCCCTGGGACATTGCAGGCCTGCGGCTTCTCCGTTCAACCCTTGCCCTTCCTGGCTGATTAAGACCGCCGGAGAGAGCATGCCGGAATGGGCTTCACTAATTGCCTCAGCCTCCTTCAGAGATGGGATTTTTCCCAGTCTTCTGAAGGAGACGGTGGTGAAGCCCATTATCAAAAGACCTGGCTTGGCTGTAGATGATATGTCTAACTATCGTCCTATAGCCAATGTTCCTTTCATGGGCAAGGTGATTGAGCAGGTTGCCACCCTGCGTCTCCAGACATTCCTGGAGGAGAACCACATCCTGGATCCTTTCCAATCTGGGTTTAGGCCGTGTCACGGGACTGAGACGGCACTGGTCGCTCTGCATGATGATCTGTTGAGGAGGGCTGACAGGGGTTGCTCTACCCTGCTGGTCCTTCTTGATCTGTCAGCGGCTTTTGATACCGTCGACCACGGTATCCTCCTGGGGCAGCTTTCTGTGGTGGGGATCGGGGATCTGGCCCTCTGCTGGCTCCGCTCCTTCCTCGAGGGCCGCTCCCAGCATGTGAGCTGGGGGGGGGGTGATCTGTCATCTCCCTGGACACTCTCCTGTGGGGTGCCTCAGGGGTCGGCTCTCTCCCTCATGCTGTTTAACATCTACATGAAGCCGCTGGCTGAGATCATCCGGAGTTATGGAGTTTGCTGTCATCACATCAGTACGCTGATGATACGCAGCTCTATTTCTCCTTTTCCACTGATGCAGTGGGGGCCGTCCAGACTCTTGATCACTGCCTGGCCGCAGTTTTGGACTGGACCAGGACTCACAGACTCAGGCTCAACCCTAGAAATACTGAGGTTTTGTTCTTTGGGGGAGACCGGGAGGGGTACTGTGGCCCTCTTCCCAGTCTGGGTGGGTCCACCCTCCAGCTGGCACAAAGAGTGAGGAGTCTGGGCATCATCCTGGATCCAGATTTGTCCCTGGATTCCCAGGTGGCTGCCCTGACCAGGTCGGCCTACTACCATCTTACGCTCATTGCCCAGATTCGCCCGTACCTCGATGGGGATTCCCTGAGGATAGTGGTACAGGCGCTGGTCATATCGAGGTTGGATTACTGTAACACTCTCTACATGGGGCTCCCCTTGAACCTTGTTTGGCGATTGCAGCGGCTCCAGAATGTGGTGGCCAGGTTGGTGGTTGGTGCGCGTAAATTCGACCGCATCACCCCCATCCTGGTCCGTCTGCACTGGTTGCCCGTTGCCTCCCGAATAAGGTTCAAGGTGTTGGTTTTGGTTTACAAAACCCTCCATGGCTTGGCCCCTGTCTATCTGGCAGAGCATATCTCCCGACAATCAGATCTGGCCCGACCCACCCGATCCTCCCAGGCCCTCTCGCTTCAGATTGCCACGCCGAGGGAGGCCCGTAAAGCGACCACTCACAACTGGGCTTTCTCGGTTGTTGGTCCGTCCATCTGGAACGCTCTGCCAGGTGAGTTGCGGCAAGCTCCGTCGTTGGCGTCCTTCAAGAAAGGCTTGAAGACCTGGCTATTTAAGGATGCCTTCGGAAATTGCTAGGGGCAAACTTTTCTTTCTCTCTCCTTCCCTCCTCTGCCCCTGCCAACAATGGTTCGCCGTCCTGGATGTTGCTGTGATTGTTTTATCTGTTTAACTGTGTGTGTAAACCGGCCTGAGTTCCCGGTTGGGAAATAGGTTCGGTATATATAAATAAATAAATAAATAAATAAATAAATAAATAAATAAAAATAAATAAATAGAACTCCATACATTTATTTGCAGTGTACTTAAATGGCCCTTAGGTTGTCTTAGCCCTTCAGTTTTAGTAAGATACTGTTCTTATATATTTTCCTCCCTGTGCTCATGGCTGATACTATAATATCACATAAGGGAAGAGTGTTGGTCTTGAAACTTTCCTCTTGCTGCTGTTCATGTCAGGAGAAAAAGTATAAACGTGAAAAACATTTTTACTACTTATAACTGACAAAATAATATAATCTCATGTGCTACGATCCAGGTGAGAATATGGAGAGTGTCACCTAAGTTTCATGTGTGGTAATGAATTTTCTTTGAGAAAGCCAAAAGATATAAATGCAATCTAGTTTACATAAACTGTAGTGGTGCTGCTGACATTTGTAGTTGCACCATTGCTTGCTTCCTCTCTTCCTGTCTTGCTACATTCAGAAGGAAGTATCAAAGTGACAACTTTGTGCAATTAGTTTAGTATTTTTGCAATTAACTATGCCCAATGCTTCCCTTTCCTTTCCCCCTAAATTCCATGATGTCATGAGAATGACAAGTGCAAAATGGCAATCTTGTTTTGTAGGACTCAATTACTTATTTAAAAAAACAAGAGCAAAATGTCTAATTTCTGCTTTGTAATAATTCCATCCACATCCCTCAGAAGGCTGTCCCCTTATGTCTGGTATAAAATTTCTTCAGGATTGAGCTATGATCACAAGTACCGTATTGCTATCCCACAAAAATCTCTTCTGAACTTCCTTCATAACTGGTTTCCAGGGAGCAAATAAGAGAATTCTGGGCTGTTAGCTCTTCCCATTCGTATTGTCTTTATTAAGAGAGAGAGTAAGAAAGGACTGTGGCATATTAAAGACAAACAAATTTAATAATACGTACCCTTTGTGGACTACAGCCTAATTCATTAAAGGGACAAAACAAATCCATATTTATCTGTATGTATATCAACCTAGTTCTTAAACTAGAAATAGTGAGCATTCCTCTCCACCCTCTATGTTTACATCATGTGCAAATAATAATTACATGCTCTCAAGTGGAGGCTGCCTTTTAGCAACCCTTTCCAAGGTTTGAATATACACAGATTAGGATTAATCATACCACTTCACCGGTCTGCAAAATTATTTTTTGCCTCCAAATCCACTTTCCCCACTGCTCAAACTTTTGTAGAGAAAATAACGCAACCTGCAGATCAGCTTTCCTTGTGTAACACAAGGAAAACACTTTACTATGCTCTTCTCAATTTTCTTCCCATGGATCAGGGGCCCAGTTTTTGAACAACACCTTCTGTATAAATTGTCCCATTCTGGATGTTCTCCCATTTCCCCTCTTTTAACAAGAATAAGAATAGCAGCAGCAACAGTACAAAATTAAGCTGTCTTGGCTATCTCAGTGTAATGTTTGCACTGTTTTAGTGCAGAATATTAGTTATGGGAGGTGCAGCTCAGGTCTACAGAGGTCAATGGGAATTTTGTCATTACATCCAATGGCATAGATATCCGTTTTTACTTAGAAATTAATGTTTCTTCTTGCCATCTTCTGTATTTGTGCCTTCTTTACCTCCCACCATGTCACAAAAAGTGGAATACAGGTCAATTTTGGCCGTTTCACCAAACACTTCAAACACTGATAATAGCATTTGGGGCCCAAAGTTTCATATTCATCAGTACCCAAATGTGAAAAGGATGCTGTATTAAAAATCTGTGTTTTGATGGGTAAAATAATAACTTTGGTAGCTCAATGCATAGTAGTAGTCCTGCTCCCCCTGATTTGTTTTGGAAATACTGAGATACTCGGGAAATAGGCGCAATATAAAAATCTGAAAATAAATAATAAATAAATAAATACCAGGAATGAGCTGACAGCCCCCATACATACCAAGAAGGAGGCAAATGGATCATCAACGGAGACACAAGACTGCAACCTCTAGGTAATTTCTTTCCCTTTTTTGATCCAATTTTCTACACCTAGTGGACTTTTCTAAATTTTATCTGAAGCCCCAAATGAAATGCATGGGTCTTCTACACCAGTCCTCCCCGTTCCCTGGCCAAGAAGGGCAATTAGCCTCAAAGAGCCACATGGAGAGGAGGTTTGAAAGTGTTTATGTGAGCCCTGACATGTTGTTTGACGGACTGGCACAATAAAAACACCACCGTTTATTTCAGATGTAGCCTCAGAACATCTACGTTCCAGGCCTCAACTAAAAAACTACCTGGCATATTTTCCATCTTGCCAAGGACTTTGCATCTAAGAAATAACTCCTGGCAACTCCATCTTTTGCCATGTTTTAACCTGGTGGTACACCTCTGAGGAAGAGGGTTTTTGCCTTTGAAATATTAGCAACTTTTTTGTTATTTTTCTAGTAGCCTAAAGGTATCACCTGTTCTACTTTTGTATTTGGTTTTTGTGAAGACTACACAGCTCCTCAACTTATTTTGCTTCAATTTCTAAAGAAAGAACAACAGTGATGACTTTATCTGAAATAAAGGGAGTGGTTGAATTTTACCTCCATAGTCTTTCTTAACATAGCATTGTGGGAGTAATCCATTGATGGGGCACCTGAACCCCTATGAAGAATGTTATAACTTTGTGGAGAGTAGTGTTCTTCACTTAATGGGTTAGATTTCTTCACACAGTCTTCCTTCTATCACGATCTCAGAACTCTTAATAGAACTGGCAGGTCTGGTTGGTTCATTTCTTGGTTTTAGATTATCCAAGAACAAAACCAAGAAAAAGCCTTGATATAGTTGATGTTTGAGTGTTTGTATCTGTTATTAGTGGCAGAGAACTGCCCGTAAGGGCTTGCATCAGTCACATCAGTCTAACAGCAAACATTATTGAGCAACTGTGTCACATTGTAAAACAGGAATCCTGCATATACTTGTCCTTTTGTAACTCCAAATCAGTGGAACAGTTTAATGAGTGAATATTTACAAGACTGCTCTGTCAGACACTTTGCCCATTGATGACTTTTGTCCTTGCAAAAAGGTCAGAACATCCTAACTGTACAATCTGTATATGTGCACTGTACATCCTAACAGTATTACCTGAGTAAGCAGGTAGTTTATCATAGAATCATAGAATAGTGAAGTTGGAAGGAGCCTATAAGGTCAAAAAGTCCAATCCCCCTGCTCCATGCAGGAATACTGTACATATCAAGGATATCTGCCAGGTTATTGTCCAAATTTCTCTTGAATACCTCTAGTGTTGGAGCACTCAGCACCTCTTGAGGTAATTGATTCCCTTGCTGTATTGCTCTAACAGTTAGGAACTTTTTCCTGATATTTAGCCGAAAGCTGGGTTATGCATATGGCAGTAGCATTGTTCGAAATTTGGTAAACTACAGTGCAGATACAGACAAATGGGCACAGCCACAGACATAGATAAATGCTGCCGATGGAGAGGAAGAGAGAAAAAGGATATAATTTGTAGGGAAGGAAGACAAGACAGCAATAAAAAGGAAAACATAGGCCTGCATCCAGAAAGACTAGTGGTCTAAGAAAAAAATAGAATTATTAAAGAACCACTGGATTCTTTAATCTTGCATGGACAGATTGTGGGTCTTCAGATATTGTGCTGCCTCAGCGCTAGTCAGGACAGCCAGTGGTAAAATTTGCTGCAATTTGCACTCTAAAAAATGTTGGATGAATTGCCCACTCACGCTCTGCTCAGTCCCCCAGTATTCACTCTCAAAATTTGAATCCTTTCTCATAGTCATAATGGTGAGTTAGAATATGCAGCTTTATTGTCGGTTTGTGATTATGCCCAGCTGATGTTTCCAAGGTGGAGATCTTTTCTACAGCTGAATGTGCATTCTACTATAACTCGCTCTCAAAATATGTGGTCAGAATTTCCACAGCTATGGTTTACATAATTCAAGCCACATGAGAGACATTTACTCCATGTTAAAAATCCCCCTACAAGCTAATAATTACTACACAATAGAGCAGTCTCCTTTGCTTCTTACAGGAGGGGGGGGGGGGGAAGAACCTGAGAATATAATACTGTACCTATAGCATGAGGTATCACTATTACAATTGTATTGCATACATTTTGACTGTTAATATATAACAGTCAAATATACTTTTAAGGCACATTGATTAAGGAACACAGAACTGTCTCTCTCACTCACACATGTATTCAGACACATGCCATGCACAAAGTGTGCTGCAGCCTGTTCTGGTTGCTAAGCGCTTTGAGGACTTGGAATGTACAGTTCCATCAAGGCACTCGTGAGTTCTTTTATAATGCCATAAAAAGGAGATCAAGGAAGGGGAGAGAATAACATGAAGAATAGGTGGTGAAATGAAATTATGATAGACCCACTGACTGACTGACTGACTGACTGAAAATATTATTGCCCCACTTTTCTCCATAACAGGCTTACATCATTAACAAAAAGATAGATTAAAGCAATGTTACTTGCAAGTATTGAGATTATCAAGGGAAGAAAAACAGCTTTCATGTCATTCGAAAACACACTCGCTTCATCGATTAAAACATATTTCTGGCCTCAGATCTGTGTCTTAGTATTTTTCAGCATCTCTCAGTATGGATGGCGATCAACGGCAAAAGCCAGACTGCAAAACATCTCTCACACGTGACATTTCCATGGTGAGTTTGGCAAGACTGTATCCAAGGCAGAGACACCTTCTGCTCATTCTAGAAATCTGTATGTAAGGATTCCCAGCTTTCCTAAGGGGCTACTGCCTGATCTTTCTGCTTTATCCTCTGAGAGCTGTTCTACGTGTTAGCAGAATGAAGTGATCAAATGGAAACGATAACATTTGGGGCTGTACCACTGCAGCCTGCAGAGTGGTTGGCACCTAGGTTGAGAACTTGGCAGTAGACTAGCTCGTTGGGATTTATGTCCTTTCCTTTCTGCCGTTATACTGCAGTCCTACCACATTCCACAAAATATATAGAATGGATCTTGAGCCACTTTAACTGTGAGAGCGCTTGTAACATGGTGCCTTGCTGAACAGTGAAGCTGCCGCAATCACTAAATACAAACTTGGGGAGGGACCGGGGAGGTTTCTCATGTGTCTTCTGAGAACAGGCCATGTTGAAAAAACAAACACCCAGAGTAATTTAGCTCAGGGATATTAGGCTTGGAATTGCTTTGAGCATGGGGGCCCTGCTTTGTGATGGAACTCTGAATTTGCCTTCCTGGGATATCATCTGGATTGATCCCACAGTTTACAGGAATTGAGTAGTGCTGTTAATGGCAGGGCTTCATGGGTGCCATTTATTTTACAGGGTCAGTGCAGGTCAAAGGTGACTTGGCAGCACATAAAAACAGCAGTGCTGTCTGGTACCTGTTCAGGAGAGCTAATTCAAAGCTAACACTTTTAAAGTAAAAAATAAGCAACAGGAACAGGTTCATGTAGAATCTTAAAGAACCCCAAGAAAAAGTAACTGAAAAAGTAATGAAGTTTATAAATAAGGTATAGTAGCAAGTAATGACTACAATGAAAGAATCACTTAACTCAAATGCAACAATGAAGAACAAACTGAATGACAGACAAAAACTAGTAAAGGCATTACATTGAGTTTCCCCCCACCCCACCCACCCATGTTGGCATGGAGGCTGTTCTACTTTGGGCACATCACAAGAAAGCAGGATTCTCTGGAAAAGGCAATAATGCTGAGAAAGGTGGAAGGCAGCAATAAAAGCGAAGACTTCCGAGGGACTGACTCCCTACTAGGGAAGCCATAGGCTTGCGTCTACAAGAGCTGAACTGGGCTGCTAAGGAAAGGACATTATTGAGATCACTTATTTGGTCACCATAACTCCAAGGCAACCTGATGGCAAAAAGTCTTGGAATTTTAATCCAGAATATCGGGAGGACCAAAGTGACATTTTAAAGAAAACAAAGAAATACTGTAAAGGAAATATTTGAAGTAGGTTTCAGTTACAGGGTGGTGGTTGGTTTAAAAATATTTCAGGATCTCAAGCCCTTCCAGGAGTAGACAGCTGAAGTCCTCGATTTCCTACCTATGAGGTGTATAGGTTTTACAGGGAGTCTTGGCTTAAGTAGCATGACAACAGTTATCATCTACTATGATTTGGGTGCTTTAGTTGATACCATGGCAGTGGCTGTAACTGAGGCTTCAGCTTGTTTAGTAATAATGGATAGTTTTAAAGTTGAAGACGTGGGCAGGACCCTTGGGGAGGTGGGCATCACTATGGCTTATGCAGTGATGGTAATATGAAAGAACAAGCCCTCTGGGGTAAGAGATATCTGAATTTAGCTCACTTCTTTCTGGACTCTGGCATCCAATAAAAGCAGCTGTACAAGGTGGCTCTGATGGAGAAGAAATATTGACTGAGTCAGTCAGCGGAGTGATGAATGCCTCTTGGCAGAAGCACAGGCTTCCAGTGTTCCTAAAAGAGGCAATAATGAGATCTTTACTGAAAAAAGAAATATTCCATTAATATCTCTACATTGCTTAATTTCTCACCAGTATATCACTTGGGGCAAGATGTTTGAGCATACAAGAGTTGGAAAATGAAGGAGAAAAAAAGGGTGACAGACTAGGACTCAGGAGACTTGGGTTAAATACCCCTCTTGCCCCTCTTGAAAATTAACAGGAATTGGCAATGGTAAACTATTCCTTCAATAACTCACATAATCAAAACTTCTATTAGGACAATTGCAACTGAAAAATGACCTGGGAGCACAAAATACTAATATGAGAACGTATGGTGTTTCCAGGGAGTTCTGGATGAGACGGATTATCCAGATCACTTTTAATGTGGATTCAAGCCTGGTCATAGGATAGAGATGGGTTTGATCACCTTGGTGAGCAATTTATTCCAAAATCTGGATGAAGATTGTTCACAAGAGCCTCGTGGCATAGTGTTTAAATGCCTGTACTGCAGGTAAAACTGTGCTCAGGACCTGGGGTTCAATCCCCGGTAGCCGGCTCATGGTTGACTTAGCCTTCCATCTTTCCAAGGTCGGTAAATTGAGTACCCAGCTTGCTGGGGAGGGGGGGCAATGTGTAGCCTGCATAATTAAACTATAAACTGCCCAAAGACTACTTGAAGTGGTATGGGGTGGTATATTAGCAGAACACTTTGCTTTCTGTTTCTGTTGGACTTTTCTTGGTATTTTGATGCCACTTATATTCAGGTCTATTTATCTAGGAGGGTACTGTGTTCCTTAGTATACTTTTAATAAAAGTTTAATGTATTTTAAAAAATCTTTTTGTGTGCCTTAATTGCTCTCCTTATTTAATATTGTTGTAGGCTGTCTTGAGTTCCATTTTTAAAAAGGGAAAGATTGTAAATTGTCCCTCAGTATTGTAAGCCGCCTTGGGTCCTTTTCAAGGGAGAGAGGTGGGGTAAAAATATTCCAAAAATAAATAAAATAAGTACAGCAAGTTGAGGCAGATCCAGTTCATTATGTTTAGTAACTCTAAAGTTGTGAGAAAGTTAGCAATGCAGGTTATAAGGTTATGAGTGCAAGATGCTTTTTGACCCTGTGTAATTGAGGTTGGGGCATGGTGGCTCAGTCGACTAAGGCTCCCAAAAACTGCAAAGTCGGCTGCTCAGTGGTTCGAATCCTGGGTGCCACGCAGCGGATGTGAGCTCCCACTGTTAACCCTAGCTCCTGCCAACCTAGCAGTTTGAAACCATGTAAATGCAAGTAGATAAATAGGTACTGCCATAAAAAGTGGGAAGATAAAACAGTGTTTCCTTGCAGCCATGCCAGCCACGTGCCCACGGACACTGGCTCTTCATCTTGAATACAGAGATGAGCACCGCCCCTAGAGTTGGACACAACTTAGCACTCATGTGTGGGGGAACCTTTATATGCAACACAGATTGGCTTCAGCAAGCTTGCTTTCCTTCAATAGCCCAAGGCAAATCTTGCTGTCATGTTTCTCACTTTGTGCACTTGGCAGCATCTTTGGTGACCTATTTTTAATGCAATGGCAGATTACTCTTCAATAGAGTGAATAATTTATATGAATAGTAGCACTATCACAGTAGCAATACAATGAAACCTTTTATCCCTGTTTAATTGTGGGGATAGGCAGCATTCTGCAGCATTTTCTACTGAATTAGCTAAACAAGATACTGTACTTAGGAAATAAACAAGTCTTTCAAAAGCAGCAATATTCCAGACACTAAATTTTGTGGGGGGGAAATTGGGAGCCCATCAAGTTTTGCATCCAGATGGTTTGCCAAAGTCCTGTTGTTGTTTCTGAAGGTGGTGAGAAAATACAACTTGTCAAAAATTAGCCCAAGAAATTAACAAAATTACTTTTCTGCCCCTGAATCTCTGAATTTACATATAGGTTGCAAATTAGGTAGGGCAGAGATGAGCCTAAGAGGCAAACTAATATTAGCAGTACTGTCACAAACATTTCCTGAAAGCTGCATATGTGATGAAAAGTTTTGATGTTTTTGATACATGCTGTGCATTTCAGCAATAAATGGAGATGAGCCAGTTGGGCAACTAGCATGTGCATCAAGCCGATTCCGATTTACGGTGTCCCTTTTCAGGGTTTTCCAGATGAATATTCTGAAGTAATTTACCATTCCCTTCTTCTGGGGCTGTCTTGGTATTTAGCAGCTTGCCCAAGGATTCACAGGCTGGCTCTGCTCACAGGAGGCACAGTGTGGAATCAAATTCCCAAACACTGGCTCCCCTCAGCCAGATGCCTAAATCGCTGAGCTATCCATACAGCTGGTAGACAACTAACTAGCACTAAATATCATATACTTTTGTATCTTAATTTACAGTATTTCTGTATTTCCAGTTTCATAACCTTCCACCAATTTTACAAAAATAAGCTGAGCTGAACTCCTTGTGCTAATGGAAGTGTGAATTGACAAGGAAGTCATGTTAAGAATAATCCTGTGAGACTAGGTTTTGTTTGATAAGATGTGTCCCAAATGCATTTTAATGCTCAAGTGAGTTCCCCAAAGGCACATTTCTGTGGTTTGCTACACTGTTCCCTAAATATACAATTGCTACTATGCCCCTCTCACCCTTTTTAATCCTCTGGTCAAGGAGGGATGGAGCCAGCAGACTCCAAAATAACAATGGAAAATAAATTGAATGACAAACTGGCAGGGCATTGTTACTGGGAATCTGGAAGCTAACCTTACTGCTGTTTATCACTGTCTCAGAATTAACAGCTGAGCATTTCAGTGGTGAGATTGCAGTATATATCTGGCCAGTGTCGTACAGCTGTAGAGACGGCTTGGGTTCTTCATCATAAGCATTTCATATACACAACTCAGATGCATTGCTCATATTCTTTTTTGTTCACCCCTTTAAAACATGGAATCAGATACCCAGTGCTTTTCTGATCATCATTTCTGGTCATTTCAAAGGGAGAAACAGCCAGTAATCAATAAACATTGCCAATAAACAGCTGATAAAGTACAAGTGGATTGGTCATGAGATGTTTATAAAATCTGGTTGTTTCTCAGTTGTTGCACCAAATGTCCTTGTAGTTCCCTCAAGGTTACACTATTATGATGTCGCATATTCATAGCGTTTACTGCATATTAGAAATGGCAATCAGCAGTTTAGACAAAAATGTATTATAATGTTTCTCTCCTCCACACTTTCTCACTAAAGACTTACAGCAGTTTTCTGTATCCTCTATGTGGTTGTTCATTTGTCTACACTAGCTTCAGTATAGAGTACTCCCAGTGAGTTAGAGGGGTTGTTCCTGGCCTGAGATCAAGAGAAATGGAATATGGATTACACAGCCAGATTCATATAGGCACAACGTGCAATTGTTCTGTGGAAGTTAATACTGTATTCACTCACCATGTACCTTCAGTGCTGTTGAACACAGCAACTGAGTGTCTGTGAAAATTCTCAGTCATCCAGGTGAGTTTATCTGGAAGTTGAGTCTTGACAACTGGACTTCTTTCCATGAGAGAATGAAACGTTTCGCTGCTCATCCTAACAGCTTTGTCAGTCTGAGGAAAGCTAGTTGTGAGTCCTCCATTTTATAGTTCACTTTGACTTCATGTCGCTCTGGTCTGAAATAGGCTCATAAGATGAACAATGGCCTGAATAGGCTGGTTAGGTAGACAATAGTCTCAATAGGTCTCTAGGTGTATAATAATAATAATAATAATAATAATAATAATAATAATAATAATAATAATAATAATAATAATAATAATGTGCCTTAAAGTCAATTTTGACTTATGGCAAACTTTTTCAGGGCTTTTCAGATAGAGAATACTCAGAAGTGGTTTAGCATTCCCTTCTTTTGGGGGTGCCCTGGGCCCCGGCAGCTTGCCCAAATTTATTATTTATTCATTTATTGGGTTTTTATACCACCCATCAGAGAGCAAGGCCACCTCATAGGTTGAATATTCACAGGAGGCACAGTGGGAATAAATTTCCCAACCTATGGCTCCACAGCCACATTCTCAAGCTACTAGAATATTCATGATATGGACACTACAGTATATCATAAATTCCCAGTTACACCTGTAAGTGTTATTAATTCAATTTTACCTTGCCTTGTTGCCAGAAAGATGGCTCAGTTTCCAAAACAGAAGCTTCTGTTGTAGCAGAAGCAAGAAAAAGTCCAGTGATTCTTTTAAGTCAGGCATGTCCAAACTTCGGCCCTCCTGATGTTTTGGACCACAGCTCCCAGAATTCTAAGTTTAGATTGCCAGTGACAAAGGATTGTGGGAGTTCTGGTCCAAAACATCTGGAGGGCTGAAGTTTGGACATGTCTGTTTTAAGTGTAACAGATTTATGTTGGCATATGCTTTAATCCATGAAAGCCTTATTCCACAATAGACATTAAGATGCTGACAAACATGCCTGTCCAAATGGGTGTTCTGGTAGTGATAAACTTTCAGCTTCTGTTTCTCCTCTTGGCCTGCCCTAGAGGTTGAGCATTCACCAGACAACAAACCCATATCGGATAATATAGGATCCAAGAAAGGTTTGAGGCGAATTGCGAACATCACTAGAACAACAGTGCCTCTGTTGGAAACTGAACTTGGTGGAGAGCTAGGGCCTCCCCCTCCCAGAATAACATAAAAAATAAACGCAAGGCTCCACTGAGGTATGAGGGGCTGCATTACACAAATATTTGTGGAGGAAACAAGAACGCCGGAGTGATCCAGTGAAGAGGAAAGGGAAAGCCCTTCTCACCTATCACAGCTAGTTAACTCTCTGGCAAACAGCTGTTCCACTGATCCTTACAGTCGCTTATAACACAGATGACGACGACGACAGAGTCAGGCACCGCAAACCCACCCACCCTCTTGCCCCCACTCCTCCCTTGCCTCTCCCTCTCACATACATTCCCTCTCCTCCCCCACGCTAACTTTACCAGGGAAACAGAATCGCTGGTGCTTCTGCTGGCGGCGGAGTGAGTCAGACCAGCTAAAGACTGAGCGCAAGCTGGTAACTGCTGCTTTCTGCTCCCTCTCTCCGCTCAACCCTTTCTTTTCCTCTTTAAAATCAGAAACACTAACAGATAGGGCTGGCTACCTAGTCCCCAGCGGTACAGACTACGGCTCAGATCCTGTTGTTGGTGCTTCTCTGAGGATCGACTGTAGAAGAGGAACTTCGGGGTTGCAAACCAGTGTGTTTTGGCTTCCATACTATGAGTGAGAATCTGTGCTTTTAGGTGGGTGCCTTCCCCCTTTCATATCCACCTTCTAAGGACTAATCATATTGCATGTTCCTTCCAAGTATTGCAGTGTTGAGTCTTGTCCTGTACTATGGTAGTCTTTTGTGTCATCTGTCCCTTGTTGTAAAGTTATTAAAGGATGTTTTAATTCAAGACTGATTCCTTGTGGCATTTGGATGTCAGTTGCTGCGGAGACATTGTTAAATCATGATAGCCATGTCAGTCTTCAACAGGAATAGTGCAGCTTTTCAGTACAGTAGTATTTACATGATGTAGAGTGTGACATTGCCGAATTAATTTAAAAATCTGGGGTAAAATAATTTTCTTTCAAATGTAGCAGAACAATAAGTCAAGTTCTCTCTTACACACCTGTAAGAGATGAAATATCGACATTTACTAATATGGAAAGAAATAATATACAGTACCTGTTAATTTATCTGTGTCAAGTTAAAAAAAATATTCTGCTGAGTTTATCTGAATTGTCCTTTTATGTAGAAGACTAGTTACACTAGTACTACAAGCCATTTTGCTTGGAAACATTTCCTACCATGAGAAGAAAAACCTGAAATGTTTGAGAACTGCATGATGATGATTAGTACATAAAATGTTTTTTTTAAAAAAAGAAATTCTGGACTACTATTTTTGCCTTCTACAACAATGTTATCTGTGGCTACACTGATCAGATCTGCTACAGCTGTTTTTTTTAATAGCATTGCCAAATATCTCTTCTATTAAAGGCTATCCTTGAATTGAAGGGGTTTGTTTGATCTTGGGATTGTTATAATCCTGTATGTGTATCTGACAGCCCCCCCCCCGGATGTTTGTCTCCCCCCCCACTTTTTTAAATAAGCCCAAATCAGAGATGCATATCACAGCACTCTCTAGTGCCCCTTGACAACCCTGCCACTAACTGCAGCACACCTGTGGATTTAAAACAGCTTTAAGGATCCATTTCACAGTTTCACTTTTTAATCACAATTTACTGAAAAGTGCTCCTGCTTCAGCTCCCCAGATACATTAGCAAGATAATATTTCAGTGGGTTGCACCCATACACTGTGTTGCATAGTATTACCTATGCTAAATACAAGCATTTTCAGTAGTAGAACTGTTTGAATGTGTGTGCCACAGAATGGAGCTTCCTAACATCTATCCAAGGATCTTTGAGGGGTTTGTTCCATCGTGTTTTTATTGTATGTTATTGGTTAGATTAAGGTGGCAAATAGCTAAAACAAATATATGTCACTATATAGCCACAAGTGCTGTTTACTTTTTAAATTAGATTTGGAAAAGCATTGAATCTCATGCTTTGTGATTAGATGTTTTGCTGATTTTGAGAAAATGTATGTGATGACAGTAGTGGTTATAACAATTTTTACCCATCTGTCGTTCCCAACTGCCAGTAGATCTCCTACTTTCCAATCTGGATATATTAAAACCATTGCTTTCCCATTGCTTTGCTGCTGCCACACACTCAGGGACCTCGCTTGGCACACACAGAACAGTTCCAATTAGAAACATTATCGTTTGTATTTATTCACAGCTAATTGGAATTCAGGAGCAAAGCTTCCTTTCTGAAGAAACAAAGGCAAAGATGTGTGGAGTGAGGGTGGCATGGGAAGTCGGGGGGGGGGCGCTCCTTTACACTGAGGGAAACAGTTCTGTGCTAACTGCCAGACCATGTTGAGACAGAGTGGTACTTCCTTGCAGGTCTGTTTGCTCCACCCTCCAACTGATTCACATGCAGGACTGGCTTTAAGCTAGGGGTTGGCAACACTTGGTTCCCAAGCTAAATGGATCCACTCCATTGAGTGATTCAAAGAAACTGTCCGTGATTCCTTCTGTTAATTCTGGAATCATAAGGAAGGAGAGGCATGGACAAGAACCCAGAGACTGAAAAAAGCAGTGGGGCTGTTCTCACACTTACTATCTTTCTAGCCCTCTTAAATACTTGGTAAAACTGAACAAAGAGGAAGCAGGGCATGACGCTTAGAAGAAGAATCCTAATTTTCCTGCTTGAATCATATATTCTGCACTTGCCCACCTCCACAGCTGTTTTCAGTAATGTGGAAGAAAGCATGTTCCACCCACTACTGCTAGCAGCAAAACTAGGGCATCATTTTCTGAGCAACCAAACTACCCTTGCTAGTTACAGGTATAATCTGACATTAAAAGCTGGTAACCCAGCAGTGACGTCACTTGAGCCTTGCTCAGAGTAAAAGAAGAGCAACACTGATGTGTGAGAGTCCCATTTGTCCATCTTGAAACATCTTTAAGAAACAGGGTATTTTATCAATATGGCTACTACAGTGGAATAACCATAATCAAAGTCATATTTTATTCATATATATGCATGCATTCCTCAATATTCTAGCAAAAACAAGGCTCATATCCTATGATGGCAAAGTTGTTCAGATGCTCCCTCCTTAGACTTTCTGCCCTTATTCAACAAATAGTGAGGTCAACAATCCTTCTGAGTTTTTGGAGATGCATAAAAATGAACCTTGAAAGAAGCACAAACACAATGTTTATTGTATTCATATAACCTAGCAGGCAGTTATTACAGATCTTGATATTACCATATTTTTTCCGTCACTAAGACGCCACCATGCACAAGACACACCCCACTTTTTGAACCCCAAATTAACAAAATGAACAAATCCTGCCAGAAAAGAAGGGAACCAGTGAGGGGGAGAACCCAAGCTGATGCAGTGAATTTGCTGAGCAGTCCCCCTACCCTGCTGAGGTTTCCCAGTTTGGGTTCACACACACACACACACACACACACACACACAATTTCCCCTTTCCTTTTACTGCCCTCAACCTTTCCAAAATGCCTGTCAGCTTTGTTGTTCTGTTTGTTTTTGCATAAATTCAAGATGTCTTTTTGCGACGAAAGCCTCGGGGTGGGGGAGCAGCCCATTAAGAACTGCCTTTCCCTGCTTCAATTTCTGCAAAAAGATGGCTCCAATTTCTGTAAAAACAAAACAAAACAAAACAAAAGTGGATAGGCACTTTGGAAAAATGGAGGGCAGTGAAATAGCCCCAAAAGGAAAGGGGAAGTAGTGGGTTGGGGGGGGTTGTGTGTGGAGGAGAACCCAAACTGATTTGGGGAGCCATGTCATCTGCTGGTGTTGTTCCACTGTGCTTCATTAAGTCCAGGGTCAACGCAGCCATCTACCAGGAGGTTTTGGAGCACTTCATGCTTCCTTCCACAGATGAGCTTTATGGGGATGCTGACTTTATATTCCAGCAGGACATGGCACCTGCCCACACTGCCAAAAGTACCGAAACCTGGCTCAATGACCATGGGATTACTGTGCTTGATTGGCCAGCAAACTTGCCTGACTTGACCCCCATAGAGAATCTATGGGGCATTGCCAAGAGAAAGATGAGGGACATGTGACCGAACAATGCAGCGGAGCTGAAGGCTGCTATTGAAGCATCCTGGTCTTCCATAACACCTCAGCTGTGCCACAGGCTGATAATTGATGCAAAAGGGGCCCAAACTAAGCACTGAGTACATATGCATGCTTATGCTCTTCAGAGGTCCGATATTGTTCTATTTCCAATCCTTGTGTTATTGATGTCATGTAACTCTAATTTTCTGAGATTGTGAATTTGGGGTTTTCATAAGCTGTACTCCATAATTATTACAATTATACCACAGTAAGGCTTGACATATCTTGCTTTTGAGTTGACTTACTGAAATAAATGAACATTGGCATGTTATTCTAATTTTTCGAGCTTCACCTGTATACACGGAATATCAATATGTTTCGAATTGCTAACACTGTGAATATGCACCTCAGCCACTTTTTTCCACTTCTTCATTTGGTGCTGATATTTAAATAAGTACAAGAAGTTTTATAAGAGATAAGCAGAAATGACTGCTTGCATTTGAAAAATTGTACTGATTTTTTTAAAAAAAAAATCATAATAGCCAATTTTTTGCCATTTCTTTTAGAATGATCCACTTTAGTGATACATTATATAGGCAGCAGAGGAAAGAATGCTATTCACTCAGAGCTTGGAAACTGCAGCTGCTGCTCCTCAGTTGACAGGTCTCAGAATTTCAACATGACAATTGTCTTAGCTCTCTGGGAGATTTTGGGAGTTATAGTTCGAAAAAAAGGCCTTCTCCAAGCTTACTTGTGAACTGTTTAGTTTCAGGCTTATTTCCTTTGCCAAGCTTACTTGTTCTGCTTGCAAGATAGACTCCTTGTGTTTTGAGGCATTCAACCATGAAGACATACCAGCTGAAAATAGACAATGAGGTAACTGAATGTAGTAGTGCTCTCTGAGCAGGCAAGGCATTCCTCGAAGTAGGCTGGGAAGTGCAATAAATCCACTGAAGCTGCTGTAATGTCAGCCTGAAGCTACTTTCACACGATGGTTCTCTTAGTGAAGTGCAGAGAATTCTGGGTACTAATCGTTCTTTGGGGGGGGGATGCGTCTAGGAATTCGAGGTTTTTCTGTCATCTTCTCTCAGCTTCATTAGTCCTCCTACTCATCTTGCATGTTTTAAAGAACCATAGCTTGGATAGCAGCAAAAGGCAAAATTCCCCTCTTGATACTACCAGCTTGTTGCTATGCACCACATTAAGCTCTTCTTAGATATATGTAAATAAATGTTCCATGGAATGCAGGAAATGTACTGCATCTGACTTCATTGTAAGTGGTGGAGAGAAATTTGAATATAAAACTAGGGTGGGGCGTGGGAAGCCACAGTGATTGGGAAACTGGGACAGAAAAGTGTCAAGAGGTCAAGGGGTTAAGTGATTAATCTTTCTGCCTGCTTCCAAACACCCAAGAGAAAGAGACTCATTCATATTTAAAGGACACTTCAGGCCAGGGGCTTCTCCAAACATGGATGCATGTAACAGAGCCTCTCAATTTTGCAAAATACAAGCTCAACGGGGTTTGAACACAAAAGTTTAGACAACTAGCTTCAATTTACATGTTTTGAACAAACTTCACATTGTCATGGCTCCCTCTCCACTTTTCCTTTCCTATCTTTTCTAACTGACTAGAAGAACATTGCCCAGTAAGTCAAATTGTTCATTTCTTCCTATATCCCAGCATGGGGATGCAATGAAAAATATGGCTTTACTACATATGCCTACATGCCACTGTTCACACTGTACACTGATGCTTAATTTGGAATTGAATTTAAGGCAGTTTCTACATGACAATTATTTGGCATGAACCAGCAGTTGCCAGAGGTCATATTCTTCATAGTGCAGTGGTTAAATTGCTGTACTGCAGCCAAAACTGTGATCATGACCTTGGGTTCAATTCCAGGTAGCCAGCTCAAGGTTCAGTCAGCCTTCCATCATTCCAAGGCTGTTAAAATGAGTACCCAGCTTGCTGGGGGGCGGGGCAATGTGTAGCTTGCATAATTGTAAACTGCCCAGAGAGTGCTTAAAGCACTATGGAGAGGTATATAAGCAGAACACTTTGCTTTCCCCCCCCCTTCCCTGAAATTAATCCAATTGTATGTAAATGCCAAATGTTCTTCTACAATTTGGAGTAGCAAGCATTCAGAATAGCCATACAAATACAGTAGGTACATTAGAAATCTGCTTTCTCCAACCTGACACCATTCCAAGTTAGCATGGTCACCATTCCAGGTTAGCATGGTAAAAACTGTTCTGACTGGGAGTGATGGAAGTTTATAGTCCAACACCTCTGAAGAACAGATAGGGAAATATTGTTGTTATAATTTATGCTTGTTTTCAAGCCATCAGAAATTAAAGGCTGGCTTCTACTGATTAATACTTGTTGTTGACCCATCATAAAGTTATGGTGAAAGTCCCAAAATAAATACTGCTTAAAGACTCCATTAAGCCATTTGCTAGAATCATTGTCACTCCCACAGTCTGTGTGGTATTGTAGTGAAACTCAGACATAATAGAGAAGCCTAGGAAGATAGCAGATTATGTCATACAAAAGGGAGTGCATGGGAGGATACCACATTGTTGCACTTATGCACGCATAAAACATGAATAAAATGTTGGCCTTTAAGTTTTGCCTTTCTAACTAAAATGCATTTTGCATGCTCTCAAATTGGCTAAAACTAGTTCCTACCTCTGGATTCCCCCCCCCCCCCCCCATTGATTTCACCCCACTGTGAGAAATATCTGTTTGTGCAAGTTAGTCAAAGGCTAAGAGGCCTGCCTACTTCATATTAACCTTTTATAGGGCATACTTTTGCAGCATAAGAGGCCTTATTAGGGGAAACAGTTGTCTCCATCATGTGTCCTGTGTCTTAATGCAACAGAGCCAACTGGTCTATTATGTCAATACTTATTTGCTGCATAGTTGGCCATATGACCTTGGATCCCAGAAACACACCTCTTGGATCATCCACCTAGATCATGAGTGGGAATTATGGGGACAAGAGAGTCTCTGAGGCCCCTAGAACTCCTGAGAATGATCACACAGCCAATCAATCAACCCTGATGTATGAGTTCCCACAATCCGAACTCCTTGTATATTCTCCTGCTTTCTTTCTTAGTCTGTGCTATGTTATATTCTTTTAAATCCAACTTCCCTTTTCCTTATGGAGAAAAAATAATTGATATTATTTGGCCTGGTTCCTGTCCAGCTTTCAGAATAATAGGCATTTTTTCTATGGGTCTGGAGGTTTTACGTTTTATGTACAGCATTCATATCCCACTTTTCACACATCTTCTGCAGAACTCTGTGACACTGAGTGTAATAATCCTGAATTTACCTACAGAGAAATGTGAAGTGCATATATATAAAATTTCAGCATACCTAGCAAAATTAAGCATTTGCTTTTGGGATGTTTTATTCATTCTCCTCATCCCCCCTTCTCTCAAATTGTTTTTTTCAAATAATCCTCCAGCCCTATGTACCAAAATAAGTGCCTAGAAGATTATATAGCACAGTAGCTTCCAAACCTGTGATTTACATCCAGCCTTTCATCTTACCAGCTGGTTCAGAAGTCTTCAATATTCAGGGAAAGGGAATGAATTGCCTTTGTGGTGAATGTTGTGTGTCTCCTTAAGACATGTAAGAATGTGTATCTTGAGAACCTGTTGCTGTTTGTATCATTATTTTTACTTCAAAATACAGCGGTACCTTGTATAAAGGAATTAGTTTGTTCCAAATGAAATTCTGTTAAGCACATTTTCCTTTGCACAAATTTCCCATAGGAATGCATTGAAAACTGATTAATCCCTAATCACAACCGTTTTTCTGTTGTACAGATTCGCCCCATAGGCGATTCTGTTAAGCGATTTCCCCCTATCTCTGGAAATTTTTCCCTCAAAGCAGATTTTCTGTTAAACAAACCACTTGTTATACGAGGGTCCACTGTATGTGAAAATACTTAATCCTATCTATTTCTCTGAGAGCTGAGGTGTCTTACAGTCCTGACAGGATAATATATCTGAACAACTCATCATATCCATCATATCAGCTACATGTCACCATTGTATTATTATGTTTTGTGTGATGATCAAATGTGCTGTATCAAAAATAATATGACATGCTACAAAATTCCATCATATGCACAATCAGTATTGTGTTACTACATTTATGTCCCACTTGTCTTGCATAGATCTCAGCTCACCACCAAAGGATGTTATATCTAGTAGTGGTGAGGCACATGTATACATAGCTGTAGCATAATAAGGGTTCCCATAATAAGGGAACATTTGGGCACAACCGTGAAAACATTGTTCAAACCCTCAGCAAGAAAATGATGCAAATACTGTATTAAATATTAAAACAGTATGATTTTTTAAAAACAACCAATATATTGGGGGTAATGTTAGAGAATTATAGAAAGTGGCATTGGTTTAAAAAAAATCATACTGTTTTAATACAGACAAGAAAAGAGATAGTGGATGACTACCTTGTCATTCGGTGATAACAAATGCTGTCAGATCCATTTAATTCATGCTTAGTTTATCTTTCTGTCTCTGTATTCAAATGACTTACCCATTACCAGGCCTGCAGGAGATTTAGAATACACTTCCCCCATTTTAAACTTGAAGAGCTCTGTGATTCTACAATTCTAATGGAGTTTGTTGTTGTTTTGAATTAATAAACTTGAATGTAATTACTTCAGTGAATCAGGGATCTAATGCCCTCTGATGATTGGGTGTATGCCCAAGTCCTACATTGATGGGGAAACTAAAAAATAAAGGACAGTTGATTATATTCTAAAAGACAACAGTAATGCAGCTAATGGGTCTTAATTCCCATTAGATTTTAATGAAGAATTGTGGGTTGTTTAAGCTCTGTTACCATATATCATTAGCACACTATCAAATGAAATACTGTACAGGTAGCAGCAGCAGTATCTTTAATTACTTCTGTTTTATATGCTTCCCCCTTTTCCAGATTCTGTAAGCAGAAAATGAATTTGTGAACTGAAAAATAGTAAGAGGCAGAATATGTAATGAACCCTGCCCCATATGATTAAACAACTCTCACTTTTACAAGCATTAGAATTGAAAAATCCTGTACCACTAAAGATATGCCTAGGGAAACACAGATGATTCCCACCCCAAACCAAGCTAACGCAATCAGGGCTTTCTAATTTATCCAACATATGCAAAGGAAGCACTATCTTCAACTTACAACAGTTAGCTGTCACAGAATTAAACAGTCAGTGATGTGATAAGAAACCAGCAAATACAAAATTATATTAATTTTATTATTTTTTATTAGCAAGCAAATTTTAACAAGTGTGGCAGAAGTATAGTAAAAAAAAAGTCCTCATTCATGCCTTTAAGTGCTTTGCGGTACTGTATAGCTCAAGTTTGGCTGATCTGATCTGCTTTGTTTCTAAGACTCTGAACATGGACGATAATGCCACTTTTTAAAAAGAACGCTTATCTTTGTTTCTTTCTTTATCTAATCACACCCTGTTTTTTCATACTTGATATGTATGTAAATTAGTTAGTTTTACACATGGGCTAACTGCTAAATCTGTTAGAAGTTGCATGCATTAACACTTAACACCCAAAGTGGAGCTTTTCTCTTCTGAACTGTGGCCTAAATATTTCAGCATTTTCATGGCTGCACATTTTAGTTTCCTATTTAACTCATTTCACTTGTCTTTTGAGTAAAAGCTTTGATCAAGGAAGACATGGTGAGCGTCCTAGAAAATAATCTACCAGTGACAGTGGCAATGGCAACATTAAAATACTTACATGAGACATGTAATGAGAATATTTTTCATGCTTTATGACTGACCATCCAGCTTAGTCTGCTATTGCACATTCACAAGGTAATGAAAATCCATGCAGAATTCTGAAGCGACTGTCATCATCATCATCATCATCATCATCATCATCATCATCATCATCATCATCATCATCATCATCATCATCATCATCTCTTAGAAATGACCCCATGCTTCATCAAGTCCAGTCCCTGTCAAGGCCCAACCTCTTCATGAGTCAGCAGTAGGGTAGAAAAAGTAAAGAAGAAGAAAAAAGAAACCACAGATTTATATTTGTCTGAGGAGAAGTATAAATAGGGGAATTGATGAAATAGCTGACTGATATTCTAGTCTGATGTTTTCCGTTTACTTAGACCTTTGAGCTTTACTAGACAGATTGCATGGGTCTTTTTGAAATCTATGTTCATTACCTTCCACAACATTGAGGTGTGTTTCCTGCTCTATACGCACTGTAATAATTAAGGGCCTTTTTACACGACCCCTAAGATCCGCTGGCCACTTAAATTCGGACCAGAGATCTTAGGGGTTCGTCGCTCTTCCTCTGTCCCCACCCCCCTCCGCACTTCCTGGTTGCTGGCTGCCTGAGGGAGGGAGAAAAAAGAAAGAAAAGAATGCCGGTTTACCTCCGTTTTGTTCCCGGCAGCATTCAGATCTCTTAAAGGGGCGGGGCGCAAAAAAAGAACAAACAGAAGCCAGGAGAGCCCCGCACTCACTATCCTTACACCGGATCAAATATTTGTCACATCCAAAAAGCAGGTACAAGAAAACTGCTCTGGGTCGCGCTAAAGTGGGCGGGGTCGCACTTAATTGTCTGCAAAGTCCGGAGCTGGTGGGTAAACATTTTTAAGGTCCGGACCTTGCAGCCATTTGTGGCGGAGCTTAGGGGTCGTGTATAAACGCCCTAAGAAAACAGTGTAGCTGCCTTGTACTCCGAAGAAAGTCCATTTTCATTCAGTAGGTCTTATCACTAGCCTATAAGAGCAAAATCTCATGCACTCTAACTCAGGGTAGCTTCCACTGTTTCCAGTGGAGTTTGTTTTCTGTGCCATTAAGTCAGAAACATTTGTAGCATCTTTAATAGAACTTTTGAGGTAGGGGAGATATTTAAGGGTTGCTTTTACCAGTGTTCCCTGCCCCCCATGACTTTCCATGGTCTAATAGGCATTTGAGCCTAGATCACCTAATCCATCATTCTATCTCCTACACCACAATGAGTACCAGTAAAATCAATGGGTTTTCCTTCCAGGTAAATAGGCCTTTGACTGTGTGTAGATTCTCACAACAACCAAACCTACCTCATAGGTAGGATTAGCTGTTCCATGGGCAGCAGCAGGAGAATCATGGAAGGATTAAGCACAATGCAATGGAAGGTATAGCTCAAAAATAAAGCATGTCTGGCATAGTTTAAAGCGCTAGAGGAGCCTTCTTCTGGAAAAGCAATGCCACATTTTACAGCATTGCGTTTAATTTTTGCAGCAGTTTCTAAGCCACTTGAAAGGTCACAAACTTAGATGTTTCACTACATAAGCTCAAAGCCCTTGTAAAGTGATTGTTACAGCATTCCTGACACATAAATGGTCACAATGGAAAAGTTCAGAAGAGTGAGAGATCTTCTCCCAAACCTGTTCTACTTCTTATTAAAGATTTACTGAAAAAGACACAGATACTGTTAACTTGCACAGCTTTTTCCTCGAGGCATTGGGCTTGCTTTGTGAATCCTTGAAGAGGATTGTATATATTCTCGCTAAGATTGGTAAGATTTTTTTTTACTTGCAATTCAAATATAATATTGATTTGTGCCTGAATGTACTGCATACACAATCTGTATAGTAGTGTTTGCAAAAGACATGTGGTCCAATCTTTGGACTACAGATGCCATGTTGATTTAGGAGAAAAGAACACTTGGAATGCCTCTGAGTTTTTGTTTCACCCAGTTATGTCACTCTGATTCCCGTTTGGGAAATCTTAAAGACTTCATTGTAAATTCATTTTAACATATTTAGTTCATCTCCTTAGGAGTATTATTGGCATGACATGATCCTGAATCAGAGTCCTTAGGCTACTCCAGCATGAATTTGAGGCATATTCTCCTAATTATTTTGCTTACAAAGGCAGCACTGCATATATTTCCTCCCATGCACAGGTTGACTGACCCCTTCCATTCATGTAAAACACAAAGCTATTTCATACCAATCAACCAAAAGACTACAATTCTTTGGAGTACAATTTCCAGAAAATTTCATGTTCTAGATTTGAGTCATCCTATTAAAATACCATGGTTGGGAGAACAATGTTGAATTTAACTGGATGCACTGTTTTTAGTTCTTTGAATCTCTTTAAAAGATGTAATTACATTGAAATGTTACGTTTGTAATTCTGCTAATTAGCCTGTGTTCAGCAGAGTGTAAACATCTGCAGTATCTCCTCAGTTTATCACATTAAATCACTCTGGGGGAAAAGATATAAATTCATTTATGAAACAACCACTTTTTGAAAGCTCTATGTTAAGTAAAATTGCTAATAGGAAAAATGAAAAGAAGGAAGAATTAATGCATTTGATTTCATGAGGGACCTTTACAGTCATACAAAACATCAAATGCTGCAACCTATCCTGTTTTTGCCTTTCTAGGGGCATGTTGCCTATATATATTTGTTCCATATTTTACTGATATTTACCATGAATATACCTCCCTGGCTATCTGTTCTTTGACTCAACTGTATATCATGAAGGAATTTAGAACATTATTCATTTGCCCATTTTGCCAAATAATTGTTTCTAACATTTTCTGCCCTTGTCTTGAATGGCTGGTGGAAAGAGAGCTAGGAGGGGCCCAGTCCAGTCTCCCTGGGAGGAGAGCCCTGTCAGTCAACTAAGATCAGTGATTTCCAACCTTCTTTGACAGAAGAACAGATGTAATACATCTTGATACCTTGTGGAAACCCTCTCTTCAAATTAAAACACAAATTCAACCTATAAAAATTGTTTAATAATTCAAAATTTAAATGCAGATATTTCTTCAGACTAGTAATGTGAAGAACTAACAGAAAGGTGGTGCTTGAAATGGAAAGATGTAGTATTTCATCAAATTCTCGCAGGCTGCTGTGAGGGTTCGTTATTTGGAGCCGTAGATTCAAATAAAGTTAGAGGACAAGGATTAACTGTATCTTGAACTTCGAACGGATTTTTATTTCTTACAGTCTCAAATTTACTGTAGGCATGAGAATCTTCATTAATAATAACTTTAGAACAAGTTTTGGTAACATTAAACAATAAACCGTTTTCCTGAAGGCTAAGTTCAAATTGTCTATTTCTTAACTCCGGTTCATTTATGGGAGATGACGGATATTCACTCCTCGACCCATACACTGGGTTCCACAACAAGGATGCTTCGCCCACTGAGCTAGAGGATTGACATTCCTGTCCTTCCTCCATAGTTTCTGAAACCTTTCCGAGGTTTCAGGCCAGCGGAGAGGCTTTACCGTGACAGCCCATGTTATTTCTCTTTCTCCTATCCTCTGAACTGTCTTCTTGCCTTTCTCTAACTCCCTCTCCTCCGTCTGAGTCCCAACTGACACCAACCGACGCTCACAACCGTCCCAATCCTCCTCCGTTTCCCTCGCGCCCCGCGACATAGACTCCTCCCCTTTTTCCCCCATCTCCTCAACTACCCATAAGACCTCCGACTCTTTATCTCCTTCCCCAGCTGTAATGTCCTTTAATCCTATCACTTGCTTTCCCCGCGCGCCCATATCCCTTCGTGCAGCTTGTTCCACTTTCTGGTCCTCGTTCTTGACGTCCTCTATCTTGTCGGACGGACCACTCTCCTTCCTGTTGTCTTGAGGGATCCCTCTCTCACATACCCCCCCCTCCAAGTGGGCCGTCTGGTCATCGGGGTATTTTGCCCAAGGTCCCTGTCGGGAGAAATAATCCGCGTTAACATGTTCTTTTCCTTTCTTATATCTAATCTCAAAAGAAAATGGTTGTAGGCTGAGGTACCAACGGGTCAGTCTTGGGCTAACATCTTTCATTCTATTTAACCATACCAACGGGGCATGATCAGTGACTAATAGAAACGGGGCACCTAATAAGTAATATTTTAGTGACGACATTCCCCACTTAACCGCCGCCAATGCCTCTTTTTCAATTGTAGAATAATTGCGTTCTCTTTTACTTAGTTTTTTTCTACTAAGGAAAACAATAGGATGTTCTTGTCCATCTTTTTCTTGGGATAATACAGCCCCTATACCTCTGTCTGAGGCATCTGTTTGTAATATGAAAGGTATAGTAAAATCAGGGACAGATCTCACCGGATAAGAACATAATTTTTCCTTAAGTGTGTCAAATGCTTTCTGTTCTTTATAAGACCATTTTACTATTTTTGGTAGTTTTTTCTGAGTGAGATCTGTGAGAGGTGCCGCAATATCCGCAAAATGTGGAATGAAGTTACGATAGTAGCCTGCAAGACCTAAGAATTGTTGCACCTCCTTTTTTGTCCTAGGTCTAGTCCATTCCGTCACTTTAGTTATCTTATCTTCCATAGGCCTTATTTTCCCTTGTCCTACCATGAAACCTAAAAATTTTACTTCTGGCCTAGCTATTTTACATTTTGTCGGGTTTACTTTTAAATTAGCTCTTCTCAATTCATTCAAAACCGCTCTCAGATGCTCTAAATGTTCTTTCCAACTATTACTGAATATAATGACATCATCTATATAGGCAACCGCGAATTCTTTGACAGGTTCTAACACTTTATCCATTAATCTCTGAAAGGTTGCTGCTGCCCCATGGAGGCCAAATGGCATTTTCGTAAAATGATACAACCCTACTGGAGTTCCAAAAGCAGTCTTCTCTTTATCTTGTTTGTTTAACGGAACCTGCCAGTAACCTTTTGTAAGATCTAAAGAGCTAAGATACGCCGATTCGCCTAATCTGTCTAGCAAGTCATCTATACGGGGCATAGGATACGCGTCAAATTTAGAAATGGAATTCAATTTTCTCAAATCTACACAAAATCTTATGGTCCCATCTGGCTTTGGAACGACAACCGGGTAGCTTCGCCATGGGCTATTAGAAGGTTCGATGACCCCTAATTCTCTAGCATTTTTCTTACTTCTTCTTCAATGACAGGTATGAGGTGTCTTGGCCATTTTCGACCCTGGTCCCTCATAACCTTATCACCAATAGTTTGTATGTTATGTTCACAAACGTTCGTGCTGCCTGGTTTTGCCGAAAATGTGTCCTTATATTCAGTTTCTAATTGTTCTACTTGTACCCTCTGTTCTGTTGTTAAGTTTTGACAAATTTGTACATGTAAATCCATATTACTTTTCTCATACCAATCTGGTCCTAGCTCTTCTTCGGGTATATCCGCTATCAATACCTCTCGTTCTTTCCATTCTTTAAGTAAATTCACATGATATATTCCCTTTCCTTTTACCGTGTCTGGCATATCTAGTTCGTAATCTACTTCATTTATTTTCTTTTTTACAATATATGGGCCTTGCCACCGAGCTAATAGCTTGCTACCTTCTAAAGGCAAGAGTAAAAGTACTTTTTGTCCCACTCTAAAACTTCTATGTTGCACTTTCCGATTATATCTACGTTGTTGTCCTAATTGTGTCTTTCCTAAATTACTTTTTACTAGTTCTCTTATTTGTCTTAGGTGTTCCCTCATGTCTATTACTTGTTTTACATAAGATTTGGCTTCATCATTACCTTCTTCCCATTTTTCTTTGATCAGATCTAATATACCCCTTGGATTCCTACCATATAGAAGCTCAAATGGAGAAAATCCTGTCGAGGATTGTGGCACTTCCCTAACAGCAAACATTAAAGGGTCAAGTAAAAGGTGCCATTTTCTCGGATTATCATGTATTAGTTTTTTCAACATAGTTTTTAGTGTTTTATTAAATCTCTCCACCAGACCATTCGTCTGTGGATGATATACCGTTGTTTTTAATGGTTTGACATCTAGCAGTTTCCATAAATGTTTGAAGGTTGTGCTCATAAAATTAGAACCTTGATCCGTAAGGACCTCTCGTGGAAAACCCAGTCTCGAAAATATTCTTAACAACTCCTGTGCTAAGATTTTTGCAGAAGTTGTTCTTAGTGGTACAGCTTCCGGATATCTGGTTGCATAATCAATAATAACTAAAGCATAAAGATGTCCTCCTGAAGACTTTGACAAAGGACCGATCAAATCTAAAGCTATCCTGTCAAATGGTTGATCTACAATGGGCATAGATTGCAAATCAGCTCCCGGCGGTGGTTTTCTCTGAACCTTTTGACATTCTGGACATGACCTACAGAACTCCCCAATATCTTTCTTTATGCCTGGCCACCAAAATCTTAACTCTAGTCGTTTTTCCATTTTTTCATTTGAGAGATGTCCAGCTATAGGAATATCATGAGCTAATCTTAACAATTCTTTTCTCCACAGGTAAGGGACAATTAACCTTTCATTACCCTTATGATCAACATAATATAATAAACCTTGTTTTTCAATAAACGTATCTAAATTATCACCTCTTATATTAAAGTCACATATCTTGTGTCTCACATTATCTAGAGAAGCATCATTCTGTTGCATAAATCTCACCCTATCCCGAGAGGCGGTGGTCATCTCCTCTCTCAACTGTCCTTGTCCCGAATCGACGTCCCCCAACATCCCTTCCTGCATCTGTAATAAATCATCAAGAGCTAACCAATCTCTCCCAATTAACATTTCATATGCAAGGTTAGGTACAATTCCCACAGTCATTTTCTGTGTTACCCCCCCGATCTCTACTGTTACTATAGCGGTTCCATACACCTTAGAGTCACCATGTATGCACTTAATATTAACTGTATTGTCCTTCGGAATCCCAACGACATTTCGTACTAAAGTTCTTGCGCAGCCAGTATCTATAAACGCTCTTTTATATTCCCCGTTTACCCGTGCTCTAACTTCCCAACGTTTGTTAGGGTTTTTATAGTTACTAGTTACATCCCCGTTTAGGCCTCCCCAGGAACAGTTAGATTTTTTGCAATCCCGAAGAAAATGACGAGGTGATCCGCAACCATAACATACGGGACGACTATTTGTATCTCTTGCAGCGAAGTGCATTCTCATAATCCCTCGTCCCCCTCTATGTAACATGTTTTCGCGAGGAAAATCTGTAGCACGTTGTTTGCTGGAATCTCCCGACGCCATTATAGTTCCCGTTCTCGCGGGATCAAGCAAGGTTGCTGTGTTTTCCTGTCTCGCGCGATGATCTCGTACTCAAGATGGCGGTGTCTCGCGGCGTTGATGACGTCTTGTTCCATATGGTTGCTTCCCTCGTTGCTGCCGATTCTTCTGCGATTTCGATCCCTTCGAGGATGTGTATCACCTCTTCCAGAGTATGTGGTCTATTCTTTCGTACCCAAGTTGCCATTTGTGTTGGTATTGTACCAAGGATATGTTCCATTACAATAGCTTCTAGCATTTGCTCTTTGCTCATTTCCGTCGGTCTTAGCCATTTGGTGGCATGCGCCTTTAATCTTTGTGCCCAGGAACGAGGATGATTGCCCGGTTTAAAAGTCAGTGCTCGAAACTTTCTCCGATATGCTTCTGGTGTTAAATTGAGTGTTAGCAGAATAGCTTCCTTCACCTTTTGATATATAGATGCCTCCTCTGGACTTAAGGCGTCCACTATTTCTTGTAATGGTCCTGTTAAACAAGGGGTTAAAATTAACGCCCATTGTTCTCGTGGCCATTGTGCTGCATTGGCTACTCTTTCAAAGGTGTTTAAATATGCTTCTACATCATCCTCTTTAGACATTTTTTGCAACCTGACTGGCGCTGGATTCGCCACCCAGACATTTCGCGGTTTCTCTTCATTCATGTTATTAGTTTTGTCTGGTTGTATGTTGTCTCGGATGACGTGGTTCATCAACAAGCGATTTTGTTCTGCTAACATCTCCAATATTTTATTTTGTGTGTTCCCTTCATCCTCTGGTTGTTCTCTAAAAATATCACGTTGGGCGCCACTTTGTGAGGGTTCGTTATTTGGAGCCGTAGATTCAAATAAAGTTAGAGGACAAGGATTAACTGTATCTTGAACTTCGAACGGATTTTTATTTCTTACAGTCTCAAATTTACTGTAGGCATGAGAATCTTCATTAATAATAACTTTAGAACAAGTTTTGGTAACATTAAACAATAAACCGTTTTCCTGAAGGCTAAGTTCAAATTGTCTATTTCTTAACTCCGGTTCATTTATGGGAGATGACGGATATTCACTCCTCGACCCATACACTGGGTTCCACAACAAGGATGCTTCGCCCACTGAGCTAGAGGATTGACATTCCTGTCCTTCCTCCATAGTTTCTGAAACCTTTCCGAGGTTTCAGGCCAGCGGAGAGGCTTTACCGTGACAGCCCATGTTATTTCTCTTTCTCCTATCCTCTGAACTGTCTTCTTGCCTTTCTCTAACTCCCTCTCCTCCGTCTGAGTCCCAACTGACACCAACCGACGCTCACAACCGTCCCAATCCTCCTCCGTTTCCCTCGCGCCCCGCGACATAGACTCCTCCCCTTTTTCCCCCATCTCCTCAACTACCCATAAGACCTCCGACTCTTTATCTCCTTCCCCAGCTGTAATGTCCTTTAATCCTATCACTTGCTTTCCCCGCGCGCCCATATCCCTTCGTGCAGCTTGTTCCACTTTCTGGTCCTCGTTCTTGACGTCCTCTATCTTGTCGGACGGACCACTCTCCTTCCTGTTGTCTTGAGGGATCCCTCTCTCACAGCTGCTCACAGAGTCCAAGAGTTCTGCAGCACTCTGATTGACTAAGCAGGAGTGAACGATAGAGGTCAACGGTTTTACGATATCAGAAAGTTTTATGTTCCTAAAACTCCGGAAAGGGCCTATGTAGCTCTTAACCTGTATAAAGGGGTCAGACTTCTAGACATTACCTAACCTCTATTTTTTAATAATTCATTGTGCAGAGTTAAGATGATGTGGCTTGTTTGACAATAAGTACAGCAGGCAGAGTGTACATGCAGTAGTGTTTGCATCTAGACCTGTTATTTTTCCAACTATGTTCAGGTGAAATATGAGATTCCTTGAAATCTTATCAGGAGTTATTCTACAAGTAAATTTAAATGCAAGTCCTCCTCTCTATGGAATAATTATTTTAATTTTAGTCACCAAGGATTTTGGTTCTCTACTTACAGTATCTTAAAATAATTATTGCAAGAGTTGCTTTACATTTGCTGGAAGTACAATTTAGCTTGCAAACATGTTATTTCAGATTGGGAGTGATGATGGATATATCCATTTGCAAAAAAAAGTGGCTTTTGATCTCATATGTTCATTTACAAGGATATGATGAAATAAATTAATTATGTTCGTGCTGTGATCTGCTTTGACTGGAGGAGGCTTTAGCTGCAAAGCAGCTCATCATATGCTGATGAACCCATCAGTCTAAGACCAGGGTGTATTACTCTTCTGCTGTAGAATCCTATTCCCATGGAATCCTATAAGCATTCCAATTCTACTGAGCATCTTCCTTAACTTTTTTTTATTTCACCCTAATAATACATAATTCCTCTCTCATAAATATTAGCAATTGTGAATGTGCAGGCCTAAAAATCACACACCTTCCCATGGTTCCTTAACATTGTGAAGCAATTTGGAGTTGAGTCTAGTATGCATATCTGTCAGAGATGTTTAAAATTGGTTGCAAAAGTAGAACATTTCATTGCAGGGTAAAGCCAATATATGTAACAAATGATAACAAGAGAGCCAAAACACACGATAATGCTTAGCATGCATTTAGAAGTGGTATTCGTCTAAGCAGCAAATGATATCACTGTATCCTAGCATATGCTTTTGCTCGCCTCTGTATCTGGCATTTTAGTCATGCTTTGCTTTGTGATTGGATGCTGGTAGAGGAGCACACGCCAACATGGGTCAACATACTTTGGTTTCATCTTCAGTGCTCTTGTGACTCGTTTCTGCACTTTTTCCTGCTACTAATTAGACTCTGGCAAGCAATGAGTTAAAACACCAGTCTATTATTTCACATTGCAATTCACTTTTTTTATTGTTTCCTTGCAGGATTATCTCCCAAGTTCCCAGAAATCATGTCAGTAGGATCACATTCATTCTCCCCAGGAGGCCCCAATGGGATTATTAGAAGTCAGTCCTTTGCTGGTTTCAGCGGTCTTCAGGAAAGGAGATCCAGGCAAGTAAAATCTCCAAAACATAGCTATAAGCTAGAAAGGACATAACACCCACCCACCCACACATATCCCTTAGTGCTGAAAACGTTATTTCTGTATTGCTGTTATCAGTAGCAAAGGAGGCATCTGTTACAGAACTGATATTCGGTCACAGACTGAAATGTCAGTTTAATTGATTGGAAAGGAAGTCACTCTAGTTTTACCAAAGGCTATCTCTTTGCCCTGCGTTGCCCTAAAGCTAGCTCATGTGCTGCGCCTTTACAGTTGTGACCAACTCTTCGTGACTCCATGTCCCTGGAGTTTTCTTGGCAGGAATACTGGAGTGGTTTGCCAATGCCAATTCCTGCTCCAGGTGCCTACAGTACCTGGTATTCCCTTCCGAAATCAGGGGAGATCGGATGTGCTTAGGGCATCTAGGCAGCTCTAAGCTAGCTCATGCCCCTCCTCAAAACATTTCTGCTCTGAACAACATGGGCCAATTAGGTTTAGCTTCAGTTATAATATCTGAAAATGCCTTAGAACCCCCCCCCTTTTTTTTTTGGCATATATAATAGACTTTATGAGGTCTCTTGGCACCAAGGTATATAGTACTTAAAAAGGATGATGGAAAATGTTTAAATGGTAGAAAGATTCAGAAACATGGTATTCCTATGCCATTGACAGCTTGGCAGGAGCCCTCAGAAAACAGTACCGTGTACTGACCAGGCCAGTTTTAAAGGGCTCCAGCTATTAACAGAGTGGCAGGAGCCTTCAGAAAATGGTCTGGACTCAGGGCAGTTCTGGATTGCGCTGTCCTCCCCACCATTATCTGAGGGCTCCTGCTGCTCTGTCAGTGGCTGCTGGAGCCATTTAAACCTGCCCCCATTGGCACCAGGGGGAACCCCCTAGTACTGACTGGGCCAGGTTTAAAGGGGTCCAACCATTGACAGCTCACCAGGAACCTGAACATGATGGAACAAAACAATTCATTTCAATGGAAAAACGAATGTTTCATTTTGTTTATAACAAAATGCTGCTTCCTCATTTTGTTTCATTTCATTTTGTAATGAAACAATGAAACAGCATTTTGTTTTTTCGTTTCCTGCCTATCCGTATTGCAAACCCTTTGTTTCTCCATTTAAGCTAGTTTGTGCCATCAGATTTAAACTCAGAGACCCACTTCACTTGGACATTTTTTTAGCACAGACTCCATTCAGGTGACAAGGGGCTACATAGCTTATTTGGACTATGCCTTAGGTTTATAATAATCTAAATCTGACATACTATGATTCAAAGTTGCTGTCAGCTAGGAAGTATCCTGTAAGCACACCTGAAATACTGTTATAGGCAGTAGATCAAAGAACTCCTCTTTTATCACACTTCTTCTCTTTTCTATTCTAGATTTATTGTATGTGTGACACTCTTTTAAATCTTGCACTGAGCCCACACAACATGACGAAGTGCAAATCTGAGCAAAAAGCCACTGGATATCTCACCAAGCAGCATATCAGATGTTGATTGCAGTGTCCTGTTGTCACAGACCTATTAACCCGTAAACATTTAGTCCTCCAGCAGGCAGGATAGTAAGCAGATTGCTTTTTAGCCAGGATAGATTAGGAGTTAGAGAAAGCTCCTTAGACAATACTCCTTTGAGATAACAGGATAATCGGGATTTATAGGTTTTCTCCCCTCTCCCCCCAATCTCCTTTGAATGTTCATTCTATAGGTGTAACTCCTTTATTGAAAACTCTTCTGCACTGAAGAAACCACAGGCAAAAGTGAAGAAAATGCACAATTTGGGGTCCAAGAGCAACAGTACTTCTAAGGAGCCCCGGCCTGAAAGGATGGAAGAGGTTTACAAGGCCCTAAAGAACGGACTGGAGTAAGAGCTTTTATGATTCTGGAGTGGTGTAAACAAGTTTTTACTGCACTATAGAGAAAACATGACTCTGAAAACATAAATAAGAGTTTAACTTGAGATTTCAAAGATAGGTTTATTAGCTTCCAGTCAACAAGGAATCCCTGTTTCTTGGAAAGCTCATGTCTCATTCACACAACCGTTAGATCCTTGACCAATCCTTTTATTTTCCATCCAAACCTGCATTGGTGGGGGCAAAGAAGGGGCTTTGTGTACCTTAATTTCAAGCCCATTTCTAGCCTGAATTGACTTAAGAGATGTTTGAGGCCTTGCATGTTACCATGTATGTGTCTTGTTTTCCAAACATGTAGCTATGCCAGTCAGTTGTGTGGGGGGTGGGGTGGGGTGGGGGCTGAAATCTTGAGATGTCATAAAGACTAATTCAGGGGATTCATGGTCTATAGCCTGGTTCAACAGAAGATGGACTACATATGACTACTACATACAGTGCTACCACCCCTCTGGATCCAGTATATTTTGGGGTGGCATGGCAAAGTCCACTGCATGTAGTCAGCATGTCAGATGTGGCCTGATTGGATGAGGCAGCAGCCACATGCCCAAAATGGACATATAGATTAGGGTTAGGGTTTGCAAACCATGCTGAAATTAATGTGAAACTGTGAGATCTAGTGGAATGAAAAGGAGTTTGGCAAGAGTAGTGTGGTGCTCAATTGTCACAGCCCACTGAGAGATGTTGTAGGAGTATTTCCTGGCAGATTGTACCCTAAATGTTGTTATTTTTTTCCAAAATGTTCTTATTTGCTTTCACTTTTGAGAATTTAAAATCAGTCTACAAAAGCATTTCACTTTAAATTATTACATTTTCTGGAAAGATACGGAGACTTCATTTCCCCCTATAAATATAGGTTATAAAACTTAGATTATTAAACTTAGAAAATTATAAAACCTTTATATGCTCTCTCTCTCTCTCTCTCTCTCTCTCTCTCTCTCTCTCTCTCTCTGTGTGTGTGTGTGTGTGTGTGTGTGTGCACGATGCCTGTAGCATGTACATGTTAACATTTTGCAAATGAAAACCAACACTTTAATTCACTCTTTAAAAATACAACAGAGCTGATGCTTCACTTTCTGACATATCTTTACAGTGAATATCTTGAAGTGCATCAGACAGAACTGGAGAAGTTAACTGCTCAATTGAAGGATATGAAAAGAAATTCACGACTGGTATGTCTTGTACAACAAAAATGTGTTTATAAAGCAAGGAAAACTCAAAGGAAATCTGCACTGCTATGTTGGCATGGTGTCAACACCATTTGTCAGATCTTCCTTGACTTAAATTCCTGCATTGAGCATGGGGTTGGACTCAATGGCCTTATAAACCCCTTCCAACTCAATTATTCTATGATTCTATGTGAAAACTAGGAGTAGTTCAGAGCTCCATCGTCAAAATGGTACAGTCCTTCACTGGAGACTATACCACCTGAGCTTCCAGGTTAGAAACTGCCTTTACTTCATTTACTGGCTTCTGTTTCTAATGCATGGAATGCTTTTGATGTAGTGGTAATTTGAATTATTTTCCCAAACATATCTCAAAATTCATAATGTTGGGCTAAACTTTGGTTTAATCTTTAGTGCTCTAAAACAGGAGGTGGTAACACTTGTAACGCTAAGCCTACCAGACACTGGACTCCCCCCCCCCCGCCAAGACTCTTGTATTTGTACTGCTCAGAATTGCCATCCATAGGATCACTCAGTTTGACCACACTATCAATTTCTCCTTGTCTTATACTGGTAACTGCTTTATGTGGAGATTTGTAGGGTTCTTCCACAACCTATTCTACAGCAAACCCATATTTGCTGCACAGCGATGAGGAAAGAAAGGAACCCAGACCTTCTGAATTCTTTCATAAGTTTCCAGTCCATGATCCAGATCCATTTTGGTCCATGATACAAATGCCATCTCACTGTGAGGAGAGTGAGTTGTATGAATTCTCTGCCACCATTATTTCAGGAGCAGAAAAGATGAAGAAGTCAACAAAAGATGTGGGCTTGTTTCAATTAATTCTTACTAAACATAATAGTAAAAATAAAGGGACAGTCTTTTTTAAAAGAAGCTATTACTGTACTTACATTCTATTGCTCAAAAATCTGTGAAATTGTGTATCATACATATACAAATGCACATATAAAATAATGTGCATATGAAGTATTTATGTGTTTTGTATCTTTGGGGAAAAGATCTGGGGGGGGGGAATCTGAAACTCGCTGTACAGGCATCTGAGGTATAATGCTTTAGATCAAGTCTGTTGGTTTATAAAGTAGATGGAATAATGTTGGCCATTGCAGGATGAATGGTGAGAAATAATGTAACTCATTTTATGTCCTTATTTATTTCTTCATTTATAAGGTTCCTAAAATAATATTGGAGGCTTACACAATTTATATTCTGGCCAATCTTAATGGGATTCTTTCATTACCTAGGACAGTGATGGCGAACCTTTTAGAGACCAAGTGCCCAAACTTTGATTCAAAACCCACTAATTTTTTGCAAAGTGCCAATACAGCAGTTTAACCTGAATATAGGTGGCTGTGAAGGGGTGATGTCAGGTGCCCACAGAAAGGTCTCCGAGTGCCACCTTTGGCACCCATGCCATAGGTTTGCCAACACTGACCTAAGGTGACTTCATCTTTGCCATTCTGTTGGCAAATATTTATTTGCCATTCTTTGCCATTCTGTTTGCAAATATTTATTTCGCTCTGTTTATTTTGTCTCATCTGGACTAGGGGACCTAAAGTACTAGCACAGTGTTTTCTGTCTTGCAGGAATGTCATATGTGGTATTCATGTTTTCACTTCATTTCATATCTTTACAGGGAGTGCTGTATGATCTAGATAAGGTATGTTTCCCCAATGACCTGCTGTATTGTAATAAACATATGTTTCCAGTCATGTGATAAAGCAGATCACTACACTAGCAGTAGAGAAGGAGACTTCTGAACATTACAGAAGGAGATAAAATGACGCTGTCTATCACTAGTCCTTATTTATGTATTTCATAGGAACCACTTTTACTCCAGAAGGCTTATTTCATAAAAAGTGGTTTGAGGACAATGACCTAAGATGATGGTAGTATGAATTCTGTAGTACTCTCCATAGGAATTTGAACGCTAAATCCAACTTTAGTTTAGAGTTATTGAAATCAACAGAACTTATCTTAGGGTTGCCTAATAGATCCTATTTGTTCTAGTAGTCCATCTTTAGTAGGGTCTTAAAACGGGATTTGTTAGAAGGTGTTTAGGATAATTTGCATTTTTGGGAAGGTCTGAAAGAGACTGAAAAGGCAGTTGCCTGATTATTATGTCCTTTAAAAATCAGATAGTTGCATGAAATTTGAAGTTCACAGTTCAGTTCTTAGTACCAGTCCCTTTGGCGTTTAAAGCATTCACTTTCTAAGAAAAGACTGTGTTTTTTTGAATAAACTACTGGAGCTTGATATAAAAGTATTAGTGTTTTGCTATAGTGCAAATCAGTTTAGCTGGGATAAATTGTCTGTTATTCTTTTTAAGTCTAATTCTTTTTAATTCATGTTGCAGCAAATGAAAGCAATTGAAAGATATATGAGAAAGCTGGAGTTCCGTATCAGCAAGGTAATCTGCTATTCTTTCATCTTTTTTCCAACTTTGTTTTTTAGCTATTTACTAAAACTGGTCTAGCAATAGAGAAACCTCTTGACAAAACATCCCTTCAAAAAATTCAGGGTTAAGTCTTGCAGTGTCAGCTACAAAAAAGCCATAAGGATCAAGTGTGAGCAAAGGACTTCACAATGTGTTGCCGTGTGACAGTATTCACTGTCACACAGCAACTCAGCATCACATTGTATAGAGATATGCTGCAGGCTGGGGGAGGTGGACGTAAATTAAAACCAGAGGTGTGCTGCTGTTCTGTGCATAATAAAGAGGCTATGCCTAAATTTCTTCCCTTTTGCTAGTCAGAAAACCAGAAGAGGCCAAAACCTTTCTTGAGTTCAAAGGGGATGTTTCTTTTTGACCCCATAGTGGTTGGTTAACCCTCCAATAATAAAACACATCCAATTCTGGTTACAAAAGACTAAATGCTTACTAGGATTCTTCAAGATGAGGTTCTTGATCATGCAAGCCATATGCGGTTCTTGACTGGAACAGGTGGGGGCTCCTGCAGAAAATATTGAGGCCCCCAAATTGAGGTGGTGGTACTGTACTCTATTTCTCAGCCCATTACTAGTGCAGAGACAACCCATCTTCATACAAAGAAGTCCATAAAGTTCCTATTATTGAAGGCTATTTAAGGAAAGGTCAAGCTCTGGAAAAGGCTTGGTGAAATCCTTCCCTTGAATCCAAGGGTTAATTTTGGACTCCTTGAGCTGCTCTTGGAGTGTCTTAAAAGATGCATTTCGAAGACGTTTGTCCCTATGTCAATGATGACACAAAATGAACTCTTAAGGCTGCAGGTTTACCTTTTCTGTTTTCCTGTATCATAGCTTATAGCTTATATACACCATCTGATTATATTTAGAACCTTCTGTGATCATTGAACTAATGCTCAAGGCTGAAGTTCAAGAGTTCATCATTACCACATTGGTAAAAACTTCCAAAATAACAAACAACAGGAGTGATCCACACGAGCAAACTATTTCCTACCAGGTTGTTACCAGGAAAAGACCTTTGGTAAACCAACTAGACATTGACTATACATTCAGTGCCAATTAATTATTTAATTGCACGTCTTTAAGTCAACTCTAATTTATGGTGATCCATTTCAGGGTTTTTGAATTAATGTACAATGACAATAAAGTCTATTTTATCTTATCTTATCTTATCTTGAGATATAAAATACAGTGGAACCTTGACTTACGTCATTAATCTGTTCCAGAGGTCTAGACATAAGTCAAACATGACTTAATTCAAACAAACTTTTCCCATAGAAAGTAATGGGAAAGTGGATTAATCCGTTCCAGATGATGAAAAAGACCCTCGAAAACAGCAATTTAACACAAATTTGACTGGGATAGGAGATTCCTTCTGGGGATGCAAATATCTCTTCAAAGAGAGGGGGAGGCAGTGGAATTATAGTCCACAAGTTATACACCTCCACTTTTTAATGTTCATAGCAACGTCTAACATTTAAGTTTTACTGATTTTTAACCTGACGTTCCAAGTTCTGAACAACCCTATGCTTACCATTAGAGTCCCACAACTGTACAGCTCCCCAACTAAAATGCTTCCATTGTGGACCAGACTTCTGCAGCCAGATTTTTTTACAAGACTGAGCCGGCTTTCTAACCAGTGAGGCCAGCCCCGAGCTCCCGGCCCTTCTCCTCCTCCAGCAGCAGTGGCTTCAGCAGTGGCTTCCAGGTGCTCTGAGCTGGCGTCGCCGAAGCCGCCGCTGCCAGAGGAGAGGAAGAAGGCAGGAGCAGTTTGGAGGCGGCAGCCGCAATGCTGGGTCGTGGCTGCTGCCCGATTCCGGTGCCTTGCTCCGGGGCTCCGAGCTGTAAGTCAAAGCCTGTGACTCAAGTCAAACAGCCCCCTTCTTGCTGCAAGTCAAATATGATGTAAGTCAAGCAGCATGTAAGTCAAGGTTCCACTGTATTGAGAAGTGGTTTAGCATCACCTCCTTTTTGGGTGCTCTCGCACTCTGCATCTTGCCAAAACTATACAGACTGGCTCTTCTTGCAGGAGGCACAAGCCATCTCCAAAATATAAAATTGGTCCAGAAAACCATCCTGCTGCAAATACGAAGGCTGCAGCTCAGTTCAGAGGAGTTGGGAAAGTAGTGAACAGAATACTTTCTACTAACAAATAAAATGGCAGAGCTATGCAACCTAGCGCTATTGTAGAACAGTGTATGGTAGAATGGCTAGAACATGGCCAATCCGTTATTATTCACAAATTCAGTCAGAACATTCAACATGGAAATGGTTCTAAAATAACATATTCCCTGCCAGCAAAATTTCATGCCTCAGGGTACTTTCTGTTCAAGTCCCTCCCACTCAGAACAAAGTGTTTTACAGCCAACTGAGTTGCTACAGAGCTAAATCTAAACTCCGATCATTCCATGTATTAACTTATTGTTCTGTAACCCATGGTAACAAATAAGGGGAATATAACAAAAAAATGAGGTTCTATAAGGCTAAAATGTAAGCAACAGCTTCCGAGAACATTTTATAACGAAGTAGAAAAGCTTAGAGATGATTGAGATGATCCAGATATGTTAGTTTTCCAGTGACAGCTGTGCCTTGAAATTAAATTCTGAACAGGAAATAAAATAAAAAGAACAGGAAATGTGGCCCCTGTCACAACAGATGGGCTGTGGTAATTCTCCTCAGCTAGAGATCCAGGGAGAAGGAGAGACAGTGAGAGAGCATGCTTCCTAGCTTGAACGAAGTAAGACAGCAAATGACAACTATTTGTGAGAGCTCTTGGGGATCTCTGTTCATTTAAATAAACACCTCTTTTGGCAATAGCTGCCATTATAACCTAGCCCTGCAGGGGTTTTTTTGCTATTCTTATTTTTAACTGACACAAAATTAAGCCCAAAGAAGTCCATTTACTCCAGACTGATCTTCATGACTTGTTGACCTGATGGGCTGTTATACCTGGCACTTTTGAATGTGCCCAATGTACTATTTCTTGAAATCTAACTGTAACATGAAATCAAACTGTATAGCTCAGTAGAATGGAGCACCTGGCTGCACAAAAGTCCAATGACAGGAGTTTGACTCTCCACTCTGCCTTGTGAGAGAGAATGTGGGCGAGATAACCCAGAATGTTTGTGGCTTGTGTTAACCTGCCATCTGTATGGTATGGTTTTGGGCGAGCTGCTTTATACCAGAGAGGCACTTGAAGCAGGGAGTGAGTGGCACACTAGAGTATTTCTGCATATTTTATAATCTAGTAAGCCTAGAGAGGGATGCCACACATTTGAATCAACTTGACGACAAATGATGACAATTTATAATGATTTTAGCATCATTTTTAATAACATAACCCACCTTGGATCTTTTATTAGGAGAAAAACACAATAAAATAGGAAGGAAGTCAGGCAGGCAGGCAGGCAGGCAGGCAGGCAGGCAGGCAGGCAGGCAGGCAGGCAGGCAGGAAGGAAGGAAGGAAGAAGGAAAGAAGGAAAGAAAGAAAACTTGAGATCTGCTTAGTTTGCAAAATCTGTGGACATTTCTGCTAAGTAATATCCTCATGCTTTGCAAGGAAATATGATGATGACTTTTTATTATTGGAAAATGTTTCTACTCATATTAAAGAAAGGCATACAGTTTTTCACTGTGTTCCCGATTTAAGCTCTCAAGTTATTGGCAGAACTAAGCCAGCTCCTTGCATACTGCCATTCTACCAGCATGCAAATACCTTTTTATTCAGGCAGGTTTTTGGCAACTGCCTGGCTGCTAGGGGAAAAAGCTTGAAATGGGTTTATTACACTTTTTCCTTTTTCCCTCTTGATGTGTTTCAGAATTGTTTTGAATTGTTTATTCTTTTTAATATGAAGGACTAGTTAGCTGTATTTTAATATTATAAAAATATTGTGTATTTTATTTGCATTTTTTTCAATCCTTTTGTGACCACCTTGGACCCCCCAGTATAGGGTAAATAAGAAACTTAAAGCAAATAAATGAATGAGGGCATAAATATATATTATGCAGACCCTTCTCTTATATCCCACAATGTTCAAAGGATCTGCCAGCTATCAGGAACAGCTTTTTGTGCAGCATGGAAGAAATGCAGGTTGGCAAATAGATGAATCAGAATGTCTGGTGTCTTTCCTCACATGAGATGAATTTCCAGTAGAACAAAGCCACTATTGGATACAGCCTGATGTATAAACTTGATGCCTTATTTTGTCTTATATATTAGAAGCCTATGACTTAGCAACAATTGCACAAGCTACAGAAGGCAGTTTACTGGCTGATTGTCACACGTCGCATGGTCTTTTAGTTGTGGTATGCAAAATCAGCTGTACAATCAGTTGTGCATCTGATAGACAGAAAACAGCAAAAACTGCACCATTATACACATGGTGTTCTTCAGAGCCATTTTGGTTACTACATTTATTTTATCCACATAAAAAGGTGCATGGTTCTTGAAAGTGATGCATTACTTGAGTACTGGTACAAAACATTTCTTTGGAATGCTATAATCCTTGCACACAAGGCTTGGAAATGAGCCTGGGACTCAGGTAAAGTTACGTAATCACCCCAATGCAGAGTAGAATTTGCAACCTCATGGCTATTCCTCCTGGACTCTCCCTGCCACATAACTTGTTCTGAGTTCCTAAATTAAGGCTGCTACTGTACTTCCTTGAGCAGCCACTTTTTGTTTTGCATCTCCTTATCTCCTCCCGTGGTCACATGGTCACTACAGCAGTTCGGCAGTCCACACTTTGGCAGATGCTTAGCAATCGGCTTCCCCGTCCGCGCTTTGCTGGACCGTTTTATACTTCAGTTTTCAGTGACCACAATGTGAAAGTGCAGCATCGGCAAAGTTGGCGAACATGTTTACATTGTGGCAGGCCTTTTTTTTTTTGCATGTTCTATGACAGGGAAATGGCAGAAACGGGGGGACGACGACAAAAAAGCAGTGTAGTATGCCCGCAAATTGAACCAAATCGCTTTAAAAGGGGGTGCAGGAATCAATTAAAAAAACACCACCCCCAGTGGTTGTCTCAAGAAAAACCGACACAGCGGCCAAAAATGGGTGTGGCCAAGGGGACTGTTCGAGAAACAGCAATTTGAAAAGTGGACTGTGATTTTTAAGGCAATTTGTCTTTAAGGAAAAGGTGTTTCAAATCTAAAGTGCGGTAATGGTCTAAGTAAGTTTCTTGGGCGGGTTTATTATAGGACACATTTCTGTCACCACTTATAAAGTAAGATGAAACTGCCAGAACACTTGGCTTCTGCACGTGAACTTAGAAGGTAGTACCTTTTTTATCTATCTTCTCAGAGAGTAACATGACTTGGACCAGTCCTGGCACAAATAATTATTATTTAAGAGACTTTATGTTTTAGGGACAAATACATTTTGACTTTGATTTCTAGGTTTTGTCCATGACCAGTTCAAGCCATGGACATTGTGTGTGAAGCATGTTGTATTACACACAATGTTTCACATTGACAGATGAGTCTAGCACTGACTGATGCAAAAAGTGGGTTTTTATTTTCTTTCCTCTAAAATGACCTCATCATTACGTTAGACAAAAACCTTTATTGCATAATCATCAGATCATTGCAAAATAATATACTACAAAAGAGCAAACATAATATTATGCCAAAATTATCAATATTTATACTATAAAATAAACACTGCTAATAGTAATTCTTTAAAATATATAATATTTATTTACTTAAACCAATTTGACTAAAATCCCCTAAATGCAACAGTAAAACCTTTGCATATAACATTTAAATTACATTTCATGATACTATCTTTATACCTCCAAATCTTTATGGCATTTTGCACCTATATTATCCAAGTACTTAGCTCTGTATATAATAGCTTTAAAAGCAAATATTGCAACTCTATTATATCTAAATTAGATGTTTTTAATAAAACCTCAGTTTCTCTGAGGGGCTCAATATGTAGCCTGCATACTGTAATTAAACTGTAAACTGCCCAGAGACTACTTGAAGTGGTATGGGATGGTATACGAGCAGAACACTTTGCTTTGCTTTTTTGCTTTTTCTGATTTCTACTTTTTCTCTTATCAGTCCAAACAGTAGCATATTGATTTTGTTTTGCTGTTCTTCTTGTCCTGAGAATTAACTCAAGAGATTAAAGCTGATAAGCAAGAATCTTTTATTTAAAGTGACTTTTAGTTTTTTTAAAAACATCTTAATGAGAAGAGAGAAGGTTTTCACAGACCCTGTGCTGTTAATCCTTAGAAGCCCCATGAAACTGACAGATACTGATACACTGATTCTTGTCAGTCCCTTTTTGTTGTCATTATCAGATTGCAAAGAGAGAGGTGTATTTCCAAACAGAATTGTTATTGTCAATATGGCATTAGTACCAAAGATGTTTACATTGCCATTTCTTTTTTTGGGGGGTGGGGGTGGGGAACTCTCTGAATTGTTCCATTTAATTTCCTTTCAGCTGGCTCTGACTTTTCTTTTTCTGTTTTTAAACCTCTACTGGCTACTGTTATGCCTATCAGGTAGATGAACTCTTTGAAGCCTATTGTATCCAAAGAAGGCTCCGTGATGGTGCCAGCAAAATGAAACAAGCATTTGGATTGTCCCCTGCTAGCAAGGCAGCTCGGGAGAGTTTGTCAGAAATCAACAAAAGCTACAAGGAATATACAGAGGTAAGGGATGATCAGTTCCCTGAGTAGAATTTGCTGTATATAGCAGAATGTTGAATTACTATAATGTCAGTGAAACAGACCATGGATTGTGAAATCTGTGGAAAAAAAAGATTGCAAAATGTTTACAATGTAGAATTAATTTTTACTGATGATAACTGTGTCAGGATGAAATCTTACGCATTCTGAAAAGCTGCATATTGCCCCAGAAGTAAAAAGATTTGGAGCAACCCCTAGCACTGAAAAATACAGCAGAGTAAATAACATCTATATAGGAATTTCTAGTTTCACTGATGTATTTCACTGATTTACATGCTCTGGAGGGCTATAATTCACTGTAGCTTTCTAGATTTCTTGAAAGCATCTTTTAGACTGATCGCAGTAGAGACTCTGCTCCCTTCACCAGACAGTGAGATAACAAGAGAGAGAATTTGCAGGTCACATTGCCATCTTCATGCATTCTTACCCATCTGACAAGGCTGCCTTCCCTTCCCTTCAGGCTGTGCTTCTGAACCCCAATGAAGCGGCTTCACAGTTTTCTGAATCCAGCTATAATGAAAACAGTTGTAATACATATTTTAAGGTGTTGTTATGTGGTTCATTTTCAGCGGTTAATCTGATACTAGCCTTCTGTTTTTCCCCACACAGAATATGTGTACTATTGAATCAGAGCTGGAAAATCTAATGGGGGAGCTCTGCATCAAGATGAAAGGTAATTGGCTTTCTTTTAATTGCTTTTTCTGTGCAAACATTGCAGCGGGGGTGCATGTGTGTGTCAAAGAACTGAGAACACAAACCAATTTAGATAACAGATTTGTTATCTTCTATTGGCACAGAGACCTTTGGGTAGTGGGCAGCATATAAACTATATAAGCTATATATAAATAAATAAATAAGTTACAGAGGCTTCAGAATTCAACTTGCCTTATTTCCAAAGCAATCAGAATGAATTGTTATGTAAGGAAACACCAGGCATTCACAACCAACTTTGCAAAGATGGTTGTGAAGCTAATGAGATTGCATCACACATTGCTTTCCAGAGAAAAGTTAACAAACATCTTTTGCATGTATTTTCTTGTATTTTAAGCTCTACTGTATGATTTTATGGATTCTCTGAAAACAAGAGATAGAGCAGTGGTGGTGAACCTTCGGCACTCCTGATATTTTGAGCCACAACTCCCACAGTCCTTTGTCATTGGCAGTACAGGCTCGGAATTCTGGGGGTTGTGGTCCAAACCATCTGGAGTGTCCAATGTTTGCCACCACTGATATACTGTAGAGAATGAGAAATCTCTTCAGAACCTATATTAATGAAAGATTACTTGGATTTCAGAATTAAATACTTTCATCGGTATGGTACTGAATGTGCTTTTAAAATTAAGATAGTACCTGTATATGAAACAAATGCACTAATTAGTAGAGGAGTCTGTTTTTCTTTGAAAGCACTTGGATGAATCAGTTATTGTAGGGTGATCTGTCTATCTTATATAATGTGGAACTGATTCTTTTACCTATTTAGAACTTTGTATAAAGCATGAACTTCATGTTCCCTGGCATATTGATATCTCATCATTTCCCTAAAGTGATCATGCAGGGTCCCAGCCCCTACAAAAGAAGGAAGGAGTTTTTTTTCTCTGACCTATATTTTTCTCTGACAGGCATTTTTTAAGGGGAGAGGGTGGTGTTTCCTTTTAAAAAAAAAACATTTCCCAGCCCCTTCCAGCTTCTTTCTAGAGAAAGAACAACAGTAAGCTGTAACAGATGCATGCGAAAGAAAATTTTATTTTTGGTATTTTATTGCAGACTAACAGCAAGAATGAGTGGGTGGAGGGGGGTGGAGTCACAAACTTTGCCAATCAAGGCACCTGATCTATTGGTTTCCAATCAGATTTATTCCAGGGATTCTATTCAAGGATCTTGTTCACTCACAAGATCTTATCTTGAGCCCTGTCCTAGAAGGTGGGTGGCCAGCGTTGCCCTTTAAGCCACCAAGAGCAGAGCCACTGCTGCAAGCTGTGTAGGAGTCATTTCTACACGGGAGCACATGTAGGGTGTTTTCTGAGAGGCGAAGAGGTGAGGCCAAGACTCACTCATAACAGCAGAGGAACATGTAGAGCATAATCATTCCCTCTTTGACTGACACAAGTTGGCCAGAGCTGTAGCCGGATGCTACAGAACATCTGCTGTCCCTGTTCATACCACCACGCCGGGAATGCATGTGCATTAGAGAAAGTAGGCCATGGTAATTTCATTTCATTTCATTTCATTCACTTCACTTCAGGTTTGCGTAAAAACCATTAACCCCAGCACAGCCAAATTACTTTCTTCTGGAGAAACTCAGCCCAGCAGTAGGGTATGTGCTTTGCAACCAAGTTCAGTCCATGGCATCTTGAAAGAGGTAAAAGCACTTGGCCTATATTATGGAGAAGCGCTCCCAGTTGGCACATGCAATAGTAAGCTGGGGTAGCGGGGATGGCCCTATATCAGGCAGTTTCCTGGTACTGATAATGCTATTAGATATTGACATTGATACCTGCTGTCATTTCAATGCCTGGAATTCAAAACAATGAAGCATGCAAAGTACTTTGATTTAGAAATTGTGGTTTTGTTATGGTTGTTATGTGCTGTTAATTCAGCCCAATTTATGGCAACCATACAAATGAGCGAATTCCAGGATGTTCTCTCTTCACCTGCCCTGCTCAGCTCTTGTAAACGCAAGCCAATGGCTTTCCCATCTTGTACTTGATCTTTCTCTTTTCTTGCTGCCTTCTACTTTTCCCAGCATTATTGTCTTTTCCAGAGAATCCTGCGTTCTTGTGAAGTGCCCAAAGTAGGACATCCTTAGTTTCAACATTTTTTTGCCTCCAGAGGTAGTCCAGGCTTGATTTGATCTAGGAGCTGCTTGTTTATCTTTCTGGCAGTCCAGGGTATCTGCAAAGCTCTGATAGTGCTGACATTATTGTAAAGGTTTGGATCTCCTTTCTCTGCAAACACAAATAAGATTGACAATTAGGACAGGATTTTCACAGGAAAGAAGGGAAATAGATATAGATGCTTAGGGGTTTTTGGGTTTTTTTGAAAAAAAGGAATGGATGAATGTAGATTTTAGAATGAATCTATAGAAATGATCCTTAGCAAGAATATTTCATATAATCATCTGATTTTGGAACACACTGATTTTGCAAACCTGACTTTTAATAGGCTAAAATATTTATTGTAGCACTCCTAGTGTAAGATGATACAAGGCAAGTTTCATTTCCTGTGCAAGAAAAGTCATTTTTCATTTCTTCTCTCATGTCTGTGTTTGCTTAGAGCTACGTCCTTACAGCTAGATGGGCAGCAGAGATCATGTTGTCATATTAAGGTATCAAAAGGGAGCCAGCAGCAGAGTGCTAGTAAATTTCAATTATTTATTAAATAATAAATAAATTAGGAGAGTGGGAGGTAACTTGAGAGAGAGCTGCTTTGTTCTGGTACACAGAGAGATGGGCGAAGAGAGAAGAAAGGATATTTTATGTGTTCATAGGCAAAAGACTTATCCCCTTAGCAATAAGGATAGAGCTTCTGAGCCAAACTGTGTCAAGATACATTAGACCAGCAATTGGTATAAAGGTGACATTTGCCCCAAGTAACATTGTCTTAACAAATGTTATGTGACAGTAGGAGGAAAACCAGTTTCCATGGTTTAAGAATGCAGGGACACAGGAGATCTGAATTTCTAGATTTGACCCAGAATTTCTGTGACAATGGCTTCTTGAGCTAAATGCAATATAATGGTATTTATATTGCTATGGCTGTACAAGTACTGTACTATTCCTCCTGCTTGTGCTTTTCTAAAAAATTGGCATCATCTCAGTTCTCACTAGCTAAACTCTTTTGAGTTTTGTCTGGGTTTTCTGTCCTTATTTATGATCAACATGACCCCTCTGGGTGCACCCTATTTTGACCCCACAGCAATTCCTAGGTTAATTATGTTATGACCATACTAGTTATGCTCAGTATGGTGCCTATTTTAGTCCATTTCTTTTTGGCTTCCCTTCCACTGTGGGCTCCAAATGTGATTTTTTTTTGAACCCAATGGCCTGTCCAGTCAAGATTTAACTTTTTAGACATACAAGTGAATTCTGTTTCAGCAACTATGGGACTCACCGGGTAGCTCAAGCAACCCAATGTCTTAGTTTCAGTCTAAAGCAAGATACAAATTCCTGTAGTATGAATGAACAGCAGTAAATCTGGGATTCATGCAGTCCCTTTCCCTTTTCTTTCATTTTTCCATGCCAGAAGAAGAGATGGACAGTTACTCCCTCTGTTTCAAAACTAAGCACAATTCTCTGCGACTTCCAATCTGAACTTGTTCAAACTCTTATTTTAAACAAATCATACTTGAAACAAACCACAGTCCTCCCGGTCTGGATATTAAGAAAAACAATGGCTGGTGTAAAACTGAAAATGGAAGCTAAGGGAGAAGAAGCAAGGGAAGGAAGACCACACAAGCTCAAGACTATAACTGGAAGTTGAGTCATGGCAACTGGACTTCTTTTCTTGAGAGATAGAAACGTTTCACTACTCATCCAAGCAGCTTCGTCAGTTTGAGGAAAGTTAGTCGTGAATCCTCCATTTTATAGTTCACCTTCATTTCACATCACCCTGGTCTGAATAGGCTCATAAGCTGGACAATGGCCTGAATAGGCTCGTAGGTCAACAACAGTCTGTGGACAGTGACCTAAGATGTGTGAAAGTCCCACCTATGCCACCTCAGTCCCAACACCCATTTAAGTATGGGTTGTCAGCTATGGCCTTGCTGGTGGAGGTGCGAAGTGCTTCTGATTTGTCTGGGGATTGAAGAAAGAGCTGCTTCAAGTAGTAGACAGAGTGTGTCTGAGTCCCCCACCTCTGTTGAGAGAGGGGTTTTCAATACACACATGAATGGCTTCCCTGACCCATGGAAGACTGGTCACTAACTTCCGTCAGACTGACGAAGCTGCTTGGAAGAGTAGTGAAACGTTTCATTCTCTCAAGAAAAGAAGTCAAGTTGCCATGACTCAACTTCCAGATAACTCACCTGGATAACAGAATCTTCGCAGATTCAAGACTGTAGGTTTGTCCATGAAGTGGGATATGGTGCCTTCCCATTAGATCTTGTCTCAGGGTTATTGAATCACACAACATTGTTGTGACGCTAACATATGCTGCCCTCATCTCCTTTGGAATAACGTTTGGCTGTAGTGTATAAATGCTATGTGAGCCATTATGTTTTATTTTAAAGTAGTGAATAGAGATGGGCACGACTCGAAAAAAAATTTTTTCGAGTTGTCGTTAGTCGGGCCGGTTCTGTTTCGGGTCATTTCCGTTTTTTGCGAAAATTCACAAAAATTAGTCGGTTCATTTTTTTGTTTTTTCATTTTCGTTAGTACTGGTTCTTTGGGGGGGGGTAGCGGGCTCCTGGAGGCACCTCTGTGGGGTGGGTGCCTCCTCTGGCCCGCTATAAAGGGAAAGCGGAATCCTGGAGGCACCCGTGGGTGCCTCCTATCCTCACCCACTAGGAAAGGGAAGCAGGCTCCAAGAGACCCCTCAACATGGGGGTCTCCCCTCGTCACCTGCTGCTGCAAAATGGTATGCAATAGCCATATACCAGTTGCAGACAGTGAGACCAGTGAGTGAACCCAGAGCCATAGGGTGAAGTGATGCCTAAGGCTCTCGCACCGCCATGTCTCACAAAGAAGGGAATCGTACTTGCGTGTAGTGCAATGCAAGTAGATCTGGCTTAGGGTTAAGGTGGGTTAGTGCAAGGGCTAGGGTTAGGCTAGTGACGGGTAAGGTTACGGTGGGCTAGTGGGTTGCACCTCTGGGTGCCTCTCTGACCCACTAAGAAGACAGTCTGTGACGTATGGGTAAGGAGTCAAGGATTAGGGTTAGGGTTAGGGGGCTAGGGCAGGTTTTAGGGGGCTTTTTGGCACATCCCAGAAGTCTCCATGGCCAAGTGGCCATGCGATTGGTGGGATGGCTCCAAAAATTTGCATGGTCGTCCACTCCCACATGGCTGGCCACTCGGCCAGCCCATCATTGCGCAGGTGTAAAAAAAATAAAAAAAATAAAATCAATGGAGGACAGAGGAGGAGAGGAGAGATATTTTGTTGCAAGAAAAAACCCACTGCTACTGTGAAAAATCTGGCAGTTTATAAATTTTCGTGTGTTTCTGTTGTGCTTGTGTGTTTTTGGACCACTATTTCAAAAACAATATTGCGTTCGCCGCCCCATTTTGGATCCCCCGCCCGCACCGCATGGCATGGCGAGTCTGGCTGCCCAGGATGGGGGGGGGAGGCGGGACCCCCTCCAGAAACCACCCCTCCGGTAGGTGCCCTGTGCCCTTAGTCAAGCAGGCATTTTTCCGCCTGCTTTTTTGGCCCGGGAATGGGTGGGGGGAGAGTTTAAAAGTTTTTTCCTGTGCCGTCCGTGCCGCTTGCTTGCGCTTTAATTGCGGCGGCCGGCGGCGAGACTGGGCTTTTTGCTGGCTGCGAGCCTGCGGCGAGTCCCACCAGAGCAGCCCAGGACGGGGGATGGGGGGGAGGCCGGGGACCTCCAGAAACAACCCCTCTAGTAGGTGCCCTGAGGCACGGCAGGCATTTTTCCGCCTGCTTTTTGGCCGGGAAGCGGGTTTTTTTAACTTTTAAAAACTTTTTTTCTGTGCCGCATGGCATCGCCCGATCGCCCAATGCAAGGAACGAGCACGACAAATCAGACCAAAATTGTTCGTTCGTCGGTTCGAGCTCGAAGTCTGGCGGAGTAATTCCCGTTACCGTTTCCATAGAGTAACGGAACCGAGTAACGGAAACGGAAACGGGAATACCGCTAAGTCATGCCCATCTCTAGTAGTGAACAGTTGCTTATAGCATTGGGGATAAGGACCATTGTAAACCACTTAGCTGTATTACTGCATACAATAGCAATATCTTTTGATTGTCTAATTTTCCTCCTCAAAGTAAAATATTATCAGTGCTCCCAAAGGCATTTAAGTGAGGTCTCCTATAGTAAGAGACAGTAAACACTGTAAAAAAAAAAAGCTTGTCGTCAAGGGGTTGCAGAGTACTGCTGCCACCTAGCAACAAAATCTGGAATGCTTTATACAGCATGGACTACTAGGCTTTACTTCAAACTCTCATCTCACCTCATAAATCTTTTTCAGTTTCCTAATTGAAAACCTTAGTTTAGCCTATTGTTTGCATGTGAAGTTGAGGGATAATGTAGGTTCAATAGGCAGAATATAGAACAGGGCTTAACACTGTCACAGAAAAGCAAACTCTACACAATACATCGGTGCTGTTAGAGTGGACACATAGCCGAAGGTTTTGTGATTATTTTGATTCATCTGTAAATGTAAATATTGATTGTGTCTGTGTGGGAGAATGAGAGTTCCAGTCTAGAGTACTGAGTGTCCAGTTCAGCATATGGGTTTCTCAAGTGTATGAACGTTCCCAGCCGTTTATATGGAGTCAGCTGAAGACCATAAGATTTTTGTGGGTTCACATCTGTTCTTTTTGTTGAAATGAATTGAGAAGTAGTTTCAGGAATGAGGAGCAGAGTTGCAATGTAAAATGAAATAAATTGCAGGATTGGAGTGTACCAGTCAATAAACTGTTCTGGTTGTTGTACTTCTTGCTTCAGATGAGGTTTTGCTACGACAATGACACATAAAATTGTTCCCATGTTGCCCTTGTGCTGTGGTTCTCAACATGTGGGTCCCCAGATGTTCCTGGACTGCAACTCCCAGAAGCCTCCACCACTTACTGTACTGGAAGGGATTTCTGGGAGTTGGAGTTCAGGAACATCTGGAAACCCACAGGTTGAAAACCACTGCCCTAGTGGTATTGGAAAGTGAAGTGAAACAATAATCTCACAAAGCAGATGTTGTGGCAGAATGTGTGGCAGCAATGTCTTGAAAAATAGAACTGCGTAGCCTACGTAGCGCTGCCAGGGGCAGTCTGTTGTCTTCACAGGTCTCAGCACCATGGCTGAAGCAAGATGCATCTGCTAGTTAGCTTTTATATGTAAAATACGAGCTGTAGATGGAGGTCCTTGGCAAGCTTTTCCATATTCAGCACTGTAGGGTTTTAAAGGTTTACAGACCAAGTTAGTGTGGCCCTAGCTGTCCTGCTGCCTGAGGTGGTGAGCCAAGTGCTACTCCCCCATGGAACATGGTGTTTGTTGTGAGAAAGCAACACCTGCACACCTACCAGTTGTAGAAGATGCTGGCAGATGGACCCCCATACACAACACACACAGCTGTACTAGGAGTAGGAGGAGACCAATTTTCACATATCTACCAGCAGAAGGTGAAAAGGAGGAAGAAGAGACACCAGCATTCCAACACACAAACCCTAGGTAAAGGCATACAGGTGATTTCTGTTGGAAACCCCAGTGCTTTGTCTCTGAGGACCCCCTTGGAACATAGTATTTTGGAAACTGACAGCTCTTCAGACATGTGTGCAACAGCAGGGCACTCCCAAGATGGGCTATAGCAGCCCATTTATTCCTCCAAGCTCTCTGCCATCCGAGGCAAGAGCCTCATTCCACTTCATGGTGGACTCTGAGGAGACTACACTCTGTATTTAAGTTCTTACTGGTCTAAGTTGTTATCTTTAAAAAGAAGGCAACCTGATAGAGGTGGCGTTGGTTGCTCTTTCATGCTTACATTAGAGGTTCCTGATATTGTCCATTCTGTATGAGCAGTTTAACTTGATGTATATATGTTGGAAGAGGGGAACAGTGGGACTGCTGCCAAAAGAAAAGACTGGAAGCTTTCACTGAAATAGGCTGCTGCCAAATGCATTCTCTGTTTGAAGATGTTTAAGATGGAGCTGGATTTTTTGAAAAAAAAGGAAGAAGAAAATATCTTGGAGCACTGCTTAGGGGGTCTGGCAACAACTCAGCAGTCAAATCCTGCCAGAAAAGAGAATAATTTAAGTGCTAAGACTTCAAAGTTAGTGAATCAAGAGAGGGAGAGAGGGAGAGAGAGAGAGAGATACAGTATTTTATCTCACATGTTTTTGATTCCTAGGTCTAGCTGGCTTTGCTCGACTTTGCCCTGGAGACCAATATGAGGTGAGTAACTTTGTAAAACCATTATTTATTTACCATCAAGTTTTTAAAAATCTGTATATAGCCCTGCTTTACATTCTTATATCCTGTAAAGCAATAAAGGTCCCTCTAGTCCAGTGGTGGCAAACCTTCGGCACTCCATATGTCTTGGGCCACAACCCCCAGAATTCTGAGCCTAGACTGCTAGTGACAAAGGACTGTGGAAGTTGTGGTCCAGAACATCTGGAGGGCCAAAGGTTGGCCACCACTGCTCTAGTCTCTGTCAGCACGCCCCTCAATATTTTGTTTTTGGCATCTGTTTTCTTCCTCTTGTAGCTTCTGAGTCCAGCCAAAACAGGCTGGCTAGAACTGATCATTTAAAGCCAATTTCTTTTCTTCTTCTTCTTCTTCTCTTCCCCCCACCCCCTCTTCTGTGTCCTCTCTGCTATGTGAGTCTATATTTATGTAGTCAGTTTTTATGCTATAGGAAACAACACACTTTGCAAATGTCCATAACACCTGCAAACAGAGATAGATGTCTATCACCTTTCTTCTCTTTCAAGTGCTTTAGATTTGTTTGTTTGTTTGTTTGTTTGTTTCATTTATATACCACCCATTTTCCAAACGGAACTCTGGGCGGTTTACAGCAAGTTAAAAGAACAATGGTATATATAAAAACAATATAATTATGACATCAGCTCAGTTTCTTCTCTCTAAAAGAAAGCTGGAAGATAATGCTTTGTTCTGTTTTTAAGAAGATGCAAAGCATAAAAAAAAACTGGGATTCAGCTGTATTTATAGTGGCTCATGTGCATACAATACTCCTTGGATTTTACTAGGGCCTATCCTGCACATGATAGTTTTTAATGAGAATGGCAATGGCAATGAGAGGCCGGCAGGACAAATATGGAAGCTGTGAGAACACAAGACAAGGTTTCTTTTCCCACAGATTTTCATGCGATACGGTCGTCAGAGATGGAAGCTGAAAGGCAAAATCGAAGTCAACTGCAAGCAGAGCTGGGATGGAGAGGAAATGATCTTCTTACCTCTTGTTGTTGGACTGATCTCCATTAAGGTACCATTGCGATTGTTTTTGGTTCAGTAGCCACCTGTCATTGGAACAGAACTAAAGCCTTGACAACAAGCAAAGGCAAGCAGAATTTCCATAAACAAATTAATGAACACTCAGTTGAAAGGCAATGTGGTATAGTTTGGAATAAGACTCAGGAAACCTAAGTTCAGATCCTTGTTCAGCCATTAAAATACATTAGAGGCTAGCAGTGAACAATCATAATCATAAATTGCCTGCTTTCAAGTTGATTCTAACTTACGGCAATCCTTTTCATAGCCAGGTACCTAAACTACTAAGCAATCCAGCCAGTTTTTTGCTTTTTGCATGGCTTGCAGGGGTAGTTTTAAAAGCAGATTCTTACTGATCTGACACCAGCGGGGGGAGGAGTGTGTGGGTAGGGTGATTCTCCCCCATGCTCACTCCCCCCCACCAGTATTGGAGCAGCAAGAATCTGCTTTTAAAAGACCTGTGCACGCCTTTTTGCAATGCATGCACAGGTCTTTTAAAAGCAGATTCTTGCTGCCAGAGCTGGGATCCCCCTGCTGTCTCGGGGCAGCCAGGATCTTGGCTTCCCCAACACAGCAGGGGCTGAGTGGGCGAGCACTGACTTCACTACTCACCCTCTCAGCCCCCAGATGTGTTGGGGAAGCCGCTGCCCCTTTCTCCACAGCCAGGTGGCAATGACGAGTGGCAGCCAGCAGCTTCTCTCCAGCCATCAGGTCTCACTTCAGGCTACTGGCTGCAGCGAGACTTGTGGCCACCCGCCGCCGCCACCACCATTGCCTGAAGTGAGATTCATTGGCTGGAGTTAAGCCATGTGCCCCTCCCCACAGCCCATGCTGTCAAAACCAGCTGGGTGGTGGTGGCAATCTCACTGTAGCCCGCCACCTTTCCCTTTACCATCCGAAACTCTGAACCCCAAACCGCTCCAAATTTGGGGAGCTTCCAGGAAAGAGTCCAAGGAAGCTCCCCTGGTTCAGTTTCTGAACGAAATAAGTGTTTTGGTTTGGTTTGGGCTAACACGGTTTCTTTTGTTTGGTTTGGTAACAAAACAATTTGTTATATAACAAAATGACAAAACAGCATGTTGTTTTTTTGTTTTGTGCCCATCTCTAATCTTCACCTTTGATAACGTCTGATAGCATATAATATAGACAGGCTACTGTGCACAAAATGGTTGGGAGTAGGCAAGGTTGCTGAACTACTGACATGTTAATAAACTGTAATTCCGTTCCTAATTACAGTGGTACCTTGTATAAAGGAATTAATTCATTCCCAAATGAAATTATGTTACACAAATTTTCCTTTATACAAATTTCCCATAGGAATTCATTGAAAACAGAGTGATCCCATTTTTATGTTGTACAGATTTGCCCCATAGGTGATTCTGTTAAGCAAATTTCCCTTATCTCCAGAATTTTTTGTGTTGTACAAATTTTATGTTATACAAACCATTTGTTATACAAGGGTCCACTGTATTAACTCTTGTTTCTTTGTGAAGGTCACTGAACTGAAAGGCCTGGCTAGTCATATTCTGGTGGGAAGTGTTACCTGTGAAACAAAAGACTTGTTTGCTGCTCAGCCTCAGGTAGTTGCTGTGGACATCAATGATCTTGGCACAATAAAGCTGAATCTGGAAATCACTTGGCAGTAAGTAAAGTTGAGATTGTCCAATACAAATCAAATGGGTACCCATCAGTTCAGACTGTTACCTTCCTATAGTTAGAAGAATTAGGAAAGAAGTGTTGTAAATAAAAATAGTCATATCAGACAAAATTTTCTGGTTTAATGAAATTAATGTATCATGATAGTAATGCTTTATCAGATATATATGGTGTGCCATTTTATATGTGTAAAAGGTTGTAAAATGTAATTAAAATTGGGTGCCTGTTTTTCTCACATTTGCTCCATTGATTGCTGGTAGCCCGGATATGGCAGATGGTGCCTAGCAGTTCCTATGTGGAGGGATGTCGAACCTTATTTGCAAGGTCACATCCCACCACCACCACCACCACCATGCCCGTTCCATAGGTCAGATAACTTCAGGGGGCACAGCTATGTCTTTGGAGATCATCCAATTCCCTCTGCAACTGCAGGAGTGATTCTGCATTTGCCTCTTTGGTCAAAGTGCTGAGTCTGCTACCAGTGGACTTTCCCCTTGCAGAACTGTGGTGTTACCAGAAATAAAAGCTTTGTGCTGCAATCTACAGTTTTCAGTCTGAGACTTCTCAGTTGTTCAGAATGTAATACCCTTTACCTACCTTGTTACACCTATGGGTCAAAGAGTGAGAAAAGGGTGGATTTTGGTTATTATTCTTAATATGCATACTGACTGAGACTACATGGTCAAAGATTGAGGGATTTGCTCCACTTATAAGATAGCTGAATTTGAAATATATTTTTTCACTGACTACATGACACAAAGGCTGATTCAAATCACTGCAGGCTCAATTGTTCTCCAAAGTGGCTCTCCCCCTCCATGCTGCTGCTTGGGTGGTTGGGTTGAAGGCTTCTCCATTTTCAAGCTAGAACAATTTGAGTGGGTTTCTTCTCATGTGGTTCGTTCTTGTAAATACTGGTGTGGAGGCACATCTGAGGGGTGGTGTTTTGGTGATTTAGGCAGTTGGGACATGGTGTTTGGACCTGGGGAAACACTCCTCCTCATATCTTCCCTGCAATCACCCTTTGATTTTTTTAAAAAAAATCTTGCACATAATGACATTAGTAATAGACCTTAGCAATGGGACATCACTGTTATTTTCCCCCATATTTACACCCCATAAAAGGATTGGTAGAAGCAGAACCCAAGAAAGGAAAGAAGGTGGTCTAAGTGTTGGAATGTGAATCACATCACATTCCTAATCAATCCATAGCCTACATAATGTAGGCTTTGAATCAAATCACTACAAAGCCAAATCACTCTGGCTTTCCAGTGTGTTTGTCCCATTATTAACTTAAAACTTCCAACGTGGATGAGGTCTAGTCATACTGCAGCCATCATGCTAAGAATGTCCCTTCTATGACAATGGGCTTTCACAAACTCTAACATCCAGAGTGGACAGAAGTCAGCCATTGACTAAAGATTTCCATTTTGTTCTTCTCTATTCCTGATGGCTGATGGGAAGAACATAGAGGTTACATGTAAAATGGCTGAGCTCCATATCAGGAAGTTTATTCCTTGCTTGTCTCATCCTCACAGGCAGGGACAGGGAACTGAAAATGTATCCCCATCACCCTATAAAAGGATAAAATATTTTGTGGCACTCTCGGCCAGAGAAAATGAACCAAAGTTTGTGCAAGTTAAAGAAAAATTGCATAGATTGTGTGTATTGTGGAAATTAATTGTAACTGTCTTTTTTTAAATGGACATTTAAGAGTTAGAAGCACGGAAGGTGTTATTTATATATCTCTTTATCAACCAATTGGTCTTTCTCTGCTTTCTCTCTATACATTTTGATTCATGAAAGGAAAAAACATAGGTTTTATATAGAGACAGTTTCTGTAAATCATGGAGACCCTGAGAATAAGAGGTATCCCTGGTTCATGGAACATGAAGATTCCTCATCAAGGTGTAATATTAGCAAACTAATGTGTGCAAATAATGTATGTTTTCTTTATACAGTTTACTTATTCTGCATACACATTTTTTAAATTTTATGGCTGTGGAGATGATGAATTGCTATAAAGACATCTTCAGCGCAATTGCAGCACATATTTTGTATTTCAACAGTCAAAAGTGTTGATCCAGTGGGTCATAGTTGTTCTGCTTAATTATCAAAGAGCACAAGATTGTTGTCTTATGAAAATACTGTGAGATTTTATTGATACTGACTAGGAAGAGCAGGATGATATGTGTTCTAATGACTCAAAAATGAAAAGAAAATAAGTGTTCTTTGTAACAGTAATTCAGTATAATGAGGCATTCTTTTTTTCTTTTCTTTTCTTTTTCTTTTTTTGCAGTCCATTTGATGTTGAGGACGTGACCCCATCTTCAGGCAACACAAACAAAGCATCTGCTCTCCAGAGAAGAATGTCCATGTATAGTCAAGGCACTCCAGAAACACCAACCTTCAAGGACCACTCATTCTTTGTAAGTGTTCTATTTCCCCTTTAGCATTTATTCAGTGGAACATGCTAGATATGGTCAGTTATTTGTAATCACCTGCTATTTATTTCTCATAGTAAAGGGTACAGTATCTTGGAGCATATCAGCTTCCTCTGGGAAACTTTCAGCATGTTCATGTCCTCTGGTTGTCAAAATTAGTTTTGCATTCTTTATTGTACCGTCATGTTTTATAGACACTCTAATTACTTAATCAACCTTTTTTTTGCCTTTGTGGTTGAAGAAATGGTGGCATTCTCCTCAAGACAGGCTCCGGTTTTCCATCTTAGATGCTCTGCAGGAGACATTTTTTGACAAGCTGTGCCGCAGTCACTCCTTTAGTGATTTGCCATCTCTCAGGCTGAGACCTAGAACAGGGCTAGGACACTATGTGAGTTTGGGATGGTGGGAATTCTTGTTGTGTTAAACTATTCCACCTCTCACTAGTTCCCCCATTCCCATGCATGCTATGCCCTAGATCTGATACTTCTATGAGAGTTTTGCCTAGTTTGCTGACCACATGTTGAAGAAATCATTTTAGTCTCAAATTGGAGCTATTGAGCTCAAGAAAGTTGTAGCCTCTGCCTAAAGAAGGGGTAAAGGGAAAATCCATGCATCCTTTGAAGAATCTTCCCAGCATTGTTTGGGTTGATATTTTATGAACCGTATTCAGCTGGTTTACATCCAGAACAAAGAGAAAGTTTCTGAGAACCAATTTGGATGAAAGGAAGGACACAAATGAAATCAAATAGGTATAGCCTGGGAATTAGATTTCACATTCAAGTCCCACCAATGTTAGTGGGGTTTAATGATACTTAGTATTCTTTGTGGTATTTTGCATAAAGTTAAAAAAAATCAGGGTTGCTGGAGATGATGCAAGACAACCTCTGGCACCTTGCTTTTGCGATTGTGGACCATTACCAGAAAGATCGTGACCAGACCTTCGGAGAACTACAATTTAAAGGACTGGGTGGAAGATTCTGGGTGTTATAGTCCAAAAACAGGCAACATTTTTAAGGTCTGGTTATGCCATACGACATTACTTTGTTGTGCACTTCATTTCATATAATTCTTTTCTAGTCCATAAATGTTGGTCAGCAAAATACTGTTTTGTTCCCTCAGTCTTATGCATGACGTTAAACGACTTTGCAGTAACTGTCACGTAACTTTAGTTCAAGATAGAACTGCCCTTTTCAACCTGGTAGCTTCCACAACTATTGCCCTATCACAAGTGAATCATATCAGCTTTAGGAAGGCTAATTCCAAATATTTTGGTACTTGTTTTGAACAATTTCTGTGGGTGTTTTTTTCCCCCTATTTGCTGTGTTATTCTATAATTTCTCTTAATAATCAGCATCACTAAAGGTAAAATCCCTTCACAACTTCAGACAGACGTCTGAAGCCAACAAACTTTTATGTTATTATGTTTTCCCCTGTCTGTCTGTCTGTCTGTCTCTCTCTCTCTCTCTCTCTCTCTCTGTGTTGTGTACAGTTGTGACCGACTCTTTGTGAGGGGCTACTTAATTTTTTTTAGCATTGCGTGGCATTTTCCCTGGCTTCCTTCTTTCACTGTGTTTATTATATTTGCAGTCGAATTTAGCTGATGATGTCTTTGAAAATGGCACAACAGAAAATGAGAAAAGGCCACTGTCTTTCAGCTTCAGTGGTATTCCGAATGGAGATTGCACCTTCTCTTCCAGCTCTGTGGGCTCCTCAACCACCATAGACAATTCTAACCCTGAAATTACTGTCACGCCCCCAGAACACAATGGTCAAACGTTACCAAAAACACACACTGTGGACAATATCAGTACGAGCTCCTCAGTAGACTCCGTGCCTGAATCCAAAGACTTAAATTCACAAGAACGTGTGTCAGACAATGCTGAAAGCAAGACTTCAACTCAAGAGTCTGAAGTTTGCCAAACGTCTCCACACCCGAGAAGTGACAACCGCCTCTTCTTAGACAACAGTGCCCCTGTGTCTCTTCTTCAGGACCCAGAAGAATTATCAGAGCTCAAGCCAGTGGAACTGGATACCTTTGAAGGCAACATCACTAAGCAGCTGGTCAAAAGGCTTACTTCAGGGGAAGGCCCAATGACGCCTGAGAAGCTGCATTGTGAGGGATCAATAAGTGGTGAATCTGAAGGCTACAAATCCTGTGTAGAAGGAAGTCTGGAAGAAGCATTTCAGGGACTTATTCTAGCACTTGAGCCTCATAAAGACCAGTTTAAAGAATTCCAGGTTTTGGACCAAGAAGTAACGCACCTGGATGAAATACTAAAAGTAAGTTCAGCTTCACTTTAATAATAATAATAATAATAATAATAATAATAATAATAATAATAATAATAATAATAATAATAATAATAATAATAATAATAATAATAATAATAATTATTATTATTATTATTATTATTATTATTATTATTATTATTATTATTATTATTATTATTTGCCGATACATCACATAGTCCTAAACGCTTGGGAAGCGTTCGACTAGTGATTTGTATTACAAAATCCAGCATTGTTAGCTGTGTGGTTAATAATAATAATAATAATAATAATAATAATAATAATAATAATAATAATAATAATAATAATAATAATAATAATAATCCCATTGTTGTTGTTAAATTGCACTTTTTATTTCTCAGCATTGGTTGGTACACAGAGGCAGACCCAAAGGGGAAAGTCTAAAAATTAGGAATTAAGTCCTGAGAATTTGTAGCTGAGGTGACACATTTGCCAAATGACTGATTTTGGAGCAATTGTTTTAAATTAATAATTAAAGATTTTCTAACAACTCCGTTTGCTGAAATTAGATATGGGCAGGAAGATGACCTGATTTTAATTCAATATTCTTTTAATTTCTTTCCTTGGTGTCTGGCACTTTGCAAATGTTGTACTTTCAAGGTTGCTTCTTAATGGAACTTCAACTTGAATAAGATATTGATCTTTTTGTTGCTCATCTGGAAGCATTTTCCAAAACAGGAGGTTACTAGAATTTTTAATATTGAGGAAAAGATGTGCAGAGTCCATAAAATATACCCAATTGTGAAAAAAAGATATTTCCAACTAAAGATATGGCTATAGTAGCAGCAAGAAGTAAGTTAAGGTGGCCTGCTTTGCAATGGTCTGGCTCGATTAGAGTGATCTAAGCAGGTCTGATAGAAACGGCTCCTGCCATGTCTCTCTTTTGTCAAAGTAATCATTTTCCCTGATCGGCAAAGAGCAGAAGATGTGAAAAAAGTGTGTGAGGTGGGAAATGGGGCAATGCAAGGAGGAGGGAGAAATTCACATGGAAATAGGTAAGGTTGATTAATCAAGTGAAAGGGGACAAGACAGATACACACATTTGCTGTTGGGATCAGTGTCTTCCATGTGTGTGCGCACGCACACACACACACACACACACACACACACACACACACACACACACACACACACTTTTATTTATTCATTTATTTATTCATTTACTACCCATTTGACAGTGGGGCCATTTTATACATTTTATAGCTGAAATGTAGTGAGATGGATGTTGGTACAAACAGTGGAAACAGAATCATTCTGTGTTTTAACTTCTTGTTTGCATGGTGCATAAAAGCTTTCCAAGGACAGGACAGGAACAGAATAAATCAACAGTTCTTTAGAGAAGTCATTTCAATCCATGTCATCTGCAACCTACCTCTGTATACTTCACATCTTTCTTTTGCAGATGCCTTCTCACAAATGGCAAAGTCCTCTACACATAGTTACGTTGGGGTAAACTGGATCCAAGAAGCCCTTGAGAGCCTGAAGCTGGTCCCAGTCTGCAGCAGTGCTTTTTGTTTTGCTTTGCTTTGGGTTTTTTTGGGGGGAGGGGGTTACTATGAAATATTTCCACTGTCCCAAAGCTTCCAAAGGGCAAAAAGATGCTCTAAAGAGCCTTGGAACCAGTTTGTTTAATCCTTTTCAGTGCCTGGTTTAAGTACACCAGCTGGATTTTGCCCAACAAAGTCAGGGTGAAATATTAAAATCTGGGAAATCACGAAAACACAGGCAATTGTAAAAACTAAGCTGATTCTTTCCTTGAATTTGAAGGAAATAGAAAGCATCTGATTTTAATTAGATTGAGTTGGAGGAATTGGGTTCTCAGGTTGTGGTTTTTCCTTTGCTCTTCCAGTGCAGAACAACAGCCAATCACAGCAGGTCCTCCAGTTTAAGCCTCACGGTTGAGAGTGCACTGGAAAGCTTTGATTTCCTCAACACCTCTGACTTTGAGGATGAACTCTGCAGTGGTGGTCGAGGTGGTGACTCTGTCTTCTCAGACACAGAGGTTGAGAAACACAGGTAGGAATGTCAATACTTTGTGCTTCTTCTTGTGGTAAAGCTTCAACATTCATTCTAGCTATTTTCTGATTCTAGTGTTTTGAGGAATAGGATTGGGGTGAATGTTAGGGCTTCCTGACCTCAAAGAACTCCAGTTTATACACGGCTCAAAAACTCCGGGGCAAATGGCTCCCAGCTCCGGAGATTAAAAATGTTTACCCACCAGCTCCATTCTTTTTTTAAAGGAAATTAAGTGCAAAACCCCGCCCACTTTAGCGCGTCCCAGCGCAGCTTTCAGGAACCTGCTTTTTGGATGTGAAAAAAATATTTGATCCGGTGTGAAAGGAGACACTGTTTACAGTAGTTCTGGCTCTCCTGGCTTCTGTTTGTTGTTTTTCTGCCACCCGCCCAATTTCAAGAGATTCTGAATGCTGCCGGGAACAGAACGGAGGTAAGCCGGCATTCTTTTATAAATCTTTTTTCTCCCTCCCTCACGCAGCCAGCAACCAGGAAGTGCTGGAGGGGGGTGGGGACAGAGGAAGAGCGAAAAAACCCCTAAGATCTCTGGTCCGAATTTAAGTGGCCAGCGGATCTTAGGGGTCGTGTAAAAAGGCCCAAAGAGAACTCCAGTACTTCCCTAAATAGGCTCAAAATACAGCCAGACAAGAGTACACTGCTTTGCCTTAGCCTACCAGTTCAAAAATGGCATGGGACATTTTTTGTCTCATCTTATATTGGCTGCAATTCTTTTTTTAAAAAATGTACCACAAGTCATAAAAAAAGCAATAGCTCCCCTTTGGGGCATTTTCTGTCCTGGTTGTTTTCTGCTTATTTCAAGTGGGGATGAGGAAACCACACACACCATGGTTTAAAGTTTGTATCGTAAATAGGTGAAATTTGGAGACACTGTTTACAGTAGTTCTGCTTACAGTGCTGGAAGAATGTCTGTCTTGGAATAAAATTAGTTTTGTGTGCACACAGAAACACAATTTCATTAAAATTAGCCATCATATTAAGGATTAGAAACTAAAGTAAAACACTAAAATAAAATAAATAAAGACTGGTTAACAAGTGGGCCTTCGGAGGTCACTAATTCATAGGGTTGCTGTAAGTTGGAATTGGTTTACCAGGTTGTTCGGATAAAAAAAGTGTGCTGCTTATGTACTGCCCCATAGTGTTTAAAGCACTCTTGGAGGTTTACAAGTAATCACGCAGACTACTCATGCCCCCCTCCCCAACAAGCTGGGTAGTCATTTTACCAACCTCAGAAGGATGGAAAGCTCAGTGAACCTTGAGTCTGCTATTTGAAATTGAACCCCAGGTTGTGAGCACTGTCATAGCTGCAGTACAGCAGTCTAACCACTGTGCCACAAGGCTCATAAAACAAGCAAGAGCTCCCCTTTTGTGCTTACAGTGCATGATTTGAATGGATACTTCATTTTGTTGGTGTTCATGTGAAGAAAATATTATCTGGTTTTATTTATTTATTTATTTATTTATTTATTTATGAGATGTATATACCACAGCCATCAAGTCCAAAGGCTGCTCATGCAATTGTTGTATCACAGGAGCATCAACTGGCACAAACCTATGCTTCCCCTTTTCACTAAATGCTCAATATACTATATTCTTGATCTTTTCCACATCTTCAGATATTTGCTCAGTTCATGAATTGATTACTACAGGTGTTATCCTGAATCAATTAACTAATTCTGCCCCATGTAAAGTCCATACTAGATTAGCTGGTGAAAGTTCTTTAGCATAATTTGTAAAAACAAACAAAAACAATGTTTAATTGTCTTGACCATCTGAAAGCCTGAAAGCATCTCTGCTGGTGACTTGCATCAGTGACTTTTTGTAGTATCTGTCAGCAGAACTGAGTAGAGATGGACACTTGCTTTTCTCTGGGAAAGACTGAAACAATAATTTAATGAATGAAATAATTTCAACAGTGATACAGTATTTGCATTCTTTTTTAATATTTATTTTTATTTTCTATACCTAACAAATTAAAACAAGTACATTGCTTATCTCCTACCATGATAACATGGATCAAAAACAAATATTTTCCCAATATTTCAGGCCAGATGTTTCATATTTCCCTTCTTGTCTTAAGCGAGATTATTTTCATACTTTCATATTTGCTTGCTTTTTTCATCAATATTATGTCAATCTTTACTTATCTCTGTTTTCATCTAATACAAAGAATAAAAATATCAGAATACAATGTTGAGCAAGCCTATCTAATCTTAACAACATTCTCGATACTAATACTTAATTCTTTATTTAGCCTAAGCAGCTTAAAATATAATTGACTAACTCAGTACAGGGGTACCCTGACTTACGAGGCACCCAACAGCCGAAAATCCCAATTTACGAGCACACTTCAGTGCTCCCCAACCCCCCGCTGCTTATGAACAAGATCGGGATTCCATCTTGTGAGCAGCGGGTGAGGGGTGTCAGGATCTGAATTGCCTTCCAGTCACCAAGGCAAATGCTGCCTCGGTGACTGGAATGCAATTCAAAAGTGGTGCGCCACTGCCCCCCCCCCCGTGAGGTGGCTCAGGGGAAGCGGCGTGCCACTTTTGACATGCCTTCCAGTCACAGAGACAGCACTTGCCTTCCAGTCATGGAGGCAGCACTTGCCTCGGTGACTGGAAGGGATTTCAAAAGTGGCATGCCACTTCTCCCCCCACCCCCCCGCAGGGGCTCAGGAGAAACAGTGCACCCCTTTTTAAATGCCTTCCAGTCACCAAGGCAAACGCTGCCTCTGTGAGTGGAAGGCATTTCATATCACGCACACAGCTTTCCTCCCCCCCGGGGGTGGGGGGTCGTGAGAAGGTGCCGCAGGATTCATCCCCCAGCCAGTGCCAATCAAATGCTTGGCACTGGCTTCAGGCTAGCACTCCCGGGACCATCTCCATTGAAATGCATTGAGCCAATGCATTTCAATGAATAGTCCCGGGGGCGCTGGCCCAAAGCCAGCGCCAAGCAGCTGATTGGTGCTGGCTGGGAGAGGACTCACTTGTGCAGCTTCTCCTGACACCCCCCCCCGAAGCTGCACACACGATGTTTAAAGCAGTTTCCCATAGGAATGCACTGAAATCAGTTTCCTCCAGAATGGATTAATTGAATTTCAATGCATTCATACGGGAAACTGCTCCCTGACTTATGAGATAACTGACTTATAAGTGTGGGCTCGGAACAGATTAATCTCATAAGTCGGGGTACCACTGTATATAGTAAATGTATCTCAACCATAATCTATCTATCTTTACTTACATATGTTTTCATCTAATACAAAAAATGAAGACAGCAAAATACAATGTTAAATTAGTCTGTCTAGTCTAAAACATTTAATATATGGCAGATATCATCAACCAAGTATGTTTTATCTACTCTTCTAAAAATTACCTAGTTTCAAAAGCCTTATATAACTAAAATAGTGCTTAATGGGCCACTAAAAAGGGTGTTGCATCTTGGTCCTTTGATTTAGCATTGCATATAAATGTTCCTATCTTTGCCTGACTGCCATGGTTCTTTTAAAGATCTAACTAATTAGCATTTCAGGCTGGTTTTCACATTTTGGTTTTACATTTTTCATATTCTGATAGTTAATATAGGTGATCCAAATACAGAGAACAAGCTTCTATATAAGACTGGCCTATCTAGCTTTGACAGATATTGAGCTAGGTTAACAAGAGTCTTAACTAGTTAAGGATATTTGCATTCTTTAGATAAAATAAACATGAAATATGTGTTTGAGTTCACTGCTCAGATAAGTTCCCCCTTTTTAATATCTTGCCCAGCAATTAACCATAGAAATAAAACACCAAGATTAGATCTTAATAATTTCATCTTTCAGAACCGCAGGTCTATAATTCAGCTAAATCCACCAAACTGCTTTGGCAAAGCATGTTGGGAATAGACCAGGTTATTTTGTTTTTTGCTTTCTTAAGAAAACAAATTCTAATGAAGGCTGATTTCAAAGCTTTTAGAGAAAAACTCTTTACAAAAGAGACATTGTTTCCGAGAAACAAACAGGTCACTGTGGAAACAATATATCCTGTAAATGTAGACACTTGTTTGGCACTTCCTACCTTATGCTACTGCCAATTTGAGATATGATGTATTCTTTAAAAGGTTTCTGGCCTACTGAGGGCTCTTTAGTCACAGGCTGGGGCTTTCAACCATTCCTGATTCTCATGGTATTAGTCATGTTGAGCCTACATAAGAAGAAAATCAAATTGCTCACTTACCTCCCAGCATGAACAGTTACAGGTCAGAACACCCAGAAGCCAGAGGGCACCTCAGTGAAGCATTGACAGAAGACACAGGAGTTGGTACCAGTGTTGCTGGAAGCCCTCTGCCTTTGACAACAGGAAATGAGAGCCTGGATATCACTGTCGTCAAACATTTACAGTACTGCACACAGCTTATTCAGGTATCTTTTATTTACACAGTATTGCACCCTCTTGTTGTTCTTGTGAAAAATATATATAATAAATACAGTATGTCTATGAAGATTCTCAGTCATCCAGGTGAGTTTATCTGGAAGTTGAATCATGGCAACTGGACTTCTTTTCTTGAGACATTTAAATGTTTCGCTGCTCTAGCAAACAGCTTTGTCAGTCTATATAATAAAATGATTATTGGAAACAAATTTGTGCCTGGTTTTCGGGGGGGGGGGCAGACAACAGCTGCTCTTTGTTGTCTCTAGTTTCTTTTGTGTTGCTTTGACCCACATTAGTCCTTAGTCTTCCTTTCTTGTATGTCATACATTAATCCTATTCATGTGCAAGAATTAGAGCAGGAATAATAAAGCACAATGGGGAACAAAGGACATCACTTTGTTGTTGCAGAGTCCGCAAGAAACATGCCTGTAGAAATAATAAGCAATAATAGGCCAGGACTGATGCTAAGATGATAAAGTTAATCTACATAAATCCCTTAAAATTAACAGGACATAATGTGAGGTGTGTCCATCTTGTTCTGTTAATTTCAGTGGGTTTTAAGTGCAGCTAAGGCTATAGCCCTTGAACATGTGTTAATCAGTAAATCCTAGTAAAAATAAATGGAACTTATGTCCATTTAAATATAGAGTGCTGTAATCACCATAATCATATGCATACTTACCCAGGAGTAAGCCACGTTAAATTGATTAAAATGCTCTTCTAAGTGAACATTTATTGAGCTGTGCTATAGTTTTCTCTGGTTCGTGGCCTAAACCTGCACACTATCAGAAACTCATGACAAATTGTATGTGTGGGGTGTAAGTTTCAACAACCAATGTGCATTAATTCTGAATATTCTATTTCATCTCTCTTGTGGGTGAAAATTCACAATTAGCACAATTCCCAGGCCCTCCTCTGCGATGTCCTCTCTACCTTCCTCTGTAGGCAGATCTTTCCTCTGCACAGAGATAGAAGGAACAAGTCTCAGTGGTTGAGAAAGGTAGTATTTCTCTAACATCAGAAAAGGGAACCCCACTCTTATCTCCAATCACTGACCAAATCACTGATTGGAGACAAGTGCTTACTTCCTTCCTAGCCCTGGAGCAAAGCTATGTTCTCTGGTGCTGGGAAAGGGCTGCTTTTGGGTGGGGGGGGGGTGGGGGTGGGGGTGGGGAGGACTTTTGCAGGTTGAATGGAAAACTTACCAGATATGTGAGCTGAGGATACTACAACTTTGATATAAGTAAGTGTTTAGCAAAATCATTCTACAGGTATTTATTATCAAGCTAAAATGGCAGCATCCACACACAAAACAGGGATATCAACAAGTGTGTAGATCCTTACAAGGACCAAACAAATTTAGGGGGTGGGGAACTGATAAAGATAACAAAAACAGTCCAGTGATAAATGAGCATGCTTGGTGAACATAGTATGCTTACTTGATGTTGCACAAGAACTGGGAAATCAGCTACAAGGGAGAACTGAATGCTTGGAACCAGGATGGCTAGAACTCTGAAAAAAGAACATTCTTTCCTGCATTATTTTGTTGCAGGTCCTATTTGTTTACAAAATACTTTTCTGACCATTATATTTTTTAATATGTGTCAGCAGAATTGTTTTATTTAATTTTATTTCAAATAATTAATATCTATATTTTTACTTCTTCCTGGTTGGTTTACTAGCAAATTGTATTCTCCAACAAAACCCCATTTGTTACAAGATACCTTCTGGACAAGTTGTCTCAGCAGATTCTAGTGATTAAAAGTCTAGCAGAGATCAGCAGTGAAAACATGGGAGGTATCAGACCTGCAAATGAAGGTAAGGAATGGCTTAATCAGTTTTCATCTTAAAATATGAATATGTCTCATTAAGTGTTTCTAAAATATGGTGTGAAGTACCTTACCACAGGGTGCTTACCACAGGGAATAAGTCCCACTTTTTTCAGTGGTACTTACTCCCAACAGCTGAAATCCTATACATATTGACTAAGCCCCACTGAAAATCAGTGAGCCATGAAAGCAATTAGTGCTGATGGAAGGGGAGCATCTACTGCTGAACTCATGGCTTTCTGAATAAGCCTGTGTAGGATCAAGTGACATAGGACAGGGCCAGATTTCACTGGTAGAACACAGAGCTTTGCATAGAAATGGTGACAGGGTTAGTCCCCAGTTTAAAGGTCCTGAAACTCAGAAGAGCGTTACTCGTGCACACAGATAATACTGAGCTAAAAAGGCCCATGATCTGACTTGATATAATATAATCTCCTGTGTTCCAAACTAAAATCTTGGTTTTTATTATCTCACAGCAAATGTGCTTTTATTATTTTGTTCCATTTCATTTGATGAGATATCCAGTAGAAAAAACGTCCTAAATTATGCATGCCAGGAATACAACAACGATGGGCAATTGGGAATGTTTTACAAGATTTTGGTTACTTTCCAGGATTGGATTTTCAGAATGAACTCCCACTTGCATAATTGTCAGGGAACTGCCAGACCAAATTATGGGAATGGGAGCCATCAAACCGGCATGCATCCCTCTTAGCTCCGTGCTGCTCCTGTGCTGCTTCATAGCAACTTTAGAAAAGTGCCCTGCTGCTGTACCATGGGCATTGCGAGGATTCCCTATGACTCACAAAATTATATGGGGAAACCAGTGCCAATGGAGGCTGCCCCCGTACATGCTAGGCTACTGCCAAATTATGGGTATGGGAGTTCATTAATTTTGAAAATCCCATCCCAAGCAACTTTCAGTAAACCTGTTTATGTTTGCTTACACATTTCCTACAGAGAGCTGAATGTTACAATTTAGGACTACACATTCCAGAATTCTCTTGCCAACATGGTCACTAAGGACAAGGCCAGGTTCTAGTCCAAAAATGTAACATTTTGAAATAATACCCCTACAGCCTTTTCTTATCAGTAGAGAATTTGTGTATTCTAACATTTGTTTTGTCATTAGTGTGTTCTTAAAAATCATTTTTCTTTTTTTAAAAAAGGTGTACTTCCGTTCCCCATTTCGGTAAGCGTGCCTATGGTTTTGCAATGCTGCTCAACTCTGATAGTCCTGTTTATCGATCCCTAAACTTTCTTCTTCTAGAAGCTGCATCCATACCTTTCTTGATTTTGTTTCTCATCAGCAATTCCAGAATTTCAGAAAAGAACATCTTTGCTCTCATTCTGGAATAAATGCACCAGTTCCCCTGGCATGTATCACACTTCTGCCGAGAAGATGATCAAGCAACTTGATGTGACTTTTGCTACAGCTGTGAACAATGAGTGTGCAGGACTCTCGGAAACAGGTGATTTTCTTCAACTTTTTCTAGAGCAGCCCCAGGGAGTGCAACCCAAGTGTGAGTTCTTGGATGCCAAGCATCTGCAAGACAGACCTTTGCAGAATTCATGTCCAGCAACATTTAACATGATTCAGTTTGAAGTTGCTACTGAATTTTCCATTAAAAATCCATTGAAACAAATTTGTGTCCATTTCAAGTCGTCATTTATACTAGTATTATGGGATGGGGAGAGAACTGACATTCTCTTTTGAATTACCCCTCTCAGAGTTCTCATTTTAGCATCCTTTTGAAAGAAAACACTTCATGGGCACTTGCCAATGGATTCTTTGGGACAGGAAGCGTAGATTCTCCTTAAAATACTAGCAAGCCATTTGTCTACGGAAGGGCTTCTCTGTCTGTTGACAATAAGGTTGGAGCCTGTCAGAATCGTTTATATCCTCTTGAACTCAATCCAAGCAAAATTCAACCACTTGTTAAGTATAACTGATTGAAGTTGTTCCAACCAAAAACCTTTTTTTGTTTGCACACCTTTGATGTACAGGCTTAGATGTTATGTGCCACTTTGTTTTAGGATGCTTGATTCTTTCTAAACATTTGCTTACTGGAAGGAAAAAATGTTAAATGATAATGCACTCACTTCCTGTAGCAATTTGACAGTGCTGTTAGTGGATATTTGTTAGCTAATTTTTTTTGTTTCTTTAATGCAGTGTTCAAAAGCTTGGTTTCTCATATTGTGGACCGTACAGAGCCTGTGCTCTCCTCCAGTCCGTCTCTGGAAGTCATAACAGTTTTTCAGTATTATAATTATTTTGCCAGTAAAAATGTAAATGACCTGACAAATTATTTGCTTCAGTTTGCAAGAGAAGGTAAGCAAGATGTGCTTTATAAAAAAGTTTTTCCATGCTTTTTAAAAGCAGAGAAAGGGGGGGATCATCTTCCAGTTTAAATACATTTAGGAGCGTATTTTAGGGCAGGATGTTCAAAAGTACATATCCACACTGAAAAAATAACCTGTACAAATGTTTATTTTTCACCTTTGAATGCATTCCTATCAGGTGTTCTATTTCCCCCCCTCAACATGAAAATTTCTCCCCACTATAGCATATTGTTAACAAACATTGGATCGGTTTAAAATGTTACAGTTTTAGTTGATATGCAATATAATGTACAGTACAACCTTATATGTATCTACAAACAAGTAAGACCAATAGAGTGCTGTGCACTTTCTTTTAGGTGAGAAGTGGTTATAAACACAAAGTCTATGTAATACATAAAAGACATAATAGGTAGTCCATCATTCAGGTAAGGCTTGTCTGAAGAGAAAGGTCTTTGCCTGTTTCCGGAAAGATAGCAGGAATGGGCCAGTCCTGACCTCTAGTGGGAGAGAGTTCCAGAGTCTGGACGCAGCAGCCGAGAAGACCATTTCATGTGTTCCCATGAGATGTATCTGTGAGGGTAGCGGGATGGAGAGAAGGGCTCTCCTGATGACCTTAGCATCACATTAGGCATCAAAGCTAGGCTCTCCCTGAGATGATGTTGGTGGTTGTTTTTTAGTATGCTTTTAAAACCTTTAGTGTTTGTGTATGAAACTTTTAAAATATCACATCATATAACACCTACTTATTGAATTTTTTTTTAGCTTTACATCTCTAAATGGTGTATATAAAGCAGCCCTGTAAGAAAGATATTTTATTGATACGTGTTTGCTTTTTAGCTTTAATGGTGCAGACTCTACAGTCCTTAAGAGATGAAAAGTTCCTGCAGAATAAAACTGCCTTAACCTCCCTCAGCCTCCTCCCTCAGCAAGAAGTGCTGAAATCTTTGGCTCTCCTTCTTCTGAGTGAAAATACAAGAGAGATCCATGAGGCTGTGGTAGCCGTATTGTCAGCTGCAGCATCAGAAGACAAGCACTTCAGGGAAAAGGTACTTGAAGTGAGAAAGCCATGCATACTAGGTTAGAGCTGTTGTCTTTGAGTTGGCCACAGATTAGATTACATAGATTGGTTTACATTTCCCTCTCATTTCCCTCAATGGACTCGTAGCAACAAGCATTCTCCTCCTCCTCTTCTATTTTCCCTTCTCATGGTCTTTAGTGGGATAGGTTAAACTGAGTGAGTCATTTCATGCCTTAGATGTTGCTAGAACTTGCATACCCCAAATCTAGGTAACACAACTGCTATTCAGAACTTTATATTGTTGTATCGGAAGACACTGTGGAAATGTGTTTGCAAAAGTAGGATATTCACCATTTCCTTCCACACTTGGAAGGCCTGCTCTTAAGGGATGGTGTCTGGCTTGTGTAACTGCAAGTTGGAGATCACGTGGGATGCTATTTACTTGTGGGGTATAATTCTATTTAACAGGACTGTGCCCTAAAGCGACAATCCTCACCTGGAAGTAAGCCCCATTTAACATTGGGTGTGACTACACAGCCAGGGAAATGCAAATTCACTCACACTCACTGCCAAGTTGCACCAGGGAATTTGGGTCTGCTCATTTTAAGTGGCCACACAGACAGGCGAAAAGCCTTGTTTGCTGCTCTTTTGAAGCCCTGTAGTAGGAGATGTGGTTAAAAGGAACTGCCTAACAAGCTGCAACAAGGATTTCCTCCTGAATTCCTCATCTTGTTACTGTAGCTTTTGCATGTGTGTGTTTAGTTGCACTTCTTTCCCCAATGTGATGCTGGCTTTGAAAGCTGACAGTTCACGTCACTCGTACCTCTGATGGGCTTTGTTCACTGTTCCAGTGTGTGTACTGGGATGGCAGTTCTTCTGAGTAAGTTCAAGTGGTCACATTCTTGAATCACTGCAAACTGATCTTGTTTTAAGAGTATAAGCCTCAGCAATGGAGGGAAAGTCCATCGATTTCAGTGGGAGAACAAATGGACTGCACTGATTCACATTTCCATCATTCAACAAAATGAGAATGAGCCTCCTGGAAACCTGTAGAATTTTCTGCATTTTTTTCACAGTATAGTTGCACCCTGACACGGGAATTGCTACAGAGTAAACATGCATATGATTGTAATGTGAGCCACCCTCAAGAGAACCTGTCAGAAACAGCTGTCAAACAACAAATGGATTTATAATCCCAAATATTCCCTGTTGTGTACTAGTAGAATAAACAAGATACCCAATGTGATATAGTGGGTAGAACAAAAGACTAGGACTGTGTCTTGCACACCTAAAGTAGGGGCTGGACTGTATTTCACTAGTTTTCTAATGCCAGAAAGTTGTCATTTCAGTACTGAAAAAATTGTGTATCCTGATGGCAAGATTCTACTTTACAGAAGGACTGTGGGTAGCCTTCCACAAATGAGTAACTGCTGCAATGGCCTTGGGAGCTGTTGGGGAACCTTAGCTGTTGGGGATCCAATTGTGTGACATGTAGTTGTTGATGTTGCCACTACCATCTTCTCCTCTTATTTGCTTTCTCTCTCTTGTTTCTTTCAGGCTTTAGTTTATTACTGTGAAACCCTGGCACAGCCCAACCTCCACCTCCAGAAGGCTGCTTGCTTGGCGCTGAAATGCCTTCAGGTAAGCCTCTGCCGCCTTCTTTACTTTCCCATGCACAACAAAAGGCCAAACAGGTTTCAATAGCCCCTCTTGAGCAAACAGCAATATTAGGTTGTATTGTTCGTTTGCCTTTACCATCCTGATATTACTTTACTAAAGAGGGGAGGGCTTACCATAGAAGTAATATAGGACCTTGAAATATTTCCAGCATAAGAAGGATAAGGCTTTTGTTGCATTAGGAGATGCACAAGGACTCAGCTGTTAAAGCAGCATTTTCTGTACAGAAAGGCAAGAAATCCCGCCATGCGTATATAGTATGTGGGAAACCCAGGAAAGAAAAGTGCTGTTGAATCAACAGCCACCTTCACCTCCATACTTTGATTCGGGTTTGCCCCAACCTCTTCTACTACCTTGTGGGTTTCCGTTTTCAAAGAAAAGTAGCAGGTACTTTGAAAGATGCCATTACTGGCCCAGTGGCCGTAACTTCAGAAACCATCACAATTTCACAAAGCAGAGTCAATCAATATTATACAAATATGGTCTGTTTTTATAAAACATATATATGCTTTAACCTAGAACCTGTGTGTGTGTGTGTGTTGTGTCGTTACAGTTGTGACCGACTCTTCGTGACTCCATGCCCATGGAGTTTTCTTGGCAGGAAAACTGGAGTGGTTTGCCAGTTCCTACTCCAGGCGCCTATAACACCTGGAATTCCCTGGTGGTCTCCCATCCAAGTACTAACCAGGGCCGACCCTGCTTAGCTTCCTAAATCAGGCGAGATCAGGTGTGCTTAGGGCATCTAGGCAGCTCAAACCTAGAACCTAGGTATCTTTTAAAACTTGGCACAGTATGTATCCTGTTCCTAATAATGCCGGGTGTTTTTGGAGCTGCAGTGTATTATTTCTGAAATCTACAGCTGACTATAATACTGTGAAATTCCACAGTATTTTTCCCAAAGCCATGGGGGACCACAAAAGTGTGTTTTGTCCACATGCAAGACATTTTAATTGCCAGATCTTTGTACAGTATTTTGTTACTTTTCCCAATTCTTCTGGATGTGTCTTCTACTATCCACAATGAAATTAAACCTGTACCTTTTAAAAGCCATGGACTTCTTTAAAACAGTGAAAACTCAAGAACAGCTTTTAAAATGTGTACATTCTTGGGTGTGGAGAATCACACAGATGACTAAAAATAAATGATTACAGCATCATATTCAGGAAATGTGAAAGTAACACTGGAAAGTAATATTAATTCTTTCAATTTCTTTCTTGCTATATAGGCAACTGAAAGTATTAAAATGTTGGCTACGCTTTGCCAGTCTGACAATGAAGAGATTAGGAAGGTAGCCTCTGAAACCCTTCTTTCTCTTGGTAAGTTGGGTGTTCCCTTCCACAGTAGAGTATTTGTATGAGGTAATAAAATTGTAATAGAAAAAAGATGGGTAAAGACAGAGATAAGGGTGGAGGGTAGGAAGTGACAGAAAAAACATAAGGATATAAGGTCACATTACCACAGTTGCCATCATTCACAAATAACTTTTCCCTGCTATGGATGGTAATGTATGTCATGGCTAATACTACAAAGCAGAGGGGCCATCAGTGGTCCTTTTAGTAGTTTGGGGCTGCAGTGTCCACGCTGTTACTTTCGGCTGTGCTGACTAGGCCATATGAAACCTGAAGCTCAACAATGTTTGGAAGACCACCAGCGCCACTCCTGGTGCAGAAGACCGCCAGCTCTAGTTTCATGGGCACTTCTGTCATACGCTGGGGTGGCAAGCTGTTGTTCTCCAAATACTGTTCAACTGCCACTCTCATCCCATTCAGGTTCATTTCTTTAGTGTATGTTCTTCAGACTGCTTTGCTGTGAAACAAATTAATCAGCTTGTTTGAGTCAGACAAGGCTCTTCATGTTTAAGAGAGCTCCCTTAAGCAGAAACAGAGGGCCTGTCCACAGTGGCATATGAGTATGGTATACAGTAATACCTTGGATAACAGATGCCTCTGTTAACACAAAAAAAGGATAACAAAACTAAATTTCCAGGAATAGGGATGTTTCATTTAACGAAAATTTTGTATGGGATGCCTCATGTAATGAAATCTTCATTACGCTTTGCAAAAAAAAATGTACCAAGAATGCATTGCACCTCCTGTATTTTGTGGAGGGGTGGGATGAGTTGGAACAGTTTTTAAATCATGTTTTGGACCTATTCTGGACATTTTTGCAGCGGGTTTTGGACCTTTCGAACTTGGAAATGAAGGGAATTGAGGTTTCTTTGCTTTCTTTTGTCCATCTTTGCTTTTCCATTGCACTTTTGGTGGGAACCGCCTGAGCTTGTCTTGCTGCTTTCTTTTGTCCATTTTTGCATTTCACTTGGGGGGGGGGGCTGACCCAGCTCTGCATGCCTTATAGTGCACTTAGGTCGGGGGGGGGGAGAACAGCTCTTTTTTGCCTTTTGTTGGACCTCTGTAATGAATAAATTGGTTTCTCATTCATTTCAATGGAAAACTGTGTTTCAGTTAAAATTTTCTCACAGCAAAATGGCCCACAGAATGAATTAATTTCGTTAACTGAGGTACCACTGTATAAGCTAGCTGATGACACAGTTTGGCTTGGAAAAAAGCCCATGCCTCCTTGCATTTTTATTTAGACTGAGCCTGTCCAGTGGTAGGGCAATCAGAGGTAAGGTCTCCCTTCTTCCCCACCATCACCAAGGGCCTCCTTCTGCAGAGGCAACCACCTGCTGGAGAGAGACCCCATGGATAGTGTGCTACTTAGTGGGTGAGAGACTGAGAGTTTCAGTGACTTCAGAACAGCAGCAGCAGCAGCAACAACAGCAAGGGACTGCCCCTCTGCCCTTCTCCTGCACATCTCCTTCCCCTTCTTCCATTTTCTATTTCCTCCTTTCTTTTGTATTTCCACTCCTGTCCATTCTCCTCCTCTGGGCAGTTTCTACCTCTATTTCTATACTTTTTGCCTTCTCTTGGCTGCTCTTCTATCCTCACTGTACCTGTCAAATTCCATTCCCTGCCTCATTTGCTGTTTCTGCCTTGACAGATGATTGGGCTACAAGGTTTTCTCTAGGGACAGTAGGAATGTACTAAATGGCATATAACTCCTCCCCGCCCCCAGACTTCACCAGAATCATTGTACCCTGTTCTACCCCGTCCCCTCAACAAACAGTCTGGACAGGCTCCAAGTTATCTTGAGAATGCAGCATCACAGACTTCTAAGGATGCCAAATATTATGGGATATGACAATTCTTCAGTCAGTTGCTTTCAGGGTGCTCAGGCTTATTCTCAGTGGAGGACTGATCTGGAAGGAACATGACATCACCCCTGGGGCCTGCAAATGGTCTGTATGATGTCCACCATGGCTTTAAAAATGTTGTTTATTGGACTAGCCTCCAGGCTGGACAGCATTTTTATTTTATTGTTCAAATAAAGTCAAGCATTATATAGGTATTACCATCCATGCAACACTTCATATTCCCCCTGTAGACTACTGGAGCTGTTATGGGAATTTTTCAGATAACTTTAGTCTCACCGAGATCAATATGAACCATAGATGAGTAGTTGCTCTAACAACAAAATGAGTTATTTTCAGAGAACAGAATAGTTACGGCAGCTTTCAGACCAAAAAAGGACATGGAAAGAACATTCTGGATAAATACCAAGAGCACCAGCTCTCAACTATGGCAAGATTCATTCCTTCACTGAAACATGACGCACAATTTATCAATAGGAAGGCTTTAACACAAGTTCCACTCCAGATCATACTTTCTGAATGCCAGTGTTCTGTTCTTTGAACCTATCAAAGATGATGCTTTTTCATGCTCTTCCATCTATTGAAGATTGAACTGAAAATAAGCTCACAGATCAGGGGCCATGGCTTCTACACAGCTTGCAAACCCAACCCATGTTCTTTAGAAAATAAATACTTCTAACAATAAATCTAAAATACTTCACAATGTCAGGGTGAGTAGCAATGTATATACCCCTTAGATGACAATCCTCACTTAAATCTTGTAAAATTTGCTTTGTTTCTTTTTTATTCTTAGGGGAAGATGGACGGCTGGCATATGAGCAACTAGATAAATTCCCCCGGGAATTTACTAAAGTTGGTGGACGACGTGCAACTGAAGTGGCCACAGCCTTTTAAATGTTTTAGTGAATATTAACATGTACCCACAGAACTGGTCTTAATTATTATGGTGCTGTAATGAAAACCACTCCTTTGAAATATGTGCTGAAACTTTTCAAAAAATTATTATACAGAAGGTCTAATTTGTGAGCTGCTATCAACTTTCCCCTGTAGCTTACAGTGAATCTGTCAAAGGTTGTGATTATTTGCTTTGAGTGGAACTACGTGGTTGCTGTAAATCAGCCTCACGAAACAGAGATTTTAAACCATTCTTCTAGCATTTTAATGGAATCCACTGCTTATTTTGTGAGCATTATTGCATCTATTTGAAACATGATGCAGCTTTCCTTAAAACAGTGGAAAGGAAAAAAACATGTGGAATAGGCATGTTGAAGCATGTCTAGCCTCTTTTGCGCTTAGCCTCTGTTGCCTTAGTAGCAAAGTTTAGCATGAACATTCTGATCTGCCTCCAAAAACAGCAGGATGTATGTCCCAGGAAATGTCAATTATTTGATTCACTTTCTGTTCAGTTCTTATTTTCTCCCTCCACTAATGAACTCTAATGAATCCCAATGGATTATCTTTTCCCGTCAGTCAAGAAATTGTGTGGGCTGTGCAAACCAAGTTGACAGTTGAATATGTCCTCTTCCAAAAAGGAGAGGATATGACCAATGTTCTGTAAGAATTTACTATACAAAAGCAAATGTATAAAGATATATAAGACTTGCTGAGGTCTTCAGGGTTGTTTTAAAAGCAAGGAACTCACAAACATATTCCCTTTTGCATAATGTTTAACGGACAGTTGAAGCAATGGCTTCTATGTAGGCTTAGAGCTAAATGTCTGCCAACAGGCTGACTTACAACTTGAAGATTTCATCAAAACCTTTATTACTATTGCACAGGTAAGAGTTACATAGCAGCTAGCACTGTTGGCCTTGGAGAGGAGGGTTTTGGACTGATCAGTAACTCTTTTGTATGTGCAGGTTTTAAGATAGTTTTTTTAAAAATAAAATCCAACAGGAGCCTTTTTTGGAAATACATTGGCAAGACAGCATTTTTGTAAATGATGCCACAATGTATATATCTGTATATTTATAAATTATATATATATATGAATATGCTAATTAAAAGCTGCATTTGTCTAACTGTCACTCCAAAAGATTTACCACAGCAAAAATATCTATGACAAATGAAACAATTACAGCACACTGCTCACAGGAGCCTGCAAGTCTTTCATGGTTGTCTTTTGTACTGACTTCTGGCTTATTTGCCTTCTAGTTTTGTGGAATTTGTACTTCTCATATTTACGGCTACTTTAAGTTATAATAAAGATTATTTTTTAATTACTGAGTAATAATAAATTGATAGGTTTTGTTGGTTTTGTTTATTACACATTGCTTAGTTCATTTTCCCCCTGTTGGCATAAGACCTTAAAGCAAAACTCTGAGGTTTGTGGACTTTCAGATCTTGTTGGACTATATCTCCTATTAGCCTCAGGCAAGAAAAGACAGTAGCTAAGGATGAGAAAATCAGTTATTCATAAATCCCTAGAGAACTGAAGGTTCCCTTCCCACTCATCCATAGCCACAGGAAAGAGGCATCTTATAAATTCCAGCTTGTGCAAGCTGAAAAAATCACTTGCTGAAAGCAGTGGGGTTTCTGTGTGCACCAAAGATTGTGAATACTAATAGTACTGTGGGCATAGTAAGAATAAACAGGTTGTTGGTGTAAATGTTTAACTAAACCTGGGGACAAGGTAACTATGATGCTTACGTAAGCATGGAATCATCAAGAATGCATGAAGATTCTATTTTCCATTCTGTTTAGTGTCCATTGCCTAGTTATCAGGTATGAGAATGCTGAAGTAACTACAAATCAACCTTTGACTTCTAGGTAGTACCCTGTCCACCTGATATAGGGGAACGCAAATTTAGAAAGCAATTCTATCTGATGTGCAAGGCAATATGGGAACTATACTAAGCAAGCTGCAACTGTGGTATGATACATATATCGTACAAGCAAGGGAGCCATCAGTCAAGCTAATAGACCCCATATTTCACCATCATAAAATCAAAATCTGTGGCAATGATCTGAAAAATGAAGAGTTGCCCTTGGAGGAGAGAAGCAGAGCTGCACTACACATTGGACTCCTATCTTACACAGGTATCTAGACTAAGACACCCCCCCCAAAAAAAACTCCAACTAAGCTTGAGCTTAGTTTACAGTCCCTTTCATCCTAACACTCATAAGCTGTGATTTTAAGACCCAAATGTTAGAAATCAGAGATGCCCTCCTATAGAATATATTAAGTTGTACTGCAAGAATATGAGTCCTCTTTGCTCTTGATAAAAAAATGAGGAACCTGTGACCCTTGAGAGGTTTGGTTCCCAAAGCTGGGGGCCTGGATGTCCTTGGACTACAATTCCTAGGTATCTTTCTCTGTTGGCTAGTTTGTCTGGCACTTCTAATCCAGTAATATGTTAAGAATGCATATTTAACAACATTGCTCTAGCTGCTGATGAACTACTGGCAGTAGCTGTTAGCATTATGGTATGTGGAGGGAGAGATTCCCTAGTCCTGCTTTGTTTTAAAAGGTCCTACAATCTTATGAGAAGATGGCACTTAAAGATACCCTTCCTCTGACTGAAACCATATGATACAATTTGAAACAAATACCAATTTTCTTAGAAAGTTAACAAGCCTAGAAGAACATTCTAAAATGCCAGTGCTCAGCATTTTCTGAATATTAACACACTGTGTGAGAACTTAATACAATATTTTACAGGTGGTGTCACTGCTGCTGAACTTGCTGCTGAATATATTCAGGACATGATTGATATTTTGGCCATGCCAGATATTTCTTGGAAAGCGAGCATCTCTGTGTTAAAAGGATTGTGTGGAGTTTGCTACCTCAGCTCCATGAACCAAAATGAAACTAGAGAAAATCATCTTGCTGAAATACTCATTTCTTATCTGGATGAAGATGAAAATTCCCCAGATGCTGATCCAGATATAATCCTTGTGAAGTTCTGGATTTGTTATCTGATGACTATTGTATGCTGTAATAATATACCTTATCTTAAGCTATTTAATGAGATTGGGGGGCAAATGCTAGAGAATAGGCTGGAATCTTTGTCTGCTATGGACTGGTTTGGCTGGCCACAGAACTATGCCAAAATGTTTCTGTTCATGGCATATTCAAAAATGCAAACAGATAGAGATGAGCAGTTATCCAAAAATGCTCCCTAAACTATAAGCAAATGTTGACAGATCACATAGGTACCACAGTGTTACACAATTCTATTGACAAAAGTAAATGAGTATAAACACTAAAATCTGCCATTTCACTTATTGGGCACATTCTGTGTAATTTGCTGTTGCTAATTGTTGAGGTGTACCTTGACCAATCCCAAGTATGAATGTGCAACAGCTGCAACAGCTGCTCTTGCACCTCAACAGTTAGCTGCAGTTAGCAATAATAAGCTAAGCAAACACTTAATAAACACTAATAGGATTCTAACTTATGAGCTCTATAGCTTCAATATGTGTATGTAATAAACATTCTGCTTCTAAAATCCTTTCCTCAAGCACAATTATTGTGTCTAAATTATTGGCTATTGTGTCCAATTATTGGCTAAAACCAAGTCTTCTCTAGATGGAAGACTACCGGGAACTCAATATAAGTACAGTATATTGCATATTTTAATACGTAAATCATACCCAACTTTAACTCACTACATTAGAGAGAAAGGTTAAAGTTTCTGCTTGGTGGAAGGGAACGAATATCTACTGTATTCTGTATTTCACATCTCTAAAAAAAGTAATTTGTTTATATGGATAACCAGGACTGCAGCACAGGACATAAATTCAGGGATACTTTCATTCCTTCCAGGGTAACTCAGATGTCCTGATGGATATAACTTAAGCAAAAAAAGAAAAGAAAAAGGAAAACAAAACATAGAACAACTGTACATAAAGAAATTTGCTTCTTTATACAGCATACTCCACAGGTAGCTCTTCAGAACATAATCCAAGAATAACCCATTTCAGTACACCACTCCTGCTTAAGAGACACAACCATATAATAATATGAAAATCATCAGACTATTAGATCACTATACATATGCAGTTTCTGTGCTTTATTTATGAAAGCTATGAAGATCCAATTACGTGTGGCTTTCTCACATATTTCAAATCCCTGAATTTCTGACTGCAAATCTACTTACACTAATTTATAGAGTTCCATGGGAAACTTTATCTGAAGTAGCCTATGAGTAGATTCCAAACCCTATAAATATCTTCAACAATACGGTATTCCCTCCAACACAACCAATATTGGGACCCACAATTAATTTTAAATATTTATTTAGGGAAGTAGCCCTGCCTACTCTTTTTCAGAATGTGCTTTAAGAACGGCCACATTTCCCACTTACTCTGGAAAGCCACCAAGAGAGAACAGAGCAGTGGCAGATGGAAGAGCCTTCCAAACCGCAAGATTAGGAGGAAGTAACCAGAATCACCAGTTGAAAACAGAAGTGTATTAAGAAGCATCTAAAGATAATTGTGCCTATTAACAATTAACACAGACAATTTTAAAAAAACAAAATACACAATTGACAAGCAAAAGGTAACCCACTAAATGTAACAAAAAAAGATGGAAAGACTCAATAGAGCCACAGAAGATAAATGAAAGCAGAGGGCTGAATTCTGTAGGGAAAGGCACTGCCCCTCTCAAGTTTTTCAATTTCATATTATTGGGGGGAGTGGGTATTGGGGGAATTGGAAAAAAGCCTTGTGGTTGTGAGAAGATTCTCAGGGTACAATTAATACAGGTATCCTACTCTTTGAATAAATAGGTTAAGGCCACTGTTAAACTCTAGCCATCATTTTAATTTTTAACAGACCAAATGCAAAAATAATTTTTACAATTTGAGAAGCAGAAGTTAAATACCAATATTATTTATTGTGTAATCATTAATAAAAGCTACCCTGTGCATTCTGGAATTTAAACTTCTATATTGTCACCTTAGGGTATGTACATGTTGATTGCCTTGATGGCATTAATAAATATTTTCTTAATAACTTGCATTTTAATACAATAATGCTTTGAACTATGAAATTAATCAATTCCAATGGAATGTTTGTAACTCAAAATTTTCATAAATCAAAATGCAGTTTCCCATAGGAATTCACTGGAAACCAATTAATCTGTTCTGGAGGTCCAGAAAGGGACTAATTGGTTTGCAGCTCATGCCTATGGGAAGCCTGTCCCAACCCAGCAAAGCAGAAGCGCTCTCTCTCCCCCCCCTTTGCTGGGCTGGTGGGAAACCCCCTCAATCAACAGGCAGCCAAGGCTGCGGGGCTGTCAAAATCAGCTGGCTGCCAGCCTGCCTCCAAAAAAGCAGCTGATTTTGACAGCTCTGCAGACTTGGCCACCCTCCTTTTCAGGCACCCAAAAGTTGAAAGGAGTAAGGTGGCATGGAGGCAAAGCCACTGGGCATGCACAGGTCTTTTAAAAGCACATCCTGCCTGCTCCAACACATCAAGGGGACAAGCAGTTCCAGGAAACCCAGTGGGGACAAGCCTCCCCTCGCAGCGCTTCTTTCGGCTTCGGAGCACCCTAAAAGGAACTGAGCTCTCCTCGCCACCACTTCAATCAACTCCCTTTTGGGTATTCTGAAGCCAAAGGTAACCTTCCCCAAAGCCTTCCGCCTCGTGGCGCAGTGGTTAAATGCCTGTACTGCAGGTAAAACTGTGTTCACGACCGGGGTTCAATCCTAGATAGCAGGCTCAGGGTTCACTCAGCCTTCCATCCTTCTGAGGTCGGTAAAATGAGTACCCAGATTGCTGGGGGGGGCAATGTGTAGCCTGCACACTGTAATTAAAAATTGTAAAACCGCCCAGAGACTACTTGTAGTGGTATGGGGCGGTATATAAGCAGAACACTTTGCTTTTTTGCTTTGCTTTTGGGTGCCAGAAAAGGAGCTGACTGAAGTGGCAGCGAGGTTGACAGCTTATCCCCAATGCAAGCGGTGGTGGCAGGGATGGGAGGTCAGAGCCGCAGCTGCTGCTTGCATCGTAACTCCAAAAAAAAAAAAAAGGGCTACATTTTCTTAAGTCGGATTTCCCCCATATGGATTTCCTTTTGTAACTCTAAATTTTCATAATTCAAGTCATTTGTAATGCGAGGCATCACTGTACATTTATGTAATTGATAAATTCTAGCACACTGTCAGTTCTGGGTTGAGTGATTCATTTCTGATACTTTGTTTCAAAAAAAAAAAACATGTACATCTTGCTTCTCCATAGAAGAGGACATGGCCCAAGGTGGCTATTGGCGCTTTGCTTACACATCTGTATTTTTCAAGGTTCATGGAAGAATAAAAGGAAATGGACTGTTGGCATGATTACACATCTAAGAATTGAATGTTAGCTTTCCTTCATGATACTAAAACCATTTACTGGTGGATGCTGAACTGAACACACAGGCTCTAGAATATCATTTCAAAAATGATGCCATGGTTGTAAAGATATATTTATTTGGCAGTATATATATTGGATGAAGACAAAAATATCTACAAGCTAAAATACATGGCATGCCTATTTCAACAAGAGGCCAGATGCACTTTAGGTGGGACAGTTAGTTGCAATACTGCACAAGACTAGCCAAGACTCACCTTTGAATCTCAGGTGAATGTTTTGCTTTCAGGATGCCATTCCCCCCAGGTTAAAATCTTGACCCTGGCAGTTCTTTATTTTCTTTACAGATGCCACATTTTCACAAAGAATGTGTTCCATTCACAAGTGGATCCACAACACTCTCAATAGAATTTCTGGAGAGCTGTGGACATTCCTCTTCAGGTTCATTCTGCAAGTCTTCCTCTGTAAAATCACATTCTTCATTTGCAATTTCTTCCAGGTCCAAATTTTTTAGTGTCTCTAGGTTTTCTGGTGCCTGTCCAGTCAGCCGCTACAAAATATAAGAAAGGTTCTCTGAATGGTCATCTGTGATTTCACAAAACACATGGGGCTTGTGCCATCACTGGAACATTCAAGACCTGAGTAGGGTATCTGCCAAGAGCCCTACCACAACCTTCCTGCACTGCACATGTGTAGCCACTCTTGGGCCAGACTGCTCAAGCCCACACCCATTGGGCAAAAAATGGCAGACATCCTAAAAATGGACACAATGTGAATTTACAAACACTTAAAGAAACAGAAATATGAGAAATCAACCGGCACTCCTTTGTGGTCTCTATAAATCCCATATATGGGTGACTAGTAAGCTTATTTACCGGAAGCAGGAGGGGAGTGTCACTTATTCAGAGAAAAGAACTACCCTTCCACTGGCAGCATCAGCTCTGGACTTAATGAATATAACTGGCAGGGATGAAGCAGCAGTTCTGGGGAAATCTAGGCTAGTTACATCCCTGAAGAAAGCAGAAAAAGTTAATATACTCCTCAGTGAGTGACGCTGAAAACTATCAGAAAGAACATCCAGTAGGCAATGGCAACTATTTTCCTTATTGATCTTGCAAGGTTTGTGTAGAAATTACAAGATTCTTCTTTGGCTAAAAACCAGTTGCACTGTCACATGAAAGGGCAAAACTCACACACTATCTGCTGTATGGCAAATTGCATAACTCAATATCCAGTTAATAAAGTGAAAGATTGCTTAACTTGAGGCAACTTGCCTCTATAAGTTATGCCCTATGTGTATACACACAGACTTTGTTTTAGAGCAACAGAGAAAAATGTGCAGACTAGCCATCCATTGAATCAAACTATGATTTCAGAGAGATTTTTCATGAGTAGCAGGAGGTGGAAATACATTGGGTAAAACAATGTCCTACAACAGACAAGATGAAGAGACTTTAGGTAGAAATGACAAATATGGAAAATAGACAACTTTGCAGAAGATGTGAAATGAAGGCTCCAATCAGATATTACAGATTTCCTGCTTGATGAACAATGATCACTGCCAGTAGAAATTTATTTATTTATTTATTAGACTTCTATACTGCACCATCTAGCAACAAGGCCACTCTGGGCAGTGTAAATACTACTCTGAGTAAGAAAACGGAGAACAAAGTCACAAAAGGCTCAAAATGCCTAGACCCGCCTAGACAGAAGCTCTAGTCATAGACAGGAAACAAGGGGATGGGGAATGGGGAAATGTGTTTATGAGGAGGAACCCAATTCCAGTGACAGCGAGAGAAAGAGTGGTGTGCCGTCCTCTCTTGCTAAAGATTTAAACATAACAAATACAGAGAATAGGCAATTAATGAAGAGAGACAATGTGCGCGCGACTGAGGGGGAGAAAAGCAGAGTAAAGAAAGGGAACTGTAAGGGTTAATACAGAATCCAATAGAAGAAGGCTGTTTAGTGATAGACACGGAATTAGATGAATGGTGTGAGGACTGGAAAAAGGGGGGGGAGAAAAAGAAACAAGAGACGTTCGGACACAGGTTGACAGTTACCGGGGAGTGGAACCGCTGGAATGGACAGTACAGGTCTATCATGGGGGAATGGGTCCCTGGATGAGGGAAGCCCAATAAATACCTACTCAAGGATGGAAATCCGGGAGCGGTCCAATGTGGTCATGTCACCCTTGTTGTGAAACAGTGTGTGTGGTTTAAGGGAGAACACACAGATATCACATGGGAAGACAGCAATTTGGGAATTATTTAAGTGGCTCGGGTGATAATGTTATGTTAAAGACTGAACTGTTAATGTTAAACAATGTTGAAGAACTGTTGCCTATTGAAAAGCAAAGTCCACAAGCAAATGTTGTGTTTAATAAAGGGTTGTTCAATTCTGAAACATCACCAGGAATGACTCTAATTAATGAACTGGAACTGCTTCAGAATAAAGATGAAGTCAATCACAGTGTTATTCAACCTCTTGGGAAAACACTTAATCATAAGGCTCTGGGGGGCAGGGGGAGGAACTGCAGCACTCTCAGATGAGACAGCTAGTAAGCAAAGGGTCTCTGGCTGCTACAATAGTTAGATACACCTTGAGAGCCAATACAAAGCAGCCAAGGTTCTTAAGGCAGAGTGGGAAGTAGGTAAATATCTTCAGCTTTTGGAAATGCCTGAGTCTAGAAAGCATGTCCACATCTGGATGTAGGAAGATCTGGTGGACAGACATCTAGCTTTGAGGATTCACCTGAACTCATGCAATACACATTAAACACCATGATCTGCCTGACCACTTGTAAAAGGGGATGTCCAGTGAAAGAATGTGACTCTGGAATTGAAAGGATAGGCATACTTGAGGGAATATTCAACAGGGCAGCTACTGGAGGCAGATGAACATGATCAGGTTAGGTAGAAAACCAAGAGTTGAAGCTCTGATCAGTTTTGATCAAGGATAATCACTGTGGGCAAGTAGAGGCACAGGTAAAGTGACAACTGATATGTAGGTAGTGCTGAAATTTAGACAGTATAAAAGGTATCCTGAAGATCTGCCACAGAAGCAGGTGCAGCATCATAAATGATGACCTAACCACTGACTTAATCTTACCATACTGCCAGAACAGCAAGTTAGAAATAACTCAACTCCCCTCCATGGCAAAACCACAGAAATGCCCAAAATTGCTTTCTCTGAAGGTAACCTATCATATCTTCAGAAAAGCTAGAGAGATTAAGGAAAGAGCGTAAAAGCTTGGATAATCTCCTTAGTAGACTTTATAAGAACATGTACGCAGCCCAGGATTGTTAATAGGACACACTCAAGAGCATTTGTTTCTTCTCCACATTCCATCTGGTCAAGCACTTAGCACTTCCCTGCCCCATGTCTGCCTTCCAAAAAGTCTTTCACGTGGAAGACTGGAGGGTCCTGAAGAATATTGTTAAGGCAGTAGTTTACCTCAATCATGTTTGCCATATATTGTACGTGGCTTGCTAGCTCTGCAAGTTCTTCATTCTCTTCTTTCAGACGAGCAATTTCAACTTCCTTTACTTCAATTTCTTTATGTAGCTGAAAGAAGATGACAGAATTTAGGCAACAACCACATACAGATGCAGCTGATTTTGTCTTATAATATTGCTGAAATCACCTTTTCATTTTCTTTCAACACCTCATACAGTGCTTTCCTCCTCTCCTCAGCTAGCTCTTTCCAATACTGAGATGATGGGTTGCCTACAAAGAAATTTAAAGTTTATACAACATTCAGCATTTGATTCACAGAAATCACTCCAGCAATTTTTGTCTTGGCATTTCATTTTTTTCTACTATTTATAAAGCTTTAATCCACCCTTACTTATCCAACTCAAAGATGCATACCAAATTGCTCAAAGATCAGCAACAGTAAAAAAAGGTTTTTGAGAACTAGATACAAGACAAAAGCCAGAAATTGGATACTTGCTTGAATGAGTTTTAACTCCTGCATCTATTTGGGTTGAAGGAAGCTTGTTCAACCACTTATGTGAATGGTAAAATTTCTAATACTTGATGGTTAAGGGACCCTCCATCTTTAGTTAGTGCTCAACTAAATCACATTCAGTTCCCCTTTTCTTCACTGTGAAAAGGACACTAGACTAGGTAGACTCATGATTTATCTAATGGTGCCTTTTTTGTTCGTAAATCACACAGTGTGAGTAGATGTGAAAGTGAACTGCAAACGGAAGAGACGTGTGTATTAATAGGACTAGAAGCACTTGGAAGGCAATGCAACCTAAAGCCAAGAACTATGATGTACTGCAGAACACCCTAAAAGAAGACTATTGCTCTCGCATACTACTGTTAGGATTCCAGAGGCATCAGCCTAGTCTCTGTGGGAAATAATAGACTGAACAGGGCCTCCACTGATCCAGCAAAACATTTCCTATGGAAAATGTTCTGTCCTTAGGGTCTTAATTTGAAAAAAGAAAGTTGCTTTTTTCGCTTGAAGGCTACATACCTTTTGTTGTAAGATCAGAAGCCTGGATAACTCCTGAGTTTCTGCATTTTGTTTCAATAGTAACTTCGGATTTGGAAGCCTTTGAAACAAACTGATCAATGCGAAACTTCCTCTTGATGGACGATTTTGCTTGCTGCAAATTTGAAAACACTCTGAAGCTGACATTCCTTGTCAAAGCATTCTTTCAATTTCTGCAACTAACCTTAAATCTAAAATTGGTTTTAGCTTAACATTCACTTTCAAATATCTAAAAGAAGAAACTACCAATGCAACTGTATAGTTAACTAACAAAATTAACAGGGAGACTGCAGCTTAAATGTCAGCTCACTTCAGAGATGGTCCTAGCACTGAGCAAGTGAGATGCCTTCCTCCTGGCTGCCCTCCCCCATCTAATCCCTGAGCCCCTTTAACACGAGTAAGAACTGGCCACACAAGCAAATCTTCATGGATAAATGCAACAAAAAAATTAAGAGTGGAGTGGCAAATATACACAGACAATATTGCAGGAAATACTGCATATTGTATGAAGTTTCTAACTTGAGGCCTGCCTTCATTTTGAGAGTATGGAAAGTCTCAGCCCAAAGGAAAGACCAAGCAGGTGGCATAGAGAGCTGAATTGTACTTATTCTAGCTATCAAACCAAAATAAAGGTGCTTTTTAAAGTAAGTCAGTTTTCTGCATGTGCAGGGCACCATGTGTCCTGACATGAGGCTAGTTTCCACTATGACAGCAAATTGCCTTGGACAGCTGTAGGTCACTTAGGAAGACAACAACCCAAGACTATGTTCCAGCAGCAGTGCGTACCTCATTTGTCCTGCCAACAAGACAGCCTGTAATGGATGGCTGTATCATCTTCAGGGTCTGCCTCTGTGATCTGTAGTTCACATTACTTGCAGAAACCTGTTGTAGACAAGAAATATTTAGTGAGGTTACAGAAGGTAGCTGGAACGAACATTTGAAAGCTTTAGTGTATTTACGGCATCAATCCTGTTTCTTAGCATAAGAAGTGGCTACTAGATCAGGCCCACAAAGTGACCAAGAGTCAGACACAACTGAATAGATAGAAGACAACAGTAGGCTCATTGAGTCAGTGGGAATTTGGCAACTCAAATCCCACAATAAGAAATATCATCTGCTGCAGGTAATCCTTCAAGGAAAAATATTGAGAAGTGAACACAGCTGCTCTATTCAGAATAGCTTTAGATAGAAACCAGTTCAGGCTACTGATCGCCAACGTTCTACAAGGACATGGCACTTGAGGAAGAAGAAATCCTCTTTCATTTCCACTTTTTCAGTTTGTCTTCTTTACGTCTGTGAAGATTCTCAGTCATCCAGGTTCGTTTAACTGGGAGTTGAGTCATGGCTACTGGACTTCTTTTTTGAGAGATAGAAACGTTTCGCTGTTCATCCAAACAGCTTCATCGGTCTGAATACAGCTAGTGCAAGAGACCTTCTTATAGTCAGCTTGACCTCTTGTCCCCTGGTCTGATTGGCTCATAAGATGAACAAAGCCTGAATAGGCTCGTTAGGGAGACATTAGTGTCCATGGCCTTAAGGTGGGCCACCCCAGAAGAACAAGGGATCAGTCTGAGACCCAGACCCAACGGAAGAACCTGGTCATTCCCTACATGGCGGGAGTGTCGGAGAAGCTTAAAAGGATTTTTGGCAAACACCACATCCCTGTTTATTTCAAACCCATGAACACACTAAGGCAGAGACTTGTCCACCCAAAGGATCCGATACCAAACCATAAAAGGAGCAATATAGTATATGCAGTCCAATGCAGTGAAGAGTGTTCAGACCTCTACATTGGAGAAACTAAACAGCCATTAAACAGAAGAATGGCCCAACATAGGAGAGGTAACAGCTCAGGACCAGAATCAGCAGTACACCTCCATTTGAAGGAAAAAGGCCACTCTTTCAAAGATGAGGATGTACACATATTAGACAAAGAAGAGAGGTGGTTTGAGAGAGGAGTAAGGGAAGCCATTCATGTCAGCATTGAAAATCCCTCCCTCAACAGAGGTGGTGGGCTCCGGCATAGTCTATCTGCTACTTATCAGGCTGTACTTTCCAAAATACCCAGGCAAATCAAGGAGCCTTCACCACCAGGTCACAGCTAACAACCCATTCTTGATGGGTTTCAGCACCTTAGGCCATTGTTTACCTTAAGGCCATGGACACTAATGTCTCCCTAAGGAGCCTATTCAGGCTTTGTTCATCTTATGAGCCAATCAGACCAGGGGACAAGAGGTCAAGCTGACTATAAGAAGGTCTCTTGCACTAGCTGTATTCAGACCGATGAAGCTGTTCTGGATGAACAACGTTTCTATCTCTCAAAAAACAAGTCCAGTAGCCATGACTCAACTCCCAGTTTGTCTTCTTTAGTTTCAATTTACTATGCCAAGCAACAGGAGTTCAGCCAACATATCAATACCAAGTTATTATGAGAAGTCAGAGGTACAGCAACGTTTCAGAAATCGAAGTTACTACACAGTTCGGAGCAAATAAATATGCATTCTTGCACTCTTCTGAAAGAACTAAAAAAAGTATCACTCATTTAAAATTCTTTCTTCTTTCATTAGTCCTAATTTAGCTACTAATTCACACAGCATCAAATCACCTTTGCAGTGCAACTGGATCCCAAAGGATCCAGTTGGGTCATGAACATTATTCAAAGCTCTGCTTTGAATAATTTGGAAGTACCCAAGGCAGAGCTAAACATTTCAGAAGGAAAGTACAGTACTTCACAGGATGCATGTTTCCCTTTATTTGTAATAGGTGTCTAGATGCTTTGCCTGGGACAAAACATACTGATCCAACCAGAATATTGTTTTGGTGAAATGGAACATCACCTTCCTTGTAATATGTAAATACCTATTTTCTGCATTAGTTCCTTTGGGGGAAAAAAACAGTTACCCTGCCACCATGAGACAGCAAACAATGGTAGATAATCAAACAGGGATAAAGGAACATAATGTCATACTAGCGTGAGAAAGCTAGCGATTCACACTGCACTTCAATGACAAGAGCTCACCTTTCCCACGGTAATGTTTTTGCTGCCAATTAACTTACTATTGAACTAGATGACAACTGCCAGCTACTGTGGGAACCAGATGTGAGCTGAGCTTCACATTATATTTTCTGCTCTGAACCAGACTGAATCTGGCAGAAATATTCACTAGCTCTTACTTGCTTGGATTAACCTACTACTTTTAATATTTTATGTTTAACCAAGTAGTTCCCACTGAAGATCAAAAATCAGTTCAAATTTAACAGTGAAAATGTTAGTGCTTTAGCGGAAGGAAGGGAAAAGCAAGGTCAAACATATGTGAGTTAAAAGAAGGATAGCTTCACACTCCCTTTATCGCCATACAGTTTAGCGTCCCTTTTCAATATCCTTTATTTTTCCATTGTGAATTGGAAGGAGTCCAAAAATTTGCTTGCCATGGTCGCTATGGTGAATACCCTTCATCTGTCAAGTGGGAACATGAACACAGCAAGGCAAGCCTTGATGCCACTTACAACCCAAAATCTCCTTTGAAATAAAAAAATGACATGAACTAGCTGGAAAAGGACAGGTTCCATATCCAGTGTTGCATGGTGTGCCAAATATGTTCCAAGACTCCCTAGAGCCCTCCAATGTATTAGAGACAAAACTATTCTGCCCCATTTAGAGGGCTAATCAGCAAACTTTGGGCAGCCAAGATCTGTAGCCCACTGGAGTCAAATAATGCTTACTGTTTCCACATTTCATCTTTACCCCCGTTGCATTCTCTACTTCTTTAGGTTTCAGTATGCAGCACAGATAACAAAATGGAAGAAAGTAGCATGGAATACTCTGCAGAGGAAAGGTTAGAGATGGGGCTTCATCACACTGACAGCTACGTAGGAGACGTGTCCTGTCTCCTCACCAAAGTGGTCTGTTGCTGGCAGAGGTGGGGCCAGGCTGGCCGAATGGCAGCCCTGCTAGGCTAGAAGGCCCGGGGGGGGGGGGAGCACATGGCAAATGGTAAGTGGTCTGGCCAGTCAGAGGGGAGCCACATCGAGCTTTCATATGAAACTGTCAGTGCAGTAAAGCCCCATCTTAAATAGGCATCAAGTAACTTGCTTATGCTTCCTTGGCCTCTTCTGCATTTCCTCTGCAAACCTGACCCATTTTGCTAGGAACTGGGCCAAAAGATCTACTGGCACCAGAAAGGTACTGTAACGAATAGATGCATGGTACCTAACCCCAAAGAGGGTAGAAAGTGGAGATATTGGGGTGCTTGCAAACATACAATTATAAAACAAGAGGTAAAAGCATCACCAGGCACTTAATAGGAACTATGGTTTCTATATAGACATGTAGTGCTTTTTGAGGAAGACATCTACCTATTTAGGATAAAATGCTTGCTGCAAAGCCACCTATTTGTAAAGTTCTTTCATAGCCAAAATTTCTATTTCTGTCTATAGCATTTGAGAAACTGAACTGTCAATGATAAAAGCTTGTGAGAATGTATTAAAGACCAAAGTTCAGTCTAAGGAACATGTCTGTGTGCAACTCCACCTCCTTTCACAAAGGGCTCCTCTTTACCCTTGTGCACTGATAGTGATCATTTTCCGCCCCTTTGCTATGGAACCTGGGGTGGGGGTCATGCACACAAAAGGGCAAAATCATGGCCAGTACAGCTAAAAATTAGAGGCTACATTGATTAAGACATTTCAAGTTTTAATCTATAAAAGCATATAGTAGTCATCTGCTGCTTTAAATCCTTTGTTATAGAATTAGACTGAACCTGTGAAAGAGAAATTAAAGTGCCAAACCAGGACAGAAACTGAGTAAGATGACAAAATCATGATTACAGAAGCACTATAACACTGGCATTGAAGGAATTAAAACTGTCATATATCTTGGCTTCATGATAAGTTAAAAAGGAGATCACAGCCAAGATGAGAAACTCAGAAGGGTGGCTATTAAGGAACTAGAAAAGATTCTCCAGTATAATGATGAGACACTGGAAGGCTAAGACCATTCACATTACTCTATCCCTATTTTTCCATGTACAGAAATACCTCAAATAACAAATGCCCCTGATAATGAATTTTGCGGATAGTGAATGGGAATTTCCGAATACAGGACTGCCTCGAATAGCAAATGCTTCCTCTGGGCTGCCTCTGATAATGTTTCATCATGACTTGGAAAAAAGTATACCCAGGATGCATTGCACCCCCCATAGTTTGTGGAGGGATGGGAGGAGTCAGTGTTTTTTTCATGGTGTTTTGGAGCCATTCGGGGCCTTTTTTGCTGAGGGATTTGAACCTTTTGAACTTGGAAAGGTAGGGAGCTGAAGTTTCCTTGCTTTTTCCTGTCCATTTCCATTGCTTTTTTTTTTCATTTTAAAATGAAGTGGTAAGGAATGTTGTTTTCAGAAAAGAGTCATGGCTTCTTTCTATTTTCCATTGCTTCCCATTTTAAAATGGAGAGTTGAGCAGAGTTGGGGTTTGCAGAGAATCCTCCTGGCTTTTTTCTGTCTTTCCACTGCTTTCTATTACAAAACGGATGGGTGGGCTACGGTTTGCAATAGAGGACTGCTATGCTGCCCAGTGGCAGGAGGGGTGGCTTGCTGAGGGCAAAGCGCTTTTGCCCCCAGCACACACACCCCTCTGCTGACTGCCAACCGCAGATAACTGAATCCGCAGATGGTGAATCAGCAGATACGGGAGCCCTACTGTAATTTAATTTCCCCCCAAAGTGAATACACTTTCATTTTAAATTGGGAGTTTAATTAGAGCATGTTACCTTCATTAACCATGTTTTTAAGACACAGTGATACTAGAAATTATAATTTTATTGTGTGCTTTTTAGATACCAATGTGCATTTTAATCTGATGGTACCCTAGCTGGGTAATGCAACTATCTTGCAAACTCAATAGAAGCTGTTTTAACAGTACTGAATTCATTTTTATATAGGCCATAACAGAAAAGAAGCTGTGTTAGAACTGCTTTGTATATGAGGAGGGTGATTGAGAAGAGAACCTGACCTGAGTAGAGAAAAGTGATCTTGCCTCTCTGAAAGTTCCAAGGTGCCAAAAGTCTCCCAACACATTGGGGAACCACTTATGGGTTCAGATTAAGAGCTTTCTGCTGTACCCCCAATCTTTCAAGTAATCAGACAGATGATTGGGTATTTAACACAAGCACCCCTAAGAAACATCTTAAGATATTCACCTTTCCTTCTGAAATCAGCAGTGGAGTGCCAATGTGCTACAATACAGTGTGCATCATGGAATATTTATACCCTTAGATTTATGGTACCTTCAGAATGCCCAGATTAGTTTGTTATGTGCTGTCAGGTTGGAATCAATTTTTATACGGGTAAGGTAAAAAGGTAAGTGAGATACTTAAGGTGTGTTTTGGTAGTGAATTTCCATAACCAAATGAGGATCCAAACCAAGGTCACCTAAAATCCAAATCTGCCACTCTGTATATCACACTATACTGGGCATATGTGGATTATCTGTAGCAGTTCTTGTGTGCCATCAACCTCCAATTTACGGCAACCTTATGAATGAGTGATCTAAAAAAAGTCCTGCCCTCAACTATCCTGTTCAGCTCTTGTAAACTCAATGCTGTGAATACCATCTTATATTGGGCCTTCCTCTTTTTCCTGCTACCTTCCACCTTTCCCAGCATTATAATATTTTTAGAGAATCCTGCCTTCTCATGATGTGTCCAAAGTAGGGTGGTCTCAGTTTCAACATTGGATTAGTCAGTCACGTGCAGTAAAGCATCTTGGATTACAAGGTGGTGTTTGTTTTCAGCCATGATTCAAAACAAGAGGACAGTCTCTTTGAAGACACAAAGCAGCTGCTAAAGGAAAACATAGCCTTCAGACCTTACTTCCAAGCCTCTTTGTTGGTTTAGTTTTGGCTTGCTTCAATGCCCTCATTTTGTTAACTACACTGAGGGGTAATGAGATCTTTCAAAAAGCTTTTCTTTTTCCTGGGTCATTCATGAACACAATACCATGTCAGTTTCATCCATTTCCCTTCCAATAGGAAAAAAATACCTCCCTGGTTTAAGAGGTTATTGAGCAAAAATACTGTACCTGGGGAGCTACTTCTGAATAAAAGGCAGTCCTGGGAAAGCCTGAGAGAGCCACTGCCATTTTGGGGTGGGTGGGAGGGTGGGATTTTGACCTACACGGACCAGCAGATGAACTCCGCTCATAACGGCTATGCATATTCACTGTAATTCTTAACTATACATAATTATTACAACCGAAGCCCTAACTACTGGGGAAATATAAAGATTTCAATCTGACATTCTCTCTAGAAACCTATGCAAAATACCCAGTAAGCTGCTAGAACTGTACTGCAATACAGCAAGGATTAGTGAATATTGGTTTTGCACGTTTTTAGCATTGTACACAAACATTTTACAGGCATCTTCACAAAGATCTTCTAGTGTATACCACTAACTATTTTTCTGGTATACGTCAGACTCCTACTGATCAGGACCTTGAATCCTCCTTCAACTGCCTACTAGAAATTGGCATGCACAGGTGAAACTCAAAAAATTAGAATATCATGCAAATGTTCGTTTATTTCAGTAAGTCAACTCAAAAGGTGAAACTAATATATGAGATAGACTCATTACATGCAAAGCAAGATATGCCAAGCCTTACTTTGCATAACTGTGATTAGTTTGGGCCCTTTTGCATCAATTACTGCTTCAATGCAGTGTGGCATGGATGTTATCAGCCTGTGGCACTGCTGAGGTGTTATGAAAGACCAGGATATTTCAATAGCGGCCTTCAGCTTCACTGCATTGTTCGGTCTCATGTCCCTCATCTTTCTCTTGTCAACGCCCCATAGATTCTCTATGGGGTTCATGTCAAGTGAGTATGCTGGCCAATCAAGCACAGTAATCCCATGGTAATTGAACCAGGTTTTGGTACTTTTGGCAGTGTGGGCAGGTGCCAAGTCCTGCTGGAGAGTGAAGTCAGCATCCCCATAAAGCTCATCTGTGGAAGGAAGCATGAAGTGCACCAAAATCTCCTGGTAGACAGCCGTGTGGACCCTGGACTTAATGAAGCACAGTGGACCAACACCAGCAGATTTCATGGCTCCCCAAATCAACAGACTGTGTAAACTTCACACTGGATTTCAAGCAAGTGTGCCTCTCCATTCATCCTCCAGACTCTGGGTCCTTGGTTCCCAAATGAAATGCAAAAGTTGCTCTCATCAGAAAAGAGGACTTTAGACCACTGAGCAACAGTGTTCAGGAGTGGCTTGACAAGAGGAGGAAGACATTTGAAGCCCATGTCCAGGATTTGTTTGTGTGTGGTGGTTCTTGATGCACAAACTCCAGCCTCAGTCCACTCCCTGTGAAAGTCCCCAACACTTTTGAATTGCCTTTTCCTGACAATCCTTTCTAGGCTGCGCTCATCCCTGCGGCTTGTGCACATTTTTTCTTTCACACTTTCCCATTCCACACAACTTTCTATTGATATGCTTTGATACAGTGCTTTGGAAACATACAACTTCTTTTGCAATCTGTACCTTTTAGGGCTTTCCTTCCTTATGGAGGGTGTCAATGATGGTTTTCTGTACAACTGTCAGGTCAGCAGTCTTTCCCATGATTTTGTTTCCTACTGAACCAGCCTGAGAGACCATTTAAAGGCTCAGGAACCCTTTGTAGGTGTTTGTTATTGGTTCATTAGCTCAGTGGTTCCCAACCTTCCCAATGCCACAACGCTTTAATACAGTCCCTTATGTTATGGTGACCACTTTCCATGCTTGGAAGAGCCCACAAACCGCCTTTGGTAGGCCGCTTCCGCAGGTGCCATAGGGAACTTCCCTCTACAGGCACCCTCAGCCAATTGCAGCCTCCGGTGCCATTGACTGACATCCCTGCCAACCTATCAAGCTGCAAGTCACTCTTTCCCTACTTCCTCCCCCCCTCCTCCAGACCCAAGCTGTTTGTGCCTTTTTCTTCACTGGCTCATGACGACCCCTGTGAAATGGCCCTTTGACACCCAAAGGGGTCCCGACCCCCAGGCTAAGAATTGCTGCATTAGCTGGTTAGTGTGGGACACTTCAAGTCTAGAATATTGAACCTTTTCACACTACTCTAATTTTCTAAGATTGTGAATTTGGGGTTTTCATAAGATGTATGCCATAATCATCACAATTATACCAAAGTAAGGCTTGACATATCTCACTTTGCATGTAATGAGTCTATCTCATATATTAGTTTCACCCCTTGAAATGACTTAATGAAATAAATGAACATTTGCACGATATTCTATTTTTTCAAGTTTCATCTGTACGCCTGCTGTAAATTGCCTGGTATATGCCAGCAGTATGGAGCATAACCTGGGATCCAGAAAATTAAGTCTCTATCCACTGTTTGCCAAGAAACCTATTCTGCATAACTGGGAATATCAACTATCCAAGGGATTGGAGATCTATCTAGCATAAGGAATTAGATTTTCGGGGGGGGGGGATCCCAGTTCCATAACTCAGTGCAATCTGCTGGGTCAAATTGTAAAATAAGAAGTTGTGAAACACCAGGAGGCAGAACAGACATTTTATCTTCTCATGACTCACAAAGGTTCACCAAGATGCTCTGCAGAGGATGGACAGAAGTGGTGCAGAGAGAGGTAAGAGTGCTACAGCAAATCGGGGATCTCCAATATGTGATGTTTAACACCAAAAGGTACTGTCAAGCTTAAGTTTTCTAAGTGTCATTTCTCTAGACAACTGATAAAAGAATACCAACGTGCTACCCTCAGCTCTTTGAAAATTAACTTTGGTAACCATATACAGTACAAAATATTAATGTAATTGTCCTTTATACCATGGCATGAAACAAAATGTAAATCTGCTTAATTCATTACCTTTACAGCAAATGGCTTCTCATCATCCAATTTCTGCTTTACTCTGGAATTCATTTCTGTTTTTTTAATCAGAATCCTAAATTGACATGAAGTATAGAAGAAATATTAGAGCAGCCAGTCATCTTTGGTAACCACAAATGAGCAACCAGTTAAGTTAATAGGACCAGCAATCTCAAATTCATTGTTCTGTAGTTTATCACTTAACTGCTATAACAAGTTGGCAATCTGCTTTCATTTTAAATTGACTTCACAATAAACTAAACTCATTCAGGAAAGATATCCCACGATAAGCCAGGAGTCCTTTACCGCCATATGCAGCAAAGTGAAAATTTTCTGTTCATCTTAAAATTGCTCACATAGTTTATACACTTGTTTTTACCTGATCACAAATGTGCACTGCAAACAAACAACATCAGCAGAGCCCAACAGTCATATTTCCACCGCAGCTGTCAGCAACATTTTTGGAATGTCAAAATGCCCTCTAAACGTTCTAAAGGTGACATTTAATATTCTAATCATTTCATTTACAATTTATGGGACTAATGAAAAGTCCCCAGATTTTTTAACACTTTACTAGTTCTACAAAAGAAGAATCACCCGGCAATGATCAAGCAACTGGGTTTCATTCCTATGCACACCCACCCAGCTTATTTACAACACTTCTGGATAGGAGGGGCACCTAGTGCTTACAGGCAAAAGGTACTATGCATCTATTGTGTCTTTTCCTGTGCAGGAAAAAAGGAAGGTGGCAGGATTATTAATTAATAGAAAAATGGGGGGGGGGAGTAGGATTCCAAGAAGATGATGCCCTTAATGGTAGAAAAATTAATGCACTGAGACAAAAGTGAAGCTATAAATAAAAATATTTATCTTGTTCTCTTAGGAAAGGGTAAACAGGCTATTCCTAATACATCAACAAACTACTAAAACTACATAAAACATACTGAAAAAGTTACCATGTTGTTAGTTTGAGTAGGCATTATAACTAAGAACAGACTAAAAACTTTAAAAGAGACAAAAATGTGGTGGCACCCTAAAGATTTAACTTGTACAGTAGACCCTTGTATAAAAAACAGCTTGTAGAACATAAAATCTGTACATAAAAGATTCCGGAGATATGGGAAATTTGCTTAACGTAATTGCCTATGGGGAAAATTCATACAACATAAAAATGTGATTACTCCATTTTCAATGCATTCCTATGGGAATTTGTATAAAGGAAAATTTGCTTAACATAATTTCATTTGGAATGGATTAATTCCTTTATACAAGGTACCACTGTATATATTTTGGTGTGGGCATTTGTGGACAATTCCACTTAATTAAAGAATATGAACACCGGTCTTTGGCCACCACGTGCTTTGTCCACCATCAAGCTTGGACCCCGTATGTTCTTGGACTGCAAGTCCAGAAGTCTTCACCACTAGCTGTGGTGGTCAAGATTCCTGGAAGCTATAGTTCAAAAACATCTAGGAGGGGCTCAAGGTTGGGAATGACTAGAACAGAGCATCTTAACACATGGTAGAGAATAATCTCAACAAATAGCCTAGAACATGTGTTGTTAACATTTATTTCGTTCAAAAAAGCTCAACTGGCAACTCTGAACTGCCCACAAGAGATCCAACAGGGAACCAAAGTTTATACAGTGATTGTTCAAGCAGCTGAAAGTAACCTGCAGGAAGATTATGTACATTATATATTGCGAAGGACCCCCAAACTCAGTAGCATTTTCTTTAAAGTACATGGAGATAAGAGCACAACAATGTTACTTATATTTAAGCTATTTGTTCAGTGCCTTTCTGCCCAACAGTATGCAACATCCCTGTTAACAATTTCAGTAAGCAACTAGATGTTAAGTGTACACAAAACTCCTAACAAATCTATTCTCTTTTACTCTCAAACAGGCCCATGCAGCTTGCCCCAGGAGCCCTTGCCTTCATATACTGTGGTCCTGCCATATATCGACTGCAGTATATGAATAGCGAAATAGTGTTGGATGACTGTACCAAATTAAGGTCTATTCAGAACTATCTGAATACTGCATTTGGTGAATTCTGAATATGAAGGCACATCACTGATTAAAAATAACTTCTTTAGAGACACTCAGCTTTTATGGCACACATATTCTAAGCTCGCTAGACAGGCTTCTCTTAAAAAAGTCTAGCAGATTGTTTCTTCTGACTGCTTTTATTTACTGTTGTTGTTAACCGCCCAGAGTTCCTTTGGGAAGATGGGCAGTATAAAAATAAATAAATAAATAAAAAATACTGCACCACAATTTTTTTCCTATTCTAAATCTAACCTGCTAAAGCTCCCTCGCGTTTGTAGAAGCTCTGCTCCAAGGCCGTTTTGAAAGGAAAGTCTTGAAATTAAGTATGAAACTTGTTGCCATTTGACTGCGCGGGAGGTTTTTGCTCACAGTTTCGCAAGGAAAAGAGGAATATGAGTGAAAGACCCCTCCTTCCTCTTGCAAACCGTACTTTGGAAAATAAAATGGGGAGCCGCGTTGTGGCCATTAAAAAGACAAATGCAAGACTAGGCTGGAGACGATGCCTCGCCTTACTTTGGAAAGCCACTCTCGCCCACCCCACGTGTTCCCTAATTATGAGAGTAGTTCTCTCATTAGCCTCTTAGTCCAAATGCTTCTCGGCCAGGTCAGGCAAATTGAGGCAAACCGCTAAAAACCGAACCCGGGAACACGCGTGTCTTGCAGGCCATCTCACCCCAGGGAGCCTTTCACGTGGGCTGAGGGACCCCTTTCCACGGGAGGCACCACCCGCTCCGCGAAACGCCGCCAAGCCCCCACACGGCGCGGCCTCTCACGCACCCCTTACCGGAAGAACTCGCCGCGCCGAGAAAGGAAAGGAAAGAAGCGCGCGCGCCCGAGGAGGACCGGCCCTCAGGGGCAGCGCCACGAGACCCTACGACTAACCGCCCCACATCCAAACCCGCCCAACGGCAATCCCGCGCGCTTGCTTGAACGAGGAACCCACTTTCGCGCGCTGCTTATAAATAGCTCTCGAGGACGGCGGGCGGGCCTTTCGTTACGTCTAGGCGCCTCGCCCAATCCCCAACCGCTCCTTTCAGAAAAGAGCCACCCTCCGAGCGACACCTCTAGCCAATCACGTTCCGAAACCGAGACAGTTGGAGCCAATCCTTTGCTTCCATCATGCTCCTGAAGCCCCCCCCCACACGTCATCTCCTTGTTCGAAGTTCCGCGGAGAGGCGTGGCTCGAAAGAACTGGGAATACCGTGGTCGAAGGCAGAGAGTGGGATGTTGTTAATTGAGTGAAGCAAGACTAGACTATGGGTGATACCTATGCAGCCTGTGAAGATATCACCTATAGTCTAGTCTTGCTTTGTATCTATGGCTGCACAGCTCAAAAAGCTTTTTTTCTTCTTCTTGGGTAAAGCAAAGCGTTCTGCTTATATACCGCCCACTCTCTGGGCGGTTTTACAGTTTAATTGTAAAATGTAGCGGTTAATTGTTTAATGTAGCGAGTCGCTTCCAGTTTAGGGCGATCCTAGCAATTTATGACCTCTCATCACAGGTTGTGGTTAACAGCCTGCTCTGTTCTTAAAACCAAATATTGTAGCTTCTTTTTATTGAGTCATTTTGGAGAAATTAAAGGGAGGGGAGGATGAAATATTGGGGCACAAACAAGATTGTTTCAGTGTCAACTTAAATCCATGTCTTAAAACACCATCTGGATTAAACTACAGTACTTGAGAAGATGACAGCTCGTATAGGAGATAGTACCTCGTTTCAGGGAATTTTCTAATGTTGGCCTCCATTCCACCAGCTCCATCCCATCTACTTAAGAGTGTATAAGAATCACGTGGAGTGCCCCAGGTTCAGAATCTATGGAGTGATCCTGTGGATGTTTGCTGAGAAGGAAGCTCCATTTCAAATCCACTTCCAATTAAATGAAGATAGGATTGCAGACTGTGCTCTGTCTTCGATCTGTCTTTGACAAAAAAAAGAGAAAAAAAGATTATTAGGACCAATTGTAATTCCACAGTAGTTTGCAAGCTACTACCATTATCCCCTAGCTACCTCTTCTAGGGTTTGAACAAAATATTAATTTTTCTGAACTAATTAAGAAAACCTAGAATGCATTACTGCAATCAACAGATAATTTTTTTAGTGGTTGAATGTTTTCCTGTTGTGAAAAATGTCCTATACATAACAAATCATATTAGCAAGAAATCTAAATGGCAACTGTTACATTTGATTCATAGTTTGCTTACATATGAATGGTTGCCCACATTGTCAATCAAAAGGAACTTTGCAGTTATTCCCTCAAACACATATCTTAACAAATTCGTTGGAGTAAGAAGAATATGGAGAAGCTACTGCAAAATATAGGAGGGTTACAAACTGAATATAAGTCCCAGTCCTCAGCTTTGTGAAGGAGACAGAAACATGTTCTGATGAAGTGAATAAATGCTCTTCAGCTGAAGTAATAGCCACCAAAACAATAACTTTAGCATAATAAACCTTTTATTTATGTTCCATTTAATCTCTATCTGGATGCCAATGTGTGGCCAGGTGTTCACTTTAATGGAACCACTCTTTCTTAACCTGAAGAAAATATGCACCTATTATGCACCATTATCATTCACTCTGAGTTCTTTAATTTCTTCAGCTGAAGAGGGGGTGTATCTAAGAATTCCTTGGTTTAGATCTAAAAGAACTTTCCTTCATTTAGAAGGCTCATTTGTGAGAATTACATGTCAGCAATTGAATGGAAAGGGTTCAGGTTACACTACTTCATTTCAGCCCACTGAGGAGAACTTCTGTATAAAAACATGTTGTGACATTTCCATTCATTTAAACGTTTTGCCAATTCCAATATTTCTTTTCTCTAGTTCTGTACATAAAAGAAGTTTCTGTTTGTCTGTTTGACTGTTTGCACTTCAAGAGATGCTTGAACAAGCAATGAAGTTTTCCACTCAGTTCAGCCAATTTGCTTCAATTATTAGCCACACAAAATAAATGCATCACTTCAACTTTTTAGAAAGGAAACAGGGAAAAATGTTTAGAATGTCCAGAAGTTTTCTGAAGTAATATGCTGGTATACAATGGTACCTCGGTTTACGCGTACCTTGGTTTATGGGTGATTTGCAAAACGAGCAAAAATTTATTACTTTTTTTTAAATAAAATTCTGCTTTGGTTTGGAAGTGATATCTTGCAAACCGGGCACCCCACAGTCATGGCCTGGCTCTCCTCCTCCTCCTCCTCCTCCTTACTGTTGCATGACTATCTTGGGATGGCACTGCATATTGCCTGGCAGGCGCCCAAAATGGTGGCAGCATCAGTGGAGGAGGAAGAGGAAAGCTGGAAGGGAGGGAGGGAGGAGAGGGATGCCCAGCACCCTGTCCCTGCCACCGCTGAGACCCCAGGCAGACACCCCTGGCTCATGCAGCTGACAGCCCCAAAGTGTGCACCACTGTATTATACCCAGGGTTCTTTCAGCACTTCCCAGAGTTCTTCTTTAGATTTAGATTGTCTTTTATTTACTTCTCTGTCAAGGTGATCCAATCTTTACTATTCAGGTCTGGTCTCTATGGAGGACAGTCCATGACTGTCAGTGTTTTATCTGCTGTTTTCCTTGGCAAATATGATTTCACTGCATTAGCAGCGTCCTTGGGATTGTTCTCATGCTGAAAAATAAAACCATTCCCAATCAGGATTTCTAGAAGGACTAGCATGATGAATTAAAACCTGTCTGTACTTCTCATCATTCATGATCCCACCAATACAGACAATATTGCCAACACCACTGGCAGAGATCCAGCACCAAACCAGGACAGGCCTTCCATCAATTTTTACCGAAGGCATCAAGTACCGTATTTTTCACTCTATAAGACACACTTTCCCCTCCCCTCAAAAGTAAGGGGAAATGTCTGTACATCTTATAGGGCAAATACAGCCATCCTGCTACATATACAGTATATCACACATTTTCATTTAGAGAGAAGTTAGCTACACGGATCCTCTCTCGTCCTCTGCTGCAGCTGGGATTCCATAGTTCCAATCACCTTGTTTGCAAAGAGATATCCTCCCAGGAGTCTCTGCCCTCCCCTTTTGCAGCCTAGATGCCACAGTTTCAATCACCTCATTTGCAACCCTCCCCTTTTGCAGCGAGAATTATCCAGTCCCAATCACCTCCTTTGCAAAGAGGCTTCCTCCAGAGAGCCTCTTCCCATCCCTTCCATTCTGAAGCCAGGACCCCTCCAGTAAAAAAATCACCTGGTTTGCAAGGAGATCTCCTCCAGGAAGCCTCTGCCCTCACCCTTTGCAGCCAGGATTCCCCTTCCATGAACCTGAGGCCAAAAATTTGAAACTTGAATTCAGCACTCCATAATGTTCTTTTCCACTGATTTCCATTCCAGTCTTCATGAACTTTAGCATATCTTAGCCTTTTCACCCTGTTCTCCTTTCAAAAAAGAGGTTTGTTGTCTGCTACTCTTCCACAAAGACTAATCTTGTTTGAGCTTCTTTGGACTATAGAAGGGTCATCTTGGCATTCCGAAGAAGTTACCAGATGCTGAAACAGGTCCTTGCTGGACTTCCTCCAGTCTCTCTTGAAGAAACTCTGACATTCTTTTCATCAGATTTTGAAAATTTTCTTTACCTTTCATACTTTTTTGTCCTTGTTCTCTCCTGATAATTCAAATTTATTTATAACAGCTTTAATACCATATCTGGTGTATCCAGTTCCTTGATTTCCCATTTGAGAGTGCTCTTACTGAGGCAAAAATATGATTTTATGTCTGCCAGATTATGTGATCTTTGACACCTTGAATGGAATTATGTGATTGTAAATTGGTCTTATTAGCAAGCTTCCAATGAATTAAACTCATGCAACATGTGTATGTAATTCTCAAGCATGTCTTGCACAAGCCTGGTGTAAGAAATCTTATCCACAACAGTCATTTTTCCATGAAGCAGTAAGGCAACTACAGATGTTAGCAATGGCAGTAATTGGGGTTCAACTCCAGTTAGATTTACCAGAGCCAGCTGCCTGTCAATGCTCAATTGTAAGAGGAGGTCACACTAAATTTGTTCCACTTTAGCCTATAGAAGCTGTTTTTTTCTGACTTTTTTCCTGGTTTTTGAATACTGCACACAAATTTCTTGTATTTTCTAGCTGTATTCTAAAAAAGAGACTGAGAAATAATTATATATGGCCGTTTAACCATTGCTAAAGCAACAAATCCAGTGGTGGCGTAAGATTTTTGCAGAGTACTGTATATTTCTATAAACCATCTTTGGTTTCTGCCTAAAGAGAAAAGTAGGGTATAAACAAAAATATATAAACATTGTGACCAGCCAGGAAAATCTGAGTCAAAATAAATATCCATCTAAATTAGGTGTTAAATAAATTTGAGCATTTTTCTATCAACTATTTTCTGGCCCAAACCCTTGGGATGGCAATGCTGATACTGTATAGTTAAATAAATACAAAAAACTGAAGGTTCACTGTGTGAATTCCACTCAAATTTAAAGCCTTAGTAAATGGAAAATGTTTCCATTCTTTGTTATCCCCACATTTAAATTGCTTTCAGTAGGAAGCAAAACAAGTTGGGGAGCCATGTAGCAGGAAGTCAGCTGTAAAATTCCCACTAAATGGCAATGTAACATTAAGGTTGAAATTGTACCCTGTTTCCCCGAAAATAAGACATCCCCTGAAAATAAGACCTACTTACTTTGTCCCACACTGAAATATAAGGCATCCCCCCCAAAAAATAAGGCCTCCCCAATAATAAGGGAACAATAAATGTGTACCGTATTTTTCTTCATGGAAAAATAAGACATCCCCTGAAAATAAGACCTAGCGCATCTTTGGGAGCAAAAATTAATATAAGACACTGTCTTATTTTCGGGGAAACACGGTATACTGAAGACTAGATGGGTGAAAAGTGCCCAACTGTATTTGGAATTCTGAGGGAGAAAATTGCCATCATGATAATAAATCTCACTATAAAACTAAATTTTTCATAGAAAGGAAACTAATGGACCTAAGTCATAAAGATATTTCTTAAGAAACAAAATATGAAGAAAAACCACTCCTTTGAACTAAGTTTTTGATCCAGCTCTCACTTTACAGAGAATGAACTAATTAAGCTATCTGGAAGTTGAGTCATGGCAACTGGATTTCTTTTCTTGAGAGATTGAAATGTTTCACTGCTCATCCAAAGCAGCTTTGTCAGTCTGAAGAAAGCTAGTTGCGAGTCCTCCATTTTATACAGTACACTTTGACCTTATCTCACCCTAGTCAGAAATAGGCTCATAAAATAATAGGCTCGTTAGGTGGACTGTAGTCTCAATAGGCTCATTAGGTGGACAATGGCCTAAAGTGCGTGAAAGTCCCACAAGCTGGAAGACAAGAAACTTGGTCAAGAAACTGACTATGGAAAGAGTTCAGATTTGAGCCCCAAATACCAAATCACATATTTGCCACCACAAAGCACAACAAAACACCCATTTTACAGAAGGCAAACTGATGAAGGCCACATAAATGTCTATAAACAAAATACCAGATGCATTCGTATAATCACATGCCTCAAAATGCTTTTAAAAACATACCATACCAAAACCAACAAATGTACTGTATGTTACATCCCCTCCCGCAAACAGACAGATTGGTACATAAAACCACATATACTGTACCCTTATTCCCCCACCTCTAGTTCTACACGGTGCTCCTCCACCATTTTCAGCTTGCCTTTATATTTTTCTGGACAAGTAGGTATGCCTCAAAATGTGGGCTGCATCCCCCTGCCGTTTTTATTTTTAAATAATACTTCTGGCCCAAGGTGGGGTGCAGAAACGCTTTTGGAAACAAAAGATAGTGTTGGATAGTCCACACACATACTGCAGCAGTTTTTCGATAACAACATTCAAAATCCAACGGTAAAATATTACACATATAAGGATACATAAGCAGTTCTTACCATTTTTCTGGCCATCAATTATATGCCCTGGCATGCAAAAAGTCGCACAACCAAGTGGATCATGCCAGTGTTTCCAAGTATGTGACTGACAGTTGAAATAATTTCTTTCCTATTTTGCAGTTTTCAGTTCATGTTCTGTGACTGCAATAGGATTCTGGCATGTTAATTCCACATATCTCCAAAAATCAATAAAGAACAATAGGAAGCTTTACAGGTGCCAACACGAATGTCCATGAATGTGCTGGTGTCTGTGCTACACTGAGGACTCCTAGGCTATATGTTTAGGAGAGGGTCAGATACACTGGCAGAGCATTAGATGAACATTGATGGATGTACAGTACTCCCAAACACTTCAGATATTCTGACAGAACAGCTGAAATTAGCAAATATGTGCATAGGACGAGGATAGCAAAAGAGAACAGCACACTTCAGAACACATAATATACAGTATAACTTCACTTTATAGACACAGACCTTATAAAGAGGGGCAACTGGTGTCAACTAATGCAATGAACCACGTACAACGATGAATTTCAAGCTCCATCAATATTTTTTAAACCAGTTTTTTTATCTGTCTCAAAACTTCAAGCCAAAGTCTGTTTTAATAAGTTTGGCTTATGAGCAGTTAAAAAAACAATTGACACCGACCTAGGATCTCTTTTAGGGACAGGCAACTTGGGGCTCTCTAGAAGGTGTTGGATTATAAATCCTATCATCCATCACCACTGCTGTGTTGATGGAAATTGTTGTACAATGACATCTGCAAAGCCACACGTTCCCAAACACAGGCATATTTGTAAGGGTTTGAGCAAAGGCATTACTGGTTCCAATCTGAAATGATGATTCTCAACTCCATTATGTGAAACTTGAAACAAACTTTTATTATAATATTCCGTATCTTTACCCCTATTTAATACTTGTACATCACTCGGTACAGGCAATATTGGCTTTAGTTTCAATAAACATAGAACATTTGAACTCAAACATTTCTGCCATGTCTTCTTTAACAATTTCTCCGACATACTCTACTGGTAAAAGTGTGGAACCCTTCCTGTAACACTGAGTCCCACAGCAAGGGTGCTTGGCCCATTGAGCCATGGGATTCTCTGTTCTCGTGGTCTTCCATCCCATTGGACATCTTTCTCTATTATCGGGCCATAACACAGGTTTCACCTGAACAGACCATGTAATTGGTTCAACCCACTTGAATTCCTTCTTACTAAACCACCCTCCTTCCTCTCTCTCCTCTGTCTGAGTAGTAATGTCCTTTAACTGCCTCTTCCCTTTAAACCCCTCTTCACTCTTCTCGTGCCACCTGTCATCCTCTGAGCTGCCACCCAATAAGCTTCCTTCACTGAGCATGAATCTTCCTCCTTTTCTACAATAGCTTTCATTCCTTCATTTCTATTAACTTTTCATTTCCCTTCATCTCTTTATTTTCTTCCATTTTCTTGTTTCCAGGCACCACACTCCTCATTGATCTTTCTTCTGTTTTTTCTCACAATAGTTCAAGCGTCGAATCAAACGTTTTATCTGGAAATGTCTTGGTAGGTGCCAGTAAAAACTGTTGTTAGAAATCTTGTATTGAACAATTTATCGCAGCTTGCTGTGATGGCCATGGTTTATGAGAACAAGCATACACATGTTCAGACTGAAAGGAAACCATCAATTAAAAAATTAAAATGTAGGTTAGGTAGAGCTGAATTAATTAATATGGAAGCATTTTATTTAGAGTTTGACTTGCTTTATGGGCCAGAGTGATTTGCTTTGCGTGGATTTTATTAGTCTCCTGTATTCCTAACTCCTCACTCTGTGGTTAGGCTTTGTGTTTGTGCTGTAGCCAAAATCCAAAGCATATTATAACACTCTGCCTGCTTATTAAAGGACACGTGCTACTGAAATTAGCATTAGTTGCTTTTTTAATAAACAAGGCAAGTTCGGGCAGCATTAAAACAATGCAGTTAACCTTATTTTGCCCTCAGCAGCCTGCTCCAAAATAATCCATGTAGAGAAGCCCTATATTTTAAGAGATAATATGTTGGCCACCTGGACTTTAGGGAGGGCACCATTTGATGCTTTACCACTGTTTCTTGAGTCAGCCTTCATTGCTCTACAGTACTGTATTGTAAAACCTAACTTGTATTGATTAACAATGGGACTCAAAGGTCCTTGTCCCCTAGAAATCACCTGATAGAAGCTGTACTACTCAGTACATAAGTGGCAATATAAAATGTACATACTTTTTGAATCTTTTTGTTTGGGATTTGTTCCATGGCCAACATAGCAACCTCTACAGTTTTAATGACTTTATAGGTACCAGGTGCTTTGTAGGTTTGGCTGTTGAGCAGTAAAAAAAACCCACATCTTTTGTACCACCAGAAACCGGTGCATTGCTCAATTAAGGGCATATCCGTCCACCAACTAATTAACTAATTAATTAGTAAACTAATTTGGCTGCTACTTCCTTTAACCAAACTAATACAGTACCTAAGATATCCAGACATGGTGACAGAGGCCGTCACTTCACGAAGTACTTCTCTTCGCAGCGTGATTGCCTTCGCTGTGAAACCGAAGGCGATCACGTGGTGGTCACGTGGTCTCCATTCGCCCCCACCCCAATTTTCTTGTCCTCACCGGGCGGTGTTTTAGGGTCGAATCCAGTACTACTTCACGTGCTCCCTTCGCATTGAAAAGCTTATTTTAAATGTCTGGTTTCTTCTTCTTTTTTTTTTTTTAAAAAAAAACCGTCGGCGTACCGATGCATCGATACCCGCCTGTCATTTTCTGCAGAGCCGAATAATTGCATCAGCATTTGTTTTCCAGTTCCGATTTGTATTGCTCCGTCCATTGGCGGCGTTATAAAAAATGCTGTTCTCCTTCATGGGCGCTAGGTGGACCAGCACACAACATATCTTTTGCATGACCCATGGCTCCTCCAAAGGCATTCGAGTTCTCCCTAGAGCAGTGTCGGAGGCACTTCCGCCTCCGTTAGCAATCTCACGCTATCATGGCTCCCTCTCGTTCTGAGTGCCGCCTACAGAAATTCAAACGGAGGATCCCATATTTTGTGGCACTGCTGCGCAGTTACTGTAAGTTGATAGACGGTATAGCTACGTTATGCTTCTCTAGCAGAAAACGGTTACTTCGACGCATGCATTTGTTTAGGGAAACTATGGTTGGTTGCAACACTTTGATAAGGGTCATTTCCCAGTGGATACGGTCGTCGCCTCGACAGAAACTATTCTGGTGCTACCCTGGGCGTTCTCAGTGGTTTAACGACACGGTTCTTCAGCTGTGGGACGACAGACAATGGTTGGAAAACTTTCGAATGACAAGGAGAACACTTTTTGGGGTAGCGGACAAGCTGCGACCATATCTGATGAGGAGGGACACAGTAATGCGGTCAGCAGTTCCAGTCGAAGAACGAGTAGCAATTGGCGTGTACTTCTTGGCCAGCCGTTCTTGCTACAGAACCATCGCCCTGGTATTCCAGAAAGGAAGTTCTACTGTGGCAAGTATAGTCATCGAGGTGTGCTTGGCAATGGAACACGTCCTTCTCAAGGAAGAGGTTCGCCTATCAGAATTCAGTAAGGTAGGTGTTTTAGTGCGGGTTCGTCTGTTACAGTTGGCATTACGTTTTTAAGATGAGAAACGTAAATACCGGGAACCGCTTCTCCATCCCACAAAATACCTGAACTCAGTCGAATTGAGGGGGGGAAAAAAAGGGCTTCGTAGTACAAATGAAATTTCCCCGCCCATCACAATGTTGGTCTACAGTTCTCCCCGCCACACTCACGGGTGGCATGCTCAGACCAGGATGCCTTCTATGGGCATGTTTAGTATGGGGAACTGTTTGATGCATACTACAATATTATTTACAGCATGACTACGGTACATACTGGAAAGCGCCTCGTGCTCCGACAAAAATAAAGAACTAGCTAGGAAGCGCTCAAATTTAGGGGTTATGGGTATTCAAGTGATAATTAAAATGATCAATATACCCAGCGCAATTTAGCAATATGGATCTCCCTGCCACACACTGTTTAGATGGGGTTATTCCAGGAAGACTTTTGAGGGGCGTTGGGCAGCTTCCTGGAGGGACCTGTCCAATGGCTGCTACTGCATTGCGCCATCATGCACTGGTGTTCCAGGTATGCTACATTTATGTTCTGCAACTGCTATGCATTTCTTGGTCAATGACTGTTTTTTCTGTCTTGTATTTCAACAGATGACGTCATCTATGAAAATTTTCGGTTTTCCGCATACTATTGGTTGTATTGACGGCACACACATTCCGATCTGCCCACCTAAACTGCAGGGTCCGGCTTACTTCAATAGGAAGTCTTTCCATTCTGTTCTACTGCAGGCTGCTTGCGACGGAGACGGTATTTTTTTTTCGATGTTGACCGGACATTCAGGTGTGAACCATGATGCTCATGTTTTTAGGTCATCTACTCTCTTCAGTAAGATGGAGGAAGGGACATTAATTCCCGGCAGCCCATTGTTCACCTATGCAGGGGTGTCGATTCCACCCATAATATTAGGGGATGGAGCGTATCCATTGTGTAAGTGGCTGATGAAGCCTTTCGCTGTACCAAGAAATGACAGGGAGCGTCACTACAATAAGATTTTTAATCGATCACGGTGCGTCGTTGAAAGAGCATTTGGCCGCTTGAAGGCAAGATTCAGGCGCTTATCTGTCAGAATAGAAGCACACATTGAAAACATCAACTCAATTGTTGCTGCTGCCGTGATTCTACATAACATTTGTGAACGGGAAAAGCATGAAATTCCAGATGAGGATCAGCAGCAACGTTCCCTGGATGATTCACTGGATAGCACGGAACCATATGACTGTAACAGATCGGGAACTGCCCGTGCAGAGGCAGAAGCAGTGCGCAATGCCATTGCTGAGTATTTACAAACCCATGTTAAGTGAATTGTATTTAAAAATAATTTCAGCAACTCTTGAAACCCGACAGAAAAAAACCATTCATACTGTTGACCACTCTTTCAACCACATGACCCCTTTAAGGGTGGTTACAGCCACAGTGACTGGGAATGAAACTCTCAGGGATAACAGCCTTCTAGAGGGCTGTTGGAAATTTGGTGTTTGGGTACAGTGATGAGGGCTTCTTCATTTGCCTCTGCCATAATGTAACCTCTAACTATTTCTAGTAACAATAAATACCATAATACTGCAAGGCTTCATTTGCCATTGATTATAAACTCTTCATGATAGGACATTGTGTAGTATTAACCACATAATCTTTATCTTTTGAGCTTCATAAAGCAGTCACTGATACTGAAAAAATTCCTGTTATATGGAGGGTACCTTAGCAGGGAACTCCTGCTTCAACTCCAAACAGCACTCTCCACATAACTTCAATGTGGGCATGCAGGCTTGTTTACATTACCGGAAAAAAAAAAAACAACTTAAAGTAATGAGTAAGTGATGTATATACCACATGGCCTACAGCAATATATCTGCTGTCCCCTCTTACACCTCTATAAAACCGACAACAGCCTCAGGTTTTTCAACTCCTTCCTCATGATCTGCAGGTTGGGGCCAGCAGAGGTGCCACAGCAGGAAGTAAGCAGTCAGAATAGAGTGATAACATCTATTGAGAAAGAAAACAGCAGATGGATAGTATTTCAAATCTCTTTTCAGCAAGGGGCCTGAACTCATGACTTGCTTTCCTTTCGAAGCAGATCAATGCAACCAGCTTAGTCAGATTAATAAAGGGCACTGAAACTCCCTTCGTGGTACAACATGTTTTTCCGTAGTATTTCAATGCTGTTCCACCATGAGATAGGATCATAATCAGATATTACACTACTCACTATAAACTGCTGATCCTCTGCAGATTATACCTATCGGCAGTGGTGAACAGCCAGAGTATTATGTCCTTAAGATTGTGCCTTGCGAACCTCATTTTTATGCTGTAAAACTTCATGGGGCCAGTCAAAATGTGTCTGCTTTTATTTGGGAAAGTACTTGTGGTGACTACGGACTTGGATTTCAGAATTGTTTTTTTCAAGAACACATCACAGCACAGTGAAATCACAGGGCTGAGCAAGGGGCCCCTTGCGATTTACATGCCAACAATTACACTCCTGGGTTGTCTACACCTTTCTCTTGATATGCAGATTTGTCAGTAGTGTTTGTGGGGAAAAAGGAATTAGCCTTACAGACAACAGAATATCTAACGAGAAAACTTCCCTCTGTGCGATAACATTTTGGATATGGTACATCAGAAGTACAAATAAAAATAATCAATAAGAGTCATGTGCCTCTGAGGAGTGCCACATGGGTGCAATGTTTTATGAAACGTGTTTAGTATGAAGCAATACAATCGCACACGTACTTTTCAGCTCTTGGTAATGGAGTTTCAACTCTACCAGCCAACAATCCTTTGCATGGGTTGGGTTGCAAGCACCTTTCCCTTGACATGCAGATTGAGGCACCAAGGGGGGAGGGGGCCAGGAAGCCAATGTTTTGGTTAGTATTCAGGGAACATCTTTTACTGCCCAGTATTGCTTGAGAGCTTCTACCCCTGAGACTAGAAAATGGATACTGAAGACACATCGGAAAGTAGTCAGGGAACTCCAGTAGAAACCAAAATTAAGAGAGGAATTATCTGGGGGAATGAGGAGACCTCAGCATTAATTAAGGTATGGGGAGAGGCGGAGATAAAATATGCATTATCCTCACTAAAAAGAAATATAGAGATATTTGAGGTTATCTCAAAAGAACTTGGAAAACTGGGTTTTACTCGTTCTGCATCCGAATGCAGGACAAAAACAAAATCACTTCGGAAGCTTTACAAGCAGGCAGTTATTCATAACAACACATCCGGGTCCGGAAGGTCAAAATTTGTTTGGTATGACGAGATGGCAAACATTTTCCGCACCGACACATCGATCCACCCTCTAAGGACAACCGAAAGTGAGTCTTCTGCGGGCACGGGTGAGTTACCAAGAAAAAAAAGTTTGCTTCATGGAAGTGATTTTAACTTTGCCATTTAGTATATTTAAACGCGCATGCATGCTTCGATGTACCGTAGTGTCGGTTTACCGCTGCGAGGCAAAGGATTAGTCAAAAACCGGAACTATTAAATTCACTGGGGATACATGTGTATCGTTTGAAAATATTGTTTCTAAAAGTAGCCAAAGGAAGAGGGAGCCATCGATCTGTCGAATGGTAGCCCCTTTTTGAACGGTTTATCAAATACAAGGTTTATCAAATAAAACAGTAGGACATGAATCATATGTTGTACAAAAAACACTAGGGGTTATGATGAAAGCCCCTGTAAAAAATATTTATCTTTGTATTTCCAGGAAACTATCGAACTTTCGATGGATAGGACTGCCTTTTCAAAACAATCTAGCTAATCTGCTAGTCAAAGACTGGGGGTCGTTTGAGGACACCCATTTTGATAATTATATTTTATAAAATTCTAAGGAGCCGTCGATACGTCGATGGCAGCCCCGTAATCCGGAAAACTTGCATTCGGTTGTGGTTCCATAGGAATTTATTTTTCATTGTCTCAAAAATAGCACTTATTAGCTATCGGGAAGTATCGATCCCTTTAAATAACTACCTCAATTAACCAACCAGGAAAACAACGAAGTTACCGAATGGTAGAACTCCAATGTAAAATAAAAAATTTTTAAATGTTCACTGGTAGCTTATCTGCGAGACAAAACATGTGTGTCGTCTGAGGACACAAATATTATCACAATCACTTATTAAAAAAAAAAGTGACCGAACCCATCGATACGTCGACGGCAATCCATTAATAAGGAAAACAACACTTCGGTGACGTTAAAATACGATACAATTTTTATTTCGAAAAGGATGGTGCAGGTTTACAGTTATTATTTTTGTAGCTTGCAAGTTACTTTAACAAAAGTAGGATAAATATAAATTGAAATATTATTAGTTGGAATCAAAACCATTGTTGATTTCACTTGTGTGTTTATATTTTGTGTTATTTTGGCAGAGTTTATTTTCGAAGAAATGGGTAGGGATAGAACATAACAGGAAGTAATACTATCAATACAACTCCAACTGATACCCAGCATTCAGCTTAACACCACAGATACAAGCAGGAAGGAAGGGAGGGGGGAGTGGGGCGTTCCTACCAAGTTCTGAAACCAATCACTATCAGGATTGAAAAATAGAACGGAAAATCGTAAGCAGTTGACGACGCGCGCCAAAGCATTCATCTTGCTGTATGAGAACCTGCCATGTGGGCCACATTAACCAATTCGTTCTCTTCCATTTGCACCTCTTCCCACTGGCAGCAATGGAGGCGATGCGGGGCGTTGGAGAAAATGCCGCCACGTTGATTCTATTCGAGGAAGCAGACTACGATAACCAGAGCTTTGGGCCCTCGGAAACTTCAGTATTAGGTAAGTAACTATCGCGTGGAGACAAACTCTTCAACTTAGTCATGAAGCATGCTATATTATGAGGTACTGCTTGACTAGCAGCACAATGCTTGGCCGGGATCACAGGCAGTAAACCTAAACAGACACTAGTAATTTCTACAGAAAAAAATTACTGCTTTTACCCTAGATACTCAATCGACTGATGGATGTGAGCCCTCCACGTCTGGGTGTTCGTCTTCACAAAGCACACCTCCCACTGTTACAGAAAGGAGCATCAACAACAGTAAGAAACATTTTGATAATGATTTTTTGCTTTCACTATGGCTGTAGCAGTCGTTAATTGGGTTTGGTCCTTAATGTTACATTTTTGATCAGTTAACTGAACTTGTGGCAACATATAGTTACTACCACCTGTTTAACCTTCTTCAACCCACCCATCCCCCCTCAGTGATGAAAATGTGTGTGTAATGAGCTACTACTACTAATTCCTTCTTTGTAAGACTAGGTTTGCAAAAATTAACACGTACTCATTGAAACATTGTGTGACTATGCTATGCTTACTCAAGCCTTCCATTAAATTTACAACGTTTTCTCCCTTTTTTAAAAAAATAATTCAGGAAAGAATGAAACAACAAACTATGAGGCAACTCTTGATCCAGCAACAAGGCTTGCCTTAATCCGGAAACGGAAACAAAGAACCACTGCAGCTGCGCGGCTGGATAACACCTTATCAGGTTTTGTGGAGTGGGTAACGGAATCTGACCGCCGAAAGGAGCTAAAAATGGATAAGAGGGACGAGGAGGACATCTTGTTTCAGAAGGAGATAATTAACAGCCTTAGGGTTGCGAACACATGCCTCCAAAGACTTACAGATTACCTGACTGAAACACCTTCCGGGGGTACAGTCGGAGAACCGGGTAGCAAGACCAAAAGCGTGCATACCAGTACTCAAACCTCTAGTTTGTCTAAGTCCAGGGGCAAAACTGTAGGCCACATCGAGGGGGTTAGCGACTCAGAAGGCGAAATTAGTAACCCTGCTGATACAGGTAACAGTTGTGATGAGGACAGTGAAGAGGAGGGCTCGGCATCTGTACTTACTGGACGTAGCGCAGCAAAGGGGAATGTGCGCGATGCACCTGGGCGTTTTTTTGGTATGAGTGCTGGCAGGAATGCAAAAGGGCCAGTTAGGATGCCAGCAAAAAAGACACCACAAACCACAGCAAAGGTCCCTTTGGGTCAAAGCGAGAATGACAGTTCCCCTTACCTAATTGTGAAAAATGAAGAATCACTAGATGATTCTCAGTCCCTCTTGAGAACTCCTCAGAAACGGAGAAGATTAAAAAAAAAATATTTTCCCCATAGAAACCTGATTGGCGATTCCCATTTAGGATGTTGGCCTAGCTGCGCCACTACACAACTTTTCTTTCCTTCTGTGCGTTGGCGTTGTTTGTTTTTGGTGAAGTGCATGCACATTTATCAGAACAACAAACAGTACACACCATATTCACTCCTTCTTTTAGGTTCTTTTAACTTTAATGCCTTAATTCATAGATTGTTCATGCACAACTTGCTCTAAAAAAACATACACATTAAGAATGCACAGAAATTATTGTAGGGGACATACTAGTTAGGGTTAAACTGCTTTTATTTTTCTTAATAACAATAACGAAATTCTTAGTAACGTTGTTACAAAAACTTGTAAACGATTAGTTGTACATGGGTAGTAGTTTTTCTTTTTGCATAACTATCACAGAAAGGAAAAAAGGCATCATTACTACAAGTTTTTTAGTGCTAATAGGTTTCAGGCAATTCAAAGGTTTTAAATGTTTTAATGTAAATAATTTCAATTTTAAGAACTGACATTTATAATCACTACAGTACTTTATTGCAATCCAAAAGTTACTGTTTGTTTTAAAGTTAACACCTTCTCCATGAAGGTGACGCATTTTTTAAATGACTATACGATCGTACTACAAATGAAAGGATATGTTTGTTTACATGTTGGAAACAACACTTTTACATGGAGACACTGAATATAACTGTAGGATTTAAGTGCAAAACGAAAGGTTTCGTCCTAAGATGCAGTTTTTAAAGAGATCAGTTGCGAAAGCAACTTGGAAAAAAACCATGTGCAGTAATCAGAAGATTATGGTAATTATTTCCATTACAAAAATAAATCAGCTCTTTGAGCATTACATATAACATACAGTTCAGCACAGAAGACAACTGCTCTCTGCTGTTGAACTTTAATAGCCTGCATCCAAACAATAGTTATCTAATAACCAATAGTGTTTTAAAGGCAGGATAAGGTTTCATAGGAACACAACATACAATATATAAAAAAGTATATATTGATATAACAGCCTTACTGTAAACATAACACTGCTGCTCTTAGAGCAGAACAATTGAATGTGTACTATCTTCAAGTCAGATTAACACTCAGTGCAAAATAAGTAGTTTAAAAGACGTTAGGTATCTTATCCCTGTTTAAAGGAAAAACAAGAAAACCTGCAGAACTGCAGGTTTATCAGCATTTGAACACAATGTTTTATCTCCTCCTCCTCCTTCTCCTCTGAGGTGGACGCACACCTTCAGCAGGCAGAACATGTTGTTCCAGTACACCAACTGTAAGAAATCAAATGGAAAATCAAATCAGTTTTTAGTTTGTGATTGGTTTTTATCTTAGATTTGTTCTTCTACTCAATTTTAGCAACAGCTCAGTCCTGATGTACTTTCTCTGCTATTTTATATGTACAGTTTTAGTGACAATGCAGCAGAGGAGAAACCACAGTTAAGGCCATTGTTGTAACCTCGCAAGGGGCAAAGGATTTGTTGTTGATAATTGTAATTACTATATAAAATGTACCTCTGGCTACAACTTCCTGCAAAATTGCAATCCACTGCTCCATCTCCCCTCTGGGCACCGCTTCCCTCATAATGTCAACAGGGGGATCTGGCACAATATCTATCGGGATGGAGAGGGAATATAAATTTGTGAATGTTCCCACCAGTGATTTAGTATGAAACAATATCTCTTAAATGGCCAATCAAAGAACTCTCCCTGCTTCTCACCTTCACCTCCTTCATCGGCCTGGAGATCAATCCGGCCTTCCCCGCCTTCCATCTCTTCCTGTAGGTCTTCCCTAGGCTCCGCAACCTCTTCCCCACGTTGTTCTTCCTCCTGGTGCTGATGTGGTTGAACCCTCCTGTGGCCTACTTGCCTTGCAGGGCCTGCCCCTGTTTTCCAAAAAAAAAAAAAGAAAATGTGGATGGGGTTGGCATTATTCTAAGGCTACTCTTCGTGACAGGCCCAGATTTTTTTAAGAATCAGTTCCTGCAGACCACATGCTTAAAGTTGGCCTGGTAGAGACATAGCCAGGACCCTTCCAGGCTTCCCATCTGCAGGTAACATTGCAGCCCTTTTAATTATCGACTATTATAATAACATTTCGCGTTTTTACCTACCCGCAGGGAAAAGATGAGCAGGATCTGGGCGATCTGCCATAATCCACAGCTGGAGTAACTGGTCCCAATAGGCAGCCTGTTGTCTTTCTTCTGCGTGCTCCCCAAAATGGAACAAGCATCTATTAAAGTTTTGTCTTAGAGTTTTAAATTTTGACCTAATTTGTGTTGAGGTCCTATGGTAGTTCATCCTGGCAAGCTCCCGAGATGCGAGCCTAAATGCAGGTTCATTTCTCCTTGGAAGCATATGAAACAACACAGGACCAAGCCTGTGTTGAATCAATATGTCCAATAGAGCCGTGACCTCTGCCTCCGTCCAGTACCGGCCCCTACCACCTCGTTCCATCTTCCTGAAAAGATATTTTATCCCTAATCCAACTCCCAAGCAACAGAACAATCTCCAAGAAAAGCCTCCTCTGCACTACCTCTCCACACCCTCCCAAAAGGTGCTACTGGGTTTTTATAACTTCTAGAGCCCAGACTCCAAGCAGCCCTGTGGAAACTGAAACAAAATTCAACCAATAGGGGTTGGGGTCAAAAGTGCCGTTCAGGGACCAGGAGCCTTGGAGACTGTTGGCCACGGTATCATACTAAAGCAGTTTATTCCTGGGGAACCACTGGAAAAACAGTCTGTATCTGAGGTGCACATGATGGTTTGCAAGGAATAAATACATTTGATTCAATGCATTTCTTTGTTTCGTTTATTTTAAGAACCGAACTGATAATTAGTTGCAAATGATATCTACAGTTTGAGGCGTCCAGCAGTAGCAGAAGGCTTGCATTGGAAACATTTTTCTAGCCCTGCAGTTCTAATTGGCCCATTGTGTTGGAAAGGTCAGTGGGTGGAGCTGAAGATGAACTGGCTCCATGAAGCCCAGCACCTGCCACCTCCAGCAGACCCGATGGCTTACTAGGGGTCAGAAGTTCGGTCAGCGCTGTTTACCCTTAGGTACAGAATGGGAACGTACCACTTGCAGGACTGGGAAACAAGCTTTCTGTTACTGTATGCAATCTCCAAGTGGATGTTTTATTACATTTCTTAAAAGCACCTATTGAACCTTATGGCTATCCTAACATAGAGTGGCATAAAGTCTTTTCCTGGGTACCCGTTACAGTCTTTATGGAAAATCGCCCCCCCCACGGATACCATTGGTGCGTCCTTTCTTTGAGAATAATTAAAAACAAACACGGTTTCATACTACAATAGTTAATTCATTTAACTCTACATGCTGTATCGGAGGGGGGGTTTGTTCGTGGCAATCTAATAAGAAATATACAAACGTGCACCTAAAATAAACCGCTATGCCGTTTTCTTTCGGTTGTGTCGCTGGGGCAAAACTGAACCCATCACTTATTAACCACAGACGGAACGTCCGGTTCTGCAATCACTTTTGCAAAACTGTGTGGGGTATTAAGGGGAGGGGAGACACAGCAGTTAGTCAGTCTGGAGCCGGGAAGCCGGTTTCGCAGGAGGATTGCTCTGTGTGCTTATGGGGATAACGGGGGGGTTGGTAGAATAAGCGCGTTCCCTCGAAATGGAGTGTGGAAGAATGTTTTTTTGTTTTGCACTCTTGCCATGCCCAGAGGCTGTGAAATGTTTCAGCAGATAAGGTTCATAACGGCGGTATTAACGCAAAGAAGGGGCGCCCCGTGTTTCCGCGGGTACGCCCGGGAACGCATCACCCCCAACCTTAGGGAGTAAATAATGTCAGGGATTCGATGCAACGACGCATAACTGTCAGACCCAGGAAGGAATGCTCTGCGTGGTTTGGGGGGGGTTTAAAGGGGGGGAACAGAGTAGTCTTCAGAAATGGAGCCGGGATTTATGAACTTTATTTTGCAGTCTGTGTATGCTCAGAGACACAGCAGCGTGCAGCGGCTGAACGATTTTAAGGGTGAAAGAAATCCAAGGGAGAGTTCCCCCCCCCCCATAGTCTACCAAAGCGCCGTAGGCTTCTTTTTTTCTCTTTTCTTTCACGGTCCTTTATCACTCTCAATGGCTTCTAAAAAAGGAGAAGTTTTTTGAACTCTGGGCACGCTCAGAGGCACAGTCTGGAGCCGTGAAGACGGTTTCGCAGGAGGGGGGGGAATCAGCGCGTTCCCACAAAATGGAGTTTGGAAGAATGTTTTTTGTTTTGCACTCTTGCCATGCCCAGAGGCTGTGAAATGTTTCAGCAGATAAGGTTCATAACGGCGGTATTAACGCAAAGAAGGGGCGCCCCGTGTTTCCGCGGGTACGCCCGGGAACTCATCACCCCAAACCTGAGGGAGTAAATAATGTCAGGGATTCGATGCAACGACGCATAACTGTCAGACCCAGGAAGGAATGCTCTGCGTGGTTTGGGGGGGGTTAAAAGGGGGGGAACAGAGTAGTCTTCCGAAATGGAGCCGGGATTAATGAACTTTATTTTGCAGTCTGTGTATGCTCAGAGACACAGCAGCGTGCAGCGGCTGAACAATTTTAAGGGTGAAAGAAATCCAAGGGAGAGGTCCCCCCCCCCATAGTCTACCAAAGCGCCGTAGGCTTCTTTTTTTCTCTTTTCTTTTACGGTCCTTTATGACTCTCAATGGGTTCTAAAAAAGGAGAAGCGTTTTGAACTCAGTCTGGAGCCGTGAAGACGGTTTCGCAGGAGGGGGGGGAATCAGCGCGTTCCCTCGAAATGGAGTGTGGAAGAATGTTTTTTTTTTGCACTCTTGCCATGCCCAGAGGCTGTGAAACATTGCATTCACTAGCAATGGGTTCTAAAAAAGGAGATGCTGAGCCAACATGAGACTAGTCATTACGGAAGATAATAGCATTCGAAGCGCCCAGGTTTAGAGTTCCAAAAACTGTTTCTGGAAGGGTGAAATGCACATGTTGGGAAACGGTAATAACCCCCCACTCAGAAACCCGCGGAATCAATGGCGTGCAGGTGACATCCGGTACGCAATGTAAAAAAAGGAAAACCAACAAGTAGCCACCAGAAAGTAAAGTATCATCTCTGGTGTAACACAAACGCCACCACTTGGCTGCCGAAGTAAATAGGAAAATAAGGAGGGGGGAGGCCGGGGGAAACAGTGACACCTGGCGTTTGTTGATTTCTGACACAACAACAGACATAACACAGCGGGATACATGTTAACCCCTATAAACAACCGCAAAAACATCTATTTATTGCAAGCGCAGAAATCAGGATCGAAAGAACGGGTAACCCGAAATAACGATGCATCGATATTTCGGAGGAATATTAAATGGGAAAAAATTTTTTTAAAAAAAATCAGTAGCCACACGCAAATTTGGATGCGAAGCGGGATGCGAACCGAGGGAGATTCCCGACCTCCGGCAGGGGAATCTCTCGCCCCGCTTGGAGCACGGTTCAGGGGCGGGGTCGGGGCGTGGTCGGGGTGGCGCCGCATCCAAAATGGAGGATCGTGCGGACAAAACCGACCGATTCGCGCAGAAATCACGGCTCGCCGCGCAGCGAGAGGTTCGTGAAGTGACGGCCAAATCTGTTTGGTTGCTTTGTTTACCACAATGTAAGATGGCAGCAAGTTTGGACAGAACCTGCAAATACCTTACATCTCAAGATACCATGGGACTCATGGGACACATCTCCCTGATGAAGTTTTAGACAAGGTGGCCTCTAACTTTTGGTTAGCATATCACACACACACAAATTAAGATTAAACTATGTCTAATTGATCTTCATTCCAGACTAAGTGCTACATTTCATTGTGAGCCTTCATGGATCAAGTCAGAGTAAATGCGTGAAGAAGTGTACTTGGTCAACAAAAACCCGCAGTCTTTAAGGTGCCCGTGGCTATTTTCTTCTTCTTAGCTTTTTATTTTGTTTTGGGCTGCATATCCCTGAAGAAGAGGGTGTGGTTGTCTTATGCATTTTTGGTTGGCTTATTACGAGGATCCTCCTTGTGTTGGTGTTGCAGTTTCCAAAAGGCAAAAGTGTCTACGTCTATTTGATTGTAACAGCCACTAACGAATCAGGAAGTTGCATCGCGCGGGGGGCGCAGTGTGGTATAATATGACAAACTGGATGATTAACGGGACAACTACGTCACACCCTCCGTAAAACATCGAGGAAGCGAAGGCGGGGCAAGGGATTAGTTGCCTTTTTTGCTTGTGTCCGGATCGCCGCCCTTCGGCTCCTTGTGCGCATTCCTCTGTGGCATGCATAACCTATTCCAAATTGTATTTTATGGTTCAATAAAAGCTATTACCCACTGTTGCATTCACCTATTATGAGAGGGGTATGTGGCAGAGATCGACCCCCCCCCCCTCAAAGGTGCAGAAACGCCGTGGAAATCGAAGGCGGCGCCCTGACACCGTTGGGGGAAAGGGAAGGAGCGGAATAGGTCTATCTGAGGCGCCGTCAAACCGATTCCAACCTAGGACGGCTCTTATTTGAGTTTTTGAGAGGTTCAGGGAATGGTTCCCCGAAGCCGTGCCTCCGTGAGTTTCCATGGCCGAGGCAGGATTTGAAGCCAGGCCTCCTGAATCGGACGGGCGGTCCTCTGGAGCCTGGCCGCGGAGGGGCCGTGTGTGCATTTCCTTCGACTGTTGCACTTGACCGACATTTTGCTGCCGGTCCGAGAGAGAAGCGGCGTCATGATCTTTCTCTCGAGCGTATTTCTGTCTTATCTTGAACCGGAACTGGAGGGGTTTAGCTCTGGAGAGCCACGCGGCTCTCGAATCAAAACAAGTTGAGGAGCCATCACAAAAACCAAATACAAAAGTGGAACGTGATACTTTTAGGCTACTAGAAAAATAACGGAAGAAAGTAAAAGGCGGAACTTGACGCCTTTTACCCAGACCCAAAAATAACCAAAAACGTTGAAATGTTAGCAACGTTACTGTTATTTTTCCAGTAGCCTAAAGGTATCACCTGTTCTCCTTTTGCAGCTCTCGAATGGGGCCGACAGGGCGAAAGAGGTTGGAGTGTCATGTTGCCCAAACAATCCGTGTCGGTCCTCGAGAGTAGTAAGCCAAGCGCCTACACGTGTTGAAGCACCACCTTCTTCCGCTTTCGATCGCCTCGTAGTGTCTGAAGGGGCCTCCTCATAACTCGTCAAGCCGATCAAGGCGACCAGTTTAACACCCGAGTTCCATTCGGGTTTACCCTGCAATGAAGTTCACACGGCACAGCAGCCGGACGTAAGGCCAGGCACTACCGCCAAGGGGACCCAAACGGCCTTCCAGGTTCACCTTTGTTTCCCGGAAAGTGTGCTTGTAGTTACCACATCGTACACTCCTTTTTTTTTTTTTACTCGCAAGTAAATACAGTGAAACGGCAGGTTTGCTTCCAAGTTAGCCCAATCTGAAACTGACAAAAGGAAACCGTCCCGTCCCGGGAAGAGGCCGACGCAGCGCAGACCCGACCCAACGGTTGGTCCTGGGCAGGTCTACTCAGAAGGAGGCCCCGTCGTTGTGCCCAGGAAGTTTTTTTTTTTTAAATTGGGCAAATGGGTTTTGGAAAGACCGCTTGAGGACCTTTTTCAGTGCACCGCTTCCGGCGGCGAGCCTCTCGGCAGCCACTGGCGCAGCTTAGCTTCGCCGCCTTTTACGCCGTTTCCTTTTTCACCACTTCTTCCTTTCCCCCCCCCCTCCGCGGTGGCCGAGATGGTACAGTCGACGGCCAGGCGCATGCGTGCCAGGCGGAGGAACGGCGTCGGCTGCCATTTTGAGGGGGGTTCCCGAGCTGACCGCCGGCGGTGCTTTCGCCTCTTCCCGCGTCACCGGGGCCCGCGAGACTCCTCCGCGCCCTCATCCTTCGCTCGGAGAGGGGACCGTCGTGGGGGCTTCGCCTCGCTCTCTTTGCCTCCTGCCTTTTCCCTTTGTAGGAGCCTCTAGCGCAGGGACGGCCCGGCCCGGCCTCGCTTCTCTTCCTCTCGCCCTTCCTGTTCCTCCTCCTCCCTCCGCCGCCGCCTTCGCCTTCGCCTTCGCCGCCGCCATTTGCCTTCTCCCCCCGGCGGCTCCGGGGCGCCGAGCGTAGGCGATGGGGACCAGGCTGCTGGGGCTGAGCAGCGGCAGAGCGGGCGGCCCGGTCGCCGGGAACAGCGCAGCGGGCATGGGGGAGGCCGACGGCTTCTCGGTGGCTTCCTCTTGACATGGCTCCTGCCCCTGTGCTGCCAGCAGCGCCGCCGCCGCCGCCGCCACCGCCATCACCGCCGCCGCCACTGCTCCGCCCGCGCCCGCCGGCTGCGGGTAGGCGAGACCTCGCGTCCACCCCCGTCTCCGGTCCGGTCCCGTCCGGTTTGGTCTTTCTGGCCGCTCGAGCCTCCCGCGGGGGCTCCCCGAAATTAAAACAAACCAGACCAGGGGAGGGGGAAGGGAAACGCCTTATTGTTTTTTAAAATGAGCGAAGGAGAGGGGAGGGTATTTGGAAACAACTAAACCTGACCCAGTCAACTACTAGCGGGGAAGGGTGAGTTCATCTCCCTCTCTCCCCTCCTTTTTTTTAAATGTTTTGAACTCGAGTGTTTGTCCGCAAACACATCTCTCTTTCCCCTCCCCCTCCCCCCCTTCAATTTGTTTATTTTTGCAACGGGGGGGAAAGTCCACCAGTGCAAACCCATGTTTTGCTATTGAAAGCTCTTGGCGTGTTCTCTTTCTTCCCCCCTCCCCCCTATTTTCTCTCTCTCTCTCTTTTTTTTTTTTTTCTCCTGAGCCCGAGTGGATGCTCAGGAGAGAGACACCACCATGCGTGCCAGGGTGAGTTCCGGGCCGTAGACCTAGTTCCCCCTTTCCCGGCTGCGCTGAGCCCAAAGGGCCCTTCCCCTTCCCTCTCCGGTGTTGAGCCAGGAAGGGAGAGGTCGCCGCCGCGGTCAGCCATGCCCAGCCCCAACTGAGCCGCCCTTCTTGCAGTGCCACCGGCGGCGGCGGCGGCGGACGAGGGAGGAGGAGGAGGAGGACCCTTTCGCTTCTGCCCGCGGGGTAGACCCGGGAGGGCAAGGAACCGTCGCTGGAGAATCGAGGCCTGCCTCCCCGACCCGGGAGAAAGCGAGCTGGAAAGATCGCCTCTGGATCCAACGCCTTCTGGCCAGAGAGTGCCCTTTCCCCTCCACCTTTTTTATTCTTATTATTATTAATGGCCACCATGATCCCTCTCCTCTCTGACAGACGCAGCCTCAGGGCGGCCCTATGCCTGATGATGAGCAGGATGAAGTTAGAAATGACTCTGCTGTTTTCCAAACTCCTTGCTCCTCTGCAAACCAGCACCTTGTTGTCTGTGGCTGATGATTTCGCTGTTGGTAGGGAAACGACTTACCTCCCAGGACACCCACTCCGGTTCTGCAACCCCTTCTTTGCTTTCTACCAAGCCTAATAATTATTTTTTTAAAATAAAGCCAGGCAGCATAGCAATAGCAGAAATCTTGATAAAAATCAGCAGAGTCATGAATCCTGGTGGGTTAGAACATTGTTTTTAATTTCAGCATTTGTTTGGAGTGGGGGGGGGGTTGGGGAAAGAAACAATGCCCAAATGGATTGGGTCTGTGGCCACTGTTGCTTTTTTTTATGCACACAAATTGTGATAAGATTTCCCCCCCATTCTTGCCCATTTATTCCTGTGGTTTAAACTGTGTATATCAGTGTATTTTCTTCAAATTTCTCTGGGCTTTGATAATACTGCACAAACTTAGTCCAGCGATGGTTGGGCTACTACTTATTTTGTTTTATGACCCCTCTAATATGACAGTCTTGTAAAACAATAGCCTGAGGTGCATTTTTTGGGTTATGCCTGTGTTTTACTGATTCAGTGGTATGACCAGGAATAAAATGACTTGTTTCTGTTGTACTTGAGTCTTATGAAAAAGGGCCCATAGTTAGTGACAGTTTCTAAAGGCTTTAGTACCATCTGTATTACAAAATGGGGGACCCAAACTCCCGGAAGAAACAAGCTCTGAACAGACTTCGTGCTCAGCTTAAAAAGAAAAAAGAATCTCTAGCTGACCAGTTTGATTTCAAGATGTATATTGCCTTTGTATTCAAAGACAAGGTAATTTCACTTCTGACTGTTACTAATTACTTACTTGTTTTCAAAGTTATGATCTAAAATGCAAATGGAATATACAGTACTAGTATTTTATTTCCTTGGCATTAACTTTAATTATTGATATAGTTCAATTGCTAATAATGATTGCACATTCTTGTTTCTTATTGGTCTCCTTATGATACTTGTTTTCTGTTAACTTTTTTGTTATGCGAGTTCTCATAACTTTGTAGAAGTTGTGCACTAAGTTGTCAAAAGCATTGCAACTAAAAGTTGTTCATTCAACAGCAACACTCAGAAATGGATGAAACATGTATTCTCTTTTTTTACTCTGAATAGAGGAAAAAGTCAGCACTCTTTGAAGTGTCTGAAGTGATACCAGTCATGACCAATAATTATGAAGAAAATATCCTGAAAGGTGTGCGGGATTCCAGCTATTCCTTGGAAAGTTCCATAGAGCTTCTACAAAAGGATGTGGTACAGCTTCATGCACCCCGCTATCAGTCTATGCGCAGGGTAAGATAATTTTTCAGTCTGTTTTTGAGGGTGTTCAATAACTTCCTTATGTGCTCCTCAATCAAAAAATCTAGATGAAGAGTAAGGAACCCAGTGCTCTCAAGATATGTTGGAATGCACCTCCCATGGGTAGCTGGCATAACTAGTGTTCTATATGAACAATTACTGCAGATGTATGTAATGTGCCATGTTGTTTACATCTGAGCTAGAGACAGTCAGATAGGATTAAGAGGTCTCTTTTCAGGTGTACCAAGTAGCTTATGTAGGCTTAGTGATTCCCCCCCCCCCAAACATTTGAGTAGCAGGGTTCCAAATGCTTTGTGTCCCAGACTATTCCTGAAACTTAACCTCTGGTCCAGAAGGTTTGCTATTTTTTTTATGTAAAAGTCCATTTTATATGTGGATCTATTTAAATATATGATGTTGATTGTTTTTACCCTGTCTGCCAAGAAGGAGAGCCCATGTGGTATACTGCATAAAACAATGGACCCGGCCTCAGGAGGCCTAGGCTTGTTCAGTCATGGAAATTTACTTGGGAGGGGGTGGCGCTGGTAAAACTTAAATTACTGTATATACTCGAATATAAGCCTAGTTTTTCAGCCCTAATTTGGGGCTGAAAAAAGGGACCCTCGACTTATATGCAGATCAATACTTTTAGCCACTGAGACAAGTGCTTGGGTCGGTGGCTAAAAGTCATTTTAAACATTGCGTGCCACTTCTCATGACCCCCCTCTGTATCACAGGGGAGCAGCGTGTGATGTTTAAAATGACTTTTAGCCACTGACCCAAGCACTTGCATCAGTGGCTAAAAGTCATTTTAAACATCACACACCACTCCCCCAGCTCACAAAGGAGGAGCTGCCAGGCCCTGCTGCATTTCCCACCCTAGACTTATACTCGAGTCAATACGTTGCCCCAGTTTTGGGGGGGTTAAATTAGGGACCTCAACTTATACTCGGGTCGACTTATACTTGAGTATAGTCTGTGACTTGATGACACATAGCAAATTGAGAAGAAAGCTGTACTAGAATACTTCTTGTCCTTCATCTGGTACTTCTAATTTTGATTCCTATCAAATGTTAGTTATTTTCCTCTTTCTCACAGCTGCCTATAGTGTTTAACATTAGCCTGTTAAAAAATTGAAAAATCCTAATGTGTAATTAGAGTACAGGAAGACTGCAGCATCTGCTAGTAAAGAGATAACTTTTAGAGACTGTCTTACTTCTTAAAGGCAAAGCACATGTGCTGCTGCTCCCCCTCCTCTGCCTTTTCTCTGTTAATCAGCCACTCACTCACCTTCTCCGCTTGCTAGCCTCCTGCAACCCCTCAGCTGATCTTCCAGTCTTAGCAGTTGCACAGGTTTCTCTGCCTTTCCCTCTTGGCTGATTTCCCACTTAGAAAAAAAGGTGGAACAGAGAAGTCTGTACTCTTGTTTGTCACTGGGAGATTAGCCAGGGAGGTGGAAAAATGCAAACTAAGCTGGGCCTGGTGGGTGGTTGGTCTGCTGAGGAGGGAAGGGCAGGAAACTGCACCACCCCTATGCTGCTCCCTTTACAAACCTGCATGAATTGGGATGAGCTGGTTTGTGTTCATCTGTAGTAACTTGCATTTATTCCCTCTTCACCTTTCACATTTCCCACAGTGTTCTAGAAAGTCTCCCAAACCTTAAGATTTTTGAGACCTTGCTGGTGGAAGGAATAAAAATCTCCCATCTCTAGCTGGTTGTGAGAGCATTGCAGAAATTGGTCCTTTTGTGAAATAACACCAAGAATAAATTCTACTTTTTTTTGTCAGTACACCACTAAACACCAGTACAATTGATTTTAATGGTGTTAATAAAGATAGCAAAACTGGATGTACATTTATTTATTTAGGGAAATGCTTTGGAACTAGGCCCTTGTTTCTGTGAGAAGGGAAGCCTTTTAAATAAATTAGAAAAAAATAGGTTTCGAGAAGTCTTCACAGTGCTAACAGTTTCAGTTCAGTGTGAACTTTCCTGGCTCATTGCATTTCTACAGAAATGCAATTGTTGGCCTTTACTTTGATGTTTTTTCTATTTTTCTTTTTTGCCCCATTTCTTTTGCCATTATGCTGAGACTAACACCGCTACTCCTTTGGAAAATGTTTTGAAGAATAAGTCTTTTAAAGTCAATTTTCAGGAAGTAGTTTGCTTTGGGTTTTTTTTAACTTACTAAGTTTATGCTTTACTTATAATAGGATTGAGTTTTGATATCTATATTAGAAATGAAAATGTATAACTAGACATTGGATATGCAGGCTGTAATTTGTAGCTTATGAAGAAAGTCAAAAGAGTAAGATGAAAGCTCCGGAATTAAAGGCAGTTATTAATATTTTTCCACAGACAAAATGCAGTATATGTGTTCTCACACTTGAATATTGATTTTTATTTTATCTTTTTTTGTATCTTTGTTGTTGTTCCTTCAGGATGTAATTGGCTGTACACAAGAGATGGACTTCATACTTTGGCCTCGGAACGATATTGAGAAGATAGTCTGTCTTCTGTTTTCTAGGTGGAAGGGATCGGATGATGAGCCCTTTAGGCCTGTTCAGGTATACGTTTTGAAGTTGTGTAATGATTAACTCCATATAAGTTACGCTTTTAATATAAGCCCACTGTTTTTTACACTGCTCATAATTGATTTCTAGAAGTTTTTCCTCGAAAGAGTTATACTAAAAGGCAGGATGTTGGGACAGTGTATATACAGTAACCCCACGCCTATTGCGGTAGTTAGGGGCCTGACACATGATAATTGAAAATCCACGAAATGTGGATGCAAGATCAGGGTGGGACTGGGGGGCCTATCCGGGGCCTCTTGTACTTACCCCAGGCCTGGTGCTGGCTTCCTACAGCCATCCCGAGCCCGTCAAGAGGCCCCAAAAGTGCTTCCCCATGAACTGGAAGTGATGTCCGGATCACTAGAAAGCACTTTTGGGGCCTCCTGGGACCTTCCTGGGCCTGTTGGAGGCCTCATAAATGCTTTTTTGCAAACTGGTTCATTTCCATTTTGCTAGGAAGCACTTTGGGGGCATCTAATGGGCCCGGGAAGGCCGTTGGAGGCCCGTTCAGGGCAGCGCTAGACCTGGGGTAAGTACAGGAGGCCTGAAACATGCCTTTTCACCTTACCCCCTTGTTTTTCATATACTGCGGTCCTGCGATATGGCGGGACTACAGTATATGAACCACAAAAAGGCAGGGGGGTGTCACTATATCAGTGGTGGCCAAACTTTGGCACTCCAGATATTTTGGACCATAACTCCCACAGTCCTTTGACATCGTCAGTACAGACTTGGAATTCTGGGAGTTGTGGTCCAAAACATCAGGAGTGCCAAAGTTTGGCCACCACTGAACTACATGAAAGGTGTTTTGGGTCTGTGCAGCATTGGGAGCAAGAGTGAAATTACTTTGAAATCAATAATGTTTAATCCATGTGACATTTGGCAGTTGTCTCAGAGTCACTTTATATCCAGTTTGGTTTTGAGTTGGTCTCTTAATTTTGTTGGTTTTTGTTTCTAGTTCAGTAAATTAACTCAGAGCTTTTTATCAGTGTGATATTCCTTGGGGGTTTAGGTATCTGGCTGTAGAGCCACAACTTGTTTCCCATCCCTCCTGTGCCTCCTGTAAGTTGAGCGAGCCTATGCACCATTGGGCAAGCTACTCAGTCCCAGAGTGTGCCCAGAAGAAGGGACTGTAAATCACTTCTGAGTACAGTAGGATCCCTGTATCCACTGATCCAGTTATCCACAGTTGGCAGAGGAAAATATTAAATAAAAAATTCAGCAGCCATAAAACAAGCTACTGCTGCAAAACAGCAGGGTTTTTTTTTGGGGGGGGGGTCTCTCTCATCCATGTTTTTCGTTATCCACGGGAAGGCCTGGAACCGATCCCCAGTGGATACTGGGCTGTTACTATATTCTCTACCCAGGAAACTGGTGACACATGATTATTATGTTTTTATATTATCTATTTTTCTAAATATATGTGTTTACATAAAAGTAGGCATTGATCTAGTACAGGCCCGCCCAAAGTCTGGCCCAGGGGCCAAATCTGGCCCGCCCGGCCATTCTGAGTGGCCCGCGGCCGGCCCCTCCCTCCCCCTCCTTCGCCCCATGTTTTTTTTTTAAATCTTCCGCCAACACTGACACCGCTGGGAAGCTTGAGGGGCTGGGTGGGCCGGCCAGCCGGTGAGCAGAAGCTTGTGGGGTGGGCGGGCAAGGGGGCGTGCCACCACCACCAGCACCACTGGGAAGCTTATGGGGCTGGGCGCGCACACGGGGGTGGCGCACGGGCGGGCCGCCACCACCGGCATCACCGGGAACTTTGTGAAGCTAGGTGTGCGCGCGCAGAGTGGCACGCAGGCGGGCTGCCGCCACTGGCATAGCCGGGAACATTGTGAAGTTGGGTGCACGTGCTGTCAGTGGGTGGGGCTTGCAGTGGGATGGCAGGGTCAGGGAGCTACCGCCCCCTGACACATTCTCAGTCACCAAATCTGGCCCTCCTTACAAAAAGTTTGGGCGCCCCTGATCTAGTAGCTTGACACACTTTTCTTAGAAAAGATGGATACCATATTCAGTGTCGTTTAAATTACAACATTTCTTTGGTGGCTGTAACTTCAAATTGCCCTTAACTTTCCTTCATTCCATACTCAGGAGTACAGTGGTACCTCGAGATATGAAATTAATTTGTTCCTGGGGTTTTTTTATATCACGAAAAAAATAGTAGCTCATTTTCCATAGAAATGCATGGGAAATCAATTAATCCTTTCCATAGGTCTGGAAAAAGTAAAAGTGGGAAATCACGCCAGATACAAACATAATGCAAAAAGCACAATAAAAGCCATGGAAATGATGAAGCTCAGCTCCCTGCCTTTCTACTGCTTGAGAAGTGCACCAAAACAGTCCTAAAATGGTGCAAAAAAAATTCCCAAATGACTCCAAAACTGGGGCTGTGCTTTGTGCACAAAGACTAATAATTACAAATGGAATTTTCTTATAAGAATTTTCTAAAAGCGATACATCCCCATTCCCGGAAATTTCTTTTCATATCTTGAGATGACTGAATCTCGAGGTACCACTGTACGCAGAAAGTAATCATAATTCTTTTGAATTCTTGTCTTGAGTAGGAGGATGGACTTTGTAAGCCCCTTCCAGCATCATGATTCTAAAACTGATAGATCTTTGGGTGATTTGTAGTAGACAAATCAAAGACTGCTCCTCCCTTAAATTATAATGCTAAAATAAAACTGGGGAGGGAGCAAAGGTGGAAGGACTGAGCCCCATTCCAGTTCCTAGATTAAAAATTCCTTAATTTTGTGTAGTTATCTTCAGATGTCAATCTGGGATTCTAATCAAAAGCATGGAGAAGCCTGATGTCTGTCTGCAATTACTGGAGTGGCCTAACCAAGTTTAGTTTTGGATTATAGTGGCTGGCTTGGTTGTCATTTTGTTACATCCTTAAAACTGCCTTGTTTTGTTATTGTTTCCCTCAGGCCAGGTTTGAATTTCATCATGGTGACTATGAAAAACAGTTTCTGCATGTACTGAGCCGAAAGGACAAGACTGGAATTGTTATCAACAATCCTAACCAGTCAGTGTTTCTCTTCATTGATAGACAGCACTTGCAGGTAAACATCTTTGAATGAACGGTAGTTTTTATATATCATCTCATCCAACAGCTGTTTTCTTAGCTTGAATACAACCAGAAAATACTGATAGAAATGATTATCACAGCAGAATATTGTTAATGTTACTTTATCTGGATTTCATCTTTTTGCAGAATGTGTAATTTGTCACATATACATTGAGTATATGAAAATATATACTATTATATCACATAGACTGTGATATATTAGATCAAACAGATTTTCTGTTCAAGTACAGTGGGTGTGGTGGCTCAGCAGGCTAGAGTACTGACAACTGATGGCTACAAAGTCGGCAGCTCAGTGGTTTGAATCCCGGGTGCTGCACAGCGGAGTGAGCTATGAACACTGGCTCTTTGGCTTGAATACAGAGATGAGCACCGCCCCTAGAGTCGGACACAACTAGCACGCATGTGCGGGGGGAACCTTTACCTACAGTGAAACCTTTAGTGTTTGAATTTCTGTTAGTCTGTGGAATTAAGATTTACAGTTGTATATTAGTAATATTTGCCATCTGCTGTGCCAGTTTCCATGTAGATGCTTGACAGAAGCATAATGTAAGCATGTGCTCAGAAAAAGCACTTAGTGCAGCCCTTTTTTTGGAAAAGGCAGGGTTCAGAACTCAGATAAACTTGTATATTTTGCACACAAAGATAAAATTCTTTGCTCTAATTGTTTTTAAGTCTTGCTCTGTCCTTTGGTCTATGCGCTGCTTATGGAAATAGGAATTGAAATTTACAAAGACTTTTCTAAAAAATGTTGTCTACAAATAATACTTGCTTCTGAAGTAGATCCGTGTATCTCTTTTCAGACTCCAAAAAACAAAGCTACAATCTTCAAGTTATGCAGCATCTGCCTGTATCTGCCACAGGAGCAGCTCACCCACTGGGCGGTTGGTACTATAGAGGAGCACCTCCGTCCTTACATGCCAGAATAGGGTACTGGCCAGCAAAATGGGGAAGATCACAGAATGCAAGAGTGTGTTTTTTCACTTTTCTCTCCATTTATTCTTTTGGAATAGAAGAAAATGGACATACGTTCAGAACACTATCCATCGTGGAACTTGATCATCCTGGATAATTTTTTTTAATCATTTGTATCTCAGAACTTAAATTTTTTTAGATGTTTTCTGCATGGACCTTGTGAAAGAGAATGCTCTGCGTATTTCTGCATTACATGAGCATCCGACCCAAATGTGAAATGAAGGGACTGTTATACACTGAAAGAAATGTATCTGAGAGCACAAAGTGATCATTTTATGGTGGTGTTCCCATTTGTGCTGGTCATGTCCCCCAATATCAGTATTCATAGGGTGAGAAGTGAATGTAATGGTCTAAGAGCCTTATAAGCTTTGCTGATCTCATGATTGTATCAGAGCAGTATCAGATTCATTCTGATGAATAGGTTTATGGCTTGTTATAGTAGATGGATGATAGCCATGGGAAAGAAATCTTTCAAGGAAAAAAAAGCATCTCATTTGGTGTAGGCACTATTTGCCTCTCTTATTTTGCTTGGCCATGTTTGATTTACTGGCATTCTCATGTTTGGATCTCTTTCCCCAGTTTGCTGTATAATTAAATATAGAGTGTTGTGTTGAGTTGAATGCATTTTTACAGACCTGGAGTCTGGAGAAGCCTAAAGCAGTGAAATTTAAAATAGCAGCTGCAGAAACACATTGGCAGAGGATTATTCTTTTGGAGAGTTGACTTGTAAACTTGCTGGTGAACTGTGTAGGAAATACTGGTTTCTAAAACATTTCTTATGGGAAGACCCTCTGAGGTTCTGTTTTGGGGAGGGGGGAGGAATAAGATTTCTAAAGCAGTTGTGGATTTAATTGTAAAATATTGTTTGGAGTGTCAAACTTGGTTTTGACAAAACCTATTTTGTTTAAGATTGTGCAATGAGTATAAGAAGACTACTGTATAGTTTTGGCAAAGAATGTTTTGCCTGAGAGTTGAGTAATTTTACTGAAGTAAATCTGTATAAGCCTACTCCCTTGGGTAAACCTAGTGCTTATCTGTTTAAAATTTGTATTTAGCTTTGTTTTGGAATTGGAACAATGGAAATAAACAAATTTAGTTGAATAACAACCTGCTTCATTTCTTTAGAAAGTCTAGGTATGACACCATCTTGAAACATGTTCCTGTGGATTACAGGTATACTTTAAATGTAGACTAATACAAATACAGTGGTACCTTGTATAACGTAATTAATTGGTTCCAAATTAAATTACGTTATACAAAGTTTTCGTTGTACAAGTTCTAATTTCCCATAGGAATGCATTGAAAGCGGATGTAATCCGTTCCAATGCATAGTCACCCCCTCCGTGTCTGCCGCCCCTCGTCTCCCCTCCCTCCTTCTCTCTTTCCCCCGGCGGCCAGAGGTGGTCGGGGGGAGGTGGCCGCGGGGGTGGGGGAAGGGAGTGGGGTGCGCCGCTTGTCCTGGGCGCCCCCTCCTCTCCCCTCCCTCCTTCCCTCTTTCCCCCGGCGGCCAGAGGTGGTCAGGTGAAGGTGGTCGCAGGGGTGGGGGGAGGCCTCCGGTTCCGCGGTTCGGGGGCGGGGCTGGGGCCGGCGAGACGCGGAGCATCCCGGAGTCGCCCTTTGCCTTCGGCTGAGCCGCGGCGGCAGGAGCAGCATCGCTCACCGCCAAGGCCGCCCCGGCAGCAGCAGCAGCAGCAGCAGCAAAAACACTGGGGGCTTGGGGGGGGGAATTCCCCCGCTCCCTCTTGCCGGAGCCCCGGAGGCCTCGTTAACCGCCGGAGGAGGAGGAGGAGGAGGAGGAGGGACCGGAGCACAGCACTGAGGAGAACGAGGAGGAGGTGGCGGCGGCGGTGGTCGTGAAGGAGGAGGAAGGAGAAGGAGGAGAGAAAGAGGAGGCGCCTTCCTTTTCCACTCAGCGGAGCTCGGCCGGCCCGTTCCTGTTCCCCGCCAACCCGAAGTGGGGGGGGCACCCCTTCCTCCTCCTCCTCCTCTTCCCTCACCCTCCCCTCTACCCCTTACCCCCGTCCCTCCCTCCCTCCTTCCCTCCCTGAAGTAGTAAACCGGTGTGCCAGAGGAGCGACCCCCTCTCCTCCCCCAACCCGAGCCGGCAAATGAACTCGGTGCGAGCTGCCCACAGGAGACCCAGGCTAGTGTTCAGGCCGCGCCCGGTGCAGCAGCAGCAGCAGGCGCAACAGCAACAGCAGCAGCCGCCACCGCTGCCGCCTCCTGCTCCTCCGGCTCCCTCTTGCCGGAGCCCCGGAGGCGGCCAGCAGGCAAGAGGGCGCACGGGCGGCAGACTTTGTTCGGAGAGGCTCATGGGGGGGAGGGGGGGCAGATTTTTTTACGTTGTACGATTTTTCCGTTAAGCAAACCCTACGTTATACGAGGTACCACTGTATTGTATTACAGAGTATGGCAACTGGAAATACAGTATATGTCATGGTAGGACATATGAAGGCTAAGATACCAAAGGTAACATAACGATTCTATGAAGAATATTCCACATTTACTTAACGGAACGTACAGTGAATGGACTTACGAAGGGAGGCATCACTATATAACCTATGATACATCCTTGAAGCCTGTAGAAATCATGTCACTTTGAAGAAAAATCAAGATACAGTACTGTGCAAAAGTTTTAGGCAGGTGTGAAAGAATGCTGTAAAGAATGCTTTCAAAAATCTTTGTCTGGGAGAGACCTTGTTGATGCAGTATAACTACCTTGTGTCTTGCTGCTGTGCTGAATCTTGCCATGACAGCAAACTGTCTTTCACAACCTCACCTTGGTAGTAGGGTTTGGCTGTTCCTCACCCAGTTTTAAGTCTACTACACAGCTGTTTGTTTATGACGTGGGTTTCAACCTACGTATGACATTGATGATAGTTAGCAGCAGTTTGATATAATTGGTTGATCATAATCCTGAGTATAATCATACAAAATCCTTTAAAGTATAATATGCTTGAATGTTAGCCCTGCGCACAACCTAAGCCTTTGCTCTCCCTGTCAGCAATCCATTCACAGATTATGTTTTCCAGTTCAGGAAATAAAGGTTGCCGGCCTGAACCACACTTGTGCGTCTTAGCATTTCCTCTATTCACATGTAGACTGAGGTTATTGTATTCTGTATACCATTCGGATATCCAACTTCTCTTTGCAGAAAGTCGTAAGATTCTTGCCCTGGGAGTCCTCCACAATCCTTTCTTGTACTCAACAGAATAGCTCTTTCTTTTTGCACTCAATTTATCTGGGGGTACAGATACTCAGGAAAAGTAGGCCCAAAGACTGTTCCTGGTCAGTGGGGCTGTCGCTAGTGATGCATGAACTCATTTCCCCTAGCTACACATGCGCAATAGGTTGCCTGCGACCTCAGTTACCACACGTGCGTGCACCCACGCATGTACGAATGCCTAGGAGAAAGGAGTGATGCGGTTGCCACCTACGCACCCGCGCAAGTGTGAATGGCTTGGAGAAAGGAGCTGTGGCAGATAAAAGGTATTCCAGTCTTCCTTACCGCTCCACGCCGGCATGCATGGGGTGGCTATGCAGTGTGTCTGCATAGCCACGCCCATCACTAGGTCTTATTATCGGGGTAGGGTTTATATTGAACAAATGCATAGAGATCCTGCTAGGGCTTATTTTTTTAGGGAGGTCTTATTTTCAGTGAAATAGGGTATATATTTTACCCATATTTCCAGTTTCTAGCAATTTTCTAGGCAAGAAATGTTCAGTAGTAAGCTGATTGACAGCAGTTGGTGTTTACCCCTCAGATTGTTCATTTCTGTTAAACTGCTTTTAGACATATAAAATGTGTTTACAGCAAATCCTTGCATCCTTCTGCCAAAGTACTGTCCATAGCTCATTGATGCAACTAATCAAATTGTGGTAACAGTGGAATGCTGTGCATGTTTACTTAGAAATAAATATTTGCATTTAATATTGCAGCTACATGAGAACATATGGATAGAATTACAGTTTTTAGAGGCAACATAATACTGAATAGGGAGCATGGAGGAAGATAAACACATTCATATGCCAGCGTAAATACTGTGCTACATTTAAGACTGACAAATAAATATAAAAGTGAGGTTTCATGGATTATGAGGTTAAGATGTAATCTATGAAAGCTCAGGCTTAAATTCATTAGTTTTAAAAGTAGCACACTGAGATACAGTGTGCTACTTTTAAAACACAGAGTTGGGTTAGGATTTGGAGACCAGAATGCAATTCCCTGTTTGTCTGAGAACTCATTGGGGTCTTACAGTGGTTATACCACTCAAACATCTCACATACTTCATGCCTAACGGGTTCTAAGGGAAAGAGGGTTTGACACACACTGGTCCTTCCTCCTGCAGAAATTTAGCATGATTCAAATTATGCTGATGGGAACAGTGGATCAGGCCCCAATCATCACCACTGCATCTCTGTAGCACACCCAAGGCAATTTTGCGAAGTTTAACTGCATCACACACGTTTCTTGTGAACATAAATTTATATCTTTTATGGGGAAAGACATTCAGAAATGGTTTGTATCCAGAGATGTAAGCAGAGTAATCAATTTGCGTGAGCCATCACAATTTAGGTGAACAAAAATATTCTGAAACATATCTTAGCCCCAACTACTGTTTGTGAACTTGCTCCATCCTTGTTTTCTTTAACCCGATTTCATTTTTAAAAGTGCCTTGTTAATTTTCTCCAATCAGTGTCCCAGGTGTTTGGTATGCCTCCCTTGGGCTATCAATTTCCCGGTTGCCTTATTTGTTAAGTCCACACTGGCAAAAGCCAGACTTCTGCCTTGCTTCAGAATCTCAGCAGTGATCAGGATTTCGTCTCCAATCTTAGCTGCTGACATGTAGCTAGATGTGAGAGAAACAGAAAAATATATTTCTTAAATTTACAATCAAAGTGAAACAAAAAAAAATATCTGCAGTTTATCTGCAGAGAAATCCAGGCACACAGCCTACCAGCCCACAGCCACGTAGTTTATTTTAGAGCTTTAAAAGGACATATCTAGCAGGAAGTGAGAAGGTATAGAACTACCAGCCAACTGCTTACACCCCCAGCTTTGAGCTTCTTCATGTGCACAGAGAGTAACAGAAAGTTACTTCATAAGTTGTGAAGGTGAAGCAAAAGTTAGAATCAAAAGCCTCAAAGTATAATGTAATCAGGAACGACTGAAGCAACCAAGCACATCACCTCCTGGTTTTCAGGCTCAGAAAACATGCTGGATACAAAGATAATGTTTCAGGGCTTAAGTGTCTTAAAAGTATTATTTAAAAAAATCACAGAAGTTGAATATACCAGGGGCCTTTGCTGCAACCACTAGGGCAGGCCTGCCCAAAGTCCGGCCCGGGGGGGGGGGGGGGGCGGCGGCGGCGGCGGGGCAAATCCGGCCCGTCAGGCCATTCTGAGTGGCCCGCGGCTGGCTGCCCTGCCCCTCCCTCCCCCTCCTTCGCCCCATGGTTTTTTTTAAAATTCTGCCAACACTGACACCGCTGGGAAGCTTGGGCGGCTAGGCAGGCAGGCGGTCTGCCGCCACTGGCACCGCGTGTGGGGGTGGGCAGGCCAGTGGGCCTCTGCCACTGCCAAGGACCTTTGGGGTGGGCTGGCGGGCGAGCCGTCGCCACCGCTGGGAAGCTTGGGGGCGTGCAAGGTCACACAGATCGCCTCTTCCAAGGGGCGACCTGTGGCCACGGCTCCCTGTGCTTCCTTTGGTCCCCACCTTCCTTCTTTCCTCCCTCCCTTGTTCCCCACCTTCCTTCCTTCCTCTCTTGGTTTCCACCTTTGTCCCTCCCTTGGTCCCCACCTTCCTTCTTTCGGGTGGGGTTGCAAGGGGTCAGTGGGTGAGGCTTATGGGTCAGTGGGTGGGGCTTGCAGTGGGTTGGCAGGGTCGGGGAGCAACCGGCCCCTGACACATTCTCAGCCACTAAATCTGGCCCTCCTTACAAAGTTTGGGCACCCCTGCACTAGGGAAAATTGCCTTCATTTTAATCTGGCCCCTATTGATTACACCTAGCGAGTTTTACTAATTTTTACCCAACTTCCATATGGAACACGTGGCTTTTTGCTTTACCTCCCCCAAAACTCCCTCAGGGCAGCAGGGACCATGGTCTCAAGAGAGCCAACTTGAGAGAAGGAAGGGAGTGGGTGGACATATAGACTATGCTACTTTGTTTGGTGTGCTGGGTGTGAAACCTTATCTGGGACTTTGATGCAGTTTTAAAATTCATCTGGCCATCATCTGGTGAATTCCATCTTGCCACAAAGGATTTCAGCGCCTGCTAGACTACATCCTCTATCAAGAATGCAGTTTGGTGCAATGCTTTGATAGCTTGCTATCGAAAGCTCAGCTTGCATTATTTTATTTTATTTTTAAAAAGTCATTGCAGCTGTTAGCAGATTTTAAAGTTTCATTTACTGAAGGAAAGTGATACAGTACTGTAATTGCCATACTTGTTGAGGAGCCAGAGACCTGCTTAACACAAACCAGCCCGAGATAATCCTCTTGCCTTTGATACGTACCTAATATTCATATCGACACTGACTCCTGGGGCTCCTCTTTCAGTGTATAGTAAAGCAGCTGTTGAGACCGTATCAACCAGAGTAGCCGTCAGGCCTCCATGCAGAATGCCCCCCCTGTTGGTGTGCTCTTCTTCAACTTTCAGTTCACAAACAACTTTTCCTGGGGTCGCAGAAAGAACTGTCATCTGGGAATGGGATGAATAATCAAAATCTAAGTACAGTATTTGAAGGGCAGAAAAACACGGTTCTCTTATATTACTCACCTCTGAATTAGGAAGAACTGGTGCAGAAGACTACTGTTCCCATTGAGTCAAACCTCATTCCAATATATTTAATTTTACTGTATTATATATTTTAAATATTTTACCCCACCTTTCTCCTTGAAAAAGACCCAAGGCAGTTGACAGTATACATAGTTGGAGACGAGTGTGCAACTGTTAGAAACATTAAAGACAGTGTTCAAGGCTAAGAACAATGACTGTGAAGGGGCACCTTACATCATTAAAAAGGCAATACATTAATACCTTGGTTTATGGGTACCTTGGTGTATGAGTATTTTCCAAGACGAGCATGTTTCCACAATGAATTATGCTTGTAAGCCAAGGTACTAATGTAGTGGTGGTGAACCTTCGGCATTTGATATGTTTTGGACCACAACTCCCACAGTCCTCTCTGTCTTGTCTGGATGAAGTTTCAGTTTGTTCACCTACACCAAGCATGTCCAAACTTCGGCCCTCCTGATGTTTTGGACCACAACTCCCAGAATTCCAAGCCTGTATTTCCAATGGCAAAGGACTGTGGAAGTTGTGGTCCAAAACATCTGGAGGGCCAAACTTTGGACATGCCTGACCTACACTACAGTATATCCTGTCAATTACTGATACCAAACACTGATCTAAGGCTGAAGCAGTTTCCTTGGATTCAGCACGTCTAGGAAGACAGAAACCACCTTTTTGGAAGGCCCTATCCAAGCATGTCCAAACTTCGGCCCTCCTGACGTTTTGGACCAGAATTCCCAGAATTCCAAGCTTAGATTGCCAATAACAAAGGACTGTGGGAGTTGCGGCCCAAAACATCTGGAGGGCCAGAAGTTTGGATATGCCTGCTGCTAGACCTCCTAGTCGCATGCTTAGTATGTATTCGGAGAAAAGAAAACTGTTTTGCATCCCAAAGCGACAGGAGCAGCCTAGAATAATAAAAAGACAATAGTGGACTTTAAAACCCCATTAGTGTGCAATTTTCACTACTGAACTTTGCTAGCTGGGCCAAGGTCACCCTGAAAAGTCAACAAATACAAACAAAGCGGCCGCACCGCCTCCTACACCCTTCACCCAAACAATCGACGCAGGGTGAACCCTTCGCGCGCCACACGAATTCGACGACAGCCCAGGACACCTCTCGCAATGAAAGAAAATAAAAGTACAACTAAGGCCCAAACAAGGCGGCTCCCTTTCTGGGAAGGGCAGGGATGCCGCTCAAGCCCCAACCCGCCTCCACCTACCCCCCCACCCGCCATAGGCACGCGTCGTTTTCGTTTCACCTTGCTTAGCACGCGGTCAAAGCCGGGCGACTGGGCCAGCGCTTTCATCACCTCGCGGAGGGACTGGAGGGACAAGGGGCTCATGCTGCTCGGCGGGCAGGAGGGCGGCCGCGCGCGCTCCTTCCCCTTTGCCTTAGGATCGGCTCCGCGCCCGGCGGGCCGCGCCTGCGCGACCTTTGGGTTCTAAGAAGGCGTGGCCTCTCTCTGCGGGCGCCGGGAAAGCCACCCGGATCCTGCAGGCAGGCGGGCAGGCGGGCAGGCAGGCGGGCGGGAGGCAGGCAGGCGGGCGGGAGGGCAGGCGGCCGGGCGAGGGTGGGACAGAAGCAGGGAGGGAGGGATGGAGAGCGCCGCTCGGGGGATGGCGGAGCCGGCGACCTCCGTGGGGCTCCCGCCGGCCGAGGAAGCGCAAGGGGAACCGCGGGAAGCCGCCCTGGAGGAGTCGCGGAAGCTCCTCTGCGCCCACTTTGCCTCGGTCAGCGGCACCGATCTCGCCCTCGCCCTCGCCCAGGGCTACTTGGCGGAGAACGGCTGGGACCTGCAAGTACGCCCTCGGCCCCCCTTTCCCTGCGGGGTGGCGGTGGTGGGAACTGGCGGGGCTGTTTTTTTTTGGGGGGGGGGGAAGTCCTAGCCGTAACCCCGCCGCTTGGCCCTCCTTGCCTTTCCCTTTTTTTGCAGAGAGCGCTGAATTCTTATTTCGAGCCTCCCTTGGATCAGGTGCCCGCGGACGGGATGCCGCCTCCGCCTGCCTTGTGAGTGACTCCCCCGTCCAAGCCTTTTTAAAAGCCTGCGCTGGACTTCCGAAAGAAGAGCGCGCAAATTGTGTGTTTTAGACCTGCACAGCAAGGGGAGGTTGAAAGATGGGGCAGGTGTGACGTGATAAAGACAAGACGGAGTTGTGAACCCCTGCGCGACATTTTTTTATTTTGCTTTTTTTCTGGCCCTTTGTTAAGTGTTGCCTGCTTTTCTGTCTGTTTGGTTTCAAATATTGGTACCTTGTATAAAGGATTTAATTCGTTCCAAAGGAAATTATGTTAAGCAAATTTTCCTTTATACATATTTCCCATAGGAATGCATTAAAAACAGTAATCCCTAATCACGACCATTTTTATGTTGTACGGATTCACCCCATAGGTGGATTCTGTTAAGCAAATTTCCCCTGTCTCTGGAATTTTTTATGTTGTACAGATTTTATATTATACAAACCGTTTGTTATACAAGGGTCCACTGTACATTTATTGATCACTTTACATTTTGCATTTGTCTTTCTGATCGCACTTGGGCCGCAGGCTATATAGTGGATGATAGAACCACTCGTATAGCTAGAAATTCTTTTGAACTTTATAGATTGCCCAATGTGCAGGGTGGATAAAAATCAATGGTTTTGTAATTTTTTTAAAAAAAATCTGATTTTTTTTATTTAAATCATTTTTTTAAATTTAAGTCATTTATTTTTTAAATTAAGTGCTTTGGGGGGGGGGAAATCTCTCTAAAGATCGGGCTCTCCTTAAGATACATTATAGTCCAAAGGTTATTCATCATGAAATTAGTTTTGAATTATTCAGCAGAAAGCTGTATTAATCCATTCACAATGCCATGCTCTCCCAGAGTTTTCTGATTATTTGAAGCAATTTTTCTATATAGAAGGTATTCTCAAAGATGCTTGGTTTTTCTATTTTCAAAACCGCATTTGGGTCTGCAATGATAACATGTCTCATTCATAGCAAAAAAAAGTTATAAATTAAACATCAGAATTGAGGAAAATACCTTAATCCCATTTTTCCCCTCTGCAGATCTACACATAATCAACCCCCTTACCTCTTAAATGCTACTTTTCAAGAAGTTCAATGAATAGGTTGTTTGGAATGGAAAAGGTTTGCACAAGGAGTACATTTTGAGGAGGGAGGAGAAAGCAGTAAAATGAAAGTGAAACTTTTTGAGCACAGTACTCATCTTGAGATCTTTATGTGTATAGCAGCCTGAGGGTTAGAATTCTCACTCCCTTCCTTGAGAAAAACCTGTAATGGAAGCAGACTGTAAAAGAAACCCGGTTTGGGAATATCCTTCTAGAGTAGACTGTCGAAGTTTTTAACAAATATATTTAGCACATCAGTTAACAAACATGGATGCTTAAGCAAATACAAGTATACATAATGCTGTATAATGTCATTGTTTTGGTTAAAACTATTTAAATTGTTATTATTAAGGTAATGATTACAATTTTGCAATTATATATCTATATTTTTAATGGTATATAACAGTGGTAGATAAACTTCGGCCCTCCAGAAGTTTTGGGCCACAACTCCCACAGTCCTTTGTCATTTGCAATACAGGCTTGGAATTCTGGGTGTTGTGGTCCAAAACATCTAGAGGGCTGAAGTTTGGCCACTACTGGTATATAACCACCAAATCAGTAATTTCCTGATATAACTATAAAACTAATCTGAAAAGTTATTATTTTAAAAATGAAACCTCCATCTGGTTGTAAATATTAAGATTAAAACAACTCCAGCAAAATGAGTGTTTATGTAGAAAATGATTTAAAGCGAGCCTTACTGACTAGTGATTTAAATTGTGATTTAAATAACGATTTAATTCACTAGTCAGTAAGGCTTGATTTAAATCATAATTTTTTACATAAAGACTCATTTTTGCTCATTTTGTTTAAATCCACACTGCCACTGTGTCCTGCTGAACATAGATATAACAAGGTTCACAGCTGATACACAGCTTTTTAGAGTGCCTGTGAAGATTCTCCATCAAATAGGTGAGGTTATCTGGAAGTTGAGTCATGGTAATAACTCATTTTCTTGTGAGAGCAAAATGTTTCGCTACTCATCCAAGCAGCTTCATCAGTCTGAGGAACATCACTGGCGAGGCCTCCAATTTATCGTTCACTATAAACTGAATTATAAATTGGAGGCCTTGCCACTAATGTTCCTCAGACTGACAAGAGCTGCTTGAATGAGTAGCGAAATGCTTTGATCTCACAAGAAAAGAAGTCCAGTTGCCATGACTCAACTTCCAGATAGCTGTTTAGAGCACGTATTTTTGGGCGGAGGAGAAATATATTTGGGGCAATCAATTTTGAACATGTAAGTTCATGTATTTGTGCTTTCTAGTGTTGACCTAACAGAGGACTCAACTGTCAGTAATCCAAGTACTGCTGTGGGAGCAGCAGGTTCTGTCCAACAAGAAGATGAGAGCATGTTTTCTTTAATTACCTGGAATATAGATGGCCTGGACCTGAGTAATATACAAGAAAGGGCTCGTGGAGTCTGTTCCTACATAGCTTTGTAAGTATTGACAATACCTGTCCTATTAATACTTACCAGAAAACATTAAGAGTCTATAAAATTTCTGCCTTAAATGATAACTAGAGATGGGGATGAATTTTAAAAATGGTGATTTGTTTTGATTCGTCCGGGCTGATGAAATTGATCAATCAATGAATTTCTGTTGTATAGCCCGATGAATTAAGAAATAAAAAATCACTAAAATTCATCAATTTGTATTTGTCGAGGCTTCCATTTATGGTGAATATGAATCAATGAATTTTTGACAAATCTGCCAAATTCATCAAAAATGATCTGCTTTTCAATTTGTCCCTATCTCTAATGTTAACATATCAAAATGTTAGTAGCTTGATTTAGTTTAAGAAGACAAAATTTTCCTAAATTGTTAGTTGTAGCATATTTTTTTCAAATGAAAAGCAATGCCTGAATAGGTAAATAACATTTAAATTTAGGTTGCAGTGTTGAGATCAGACATTTGTGGGATATTTGTTATTTATACTGTCAATATTTTATTTTAGGAGAACTCTTCCTAGTTCTCTTTAGAGGGCCTTCTGGATCTGCACTCAAGGCTTAATTGCTCTTAATGGCTCTTTTATCTCAATGGTTTTCAATGATACTGCAGTAAAACCATATCATTGAATTTCTTAAACAGAGTTGCCCTCTTCAAGAGATGTTATTAGTTGCATGATTGAATTTAGCATTTTGGCGATGATGAGGATGATGGTGATGACTGGAAAACTATTTTGGAATGATTTAGTTTGAACAAAAGATACAGTGGACCCTTGTATAACAAACAGCTTGTATAACATAAAATTTGTACAACATAAAATATTCCAGAGATAGGGGAAATTTGCTTAACATAATCTCCTGTGGGGAAAATCCGTACAACATAAAAATGGGATTAATCCATTTTCAATGCATTCCTATGGGAATTTGTATAAAGTAAAATTTGCTTAACATAATTTATTTTGGAACGAATTAATTCCTTTATACAAGGTACCACTGTATTTTATTTGCAGAAATAGGCTGTATTGGTTTATGCAGAAAAGAAACAGCCTATGATTAATACTCAAAACATGCCATTTCTGTTAAACTGTAGTTTAAAAAGTTTTCTAAGTTGCAAAAGTTTTCTAAGTTGATTGCCAATATTATTGAAGTGTTGTATTCTGTTGTAGCCTCCCTGACCAGGATCAATTGATGTGTCCGTGATGATTCTTGAATGTTTCTACATGCATTGTATTCTATTGCAAAACTCTTTTTTTCAATCTAGGTACAGCCCAGATGTGGTATTTTTACAGGAAGTCATTCCTCCATATCTCAACTATCTACAAAAAAGAGCAGTCAGTTACACAATTATTCCAGGTACACTAAAATAAAGTTAGAATTGACTTGGCTGTGGTACCTATAAAACTGCTCATAGTTTTGTTCTTAATGCTGGTCCACCTAAGGGCAAAGTCTGCAGCATTTTTAAAAAATATTTTTATTATTATTTTGTTCAAGGCTTTTGCACAGCTATCATTTTTTGCAACTCCATACCTTGCTGGGGAATTCTGGGAATTGTAGTGTTAATATTTTTCCAGGTACTGGCTTACCATATCTATATTCTCAAAAAACTGGTCTCATTCAGACGCAGCACTGATTTTCTGCTTTGACCCTATACACGCAGGTTTCATTCAGCTCTGATTTGAGCCGTCATAGTCGCCCCTTTTGTGGTATGAATAGAAATACTGTACTGTTATTTGTTTCCATTTTTAATAAATTATATATATATGCATGTTAGGGTGGATTCGGGTTTCTTCCCGTGTAGAAATCTGGTTGTTTTGGCGACGTTTCGACGAGGTCTCACTCGTCATCTTCAGGCTGGTGTTCTGGCTTCTTTCTTCTTGAAGCAAAGCGTGATCTCAGTTGAAGTCCTTCTATAAATACTGCTGGGGGTGTGTGGTTTGCTTGCTCTGTTGCTGATTGTAGGTTCGTTTGTTCTTTTGTGATCTGCTGTGTGGCTGAGGCGATCGTTAAGGGCTTAACTGCTGGTGGGTTAGATGGGCTGTTTAGAGACATCATTGGGTGAGGTGCTGGATGTGTGTCTATTAGCCTTTTGTTTCTTAACGACCTTGGTGATGGGTGTTCTGGCAGCATCCTGGGCTTTGGTGGAGTGGGGTCCTGTGTCTTGTGAATTCATTTTGGTCTGGCTGCGTGTTTGTGGTCTCCCAATGTTTTTTTGGCGTGTGTAAGTGTGCTCCATGTGGTGGCTGGAGTGGGGAGTAGCGGTAGATGGTGCAGTCGTGGAAATATTGGATGGTGGTTTCGTTTCATCTGTGGGAAGGGTCTGGGTTTGTGTTTGGTGTGGATGGAAGGTGGTGGCATCTTGTATCCTTTTGGACCTGGTGTCAGTCTTTGTGACAGAGGCTCGTCTGTTGACCAGGGTAGTTTCCAGATTCAGGCAAGCGGGAGGTGTCATCACGTTTATTCATGTTGTTTGGGGGTGTTTCTCTATTTCAAATGATTATTCGACTGTTGAAGTGTTCAGTTTTCTTTGGTTCTTTTAAAATCAATTTCATGACCTGTTGTTTTTTATGTGCTGGAAGAGACAGCCTTTTGCACCGAACAAAAAATAGCCAACATTTTAAGAAACCCCAAAGACAAGATTGAGCTAGAAAACCAAGGAGTCTACGAAATACCATGCAAAGTCTGCCCAGCCACATACATCGGACAGACAAACAGGAGAATAAGCGCACGCATCGCAGAACACAAGAACGCAGTCAAAAAAGAAGAAAAATCTTCCTCTATCTTCCAGCATCATAAAAACAACAGGTCATGAAATTGATTTTAAAAGAACCAAACTCATCTCCAAAACTGAACACTTCAACAGTCGAATAATATGGAAGCCATTGAAATAGAGAAACACCCAAACAACATGAATAAACGTGATGACACCTCCCGCTTGCCTATCTGGAAATAGCCCTGGTCAACAGACGAGCCTCTGTCATATGCCACCATACCACCATCCAATCTGCACCATCTATACTCCCCACTCCAGCCACCACATGGAGCACACTTATTGGGAGACCACAGACACGCAGCCAGACCAAAATGAATTCACAAGACACAGGACCCCACTCCACCAAAGCCCAGGATGCTGCCAGAACACCCATAGGTCGTTCAAAAGGCTAATAGACACACATCCAGCACCTCACCCACACATGATGTCTCTAAACAGCCATCTAACCCACCAGCAGTTAAGCCCTTAACGATCGCCTCAGCCACACAGCAGATCACAAAAGAACAAACGAACCTACAATCAGCAACAGAGCAAGCAAACAAACCACACCCCCCAGCAGTATTTATAGAAGGACTTCAACTGAGATCACGCTTTGCTTCAAGAAGAAAAAAAGCCAGAACACCAGCCTGAAGATGACGAGTGAGACCTCGTCGAAACGTCGCCAAAACAACCAGATTTCTACACGGGAAGAAACCCGAATCCACCCTAACATGCATACCTATACCCGTGAAAATCTACGAAAACAAATATATATATATATATATATATATATATATATATATATATATATATATATATATATATATATATATATATATATATATATATATATATATATATATATATATATATATATATATATAATTTATTAATTTAATAAATTATATCTGCACCTAGGAAAACAGAAATTAGTTTTAATTGTGAATTACTAAAACAGGGCAACTGCACACTTTGCTTTATGAAGCTGACGTTTCTCTTTATAGGTAATACAGATGATTATTTTACTGCCATTATGTTAAAAAAATCAAGAGTGAAACTTTTAAAACATGAAATAATACCTTTCCCTACAACTGCCATGAGGAGAAATTTATTAGCAGTACATGTGAGTTTTATGTTTATTTTATTGACAAATTAATGTGTCGTTCCAAAGGCCTCTTGAAAACCAGCTAATTAAGAGAATTCTTATGGGGAAAGAAATTCTTGTTATTGCTACCTTGTTAGATCTTGTTACTGATTTTCCCTTTGTGTTTTAAACTTCTCACATATTGTCAGAATTTCATACTGTAGTTACTCAGGGAAGTGGTGTGCAAAATGTGTAATGTTATTATTTTGCAAACAAAAGTTGCTATCCATTGTTGGGAGAGTCTGTGTTTTCACTTCCTTACGATTTAATTTCCCACTGTACCTCCTGGGGAAAAGACAGTCAGCCTTAGGCAGGCTGCACAATCCCAGAGAGACCTTGGAAGAAAGGAATAGTGTAACCACTTCTGGGTACTCAATACTGGGAAGGGCCAGCATAAGTCAAAATAAACTTGATGGCGCACATTTATTTATTCATTATATTATAAATATACATTGGAACCAAAAGAGCCTCATTCCGTAGGCCTGAATACTCTGAAACATTCATTCATAGAATAATACTGGGTTCCCGACAACTTTTAAACTAAAGCCTTGGCTTAATCAACCAATGACAGCTTTTTGGGGGAGAGGAGGGTTCAGTCCTTTCATTTTTCTGTAGGTCTGCACTCTACAGAACAAGTCAGAATTTGCATGCTGTGGCAGGGCTTTGCAGTCTAAAGGTGGGAAATATGTTGTCCTCCGGTGCTAGTCCCTCAGAATTAATCGTGCTGTCCAGGGCTGATGAGAAGTGCAGGCCAACAACATCTGAAGGACCACACCTTCTCCACCTCAGGGATTGAGAAGCCCAGCCTTGTTGCTCTCCAGAAGTAGAGGGCAGAATCTGGTGAACGTAGAAGTAACCAAGTATGGTCAGAAAATGTGATGTCCTGGTGTCCTGGCTGCCCAGCTACACAGAGAAAAAACTGCTTTCTGCTTCTGTGTTGTCTTCTTCTGACAGGCAACTGTGTCTGGCATTGAGGTTTGTCTCATGACTTCCCACCTGGAGAGCACTAAGAGCCATGGCAAAGAACGCTTGAACCAATTGAAAAAGGTACTTGCAAAAATGACCGAGGAATCAAACTCCACAACCGTGATCTTTGGAGGAGATACGAACCTGAGAGACAAAGAGGTAAACTGCAGGGGAGCTGCTTGGTTTTTAAAGACTTCCTGTTCTGTAAAAGTCATTCTCAGATTTATTTGCATGTCTTTCCATGATCTCTCCATGATTCCCTATGGATAATTTACACTCCCCCCCCCGAAAAATACTGAAGATTATTCATAAATCCTTCAAAATTCCTTCCTTCATAACCTAGAATCATGGAATAGCTAAGCTAAAAGGGATCTATAAAGCTATTAAGTCCAAACCCCTGCTCATTGCTTGATTGCTTGTGCTTTTATGATAAAATTGCTGGCTCGGTCTTGTCATCCTAATTAAACATGGTTTTAACCTATGGCCTTAATGAAACCTCAGCACCTTGGATGTCTTCAAGCAAAATAAATGTTTCTGCACTTTTCCAGTTACATCAGCTTTAATGATATATACATTTATACACTATAGGTCTTGGCAATAATAGGAAATCATATAATAAGTATTTATTTATACTAGCATATAAATGGCATGTATGGGGAGAGGGGAATCACTTGGACTGACTCATTTCCTGAATGATTTTCATAGTTTCATTATTGATGTTTCACCAGACTTCTCCAGTTGCAATATAACAGTGAATTATGGCTTAATCTTATTTATATTTATTTATTTTCAAACTTATATACCGCACCTATTTTGTACACAATACCATAGAAAACAGATAGCAAAACAATGTGTCCAGGGTGGCAAGTCAATGTAGGAAGGGCAGCGAAGGGAGAAAAAAAAGTTACCCCTGGAAGTTACCTGCATAAAGAACGTCCTTTGTCTTGAAGACAGCAAGATGGAAGGTGGAGAGATAGGGGAAAGATAGCTTTGGCACTCGCTCCTGCATTTATAAACCACTGCTTTCTGAGTCAGAGGTGTGAGAGAAGGAAGGAAGGAAATGATTTGCTGTATAAGAAATGATAGCATTCTCCGTATATATTATTAATACACATCACTTTTTTCATCCTCAGGTTGCCAAACTGGGCGGTTTACCCAGCAGCGTGGTAGACATTTGGGAGTTCCTGGGCAGGCCTGAACATTGCCACTACACCTGGGACACCAGCCAAAACACTAACCTGGATGCCCGCTACAAGTGCAAACTGCGGTTTGATCGCCTGTTTTTCCGATCGGCTTCTGCTGGCGGCCAGATTATTCCTCGGAGTTTGGATTTGATTGGCCTGGAGAAACTTGACTGTGGCAAATTTCCCAGTGATCACTGGGGGCTGCTGTGCACGTTTGATATAGTGCTTTGATATAAGGTGAAGGGACTCCCATGGTGCTTTTAAGGATACGGTTGTGACCTCCCCCCCCCCCTCTCCCCACACATGTACACAGAATGCAAGTGCTGTGAGGTTTTAATGCACTTCTAAGGTTTGTTTGTTCAGGTTCACACACTGGGGAGACAGCTGACTGTGTCCTACCATAGTTACTGGGATCTTGCGCTGACAGAAGGGCTGGGAGACACCCCATTGTTTGCCGGTTGTCTTCTTTCCCATTTGTACACGAACCAGGATAACTTCTATGCTGGGTTTTGTGCAAAATGGACCTTTTGCTTTCTGTGTTTTGCAAAGTAATTCCCAGAGTTGAACAGAATAATGGTACTGTTGTACCCAAATATCTTTCTAATAAAGGTAGCCTTTAGGAATTCTGTATGATGCTGTTCTCAAGAAGAGGGCAAATGCAAAAACTGTACGTTTTTTTCCAATGGACTGGGAATCCTTGGCCATGGGTGCACTGCTAATGTGTTCTGTGATTAAAGTGATTGCTCCTTCTAGATAAGCTAACTGTGGGGTTGGGTTGGCATCCCTGAGGACTGGCAAAGGCCCATGGGCCAGCAGGAGACCCACTGCCTAGAGCACCAGGATGTGGTGTCCTCACTCCAGCTTCTGTTCCCTCTTGGGTTTTCCTGCCTAAGGAGAAGGTAGAAAAAGGAGCCAGTTCTTTACATGTCTTTTCCACCTCTGGGGGTTGGGAAGGATGGGTCCTAAGAGAAAAGCAAAATAATGAAAGGTGATAATAGTGACCTAGAAGAGGAGGAGGGTGTGTTTGCATCAGGCTGACCAATTAGAGGACCTTGCCAAGAATCTAAATGTCATTTAATGACTAGATCAGGAATTTTAAAGCACATCTGGGCATGCAATGGTGCACTGAAAAACAGAACTGGCTGAGTTGAAGTGTGATGACATTCTGATTAGCAGAAATGATTACCATTCCCATGCTTCTTGGGCTTCCCTGTTACCCATGAAGTGAGCCCACATCCCAGTAGTTATGTGGGGAATTGATTTTCCTAGCCATATGTTGTCGGAAGCTCAACCAGAGGCAATGCAAAGAGCAGAATTCTGTTTATTTCTGCTTATGCAAAGGTCTTGCACAAATGGTTAAACAAGTTCAAAGCCAAGAAAAGGAAGTATCCCATTATAACTCCTTGTGGAAGCTCAGAAACTTGCCAGCTGTTTAAAAAAAATGGACCACAGAAGGAGCAGACAGAATGTTGCCCCAATTGTTTTAGGATTGCTTGCTCTGGCATGGGCCAGGGAAATTCATACGCCTTGCAAAGACCAGATACAGTTAGAATTACAGTAGATTGTTTTTATGTAGATCAACCTAGCTCTTTGCCTTTTTAACACTCCTGGGATGTGTGGAAACATGAGCTGCTACACTCAATGGCTGGACTTCAAAATTTATCACCAGTAATGCCATCTAGCAAATGGGACTCCTCCTGATACTTAGCATCTTTCCAGGAGGTTCCAAGCTAAGGAAACAGACGGTACTGATCACTAGTCGGAAAGGCCTCACAGGAAATGGTGATAATCAACAGTTGATGGGTGGTACTGCACTAGACTCTCTTCATCGGTTTCCCATGTGGTTTCACACCTTCATTGAGCTGTCCACCAGGACACCAAGGTCCCTTTCCTGATTTGTTGCAGAGAGTTCTGACCCCATCGGTTTATAAATGTAATTGGGATTTTTTTGCCCCAACGTGCATCGCTCTGCACTTACTAATGTTGAAGCTCATTTGCCACTAGTTTGAACACTCCCCCAGTGTCGAGAGATCCCTCTGGAGCTCCTCACAAACTCAGTTTTTACTACCTTTTATAATTTAGTGTCAACAAATTTGGCTACCTTGCTATTTACTCCTACTTCTAGATCATTTATGAAGAGGTTGAAAAGCAGGGGTCCAAGTACTGAACCTTGGGGGACTCCGCTCTTTACCTCCCTCCACATGGAGAAGTGTCCATTTAGCTCTACCTTCTGTTTACTGTCCCTTAGCTGTGTGTATTCTTTTTTTGTGAGGTGGGGAAAATCTGAGGATGAAAAGATGGAACAGGAGCTCTTGATTGGCAGCTGTATAATCACATAAGTACCATTCCTCCCTGTGTTACAGTATATATTGCCTACCCTGAATTAGTTCAGTGGTTACTAGTCTTGTGTCCCATGGCAGCTAATATGGCTTCAATTCTCAGGAGCCAAGACGGAAGGGGGATATTTGTGGACTTGTATTCCAGCAGCCAGAAACCCACAGGCCTGGGGACCACTGGCCTTGTTAATTCAGGCTAAGTACAGTACCATCTCTGCCAGGTAATTCCCTAGACTGAAAAGTTAGCCCATCCCTATGCATGAATTAGAAGAGTGGAGAAATTATAAGGACAAAGTTGTCTGTAAAGTAAGTAGTAGCAGGAAACAAGATCACTTAATAAGGAAATACCTGCGCAGTTTCAGGTGTAAGCCCCATAGATTTCAGTTGGATTTAGATCTCAACCAGGTAAACTGGTTGAGATCTAGTTTGTGATACAGTATCTGCATTTTAGATTTTTTTTGCATGAAGAAGGAAATAGTGGGGGTTGAAGCTCTGTGTGTAAAAGGCAGGCCTTGGAAAAGTCCCCCTTTGGGACCAACCCCCTCCCCCGACGCACACCCACACACCGCTAGGTGTTGTAGCCCAAAATCGGAACTTGCCCAGTTTCTATATTTTATGTACAACTTTTCCACCCTTGCCTTTCTCTCGCTCCTTTTGGTTGCCGACATTTTTAATTTAATTTCCAAAGAGAAGTCGACGGTAACCCGGAGTCCACAGTCTTCTGCATACAATCTGGGTGTGGGTGTGTGCCACCTTCAAGCGATCCTCAGGCTCTCTCCGCCTGGTGGCGCTGCGTGGCGGTCCTCCGCCCGGTGGGAAGAGGAGGAGTGGCTGGAGCTCAGGCATCGCCCCCTGGCGGCGGGGTCGGGGGTGGGCGCGGGAGGCCGGGAGGTGCCGACGGGCAGAGTGAGTGGGAGATGAGAACAGGCACGGCTGGACGCCGGAAAGGCGAGGCAAGGAGAGCGCCTGGCGGGCGGCTGTGCGTTTTGGCGCTGCGTCTTTTGCTCGTGGCTCTGATTCTGGAGCGCCGCGAGAAGAGAAAGACGCATCGCGTCGGCCCAGGCAGTGAGCGCCGGTGCCCGCCCAGCCCACCACCAGGCACCCCTTTCAAGGAAACTGCCCGCTGCTGCACAGCGTCGAGGAAAGGGCGAGGAGAAGCCGCGGAGCTACCGGGGGGAACCGAGTCCTTCCCGGAGGGAGCATCCGCTCCTCCTGCGCCCCGCTGCGCAGCTGCCACCCGCCGCGTCGTCAATCGCCAGGTAAATACACACACACACACACACACACGCTCCTCCGGAGGACGCTTGTGCAGCCGCGGCGACGTTTGAGCTAGAGTAGCGAGCAAGGGTGTGTGTGCGTGGAGGGGGTGTGCGTGGAGAAGGACGAGGGGTGGGAGAAGAGGAGACGCGTCCGGTCCGGGGGGGGGGGGGGGTTCTTCGGCCCCCACTTGGTGTTGGCGCTGATTCGGGCTTCTCTCCATCCAGTCCGCCTTGCCTCTGGCACGATGACCCCGCTCTGAAGCCATCTTCAAGCGGATCGCTTTATCAATACGTTTTGGAAACGCAGGTGCTTAAAAAAGATAATCAGAATAATGTCAGGTGCATCGCTCCTTCCCTTTCTCCCAATCCCCGCTGCAAGAAAGAAAGAGAAAAGGGGGAAAAGTGTGTGCCCTAAAGAAATGTATTTCTTATAATTTCTAGCAATTTCAGGCGCCAGGGTACTTATTTATGGGGGACACAGCCTTGGGTGCCTGAAGCATGCAGCACTTTCTCATTAGAATCACACCCTGGCAGTTTCTCTCTCTCTCTCTCTCTCTCTCTCTCTCTCTCTCTCTCTCTCTCTCTCTCTGAACCAAAGAAGATGATAGAGATGATGGTTGTGTTTGCCGCTAGCATTTGTCTTCCAGCCACATGGGATAAAGGGGAGGCAGGACTGCCAGTCTTAAGGTTTTTCCCACTGCTGCCACTCAGCACCCTAACCTGGAAGAGAAATGGGACAGAAATGGTTGGTTGCATGGAATGATGGGGACAGTTGCCTAAAAACGCCTTCCAGAAAAGATAGGGAAAGGCATCTGTGGGTAAGGATCATTTCTAACCTGTTGGCTAAAAGGTACACCACGCTGGGTTGCTAGCATATGTGTAAATATTTTTATTGAAGCATAAATTGTAAGAGCCCAGGAAAACTGCCCCAATGTTCAGTGGCCCAGGTATCTGGAACCCAAGGATGGGAGTTGAATTCTCCACTGAGCCTCCTTGTCAGGGGCTGAGCTTAAGGGTCCACAGAATTCAAAGGTTATTATGAATAATGTCTTTTTAAAAGATTTGAAGGAATTACACTTCGAGTTGGTGTCAGCTTGGCATTGGAAGAGGAGGCAGTGGTTCAGGATGCATTATTAGAAACATTATTTAAATTATGGTGGGTAAACTCTAGCCCTAACCCTGAGGCAACATAAACCCTCGAAAAGCTATTTTGGTGGCTGCATACCTCCCCCAATGCCCCCCCTTTTGCAGTTAAAGAAAAAATGAATGGCAATTTCTGCATGCTTCTGGATACTGAATGTAGGAGTATCCAACTGGAAAGTTCTATTCCCTACGTCCCTTTCTTTGTGGGTAAGAAAACTCACTTTCCTTCTCTCTCTCTCTCTCTCTCTCTCTCTCTCTCTCTCTCTCTCTCTCTCTCTCTCTCTCTCTCTCTCTCTTTGCTCAGAGGTAATCTCTTGCCTCAAGGAGCAGATGATCCAGTCATGACTCCTTGATCAAGTGGAACTTGTATAAAAACACTGAAGTGTTGTTTACAAAGCTCAGTACATAACTAGTGGGGAGAGCCCTAAAGCGGTTGTTTTTTCTCCTTCCAATGAAAACTCTGTTTCACTCTCAGCCATAGCTGCCTTGGACAGTGCTTTTAGCTGGATCCAAGAATGATGGAAGGAGGCCTGCCTGCACCTTTTTCTTTTTCTGATCACCTTTTCTTGGACAGCCCTTCCTCCTCTCAGGTGCCGATCAGATCCAAATCTGCTTAGCTCTCAGCAGGGTGGCTGCCTGAGATACTTCCAGGTCATGCATTGGCTCTAGATCAGCCTTTTCTACCATGCTAGTGCTTTACTGGCGCACTAGGGCAATAACGATGGGAGCAGTGGAAGACTTCAGGTTGAAGACGATTGATCTTGATCAGTGGTTCACAGCCTTTGGTCCTCCAAAGGTTTGGGGCTCTACTTTCCAGAATGTCTTCCTATTTGCCATAGTGGTTGAGCTTCTGGGAGTTGACATCCCAAGCATTTGGAGAATCAGTGACTGAAAACTGTAGGTCTTCTTCTTCTTCAAGTGTCATGTCCTTGTAGAACATTGGCAATCAGTAGCCTGAACTAGCTTCTATCTAAAGCTATTCTAAATAGAGCAGCTGTGCTCACTGTGGACCTTTGGCTTAAGTTCTGAAGTCAGAATGTTCTTCTACACCCCAGGCCACACTTCCCATCTATTTTTCCTTAAAGGATAACCTGTAACAGATGGTATTTCTCATCGCGCATTATGTTGCCAAAATATTGCAATTTTCTTCTCTTTATGGTAATGAGGATTTCTAGCTTTTTATTCATGTGCTGTAATACAGCCACATTAGTGACTCTGGCTATCCAAAGTATCTTCAGAATTCTTCTGTACATCCACATTTCAAATTCTTCCAGCTTCCTGCATAATGTGTCTGCAAGGGTCCAAGTTTCAACACCATAGAGAAGTATGCTGAATACATAGGCTCAAAGTATTCGAGTATGAAGTCTGATAGGTAACTCTCAGCTTGTCAAGCCTTTCCTCATTTTCTGGAAGGAATTTCTAGCTTGTTCAATTCTACAACAAATTTCACATGAAGGATCCCAGTTATCTTTGACAGAGCATTCCAAAGCAACAGAATCCAATAATCCTTGCAAATCTGCCAGACCTGAAGCAAGCAGGACAGTGTCGTCAGCGTATCTTATGATATTAACAAGAACTCCATTCAGTTTCACACCTTGGTTCTTTCCTTCAAGAACATCCTGGAAAATTCTTTCTGACTAGACATTAAAAAGTAGAGGTGAGAGAATACAACCTTGACGAACACCTTTCGTAATTGACACCTCTTCTGATATCTGATCATCTAACCGGACCAGCATTCTGATTCCAATACAAATTCCCAATCAGTCTGGTATCACAGTTGTCCAGGCCCAGTCCTTTAAGAATATTAATAAGTTTATCATGTTTAACTGAGTAAAATGCTTTTTCATGATCATAATTTTTTAAGTTTTATATTTTTTTTTTCTAGACCAGGGGTGCTCACTTTTTGTCTATTTGGTCTGAGAATGTGACTGTACCCTGCCACCCCACTGCAAGCCCTACCCACTGACCCATAAGATGACCCCTTGCAACCCCACCTGCAGGAAGGAAGGCGGGGACCAAGGGAGGGAGGGAGGGAGGGAGGTGGAAACCAAGAGAGGAAGGAAGGAAGGTTGAGAACAGGTGGGGACCAAAGGAAGCACAGGGAGCTGTGGCCACTGCAGGGGAATGTGTGGATGAAGGAGGAGAGGGAAGGGCGGGCCAGCCAGCCGCGGGCCACTCAGAATGGCCTGACGGGCTGGATTTGGCCCCCGGGCCGGACTTTGGGCAGGCCTGATCTAGACTGTAGGTCTAGATGATGCTTTCTGATTGAGCAGTGCAATTCCTAAAGTGAGATGGGAACAGGTTTTCTTCTAAGGCAGTGCAAATGATTAGTACCATTGTTTCCCTTAATACTGAGATATCTGTATGTCAGGAGCAGACTGGAGATTTTATATGCCCTTTAGAATTTGAATATTTCATTTTGATAGGTGTAATTGCTTTTCTGTGAGCATAAATCTTGGTAATTATTCACTGGAGAACTGTTGAATGATCAACAGTGGTTTGTGTAGTTCTGTTTCTGCTTTCTCACTCCCCATCAATGCTAAGGTACACGGGGAAAATGCACAGACCTTTATCAATAAATAATTGACAGCCTTTCCTTTATACCATAATGTAGTTTGTACATACAAGGAGTAACATATAGTAATGGAAATGTGCCTTCCTGCTATCATATGAAACAATCTGCCAGTGAAAATAGAATTATGCTGTTTCTACATACTTGGAACTTTTTACTAAGCATGTTTCCAATGTGTTGTGAAAAGTTTCAAGCAATATGAGATGGTTACTTCACATCCTTCTTTGTTCTGCGACTAGTTTTGTACTGTGACAGCGTTGGTCGCGATCATGTGGTTTTGTCCCTGTTTCAGTGTTCCCGTGGTCGTGATAACTTGTCTTGTGACAAGTGTTACCTCATGGTCTTCTACCGTGACAAACACTGAATTTATCTAGCTTCCTTTCCCCTTTGGGGGGGGGGGGGGGTTAAAAATTCTTTTTCGATATTTCGCTTCTGAAAAGTTAAAAAAAACCACAAGCCAACAACCTGGGCACAGTTTTCTGAGAGAAATGAATGTTTTGTTGCATGACAGTTGCTACTATATGGTGTCTTGTCTCAGAACAGAAAGCGGGAACAAAGAGTGACAAGGCAAAACCCTACCTCAGCACCAGGTACAGTATTGTCACGCTTAGCACCCATTTCGGGGGCGTGGTCGAGACAAATTTCAGTAGTTGTGTGACGGACATGAAGTAACATTTTTTTGTACCGCTCCTAGCCGCAACACTAACAGAGACAAAATGGATGTGAAGTAACCGCATTTGTATCTGGTTTGATATTTAGGGAGTTTGGAACACGACCAACTGTCTGTTGCCATGTGTGTTAAATTACCCGTCAGATTACATATGAAGTGGAACGGCTTTTGAGACATCATTTTGCCTTGAACAATATGGGGTCTGTGTTTATTTACCAGGTGCCTCATGATCTGTTTACATTTTCTTTTCAGAAATAGCCCTTCAATATCTCACCAGAGCAATTACACTCTGAGTTGGCTTTTTAGTGTGATTGCCTTTTGGAACCGGGTAACCGTTTAAACCTCTCTTAACCATTCATGCTGGCCCCAGCAATTGTTAATCCAAGACATTTGAGGCAGCTGTTTTCATAGTTATTTAATGGTCCTGTTGCAAAATGCCCTTGTAATGAAAGGTCTCTATTTAAAATGAGCCAACAATGGAGAGTTTGATGCATGTCTTATGGACCAGTGGCAAACTTCAAACTTGACTTGAAAATAAATTTCCTTTTGCTGAGTATCTTGATTGCTTTCATTCCTCTTATTTTCTGTTTGCTTTCTCTAACAGATTTGCACTTTCAGGAATTAGGCTGTGTCATACCATAGAGCCGCAAGCAGCTTGATGTCAGGGGCCCTTTGTGAGAAAGGGATTGGAGAGAACCCTATAAAGGTGGTTGGGTCGTCCGCTGTCAGAAGAGAGCACCCTATTAAAGAGGAATTGAAGGAAGAAGAATTAAAGGTTGATAGAGAGGAGGGAGAAATGCCAGGGAAACTATTTTTTAGCAAACAGGAACATGTAGGCAGTGATCCTGTTAAGAAAGTAGAGAAAGAAGAATGTAAAGACAAATTCAAGGAAGGTTACATGGCTATAGTAAGAGAGGTTAAATTATGGGAGGATATATATTCAGAATTACAGGATATTAGTGTAGAGATAAAGAATGCGGGAACTCAGACTGAAGAGAAAGGAGAGAGAAGGGTTGAGAGAAAAGGAGTGGGTATACAAGTGGGAAAAGGAATAAAAGATAATACATCCAATGCTACACAAACGGATGATATTAAGGGAAAAGAAGTAAAATCCCAAGGAATTCAGGTAGAGGAAATAAAACATAAACATGTGGTAGGGAAGGCGTGGCACATTGGAATTCAGGTTAAGATGGACCAAGAAAAGAGAACTAAGACGATTGGAGTTCAGGCGGAAGAGAGAAAGAAGAGTCAGGTATTCATAGAGAAAGGGATACAGACAGAGGAGCGCGAGGAAGAAGGGAGGAGGAGGGGGGAAGAACGAGAGGGAGCGCACGGTTAGGGGAATAACGATTTTTCACGAACGGGGGATTCAGACGGGAGGAGAGTTAAGTGAGGAAGGAAAAATAAACTTAATATCCTCGAACCCTATAGAGTCAACAGGGGTTAATTTAAGTGGAAACCCGCCATTCAGAGGATTAAGGGGAATTAGACTCGACCCAAATCCACCTGGATGGATTCCAGGTTGGGGGTGGGAACACCCTCTTCGAGCACCCCTTCCAATCCCAAGGAATATAGTTGGTGGCTTATGGAAGAAAACACCAACAAACAACTCAAAGTGAGCAAGAACCCTTTTTCGAGAATGAGGAGGGTTTATCTAGAAGTTCCGATCCCAGTTCAAATATCCCTGTTTTGACCCCGCAACGAAGTTATAACAATATGCAAGGAAAAGACAAACAACTTTGTGAAACCTTTAATAAAAATTTATTTGATTTTCCATTGGATCAAGCATCACGAATTCTTTCTGCGTCTGAACCTTTAATTAATTTCGACGAACCCTTACACCCTTGAATGAATGCTTTTTAAAAACTCTGAATCCTCAAGTGGGCTTCAGAAGCCCTTTATCAGACAGCTAGAACTGCCAACTGAAATGATGCCTATGTACTGGGATTGACAGTGATAGCACCATGTAGGCTCTCTTGAGAGATATCACAGTATTGTCTTTTATAATTCACATACAGATCTTTTAATTGTTCAAGGCTTTTAATGATCATCATGTGTTTCTGATGCTTTTATTGATATCTTCTCTAGTTTTATTGACAGTGGTCATTCTGTGATTTATTGTTAGACTTGTGATTAATTACTATTAGCCTGTTCACCATGGACAAAGATATTTCTATGTAGGTGAGTGCATGGAATTCCCTGCAAAGAACACTGCTTAGCTGCATAGCTGGACTCCCTGGTATAAATATTTCCTAAGTTCACTTGCTGGTTCGTTTTTGTGGTTCATGCGTAGAGGGTGATTCTGTGCTTCTTTACATAGGCTTAAAAAAAGCTTTGGAGCTAGTTCATGCATTTAGTTGGTTCATGTGATCAGACTTTCACCTAGATTGGGCAAATCCATCTCACTCATAGCATGATCAACTGGATTCTGCTGAATATATATATATGTATGTTTACAGTATTCCAAATTGTAATTCATTGGAATCAGAGTAAGTGATAAGGTTCCTCCCTTCCGTTTTGTCTGATGTGCCTATCTGTTAAACCAGGCATTGTGGCTTGTTAAATCAAAGCTTCCCCGTGGCATCCAGACTGAGATATTAAAGTTTTAAACTTTCTTGCAGAGCAGGATTGCAAACAAGCCATGTTTTGGTATTGGTTTGCCAGGCTTGGCACTTAAATCATAGATTCCTTGGTTGGACCTTATGGGTAAACTATTATTTAACAAACCAGGAAGCCTTATTGGCAATAAGTTCATGAAAGGAAGAAGAGAGGAAATGACATTCAAGCTCATAGATTATATCCACTAAAACAAATACTGTAATGGGCTTTATATTGGGCCCTTAAAAGCTATCTTTCTAATTTAAATTACTTATGCCAATGGATGATATAAACCAATCACAAAAAATAATGTTTTTGTGGGGGGAAACTCACATACCAGTGTTTGTTGTGGGAAGCTGCTCAAGAAAGAAGACAACTAGAAATTCTTATTTCATGAGGTTTATACTGTATATGATGGTTAATCTGCGGAAGTTCCCATGACAGTTTCTTTGGAGATTCAAAAAGCATACAAACCATACACATTTACAAATAATCTTCCTTATAAGTGGTACAGCCAGGAGTGATTATACATCTGCTGGCTATGTTAGTGCATGGTAAGTAATATTTATGCTAGATGTATTTCCTCCCTCTCTGTGTTGTCATCCCTGTAGGCCATCAGCTGGACATTTTACATTAGACAACATCAGAATACAATTATAATAAGATTTCGGCATTTCCAAATTGCTGTACCAGGGTTCCTGCTGCCTGTATAAGGAAGAATGTCATCTGATCTAGGACTGAGAGCCCTCTACTTCCTTTTGGGCGCTTTAACAGGTAGGTTGATATTTATTTATTTATTTATTTATTTATTTATTTATTTATTTATTTATCTATTTTCCTTTGGGGGGCTTTAACAGGTAGGTTGATATATATAGGGAGGTGTCATCACGTTTATTCATGTTGTTTGGGTGTTTCTCTATTTCAATGGTCATCTCCAAAACTGGTCATCTCCAAAACTCATCTCCAAAACTGAACACTTCAACAGTCGAATAATCATGGAAGCCATTGAAATAGAGAAACACCCAAACAACATGAATAAACGTGATGACACCTCCCGCTTGCCTGACATCTGGAAACTAGCCCTGGTCAACAGACGAGCCTCTGACACAAAGACTGACACCAGGTCCAAAAGGACACAAGATGCCACCACCTTCCATCCACACCAAACACAAACCCAGACCCTTCCCACAGATGAAACGAAACCACCATCCAATAACAAAACCACGACTGCACCATCTACCGCTACACCCCACTCCAGCCACCACATGGAGCACACTTACACACGCCAAAAAAAACATTGGGAGACCACAGACACGCAGCCAGACCAAAATGAATTCACAAGACACAGGACCCCACTCCACCAAAGCCCAGGATGCTGCCAGAACGCCCATCACCAAGGTCGTTAAGAAACAAAAGGCTAATAGACACACATCCAGCACCTCACCCACACAGGATGTCTCTAAACAGCCATCTAACCCACCAGCAGTTAAGCCCTTAACGATCGCCTCAGCCACACAGCAGATCACAAAAGAACAAACGAACCTACAATCAGCAACAGAGCAAGCAAACCACACACCCCCAGCAGTATTTATAGAAGGACTTCAACTGAGATCACGCTTTGCTTCAAGAAGAAAGAAGCCAGAACACCAGCCTGAAGATGACGAGTGAGACCTCGTCGAAACGTCGCCAAAACAACCAGATTTCTACACGGGAAGAAACCCGAATCCACCCTAACATGCATATATATATATATATATATATATATATATATATATATATATATATATATATATATATATATATATATATATATATATATATATATATATATATATATATATATATATATATATATATATATATATATATATATATATATATATATATATATATATACTGCTCCATCTAGCTGCATGGCTACTCTGGGCGGTTTACAAGGTTGAACAAATATCAGTCTAGACACACAATAAATAAACAATCAAATAATAAAAGCATAATAAGTAATAAAACAATATATATCAGCACATCAAAGAGGAGCAAGATGGCCTAAAAATAACAAAAAGTGCATAAACAGTGAATCCTTTATTTTTTTATTTTTTTATTTATTTTAGAATATTTTTACCCCACCTTTCTCCTTAGAAAAGGATATATTATAGCATATAATATATTATTATATTATATTATATATATAATAGCATATAATATATAATTAATATAATGCATATATTAATACCCAGGGAAAGCCTTTTTAAATAGCCATGTCTTTAGATGTTTCTTAAAGACCGGAAGGGAAGATGCCAAACAAATCTCAGGGGGGAAGTTGATTCCAGAGGCGAGTAGTTACCACTGAGAACACCCTATTTCTTGTCAAAGATTTACGGGCCTCCTTCAGTGATGGCATCCTCAGATACTCTGCCGGAGATGATTGGGTGTTATGGGCAATATTTTGCAGCAGGAGCCGTTCTGACAGATTCTGAGCCGTTCTGATACTACTCTTTGTTAATACTCTTTGTTAAATTGCAAAACCATTTATTTCCTTCTAAGTCTATGAAGAAAAGTAAAAAAATCTGCATGACTAATGTTCTTTTTCTACTATGCTCCAAAATTTACATGCCAGGCATTTAAAATGTTTGGGTATTTTTTTAAAAAAACGAAACTGTTATTTTGACTTAATTGCAAGTTAAGTCTTAAATAGCTTTTATAATGAAGACTGATAGAAGAATATTTTAGAACTGGTTGTATGTGATGAGAGCAGTGAAATATGATCATAAACCCTACACAAGTCCTGTAAATATCACAGGGTGCCTACAGCTTTATGGAGAAGTAAGGGCAAATCAATATGGACTAAGGTTTGTTCATCTTGTGTGCAATGCAGTTGGAGTTCTCCTCTGTGCATGCGTAGGTGTTTTGTGTGTGTGTGTGTTATTTTGATTTAAGGTAGTATTTTCCTCCCTCTGGCTTGAGTTCTTTCGGCTGCTAAATCTTGCTGAGGCAGATGCTATTTTTCCCCAGCCGAAATGCTTGCCTTTTTTTTTTTTTGAAGGAGGAGAAGAAAGCTAGGGATCTCAGTAGCATTACAGAAACCCATGGAGAGTATGAAATCATATTCATTATATACAGTACTGGAGCTTAAGGATAAATGTACTGCAGTGCCATGACTTCAAAGGAGTTTCTGACATTGCTTAGGAAATAAAATTTTCATAAGCCCTAGCAAAAGTTGCAAGAGATGAGCTTTGGCAGCATTTAGTTATTAGTTTATAAATCCATCCCCTCCTCTCCTTCTGCCCTTAAGATAAATGTAAATCTGTGAGTGAAATTTGTTGGCAGCTGAAAGTTGAAACTTCTGACCTAATGCAAAGGTGGGGCATAGGTTTGTTCCTGTATTCCTTTAGGGATAATATGTGACAACTGGGGTCTGGACTGATGCTGTCTGGGTCAGGAACAGAGCTAAAAGTAGGTGGAGCCACCTTCTTTCACTGGTCCTTTTCTACAGTGGCAGCTAGTGATTCAAATTTTGGGAGCTGCTGTGAATCCAGTCTTGAAGTCACCACTGGTTGTGGCTAATTCTGCTGCCCCTTTCTCTCCATCCTTCTTGCTCAGCCATCTGCTGCTGCTCCTGGAATGACAGACCTCTCTTGCGAAAGAATCAAGAGGATGACTGGCTCAGGGATTTCAGAAATTGCCTAGAGCAGGCATGTCCAAACTTCGGCCCTCCAGATGTTTTGCAGCACAACTCGCACAGTCCTTTGTCATTGGCAATCTAAGCTTAGAATTCTGGGAGTTGTGGTCCAAAACATCTGGAGGGCCGAAGTTTGGACATGCTTGGCCTAGAGTCATGCAAGATTAGTGGCTCAGGTTGCTCACTTTTGACCCAGTTGGTATAGCTCTAGATTAAAAGTTGGTTGGTAGGAATCAGCCACATTCTGTCCATTTGTGCTAGAAATGTTTAACACATACGCTTGGGTTGTGGCTTGTACACTGCCGTCCTATATCCTCCTACCTGGAAGGCATTCACTGCACTGAGTGAATGTCCAGTGAGACATTCTTTTGAGTTGACTTTGAATGGTTTTGAGTTTGGCCATTGATACTCATGGATCTTTCTTTGGATTAGATGAGTTTGCCCTACATTATGCATTTTATACAATTACTTTATAAGATAGCAAATATACGATCCATACCCCTTCCTCTACTCCACTTGTTTGATTGTCTCTCAAATGGAGGGCTTCTTGGTTCATATTATGGTAAGCTCCAGTATTTTGTTGCCTTTTATCTTTTGTTTTCTATTTGTAAAAGGGCTGCTGAACAAGCTTTGTTTATTGTTATTGCTGATCAATTTTGATTCTTCCCTTTGTATTACCATCTAGACCTGTAGCAGCATCACATTGAATGCTATGTTAAAATGTCTATTAGGCTCTTGTTCTGTTGTGAATTTCTTGATTTTTAAAGAGAAATGGATGTTTATACTAACATCACATTCCAGGAACCTACCCTTCCAATCAGGTCTGCTCTTGGCTAGTGTCAATAATTCTGAAATTTTCAGTAGCTCCAGATCATTCTCTGGGGCCCATGAGAACTAGTTTGAAAACTTGAGTCACTTTTGGATTTATATAGTGGCATCACAGCATCACATATCAGATAATGTAGATTGACAATGCAATTCTACGCATGCTTACCCAAACATTATGTCTAACTAACTGACCCCTTGCTAACTGTGGATAAAATTCTATTCTAATATGTGCTGAAGAACATATGTATTTAAAATGGCATCCAAGTTACCTTTGGCCATACCCAACTACAGGACTATCAGTGCAATTTTAAAATATCCTCCTATGTATCACAGAATCATAGAATTACATTGTTGGAAGGAAATTCAAAGGGCATAAAGTCCAAACCTCTTACAAAGCAGGAAACCCACAGCCAAAGCACCTCTGACTAGCAGCTATCCATCCATCCATCCATCCATCCAATCCACCAACCAACCTCTGTCTCCAATGAAATGCTGGTCCACCTCCTTCTGAAATAGCCTGTTCCAAGGTGAAACAGTTCATATTGCCTGGAGGTTATTGCTAATGACCATTGCCAAAATGGAAGGGAGGATAAAAGACTGGTTTGCATGAAAATAATATTTTAAACAGTATCAACAGAACCACACTGCACTTTGGCGAGGGAATCTTAGACCAGGCGCTGTGTGCCTTCAGAAACTGTGTCCAGATGCTGCTAACTGAAGACACGGAATATCAAGGCCCCTGATTTCCTTTTTTATGAGCCTTTATCTTGATATTTGTCTTGGACTGAAAGGCCCTTCAATGAAGGACACCTTTGAAAGGAGAACACCCCCCCCAGAAGCTCTTCAAAATGAGGACTGTCCTATCAGAAGAGACGACACAGTCAAGCTGGGCACATTGCCTGGGTTTGTTTGCCTTCTTTTCATTTGTCTTTACTACTTATTTCCATAGATGAAATACTCCTGAGTCTTCTTTTGACATTGTGGCATAGAAAGAGACATGCGGATTTTTTGATCATCTTAACAAATAATTTAAAAAATTCTTAGCAAGGAGTATTTTAGGGATTTTTAAGCCAGTTTTTTTAAGATATGGCTCCAGGACAACCTGCAAATAACACCTGTTTAAAAGGCATCCATTTATATCCCAAATAAAGCTTTTGCATGATGCATATTGGAAGGGTAGAAGTGTATGAAGATGCCTTGCTGATCCATACACACCTGGGGTGGTTTGTGGACTGAGAAAAAATTGAAAGCGGTTGTATAAAAAATCTAGGCTTTGTGATTGTGCTGTATGTCAAGACATGAATATCAGCAGGGCCTTCTGGTGGAAACAGGCTGCTTGGCTGCCTGGATCTTTTATCTGATCTACCAGGGTCCATGTTCACCATTAAGGAAGAGATGTCAGATGAGACAGGCTTAGCTGCAGGGCAGATCAAATTTGATCTTGGGTAGGGTGAGTGATTTCGGCTGGGTAATTTGATTTTTTTTTTCTGCTCACAGAAAGAAAATTATTGATGTAATTGAGCGTAGTTAGTCACTTTCTCTGGCAAGACATTTAAAATGCTTGGTTTGTTTTGCTAGTGAATGATCCAACAAAGCCAGATTTTCATGTTTCCTGAATATTCAAACTCAATTTCTTAGGGTTTTTTTTTCTGATGGTTAATTTGTTGGAGTTTTATTTAAAATGTTGCATACTGTTTGTAGTTTGAGTGAAGGGGAGGGAATTGTCTGGGCTGGGATGATCATTTATCTTGTCTAATCCTTCCAACTTTTGAAACTCAAGAGATAGCCATGCCTCTCTGCTTGGCGTTCTATACCTACCTCTCTTTCCTTGGTTTGTGGCAATTGTTTGACACTGTTGAACTGTTTGCTTGGGTGATAATACGGTGCAGCAAAAAAAGCAATATGCAAGCCTGCAATTTTAAGCATCTTTACGTCAAGTAATGTTTTTGATTCTTTGTCCTACAAATGTCTCAGAGTGATTGACTGAGATTTGAAGTGCCAGTTAATGAAAAGGAGTGGATTCTGGTTTTAATCTATAAATCTGTTAACCTGTTAATCTTTAAAGCGGTAGGTGGATTGGGTCCAAGCTATCTAAAAGATCACATCTCCCTTTGTGAACCTGCCTGGGCATTAAAATTATGAGAGGAAGCCTTTCTCTTGGCCCTGCCACCCTCATAATAGGGGCTTCTGGTGGGTACATTGGAGAGGATCTTCTCTGTTGCTGCTTCCAAACACTGGATTCAGATCTTTTTTCTGCCCACCCCTGTGACCAAAAATAAAAGTTAGAGGCAGCCTCTGATTAGAACACCAGACAAAATAGGTTGATGTGTATAATCCTGGAGGTGGGAGAAATTTGCTTTACGACACTCATACTAGTTAAGAATTTTGCTCTTCTAGTCTGTAATGTCTCTTTCTGGCCTTATAGGGCATGCTTCTGGGATTTGGCACCACAATTTATAAATGATCAAAGAGAGCTAGGCCTGGAAATAATTATATTAAAAATAAAACCACTATACCAACTCTTAATTAATAATACAAGGGACTATCAATATTAGCTAGTAATTTTTGCAGAGACTCTGAATAATACCTGCAAGCCAACAGCTCCTGTTTTACTGTTTGTCCATTCCTAAATCAACCAAGATTTGCTTGCTGAATAGAAGTTCAGCATGAATAATATCATCTGCAGATGAGATGTTATCCCCCCCCAACCCCAAGTGAATCAGCAGCAGGCAGCACAGCTAGTCAGCTTGTTTGATTATGCTGTCCCCACGGCTGTTGTGACTTGAAAAAAAGGAAGAAAAAAGTATCATTTTGGGCTCCAGTCAAAATGTTAGCTGAGCGCTTTACATTTCAAGCTGCCATTTATACTGGCCCTTTTATACTCTCTTTCTCTAGCTTTCCTTCCACTCCAGCCTTTGACTCTCTTTTATATCCACGAGGTAAATTTCTATGTCAGTGTTATTTTGATTCTTAATACTTTTGCTTTCGTTTTTCTTTGTTGCCCTGTTTTTGTATTTTATTATGTTTGTATACCGCCCAGAATGGCCTTTGGACCAGGTGGTTCATGCAGTAAATAAAAATAAATAAATAAATAAATAAATAAAAAGATTGTGATGGAAATTGTTATTAACAATTATAAGCACCTCCCTTCTGGAGCTCCAAAAGAAGCTTCCTCAAGGGAATCAGGTGGTTTTTCTCTTCCCTCACAGCTGTGGTTGATGAGATCACCTGACTTTCATGGCATGAAGTTGCACAGCAGAATTCTAGCCACTTCATTCTTTTCCTAGTACATTTTTTAAAGTTACATTAAATCGGGCTCTGACAAGATACAAACTTCCATTTTCCCCCCGGACTGCATCTTTGAGCATATCCCCCTGTCCCCCCCGGACTGCATCTTTGAGCATATCTCATCAATGGTTATGCTGTCCAGATAATGGGAGTTATAGTCCAACAACATATGGAGGGCTGCACATTTTCGGCTGTGCACTAAAGGACAGAAAAGTATAAACCAATGGTTGAGATTTTTTTTAAAAAATGGAATTGATTGAAGAGTCGTGAAAAGTCATTGCTCTCTCTCTCTCTCTCTCTCTCTCTCTCTCTCTCTCTCTCTCTGATTGCATTGCCTGTTATTTTCAGGGTGCTTCTGTGAACAGTGCAGGGAAGGCGCCAAGTACTCAGACGCAATAATATCTCCCAATTTAGAAGTGAATAAAATTATGCGGGTCCCCCATGCTGTGTCGCTCTCCGACTGCTCGGCAGCCTGCTGCGACCTTGCTGAATGTGACTTGGCCTGGATGTTTGAACGGCATTGCTACATCGTCAGCTGCCCACGTAAAGGGAACTGTGAGCCCAAGAACATGGAGAAGGTGAGGTCCTACTTGACTTTCGTGCTAAGGTCACCCCAGAGGCGAACTGCTTCGCTGGGATATGGGCAGGAGCCTCCAAACATGATCCACTCGATGTCGCTGCAAGGTAGGCCCTCAGAGGAAATGATCCGTCGGAAGGAACTCTCCATCCTTGGCAAAGAGCCAAATTTTGGGGAGGCACAAGACTACCCAGATGAATATGGACTGATGGAGCAGAACCCCTTCCAGCTGAGCGTCAGGCATGAGGAGAAGGGAAATGTCAACTTTGCTGACTGGGCCTTGATGGGGCCTGCTGAAAATGAAGCCAATGCTTCAGGGCTCACACATGGAGACCACCCCAAAGAACTGGCAGAAAAGGAGCAAGAGACGCTTCATTCGGAAAACCCTACAAATGGAAATGAATCCAAGGGGAATCCTGTCACTCAACATCCTGGAGAATTTCCAGAAATTTCTTTGGGCCTGATAGATAGATCTGCAGATGAACTGGGTTTCCAACCACCTAGTGAAGCCAACAGCCCCTGGTCAGAAGCGGTACGTGCATTGTCATTGTTGTTGGTTGTTGGTAGTGCTGGTGACAACAGCAGCAAAAGCAGCAGTAATATTCCAGAAATAATAGTTTTCAGGATTGGAGTATTCTGGATTCTGGTTTCTGCTTTATTTCTCAGAAATCTTTGCCACTCTCAAACAGATGTGTGAGGAAAATGTGAACAGCATTTAACATTAATTAATTTAACATTAACTGGTCTTCCTCTGTCTGTATGCTAATGGGAGGTGCAGGCACTTGGTGTTATTAAAAATAAAGAGAATAAAATCCTCCTGGAATTCCCTACCCCTGCAATCTTTCTCCTATGACATTCTGAAATATTTACATTTTAATAAAATACTTAGTTAAGTACTAGATCACTTCTGCATGGACCCCAGTTTCTACAGGACCAAAACAGCATGACCAATGGCGAGGAAGTTGTCATTTCTTAGTACAGCAGTACCCAGGATGTACAATATATTTCTATCCATGGTTGATTAATTTCACCATTTCTAGCTAGAGAAGAATTTTGCTCTTGGATCGTTCAGTATGTATCAAAATGCAAGGAAAAATATTCACAATAACTATGTATTCCTGCAATTCATCTTGTAGGTTCTAACACCTACCCATAATCCTCCTCCTTCAGACATCCTGGGATTTCTCTCCACTGCCACAGCTCAGACATCAAACTTAGGTGACCTCAAGGAAGACGAAACTACTTCACTTCCCAAAAGTGATCTTGCCAGTCAGCTCTCTGCCACAAACCAAGGGCCACTTCCCACGGCTGGCATCGAAGCAGGTAAGATGAATTATTCACAGCTGAGATTTGGAGGTCAAATTAGCAATGTTGCCTGCTAAGCCTTTGTTTAAATTAGATTTGTAAATGGCTGGTTGGGTGGGATGAGGAAGAATCTTTCAAAGCATGTTTTGACTCCTCAATCTGCAAAGGAGCATTGTTGTTCCATTCAGCATCCCTGTCAACTAAGGTGCTCATGCCTCTACAGAAGGGGTGGGCAAAGTATGGCATCATATTTCCATCAGGTATCTTCCCCAGTAAAGAATGGGGAATTACTGTTTCTAGAAACCCCTAGAAATAGCACATTGCTTTTAAAATAGGTCCTCCTCACAGATACTTGATACAGTGCTTAACAAGTCCAAATACCATTTTTCAAAACTGGACCTCGACCTCCAGCCTGGTTTCATATTTTGATATCTCCTCTTGTACCTTTTTGCCTACTTATATGGTCCCCCCTCCACCGAGGCCTGGCTGGATAGCTTTGTGAGTTAAGTGTCTGGATGTGGAGCCAGATGTTGGAAGTTTGGTTCCACATGGTGTGTCTCCAAACAACAACAACAAAAACCCAAACTATATAGCCTTGAGCAAGCTTCAGAGTTACAGAGCACCCCCAGACAAAGGGAATGACAAGCCACTTCCGATTACTCTGGAATTAGAAAACAATGAAAGATGTCATAAATCAAAACTGACTTCATAGCATGCAGTTCGTATTACTATGGGCCCCAGAGGATTCTGAATGCAGAAAATACCTGCATGCAGAACATCTTAGGTACCCCCATGGATGGAAGGAAAAAATGTGTCATATGGCCACGGACTTGCACAACACTGGCTCTCTGGCTTGAATACAGAAATGAGCACCGGCCTAGAGTCAGACATGACTAGCATGCATGTGCGGGGGGGGGGGACCTTTACCTTTTATATGTATCTAAAGGATCGCATAGACCTTCTGTTTATAACCACATAACCTTGTGTGATTACATTGACACTATGTTTTCAATGTTAGTTTCCATCACTCATAATTTTACATGGAATTTTACTCTCATTTTAACTGCTTGCGTTCTCTTGTAGCTCTAATGTAATTGATGTCTTTTAATGCTGTAAGTTGTCCCTCAATTCCCTGTTCTCAGTACTTGAACATGTCTTAATTGTACTGGACTGTGTATTGTCCATCATTACTGTAAGCCGCCTTGGGTCCTTTCCAAGGAGAAAGGCAGGGTAAAAATACTTTAAAATAAATAAATAAATACATATTTCAAATATTAATTTTACAGCAGTCCTTGCCAGTATTCTAGATATAGGTTTTCATCAGCAGAAAAAACTTTTAAACCTTTTCTCACTATGGAAATAGATGTGACCCATGAAGCTTTTTGAATTGAATTTTCAATTCATTTTCAAAATATCTTCTCCCTCTCCCACTTTCTGTGCAGTCAAAGAACTCCTGGTGTCAGCTGGAGATAATCTTCAACTCACTCTGCCAAAAAATGACATTGAATTGCATGCATCTGTAATTGCACCATCCCTTTCAGGTAACTTCTTAATATTCTAAAGTTCTTACCTCCCCTTGGAAATTGGATGTACATTTAGAAAATACATAGGAAGCGCCCAGAATCCCACTGTTCTTCACATCAGTTTGTGTAACTTACCATGGCTGATTGACAATGTATGAACACGTGTCTGGGTAACATGTCTCATCACCCACATCTGATAGCCACAGTTGCCCATGGCAAGTTAAGCAAACCTTATATGAACAGCAGTAGTAGCCTTCTCGGCTGCTGTGGCCAGACTCTGGAACTCCCTCCCACTAGAGGCCAGGACTGCCTCATCTTTCTTGTCTTTCTGGAAACAGGCAAAGACCTTCCTATTCAGGCAAGCTTTCCCTGAATGATGGACTAAATACCTATTATGTGTCTTTTATATGAATCTATAGGATCACATAGACTTTGTGTTTATAACTACTTATAATCTTATGTGATTACATTGACACTATGTTTTCAATGTTAGTTTCCATCACTCATAATTTTACATGGAACTTTACTCTCCTTTTAACTGCTTGTGTTCTCATAGAGCACATTACAGTAGTCTAGCTGGGACATCACTAGGGCATGTGTCACCGTGGCCAGAGGTGATTTCTCAAAAAACGGGCTTAACTTGTGTACTAGCATTAATTGTGCAGATGTGCTCCTGGCCACAGTCGTGACCTGGGCATCGAAGGTCAAGGATGAGTTCAAGAGCACCCCCAAGCTGTGTTCCTCTTTTTTCATTTGGAGCATGACCCCATCCAGTACAGGTTCGATTCCAGGTAGCTGGCTCAAAGTTCACTCAGCCTTCCATCCTTGAGAGTTTGGTAAAATGAGTCCCCAACTTGCTAGGGGGCAATGTGTAGCTGGCATAATTACTTGTAAATGTCCAGAGAGTGCTATACGTGCTATGGGGTGGTATATGAGCCATATGCTTTGGTTTGCTTTTTGCTGAAAGCAAGTCCTGGCTTTTTATTGTGGCTTGTATATAAATTGAGGTTTATGTTTGTCAGTGTCTGTCTGGATGAATTAGAATGTATAGTTTATCCCAAGTTGTAACCTGTAGCCTTTTGGTTTCTCATAAGCATGAAGAGTTGGGCTTGGGTGAGGGTGCGGGGTGGTGCATGTGAATGCAAGGTTTGTGATGGGGCCTGCAACCTGGTAGGTTTGTTGACCAACCTGGATTGTTTTTGTTCCATCTCATGAGGAACCAGTGACAGAAAATGAAGACAGAACATTTTCAGAGTCCTAAAGAAGCTTAACTGTTGTGAAAACCAGATTGTTACAGGCAGCTCTAAGCCAGTAACACAGGCAGTGATTCAAGTAGTACATGTGTGTGTGTGTGTTGTGTCATTACAGTCGTGACCGACTCTTCGTGACTCCATGTCCATGGAGTTTTCTTGGCAGGAGTACTGGAGTGGCTTGCCAGTTCCTACTCCAGGCGCCTACAGCACCTGGTATTCCCTGGTGGTCGCCCATCCAAGTACTAACCAGGCCCGACCCTGCTTAGCTTCCGAAATCGAGATCGGATGTGCTTAGGGCATCTAGGCAGCTCCAAATAGTACATACTAGCTGGTAAAAGAGTCCACCCTTTCCTGGTGATAATTTATAAAACTTTATCTTACTGGTGCCCTTTGTCTGCTATCTTATTCTCAGCCAGTTCTGATCTTAATATGAACTTCATGTATTATATTAGAAAAGGTAATTGTTTGTAAAATGTCCTGCAGTCCTTCAACTAGCATGACTACTGTGTGGGATAATTTTGAGAGTTACAGCCTGCATGGGGGGAGGGGAGTTCCTTTTTCATGCTCTGGTATTGGAACACAATGTCTTCTTCCCCTCCATTTCACAATGGGTGTTATATTGTTCATGGTGTCTCACACAGAAGCCCATGTGTGTATAAGGACCCTACTCCGAAAATGTTAATCCCCCATGAAAGCCAGACAGGTGAATATCTGTCCTGGTGACATGTCTCTTTTCCAAGCAGGGAACAATAACCAGCTATTGTTCTTCATCCCTGCTTTCAGAAACAGCTTATAGCTACAAGTGGAGCTTAATTGGTCACCCTGACAACTATGGTGGTGAAATGGAAGGCAGAGATACACCAGTCCTTAAAGTTTCTCAGGTAAGAGTGCTCCTGTCTAGTTGATTCTGAGGCTATTCTGAAATACAGGATTTGGCCATTTTTTTTGTAAGATGCCTTAAAACATATACCAGCTGTGGAGAACTCTTATATGCAAGCTACCCCAGTGGACTCCCTATGTTCTGAGAGTTCTTACACAAATAATCCCTCCTGGTGGGCAGATTTTGAGGGAAACTGGTACAATGTCTTCCGTGGAGCCAAACACAGAGCCCTATGTCAGAGAAACGTGGTATATAAATATATTATATCTTTTAAAATATAAATACATAATGTCGGAATAACTGCCTAGATGCCCTAAGCACATCCAGTATCGCCTGATTTCAGAACCTAAGCAGGGTCGGCCCTGGTTAGTACTTGGATGGGAGACCACCAGGGAATACCAGGTGCTGTAGGTGCTGCAAACGACTCCAGTATTCCTGCCAAGAAAACTCCACGGACATGGAGTCACAAAGAGTTGGTCACAACTATAATGGCATGACACACACAATGTCAGAATAAGTCTTTTGTCTGGTGAAAGTGCTGGATCCGATAGGCATTTTGGTTCCAAGGTGAAAACAAGAAAGGTTCATAGGAGGTGGTTACTTGATAACTTGAAGATTTTTGTTTTGTTTATTAGCATGTTTTAAAATCCTGATCCTCATGATGGAGCTTGGAAAGTTCAGGCTTATGGGTTGCTCCTCAAATGACTGCATTGGATGCATGGGCACAAGATGGTAGGACTGGAGTGGCTAAGTGGTATCCATCTTCGTCACAAGAAAGCTCTCTAGAAGAATAGCACATGAATCAGGCCTGGGGTGAGCACTAGAATAATGCAGAGTGAAGTCGCTCCTTTAGGCAGCGGCAGATTTGTGTGTCACAAAAAGGCAACATACAGTATTATTAGTCTTTTAATTTATTCTTGTTGCATTTCTATTGGCAGAGAGGCGTTGGGGTGATAGGAGAGAGGAGTGCTTGTATTGTCTGCCTGAGGTGCCAAAATAATATGTGTTTTGAGGCTGTCTGCAGTCTCTGTTAGATCACTATTTGTTGCTTTGCATCAGACAGAGATGAGAAATGTTGCGATTTGAGCTACACGTTATGGAAGCCCAAAGAGAGCATAGCCAATGGCAAACAAATGATCTCCCATCTCTGATCTGACCCCTTGTGTGAGCCATGATGCATATTTTACCTTCCAAACAACACAGCCTTTAATTGCAGAGCCTTCACATTAAGTAATGTTTGATCAGTTGAAACCAGCTGTAGAGCTGAACTAATGAGCAAATATGATCTTCTGTAGGAAACAAAAGAGCCCCCCCCCAAAAAACCTGGCTTAACCCTCAGAGTTAGAGAAAAGGCCTGTGAAGATATCTAAATAGCAAAGAGTACAGAAAGCCAAATATCCTCTCACTAGATGCCCCGGGGAAATCTGACTGGGAGCTCAAGATCAAATATCCCTCCAATGCTTGGGTACAAAGCAGTGTCTTGTGTCACCTTAAATAATAGGTCTGACTGAATGTAAGCTTTTATGGATTGCAACTGATGGAATGGGCTGCAGTTTATGAAGCCTTGTGTGCAGTAAAGCTCACTAGCCTTTAAGAGACCCGGCAACTTGGAACCTTTGCTCCAATAGATTTACTGCATGCAGCTACCTTCCTGCCCAACCTTATGTGTAGTATCTGTATACGGAGTCTTGGAAGTATTCCCATGTTTCTGCTTTGAGCAGAATAATAAAGAGGTACATTAGCTCTCCCCCCCCCCCTGCCCAACCCATCTCAGGCAGTTTATGGCAGCAATAGCTCTAGCTTTCAGAATGGCTTCTTTGCTTACATCGTTCTGGTTGCTAGCCAGGATAGAAGGGCATCCTCTTGAATTTAGCTCTGGGTTTGATAGGAACAGGTGCACTCGTACTCTTTGATGTTATTCCCAATTTGCCCTTGGGAACTGAGAAATGGAACAAGGTTATTTCAACAATTTCCACACTCCCTTTTTAGCTGACTGCTGGTACCTATCTTTTCAAAGTGAGCGTTTCTGCTGAAGATGCATTTGGCGAAGGATTTGTGAATGTCACTGTTAAACCAGGTACATTTCAGGCATACTCAGCCAACTGCTTACCTTCTAACATCTGCATGCCAGGTTAATGCATGGAGCTTTCGGTGTTCCTGGACAATCAGTATCGTTTCTGTTTCCTATCTCATCCCTTTTTCCCTTCCTTTCCTTTTTTTTGATTATGGAAACAAAAGAAGGCAGGTATAGTGGTATCCGGACTTAAGAACAGCTCAACTTAAGAGCGGAAAACTGTCGGCGTTTTAACTGCTGCCTTACAAATTTTAGATATGGTCTGCTCGACTTACAATTTTTTTTTATTGTTTTAACTTATTTTTCCAATTTTTTAGATAGGCACCCCAACTTAAGAGTAGTTCGACTTAAGAGCATGCATTCAAACATATTAAATTCGTAAGTTGAGGTACCACTGTATATATTTAGTTGCATCCATCCAGAGTAGTGATCAGTTCAAACTTCAAATCCCATCTGCTTCATATTTCTTTTTCTTTTTCTTTTGCTACCCATTCAAGCTTCCCATCATTACAATTTGATGCTAGAAGAGAAAAGAGAACTCAAGGTGCCTCCTATGTGGTGTACTTCAGAAATTCAGCAAAACATGATATTGAATATTGACTGCTTGAGATCCCCTTTCTGAAATTTTTGATTAACAGACCTGGTAGGGTGTACTTTGCCACCCCCCCCCCCACCCCACCCCCCGCTGCCTGTATCTTGGTACTCTATATTTATCAAGTTTTGTCTGGAACAAGCATGATTTTGTTGTACTGTTTCATAAAGATCCCTTTTTGATCTGGTATAACTAAAAGGGGTGGCAGTGGCTTATCATTTGTGTTAAACATTTAATCTTCAGTGCCTAGATAAATGAATTATTGTAACAGAATAAGCACAAAACTTAAGTTGGATGGGTTGTGTTTATTGAATTAAAATGTCCTTTCTTTCCCATTTTTATAAAGCAGTTAGAAAAAACCAGCCACCTATTGCCATTGTGTCTCCTAAAGCCCAGGAGATTTCTGTCCCAACAACGTCTACTGTCATTGATGGGAACCGTAAGTACCAGCCAGTAATTCCTTTCTTGAAGTCAACTTGGAATTACTCATGGCACTACTACCTAATTAAGACAGGGTTCTGGTATTCCCTTTGATTGTAGAAAGCACAGATGATGCCAAAATAGTAAGTTACCACTGGGAGGAAATTGAAGGTCCCCTAAGAGAAAAAGCATCAGCTGATACACCCATTTTACACTTGTCTAACCTCATTCCTGGCAATTATACTTTCAGGTGAGTGCAATATATTCTTGCCTTTTACATGTGTCTCACTGGATGGAATATTTACTGCACCTAGGGATAGCCAGCTCCTCTGTTTACCAAAACCACTCTATGCTGCCCACACTGGCTATCTTCACAGTAAGTCAAACTACAGTTTTTGAATTTTGGCCTTGTGTGTCCCTTCAACTAAACCGCGGCTTGTTAAGTAGTTGGAAATCACAGTTTAGAAGCCTTGAGTGGTTGTTGGTTTAGGAACCCTGGTGTAGGATGCTGGCCAACATGTAGCCTGTTTCTGAACCTAAAACCATGGGTTCTTCTTGGCTTTTTCTCACAACCATCTTCCCTGAAACAGGAATTGCAAAAGGGGAAAGGAGGGAAACTAACTGATAGTGGATAATAATCATCTCCCTACCCAATGTCGGCAGGCAGCTCACCCCTGCTACTATTCTAATGTAGTGATGTGGCAGTAAATAAATAAGGAAATAAAAGTAAAGTTTATAAATTGATTTTTTCCTGGTAAATCAACGAGAGTGGGTATCTTGGAAGTGTGATTCTGCTTCAAACCAAGGCTCGTCTTCTATATGTGCCATTCTTTCCCCTTCACGCTAGCACCAACGTTCAGTGTCCCTCCAGCTGCAGCAGGGTGGAATGTATTCTAGACTGAGGGGGATGGGTGGGAATTGGCTTCCCTTGGATATGGGGTTAAATCAGAGGAATCTCATTGCATTCTGCATAGTAGTCAGCATGTGTTTAAATGTATTCATTGCCCACATGTTTCTTCCTCTTCTTTTTCTTCAGGTTAACGGTAATTGATTCTGACGGAGTCACTAATTCTACTCTGGCATCTCTGACAGTCCACAAACAAGTGGATTTCCCCCCAGTTGCCAATGCAGGACCAAATCAGGAAGTCAGTTTACCTCAAAACACCATCACATTGAATGGAAACCAGAGCAAAGATGATCGGGAGATTATCAGATATGAGTGGTCCTTGAGTCCCAAAAGTAAAAAGAAGATGGTAGCAATGGAGGTAAATGGAGAGCATTTTTCTTCACTTCTTGATATTTGTTCTGTGCTTGATTTCCTTTAGGAGAAGGAACTGGTTGGTACCAGCTGAAAACAGGAAAAAGACTTGTGATTTGTTGATGTTGGCAGTAGTATCCGGGATCATGTGATGAGCATTACTTTGCACTCAATGTGTCGTTGTTAACTAAGATAATTTAAATCACATGCATGAAGGATCTGTGGCACTTCAGATGTTGAGGGACTACAAGTACCGTGAGCCTCACTCAATAATTGTTTATTATTTAAGAATCATAGAATCATAGAGTTAGAAGAGATCTCAAGGGCCATCCAGTCCAACCTCCTTCCATGCAAGAACACCCATCATAGTATCCCTGACAGATGGCCATCCAGCCTCTGCTTAAAAACCTCCAAATCAGGAGACTCCATGACCCTCTGTGGTAGCATATTCCACTGCTGAACTGTTCTTCCTAATGTTCAAATGGAATCATTTTTCCTGTAGTTTGAAACCATCGCTCCTAGTCCTAGTCTCTGAAGCTATGGAAAACAATCCAGTCCCCTCTTCAATATGACATCCTTTCAGATATTTAAACATAGCCATCATATCTCCTCTCAACCTTCTTTTTGTAACACTAAACATTCCCAGATCCCTAAACCCCTCCTCATAAAACATATGTTCCAGACCTTTAACCATCCTGGTTGCCCTCTTCTGGACTAATTCAAGGTTGTCAACATCCCTTTTAAATTGAAGAGTGCAGAACTGTATACAATACTCCATGTGGGGTCTGACCAGAGCAGAATAGAGTGGTACTATCACCTCCTTTGCTCTAGAAACTATGCTTCTGTTGATGCAACCAAGAATTTCATTAGCTTTCTTGGCCGCCACATCACACTGCTGACTCATGCTCAATTTATGGTTCACCCAGACTCCCAGATCCCTTCCAACCAGGTGTCCACCCCTCCTATATCTATGCAATTTATTTTTTCTGCCTAGACTCAGGACCCTACATTTCTCTCTGTTGAAACTTATTCCATTGGCTTTGGCCCTGCACTGTAACCTGTCAAGGTCATTTTGAATTTTTATCATATCTTCTAGGGAATCAGCCACCCCTCCCAATTTGGTATCATCTACAAATTAAATTAGCATACTCTCTATTCCTCTTTGCAAGTCATTAATAAAGATATTGAATAGCACCAAACCCAGAACAGAACCCTGGGCCACCCCACGGGTCACATCTCTCCAAGATGAAGAGAAGCAATTTATGATCACCCTTTGGGTGTGATCAGTCAACCAATTACAAATCCACCTAACAGTAACATTATCTATCCCACCTTCTACTAACTTCTTTGCAAGTATGTCGTTTTGCAAGTTGTTATTGTACTGTTTCTTTTGTTGTAAGCATCCCAGAGTGGCCAGACGGGCAGATGATGATGATGATGATGATGATGATGATGATGATGATGATGATGATGATGATGATGATGATTGCCAACAATAACAACAATGACGGCTGTTGGCCAGGACCAAAGAATAACATTTGGAGTTCCCCATGTTTTCAAAGGGAGAAACACCTTATATTCTTAACTTTTTTTCTTATCTCCCTGACTTCCCCATCCCACCCTATTATATAGGGAGTGAAGAGTCCATATCTCCAGTTGTCTTCACTGCAAGAAGGAAATTATACATTCCAGCTAATAGTCACTGATTCTGTGGAGCAGCAGTCCACTGCTGAGGTCACAGTGATCGTCCATCCTGGTAAGTAGCCTTCTACTTTATTTGGCTTCACTGAGAAGTCAAATGGTGCTTTCTTGAACAACTAGGCTAATAAGCCAGGGAATTTAACATGTTCTTTCGACTACTACTCCAGAGCCAGTTTTCCCATCAGGCAGAGTGAGGTCCTCACTTGATGTGGTGGAGCATGAGGGTCAACAGAGCATGTATCTCCCTAATCAAGGCCCTTACTACTACTAGGTGGCCTAGGTGGGTCTCTGCTTCCTGAGAAGTCCCATATAGTGTGTCTTGTATTATCTTCAGAAGGTGAGATGCCATGATGGGACTATGGCATCGTAGTTATAAGGAACAAGTGTAACATTGGTGACAGAGGATGGTGGCACAGCTCTTAATGTCTCAGGTAGGGAGAAAACTTAAGCTGCTGACAGGAAATCTCACTGAATGCATTGAAACGATGTATGTAGTGGATATCTGTAGGATTGCACAGCCATGGTTAAACAGAGAAGGAGGAAAGACAGACAGCCATGTAGTTACTATGATTCGGTCCTACAGTAGGGCCCCCATATCCATTGGGGATTGGCTCTCAGTCCTCAACGGATACTGAAAACTTCAGATAATAGTGAACATTATATATGTAGCATGATGAAAGGGAAACAGAAACAAAACAGAAACATTATTTTCAGTATATTATCTGACCTGACCACTAGAGAACCACTAGAGAACATCAGACAACATGCTAGGTATTTGTCACAAACAAATACTCATAGCTTGGTATCTGGCTCCATCTATTGGGGGGTTCTCATGTGAAAATAGTTTTTCTATATATTTTTTCTTTTAATACTATATTTTTAATATTTTCAGACCATGACTAAGTGAAACCGTTTCAGACCATGACTAAGTGCAAACCTGGGTTGTGGGGACTGAATATATTTCCCTTATATGTGCAAGAGACACTCATCCTGCAGACATAGGGGTCCTACTGTATTTCTACATAATTATCCCATTTCCCTCCCCGTGTTTCCTCATGATGTGTGCTCAGCAATACCTGCCTGGGTTGTAGTGGGGACAGATGTTTATCAATACTACACCTCTTTTCCCTTATCTGGTAACCTTTTTTGGGGCAAATGTCACGAGGCAAGACACACACACACACACACACAAGGTGGAGCCCTTTCTCCGGGACCACGAAGTCTGGCGCCAAAAGAAAAGGGGGACATTCTTATACAAGGATTCCAGCGGATAAGACGCCCTCCAGTGGCTCGCGCCCGCCTTCTGAGTTTCAACGGCGGGGGTTCTGCGCCAAGGCGCGCCAAGGCGCAAATGGGATATAGTGGTTGGGGTACATAATTAGTCCAACAACGGGCGGCCCAAGCGTTTCCCCTCGGGCTCTCCTTCCTCCTCCTCCTCCCAGACCTGGTTTCCTCATGCCTGGGAAGCCGTTTGGGAGTGATGTGTGCCTCAGCAATCACACCTGCGGGAGGAAAGGAAAGGAAAATTTTACCGCATGACATGGAAGCCCGCCGGCAAGCCCTTCTAACCCCAACCAATCACAGAGAGAGAGAAAGGAAAGCAGGAGGAACAGGAAATGAAGACATGTAGTTGAAGAAAAGCAAGTGCAGTGACAAGCAGATGTTTATCACTACATCGAACCCGGGAACCGCCCTCTTGCGGAACGAATAAGAAAGTGGGGCTACGCCACCTTACATCCGCTTTAAAATTTATTTATGCCGCGGAACAGTCTACGCTGATCTAGCAAGTGGCTTATGTGAAAGAACCAGGAATGAAAGGGAATTGGGACTGGGCCATCATGTGCCCTCTGTCTTGACTACCATTGGCCTCCTGCTAGCCAAAACAGGCATTGGCGTGATATGGATCAGTCATAATGCACGCCACTATGGAAATTAGTGGAAGAGGCTATCCATTGCTCTCTGCATAGTGTGAGGATATTTGGACTACATTCTCACTATGAAGTTTGCACTAAGGGGGCGGTATAGAAAATAAATAAATAAATAAATAAATAAATAAATAAAAAATAAATAAATAAATAAATAAATAAATAATGTCCAGGACAAGTGGAAGGAGGTGTTGAGTGCAATTTCCCCCTTGGGTTAAAGAGCTAGTATCCCTTTCACGTGCAGAGTATTATCACTGATGATGGGAACACTTTAGATATGGAATTTCTTCTTGTTGCTGCAGAAAAGAACAGACCCCCAACAGCTGTGGCTGGTCCAGATAAAGAGCTGACATTCCCCGTCCAGAGCACTTTTCTTGACGGAAGCAGGAGCACAGATGATGTTGGCATAGTTTACTATCACTGGGAGAGTATCAGGTATTTTGTATGAGTTGGGAACCTACCTGTGCATGCTCTGGCCGGAATCCTATTGGTGAATTACACACGTCTTTGTGACAATTTGCCATGTGTGAGTTACATGGTTTAACTTATGTACAAGTGGTACCTTGTATTAAGGAATTAATTTGTTCAAAATAAAATTATATTAAGCAAAATTTCCTTTATACAAATTTCCCATAGGAATGCATTGAAAACAGAATAATCCCTAATCACAGCCATTTTTATGTTGTACAGATCTGCCCCATAGGTGACTCTGTTAAGCAAATTTCCCCTATCTCCGGAATTTTTTATATTGTACAGATTTTATGTTATACAAACCGTTTGTTATACGAGGGTCCACTGTACTTGTAAATCGCCAACAGGATTCTGGCCATTGAAGGATACACGCCTGTACTGCTGGGGGCAGTTCTGTAACTGTTATTCAGGGGTAAATTACATCTTCCACTAAGCATTTGAATCCTGGAACTGAGTCCAGGATTACAGTTTTGTTTTACTTTCTGCAGTGGGCCAGGCTCTTTGCAAATGGAGAATGCTGACCGTCCAGTAGCCACAGTCTCAGGTCTACAGGTTGGAACCTACTACTTCAGACTCACTGTGAAAGATGGCGAAGGACTAAGCAGCACTGCCACACTTTCTGTGGCTGTGAAGGAGGGTAAGATTTTTTTTTTGGCCTTGTCTTTCGAAGTCACAATTCTAGATAAGAAGCTGTTCCTAATGCTTCACTACTCTGCTTTGTTTTTCAAGTGTTCTGTAGCTTCTAGGTAGTCCAGTGAGAGTCAGCCTGTATAGCCTTGGGCAAACTGCACAGTCCCAGAGCACTCCCAGGTAAAGGGAGTGGTGGTAAACCCTCTGCTGGGTCTTCTATACTCAGAAAACCCTGGTATAGGGTGAAGTGATTTGATAGCACATAAAGCAGAACTTCGGAGATGTCCTTCCATTTCTCTCTGGGTTTCCAGGCTCTTGTTCTAAACCACTCTGAATAGAAAATATGGAGTCTGGTAGGCCAATTGTCTGAGCTAGTATAAGGCAGTTTTCTGTGTATGTTACAAACAGGAAATAATTCTAGGGTTGATTTTAATCCCACTACCACCTACATTTTCTATGTTCTCTTTTAAAAAATCCAAAATGAGACACTCCCTGTCTAATTGTTTTGTTGTTTAGAAAAGAATCATCCACCTCAGGCTCGTGCCGGGGGCAAACACATCCTTGTTCTTCCCAATAACTCAATTGCTTTGGATGGCTCACAGTCTACTGATGACCACAGAATCGTGTCTTATCTCTGGATTCGGGATGGGCAGAGCCCAGCAGCTGGAGTAAGAATTTTAATAATTTAATAAGACCAGGATGAGTTTTCTTTTTCCCTTCCTATCATACACTTTTAATTTGCATGTGTTACCGTGTCAGTTAGAGCCAATATGGTCTATTGGATTAAGAGCCTGACTTGGGCCTTGGTGTGGTACTCATTGGGCTGTTTGAGACGAAAAACAAAATGGCGTCTTCAATCCCCACTCTATTCCTTTGACTGGGTTGAGTTTTACTTCCCAATAGTGAAGTGAAATTTTACTTCAATAATGATGGCAAGGCAATGCCCTGTATTGAATTTCAAGGCACCATGCTAGTTTATAGGATGCAGGGACCATTATATGGTACACACAGCTCTGTCCTCTAGAAAAGTGGTTCTCAAACTAACCTAGGTGGTCTTTGACTGCAACTCCCAGAAACCCCATCCAGTACAGCTGGTGGTGAAGGTTTCTGGGAACTGCAGTCCAAGAAAACCTGGGCTACCAAGGGTGGGAACTACTGCTCTAGAACATTGCCACTTTTTTGCTATTCAGGTATTGGCAACTGAGAAAGAGTCTTTTTGGGCTAATAGGAAGACTGGGCAAAACAGTCTAGAAAACAGGTTAATCTTAGGGAACAGATATTTTCTATGTCTAGTCTGGCTCTGAGATTCAGTTCACAAGATTTTAAATGGCAACAATTGTTTTGAGGAGAAAACAAAATCTCCTCTCTATATGATGGCTGTTCCAGATTAATTTGGAGGTAAGTAGTTATAAGATTATTGGCCTTAGACAGGGAGTACAATTGCCAGATGTCTTAGGTTTGTACGACTGATCATTGGACCTTGGGTGTGTGTGTGTGAGCTCCAATGATCCCTCAACCCCCCCCCCCCCAAAAAAAAACTTCTTGCAAAATTGTGGGATTAAAAAACAGAAAGAAAACCCTTCTGATTTCTGGTGACCAAACCATTGTTGTTATAAAACAAATTAGGGGGTTGTATGAGAATCCCAAGGGCACTTCTCAGAATGTGTCAACTTTGTTGGAAATATTGCAAACTACGTATGGCATCTTTAAAAGCATTTGGATGGGAGGGCTTTTCTAGGCTACCTGTCAATCCCACAATAGCCCATTGTTTCCTCTCTTCCCCAAGAATTCTTTTTCTTGACTTTTTTCCACTCAAGGTTCTCTCACTGTTAGTAATGGAGTCTGTCAGAAGCATACAGTTAAAAGTGCAGTGTTCTGTCAGTGGTGTAACCAGTCAGTAGTGAAGCTAGTTAATCAGTTAAGTTCACTGATGTAACAAGTTAACATGCTTACAGAATATGATGTTTGTTTTTATCTAGAATTTGTTTTATGAAGAATTCTAAATAAACAGAAACATTTTATTCTTTTTCATTACCCAAGTTTCTGAGTGAATATATTGAGACATAAAGTGCCATTTGTGGTAAACTAGCAAATAAGCGATGGTTTACTGAGGGGAATTTGTAGCTCAGTCTGTGCTGTAGGTTCCTATCCTGAATCATTTTGTGTGCTGCATAAAGTTTATTTTAATGTTTAAGCCACACTCAGTTCTTCACACACACTGCAATGCTTTGAGGAATAATAATAATAATAATAATAATAATAATAATAATAATAATAATAATAATAATAATAATAATAATAATAATAATAATAATAATAATAATAGATACAGTATGTGTATAGGTGCTGGGTTCCAAGGATGTTGCAGGTACATTTGGATGCCTGGAGACTGCCTGTTGTCCACCTGTGTCCTTAGGTAAACATGAATTGGAAGCAGGTATCCAGTACTGAACTTTTATTTTCTTTATTTTTCAGGATGTGATACATGGTTCAGATCACAATGCTGTATTACAGCTGACAAATCTAGTAGAAGGAAGCTACACTTTTCATTTGAAAGTCACCGATAGCAAAGGCGATTCAGATGTCGACACAGCTGTTGTAGAAGTGCAGCCTGGTATGATGTTGAAGGGACTGTTCTGTTGCAGACGCTGCTCTCTGTTCCTCCCAAATCCTTCCTATTATTCTACAAGAAGTGATTTTGTCAGGCTAACAAGCCAATTTGTGTCTCAGATCTTGGCTTGACTCGTCAGTGGCAGATTTCTGATGCTAAAACCATTACGGTTTCGTTCCACTGTTTTGACTCTCCATTGCAGCTCAAAGCAGGTGCCATTAAAGCACCTTTTCGCTGCTGAATTTGGTTCCAGAGCAGCCAAGCTAATAATTACCTACTTTGTGTGTGTGTGTGTGTGTGTGCTTGTGTGTACGTGTATAATTTGTAATTTACATAATATAACAGATGAAATCTAATTGTCATTTTACACTGGCACGATGCAAATGACATAACTTTTGGTAGCAAATTGCTGCAAGTTAAAAAGTTGGCATAGATGTTTTCTGTTGGGCATCAACTTGTGTGCCAGCTGTGGAATTCCTAGGAAATAGTAATCTAGAAACTGGTTAATGTTGCACAAACACAAAAAGCAAAACCAAAAAACCTCAGTAACTTTGATTCTCCTCTGAAATAAGTGCATTCCATTTCTTTATTCACAGACCCAAGGAAAAACAGCCTTGTGGAATTGATTTTGCAAGTCAAAGTTGGCCAACTGACTGAGCAACAGAAAGACACTCTTGTGAGACAGCTAGCAGTACTCCTGAATGTCTTGGATTCAGATATCAAACTCCAGAAGATACAGCCTTATTCTGAAATCAGGTACAAGGAAATACCAAGGGCACAATAATAAGGCCCGAATCCCTATGGACTATAAACTTTTGTTTTTAAGTGGCTGAAGATGTAGGGAGTGAAACTGTGTGTAACAATTATGTACTGCATGGTCTCCTACAGTTTGCTAGAACTTTGTACTCTGTGCTTTCTTGGGTGTGATCCCTTTTGAAAACAGGACTTATCTAAAAGGTAGCATGATTAGGTTCTCAATGAGGACTGTGGAGGCTTGAGCTGATATATTTAAAAAAATTGCCACCTGCTTTCAGGCTATTCCTCTCCCATTCAAGAGAAGCTAGATTGTTTTTCTGGGAGGCAAAGACCTTTTAATTCAGGCACTCTGGGTGACTGGCTGGCTGATAAAGGGGCTTTTTACACGACCCCTAAGATCCGCTGGCCACTTATATTCGGACCAGAGATCTTAGGGGTTCGTCGCTCTTCCTGTGTCCCCACCCCTCCGCACTTCCTGGCTGTTGTCTGTGTGAGGAGAGGGAGAAAAAGAGAAAGAAAAGCATGACGCTCCGTTCTGCCTTTCGCTCCTGCCGGCAACATTCCAGTCTCTGTAAAAGTAGCTCTTAAAGGGGCGGGAGCCAAAAAACAACAAACAGAAGCAAGGAGAGCCCCGCACTCACTATCGTTACACCGGATCAAATAATTTTCACCACCAAAGAGCAGGTACTTGAAAGGTGCGCTGGGACGCGCTAAAGTGGGCGTGGTCGCACTTAATTTCCTGTTAACTCCGGAGCTGGTGGGGAAACATTTTTAAGCTCCGGAGCTGGGAGCCCTTTGCCCCGGAGTTTAGGGGTTGTGTATAAACACCCCAAAAGGTACTTTATTAATAGATTGCACACCACACACACACACACATTAAATTGCTTTTAAATTCAACATTGTTTTATGACTACAATTGGTTTAATTGAATTTTAACACAATCATTTAACATGCTCACATTATTACCCCTTTCCTTATTTTTAATATTTCGAGGAGCCAGCCTTGAGTCCCAGTTTCTGAGATTAGATAGTGTATAAAGAAAAATAAAATAAACAAAGACTAGAGTTGATGCCTCCATGCCTAATTAAGTAGCTGCTAATAGATATGACGTCTAAAATAAAGATTGGGTAGCATTTCACTGTGAGCAAAATTTTAAATCTTTGCTACTCTTTCTGACTTGGAGTCTCCTTCTTGTATTTCAAAGGACTAAATTTCAGCACCTTTATGTAGTTGGAATGGAGTTCCATTCCAAAGGAGAATCCTTGCTATGGTGAGGCAGGCAGTGTAATGGTCAAATCATAAATTCTTCTTGGAAAAAGTATTAAGGCAGGTACATTTGGAATGCTATCCATCACAGTACATGGATCTTCTTTTCAGCACAGCTGTCGTGTTCTACGTTCAGAATGGGCATTCTTCCCAAGCATTTAAGGCTTCTGATGTGGCCCAGATGCTACGCTTGCAACTCTTGAAAGAAAAAACAGGCTTCTTGCTTTTTCAAGTGCTTCGTGTTGACACGGCTGGTATGTATTTGAGCGACAGAGCAGAGTGCTGTGTCTGAATGCCAAAGTCCAGTGCAATATTAATGACTACAGATGTTTTGTTGTTATAGCTTGCCTCTTAAAATGCTCTGGACATGGATATTGTGACCCGATCACAAAGCAATGCATTTGCTATGAACTGTGGATGGAAAATTTGATCCAGGGGTACCTAGGCAATGGGGAGAGCAATTGTGGTAAGTTATGGGGAATAGAAGGAAAGGCCCCAGGTTTTAATTCCATTGAGAATAAATCTGTAAAATGAATATCTTGAAACCACAAGTTGCATTGATGGCATCTGTAACACTGTTTTTCCTGCTTCTGTCTTCTAGAATGGAGCATACTTTATGTAACAGCCTTTGTTTTTGCACTGATTGTGCTGATGGTGGTCTTAGCCTGGTTCTGCATTTACTGTTGCAAAAGGTAATGATAGTGGAATATTTGGAATAATGAGCCATGGTGTTAAGACACAATGCTTCTGCATCTGCAGTCCCAAACACATACATGAATCTGTCTGACTCAGAAGGATGTGCGATGAGGGTGTCTGCATTTTCAACCTTATGAGGAATGACCAGCCCGAAGACACTCTTTATTTATACAGTAGTCCCCCGGTTATTGCAGGGGTTAGGTTTTCTAACCACCCGTGATATATGACAATCCGCAATATATGGATGTCATCACCAAGATGGCGGTGACGGTGTCCACATATTGGGTCAGGTTGGGAGGCTCCCCTGTGGCCGCGGCTGGTTTGGGAGGCCTTCATGGCCAGGACCTCCACCAGGTCCAGAGGCCTCTGTGAGGGCCGGAGGCTTCTGCAGATGGGTTGGGAGGCCTCTGCTGGGACCACAGCCAGGTCTGGAGATCCCCACAAGGGCTGCCGTCACCAAAGCGGTGTGTGTGGGGCTGGTGGGTCATGTGATGTTTGGGGTGCAATGTGGTGGGGGAATTACCGTATTCCTCACAAGTAGCACCACAACCCACTTTGTACTACTTGCCTTATAGAGTAATAAATGTGTGTGTGTGAGAGAGAGAGAGAGAGGGAGAAACAGAAAATATTTGTTAGTTCTGTTTTCTGGTTTTTTTCTGTCTTTTCTTGTGCCAGCATGTTGACACAGACCAGCATGGCTACTTCTTATTTAATAAATCACATAGGCCAGTATGGTATTTAATGTTATGTTAATTGTATGTTTCCCTGGCTGTCTGGCTCACTGGTGTGCAACTGACCATGGCCCTTTTCACACGACCCCTAAGATCCGCTGGCCACTTAAATTCGGACCAGAGATCTTAGGGGGTTTTCGCCGTTCCTGCGTTCCCACCCCCTCCACACTCCTGGCTGCTGGCTGCGTGAGGGGAGGGAGAAAAAAAGGAAGAAAAGAATGCCGCTCACCTCCATTCTGCCATCTCGCTTTGCTCCTGGCACTGCATTCAGATCTCTTAAAGGGGCGGGGGGCAAAAAAAGAACAAACAGAAGCAAGGAGAGCCCGGCAGTCACTACTGTTATATCCGCATCAGGAATTTTCACCCTCCGAGAGCAGGTACATGAAAAGTGCGCTGGGATGCGCTTAGGTGGGCGTGGTCGCACTTAATTATCTGTAAACTCCGGAGCTGGTGGGGAAATAATTTTAAGCTCAGGAGCTGGGAGCCATTTGCCGCAGAGTTTAGGGGTCGTGTGAAAAGGCCCCATGTAACCAGTTTTGCGACTAATCTCACAAGCAGTGTGAAACCATTATTTTCCCTTTAGTTGATTGCAGTAGATTGTTGCATGGAGCTCTGCATTACGTGGATGGCTTCTTGTGGGTGGCTATCCTCTGAAAGGTGATACAACTGCATGAAATACTCTCAAGAGAGCAGGCACAAAGATATCACTAGATACCGTGCCTCGGGAAGCATCTTCGAGTAATGGGATTGGACACTTTGTTGGCCAGTTATATGTAAGAAATTAACATTTCCCCCACCTTTTAGCAGAAAGAGGACCAAAATAAGAAAGAAAACAAAATACACAATTTTGGATAACATAGATGATCAGGAGAGAATGGAGCTCAGGCCCAAATATGGTATGTTTTTCTTTTTCTTTTCATTGGGTCTTTTAACTTTGCTTGCCTCTCTTTAAGAATCTGTTTGTATGTGCCTGTATATTTTCCGTAACTTCCACCATGCTTTTAAAAAAAAAAAAACCACATTGTTTCCACTTTCTAGAAATGTCAACATTTTGTATAAGTGCAACTGGTCTGCTCTGAAAGCAGTTCAGATTTCAGTCTCACAGGGGCCTTTCTGAATTCTCTGCCTCACCCTTTTTGCAGTGGACAGAAGAATTGGGGAGACTTTTGCTTGGTTTCTCCAAGAGGGGAGAAATTCCTTAACGTTTCCCCTAGGAATGGGGCTCTCTAACATTATCGGCAGAAGCACAGCTTCCTTTCTGCCTATGTGTGTGTGTCTTAGTGTGTTTGCAAGTGACTGTGATGGCGGCAGCAGCAACTGCTTTGATATTGCCTGGACTTAGCATCATTTTGGGACACTGTGTAGGATGAGAGCGTTAAAGGCCACAACAGCAGAAAGAATATTGGAAGAACCATCTGCAAAATAACCTCTCTCTTTGATGGTGGTGGCCAAGAAAAAGACAAATTTCAACATTTTCTCCCAAAACAAATGTTTTCTGAGAATTGTCAGGTCACTTGTAGTTCAAGCTAATAAAGATTCTCCTGCATCTGTTCCCCATTTTAGGCATAAAACACAGAAGTACAGAACATAATTCCAGCCTGATGGTTTCGGAGTCTGAGTTTGACAGTGATCAGGACACCATCTTCAGCAGAGAAAAGAGCGAGAGAGAGAACCCAAGGAACAGTGCGAATGGTTCCATTAAAAATGGTGTCTCCTTCAGCTACAGCTCCAAGGACAGATAAACAGATAGGCTGCCATGAAAGGTCATGTGGATCTGACACACTGATAAAACAGGAAGTCTGGTCCCTCCTCTCATAATTTCCTAACTCTACCAGTTGCAGATGGAATGATCATAGTGCAAGGAAGGAAATGGACACAGTACTGTAGAGTGTTGTCAAGAAACATGTAGGAAAGATGGAATATTTGATGGAATCCATATAGCATTTCATGGACATTTGGAAATTATGATTCCAGTCCCAGCCAAGACTGTTACGAGGATTGGATATTAAAGCTTCCTTATATTGTTTTACATAGAAACTGTGGCTATGCATTTATATGAAGTCATTTATGTCAATATGCAAAGTTATTAGTTATTAAATCTGTGCGTGGTTACAACCTTGATGTGAGTTGAATGAACAAAGGATTTGGGTGTAGCATTATACAAGGGCATCTGTAATTTGCTCCCTTTGGTAAGGGAGTTCAATTCATTTCATAACTTGTCCTAGAAACATCAGGCCTTTAAAGGTAGGCCTTGGAAACATTGTAGTACGAATTCTGGAATCTGCCCGCTCCCATGGTCACTGGCAGAGGTCCGGTACATGAATGCAACGCCTTTGCTAAACTAAAACAGATCCGAGTCTAGGTTAATGTGCGGATGCAAGACTGTTTGACTAGCACTTGATAAATAATGTTTCTGCAACCATCTTCAACCTTCCCTTCCCACTGCAAGCAAAAGTGGTTTTGGTGGGAGCCTCATGTCATGACTAATGTACTGCTTTCTCTAAAGGCCTGGTTGCTCCCACCAGCTAGAAGCACTGTGGACTTCTTTTTAACCTCTTTGCAATAATTTAAAAAGGCATCACATCCCTATGCTAACTCCAGGCTGGCGTGGGCAAGGGGCCCAATCTAGACCAAGTGAAGGGCTTTGGTAGAACATCCAGGGACAGGTCTCCCGACAGTCATCATTACAGTTATGGCCGTGGTACTCTCCAGTGGGGGCAGAACAGGGCTTTCTTCCTCAGATGCCCTCCCATGGTAAGGTATTCCTGCCTCATCCTAAACCTCCTCCTGAAGTCCGGATCCAGGGATTAAGACTGACCTGCCTATTCACAGAGAACCATTCCTAGGTGTTCTTTTTAGGTAGAGAAATTTTTAGAATGGAAAGTGGATGTTTCGAGACACATCTTCTGTCCTTGCATGGAGGATATCTCTTTAGAAAATATAAATTATGAAGCATCCTGATGGTGGTAATTAGAAGCTAACTATTTTGAATTTTTAAGGAGATTCCTCCACCAGATTGCAATAATAGGCCAAGTGACACTGAGTTCTTTGCAAACTTTTTTGGTTCAGCAAGGAGCTGTACATTTTCAAGCCCTGCCAGGTCTGACTAGCTAGGGCAGAAGGCATTTGACAAGTACATACAATATGAATTTGCATGAGCAGGGCTCTTGATTGAAGGCGTAATATTAAATAGTAGTGGAAGCAAAGAATGCAAAACTTTTTTTTCTGTGCTGCTATTATTCTTCCCTATCCTTTTTGAATACAGCATAAATCAGATGTTCTGAATTCCACCAACTGCACCATGCCTTGAGTTAATGAATTCTGTTATAATGGGGCAATCTATGTTTGCTTGTACATCAAAAGAAGGGAGGTTTACTGTTCTCCAGCATTCCCATGCCCCATAATCCTATGAAATTATTTGACCATTCAGTGAATTTCCAATAATGACAGTGGTCTGGGAGAAAAATGTATAGGCAAACAAAGAAGGTAGTGAGAGCTTTACCCTCAAGCACATTCCTTTTGAGAAAATAAGGCTGATTACATTATTCTTCTATGTGTGTCTATGTGCTATCACCAGACATTAGTCCACTGAAAGGTTATACCAGGCATGTCCAAACTTTGGCCCTCCAGACGTTTTGGACCACAACTCGCACAGTCCTTTGCCACTGGAAAGACAGGCTTGGAATTCTGGGAGTTGTGGTCCAAAACACCAGGAGGGCCGAAGTTTGGACATGCCTGGGTTATACCTTTTCATTGCTGTGTATCACATAAGATATGAAACATGACAAAGGTTTAAAGCATAAAAAAGATGTTTGCATATCAGCACAGAATGGCAAAACAATTATTAAAACAATGGCTCTTTTAACAGTCATACCTGTTAAAAACACATTCTAGGCAACCAGAATGCAATTACTGTATTTTATATTAAGGAATCAATGTATCATTTTCAAATACGTGTCTATACAAAAGAAAACATACACATTACAATTCAATACATAAGGTAAAGGTAAAGGTTTTCCCCACACATGCGTGCTAGTTGTGTGTGACTCTAGGTGGGGGTGCTCATCTCCGTTTCCAAGCGAAAGAGCCAGTGTTGTGCAAGTCTGTGGCCGTGTGGCCAGCATGGCTAAACATATTTCTCCACACAAACACTGTTTACCTTCCCCGAGATGCTGATTTTGCAGCCAACATTTCAGTGCTCTAACCCGCTGAGCCGCCACTAATTAAATACATAGCAACCACTTAATCCAGTCTCAGATAAAATTTCTTAGACAAGAGGGTTGTACTCTATGCAATGCTTGCGATTCTTACTGGTGTTTTTGAGGTTCCCCCCCTAACAATGGTAAGAATGTGAACAGAGTTTGACTATATTGCATTTGTGACTAGGTCGTTAAGGACTGGTTTCATTTTTGCTTTTTCAATTGATCTAAAAATTCCACTGTAAACTTCTCTGCCACATCAGAAACTGGTTTGACCATTCATAGTAAGATGCAGCTGCTTACTATAGCTCAGGGCTGTTCAACTTTGAACAGGCCGCGGTCCACCTGGAGCTCCTAGACGTCCCCCATGGTCAACTCTTGGGAGCTCCTGAATGTCCCTGCGGTCAACTTTCAGGCGCGCCTGCACGCACACACTTCACCAGTGCTCCAGATTAGCCCTACAGAGCAGCTGAGCGAGGGGGTGGGGCATTGTGGCGGAAGGTAAGGAAACTAATCAGGACCAAATGTCCAGGCGGGTGGGCCAATTTTTTTCATGAACATGCTGCCGCTGGTGGCGGATCAGGAAGCCAACAGAGACCTTGCAGGCTACTTCAAATGGCCCTGCGGACTACCGATCACCTGCAGTTGAGCGTGTTGAGCAGGCCTGTTATAGCTCAAACTACAGCAGGCCTGCTGAAACAGTGCCTGCAATCCTGCCTAAGCAGCTCCACAGCAGGAGTATGAACAGTAATTATAGGATATTAAAACTCCTCTTCCATCCTGTGGCCTCCAAACTCTTTCCCAAGTCAATAAGGACCCATAAGGAAGTTCAGAACCTGAGGGGTAGTGGTGTAGGAAATATCAACTATACTCGAATATAAGCTGAAGGTGGTTTTTTTTTACCACAAAAACTGACAAAACTTATTGACTTGAGCATAAGCCCAGGGGTCGGTTTATATTCCTTGCCTGACACTGGGGGCCAAGTGCCCAGGAGGCGGCGGAATGGGCAGGACTTGCCCTCCACCACCCTGCCCAAGCTGGCAGTATTTTTCTGTAATAAAGATGCCCCCATGTACTGTATAAGATGACCCCCCACTTTTCCAACCCAAAATAACAGTTTTGCAACTGCGCCGTTCTCTCCTTGCCTTACTTCCATGTATAAGAAAACCCTCAAGTTTTAATTTTACAGTTTAAGACAAAAATAGAGTCTTATACATGGAAAAATACAGTATTAAAATAGCAGTCAGCCGCAGACAAATTTCAGAGTAGATATAAGGGCCAGAAATACAGACAGCGGTTAGGAAACTGTGAGGCAGTGTATTGTGAGATTCCAATTAGTATCTGCTTCTGTATGTTACTACAAACCCAGCCAGGTCTCAATGGATTTCTCTCATATTTGTGCTCTATAATTATTCTATATAATTATTGCCCCCTGGAATCTCAAGAGGTTCACTTTGTGCTGTGAGGGATACTTGGAGGTTCTAGAACACATTACAGTTTCCCCAACAGAAAGAAAACAGATGTCTTTCTACAAATGGTTTATGCACACAACCTGAGCACAACAATGCCAACCCAAGTAGACTCATTTGGTCAGATTCAATTAATGGTTGATTCACCATTCACCAACTGAGTCAATGCTCCTATTCTGTTCCAAGCAAGAAATTGTGTGTGTGTGTGTGTGTGTGTGTTGTGTCATTAGTCGTGACCGACTCTTCATGACTCCATGTCCATGGAGTTTTCTTGGCAGGAATACTGGAGTGGTTTGCCAGTTCTTACTCCAGGCGCCTACAGTACCTGGTATTCCCTGGTGGTCTCCCATCCAAGTACTAACCAAGCCCGACCCTGCTTAGCTTCCGAAATCAGGAGAGATCGGATGTGCTTAGGGCATCTAGGCAGCTAAAGGTTTATGTAAATACCCATACCTTTGTGCTATTTTGTAAAGATATAACCTTTGGTTGCAAGACTCAGCTATTAGGCACAAATCTTGGAGACGCTTAAGCCCAGTTGCAAATAATCTTTAGATCTCTATCCACACCTACAAGGACACTTGAGCTCCAGCCAAAGCTGAAAAACTATAGAATGCTTCTCCCCTGCCAGCATTAAGTTTCTTGGAAGCTACCGAGTGGACAACCATGAAACTGCAACAGACCCATGAAATCAATGGGATGTACAAAGTTGTTGATTGGTTGGTGTTTGGTTTTAGACCTTGAACGCTCAGTGTCTGGCACAGTTACTCAAAATAAAGTCACGGTCCAAGGTTAAGAAGAAAAAAAAATCTTTCCCCTGCCTTATCCCTTTAAAAAGATATGCATTTCATTTAGTAAGATTTTCCAGATTTCTCTGAAATAAAATCAGTAACATGATTTGTTCCTGCAATTATAGTTAAGACAATGACATAGGTAAAAATAGATCTCTCTTCTTTCAATCCTATACACAAATGTAATTCCAGAATTGTTTTATGTACTTAACTACAGCACCATAAAGACATCTGTATACATACACATGATTGATTCTATTTCAGGACAAGGGCACAAAACCGCAACAAAATTAATTGATATTCCAAAATACATGTTCTCCAGCCCTGTGTTAGTATTCGCTCTTTGTTATTGTAATCCTCCAAAACAGACATATTTTATTTCCAAGTACTCGTCAATACCATATTTTGAACCTTCTCTTCCTAGACCAGATTGTTTTATACCACCAAAAGGGACATTCAGCAGCAGACACAATTCCTTCATTAATGCCAACCATTCCAACCTCCAGTTGCTCTGCAACTCTCCAGATCTGTGCAGGGTCTTGAGAGTAACAGTAACCTGCAAATTGAGACATTGAACAAAACAGGGTGACATGCTATTTTTTAACTGAAACCTCTATGGGGAGAGTTTTCTTTCTTTCTTTTCAATTATTCTAAGCCTCGTAAGAAAAGTCATCCTGCGTCTTGGTAGCTTGAACCATGTCCCAGTTGTCAATGCCCCATATGTGAAATGCACAACACCTACAATTCAAGGTTAAGAGTAGGTGCTAGCAGAGATTTTAAGATTCCGTCATCTACCAGTTATGGTACTTGACAAGGAGCTGAGGCACATATTGATTGCACATCTGGGTCAGTTATGTGACTAAGACCTCCACATCTTTTTAATTAGCAAGAATTAATTATGGAAAATTGCACACACCTTCCCTTTACTTTCAATAGGAATCTGGCTAGTATCAATCAAAAAGATGATGAAGCAATGTTGGGGTAGTTACATTTCCCTCTGTTGTCTTTCTGCCAACAGGAAAAAGAGTGGGCACTGTTCTTTTCTGTGTGTTTTAATTCTCCTTTAATCTTTCTTTGTGTTTGAACTGCATTTTTATTTCGGAAGCCTCTCATGTGTCATTTCGGGCAGAAAGAAAGAAAGCAGAGCAAAGCCAAGTGCTCTGCTTATATACCGCCCCATAACGTTTCAAGCACTTTCTGATTTAATTTTAATCAACAACTATCATAATACAACTTGACACACACCTGCTAGACCCACATTGGTTGCATTTGCTATAGCAAGAGCTTCTTCCTCCGTATCAAACCTGCAAATATAGAGAAACAGCATCAATAGGAATTACAAATAATTCTTTGCAGATCTGAAAGAAATGGTATGAAATTCGAAGATGTCCGCATAAAATGTCTAGTGATATTCGTATGGCTTCTGGTAAAAGAAATATCCATAATCTTCCCTTAGGTGAATGATGTTTTCCAGCATCAGTAATCCGTTTACATATTTTAAAAATGACACCTATTGAGAAGATTAATGTTTTGAAGAGATTCTCTCAAGAGGTTAAACATCAAGACAGAACAAGAATATTCTATCAGATGAAGGTTAAACACAGACGTAATTTCAATCAACAGTCAATTGAACACAGCTAAGTAAATGGCAGCTCCAATATATACATATTTATAGCCAATTTCCTTCACTAAATACAGGTACTGTGATTTACTAGAAGAGCAACAGCATGCTTATGATCAGTGTGCTTCATTATGTTCACAACCCTCTAGAACACTGCAATATTTTCCAGACAAGGTCTTCCAATGAGTAAACAGTTGAAACACTCGAGCACTTAATTACTCAACATATTAAGATTAAGACATCCTTCTGAAAACCTTTTGAAATATGATTTGGCCTAGATCAGCGATGGTGAACCTTTTAGAGACTGGGTGCCCAAACTGTGATTCAAAATGCACTTATTTTTTGCAAAGTGCCAGTATAGCAATTTAACCTGAATACAATGGTACCCTGGGTTACAAATGCTTCAGTTGCTACCCTTCGGGGAAGAGAGAATCAAACAGCAAGCTTTTGAATGTCCTGCAGCCACAGCACCCTCACTGTGGCTGCAGGAAATTCAAAAGCTTCCTTTTTTTATCCTTGCTTTCCTGAAGAGTCGCACCCCATCCGGCTTCCTGCCCTGGGCAGAGAGGCAAATGGGTTGCTAGACCATTGGGAAAGCCAAGGGGGAGTAACAGAAGTTTGTAGGCTCATTCATAGCCCCCGTTTACTCTCCAGCCACACCGCTTTTGGGATGCACACAATGTTCTGCGCATCCCAAAAGTGGTGTGGCTGGAGAGTAAACTGGGGCTACGAATGAGCCCACAAGCCGCTGCCTCTTCAGTCGCCTGGCTCTTTGCACGGATCACAGTGGCGTGCTCCAAGCGGAGGGGGGGGGAGTGCCATGGCTGTGAGGGGGTGATGCCGGGTGCCCACAGAAAGGCCTCCGGGTGCCACCTTTGGCATCCGTGCCATAGGTTCGCCAACACTGGCCTAGTTCGCATAATATTTATACAGATAACATAACCTAATTACATTCAAACATATACTGTACTTGGATCAAAAGGTGCAACTCTACACAAACAAACCTAAGTAGGTGTCCATTTTTGTCCAATATATTTTTAATTTATAATTGTCAGTTGGTCGGCTTTTCTCCCCCCCCCCTCTTCTTTTTTGTGGGGGGTTAGAACTGTTCAATAAGAGGTTGGGAAGGGACAACCTTCTAATCAATTTCAAGTAAAACCCCAAAGGGCTTTCCTTCTCCAATTCTTCAAGAGTATCACATAAAATATAAAATAGTGTGTACAGATATGTCAATGGGTTTCCTTCCGGGAGGCCATCCCATGTAAAAAAAAAGTATGCTCATAACAACCCTGCTTGTCCTCTAGTGTGCCACATGGCAGGGTGACAATCATCATGCAACAGGTGCAGGTTAGCAGAGTACAACGATCATATGAGCAAACACTGTGCAAGATGTGTGCAATTGATTCTTACTTGATAACTGGGGCCAAAGGACCAAAAGTTTCCTCTTGTGCACACAGCATGCCCGGTGTGACATTGCTGAGTAGAGTCGGCTCAAAGAAATTCTTCCCACAACTGTGCCTTTTCCCTCCTGTAACTATGGACGCGCCTTGTGAAACAGCATCCTGAATGTGCCTTTCAACCTAAGAGGTACACAAGGAATGTAACTTAGAGTAAGGTAAAGGTAAAGGCTCCCCCCCCACACACACACATGCGTGCTAGTCCTGTCCGACTCTAGGGGCGGTGCTCATCTCCATATTCAAGCTGAAGAGCCAGTGTTGTGTAAGTCCATGGCCATGTGGCTGGCATGGCTGCAAGGAAACACTGTTTTACCTTCCTGCTTTTTACAGCGGCACCTATTTATCTACTTGTATTTACATGCTTTCGAACTGCTAGGTTGGCAGGAGCTGGGGTTACCAGCGGGAGCTTATTTTGATTGTATTTTCGGAGCCTTAGTCCACTGAGCCACCACGCCCTCTTAAAAGAAGGAGCCCTCTTAAAAGGGCTATTTCCAGAGCAACAGTTTGTACTATATAGGCACAGAGGATAAACAGTATTTGGTACATGTTGTGTCAATATCCTTCAAACAAACAAACAAACAAACAAATAAATTAATAGATAGATAGATAGTAAACAAAAACCCAATGCTTACTTTTTCCACAGCTTTTTCATTAATTAGTGGCCCCTGCGTTGTTGCCTCATCAAACCCATTGCCGACACGTAGCTCTCTCGTAATAGCTTGTGAAAATTTTTCTACAAAGGCATCATGGATCCCTTTTTGCACCAAGAAGCGGTTTGTACATACACAGGTCTGGAGACAGGACAAAAAAAAGTGTTTGGTTTCTTTAACTTCCTAACGGATTGTGATCCAGTACAATAGCAATTGGCTGCTATTATTACTGCTATTATTAAGGTTCTACCTGCTTTCTGCCTTTGGTTATACTATCCTTGTTATCTGTAATTGCCCCCCCCCCACCTCCTATGAACATGAGTCTCAAAGACTTGAGTAAGGCAAGCATACAAGCCTTTGTATTTTCTTGACCTGTCATTTTACAACAGCCTTTTCCTTGTTTCCCCCCACCTCATCTACCTGTGTTTAATGGAACCCATTCAGCATGCTGTTGCCATATTTTAATTCCACATGGCTGTAGACTCTGCTGCAGTTTTAGAAGGAAATACTTCACTTCTGCCTTTGTCAGTAACTAACAATGCTGGATTCGAAACCAGCTGTCAGTGTGACGATTCCAAGAATGTTGAGGACAAAAGGAATCCTAAGCAAAGGAACACCAGCTTTTTAGGTGCAAGAAAAGAGAAGTCAAAAGTACAGGTCAAGGTCGACATCAGTGGTTCTTAACTTGTGGGTCCCCAGATATTCCTGGACTGCAACTGCCAGATATCCTGGCGAGCTCAGCTAGTGATAGAGACTTCTGGGAGTTGCAGTACAGAAACATCTGGGAACCCACAAGCTGAGAACCCCCGGTCTACATATTGTCTTCCACGTTAAGGCTGTGGGTGGTCATCTAGTAGCCTGTATATCCCAAAATACTGCTGTCACTTTTCCTGTCCCAGAATTTGAAGGTATTTCAAGGCATGCTTTCTATGCATACATATTTTCAAGTAAGCCCCAATGAAAGCTATACAATTTAATTCCAGTCAAACTCGACAGTAATGGAGACAGCTAAATCAATGCTCTTGAATAGCTTACTGTGTTGTGTCATCCCCTAGCATGATCAAAGCTTTTTCTTTTCTTTGTTTCAAGTATTTTATAGATAGAGAGAAAATTCATTTCCCCCCACATACAAAATGCAATCAAAATTGTATTCAACAACATTGCTGAAATTACTTGCACAAATGTAGGAGAAAAACCATAACCTCCTCTATAATACAGGTACATGGAGCAAGGCATTTAACCTTACCTGGCCAGAGTTTCGGTATTTAGACATTAAAGCTCCTGCAACAGCCTTGTCTACGTTGGCACTGTCAAACACTATGAATGGAGCAAGTCCTCCAAGCTCCATGGAAACTCTCTTCACAGTGCCAGCAGCATGGCGTAGCAATACCTGGAAGTATACAGGAGACACAGAATGGTGTACACCTACAAAGATGAATATATAAACTCGGTTTTCCTGATGCCAAATGGACATGTGGTAGACATGTGAAAAGTTTTCCTGCAAAACTGCCTGTTTATCTTCCTAGATTTAGATCAAAGACTTTGCGACTTCTTTTATCTTATAACTTACCTAATGACCTTACTACGTGTTTCTATTGCTTAGCTTGCAATGGATGGAGCATTAGATTTAAACCAATCTTCTCTGAAGCAACAGAGGGGGACTAGAGGGGGGAATGCTAAACATTGCCCCTTTCATTTCCATATAATTATGTTTAGACTAAAAATTTGGTCTCAACTGAAAAATGACTCTAGTTTGAACTGTAGAATAACTTTGGAATACATTTAAAGTTTGGAACAAATTTTAAGGAAGGACAGATGACTTCTGTTGAATGAAACATGTCCTATATTACACTGAGGAAGTATTTCAAGTCCTCCCTAAATATTTTCCATGTACACTGTCAAACCACTGGTTTAATATCATCCATTGTGTAAAAGTAAATAGGACTCCTTTTGATAAAAATAGCATTTAACTCTCTTGAGAATGGTGGCACTAGCAGTCACAATACTGGACCTTCCAGAAAGCCACCACCACCACCACCACCACCACCATCATCATCATCATCCAGGGAGAACAAACTGATTCTCTCAAGCATCCCCAAGCATTTATCAAAGAAATCTAGACTGAGTTAAAAATCAAAGCTTCGGGATCTTTATTCCCAACTGCCTTTCGGATGCATTTCAATAGCAACTTTGTGAAGTTTTTAAAAGCTTAGATTAAAAAAACTTGAAACACACAGCAGTAGCCTACCTTTCCTGTGGCTGTTGAGCCCGTAAAAGAGATTTTGGAGACCAAGGGATCAGTGCACAGCACTTCACCGACAGCTACTGCCTGTTGTCTTGAGCATGGAACAACGTTATATACTCCTGGGGGAATTCCAGCTCGATTTGCAAGCTGCAGTGAGAGACAATGAATGTGTGACATTAAATTGTAAACTTGCACAAGAGAGTCTGTGAAGATTCTCAGTCATCCAGGTGTGTTTAACTGGGAGTTGAGTCATGGCTACTGGACTTCTTTTTTGAGAGATAGAAACGTTTCGCTGTTCATCCAAACAGCTTCATCGGTGAAGCTGTTTGGATGAACAGCGAAACGTTTCTATCTCTCAAAAAAGAAGTCCAGTAGCCATGACTCAACTCCCAGTTGCACAAGAGAGTTTCATCAATAAAAGAATGGATGTCGTGCTTAGCTTTGTCAAACCTCCATGAAACACAGAAATAATATTTCAAGGAGGACTAAGAAGAAAACTAAAAGGCAATGCAAGGCAAAATTTCTAATCACAGTCAGGAAATTTATTAGGAGTTGGATCATTTTCTTTAAGGGCTCCAACTGCAACTGCAACTTGCAATTTAAGTATCAGTTGACAAAAATATTTGAATGTCAGCTCTGATTCCCCACCTCCAATAATTTAGTAATAAAAAGTTATCCTTGATTCATCAGTATAAAATAAACTCACCTCAGCAAGTGCTAAAGCAGATAAAGGGGTATCTTCTGCCGGCTTCACCACCACAGTACAGCCAGCTGCCAAAGCAGCCCCCACTTTGCGTGTAATCATAGCACTTGGAAAATTCCACTGCACAGGAAACATAAATGCACACATCCAAACTAAGGACATCTAGGACACTGAAATAATTAGCACTTTCTGATATGTTAAGTGAAAATAATTCTCAGAGCAAAAGAGGAGGTATTGGCTGCCACCTGATCCATTCAATTCTGGGGTTTTTAATACTTTTGGGAACCACCAGCCATTAAAAAAAAGCCATCGTGTCCATCAGTAAAATGGCCTCTTGACTCTACTTTTTAAGCTATGAAGAATAACCTTTCAATTTTTTAGCTCTGAACATGAGCACATCAACTGATACGGTCTATCCTGCCATTTATCACTGAACTGTAGCAGATACTATATATACAATATATACTCTGCATGCAAAGTGTCCGTTTTTTTTTATTTATTTATAGAATTTCTGTACTGTGGCATCTGGCAAAAATGCCACTCTGGGTGGTTTACAAAATTTTAAGGTAAATACAGCAAATATATTATAAAACAAAAAATCAAACATGAAACAAACATACTAATACATAGGTAAAATCAAATATAAGCAATAGTAGAATCCAAGATGCCCTAAAAAAAGGACAAAGGCAAATAAAGTTTACCAAAACAGATCAGTAGCAGTGGTGGTCAATAACCAGGGAAAACCATTTTGAATAGCCAGGTCTTCAGGAGTTTTTTTAAAGACCTGCAGCGTGGGAGCCAGATGGATCTCTGGGGGGGAAGTTGATTCCAGAGATGGGGTGCCGCCACTGAGAAAGCCCGATTCCTAGTAACTGTTTTATGGGCTTCCCTCAGTGTTGGCACCCTGAGATGACCTGCTTGGGGGGAACGAGTGTTATGGGCGGTATTGTGAGGTAGAAGCCATTCTGACAGGTAGCAAAGTCCCAAACCATTTATGGCCGTGTTGGCGAACGTATGGCACGGGTGCCAAAGGTGGCACTTGGAGCCCTTTCTGTGGGCACCTGACATCACCCCTTCACAGCCACCTGTATTCAGGTTAAATTGCTGCATTAGCGCTTTGTGAAAAATTAGTGGGTTTTGAATCACAGTTTGGGCACTCGGTCTCTAAAAGGTTCGCCCTCACTAGTTTAGGGCTTTGTATGTAAGCATCAAAACCTTGAAGTCAATGTGGTATTTTCACTGCAAATATTGGGCTCAGACCACCATCAATTCTATCCGTTCTAATTAATAAAAATATATGACATAGAAAGTAGTTAACTCACAGGAGTAATAATAGAAGCAACTCCCACGGGCTGTTTGAGAACCAGGATTCTTCTGTCTTTTGCAGATGGTTGAATGATGTCGCCATAAACCCGTCGAGCTTCTTCAGCAAACCATTCCAAGAAGGAAGCAGAATACAGAATTTCTCCTTGTGCTTCTTTTAGAGGTTTCCCCTGTGACAGGTTCAGAATGGAGATGCCCATACAAATACACCAAACATTATTGATTACAATAATGAAATACAGTAAACCCCCACCTATTGCAGGGGTTAGGGACCCGACCCGACCCACAATAATTGAAAATCCGCAATATGCGGATGCTGGGTCAGGTCGGGACTGGGCGGGCTCTCTGGGGGCTCTTGTACTTAGGCCTGGTGCAGCCCCAAACGAGCCTGCAAGGGGCTTTCCAGTCCCCCAGAGGCCCCCAAAGTGCTTTCTAGTGATCTGGAGGTCACTTTTGGGGCCTCTGACAGGCCTGGGAGGGCCTTTCCCTCCTTACCCCAGGGGGCATTTTTTTCATATACTGCAGACCCGCGATATACCGGGACCACAGTATATGAACCATGAAGGGGCGGGGGGACCACTGTAATGTAAATGGATTTCTATTGTCACATTCCTTCCTTCCAATATGTAATTTAAATACTTAGTTTTACATTAAAGGCATTGCCCTAACAAAACACTCGTAGTTTCCTTTGCAGGCATTTTTAGTCAAGAACAAAACCTAAACAACCTCTCTCCTCCATACTCGAGTAGGTAACCTTTTACACACAAGTCTAACACACACATGTGAAGGGATTTGGACTGCACACACGGGTTTCTGTGCTCACGGCCTTTTATTTCATAATGACTCTTTACTAGTACCTTTACCATAGAATCACAGAATCACAGAGTTGGAAGAGACCTCAAGGGCCATCCAGTCCAACCCCCTGCCATGCAGGAACCCCCAGCATACTATCAATTGCTTTCCATTATTGTCAGCTCAGGAACCCTTTCCCTGGTTCTGATTGTAGTTATTTTGTTGTTGTTGTTGTGATTTATAGTGACCTTAATAGGGCTTTTAAGGTAAGTGAGATATTTAAGGAGTGATGGTAGTAGTTCCTCAGCTCCAGCAAGTTTCCATAGCTGAGTAGAGATTCAAATGTCTGAGTGGCCTTTGCTTCCAGATGGGCAGTATATAAACCAACCAACAAACCAACTCAGGACTCCTAAGTCGAGAGTCTGTTACTCTATCTCCTGCACAACACTGGATATTTTGTACCAATTCACAGAAAGCAACCTAAAAACAGCTGATTTCATTCTTCATGAAGTTGTGTCACCCCAGCAATTATGATCCAGACCCACATTTATCAAAATGATGCAAGTCACAGGACAAAATATGTAGTACTTGTGGACCTAGTGAATCTCATTTTGAAACGTCCGGTGGTTGGTTGCCTGGGTGCCTTTTTTTTAAAGGGATGACTGTGCCTTACTGCTTTGAATGTGTCCTGGCACTGCTTTTGTTTGCCATCTTTTAGGGTGGCATTTGTTCGACCTTTCTTAGTATTTATATACTTATTGTTTTTAGCTTTAAATACTGTCTTTTAATGATGTGGACCACCTCGTGTCCTTTTAAAGGGGAAAAACAGGGTTAAAAAAACCAATTCAAATAAATAATGAAATAAATAAGATCAAGACTACAGTCATATTTCTACGTGGCCCTATGGACAAAGTAACAATGGTCCATTAGTAAAGGAATGAGCTATCAGGCTATGGATGATTTTGATGATCAGTCTATAAAGTAACTATAGCGCAGTTGACATTAGAAATGGGCATGATTCACAATTAGGCCATCTGAGGTCCACAAGTGTTGAGCCCCGAGAGTGCCCTGGATTCTCTGCCCCGAGTTCTCCTGCAGGCACCCACTCAGAGGCAGTACCCTGGGCTACTATGCCTGCCCCCCTCCTCTGAGGGGGCACCTGTGGGAGAAAGTGGGGCGGAGAATCCAGGGAACATGGATGACTCTTATATGCTCAATCTGCTGAACCACACCAAAGGTCCGGAGCATGGACTGTGCCCATTTCTAGTTGACACAGGTGGCAAACTATGGGACGCACCGTCGTATGCAAGGATATCTGAACTGCATCCATTATCTGCTTTGTTTTTCTTCTCGGTGTGCCTCTTGTTACAAACAAGCTTATTGCAATGGTGGCAAACCTTCGATGCTCCAGATGTTTTAGACCACAACTCACACAGGCCTTTGGCATTGGCAATACAGGCTTGGAATTCTGGGGGTTGCAGTCCAAAACATCTGAAGTGCCAAAGGTTTGCCACCACTGCCCTACAGTCTTACAGCGCAATCCACAATCTTAAAGCAATGCATTTTCTTCTGCTGTTTCTACTTACATTCTCTGCTGTAATGATCCTTGCAAGTTCATTTTTATTCTCTATCATCAGATCGTACCATTTACGAAGTAAAGCAGCTCTTTCCTGAATGAGAAATAATATTTTACAAGGGATTCTTTTGATACATACATTTGAAAACAGAGAAGATTAGAATCGCTCCAATGTTTTTTTTTCTTTTCTTTGATTGATAACTTTCTTGTTTGAAAACTATAAATAGATTGCAAAAAAAAGAAAAGAAAAAAAATGACTGCTACCACTGCTACTACTAAGAATACTCCAACTCAGATGATTTTTATAGATGCAAAGTGTTTTATACTGGTTACATATAGATCCTGTCTTTTCTCCAGTAAACTCAAGGTAGCAGAGTGGTACCCCCACTTAAAAGCAGCTCGACTTAAGAGCGGAAAACTGTTGGCATTTTAACTGCTGCCTAACACATTTTAGATATGGTCTGCTCGACTTACAAATATTTTTTCCATTTTTTAATTTTTTAACTTATTTTTTCAATTTTTTAGATAGGTACCCCGACTTAAGAGTAGTTTGACTTAAGAGCATGCATTCGGATCAGATTAAATTCGTAAGTCGGGGTACCATTTTATATGGGGCTCTTCTCCTCTTCACAAGTCTACAGTTAGATTGGGAAATAAACTGGGCACTGACACAACTTTTGTTTATGCTTAAATAATGAACATGTGCTTAAAGTGCATTATCTTAGCTTTAATTTGAGTGTATTCAAGCTCTTTAATACATAGCCCCCTCTTTTTCAAGAGACTAAAAGTAACTGGACTACTGACTCAAAGGCTGTTTCAATGGGCAGGTACGAGCTATTATTTCATTATTTCAACATCAAGGTTGGAGTAGGAACTGGCAAGCCACTCCAGTACTCCTGCCAAGAAAACTCCATGGGCATGGAGTCACGAAGAGTCGGTCACGACTGAACGACGACACACACACACACACACACACAAAATTGAACAGGTAGGTAAAAGATCTGGACTTGATTCCAGGCGTGTCATTCCCATTTGGAAACTGCGGCTGTGAACCCGCACCATGTACAGTATTCAAAGGAGCTCTCAATGCAAGTGAAATATTGATCCGGAGCCTATAAGTAAAACTGTCTCCCCTTCCCTCCCCTGTATTAATGGAGGAGTTTCAGCTCCAACAACCTTAGGATAGGGTCAGCCCCCTTGGGGAGACGAAGGCCACCACATGGGCCTCGTAGCCTTATTATCGCCCTTTCTCGGTCCCCCGGAGGCGATGTCTTGACCGTCTCTTTTTTTCCCCCCGCCCTGCAAACAAATGCTTGCAGCGGGACGCTCCCGCAAGTGCCCGGGGCTGCGCGCGCGCGCGCGTGCCTGCGCCTGCCGCTCGCCCCCTTTCCTCCTCCTCCTCCTCCTCCTCCTCCTCCTCCTCACCTTTGCAGAGGCTCCGCTCCAGGCGGGCCCGGCGTCGTAGGCGGCCCTCACGGCCGCCCGAGCCTCGGCGACGCCGCAGTCCGCCACTTGCCCCAGCTCCGCGCCGGTGGCCGGGTCTCGCACGGGGAACGTGGCGCTCGCTTCCACCCAGCGGCCTCCCACGAAGCCCCCCGAGCGCAGGAGGGAGTCGCCCATCGCTCCCAAGCCAGGCCCGCTGCTGGTGCTGGTGGTGCTGCTGGTGGTGCTGGTGCTGCTGCTGCTGAGCCGGCCGGGGGAGGTACGCACCGCCCTCGGCCCTGTCGGAGGCGGCCAGCTCGGCGCGGGACAGCGGTTGCAGAAGGCACCGAGAGGCCCACGGGCGCCCCGGCACGCCAGGCGGGCGGCCATGCTCAGGCTGGGGGGCTCGAAGGGCGTTGCAGCGGCGCCTGGTGGCTGATGCGGGCGCCGCCGCGGCTTGGGCTGCAGGCGGAGGGCGGGCCTGTCGCTCCAGCTACGCAGCTTAGTCGGGTCTGGCTGGGTCCTAGCCGTACTTCGCGGCCAGAAAGCAGACAGCGCCCGGCGGGGGTTTAGGAAGAGGTTTCTTAGAATTTCTTTCTCTTTGAACCAATATAAGAACACCAGAACAGCGTGGCTGGAACACGCCACGGCCCATCCAGTCCCGCATTCTGTCTCACACAGAATGGCTCACCATTTGTGTCAGGGTATTCCCAAGCAGATGTCAACCTCGGCCCATCCCGTTCGGCAGGCGCGAGCGCACTTGCTCCGGGTCGCCACTCCTCGGGAAGCCCGCAGGACGAGTACTCGGACCCGGGCTTTCTCTGTGGCGGCCCCCAGCCTCTGGAATTCCATCCCCAGTGAAGTGCGCTCTGCAGAGTCCCTGCTGGCTTTCCGAAAGGCGCTAAAAACCCATCTTTTTCGGGAGGCCTTTGGCGACGTTTAATTTGGCTTTTCTGTTCTTTTTCCCCGCCATCGTAACCTGTTTTTATCTTCCATCCTTAGTGAGGTGCCATCTGGTTTTAACTTTGTATAGCGTGATTTATTTGATTTGTTTTGTTTTTATCAGTCATTGTAATTTCTGTTGGCTATTGTAGCCTCGTGTAAGCCGCTTAGAGTACATAGTAGATAAGCCTAAATAAATAAATAAATAAATAAATAAATAAATAAATGTCTTTACCTGCTTACGATTCCCTGCCACTGGCATTGAGAGATATCCTGCCTCTCTCTCCAACCCGGAGGTTGTCCTTAGGCATCCAGAATGATAGACATTGATACCCTTGTTCTCCATGGACTTATCTGATATAAAGAAGCCCAGAATGTAGACCTCTAAAATGTCCCCTTGTATTCAGACTACTGGAGGTTTTCTCTTTTTCTCTGTCTTGGCCTGCTTATTGTCATGTCTGTGTGTAAACAGTCGATCAAGTCAGGGTGCCCTGTGGTCATGAAAGGGGGGCTGCTAACAGGGTATGGACATGACTCATTTTATGGAAGTATCCTTCCTTATCAGCACTAGCTAATATTGGTTCAAGGAACTGGTTTCGCCAGTTGTCCATGCCTTGCTGGGCTCCACCAAGATGCCCCTCCTGATTGATTTCTACTAACAAAGGTAGCTTAGCTTATTTCTGATAAGCTAAGGTGTAAGGGTCTGCCCTTTCTGTTGTTGGGGGGTCATTGCTTGTCCTTAAAGCAAGAATGTGTGTATTGACTTTGTGTTCAATAAAACTGTGTTGCACTGCACTGTCTCCTTCATGGTCTTCCACCAGGTATTGAAACCTAGAAAATTGGCCAACATTCATACTTCTACTTACATACCTAGGATTGTTCTTTACTAGGATTGTACTAAACCGCAGTTGACTTTGATCAAATGTCCTGGATTCTGAAGCCACCCAGCTGATAAGACAGTGACACAAGAGGCACCCCAGAAAGGGATAAGAAGAAGGAGGGGTGAACCACTTCTGACTTCTCTGATAGGTGGAAAACCCTTTATCGCAATTAACTTCAGGGCACATTACAGTCTTGTACTGAAAGTGCAGTACTGTACTAGCCTCAGGTACCAGAGGGAGTTAGAGAGTGTTTTCTCATTATTGCTGCAGGAGATTGCGTCAATGATGTTATGCCGGCAGAATGAATCAATATTCTATGCCATTGGTGTCCTTGGCATTCAGGGTGTCCCTTGCTATGTAAAGTTTAGCATCCTTTTCTGTGCTGTCAATGTGGGTATTAGAGATGGGCACGACCCGGAAAAATGACGTTTCGAGTTGTCGTTTGTCGGGACGGGTCCGTTTCGGGTCGTTTCCGTTTATCGCGGAAATTTTCAAAAATTTGTCGTTTTCGTTTGTCGTTTGTCGTTTGTGTTGGGGTTGGGGTTGGGGTTGGGGGCTCTGGGAGGCACCTCTCTGGGTGCCTCTGACGTCTGACCCACTAAGAAGGGAAGGGAAGCGTTTCGCGTAGCCTCCGCGTACCATACATTACATTATGTTAGGGTTGGGGGGTAAGTGGCAGAGGCACCTCTCTGGGTGCCTCTGACTCACTAAGAAGGAAAGCATACTGGCGTACTGGCGTACTGGCGTACAGGTTAGGGGTAGGGGTAGTGGGCTCTGGCTGGGAGGCACCTCTCTGGGTGCCTGTGACCCACTAAGAAGGGAAGCGTACTTGCGTACGGATCTGGGTTAGGGTTGGGGTTAGGGTAAGGGCTAGGCTTAGGGTTACGGTTAAGGTTAGGGTGGGTTAGTGGGCTGCACCTCTGGGTGCCTCTGACCCACTAAGAAGGATAGTGTACTGGCGTATGGGTTAGGGTTAGGGTTAGGGTTAGGGTTAGGGTTAGTGGGCTTTTTATGCCCTCTGGCACATCCAGAAGTCTCAGTCAAAACCTGGCCATGCGATTGGTGGAATGGGTCCAAAAATTTGCATGGTCCCATCCCATGGCCAGCCCATCATTGCGCAGGTGTAAAAAAAATAAAAATAAAATTAAATAAAATCAATGGAGACGTTTTATTGCAAGAAAAACCCACTGCTGCTACTATAAAAATCAGGCATTTAAAATACTTAATTTTCAAATGTTTCTGTTGTGCTTTGGTGGGTTTTTGGACCACGATTTAAAAATAAATATTGCGGTTGCCATTTTGGATCCCCCCCCACCGCATGGCAAATGGAGACAACGAGGATGCCCCCCCCCAGCCTGGTACCAGCAGCCCAGGACAGGAGGGGGGGCGGGGACACCCCCCCCCCCAGAAACCACCCCTCTCTGGTAGGTGCCCTCACTGAGGCAGGCATATTTTCGCCTGCTTTTTTGGCCGGGAATCTTTTTTTTTTAAATTTTTACAACTTTTTTTCTGTGCTGCTTGGCATCGCGCGATCGCCGCGATGCCATGAACAACAACGAAAAATCAGACCCAATTTTTCTTTTTCGGTTCGGGTTCGAGCTGGAGCGGAGTAATTCTCATTACCGTTACCCGTTACGTAACGATAATGAGAACCGAAAACGGAAACGAGAATTTCGCCGCTCCGTGCCCATGTCTATTGGGTATGGTACTCTGTAGCAATATATCAGGCCATTTCCTGGCATCTCGAATCATGGATGCAGACACATTTTCTCCCATGCACAAATGAGAGGGTGCTTTTTTTTGTAGAATTGAATACAGTATTTTTCTAGCTTCCTGGCAATGGCAATGCAGTGTGTTAAAAAACACATAGCCTGGGGGAATTACCTGCACCATTAAGAGAGTGATTAATTGATTACCCAGAAATGAGTAAAACAAAAAGTTCCTTGTAAGAAAGATGTAATGAAATTCTCTCACTTAAACTCTCCCACAAGTGAGCAGCCTTAAGGGACTAATGGAGGCAACCCGTCAGGGGTTTACTGAAGCTGAAAAGCCTTTTTAACTGAGCTCTAAAACACATAGCATATGTGCACATATATGTGCCCAAAATAGAGGGGACCCTAAACAAATGAACACAGCATTTTATATTTTTGACTGGTATGCTACTCTACTTTAGCAAGACTCTGCAAAGAACTCTGCGAAGCCCTGTTCCATCTTATTCATTAAGGGCTCTGCATTAGATATACATTTTTGTTGTTGTTGTTGTTGTTGTTGTTGTTGTTGTTGTTATGGTGGTGGTGGTGGTGGTGGTGGTGTCATTACACTCATGACTGACTCTTTGTGACCCCATGTCCATGGAGTTTTCAAGGCAGGACTACTGGAGTGGCTTGCCAGTTCCTATTCCAGGAGACAACAGCTCCTGGTATTCCCTGGTAGTCACCCATCCAAGTAGTAGCCAGGCCTGACCCTGCTTAGCTTCCGAGATAAGGCGAGATCGAATGTGCTCAGGGCAGTAATTTTACTACTTAAGTATTCTTATAAGCAGACATTCCTTAATACAGTATATCTTTATTTCTTCTCCATCCTGAGCAGATAGAAGCTCTTTCAAACTAGTTTTAACCAGCTCTGAGGAGCCTAGGTGTGTTAAGTATTATAAGGGTCAGAAGCCAGAGTAGGTGCTATATCTGTTTCGCTTCAAGGTAATGGCTGCCTGTCTCCATTTTCTTACTCATCACTGTCCTTTTTGTTGTTTGTATGTACAGTACTTTGTTTACAATCTGAATATTCATATCAAAGACCCACCTTCAGCTCAAATATGCTTTTATGGTTTTCCAATCCTTCAACTGTATATTTGGGTTTTAGGTTAAAAGCAGATCCATGAAATCAAGAATGGACTTGATGATTTATTTTTGTGTGTGTGTGTGTGTGTGTGTGTGTGTGTGTGTGTGTGTGTGTGTGTGTGTGATTATGGGCAAATCACAATAAAATAATAAATCCCTTCTGTCTTCACAGGCTACAACACAGATATCAGGGATCCTTCAGGACATAGCTTTGTGGGGGCACAAAAATATGGATCCAAGACATAGATCCTCTCGACTTCATAGTATTTTTAGATGAAATCCTCCCTAAACACTCATTAGATCATAGATTCTATTTGTGCCCACAAACTACTTGACACAAATCATGGTTTCTTCAGTACATGGCTTTGGAGCAGAACAAAAATATGGATCCAAAGCACAGATCCTCATGGATTCACATCGTTATAGGCCCCATCTATACCCACAGACTAGAACACAGAAATAATGGGTGCCTTAGTACATAGCTTTACAGTGATGCAAAAACACAAATCCAAGACACAGATTCATCAATCCATATGATTTTTATATAGGATCCTCTCCATCCCACTGTACAATCATAGGCTCCCTATGCACTCACACAGTACAGCACAGGATCCATGATTTCTGTGTTGTAATATGTAGACATAGATGCTTCTTATGATCAAACAGTGGTTTTAGAATGATCCTAGGTAAAAATGCTTGGGGGCGGGGTGTTCCATGGAGATCTGTGCCTCAAAGCCATAGGTTTCCACCACTGCAAAGCCACATAACTAGGGACCTCATGATATCTGTATTCTGCTCTATAGGTACATATGGGGCCTATGATTGCACAGTGGTTTGGGGGTGATCCTATGTAAAAATCGTGTGGACCCATGAGGATCTGTGTCTTGGACTTGTGTTTTTGTACCACTGCAAAGCTATGCACTAATGGAACCACGATTTCCGTGTTACAGTCTGTAGGCTTAGATGAAATCTATGCTTTAATGGTTGCTTCACAAGAATCCTATGATTGAAAAATTGACTTCTGTACGGGTTCCTTGTGGCTACTGTTTCTGTGATCCATGGCAAAATATACTTCAGTAGGCTGCCACAAGGATGAATTGAACGCTGTTAGCTGGTGGATTATAAATGATGTGGTTAAAAAAAGTAACTTTCTTAAGTGTTGTCCCCAGCTCCAATTAAATGTTGTGTTAGGTTTTTAGATATACATGCAATCAGCATTGTCATTTTAGATTTGTGGTAACATGCATGTCCTGATTGCTTCAGTTTGTACTCATTGCAATATTTTAGCATCTTGCTCTTCAGTTTGTTCTTATGTGCGGTTTGACACTTCCAATTCATAGTGACTCTGAAAAAGTGACCTCAAAGAAGTCTTTCTGTGTTTCTCAGCCCTGCTCAGGTCTTGCAAACTCAAAAGCTATGGCTTCTTTTATTGAGTCAAACACTTATTGTCCATGTATCAGGAGTTGACCTTCCACCAGAAATAGATGTTTTTTCGCTTGTGTAAGTGGCTTTGACATCAAAGACCTGGGTGGCTTGTTGGCCCTTTTTGTTAACTTTGGCTGACCCTCCTGGTGTGTACGGGAAGTCTGGTCAATGGTCATTTGTGCTCTGGTGACCTCTAGGCTGTATTATTATCATGCATTTTATGACGTGCCACCACTGGAGATGATTTGGAAGCTCCAGTCAGTGCAGAGTTAATGTTTAATTGGTACTCCTGGAATGGGCCACATGAGTTTTAAAATAATTGCAGAGGTAGCCTATTGGTATCTACACACACTTTATGGGATTAAGCCCAGAGGCAAAGTCCCAATCCTGGAACAAAGCTAGGCCAAGGTGAGGATAATGTTAAATAATTTCTAGTAACCCTAGGCATGTCCAAACTTCGGCCCTCCTGATGTTTTGGACCACAACTCCCAAAATTCCAAGCCTGTATTTCCAATGGCAAAGGACTGTGGGAGTTGTGGTCCAAAACATCTGGAGGGCCGTAGTTTCGACATGCCTGGGTAGGTCGAACAAGATTTGCCTTGAGCACGACCTAAGCTGGTTTAATGACAACCAACCTTTGACCTTCTTTGCTTGGCTTTCTTATTGGCTTGTGCTTGATAGGTAATCAGATAGAAGAGGGGAAGAGACTGTTCTTGATCACCCCAGAGTGCAGGATACGTAATAATTGGCTCAAACAATAGGAAGCCAGTTTTAGGCTGAAGATGAGGAACAACTGCTTGAGCAGTATGGCAGTGGGACCAAATATGGTACTTTGGGATGGTGGTGAAGTGCTGCAACGCCAAAGGCATTCAAGAGAAAATTGGACAACCATCTGTCAGATCTGCTTTGACTTGGACTCCTGCATTGAGCAAGGTGTTTCGCTTGATGGCCTTAGAGGCCCATTTCAACTCCATCATTGTATGATTCTATGATTCTCAGCTGCTGCAACCAATTTATCTTTGCATCAGAGTTGCACTAGCAAACTGCATCTTTTAATCCAAACACTTTGATTTGTATAGGCCTTCGGGTTGTCTTTGGAGGTACAATTGTTAATTTTTCAGTTTTTAAAACTATGCCTTCTGACTCTTGGGTTTCTTGTCTTGTATTGAGTGTTAAACTAATGTATTGTCTTTATTGTATACAACAGTGGAGGCCTCTATAAATATGTAAATACAGTAGGGCACCTATACTGTATCCATGCAACCAGCACCTATAGTTTTAGTTGTCTGTGTTGCGGCTGCTGCAACTCATCTTGCAGAGCTCTCACACACATACTTACCTCATCCTTCTGGTTTTCCCCTCATCTCACTTTCTTTAATGGGTTCACTACTATCTACAGTCAGAGAGGGGATTGGAACCTATATCTCAAGATTATGGGGGTTCTATTGGGAAGTACAATAACTTGACAAAAGCAGAGGCTGTGTTTTTTCACTTCACCATGGTCCCAGTCAGCCTCTGCCTTCTGTTTTTCACATCCCCAAACTGAGTTGCTACCTCTCTCTCTCTCTCTCTCTCTCTCTCTCTCTCTCTCTCTCTCTCTCTCTCTCTCTCTCTGTGTGTGTGTGTGTGTGTGTGTGTGTGTGTGTGTGTGTGTGTGTGTGTTTCTGCCTCTTTTTCAGCCTCTGCTACAGGAATGAAGGGAGGAAGGATAATTGTTTTACTACTTGATCATGTTTTCTTGCCAGAAGCTGGTGCTGATTGAAGCTTCTCCTTCAGAGTCATATGGTTCATTTCTTACCCCACAGTGGGCAACGCGTGGGCCGCCAGCTGTGGTTGATCTGCCAGCCCCACCTGCCCGAGCGAATGTAGACAGAGCTGAGAATAATGAGGGTTGCATCAGATTCAGGGCTACTCGAGGCCATGTCCACTTCTCGGTGGTCTAGCAATCTGGCCGCAGAGCCAGAGGTTGGGATTTCTATTCTCCACTTCTCCTTGACATCGACTGGATTTGAATATCCATAGGGTTCCCTTCCAGCATGTCCAAACTTTGGCCCTCCAGATGTTTTGGACCACATAACCCACAGTCCTTTGCCATTGGCAATACAGGCTTGGAATTCTGGGACTTGTGTTCCAAAACATCAGGAGGGCTGATGTTTGGACATGCCTGTATGGTTGTGATGGTGATTCCTACTTTGTAGACTGACAAATCAAGCTTTAGGATTTGTGATAACTTGCAGATGTCTCATGCAAGCACAATATGTTTTTATAGTTTGTAATAAACACTAATCTATTTAATACAGTAAAATACTATTATATATATTTCAGGTTAAGGTTTTCTAAGATAAAATACAATAACTGATTATGTGTGCTTTCCTTTTTATAGGTGTGACTCCAGTTATAGATTGGATGTGCCCAGATAACGAATTGCCCTGCAACATTTAGAGAATTGTACGGCAGAGAAGAATCAGCAACACCCTGTTTCCTTTGTAACCATCCCCATTTTCCTTGCTTAAAAAAAAACTACAAGAAATTTAAAACCACAGGAGAAAGAGAAAGAAATGTAAAATAGCTGCACAGTGCATAATAACACTGATATCTGTCCATCTGGAAGCGCTTGAAGGCTCAAAGACTAATTATATGCTGAGAGACTGAGAAGTAAGGATTTGTCGTAAGCAACATAACATCTTTTCTGTTTTCTAGACATGATTTCACAGGTACTTCTGGCAAATAACTAGGTGTCTGTTAACAGCATTTATTCTCTGTAAAAGAAGATAAGAGCCTATCACCTGATCACAGAAATACTGGCAAGCTGACTTTCAAACACAAGGGCTTTGACATCTGTGCCATTGACATATTTGATTAAGAAATGCACCGTAGACCATATTTCAAAGGTCACAGTCCTGATATTGAAAGCATTTAAAAAACCATGGTTTGTAGTCCAGAATATCAGCGACATGGAAGCTTTCAAGATTTGTTCTGTTCTGGCTGCACTTTGCGCTCTTTGCCAAAGAGCGATACCCTGTAGCCTATCAACACACATTGAAATAGGTAAGACGGAAGATTAATGTGCAAGATATGAACTTAGTGGAAAATATAACTGATACTGTACTTAATTCAGTGGCAGAACTGCTTGCTCAATAAACATAGCTGTCAGGATGTGCAGCTAATTGCTGAGTGAAACATTAAACTGCTAGTGAAGAAAGTTGCTTATAGTATGCTAGGGTAATTGAACAGTGATATTGGCAGAACATAAAATCAGTGTCTCTTCTGAACAGAATGGAGACTATGGTGTGATGCCTACTCTGCCATTCATATTTTAAACTCATTGTTATGTATTTGCATCAGGATTTATTTGTGTAAGGGTACATGAACTGTTCAGTTTTTTTCGAAGACTCGAGTGATACCTCTTGCAAATTTTAGACAGCTTGTAATTGATTTGCCTACATTTGAGGAGTCTTGAAACAATTGGCTGTTGAGAAGCTACAGGGAGAACTAGACATGTTTTTAATTTTCGCACTGACTATGCAATTGTGGGTGTTTCTTGAGCCCTGGTTCATTTGGCAGGACATCCCTCCTGCTGTCTGGGATCCATATCCTCCAAATCAAAACAGAATGGGGTTTATTGAACGTGGTGGGGTGTTAACAAAAATGGGTTCTGTGTCAAATGTCCTTGATTTACTTTATGTATTCCTTCATTCAGCTTATATACCGACCAGCAGTGCCGTGCACAGTATCTGGGCAGTTGACTTTAGTCCTAGTTCTCAGAACATCTCCAAAATCTTCACATACAGTCTCTTACCCCCATCCCGGTTCTACTCGTCGGGAGGAAAGATGTCTGTCCACGGCGTCCAGTTCTTGCCATTTGACCCTTTACTAGGAAAGTCTGGGAGACCCTTGGCCTGTGTCTCCCCATCTCTAAACAGCCCCTAGCAATGAAGGTTGGCACAGCTGCCATGTGGACAAGTGTGGGAAGACGTTTTGCTGAACCACACTGATCCTGGTTCTCTGAGTCCTCTCAAGACTTCTCCTGGCACCGGCACTCTTGCTGTCTCCTCTTGGATTAGTACTAGCTTTGTGTGGAGGTTTACTGTTCCTCTTTCCATGCTTTCCCCCTTCCACACTCCCTAATAAGAGGGACGGTGGGGGAGCCTGGGGTTTTTGTATTTCCCACTTCCTGCTTGGATACCCTGGAAGCCCTTTCCAGGGTTCTTTGCCAAAGGAGTCTCACTCCCCTGGGGCTTCTGACTTTTCTTCTAGGGTGGATTCTGCCCTGTAGGTCCCTGACCAATGGAGGGTTGTGGAAGCATGTGTGACCCTCCAAGATTCAGGGATGGGCATATGCTGTCCTTGCACCCCAGAAAGGATGTTACCCACTTCTTCTGTCTTGCAGCTGTGATATATTGGCTCTTCTAATAACAAACAATAAGTTGTAATAGGTTTATGGCTCTGCTTAATTAAAAAAAAAAAAAAAGTGTAAAAATAATGATTGTAACAAGTTATTTAGTTCCACTTGTAGGTAAAGATATAGAGAGGAAGGCAAATGAAATTTCCCTGGATATTGATGGGGGCAGTTTGCTATTTTTGTTTGTGTAATGATTTATTTTATTTATTTTATTTTTGTACTTTTAGGCCACTCTGATTTTCCCTCAGGAACTCTGGGCAGTTAACAAAGGCCAAATGAATAGCTAGGCAACAATTAAAACCAGTTTCAGAACATAAAAAAATAAAACAACATAGCAATAACAGATGTCAGCATCCTGCTTCTTCTTAGAAGTAATCATGATGATGATGATGATGATGATGATGATGATGATGATGATGATGATGATGTGAACAGATAGATTATTGTGGCAGTTTCATTTTATTAGGCAAAAAGTCATGCCTTGTACAAACATGATGTCATGTTTCTCAGCCCACAGAGCTCTAGAATTTTTCTTCAAGCAAGAGGGAAGTGTTGACTATCAAAAGGTAGGAAGCTTATTGTAATAACTGATGGCATTCTAATACACAGTGGCTGTGTAGTAAGTTACACTAGAGTAAGCACATTAAATCAGTGAGGATTTGGTAACTCAACTCATAAGTCCCATTAATTGAAATGGGACTACTCTAGTTAAAGCAAGTCACAACTAAAGTAGGCCCACTTCACTCAATAGAGGTCATGGAGGAGTTGAGTTGCCAAGTCACGACTAGAGATGGGCACGACTTAGCGGTATTCCCGTTTCCGTTTCCGTTACTCGTATCTGTTACTCTACGGAAACGGTAACGGGAATTACTCCGCCAGAATTTGAGCTTGAACCGATGAACGAACAATTTGGTCGGATTTGTCGTGCTCGTTACTTGCATCGCGCAATGCCAAGCGGCACAGAAAAAAAGTTTTTAAAAGTTAAAAAAAAAAACCGATTCCCGGCCCTAAAAGTAGGCGAAAACTGTCTGAGGGCACCTACCAGGCCAGAAGGGTGTTTTATTTGGGGGGGGGGTTCCCCGCCCCCCTCTCCTTGGCTATTGCTACTGCTGCGCTGCTGGTACCAGGCTGGGAGGGCGCATCCATTTGCCATGCAGTGCGGGGGATCCAAAATGGCGACTGCAATATTTTTTTTGAAATCGTTGCCGAAAACCCCACCAAAGCACCACAGAAACATGCGAAAATTAGCTATTTTAAATGCTTGAAGTTTTACAGTAGCAGCAGTGGGTTTTTCTTGCAAAAAAAAAAGTCTCCGTTTATTTTTTTTATTTTATTTTATTTTTTTACACCTGCACATTCGCAATGATGGGCTCGCCCATGGGAGTGGACCATGCAAATTTTCCACCAATCGCATGGCCACTTGGCCAGGTTGACCACAGAGACTTCTGGGATGTGCCAATCGGGCATAAACAGCCCACTAATCGTAGCCCAATGGAGGGTAAAGTGGGAGAAAACTAAGCCTAACCCATACGCCAGTACACTGTCCTTCCAAGTGGGTCAGAGAGGCACCCAGAGGTGCACCCCAATACTCACCCTAACCTCACCCGTAACTAGCCTAACCCTAGCCCTTGCGCTAACCCATCTTAACCCTAAGCCAGATCTACTTGCATTGCACTACATGCAAGTACGTGAGACACAGCGAGTGCAAAGAGTCTGCCAGTCCATCACTTGTGGCTCTGGCTGACTCCTGCAGCTCCCTCCAGGAGCCCGCTACCCCCCCAAACCAGTACTAACGACAACGAATGAAAAAACGAACCGACTAACTTTTGCGAAATTTCGCGAAAAACGGAAACGAGCCGAAACGGACTGCCTCCGACACACGACAACTTGAAAACGTCATTTTCCCTAGTCGTGCCCATCTCTAGTCACGACAAATTCAGTGGGCCTACTCTAGTGCTAAAAACACAGTTTCATCCAGTATGTTTTCCTTTCTGATATCTTCTATCAATTTTTGGGCAGAGCTGTCTGTATTTATTACTTTATGTTATCCTTCTTATTCAGTCTGTATCTGCTGGAAGTTATCTGGGTTTATGTTATTATTCTCCTTAGTTAGTCTGGCAGAGAAGTCCACTGGAGGCAGCTTTTGAGTGTCAAAGAGGAATGGAGGGTAGAGTGAGAGAAAATGTAATCCTGTCAGGAGGCATCCACTACCATGTGTTGGCTGTAGATCAGTGGTTCTGAACCTGTGGGTCCCCAGATGTTCCTGGACTGCAACTCCCAGAAGTCTTCATCACTAGCTGAGCTGGCCAGGATTTCTGGGAGTTGCAGTCCAGGAGCATCTGGGGATCCACAGGTTGAGAACCACTGCTGTAGATTAAACACCACTTGGCTGCAGGCCAAGATTTGTTAAGCAAGATATCTCAAAACTGGATGAAATAAGCAAACCCCATGGGTTGTCTCATCTTTAGCATGGCCTGCTTTTAATGTCCCATCTGCAATATGCATGGATTAACTTTGATTTTATTAGTTCTTTTGAAGCAAAGGGTAATCCTGCGGTCCAAAACAAAATAAAATGCAAATGCAAAAACAGGCAATACCTTTATAGCCCACTAAGAACCATACAATAAATGGTCTTTTGTAGATTAAACACCACTTTATCAGGTTTCTACCAGTTTGAAGAACTTAAGAGTCAAAACCTTAAAATCCAAAGCTACATAGCAAGATGGCTATTGCCATTGTTCTTAAATGTTAAACCCAGCAGTTCTTGGCATGGTGGATTTTAGATGGAGGCCAAGTACAGCTTAGGTAGCTCTTGAATGATTGTAACAAACCAGTTCTCCAAATAAAACAAGCAGAGCCTATGTGCCTGCCCATACTTCTTTCTCACTTCAGCCTTTGAAACAGATATGCTCCTGGTTGGCCTGTGGGGGGTGGGGGGGGGAGGTTGATGTGGAGTGTAAATGCTGGTAAGCCATTTTGGCCAGCTTGGGGCCACATACTAGCCTTGGTGGCCTCTGTAGTGCCATTCTTCGTGTTTTGTATGAAACACGAAGCACCCAGTTCTAGAGGGCAGCCACTTGGTTGTCTTTTATGGTTCCTTAGTAGGTATTAGAGGGGAACTTCCTGTTTGTATGTAGGTTCTACACACATAGAAGAATCTGGGAAAATCTGGATTCCTGCGGACATATACACACAAGTAGCACAATTTTCTTCATTAGACCTGACCCAGAAATCTTGCATAATGTGACGAGAGACAAGGCAGAGCTAGACACCCTCTTTAAACATATTCACAGTGCTGGACCTAATAACTCCTGCACAGCTGTTGTGATGTCTAACAACTGGAACAAAACAAGCAAAGAAACAAGCAAAATAATACCTCTAAGTGAGAGGAAGTGGTATACAGTATTTTGTCTGTACTGTACCTGAAATGCTAGGAATAATATTTTTCCTGTTTTTTTCCCCACTTTTCCTATTAAGTTATTATTAAATCACCAAGATGCATATCAGGCTGGAAGTCTTTATCCTGATGCCTTTTATTCTGGTATCTGCAAGAATGGTAAGAAATTATGGAAAAATATTATTCTCTGCTCTGCTCTCCCACCCTATATGCATTTATGAATTCTGGCTGTAAATTCCGGTAGTTAAATTGTAGCTGTGTTATCGCAGGATCTATATAGAATCTGCTATTGTCCTGGTTAAATAGACTGCACATGAAATTTATATGAGGAATTGGTTCAAATTTGTGATTCAATTAAAACCAAACTTTTAAGGAAAAAAAGTTATAACAGTCAGTTCCCAAACTATAGTAATAGCATTCAGACTGTTTTGACTCTTCTTACTCCAATTGGACTAAAGGAATTGATGTCTGAATGACTTACATTATTTTTCTGTGTATAAGACTATATTTTTGTCTAAAACTGTTTAAAAATTGAGGGTCTAAAACTGAGGGTCTAAAAACTGAGACTAAAAATTGAGGGTCATTTTATACATGGAAATAAGCCAAGGAGAGAACTGCATGGTTGCGTTATACATGGCAGCGTGTTATAGATGGGAAAATATGGCAATTTATCTTAATCATACTGTAAATGGATGGGTCTATGCCTTTATATAATAAGTTCTTGGAAAGGGCAGCTATGAGTTGCTTCATATGCATTACATATTTCATAGGTATATGCCAAACATATTACTTTTTCTAACATTTTACAATAATTCATGCAACAAACTTATAATTCTTAATTGTATTCAGTAACCCCCATGGACGGTGTTTGGATATTAAACTGTGGTGTAATGTGATATGAAACAGTCTCTTTGCCTGTCATTATTTTGCAAGGCTACAAGCAGACTAAAAGCAGATAGTCACCTGCATTCAGCTAATCACATTCATTGGTGCAGAACACATTTGAGTTTTATTTTATGATCCTAGCTTTTATGATTGCATCACAATTAGCTCTGAATGCAGTCCCAGTCTTCAGTTGAAAGCAGATGCTAATGAATAATGATTTCTGTGTTCTGCTCCTGGGGGTGGGGAGTGGGGGGGTGGGGAGAAGGGCAGGGCAGGGCCTTGAGCTTTTAACTTTCAAGTGTGCTTAAGCATGAAATTCAGATCAGCTGACTTGGAGTGCAGGCTAACAATTGCTGCTTAGCATTCTATACACTTCTGTGTGCAGTTGACAGACTCTCACTTGGGATTTTATAATGATGTGGCGCAGTGGTTAAATGCCTGTACTGCAGGTAAAACTGTGCTCACGACCTGGGTTCAATCCCCGGTAGCAGGCTCAAGGTTCACTCAGCCTTCCATCCTTCCGAGGTCGGTAAAATGAGTACCCAGCTTGCTGGGGGGGCAATGTGTAGCCTGCACACTGTAATCAAAATTGTAAACCGCCCAGAGACTACTTGTAGTGGTATGGGGCGGTATATAAGCAGAACACTTTATTAATTTAGGATTTTCATGATTTTTGTTACAGGGCATTAATTATTATGTCCTTGCTTTGCTAAAAGAAGCAACATTGTTAATACATTTTGATTTATTGTATTTCTGCTTATTTGTTTATTTGTTCCGTTTATTGTTATGATTTGATCATTTGGTTTGATTGATTAGTTTTTATTTTCTATTTTAAGTTGCTTAATCTGTTTTTATATTTTGTATATTTTGTATATGTTTGTAAACCGCCCAGAGTAGCTTTTTTGCTAGATGGTTGCGGTATATAAATCAAATAAATCAAATAAATCAATAAATAAAATGATTTATCTGAATAGTTACTGGGAGAACTACTAGGAGTTGTTACATTCTTCACATTTGCCATTAAATAAGTACATTTGTATGTGTTCTCGAAGGCTTTCCTGGCTGGGTTCTGATGGTTGTTGTGGGGGTTTTCGGGCTGTTCGGCCATCTTCTGGAGGTTTTTCTTCTTAACGTTTCGCTAGTCTCTGTGGCTGGCATCTTCAGAGGGAAAAAGCACAGCCCACAGCTCTAGATACCCAATACACACACACTCCACACTAGAGCACAGAGAGAATTCTCGCTCCCTGCGCTCCTGCTTTCTAAAGATGCCATTGAAGGAGATTGGCAAAACGTTTTGGAAGAAGAAAAACCTCCAGAACACAGCCAAACAGCGCAAAAAACCCACAACAACCAAGTAAATCTGTAGTTTGTGTTCTCTCTAGTTAAATTGTGTCCTCTGATGTTTCAGGGCAATTCCATGATGTTTCTGAAGACACACATTGGGCCCCTTTTCTCAATACAAGTATCTACTACATCAGAAAAAATTATCCACAGCCTTGGGGAGAGGTAATAAATTCCCATGAATTGCTCTAGCCGAATGCCCGGATGCCATTATTTTGCCAATCACTAATTCTTATAAATCATTGTTATTCTCTCAATCACTTCTCCAAACAAGAACTAGAGAGAAAAATGGTCAAATTATTTGTTATCTTTCTTAATAGCCTTTAAGATGGGATAGTGAGCAGCATATTCTGCCCTCCTAATTTGGGAAAGTGTTGTTTATGTCAACTGTAAACTTTAGCAAACCATACATTCCCTGGGGAAAGTGTTCTAGTTACTTTAGCATGAACTTTTTACACGACGCTAAATTCCCCTGGAGAAAGTGTTCTAGTTTACTGAAAATTAAAACGCCCACCTAAGCGGGTCCCAGTGCATGTACCTGCTCTTCAATGACTTATGCGGATGTGCCGGGCTCTCCTCGCTTCTTTTTGTTGTTGTTTTTTTGCCTCCTGCCCCTTTAAGAGAAGGAACCAGGAAGTGACGGGGGCTGCACAACGGGAGGTAATTCACGCAGCCAGCGGCCAGGAAGTGCGGAGGGGTGGGGACGCACAAAGAGCGACAAACCCCTAAGATCTCTGGTCCGAATTTAAGTGACCAGCGGATCTTAGGGGTCGTGTGAAAGCACCCTTAATAAATGTTGACAACATTAAAAAGAGGGGATCAGGGGGGAGAAAGTGAGCAAAGGTCAAAGTATTTGCGACCTTAAAGATTAACAAGTTTAATGTATTCTCGAAGGCTTTCACAGCCAGGATCTGATAGCTGTTGTGAGTTTTTCTGGCTGTTTTTGGGCTGTAGCACACAGAGAACTCCTAGTTCCCTGAGCTCCTTGTCCTCTGAAGATGCTGGCCACAGAGTCTGGCAAAACATCAGGAAGAAAAACTTCCAGAATATGGCCAAACAGTCTTAAAAACTCACAACAGCTATTAACAAGTTTCATTTACTATGCTCATTTATGGATCAAAATCCCATTCCTCAGACATGGGAAGAAGTGATTTTAATCCTTGAAAGCTCACAGTGAAAGAAATCTGATAGTTTTAAAGATGCTGCTCCATTTTGCTCTTTGCTTTCTCACTCTGTCTCTTTCTTCATCCCCCCCTTTTCTATTTCTTTTTATTTTTGGAAACTGCTGCAATTATTTACTGAAGACTATGTAAAGGACATTGGGTATAATATAAATTTAGGACTCGAGAGTGATTTTTCTAAGAGTTTCCAGTTTTCAGATGTGGAGTGAATATACATAAAAGTATTTTTTCACACTGCCTGGAACCGTATTGCACAATTTTACATCACCCAATGAGGATGATGTCATCAGCCTGGCCATGTTGCAGTAATTATGGAGCAATAATTCCTAAGGATCCCATTCATCCTGTGCGGGGGGGGGGGGGGAGGTTTGGGAACCATGAAATTAGTTTCAATGGAATCATGAGTTACAGCAGCAAAATCACCAGCCCTGGTCTCACCACCTATTCCAGAGTTTGGAACATTACTTTCCAAAAATCACTGTTTATATTATTCACTAGGTGTTAGGCATAGGGATTGTTCATGTTATTGTTTGCTTGGCCTGTAAAATACTGTATCCTGTTATGTTACCTATAGCTGTGGTCATTTTATTTATTTATTTTTCTTATTACTGCTTGCTTTTCTTATGTAGAGTGGCCTGGCAGTGGCCGTTCTGTGCTGGGTTCTTTTTCTGGTGGGGCATTCCACTCAGGCGGGAGCACTGTGTCACTCAGAGCAACTGGAGATACAGTAGGACCCCGGAATCCGCTGGGTTATTGGTTCCAGTCTATTCTGTGGATAATGAAAACCGTGGATAAGAGAGAACACCAAAGCCCCAACACTTCTGTTTTGTGGCAGTAGCTTGCTTTATGGCTGCTGTTTTGTGACAGTAGCTTGTTTTACGGATGCTGTTTTATGATAGTAGCTTGCTTAACAGGTGCTGTTTGTGACAGTAGCTTGCTTTGTGGCTGCTGAATTGTTTATTTAATTCCCCCCCTGCCAACCGTGGATAACTGAATCAGTGGATAATGAATCAGTGGATACAGGGGCCCTACAAAGACCCAGATGATAGCAACACAATACTTGATACAGTATAGTGCCAAAAGCACCCCACTGCTCCATTCACAGGATTTTCTAACACTTACACAAACTGTGATTGCCTGACCCCCTCTTCTTTATCTGTGTAGTGAACATTGACATTAGAGTAGCAGAGAGCAATTGTATTTATTTATTTATTTATTTTTGAGTATTTTTACCCCACCTTTTTCTTTGGAAAAGGACCCAAGGCGGCTTACAGAAAGGAGAGACAATATACAGTCCATTATTTTTAAGACATCTTCAGTTTGAGAAACAGGGAATTGAGGGGTATCTTACAGCATTAGAAGGCATTAAAACTAGCAATTGATAACATGTCAATGCAGTCACACAAGGATATAAACACAAAGTTATAAGTGGTTATAAACACAAAAGTCTGTGTAGCCATGTGTGGTAGATTCATATAAAGACACAGTAGGTAGTCCATCACTCAGGGAAAGCTTGCCTGAAGAGATAAGGTCTTTGCCTGTTTCTGGAAAGACACCAGGGATGGGGCCGTCCTGGCCTCCAGTGGGAGGGAGTTACAGAGTCTGGGAGCAGCAGCTGAGAAGGCCCTTTCATGGGTTCCCACGAGATGAGATGTACCTGTGAGGGTGGCAGGATGGAGAGAAAGGCCTCTCCTGATGACCTTAACCTTCATACTGTGAGATTTGATCTTTGGACCCCAGGCTATTTTGTGCTTTGCAAGTTAAAATCAGGACTTTGAATGGTGCCCGATAGCTGATTGGCAGCCAGTGGAGCTGCTTTCATGGGGTGTAATGTGATCTCTGTAACCCGCCCCAGTCAGCAATCCGGATGCTTCATTTTGCAGTGTTTATTTGGGTTCATTAAAGTCGCTAATGCAATTTTTTTCTTGCTGTTAGGCTACAGAGAAGCTTGTGGCTTTTCTCTTTGGAGTGGCTTCTCATATGGTGGCTGATGTGAGCTGGCATAGCCTCGGGATTGACCAAGGATTTCTTCGGGCCATGGCAGCAGTGAGTCATACCTTCTGAGTTGGTCAATGCAATACAATGGGAAATATTTTTGTTATTCTTATCATTGTTCATAGTGCTAAAATAATTCGTGGTTAAAATTGGTGGTGGTGGGGGGTTTGGTGTGTTTGCTTCTTGGTCTTTGATGGCTGTTTTTTTTTAAACAGGCAGTTAAATCGGTGGTTCAATAGTGTTACAGAAAACTTGTTTGGCAACCATAGAGGTAGCTTGAAAAGCAGGAGAAGGCCAAGTCTTTGCACCTAATTGGCCAGAAAATCTTGATCAGAAAATCCAACACGTGAAATAGAAAACATAGGCAAAGGGCAAGAAATAAGCTGCAAAGATTTGAATAATTTATTGTGTATCTTGTCTAAAATGAGAGGATGAGAAACTAAGACATTGCCTATCTACTGTAATCACTTTAATATCTGCAGTGCCTCTGGAAAGAAATTATGAATTATCAATAAGGTTTTTCTTTTCTCTCTTTTTAAAATGTAGGTTGATTTTCGTGGCTTATATTCAGAAGCTCATGCTGCTGGTGATTTTGGTAATATATGTACTTATGAATCTTAGAAAGTTTTCTATACATTTCCTGAGGACCCTGACAGGATATTATACAGTGTCATTCATGAGGAGCCTAGTATCATTAAGGGTTCAGCATCTTGAGTAGAATTAATATTTCTTTGAGTAGGCAGGGAAATTTTCCATATCAGATGGAGACCTTCCAGCTGGTTGAGATGATCCATAAGATATTGGACATTTAAAGTATTTTAAAGGACAATCCCAATATATATGAAACAAACATGTGCAGGTATCTTGTCATATAGGGAAAATACAACAGTTTACCATTGTAAAATACAACAGATTAAATCCTTACTTGGTATACACTAATAAGCTCTTCATCAAAGGAAGGCCATTAACTTTTATTAAACTCAGTTCTTCAGTAGTAATGTTTGTGTCTTCGTAACTCAGGTTCTTGCTTTGTAATTCCATACTTCGGCTTTTCATATATTTGAGATATCTACTATGTTGCTGTTTTCCCTTTTTCAAAAAACAAACAAACAAACAAACAAACAGTCTGACTGTTCCAGCTCGTGTATGCCATCTGAGATTCATTGCTGTGCCCAAAATGGGTTTGTACTTTATCTTATAATCACAAACAAGGGTGTTGCCTTACTTGCAACATGAGGTTGCATGATGTCATTGCCTTCTTAAAAGTGTAGATTTACATGAAGAATTTCAAAAACAATTTGCTGAATGGTCTTGAGGGGGCTGCTGTTTGAAAAACAATGGCTGAAATCCTGTTGCTTCAGAATCTCCTACATTAAGCAACATGATTTGAGCCTAAGGCAGTGTTGGAGAACCTATAGCACAGGTGCCAAAGGTGGCACTCGGAGCCCTTCCTGAGGGCACCCAACACCACCCCTTCACAGCCACCTGTATTCTGGTTAAATTGCTGTATTGACACTTTGCGAAAAATTAGTGGCTTTTGTATCACCGTTTGGGCACTCAGTCTCTGAAAGCTTCATTATCAATGTCCTAAGGCTTTCCCCATGTATATCCATATATACAAAGTGCCACAGATTTTGTCCTGTGAATATATCCTTTGTGGATGTGTGGGAGTAGACCTATTGGACAGTGGCATAAAAACTGCCATGTGACCCATTCATTCCATATAACTGTGATATTCCTACATGTTCCTATTTAAATTGGACACTGCCATAAAGAAATTGCTGTCCTGTGGCTTTGTCTTCATGGCCTACTGAATTACTGTATATGCTTTGCATGTTTTTGCAGAGATGCTTTTCCTCATAGTTCGTAACTGTCCTCATACAGGTTCCATATGTTATGTTTTGTTTTGTTTTGTAATAGGCTATTGGAAGATAATCACGGGCCAGAATCCTATCTCTGTGTGTGTGTGTGTCATGTATGTGTAGCTTGCTGTGGATAGTGGACAGGTGCTGGGCTGCATCTTGATTTTAGGCTTGATTACCTCATCAGTTAGCTGCAAATGCCCACAGCAAGTAGATTCTGGCGATTGGTTTAATTTGTAAATTGGATTGCTGATTCATTTATTTTATTGTATAGAATGACCCAAATGGGTGAAGAAAACCCTACCCTAAACCAGGTTGTATATTTACTTAGATTGTTTTCCTGGGCTATATTCTGTATTATGTAGTAATATCAAACACAGGCAGAACTTCTTAACACTTTTTAAAAACTGTCACTGAAGGTCTCACTGCTCCTTTTCTTTAAATTTTAGGAGGTGATGTCTTGAGCCAGTTTGAACTTGATTTTGATTATTTGGAACCAAAGTGGTAAGAAATACTAAAATAGCAGTCGAGAACGCTTGCTGTTGGACCTGAGGTCCTTGGCTGAAAAGCTGATGTACAATTTTCAGGTTTTGTACTCTTAAATTATCTTTAATCGTCTTAATTATTTGAGTCCTTTAGTCATATGGAAGATCTGAAGGATTTATCTGAAAGATCTGGGGGCTTAATTAAAGACATCAGAATGTAATTATCTGAAAGCTGTATCGGGATGACCTCTTCTGTCCCCATTCTTTGGCGCTTTTACTCTAATGCCAAAACTTTCCCTTGGTTTTAGCCTGGGATGAGGGGATAGCAGTGGGAGCATGAATGTGTGACCCTTGGTGAGTGTATAGAAGAGCAGACAACTTGTGGGCATCTTCAGTGCCCCTCAACACACACACACACACACACACACACACACACACAGAGAGAGAGAGAGAGAGAGAGAGAGAGAGAGACCATGTAATATATGGCATTTTCCCCCAAATGCTCTTGATGTTGCCTTTCATTGGACAAAAATGATCTGATACATATTTATTAATTTTACTGTGTTGTTTCTGATATGATCAAAGATGATCGCCAAAACCAGAGTTACTCCTTGGAATTTACCTCTCTTCTGTAACACCATGTTTGACCCAGAAAGCTACCTGTACTGAGTCAATCCCCCCTCAGTAACTAGCTGGCAATGGTTTCAGACAGTAGGGTTCCCCCCCCCCCCCGCTCCGGAGAGAATCGCATTTGAGCAGGGGATGTTTCCATTAAACGCTGGATTCTCCTGAAATCCCTACCCACTGAGAGATCTTAGGCGGTGACTTAGGGGGCTCTCTCGTCTGGAAAAAAGGCACCTGAGGAGGGATATGGTTGTGATGTACAAAATAATGCAGGGCATTGGTAAAGTGGATAGAGGGATGCTCTTCTCCCTCTCACAAAATACCAGAACTAAGGGACACACACTCAAACTGAGGGCTGGGAGAGTGAGAACAGACAAAAGAAAATATTTTTTTACCCAGCATGTTGTTAGTCTGTGGAACTCCATGCCACAAGATGTGGTGATGGCATCTAGCCTGGATGCCTTCAAAAGGGGATTGGACAGATTCCTGGAGGAAAAGTCCATCACAGGTTACAAACCATGATGGAAATGTGTAATCTCTAGTCTAAAAACCAGAGTAGTTCAAGGACCAGATGAAGGAGAGTGGTATGAAGAGACAGATATCTAGTCTTGTGCGCTCCCGGACACATTTGGTGGGGACACAGGGAGCTGGACTAGATGGGCCTTTGGCTTGATCCAGCATGGCTCTTCTTATGTTCTTATGTTCTCATGACTGTTATATTATGGGCTTATTATGGAGATAAAATAAAATAGTAATGTCTAGTGGAGCTGCCTGAATTCCTTGGAGGGAAGGTTGACCGTGGCACTCAGAAAAGAGGCTGCCAAGTGGAGACACCAAGGCCTGAACTTGTGAACTTTTGTTTGTGAAGCATAACCTTTACTACTTAGCTATGGCCCTTCCCACACACCACACTGTGAGATTCTTAAATATTTAATTTGAACCTTTTGTCCCTATAGTACTTGCAATATTTTTAGAGAATTTAAAGATAATAACAAGTTTGTTTAGATGATACATTGTAACTGCTAATTCATTTTCAGAAATTATGATGTTACCATGTTTAGGTATGTACCTGTCAATGATTTATTATCAATTTATGAGGAATTTTATGGCAAGGAAGTAATCACAGAAGATGCTATTGTTGACTGCACATACCTGCAGTTCCTTGAAATGTAAGTCAAACTGTACTTTTACATTATGTATTCATTTTGGAGAGTATAAGAGGAAATCCTGTATGGGGGATTTTATTTTGATAATTTTAAGTAATAATTACTAAACGAAGAGAATTTTGTGCATCAAGAAATGTTCAGTGGAAATACAATAATACCTTGGATAATGTATGCCTCTGTTAATGAATAATTCAGATAGTGAATTGAAATTTCTGGGAATAGGGATGTTTCGGATAATGAATTTTTCCTATGGGCTGCCTCGGATAACACATTTTTCATAGTGCTATGTGAAAAAAGTTTACCCAGGATACATTGTACCCCCGTAGTTTGTGGAAGGGTGAGAGGAGTTGGAGCACTTTGTCCATCATGTTTTGAAGCCATTCTGGGACATTTTTTTTTGCTGAGGAATTTGGACTTTTTGGACTTGGAAAGTTAGGGAGCTGAGTTTTCCTTGCTTTATTTTGTGTTTTTGCATTGGTTTTAAGTGCACTTTTGGCAGGAACAACCTGGCATTTGTTTTGGAGCTAGCTTTTATTCATCTTTGCACTGCTTTTCATTGAACTTTGGGTGGGAACAGGCTGGGGGGGTAGTCTTGCTGCTATCTTTTCTCCAATTTACAATATTTTCTATTGCTCAGCAGGCAAGAACGGGCTGGGTTTCTCTTGCTGCTTCTGTTTGTCTATGTTTGCATTTCCCCCCATTGCATTTTTGGCAAGAACAGGCTGGGGATAGTGTTGCTGCTTTCTTTTCTCCATCTCAAGGAGAAACAGGCAAGTTCTTGCAGGCAAGAACAGGCTGGGTTTCTCTTGCTGCTTGTATTTGTTTATATTTGCATTTTCCCCATTGCACTTTTAGCGAGAACAGGCTGGGGGTAGTCTTGCTGCTTTCTTTTGTCCATGTTTACAGTCTTTTCTATTGCTCTGCAGGCAAGAATGGGCTGGGTTTCTCTTGCTGCTTGTGTTTGTTAATGTTTGCAATCTTTTCCATTGCTCTGCAGGCAAGAATGTGCTGGGTTTCTCTTGCTGCTTGTGTTTGTCTAGGTTTGCATTTTTCCCTCATTGCATTTTTGGTGGGAACAGGCTGGAGTAGTCTTTCTACTTTTTTTCTCCATGTTTGCATTGCATTGCAGGGGTGGTGGTATTCTGTGTGTGTGTGTTCCAGCTCTGCATGCCTTTAGTGCACTTTGTAAAGAGCCCCCCCACAGCTTTTTTGCCTTTTTTGGACTTCCGGAATGGATTAATTGGTTTCCCATTCATTTCAATGGGAAACCATGTTTCAGATAAAGAATTTTTCAGTTAGTGAATTGACCCACAGAATGAATTAAATTCGTTATCCATGGTTCCACTGTAAATTATTTCAATGGACAAACACCTTTGTTATATTTTATTCATGATTTGCACTTCTTAATGTAGCACTTCACAAAAGTTCTGTTTCGATGCATAAATAGTATGTAATGATTTGTAGATATTAGAATGGAAATGACTTTTGCTCTCACCCACTGTCCTCTCCATTCTCCTTCGAGGTAGTGTAAAATAATTTGAGAGCTTTTGCTTCTGTTTCTTATTTAAATTAACCATAACCCCACCCCCAAAAAGATGTTGTTATATCTATACCTAGACAAGCTGTGTGTAAACACACCAGCTTCAGACCATTATGAAACTGCTGTGTTTTAATGAATCACAGTTAAGATTAACTACACTTTGCCCAGGTGTGAATGGTCTTATTCAGATGGGGGAATTTGGAGTGATCTGGTTCATAAACGGTTCTTACCTTTAGTCTCTTTTATCTCTCACTTAAGCGATACTGAAACATGGCTTAAGTACTGGATATGTTTAACTGCTGGATAGCTCAGTGGTTTAGGTCTCTGGCTGCAGAGCCAGAGGTTGAGAAGTTGATTCCCCTGTGTGCCTCTTGACGGGTTGGTCCATCAGTGATCCATAGAGGACCTTCCAGCTCTGCAGTTCTGAGATGCTTCTTCTTCTGCGAGAAGGATCTTCACATGTGTTTGGATTGCTGGTTTAACCATGAGTACGGGTCACCCAGTTTACTCATAAGTAAGGAGACAATGGCAGCAGTACTGCCATGTGGTGATAACATTGGGATGATTCTTGGTTGCATCAACAGAAGCATAGTGTCTAGATCAGGCATGTCCAAACTTCGGCCCTCCTGATGTTTTGGACAACAACTCCCAGAATTCTAAGCTTAGATTGCCAATGACAAAGGACTGTGGGAGTTGTGATCCAAAACATCTGGAGGGCCGAAGTTTGGACATGCCTGGTCTAGATGAAGGGAAGTGATAGTATCACTCTATTCTGTTCTGGTCAGACCCCACCTGGAGTACTGTGTCCAGTTCTGTGCACCTCAATTTAAAAAGGATGTTGACAACCTCGAGCGGGTACAGATATATAGATTGGCCCCTTATTTGACTTTTGTCACAGTCATCATTCAGCTGCTTGTAGTGGCTTTCCTTTCCTTTTGCTTTGTTTTTGGTTAAATAAAGTGGCATATTGAACAAGCAATGCATCAGGCGAGCATAGTGTTAGAATTGTGCTACGTCAGTTAGGAAAATATTTAAAACCGTACCAACAGTGATCCAAAATTAAGTCTGTATACCCATCTGGATAAGCTCTATGTAAGATTAAAATGTAGTTTATTAATGTGGAGGGAAGCAAAATCCTTTAATCGTTTCTTGGCTGTGCTAAAGGAGGGAAAGAGAAGAGCTGTTCTATGGAAAATGGGGCAAACTTATTTTCTGTTGCTCCGGTGGTATATTATATTCTCATGAACTTAACACTGATTTAAAGCAAGAAAAGCATTGTACATATTAGGTCTATTTTAATACCTCAGATGTCTACTGTCCTTTTATTTTCACTCAAGACAGTATACTACCCCCAATAAAATATATAGATGTACTTTGAGACAGATTTTGTTCACTGGAAAATCCTACAGAGATGGTAATTTAACCCTTTTTCTCTATCAGGTATGGTGAAATTACCAGTGTGGCCAAGGTAATGTATTTTTCTTAAAATAACTTTATTGAAGGCTGCTTTCAAGGTATCCATCCCACTATTTATGTTGCATTTTGATTTTCATAGCTTTATCCCGTCTATGCCAGCAAATCCCCATTTTTAGTGGATAAATTCCATGAATACTTTCTGGGTGGTGTTGATGATATGGCATCCTCATCAAATACCATTTTCCAACTAACAAGTCAGATATTAACAAATGGAAGCAGGTGAGTTGCTAGTTTAATATCTTTTGGGTCAAGTGTCAATGTGCTGTGAGAGGAACTGAATTAGCCAAGTATGGTTTATCTAAGAGCTTTGATCCAGATAAATTGTGGCTTTACTTTTGAACAGCGTAACAGTTTACATTTAATAGCAACCTTGTAGCATTTAAATGTTTGGTTTTAGTTTGTTGATTATGTCTGTGACAATGGCAAGTGAGATTACAGACTAAGGAGTGGAAGAGGATTTCTGTAATTATTATGTATAATTATTTTGATATATTTCTTTTAGTGGCTGCTTTATTCCTGAGAATCCTTTGTATCTGCGATGTAAAAATGAACAAAAGGATGTTGTTGTGTAAGTGAAATAAAATAAAATCCTGTTTTAAACATTGTGGTTTGAAGACATAATATGTCAAGATTCTCCAACTTAGAAATGTGGCATTCTTATGTTTAAGCTGAGTTAAGGATGTGTAGGAATAGACAATAACACTGACAGAGAGAGTGTGTATAAACAAAATTTAGTGCAGTATATATTATACAGTAGTGCAGCCATTTATATAAATATTCAACATAGCATCAACACAGCATCGGCTACATAATACATGATATGCAATACAGAATAAAGTGATCTGACTTATAGCATATAAAATTCATTTTTGACACATGCCTTTTATACAACTTTACACCAATCATAATACACAGTACATCACCAGGTATTACATTACATTGCATCACTTATCTCCACTGTACTGGATTAGGAGTAAATTCAACATCCATCTTGTCCATGACTCAGGACATGACTCAGCACTCTTTAGCCATTTTACAATATTAAAGTTTAATACATGCGTACATAAAATGAATTCTTGGTCAGAATCTTGTTATCTTAGCCTGCATCAATCCAATGGTATATATCTGTATTTGTCAGTTGCATGACTGGCATGTAATGAGATACAGAAATCTTAGCTTCTTATCTAGAATAAATTGCCACAGTAGGTTGCACCATTTGATTTAATGCCAACAGTTGTTAAATAATAAGATTCAGGTCAGTTAAGACTTACACCTGCTACATCCTTAACCTGCTTCTGTTGTGGTTGGGATTCCATTACCTAGACTGGAGTAGACATTTTTCTCTACATACATTTCCAACATAGGGACTTTAAAGTTATGAGTGAAGATTACATCTTTTGCTTATTCCAGAACTAACTCCTAAACACCTCTTTTAAAATTTTTTACTAAGGGGAGTTCTAATACATCTATATTACAAACTTCCTTTGTGCCTTTGATTCAGGATTTTTTTTATTGCTTAACACATTTTCTCCTGTAAATGAAATCATTGTTCAGTGAATTAAAAATTAGAAAGGATCCAGTTTTGAGTACTAGAGAAACAAAAGTAGACTGTTGGTTATCACATTTCTTTTAGCTCCAAAGTCTATAGACAGATGATAGCATGCAATGATGCATATTAAATTTACTGTGTGATTTGGAACATTAGTTATCATGATGATTTCAACTGGCATCATCAGAGTTTTGATACATTTATGCTTCGTTTTTTAAAATGGCTGGAAAGACTGAATACCCTTTGAGTTAAATCTGGCTCTCCTAAAATGTGGGAGACTTAATCTTTCTTGAATTCCAAACCTCAAGAGGACAAGTATCTGATTAAAATATAAAATTGAAGCAATCAGAAGTTTAAATATTAACGTAAACATCCAGAATTGTTGAGAATATCAAATGAAAACTCAGGCAATCTCTGCATGGAAAGACTTATTCAGTTGATTATAATGAATTGACTTTCTTCTCCTTTGATCTCATTTTGTAGACTTGTTATTATACAAATTAGATGTTATTTATGCAGGGTATAAATAATAGCAATAAAATAAATTTAAAATATGTGCTGTAAATGCTGATATGTTTTCCAACTTTGTGTTGCATCAAAATACTTACTATATTGCTATAATTCAGGCATGTCCAAACTTTGGCCCTCCAGATGTTTTGGACCACAACTCCCACAGTCCTTTTGCCATTGGATATACAGGCTTGGAATTCTGGGAATTGTGGTCCATAACATCTGGAGGGCCGAAGTTTGGACATGCCTGCTATAACTGAAATAAAATATGTTCTATTTTTTAAAGTCCAATATTTGTGTTGTTGTTGTTGTTGTTGTTGTTGTTGTTGTTGTTGTTATTATTATTATTATTATTATTATTATTATTATTATTATTATTATTATTATTATTATTATTATTATTATTATTATTATTATTATTATTATACCCCACCCATCTGGTCATCTGGCCACTCTGGGCGACTTACAACAAACACAACAAACAATACCATTTAATAATAAATACCAATAATAATTTCTTGATGATTACTGTCTTAATTCAGTAGGATCAAACAGTCCAGATCAGGGCACATCAAGAATGTAACTTCTTCCCTGTCTGGGACCGTTGAAAAGAAGATCAACTATACAGAGAGAGGAGTTTATTTTGATGCGCCATCTTGGGCTACTGTAAGTCTTTATGGCATCTAGACATTAGTGATAACACGCAGAGACATGGTTGGGAATGTATTGATAATCCTGTGAATGCATTCTTGAAGGCTTTCATGGCTGGGATCTGATAGTTGTTGTGAGTTTTTCGGGCTACCAGAACACAGCCAAACAGCCCAAAAAACTCACAATTATGATAATCCTGTGATTTGTTTGTTAGATATAAGTAGGAGTCTGCAATAATCACGGGCTCTTTGCCGGTAAAGGAATGCAAAGCATGGCACCACAGGTGCCAGGGACGCCCGTTCCTTCCCCCCAGAATGGACTGGTTCACTGACCCAAAATGCTCACTGCTCCTCTTTACAAAGGCACCAATAGCAGGTAGCTTGGCCATTGCTTCCCCACCTCTCCACATAATACTAACCGCTCAACAGCTCCTATATTAAACACTTATTTTAAATGTTGCTCTTGTGTTATGCTTATGTTCTAGCTGTGTTTTATAACTATCTTCGGGAGCATTTCCTTTAGAAGTTAGTATGAAAATATTTGAAGGAAATGAGTTGCGTAGAAATGGATGCACTTATGACAGCCCCATTCATTATACAGTACTGAAGTCTTCACAAGAGAGTATATTTTGTATATTTTGCCAAATCAATGAGGTTTCCACTGGGTCAGCAACCATCAGATGACTGGACTATGTGTCTCTTTATTTCCGTATACGTATATAGAACTTTCTTCAGATCGGTGGTAGTGTCACAACAATGACTTTGAGCAACATGCTGACAATCACAGAGCAACAATCGTCTAAGTACATCACCAAGCCCACTGCTTCCTACTTTCTGAATGTCCCGTATGCTAAACTTGGATGGTGAGTGCTGAGTATTTGTTTGTTAGATCATCTTCAGTAGCAGTACTGTACCAGGATATCTAGAAACAACACTGTTTCACTTGTTTATATTTCTTCACTGGTCAGTGAAGAAATATGCGAAGAAGAACCTTATACTTACTAATGTTCTTTTGAAATAAAATTCTTTGATTATTTTTCAGTCTAATTCAGGTCTAATATCCAACTGTATTTCATGTTTGTTTTTACTAAGTACTGTATGTCACTTACCAACAACACCACAGTTTAAAATTTAAAATTCTGAAAGGCAAAACACAAGCATTTCTAATTCAGAAAGAAGCTGAATTAATTCAATTTTCATGTAATCATGAAATCAATTTTCATGATTTCAGTAATTTTCCTATATTGATGTCGCGTTCACATAGGAAAACCAACTGTTTAGAATGAAATTTTTTCTGCTGTATGCTGTAATACAACAAACCCACATTTTCACCTATGTTCTACTATATATAAACTCTGTAAAATACAAAGCATGTTCCTACACTTCCTTATGGGTCTGAAGAAGGGGGCTACACAACCCATGAAAACATATACTACATGAAGCATTTAAGGTGTCGCAAGATTGTTCTATTGTTTTAAAGCAAAAAGCAAAGTGTTCTGCTTATATACCGCCCCATACCACTACAAGTAGTCTCTGGGCGGTTTACAATTTTGATTACAGTGTGCAGGCTACACATTGCCCCCCCAGCAAGCTGGGTACTCATTTTACCGACCTCGGAAGGATGGAAGGCTGAGTGAACCTTGAGCCTGCTACCGGGGACTGAACCCAGGTCGTGAGCACAGTTTTACCTGCAGTACAGGCATTTAACCACTGCTTTGTTTCTTACACATGGCTTTTCCATACAGAGGTACAGGGAATCATTTTGTTTGAAACAGCTTTTAGTCCCAGTGGGAGTGATAGGGCTACATGGTTTCAGGGTTGCTATCCTATATACATTAAGTTAAAGTTATGTTCCACTGAAGTCAGTGGCACTTCTGCATAGACATATTTAAAGCTGCACTGTAAAATACTAGAAATACTCAGGTAAAGCCAGTCATCCTGGAACTTAGGAGAGTTATGTTATGCTACAGTATATTAATATCAGATGAAGTTTTTCAACTCTGACATAGTTAGATAAGAGAAAAAAAATGCCAAAGATCAAGAAATTAAACTGCATGAAAACAGAAATCATTTCATTTGCTCTGCAGGGCATTGACTTCAGCTGATTTAAACCAAGACGGCTATGATGATTTAGTGGTTGGGGCACCAGGCTATAGCCAACGGGGACGCATGCAGACAGGGCGTGTATATATTGTGTATGGCAATCAATCAGGTTTGCCTCATGCCGACATGAATCTAGACCAGGAAGCTGATGAAATTCTAGAGGGAAGTAAGGTAGGAAAACAAGTCAAATGTTGGTTATTGAAAATACATAGTGTTTTCTGTCACTTATGTCCAGCCCCAATTTTTCTTTTCTACCTATAGTGCCACTAATTTGGTTTCTGGGAGAAGTTGGGTTTAAATATTCTTTAAAAATGAAACATGCATTGTAACTTACATGGGTGGGGAACATATCACCCTTCTGCTGTTGTGGACTAGAGTTTTCACAATGTCTTACCAGTAGTCATAATTCTAGAAGTTGAGAGCCAGAGGTTCTTTGTTCCTGCTCTATTTACAGATTAAACCAAATAAAGACCCTTTTGCTGATACAAGTTTGAGGTACATGATTGATGTAACATATTGGCTGAACGCTTGTTGCTTAGTGTAGTAAGTTGCAATTAGAGTAGGCCCATTGAAGTAGTGGGGATTTGCTGGGACACCTCTTCTGTAAGGTACATTAATTCCATAGGCCTACTCTAGTTGCAGCTTACTACATTCAGCAACAGGACTTCAGCCCCTGGTGTTCCCATGAGGTTTGCAAAACTTGCCATGGCCAATTGTGGCTAATTGACAAGGTGCCTGGCCCCTTGTTTCCATGTCTGATTGCACACCTGTCTCTGGAACAGGGATATGCTTTAGCACTTGTTGGTCAGCCAAGACAAACCAATAACATTCCATCCATAGTGATGCTTGGTCATTGTTTTGTATATGAGAACTTCCCTACACTTCCAAGTTCAAAAGGATTAAAAATATGCGCATCACTTCTTGGAAGCATTTTAAAAGCTTTTTAACAGACACAGAATAAAAATATGTCCCAGTGAATTTTAGGTGCTGTGGATATTAGGTGCTGTGGGTATCCACATTATATCTGAATCAAGGATGTGTGTGTGTGTGTGTGTGTGTGTTGTGTCGTTACAGTCGTGATCAACTCTTCGTGACCCCATATCCATGGGGTTTTCTTGGCAGGAATACTGGAGTGGCTTGCCAGTTCCTACAGGCACCTGCAGCACCTGGTATTCCCTGGTGGTCTCCCATCCAAGTACTGACCAGAGCCAACCCTGCTTAGCTTCCAAAATCAGGCGAGATCGGATGCGCTTGTTGTAGCAATAGGCTGAGTCAGGAAGGGCAACTGTAAGGGTAAGAGAGGACTCCTGAAGAGAGGATGGAAATAATGGTGGTAGAAAGTGAAAACATATACTAGATCTTGGGCATGTCCAAACTTTAGCCCTCCTGATGTTTTGGACCACAACTACCAGAATTCTAAGCTTAGATTGCCATTGGCAAGGGACTGTGAATATATGTTTGAATGAATGTATGTTTATTCATTTGTGATGTTATTTTTAGCATTTAGGACCGTGGTCTGCAGTCTCAAGACCCATACCATTCAGTATAATTGGAATTTTTAGTGCAGAACAATTATAGACACAAATCCAGAAATTAAAGGTAGATGTCTAAATGAGTTCATTGATCTCTGTAATCAATAGTTTTGACCCAAAGAAGCAAAATTTAATGGCTAGTATTTTATGTACAGTGGACCATTGTATAACAAATGGTTTGTATAATATATAATTTGTACAACATAAAAATTTAGGAGATAGGGGAAATTTGCTTAACATAATCCCCTATGGGGCGAATCTGTACAACATAAAAATGGGATCACTCTGTTTTCAATGCATTCCTATGGGAAATTTGCACAAAGGAAATTTGCTTAACATAATTTCATTTGGAACGAATTAATTCCTTTATACAAGGTACCACTGTAGTTTTAAAATATCGTCAAGGAACTTTATTTTTTCTAAGTCAATACTTGACAAGGTAATACACTTTCAAAGAATAGTTAGTTTACAGCTTTATTTCTTTTAATGAACTGTTTTTTCCCCTTCCCATTTTTTGGAAAAACAAAAGACATTATCTTAGGTAGCCTCCTTTAAATGTTAAGGTGTGAAAGGATAAGATAACCCTTTAAAAGTGGCCAGTGGGAAAGAAAAATGATATATAGTGTTGTTTTTTTAAGATTTCAGGAAGGTTTGGTTCTGCTGTAGCAGTGCTGGATTTTAATGAGGATGGAGTACTGGATCTTGTAGTCGGGGCACCATCTGTAGGATCACAGCAGCTCAGCTATACGGTAAGAGTTCATAGGGTCCGACCAAACTTTTAGTCGAGTATTCCTTATTTAATTAATTTATTTATTCCTTGCTCTTACAATGTTTTTCCCCTGGCAAATCTCTCAGTGTTGTGCATGAGCAACTTGAAGTGGGAAGCAAGCTGCTGCCTCGCTTTCGCCACCAAAAGGTGCAGCCTGTCTGCCTCATTTGACCGTTGATCCTTTCCTGGCAGCAGTGGTGGCAGGGTGGGGTGCCCTGCTATTGCTGTTTGCTTCTTCCTCTTCCAGTGAGGAAGGAGGAGGAAGGAAAGGTAAAAACAAATAGTTGGGGCACTGGGAAGGAGCAGGCACCAAACATCATGGGATAGGGTCAACCACAGCTGCCACCACTGTTGGTGCCTGCTATTGCCTACTGCCCTCACTTGTCTTGCCTTCCCCCGTGTCTACCTTTAGCATGGAGCAGTTGTGGGGGACTTGCTGTTGCCATCCTCCCACTGCTCCTTCCTGGTATGGCAGAGGGGACAGGAAATACCTGCTTTCTAAACAGGGTAGGGGAACTGGTAGCTCTCCATAGTTCTCCGGGAAGGTGATTGAGCAATTAATGCCTCACTTATGTTGATGATGGGACCAACCTTCATGCTACATAACTGGCATGGTGAATATACAGATAGAGCTGTGCTATTTCCCAGCTGTAAAGCAAGAATAAGGCAATTTGCCAATGGCAGACTACGGAGGGCTCATATTTGAATCAAATTAATAGTATTTTTCTCTTAAGAGTATGCTGCTTCTAGATTTGGGACTGGTATCATGTCTAATGAGGGATACATTTCAAATGTAGCACAGATTAGCTTCTAATATAGATCTCTTCTTTGTGGTCTCCATGAATGCATGTGATGTTAAAAAGTTTAGCTAAATATGAATGCAACACTTTAACATCTTATTCTATATTGGCAATATAATAACATTGCCATTTTATTCTGATTCACCAACAGAACTGGTGAAACTGTGAGCCAGAAATATCATAATGCCACCCTTTTAAATGCTTACATTTTTAAAGCTGCTGCATTTTATTATGATTTATTATACTTAATTTTTTTACTAGTATTGATGTTTTATGGTTAGATGTTTTATTTACTGTTTTTCATTATGTTTTGTTGTAAACTACACAGAGCTGCATCTGGTTAGATGGGTGGTATAGAACAAAACAAACAAGACTGTGGTTTGGATTTACACCCTATTAAAATATTACTTTCTGTTATTTTAGGGTGCTGTGTATGTGTTTTTTGGCAATAGAAGAGCTGCCTTCCATAGCTTTCCAAATGTTACCATTGTTTGTCAAGTAAGTTTACTAGAAAAAGATAGTGCCTTTAAACCAACTGTTTCCCCATGTTTGCCTCAATTAAGTGGGTCCAAGTTAACATCATGCTAATTAAAAAGACATTTTGTTAGGGCGGAAAAGGAAAACTTTACTTGCTTATCATGTCTGTGGGTGAAGTCTGCCTTATGAAGGCACTCACATGTTTTAGAAAATGACAAGAGCTCTTGGGCCTCTCTAGTCATTGAGATCCAGAAAATGATTTCATCATATTATAGGTCTGATGCTGCCCCATTGTTTAACAGTTCATGTTTTGCAAGGAAAAAATGCAGTTACTCCAAACTGGAATATGTCATTTGATGCAGTTCCAGTGGGGTTGTCCAAGTCTTTTAAAATCTGGTTACAGGGCAGTGGAGCTGATTACCTCAAGAGGTGGTGAGAGCTCCAACCCTGGAAGCATTCAAGAGAAATTTGGACAGCCACCTGGCAGATATCCTGTGATTTGTATTCCTACATGGAGCAGGGGAATGGACTTGACGACCTTGTAGGCCCCTTCCAACTTCATGCTTCTCTGATTTCCAGCAATGCCGCCTGTGGACCTGAAGAGAATGCTCGGAAGGCTGCAGCCATTTATCTGTAATCTTGGCCCATGCTAATAATAACATCTGGCCAATATTTGGGGAAAGTCAAATGGAGAGGGTCAAGAAGTAATTAAGGCTTCCAAATCTGTTCCGGTCCATCTTCAAAGCTGAGGTTTGGCCCTGGAATATCTTAATCTCAGTGATGGGTGACTTCGGTTGAGAGAGGGAGAAGGGGTGGGGTGCAATCCTGCTGATTCTCCTTCTTCCTTTGACTGCTTTGATACCATCAGCCAAAATATTTTGTTAGACCAGTTCCTGTGTAGGATGTGGATGACTGGATGACTGTATTCCTCCCTGTACGGTTAATTGTCCAAGGTAATATTGAGAAATCCTGCAAGATTTCATCTGATTCATTTGATTTGTGACATTGCTATCAGGAGTGGGCAACATATGGCCCATAAGATGTTGTTGGACTCCATTTCTCATTAGACATCACCATCATAGTCCATCTTGAAAGATGGAAGGAGCTTTTAATCTAGCAATATTTGGAGATCTGTTCATCATCTCAGATTAAAGGGAAGCCACAGGGTTGAATCATTTATTTATTTATTTATTTATTTATTTATTTATTTATTTATTTATTTATTTATTTATTTATTTATTTATTTGTTTGTTTGTTTGTTTGTTTGTTTAGCTTGTATGCCGCACCCAAAGGTCTCTGGGCGGCTCACAATCAAAATAAACAATTCAGACTATTAAAAAAATCAAAATTGCAGTAAAATTAAAACAATAAAACATTTAAATACAATAAATACAATACTACACTAAAATCGCCATCAGGACCCACAATAATTAGTTAAAAAACTTCTGGAACAGGAGTGTTTTACCTGGCGCCGGAATGTCATCAACGAATCATATATTCATATGAATCAATGAATCATAGGGGGATTTAAAGGTGCTGAAGCTGTCTGGATCACAGCCAGTAAAATGAAGATTATTCTTGACTAGGCTACGTGTTCTCATGTTCAGCTGTGGGTGTTCACCATGTTCTTTATGGCCTTGCCTCTCCCCAGGAAAGAGCAGGTGTCTACCTCTCAATCCAGGGTTGTCACTTGAGGCCATCTTCAGGTATCCTTTGCCAATTACGTCTGGAAGTTGAGTCATGGCAACTGGACTTCTTTTCTTGAGAGATCAAAACATTTCACTACTTATCTAAACTACTTGGTCAGTCTGACTGACCAAGCTGCTTGGATGAGTAGCGAAACATTTCAATCTTGCAAGAAAAGAAGTCCAGTTGCCATGACTCATCTTCCAGATAACCTCACCTGGATGACCGAGAATCTTCACATACTTTGCCAGCTACAAATTTCCTGGCAACAGACAGTCTAGCCACAGTAGTTCATACAACGGTGACTTCCTTTTTGGATCATTGCTATGGGCTGTATATTAATTTATATTTAGCAATGAGTCAGGACCTTGTGCAAGCAGAAGGTATAGCAGTCAGGATTGCCAGTGATAGAGCCAGGTAGTCTCTGGTGGTTTCTGATGCATAGAAAGCTAAAAACAAAACAAAACAAAAATTGAAATCTATAGCCCAATTCAAGGTGCTGATCCTCACCTTTAAAACCCCAAGCAGCTTAAGACCCAGATCCCTGAAGGAGTATGTCTTCCAGTTTCAGCAGTAAAAACACAGGGCGTGTTTTTTTCTAAGTAATCAAAATACATTATGTGAAAACAAGGAAGAGAACCTTCTCTGTTTTACGGCCCCAAAACCCAAGAGGGAAGCTTATTGATATATTACAATAAGACTCCCAACATCTGCTGATTCACCAACTGTGGATTCAGTTATCCACGGTTGGTGATCAATGGGTTCAGGGGTGGTTCAAGTGGCAGTGAGGAGGGGGGGGAATAAGAGAAAGAAAATTTACTGCTGCCGATCCTGGCCAGCCACCCTCCTTGCTGCTGGCGTTGCTGATCAGCCACCTTCCAGAGGGGTGGGGTGGTGACTTAAGAGGACCCACCTGGCCAACCGGCCTTTGAACTTCCCACCCAGGTCCCGGGTAGCAGATTTTGAACTTCCCACTCAAGCGGGATAAGAGTGTTGTTGGCTCTTATATATGGATTTCACTATCCGCAGGGGGTTCCTGGGACTGTTCCACAGCGAATACAGCCATCCTATGGTACTGTGAATTGCCACCACATCCTCCTCTTCTATCCTTCTGAGATGAAAGAAGGGGAAGAATTATGTTGTGGGGTTTGTTCTCTTCCCTATATAGGAACCTCATGACACAGTGGTTAAATGCCTGTATTGCAGGAAAAACTGATCTCACGACCTGGGGTTCAGTCCCAGGTAGCTAGCTCATGGGGCCTTTATACATGACCCCTAAGCTCCGCAGGAAATGGCTGCAAGTTGACTCAGTGTTTTCCCACCACCAGCTCCGGACTTTGCAGACAATTAAGTGCGACCCCGCCCACCTAAGCGCGACCCAACTTTCTTGTACTTGTTTGAGGTGGTGAAAAAGGTCCGGATTTAATCTGGTCAGTGCGGGGCTATCCTGGCTTCTGCTTGTGTTTTTTTTTTGCCTCCTGCCCCTTTAAGAGAAGATGGGAGGAAAAAAAGCAAGCAGAAGAGAAACTGAACTGAGCTCGGGAAGCTCCTCCAGGTGAGCTGCCTGGTGGGGAGGAAGGAAGAGCAACGAATTAAATCTTTTCCGTAAGGGACCAGCGGAAGGCCCATGGTTGACTCAGCCTTCCATCCTTCCAAGGTTGGTAAAATGTGCAGGGGGATTTGAGTAGTGCTAAATTGTAAACCGCCCAGGGAGTGCTTGAAGTGCTATGGGGCGGTATATAAGCAGAACACTTTTGCTTCCATCTGGAAAGAACACAAAAAACAAAACAAAAACAAAAGAATTCCAAAACTAATAGTGTCCCTCCTCTTTAACTGGAGATTTCCAGTTACATCTTAAAAAGAAAAGAGTTACAATACATTAGCTGAAATCCTGTTCTTGTTTTGCATAGTAAGTTGCAACTAGGGGAAGTCCATGGAATCAGTGGAATTTAGGAATGAGTTGACTCACCAGTGATTCAGTGGGTCTGCTCTAGCTGCAACTTACTACACTAGACAACTGGATTTCATGCCATTCAAAACAAAAAGGTAAAGGAGGGTAGGGAAATCTACCTTCCAATTTTTCCTATGGATTGTTTGTTATATACATTTCATGTTATCTCTGTTGCAGTTTTGCAAGGATACTAAAAAACCAAAAGGGGGGTTACATTTTGTAAAGTGCCTTTATAATCGGGACAACAGAACCCAGGTCATTGCTTCTTCCATAAATGCACTGGGGCGGTTCTGTTTCCTTGGTGGAGCGGCATCTTGTTTTACTCAGAAATTGCTGTTTTGCTTTTTTGCAGGAAATATACTGCAATCTTGGCTGGTCGCTGCTGGCAGCTGATGTTGATGGAGATGGAAATCCTGATATCTTGGTTGGCTCTCCTTATGCTCCTGGTGGTGGGGAACAAAGGGGATTTGTGGCCTCCTTTTATTCTTTTTCCAACAGAAGCCACCAAGGTGACATTTGTTAAGGATTTGTTTTCTTGTATATTATGAAATTCTTTCTTCTGGTTTATCATAAACTCACATTCTAATCTTTCACAAAAGAAGAGTGATATTCCCTACTATTGCTAGTAATATACACCAGCTGACACCTTTAATGTTGTAAACGCATAAGCCTAAGATCCAGTGTGATTCAAAGGATTTGTATTCCATACCAATTTTATTGGGAACAGAAACATATTGCAGTACAGTAGGACCCTAGTATCCACTGGGGATTGGTTCCAAGCCTTCCCATGGATAATGAAAACTGTGGATAAGAGAGAACGCCAAAATGTCCCCAAAACTGCTGTTTTGTGATAGTAACTTGCTTACAGCTGCTGTTTTGCAACAGTAGCTTGCTTTACAGCTGCTGTTTGTGATGGTAGCTTGCTTTATGGCTGCTGTTTTATGACAGTAGCTTGCTTTACAGCTGCTCTTTGTAACAGTAGCCTACTTTGCGCCTACTGATTTATTTATTTATATTTTTCCTCTGCCAACTGTGGATAAGTGAATCAGTGGATACGGGGGTCCTACTGTATATTGCACTTTCCCCTTAAGTAGTTCCATCATTACCAGAGATGTCAAGGAACTGCTGCTACAAGTAGTTGCTATGTGCTGTTAAATCAGAACTGACTTATAAGTGACCCTAATAGGGTTTTCAAGGTGAGATATTTAAGGAGTGATTTTACCAGCTCTACCACCCCCCAAGTGAATTTTGATGATTGAGCAGGGATCTGAACTTGGGCCTTCTGAGTCCTGGTCCATCACTCTATCCATTACATTGCACTGTTTATCTCACTAAAAAGGTACCCTGTTTACCTTCTTTGCAGTCTATCTATCTTGACTTATCCAATTTCCTTAGTGGCTATTCGTGGGAGCATGCAGGGCTTACTCAAACCTCTGAGCTATCAATGGTGCCTCATTCCCTTCTGGAAAGGGACCCAAAGAAATGTGTACAAGCTCTGGGAAACCTACTTATTCAGCATCTCTGTATGTGTTGGAGAATATTATTTGTTTATCTGGTCAATCCTAGGAGGGACAAGGCTCATGTTGTGCTCAAAAGATGTACTTCCAAAAAGGAGGAGATAAAAGGGAAGAACCAAAGAGGCTAATTTCCGTAATTTAAGAAATGGAAATTTTTACAATGGTCTTTTGTTAAACAAAAAGAAAACTTGTTTACCTTTTAAAAATGGCTTTTTAAATGGTTATGTAAAAATAATAATCTAAGATTGGGGGGATGCGGGGACCCTCAAAACAGGGTGAAATTGTTCTCCATGTTCTCTAACAGTAAAAGAGAAACGGGGGGGGGGGCATTAGACTCCAGCTTAGTGCTGTACAAAGTACAAATTTGACAGGCACCTATTCCAAATAAGCCTGCAATCTATAATTGAAGCACAGTTTTTAAAGTCTTCTTAAAAGATAATTTTATTTGATGTTAAATCACTACCATTTTGAACTCAGCAGAGAATAGAACTGCCAAACCTTAGCTGTCAGTGAGTCCAGCTCACCACTTTTTGTCATTTGTTCACTTTGTTCTTTCAGAAAGATCTGTCAAGCAGCAAAGAGACTGCCCAGAATTTACTGGAGGCATACTGTACACTTTATAGGTCCCTTGGGTAGGCTACAGTCATAGATGCAGTTACTTGACATCAAGCGTGCATGGGATTACGTCTGTTTAGGTTTCGGCTCAATCCAGCTGGATACCTTGTTGTGGTGCCAGAGGTTCGGGGTGAAATTCCCCATTGCGCTTTCCAGGAGAAAAGCCAGCCTGTGTGACCTTGGGCAAGTCACACAATCCCAGGGTACTTTATACTAAGGAAACCCTGACCAAATTTGTCAGAAGTCAGAATTGATTTGACGTCTCATAATGGTTAAGATTTAAAATGCCTGCTTTCTGTATTTCATGATACAGGGTGCAAAACCTTAGTAGACCTTCTGTGGTGAAATAAATGTCTGGATTTAGTGTTGGTTGCCAAAAGGTGTCTAGCTACCAAAACTTTACAGTGCCTGTGTTAGGTATATATTGGAAGATAGACTATAAGGAGACTTGCAGTACAACTGCAAATGTATCTATTCAGAAGCAAGCCACCTCTAGTAAGCCTAGATAGGATTTTAGCTGCGTGACTGAGCTGATTCACCATGCCCCTTCGGATTTTGTTGTGGAGCTAGTCTGCTGGTGACAACGTTTCAACAGCAGCATCAAAAGCAGATCTAACATGTATAATTGAAAAGATGGATTAATAACCCGCATTCTACAGCAAGACTGAACAAAAGGAAATGCACAATATTTTCCAGAAGCATGCTATTTTTTATTCATTGATTTATTCTTGTTTGATCTTTCAGGGCAACTCTCTGTGTCAGATGCTGATTGGTTAGTGACAGGAGAAAGAGATTATGCCTGGTTTGGATCATCACTCAGTAGTATTCAGCTTCAGAACACAACACTGTTGCTCATTGGCAGCCCCACCTGGAACAGCTGCACAGGGTATTTTGCTTTTAACCTCACGAGTCTCTCTATGATTGTAACCAGACTGCCTGCACCATTAGCATTTTTTTCCTTTGCAAGCTACATACACCCTAAGATCCATAGTCCCAAACCAAAAGCCTTCAGATCTTGGACAGGACTTCAGAGACCACCTCCGTCGGCTCAGGAAAAGAGACTCTGCAAGGCACTGGCTTGTGGAACGCTAAGCAACCAAATCCTGTTTTCACTTCTCGGCATCAGGTTCCGACGCTTTAAACTAGCTGGTTGATGGTCAGGGCGTCTGATAAATCCCCTATATTGGCAAGTGGGCAATGACTTCATTCAAGGCATAGGACTGAAGTAGCAAAAAAAGGGAAACAATTTTTGCATGTGATTTTTTTTTTGCATGTGATTTATAAAGGTTGCTTTTTTGTTGTTAAAAAGATACTTCTTTCTCCTTTATGATAATGGGAGAACTTGATACAATACAAAATTGTTCAGCTCGTTCTCTGGAATGTGCTTACCCGGGGCTAGAGGACATACAGCTGCATTCTTGTGGCCTCCCAAACACTCAGCCTCCAAATTAAGTGGAGGGGCTGTAAAACAAGGTATCCAAGGTACCTTGCCTTCAAGGTAGTGAGCCAGGGTTCCCCACTAAAATGAGGTATTCCCCATCACTAGGAAGCACAACAAATGTGTTCCCCATTGGTTGGTTTTAGCTAAACAGACGTACAGTATCTAGAAACAACAACAAAGAAGTGGTTTTTGGAAGATTGTGAGTGGAGTGTCTCCATTTCTGATTACTGCAGGCTGCTAAATTTTAGAACTGCACAGCAGAAGGGCATGTGGCCTATGGTGAAACTTGGAATACCACAATTGGTCCCTTGATCTACTGAACTGCCCATCTTTAATGCCGCAGATGGTGCCGTACTTTCCATTCCCTAAGTGGAAAGCTACGTTTGGAATGAATGAGCACCTTTGAGAGCCTGCATTCTCTAGATGCTAAACTTTTTCATTCTGGGTGACTATTTGATTGCAGCGATAACATGTGCTATAATGCTTCCTTGGCATAACCATGTTTTTAATTTTTTTTAAAAAATTCATTTGTCCATTCATTCTGATGTTTTGATTGCAATCATCCTGTGTTCTAGTCTAGGCTGCTATTTTGCACAAAATACCAAGCGACCTGTTGGAAGGGTGTATGGCTTTCTCCCACCAAGCACACGGAGCTGGTTTACTTTAACTGGAGACACGGTATGTCCTTTTGGTACCCCTGAAGCTAGCAAAAACTGTTACTTCACATCCGTTTTGTCTCTGTTAGTGTTGCACTTAGGAGCGGTACAAAAAAATGTTACTTCACATCCATCGCGCAGCTACTGAAATTAGTCTTGGTCACACCCCCGGAACAGGTGCTAAGAACGACAATACTGTACCTAGTTCTGGGGTAGGGTTTTCCCTTGTCACTCTTTGTTCCCGCTTTCTGTTCCAAGACAAGACACCACGTAGTAATGACTGTCACGCAACAAAACATTCGTTTCTCTCAGAAAACTGTGTCCAGGTTGTTGTTATTTTGACTTTTCAGAAGTGAAATATCGAAAATGAAATTTTAAGCGCCCCTCCACCTAAAAAAAAGGAAAAAGGAAGCTAGACAAATTCAGTTTTTGTCATGGTACAAGACCGTGGGGTAACACTTGTCACGAGACAAGTTATCACGACCATGGGAACACTGAAACAGGGACAAAACCATGTGATGGCAACCAACTCTGTCACGGTACAAAACTAGTCGCGGAACAAAGGACATGAAGTAACTGCCAAAGATTTATCTGTTACAAAGGAAAACCTAACGTCTTTTTAAAAATTAATACACAGGAAATGGGGAGGTTTGGTTCCTCCTTGGCAACCGGTTTCCTTTCCGTAGAAGGAATCCCCAGACAAGTGCTGGTGGTTGGTGCACCCACACAAGGTATGCCTGCTGGGACATGGGGCAATGTTTCAGCAAAGAAGCTCAGTGATACCTGTTGGAGTTTATAAATACATTCTTTGCTTTGTTATGGTAGAAAGACCTCAGTGGCACTATGTTCATCATTTTACCTTTTGTCTATCCCTCTGTCCTCTCTTTTCTTGCATTCATAGAGGAAATCAAACAGGCAATAATTCTACCCAGTTCTTCATAATGTACAAATTCTTGTTTTTTAAAAAATTAATCTCCAGTTGGGACTTTTGACCATCCTATCAAAAGAGAAGAGTGCCCAGCACCTTCTCTCCTGAAATTCTCAAGATTCCAGATCACAAATGACCAGATTGCCGTAAATAGGTACTTGTCCTTACTGAACCTACAGTTGAGGATTAAAAGTATTCTAAAATGTAACATGTTTGACATTTGCCATGATTTAATCCCATTTATTTTTTTTTCAATGCCTATGGATGCTGCCCACTCTTTCCTCCTCATTAGCAAGTTTTGTTTCTAATGATTGCATGTCCTGGGAGAAGATTTCATGTAAATGAAGGACTGGGTGGGGCCATGTTTAAAATGTAACAGATTATTTTACAGTGAGCCAGACTATTGATCCATATAGCATATCCCATGACTTTAGATTGACTGACTACATTTGTTCCCCAAATGCTCTTTAATCCTAGGGACCTTTGATGTGCAACATGTGGACAGAGCTGTGGCCCCTAAACTCTCACCACTGAGTATAGATATCCCCTGACTGAAATAGGAAAAAAATAAAATAGAACTGACAATGCTAACACTGACATTCTAATACAGTGATGGTGAACCTTTTAGAGACTGAGTGCCCACTGCCATTCAAAACCCACTAATTTTTCATAAAGTGCCAATACAGCAATCTAATCTGAATACAGGTGGCTGTGAAGGGGCGATGTTGGGTGCCCACAGAAAGGTCTCCGAGTGCCACCTTTGGCACCCGTGCCATAGGCTAGCCAACACTTTTCTAATATGTAGGCTTTTAACATTCTAAAGGCAAGTATCTTGGGCCACATTAATATACTGTTTTGCATTTGCTGCTGAGTTTGGCAGAGTCAACATTTTAACCGAATCACCCAATTATGACCTTTTCTGGAGAAGAGTGCCCATCTGTTCCTATCAATAATTTTCTCCTAGAAACAGAGTTGCCTTGACCCTGTTTCATCATGCTTGATTTCTTCCAGGGAGTACCTCGAGGATTGCATTTATATCAGCAGTGCTGCACCAGGCAGGAATTACGGGGATGTACGATCTGACAGAGAGCTCCAAGCCTTCCCTGCTCAGCAGGTTCAGCGGGGACAGGAGATTTTCACGCTTTGGTGGAGATGTGCACTTGCGTGACCTGGATAATGATGGACTGGGTAAAAAACAAGATCAGCGCAATCGATAATGCATTTCACTTACGAAAGCACCTCAGCTATTAAATGAAATGCGGCTTAAAAAGACATAAGTTGTATATCCCAAGACACATACAATGGGGGGGGGAGGGGAGGGAGAGGTTGGGTTGTGTGAAGCTGGGCTTAACAGTTGAAGAGTTTATAGAAGGCAAGGCAGCACAGGTCCCCTTTTTAAAAACTGCCTTCTCAGGCATTCAGCTTAAATCCTCGTAGTGTCTGGTAACTGATAGGAAGATGGGAGCGCACACAACCCCCGCTTCCTGTCTCCCCAGCTCACCTGGGTCTGTCAGAATGTTCGTGTGTTTAATGTGTTTTATGGTCTGGAGTAGAGGCTAAAAGCATGTTGAACTGGGCAGATTCGAAAACTCCCGTTCTGCTTATGGACACCCATTTTGGAAGTGCTGTGAACACATCCCTCAGAAGACCCTTGTGTCAGTACAGATGGGGCGGAGGGGATCTAAAAGGGAAGGGCTCACAGGCATGCCTTCATCTCTATTAAGCACAAATCTATGCTTAATGCTTTAATAGGACTGTTTTCTTTGATGTCAGGGAATGACGTTGAAAATGCAATTCTAGTCAAGAGTACCTTCTGTTGAATTCATAGAGGTTTATTCCAAGATAAATTCATATAGGAACCTTACACCAGATGACCTCTTCCCCAACTGTAAATTCACTGTTTGAATTAGAAAAAAAAAATACATTTCAAGGAGCATTGTGATGGGGGTTCCTGCATGGCAGGGGGTTGGACTAGATGGCCCTTGGGGTCTCTTCCAACTCTATGATTCTATGATTCTATGTATCTTTAGACTGCTAAGATCTGACTATCAGCTGTGTGGGTTCGGCTCTTTTGGGGAGCTAGCATCCAGAAGGGAAAAAAGGCCAACTTTTCCTAAACTTTGGTGTATAGAATTGCAGCCTTAATTGGGGATCTTGATTGAAATGGCACTGAATGCCATTCTGAAGGGTCATCATAATGCAGGGTGGCTTTGAGGGAAGACATGAACAGGAAATAGGTAAGCTCCCATTCTGCTTGTGGCACGCCATTCACAGATCTTAGAATTCAAAACTATTCTGGCTAAATGAGAGGCCATCTTTTTTTCTAACAAAAATGGACCAGGAGCAGACAATGTTTTTTTTTTTAATGTGAACTTTCCCAAAATATGGTTTTCAGGTTACACATATTTCCATAGGTAAAGTTAAAAGAGTATTCTGTTACTGAAGCAGAATAGATCTAATGCTGGAAATTGCTTGGAAGTCATAGAAAGCACATTAAGTTTCTCAAGGAAACACAAACAAGGTCTAACAAATACATTTTAATTTTGTACCACTAATACCATGCAAACATTTTAGTCTAAAATTAAAGGTCTTCATTTTAGGTCAAGTATACACAATGTGAGATGCATTAACCAGTGTAAAATAATACAGTCCTGCTGTGGGGAAGGTACAGCAATCCGTACTCACTTATATGCCAGCAAAACACCTTTCCAGAGTTTCAAGAGCTAAAAGTATTTTGTGATGATTTCAAATTGTAAACAGTCTTGTTACCAGTTCTCATCATGTATGACTTCTAGTATACTAAGACAGAAATTTTAAGTCTCATCCTCATCCAGGTAGTTCACTTATGTCCCTGAGCATTTGAGACCAGAGGAGTCAGTGTGCAAGAGGCTGGTCTTGACATGCAGTCTCTCTCCCTTGCTTGCCGGAGACACTTAATAAGGTGTTACTGACTCTAGTGAAATTTTACTGCTACATAAAATGTTACAGCTTATATTGCAAGACATAGTGTACCAGAGATGACTAGAAATATTTGCATTAGTGAGGAGTTTTGTCATTATAACTAACAAGTATATGAATATTACAGCTACTGTGTAAATAAACCAATAGACTGCTTTCACTTGAAAACCTAATTACTTCTAGGACCTGGAATCACTGCCCACAGTTCAGCATTGCTAGTTTTATTCTGTCTCCAGTTAGATCCTTTTATAGCATGGAGGTTTTACACTGGGTGCACGTGGCATTTTGTGCATCAGGTGAAAAACCATTACTGCTGCATTGTATAGTGTATGCATGTTTCTTGTTATGAATGTTTGCAGACGAGATTATAATAACAGCACCTCTTCGAAGCAAAGACATCATGGCTGGAATATTTGGAGGGGAGGCTGCACGTGTTTATATATTCAGTGGAAATCAGACAACCTCGGGAGATGTTACAGACCATTGCAAAGCGTGGACCTCCCCTTGTCCTGAAGAATGGGTAAGAAAATATTATCCTTAGTTGGTTTGTTGATTTGAGATTTTTTTAATGGCCACACCCAACAATTTGATCTAAAACTTGACTGTCTGCTGAAAATGTGTTGTACTGCTTCGATTTAGCAGCATTAATTTCTGCGTCATTGAAGGTGTATCATGACTGAAGATGATGCATTAAGTTTCTGAATTGAAATAACTCTATGTGACAGCCTGATGTTTTTATAAATTCATATGCCTTAAGCACATCTGATCCCGCCTGGTTTCGGAAGCTCAGCAGGGTCGGCCCTGGTTAGTACTTGGATGGGAGACCACCAGGGAATACCAGGTGCTGTAGGCACCTGGAGTAGGAACTGGCAAGCCACTCCAGTATTCCTGCCAAGAAAACTCCATGGACATGGAGTCACAGAGAGTCAGTCATGACTGTAAGGACACAACATACAACATACTGTAGCTTTTAAATGTTTACAGGGAGAGACAAAAGTGATAGTATCTTGATGTGTTTGAATTTATTTTTTCCTTTCATTCATAGGCACAGTATGTCATAATTTCTCCTGAGGTAAGCAATCTGATCCTAAAGGGATAAAAAACAGCAAAAGTTCTGCTTATATACTGCCCCATACCACTTCAAGTAGTCTCTGGGCAGTTTACAGTTTTTTAATTGCAGTATGCAGGCTACACACTGCACCCCCAGCAAGCTGGATACTCATTTTACAGTCCTCGAAGGGATGGAGGGCTGAGTCAACCATGAGCCAGCTCCCTGGGATTGAACCCCAGGTTGTTAGCAGAGTTTTAGCTACAGTACATGCATTTAACCACTGTGCCATGAGGCTCTTACAGGTTATTAAGGGCGTTTATACACGACCCCTAAGCTCCGCCGCAAATGGCTGCAAGCTCCGGACTTTAAAAATGTTTACCCACCAGCTCCGGAGTTTGCAGACAATTAAGTGCGACCCCGCCCACTTTAGCGCGACCCAGAGCAGTTTTCTTGTACCTGTTTTTTGGATGTGACAAATATTTGATCCGGTGTAAGGATAGTGAGTGCGGGGCTCTCCTGGCTTCTGTTTGTTCTTTTTTTGTGCCCCGCCCCTTTAAGAGATCTGAATGCTGCCAGGAACAAACGGAGGTAAGACGGCATTCTTTTCTTTCTTTTTTCTCCCTCCCTCAGGCAGCCAGCAACCAGGAAGTGCGGAGGGGGGTGGGGACAGAAGAAGAGCGACGAACCCTTAAGATCTCTGGTCCGAATTTAAGTGGCCAGCGGATCTTAGGGGTCGTGTAAAAAGGCCCTAAGAAACTTCAAGTGAGAACTAATGACTAAATAACTACGTATTTAGCACAGAAGTTAGGAAGTGATTTATGTATAAGGGAACCATTAGAACTACTGTATAAATGTATTGGAAACAGCTAGTTGTTCTATGAAAGATACCTTGTGATTTCTACAAATCCAGTTAGACCCACAGGGAACAGGAAAGGTGTTCACCTGCCCTATGAAGTGTCAACAGTGAGGAACAGAATATTGAATGGCTTGGAAGTATAGGATAGGATTCAACCAGCCTTCTGAGTGGGTCCATTTTTTCTACTCAGAAATAGGACTGCACCTGGATGCAACTTGTACCTACGGAAGGCTTCATTTTAGAAAACCTGTTACCTTTTTTTAAAAAACACAATGAATTTAGTGAGATTAGTGACTGAGTAAAACATTTTTGGGATCACAGAATACTCCTGCTCAAAGGATATAGAGGTATATTCCAGCTGATGAGCAGACCTGAGCTATTTCCCATTTTTTCTACTGCAGGGTCTTGCTCATCCACTGCAATGACTGAGAGCCATTTAGCTCAGTAGGCATCTTTTTGCAGCGTAGCTCTTCTCTCAGAGCAACACACTGTCAGCATTCAACTGGAAGGGCAACAACGCTCAGCTCACCGTATTTATGACGTTCGATCACCTTTGGCCTCTTGTTTATGGAAGAAAAAACTACAATGAAAATAAAATGCTGACTTTAGAAATGTTAACATGTCAGAGCCCTTTCAATATTAATTTTTTAATATTTCAGGAAAAATCAAGATTTGGAAATTCTTTGATTACAGTAAAATCGCGACAAAAGGTAAGCAAGCAAGCTCTGCAAAGAGGAAGAATGAATGGTTCCTTCAACCGTTTGTTTTCTGAACCAATGGAGGGTATTGAGGGAAAGTCTTGTTCAGCACACTAACTGGACAAGCAACTAGTCCGTGTATCTTTTTCTAGCCATAGCATCTTTGAAGGTAATTCAGGACAAAGTATCTTTTGGTGTTCTCCACATGCCACTCTTTTTGTGGATTTGTGGTGATGGTGCACTCACTTCCTTGGTGAGCTTTCGAGGGCAATTCCTCTTTTTCAAAGCAGGTTCAAAAGTCCAAGCATGGCAAGGGATGTATTTTGCCAGGAGAGTTCTTAAAAGTCCACTTGGCAAGATGGACGCCAGGCATTCTTCTTGGAAGGCACGAAGCAGCATGGCCCGTTGGGGCTGGACTTCACAGGATAGTTCAAACAAGGGGGGGCATGGTTTGGGCACCTCCCTGCACTTATACTCATCATCGCTTCTTTGGGCGAGGGAAGAATGAACATGGATAGCATCATTCCCCTGCACACTCGGTTGCACACAGGGTGGCTACTCCGTGCAAGACCAAGAACTGTACATCAATTGATAAACATCCCTGCCGCCGAAAACAGAGCTAGGTCTTGCCCTTCATAATAATACAAAGTGCATAGCAGAAGTTCCTGTTTGGAATATTCCAGCTGGGACTGGGTGTTGTCAGCCGCAACTTGTATGCGTAGGAAAAGATGTACAGTTTGTCTTGTTCCAAGGTATGTGGCTGCCTCTTCGGCAGAATGACTACAAAGCAGGTGCATGGATTTAGCTCTAGATTCAAGGCCACATTCTTCAAGATAATTGCCAGTGGTTCCCCGTGCGCCCCCCCTCCACCACTATGGCCATCAGCCTGTCATGATGAATTAAAGGCTCAACATAACCAAACAGAGCTGATCTCTTTCACTGCCCTGGAAACAAATTGATCAGTACAACCACCGTATCCGTGGGGAACACGTTTTGGGATCCTCCATGGATAGTGTAATACGCGGATGAGAGCAAACGCTCTTATCCAACGATAATGATCCGCTGCCCGGGACCTGAGCAGGAGATTGAAGGACCCCACCTCACCCCTCTGGAGAGTGCCTAGCTGGCCCGTGGTGGTGACAGCGAGGAGGAGGGCAGCAGGCATAGGAGGTGGTAAGTTTTACTTTTAATTTCTCTCCTTCTTGCCTCCCCCCGGTGATCACCAGCAGCAGATAACTAAATCCGTGGTTAGTGAATCACAGGCTAAGAAAGTCGTACTGTATTTAAAAAGCTTCAAGTAAAAACACATTTCCCTTCATGCCTGGAATGGGATACTGAGGTATTAATGGCTGCTTTCTTTCTTTTTCAGAATGAGGTCATAGTAGCTGCTGAGAGGAGTTCAGCAAAAGCACGGCTTAGTGGGAGGCTCTTTATCTACTCCTTTTAATTTTGCATTGTGTGTCTTCGGCAAGTCATTTTTTGCATTTTTTGAAACTGTCATCTGACAACATAACCCACTTGGGCTACCGGACTGGCATGTGGGTAGCATTAACCTTTTAAAGCTAGGCTCCTCCTCTAAGAGGGTCCAAAACAAATTCTACCATGATGGGAGTTTTACAACAAAAATGGGCACACGTTTTTCTTCTCACCGTCCTGCTGTTCATGCCTGCATTGGCTGGAAAATAAGAGTTCTGTTGCATACAATTAGTGAAACAGAGGTGGAACAGTTTTATTTACGATTACCTCTGCACAAAAAGAAATGAAATGATGCCGTCTGAATAATTCTGCCTTTGGTTGCATCCTAGTTGAAAGCTACCCATGCCAAGCTCTAACACTTCAAATGAATACAAGGACAGCCACCATGATGTCTGAGCAAGGAGCAGGGGTTTGAAGCCAACTGATCATATTCTCTCTAGGCTAACTCAACGATCCTCGTGGTTCTGCTCCCCAGTCTGTGGGAATTTAAGGCACTGAGAGCCACTACAGTGGACCCTTGTATAACAAACAGTTTGTATAACATAAAATCTGTACAACATAAAAATTCTGGAGATAGGGGAAATTTGCTTAACACAATTGCCTATGGGGGAAATCTGTACAACATAAAAATGGGATTACTCCATTTTCAATGCATTCCTATGGGAATTTGTATAAAGGAAAATTTGCTTAACATATTTTTCATTTGGAACGAATTAATTCCTTTGTACAAAGTACCACTGTATTTCCTGCCCTGTCATCTCTGGAACAACAAGACAAGTTATCTCTAATTGTATTTGTTTCACAGAGCATACTTAACAGTGTGCTGAGATGTACAGACCTGCTTAATATTTGATAAACACAGCAGGGCTTAGAAATTGGTTTAGAAGAATATTAGTGGGTTTTTAAAAAAAAAAAATCTTAACCCTTTACACTTGTTTCATTGGTTTCTGTAGCTTAAGTGGAAGAGCATGTGCTTTGCACATAGAAATTCCTAGATGTGATCTTTGGCCTCTCCAGTTGAGACGACCCAACAGTGGGTGAAGGGAAACACCTATCTAGTAAAAACCTTGGAAAGCTGTTATCTGTAGACAAGGCAAGTCTATATGAACAAAGGCAGCTCCCTACCTTCCTACTCAATCAAATGTCGCCCCACATTCTTCTTCACTTCAGTGTATTCTAGACTCTCTCTAAGCGGTTTAGATCAATAAAGGTACTATCTGCATTTAAAACTGGAGACCAAAGTCCCATTTTCACACCTGAGCCATTGCATAATGCAAATAATAACAGTCATAACATCAACATTTTTAATGGGTCCGTCACATGTACATCTCCAGCACATGAATCAGTAGGCAACCACCGAGGGGGCCTGTTTGAAGTTTCAGTACACGGCCTTGAGTCCAATTTAGACAGTCCTTCTGAGTGCAGCATCTGGACCAGGACAGCAACAGATTTGCTCAGTGGCATTACTGCGATGAAGGGGGAATGGGATAGGGTGTAGAAAGTATTCTTCCTTTAGGATCCAGCCACTTAACAGTAGTGACCACAATGAAATCAAATTATCCTAAAAGGGAGATTCTTAAAGCTGGAGTGAGCTATTGGTGTCCTCCTGATGTCTGGAACAATCCCCAATCGGGCAGCCACCATGATCATATAGCTAAATAGCCTAAGGAGTCATTGTCCAAAATATTTGGAATATATCACGGCTGCCTAATCCCTGAGTTCAAGTATGATTGTCCATTCAATGTTACCCTGGAAAGAATACATTATACAGTGTTACCTCTACTTTTATGAGTTTAATCCGTTCCGAATGCATGCTCTTAAGTCGAACAAATTGTAAGTAGAACAGCCATGTCTAAAAATTTCAGATAAATAAATAAATAAATTTAAAAAAATAAAAAAATTAAGTAGAGCAGACTGCATCTAAAATTTGTAAGGCAGCAGTTCAAACGCCAATGGTTTTCTGCTCTTAAGTCGAATTGCTCGTAAGTAGAGCAGCTCATAAGTAGAGGTACCGCTGTATATCTATATATCTACGTATATACAAGCAAGACCTTCATTTGCATCCCTGTTACTAAACAGATCAGTAGCCAATCACTTCTTTTACTACCCCTTCTTCTTATATCCCAGCAGGATATTTCTTCTTTATGAAAAATGGCACATTCACAAGTGCTGAAGGAGGGATATATTAACTTGCTGTTAATTAACTTGTCGCTAATTAATCTGTTGTTATGTAAGTTGTATAAAGTGTGTTCCATAATGGCATTCAGATCAGTCACTTAGGTTTTCAACATAGAAAGCACCAAAGGATCAGGCTATCTTTCTTCAATGTATTCTTGAAGGGTTTCACAGCTGGGATCTGATGGCTGTTGTGGTTTTTTTGGGCTGTTTGGCCATGTTCTGGAAGTTTTTCTTCCTGAGGTTTCGCCAGATTCTCTGGCGAGAGAAGATGCTGACCACAGAGTCTGGCAAAACGTCAGGAAGAAAAACTTCCAGAACATGTCCAAACAGCCTGAAAAACCCCCAACAGCTATCTATCTTCACATTAAAGTCCACTATTTAAAGACCATTTAGATGGCACATTTCCCTATAAATATTCCTTTGCACCAAGTAACACAAATGAAACCACTGTGTAAGAATTCAGGTAATATTTATGCATTGGATTATGCATTTCCGAAAGGGCAGATGCTATTAGTAAGGGTTTTGTGCTGTGACATTCATCAAGGTGACACCAAACAGAATTCTGCTAGACAGCATCAGGGGAAGCAGCCTGCACTGTAAGTCATGTAGCTCATGGGTGCATGAGATCTACTGCTGCATACTACATTCTGCTAACCTCTTCTCTGCAAAGTTGCAGACTTGGATGGCTGCAGATGCCCATCTTTAGTAAATATTACAGTTAAATGATTCCTGCTACCACTTGTCAGAGAGAAACAAAGGGTGAAAAGTCTCCAACTGAGTTCTGCAGAAACAGCCAATCGTGGTTGGGTTACTGACTGGTCACCGTGCTTCCGCTTGATCCAAGGGGTTCTGTTTTAAAGTCACTTTTGAATTCTGCTTTTCCATTTGTTGGTGGAGGTCTTTTCAATAAAGAAGGAACCTAGGGGGGAAACAGCAAAAAGTTGGGAAAACAATTAAGTAGTCAGCACTAAGGAACTCTGAGCAGAGCAAAAGAATGATCAGTTGAACGAAATCCATTTTAAAAGAATCAACAATAACTTTCTGTAAAGTTGACTATCTCTACTAACTGTGTTTAAAAAAAGGTTAGTGTCTTTCCTTAAGAAGCCTGGCAATAGTTATGTTATATGGTACTTAAAAATCTGCCTGAGCAAGAATAGCATCCAGAGATGAGAACATGGACCGGAGGAGTATAATCATGGCCAACTGAGGCAAGCTTGGGCAGTCTTTGTTCTAAAAATATGCAAACCCCAGAAGTATGCCATCTATAGTTCTATCTTGTGTTCCTTTCCTTAAGAAATCACCAATAAGCCATCTGCAGCTGCCATTACAACTACTAAGCCCTCATATCAGGCAGGCTAGAATGGCTGCAAAAGGAATAAACTGAATAGTCAAAACAGGAATGGCTGAATTGGGTTATCCCTTAATCAGAATCCTCAAATGTTACGTTCTGACACTGATGCAGAGATACTCTGGAGAAGATCAAATTCCACTTTGCTGATAACATTTTAAAGTGTTGAGTCCGCAAGTGGAAAGATGTCAAGTCTCAATGTTGAAGGGGAAAAAAATGAAATCTGTTTTTTTTAAAAGTGTGAGCCTTCCCACAGACTCCTTTTTTCTGGCACAGAAAAGTAAACTGGGGCACCTGTATCCCTCTACTAGGAATATGCATTCAATTTTTAACTCCCTTGCTCTTTTTAATGCATGTATGCAATTCATTTTTCTCCAAAATTGGAAATGGACTTTTAGGGTCTTCCAGTTTCTTCTTCTGCATCATTTCCTATCATCCTAAGGGACACGGCTGATGCCTATGTTGGATTGAGGCGAGAGGAATGGTCCCATCACATATTTGGAGGGAACTTGGAAGTTGCAGAAAGCTGCATGACTGAGGGGATTTGAAGAAGGAGAGACACGTGCCTAGTCCTTTTTTAACTGAGATGAAACCGCTTCCTTTTGATGGTAAGTGACGCACTTGACCACAAATGAACTACTGGCTTCAAATCAAGGTGCTTGCTTTTGGTCTGGGTTCCTCAAAGGTCTTGCCATTTGTCTTTCAGTATGGACTCAAAAAAAAGGAGAGTAAAGTCACTTCACAATTTTTGAGAGTTTAAAAACAAAATGGGCTTCCACCTTGATGGCCAGGACCTCTAAGAAAAGTGGGGGTGCTTAAAATGTGACATCTCATATGTGACATGCTGCATCTCAGTTGCCTTCCAGGTAAAGCAGACTATACATCAACATATTTGAGTGTTTTATGTCAGACATCTTTAAATCTCCACACACTTCTTCCTCTTAAGAAATGTGCTCTTCGTGGTAAAACAGACGTAATGCCAAGATTATCCCCACCTCCTATGTGTTTAGGACATCTATATCCATAACACAAGAAGAGGGTTAGAGTCTCACAGTGAGCCTACGTATTCGTTTTAGACCACATCCGAGTTAATCAAGGTGAACAATGTCCTGTTCTCATGTTTCAGGTTATCACTGTCCAGACCAGTAGTTCTCAACCTGTGGGTCCCCAGATGTTCCTGGACTGCAACTCCCAGAAGTCTTCATCACTAGCAGAGCTGGCCAGGATTTCTGGGAGTTGCAGTCCAGGAACATCTGGGAACCCACAGGTTGAGAACCACTGGTCTAGACCTTCCACAGAGAACGTCTTGGAAAACCCAAGGAATGATCTCTGCATGGAGCAGGTGGAGGCTTCTTATAAACATTGGTTTGTACTCACTGGTGGGGGTACTTGTGATTGTAGATGTCGTCCAAGGAATGAAAGAAGCCGCCGCCAGATTAGACCACTGCCCAGGAACATAATTCCAGTCACCAGCCAAAAGGCTCTGCGATCCTAGCAGAGTAAGAACACACAATTTTCTTCAGATAACCCCCCCTGCCCATCGTCATGTTCTTTTCACTTCTTTCAAAAGCACACTATTCTACAGGATGGTCCTCTTGAATTGAGGATTACGGGAAACACAGAACAAACATCTAGCAACTGGGTATGCTGCTAGATGTTTGTTCTCACAAGAGCTTTGGGAGACCCATACTTGCCTACAGACAACCTCCCAACCTCAAACAAATACTTATGTACACAAGACTACAATACAGCAACATGTGACAATGGAACTAAACCTTGCCGTAAACTCCGATGCCAACTCTCCCCACACATCTACTCTGGCAACAGAATCACAGGACCAAACAATGTCACATACAGTATCAAGGGTAACATCACCTGCTCCTCAACTAATGTGATCTATGTCATCTTTTGCCAACAATGCCCATCTGCACTCTACATTGGACCAACAGGACAATCTCTAAGAAAATGCATCAATGGACACATAAGGAACCATGATACAGTAAACCCCCACTATTACCCGCAATAATTGAAAATCCGCAATATGAGGATGCTGGGTCAGGTCAGGACTGGGCGGGCTCTCTGGGGGCTGTTGTAACCCCAGGCCTGACACTCCCCCAAACGAGCCTGCAGGGGGCTTCCCAGTCCCCCAGAGGCCCCCAAAATGCTTTCTAGTGGTCTGGAGGTCACTTCTGGTTTACTGGAAGTCACTTCTGGTTTGTGGGGAAGCATTTTTGGGGCCTCCGACGGGCCTGGGAAGGCCTTTCCTCCTTACCCCACGGGGCCTTTTTTCATATACTGCGGACCCGCAATATATCGGGACCGCAGTGTATGAACTGCGAAAGGGCGGGGGACAACTGTACACAGAAACTTGTTTTGAACAATTTCAGTTTACCTAGATACTCCTTGAAGGATTTCAACCATTTTGGAATAGAATCATTACAAGAATACAAAGAGAAACAGCTGAGACAAAAGCCATATGCATGATGGACACACACAAGAATGGATTAAACATGTCAGGGTTTCTTGAGCCATTATCAAATCAAATGTAATATTACTATTATATTATTATATATATTATATTATATATAATATATATAGTAAAGTGGTCCCCGGCCCTTTCGCGGTTCCGGTCCCGCGGTCCTGCTATATCGCGGTACCACGGTACCAGGAAAGGGCTTGAGGGAGGGGGGAATCGCACACCGCCTGCCCGCACGCCTCCTGGGAGGTCGGGGCAAGCAGCATGCGTGATTGCAAAGGCGCTTCTGGCTGCGGAGCCCCAGCGCTGGGCTCCGTGGCGAAGCGCCTTTGTCCAATCGTGCACCGCCTGCCCCGACCTCCCGGGAAGTCGGAGCAAGCGGCGCGCACGATTGCCCCCCCCGCCCGCTTCCACATATCGCGGATTTTCATGCATCGCGGGTGGGATGGGTCCCTAACCCCCGCGATCGGCGGGGGGTTACTGTATTATAATATATATAATATATTACTATAATGTATTATATTAAATATAATATATATAGTAATATATTACTATAATGTATTATATTAAATATAATATATATAGTATTATAATATATATAATATTATATAATATTACTATATTGCCACTTCAGGGAGGTTTATCTCCCACCAGGACTCTAAGGTAAAAAAAAAAAATCCCATTCTCCCCCATCTCTTCCAAACCCACCTCTCATCCTGCTCTGATCTGAGATCTGGTTTCCGTCTCTTGCGGAATTTACCATAGGACCATAAAACAACACCTATCAACAAACAACATGAGACCCTGGGCAAAATCCTCCTCCCCATCATCTTTACAACCTCCTCTGGGCTGACATGCAAATACAGATACTACAGCCAATGAATATTTAGTATGAAATGTATATCCCATCACATATTATCGCACAACGTATTCTGCTGCTATATGTCTGAGGAAGTGGACGTGTAGTCCACGAAAGGTTACATTAAAATATGACAGTTAGTCTTTCAAGTGCCACATGTTGCGTGCCTTTTGTTTTGCTTTTCTTTGATTTTGCCTGGAACTACCAAAAATGGTAGCTGCTCTGAGTTTCTTTCTTCTGCCCTCTTGATTTCCTTTGGCACAGCTCTCAGCCGAGCCAGGTCTCTTCAGGTACGACAAAGCCTTTTTCAGAGGAGTGTCTTACCTCTTCAAGTGAAGACTCCAAGTTCATGCCAAAAGCTACTCCTATCAGTCCGAAGAGGGAGAGCGAGAAAGTACCCATGGTCAGCTGCAAATTCAGCCTCATCATCACATTACGGTGACTGAAAAACAGAGCCATCCAACCATGTCAAAGAGAAAGGGCCCTTTTCAGTTATTTAATGCCTTTTGACAGACCTCTAAATGAAACAATCATCAGCAAGCTTTTGTGGGTCATGTCTAATTTGACTATCTCTGGGGAAAACACGCATATTCTCTAGTACTCCCAGACAAGAGTGGGAATAGAATAACAGAATGGAATTTAAACTATTGTCATCATACAACGAAATTTAAAAAGTGCCATCCAGCCTGCACGTCACTCACCTTCAATATAAAATTCCTAAACATAAAGCCTACCATTAAAAACAAGCATCCATATACAGTACATCAGTGGTGTCCAAACTTTGGCCCTCCAGATGTTTTGGATCACAACTCCCAGAATTCCAAACCTAGATTGCCAATGACAAAGGACTGTGGGAGCTGTGGTGCAAAACATCCGGAGAGCCGAAACTTGGACACCACTGCAGTACATACTCTTGCATTCTCTCGCCCAGCATCACTTGTACCCATTTAAGCAAGATTAGAACAGGACTGCGTTCTGAATCACCAAATGCAGTGGTACCTCACTTTACAAATTTAATGTATTCTCTGGGATGTTTTGTATTGTGAAAAAAGTTGTAAACCGGGGCATTATTTTCAATGGATTTTCATTCTTAAACCTAAAGTAACGTTAACCAAACTGTTCGTAAAGTGAAGTACCACTGTACCTTGAAAGACCTAGTTTAGGCTCAGCAGCTGTTACTATCCACTAAATGCAGGGACAGATGAATTTGTGGGGTACAGAGGGCCATTTTCTACCCCCCCCCCCCGGGCCAACCTGATGGCCGCACTTGCCCTGAAAAAAAACAAAGAGGAGGAAATGAAAAGCACCCACAAGCCCATTATGGCTGTATGCGAATCACAAAAAGGCATGGAGGCCTGCGCCTTGTTTATCTGCACTGAATTTTAACTAAGACTTTCAAAGGTATAACCTCATCCTTATTCCACACCCCACGTGTCTTTTCTAGGCAGTACTGTCAAGCAATGCCTCGTTGCCATGAGCTGTAATCAAGTTTTCCAAGCTCTCTTCAGAAAACAGCACTCCTTCCCAGTGGCTTAACCAAGAACCACATAGGTTAAAATATACAGTAATTGTGGGCTAGCTGGGCATATTCCAGGCCATTTAAATTCAAAGACATAGCTATTCAAACAAATTTCGTTTAAAATTATCTCAATCTGCAAGCCAGCAAATTGGAATCCTGATAAAGAAAATAAAGTCAAACATTTTTAAAGGAACTGCTTGATTAAGACATCCATCTCCCCCCCCACACACACACACAAACACACACACTTGAAGTCTGAAGCATAACTTCTACTTTGCCTCCCTAGCACAACTGCTCTACATTATAGATTCTCAGTCAGTAAGGTAGTGTAATCCATAGCTATGAGTCTGGTGAAAAATGTCTGTCCATCAACACATTCTTGTGGTCCAAGAAATGCAGAGGCCTGGACTAGAGGGTTTCAAAGATGGGAGCTCTATAAATCCAAATATATGAGCAATGTATGACCCTCCTTTCGGAATTACTAGAAATCTTTGTATGTTGCCTTCCAGAGGTTTTGGCTGGGCGGGAACTTTCTGGACACACCTCTCTACCTGGTATCCTGTTCTTGCTCTTCTGTCAGATAGGATTTAATGTGTAGACAGATTTGTGTAGTTAGAATCACTCATGTAGTGGTTATGAAGTTACTTAAGCTCTCTTCGTGTAACCCGTCATTATTTTTCTGCAGAATGCTTTATTGATCTATTCAGAAATGTGAGTAAAATGTAGTGTTTTATTCTTTCTCTTATCAGTGTCCCTGAGTGAGTTATTTAGATAGTAGATGCCAGTTGAAGAGGACTCAGCATTGAATGGTGATCTACTGATGGGAGATTTGAAGGTAATTCCAGATGTTTGACATCATCTACCTAGGCTCCTGAACTTTTATCTGCTGCATAGTCAGAGACTTTTTAAAGTCATGCATTTCTACGCTCCGCCAGTACTTTCAGATGTACATAAACTATAGCTACAGTATTTGTCCTAGACAGAATAACTAATGGTGAAGGATTAAGGGAGTTGCATCAAATCATGTACAGGATCCTATACATCCTAGTATAAAATATCAAATGCACAGGAAACAGTTCAGTCTTGTGGAATGTTCTTCCAAACACACACACACACACACACACACACACACACACACACACACACACACACACACACACACACACACACACACACACACACACACACACACACACTGCCAAAGTGATACAGAATTCTAGGAGATGTGTTTGAAAACAGATCCGTGGGATATTTCACTAAATATGGAGTCAGCCGGTGGGGAAAGTCTACATTCTAAATGGCCATGTCAGGAAATACAGAGTTTTTTTTCATGCTTCAATCTTTATAAATGTAGTTAAGTGCATACAATAAAAAAGCAAAAGCATGGTAACCTTATCTTTGACAAATGAAAGCAGAATATTAATGCCTCACTATGACATGCATTCAAAAAGGATCAGTAAGACAATGGCAAATTGGGATTGGATCAATGGTGTTCTTGTTCAGTTTTGAAAGCTGAGTGATTATGGGAAGGAAATAGCTTCTCCTCTGCCAGCTCACAATCTCTTTATGCCATCTCTGATTCCTCTGTAAGTACTAACAGAGTAACAGTAAATGTTCATGGGCTTAATGAAGTGCTTGCTTCTGAAAGATAGCTTTTATGCTGTATGTATGGCCAACAGATTTACTGTTACCTTGCAACAATACTTACAAAAGGAGCAGAGGCTCAGAAAAGGCTGCGGAACTTACGGCAGGAACATAATGGCCCTTTTGGAACTCAGCTCTTCATTTAAGACTGTGTGCGGGCTTCCTGATACAGACTTGTCTCTCTGAATTAACTTCCCTACAGAAGAGATAAAAAGAGTCCTCACACTATATTTGTATGCACAATTAGCATGGCTTGCAATCAACTGCAGTTCCAAGCAAAACCAGTGTCTTTAAACAATTTAAAGAAGTTAACCAGTGCACATGTAAAGGAATATTTCCTTTAAAAAATGAGGAGGGTTGTCAGGGACTCTTCAATGTGTTACACTGCAATTCCCCACTAGCCGGGTCAGTTAGGACTTATGAGATGGGTGGCCCAAAATGATTTGGAAGGTACCAGGTTGTCTCTAGCGCTAAGCCCAAACCAAGCCAAAGTAATGCAATAAAACTCATATAGTATTCAAGGAAATATGTGAACTTTTCCTAAGTTTCATATTCACTGTCATGTTGATTTTAACTTTGACATGCTGTGAGAACACACCAAAACAAGCATCCCATTTTACAGGAGTCATTTCAATGTATTCTTTACAACTTAAAAAAAGAAGAGACTACATAAACAGGAATGATACCAAAACATTTACACATGGATTATTGGGACTACTAACAAATGATATATATAACAGATCACTAACCTGTCCAAGTTGATGAAGATAATGCTTTCAGAATCATCAATCAATAACCGAAGCTCACGTGTTTCATTAAGAAGATCTTCTGCCTGCCTATAGTAATTTTCCAGCAGCAGTTCCATCTCTCCAGCATGGTCAATTCCTGCGACACTCTCCTCACTGTGACCAACAGTAACCTTTTTTCTAATTAAAATGCCAACACGCTGGAACTTGACACACAAATTCAAGTAGAAGCCCAGATTAATACTGCCCACTTTCCCACCTCCTGCATTTCAACATCTACACACCCACAATTGTAAACGACTCGTATGCCCATAGGCAGTGTAGTAATATGAAATAATAATTTGTCAACCAATGAGTGAAAACTCTTATTTAGTTCGCTTTCATGATAAATTCATCACTAGTGGGAGATGACACCATTTCAAGAATGCCGCATCAAGAATATATGATGATTGAAATCAAATAAGTCACCAATAGAGAAGCCCCACTGAATAAAGGAGGGCTTGAAGAATCAACTCTGTAACTTCCACTGATTCAATCAGCCCAATTCTAATTGAAAGTTACTGCTGAATTACAGTAGGACCCCAGTATCCTCTGGGGATTGGTTCCAAGCCTTCCTGTGGATAATGAAAACCATGGATAACAGAGAACGCCAAAATGTTCCCCAAAACTGCTGTTTTGTGATAGTAAATTGCTTTACAGCTGCTGTTTTACAACTGTAGCTTGCTTTGCGGCTGCTGTTTTATGACAGTAGCTTGCTTTACAGCTGCTGAATTATTTATTTTTCCTCTGCCAACCGTGGATAACTGAATCAGTGGATAATGAATCAGTGGATACGGGGGCCCTACTGTACATTCTAAGCAGCAAGTTACTAAGCAGTAAGTTTTCTTTTGCTTACTGAATCAACACTATTGTCAAACATTCTCTCTCTTAGGGAGTTATGATATTAGCACCTTTTATAACAAGGTTTTAATTACAACAAGAAATACCAAAGCAGAGAGGAAAACACAAAACTCACTCTTTCCTAGCTATAGAAAAAAAGACACCTAGTGGCTTCCCAATTAACTCTTTATCCAAACGATACATACTATTTTAGCAATCTGATGCAGGATTCTTGTTTTTCAAAACATCTGTATTCTTCAAGGGACAATTCCAATGTGTTTAAATTACCAAAGTTCGAAATAGAATATAATCGAGGTCATGTATTTCTGAAACATACCTCATGGCAGAATTCCAGTAAACTAGGTGACTCTGAAATGGAATGAACCTTACATGGGATCCAAGGTGAAAGATATTTTTAGCCTTCTGTTTTCCAGAAGATAGTCCCTTCAAGTTAATGAATATTAAACTGAAAGAGTTGCCACACCAAAACAAGTGGGATACCAAAATGGCTAATAAAAGAGCCAGCTGTTTTCACATAAGGGCAACCTGTACTGCACAGCAAGAGTATTTTACACAGTTCTATGTAACTCACAAGATGTTTTGAATAACTAAATCATTTATGCATGATGTGCAGGAAATACTGTGCTCACTCCAATAATTTTGTGAATTTTGACAGAGACATGCTCCTTGAACCTCCCCAAAACTCACAATACTTGGGGGTTTGTCCATTTACTGAGACACAGCTCTTCTAGGACCTCTTCATCATCTAGGATTTCCAATAATGTCTCTTTGAAAACTTTAAGATCTGTCTCTAATTCTGCCAAACTAGGAAAAAACAGAAGAGAAAAAAAGAGAATAAGCAGGATAAACCAGGATTTCACTAGAAACATGTTTACACCCTAGCTTGTTGTGTTAATCAGAAAGCCGAAGCAGTTAAGTCTTAAAGTATCTCCCTAGTTCAGTGGTTCTCAACCTGTGGGTCCCCAGATGTTCCTGGACTGCAACTCCCAGAAGTCTTCATCACTAGCTGACCTGGTCAGGTTTTCTGGGAGCTGCAGTCCAGGAACATCTGGGGACCCACAGGTTGAGAACCACTGCCCTAGTTGAACAATGGCCAAAATCCTGTTGCTCAGTGTAGCACATTGCCTTCGAATAAGCCCACTAAATCGATGAGTATTCAGTGAGTCAATTACTCCATAAATACCATTGATTCAAACAGGTCTACTCTAACGGTGACTTACAATGCTAAATTAAGTCATAGTAAAGAGCAGGCCAACTTGAATAGATGGAACTTACAGGGGTGGCTCACCAAATCTCTAATGCAATTTGCTGCATTAACCAACTGAATTTTGACCAAAGCCTCTCCAATGCTGGGACTGATGCCCAATCATCTAAGATGTTTTACAGGTTACTACAGATCTTTGAACAGGGCTTTGTTCAACTGAACCCACAATAGGAAGTAAGGCAGATTACCTCAGCACACCATACAAAACAAGAGGATTAACGAAATAAGCACCATTATTGAGGGAGACCGTTTTAAAAAATAATAATAATGACTCCCCCACACCCCAAATCTGTAAGTTAGTTTTTAAAATATTTTTGTGACACTGGCTGTATTTTTTTTTTGCTACGACAGTTAAGTGTACTCTGATTTAATGTTTTCATGAATCTTGCGTGATGTGCTCACTTCACAGATTTATGTACTGGAAAAGCAACATATAATAACTTCAGTACTGACTAATAGCAGATGCAATTTTTGCTGCACCAGTCTGCTGAATCATGGGCTTTCTCCGTTGCCCCTCCCACAGGAGGCCAGGCTGGCCCCATCTTTGCATTCTTTCCACAGACAAAGATCTTGTCTCTTCGGGCAAGCTTTTCCTTGTGGCTGAGTGGAGTTTTTTAATGGCTTGTTGTACGTTCCTGCTTTGAATGTGTTGTGACGTGGCTGATGTTTACTATACTTTCAGTACGGTTCATGTTTGATCCTTTCAATCCTGTATGCTGTTAGTTCTACATACTGTCTTTTAATGTTGCAGAAGACCTTGGGTCTTTATGCTGTCTTTCAATGTTGCAGACACCTTGGGTCTTTTTAAAAGGAAAAAACGGGGTAAACAGTTTTTAAATACAGCGGTACCTCTACTTACGAGTTTAATCCATTCCAAAGGTATGCTCATAAGCTGAACAACTTGTAAGTAGAGCAGCTGTATCTAAAAAAAAAATCAAATAAATAAATCTGAAAAATAAAATAAAAAATGTAAGTAGAGCAGACCACATCTAAAATTTGTAAGGCAGCAGTTAAAACGCCAACAGTTTTCCGCTCTAAAGTCGAATTGCTCGTAAATAGAGCTGCTCGTAAGTAGAGGTACCAAATAAATGTTTCATTATCCAAGAATACCAAACTCTAGGTCGACACTGTGTACAATGTGTTGCAGCACAATGTTTCAGCTATTACACAGCTGAACAATCAACATTTCTAGAACATGTATGATTAATACAAAAGCGAGGGGAGGCTTCCATACCTCTTTCCATTTTGCAACAGGATGTGAACTTTGCTCCGATCCAAGGACAAAAGCTTGGGATCCACTAGAGCATTCAGGGTCTCGAGAATCTGAGGCTGCAGACTGTTGAGTTTCCCATGGAGGTATCCGATCTAGATAACAACATGATCCTTCATAAGAATTAGAACAACAATGTTTTTAGAATACCTGGGCTCACAGAACAAAAGAGGTAACAGCCACATGTTCCTGAAATTCTTGAAAACTGATGCGTGTTCCTTCCCCTATCTCCCCAGTAAAACCAACACTTCAGATATACACACACCACGGGGACCTACCAGCATAATTAAACAGAATAATGATTGGTAGTCCTTCTGAAGGCCTAAGAAAATTAGCAAGCTAGTCCCAGACCCAGGGACTTCTCTCACATTTGGAGGGAGGTGGCAAGGTGATTCGTGCATTCGTTGGGAATGCCACTGCTGAACTTTTGCCACCATTTGATGTATGTCCAACTATTAACAGAAGTAGGGGGAGGGGGGAGAACTCTTCTGGATGGGAACAGACCAGGGTGGATACTCCCTTCTTTCAAATTTATCCAAGCTGGAAGAAGCCAAGGGGTATGTATGGGTAGGGGAAACTTCTAACATTCATCAGTGTACATGCAGAGCATTCTCTGGTCAATGCTTGGTCAACGTTCAAGTGGACTGTGACCGTATAAACAGATAAAGCGGCTGCCTCTTATTTAACCATAATTTCAGCACCGACACCATCACAATTAGAATTCCCAGCACAGCAGACGCATGCTCACCCAGTACTGCAGTATTGCTTCCATAGCTCTGAATTCAAAAGGTAAAGAATAAGTCACCAATTGCCCTTCTCCGGCTAACTGAGATGACAGTTCTTGAAAAAGCCAATTCTCCAAATTTCCATTTCGATAGTCCAAGATCACCAGATATTCTGGTGTCACCACAGCCTTTAAGAACTAAAAGAAAAGAGAATTAGGTTAAGGTGCCATTTCATAATACAAGTGCTCACTGCTGTTCATTCTGTCATCAGCTTAAAATTTTATTTTATTTTAGGCAGGTTTTTGGGATAACCTGCCTGACAACCTAATCCTGTTGAACACATCTCCTCAGAACTATACTGAACAAGAACTGGACACTTTGAGGAAAGCATGTTTAGTATTCTGCTACTAGCCTTGCATTTATTTATTGCTAGCTCGTTCTCTCTCTCTCTCTCTCTCTCTCTCTCTCTCTCTCTCTCTCTCTCTCTCTCTCTCTCTCTCTCTCTCTTGTTGCTTTATCAGTTTGTAAAGGGCTATGCAAAAGACTTTTGAAAATAAAGACCTCCAGCCTGCAAAATGCTCCCTCTTTGCCAGGATAACAGATATTACAGTTAACACCGAACTTTCTTGCACCAAGGTGAGATGCCTGTAGAAAAATCCATTTGTATGATCTCACATAACAAAAAGATGTGTGAAACAAAAAAAAATGCTCACCTCCATTCTCATTACAATCCTGTTGTTCCTTGGTGATATGCTTACTTGATGCTGGAATCGTAGGTCTCGTGGTTGAAGACTGAGTTCTTGGTACAGTTCTGTTTTTTTCCTTTCTGCCCAGAAGAAGTTAAAACATGATATAAAACAAGAACACAGACTACAGTGGACAAGCAGACCAATCCTCACAGTTGTCACTCGAGTAAACCCAAGACTCAGAGAAATTAATTGTCCCATGATACATCCTGACACCATATGATGCCATGACTTTACTGAAGCCAAGTTGATTTCAGATTGATCCGTGCCGGGATGTGAGATTTATTGGAACTCTACATGTTACGTTATGTTCCAGGATGCTACAAAGGCAGGGTATAAATAGTCTAAAACTCTTTTATTTATTTCTTTTTATAATAGGATCCAATAATTCAAATGACAAGCAAATTTGCCACAGCATGCTCTAGATCCACTGTGTCAGCAAAAGTTCTATCTTTTTATGGTGTCCAGAACTAAAAGACATCTAGAATTCTACATACCATAGCAGCTAATATTGCCATCTTTATCGAATTTCATCTGAAAAGGGAAAAAGAAATACAGGTCACAGGGTTTTCTTTCTTTTTTTTTTTTTGCTGTTGTAAGATTATGATAAATTCTAAGAAGACTTGGAAAATACAGGTGGTTGAGATGGTTTGTGTTGTTCCTAAAATCTCTATTGTACAAAATTAAATATCCACTTTCATCAACATAAGGGACATAGTATCTCAAGATTATGTAGTATTTTTATGACACAGCAGAAGCTTAACTATACAGAAAAGCGGAAGCAATTCCAAGCTACAGACATAATAATTAAAGTTTCTACACCTTTACTTTAGATACACACAAATTAAGACCTAAGGCTATCAGTTGCGAATAAAAAGAAAACATGGATAGCATTTGACATAAAACTCCAAAGTAATTATTATAACAAACTAACAAATAAAACAATTTAAAAACATAGAAACACCTTTTGGGTAAGAGACAATGGTATCAATTAATTGTTAATCATCAAACAGCTATTTCATGACAATTTTGTCTCAGAAGAAAGCTGTTTATAATCATCCAGTATTAAATCCTGTTATACTTAATGAAGTCTACTCTCTAATGAGTTTATTTATGTCTGCAGCCTTAGTCTGACAGTTGAATGAATTAATAACTTTATTGGGGTATAAAACCATAAAATAAATCCATGCAATGGTAAATATGACAGTTTAAAAATAATACAATCCTAACGTAAGAACAGCCTTGCTGAAACAAGCCACAGCCCATCCAGTCCAGCATTCTGTCTCACACAGCGGCTCACCATTTGCTTCAGGGCATTCCGAAGCAGATGTCTTCACCTGCTTAAGATTCCCTGCAAATGGCATTGAGAGATATCCTGCCTATCTCTCCAATCCAGAAGTTGTCCTTAGGCATCCATAATGATAGCCATTGATACCCTTATTCGCCATGAACTTGTCCAATCCTTTCTTAAAGCTGTCAAGGCTGACAGCTGTCACCAATTCTCCTGACAGGGAGTTCCACAGACCAGTGATCTTCTGGGTGAAAAAGTACTTTCTCTTATTTGTTTGAAATCTAGCACCAAAAGGTTTCATGGAGTGCCCCCTAGTACTAGTGTTGTGCGATAGGGAAAACAGCTTTTCCTTATCTACTTTGGCCACACCGTGCATGATTTTATAAACTTCAATCAGGTCACCTCTTAGACGCCATCATTCAAGAGTGAAGAGGCCCAGCCATTGCAGCCCAGCATTGAGTTTGCTTTTTTCACTGCTGCGGTACACTGGGTTGACACCTTCATTTAGCTGTTCACCAGGACACCAAGGTCCCTTTCCTGCTTTGTTGCAGTGAGTTCAGACCCCATCAGTTTATAAACGTAATTTTTTTTCGCCCCAACTTGTATCACTTTGCACTTGCTAATCTTGAAGCTCATTTGCCACTGGTTTGCCCACTCCCCCAGTCTCAAGAGATTTCTCTGGAGCTCTTCACAATCTCTCTCAGTTTTTACTACCCTGTATAATTTAGTGTTGTTGGCAACTTTGGCTACCTTGCTATTTACTCCTACTTCTAGATTATTTATGAAGAGGTTGAAAAGCGGGGGGGGGCAGTACTGAACCTTGGGGGACCACACTCTTTACCTCCCTCCACTTGGAGAAGTGTCCATTTAGTGGTACTGCTACCCTCTGTTTCCTGTCCCTTAGCCAGTTGCTGATCCAGGACAAGACCTGTCCCTTGATTCCAGGACTGGCAAGTTTATTCAAGAGCCTTTGGTGCGGGACCTTGCCAAAAGCCTTCTGAAAGTCCAGATAAACAATGTCAACTGGATCTCCCTTATCCACATGCTTGTTGACACTCCCCAAAACTTCCAACAGATTAGTGAGGACTGATTTGCCCTTGCAGAAGCCGTGTTGCCGCTCCTTCAGTGCCTTTTCTTCTATGTGCCTATTGATTTTATATTTTAGGATGGTTTCCATCACTTTACGTGGGACACATGTCAAACTGACCGGTTGGAAATTTCCTGGAACACCTCTGGATCCTTTTTTGAAGATTGGTGTTACATTCGCTACCTTCCAGTCACCAGGCACAAAGCCTGATTTGAGGGAAAGATTATATATTTTGGCTAGGACATTCGCAATTTCATATTTAAGTTCCTGGAGAACTCATGGATGGATGCCCTCTGGTCCTGGTGATTTGTTAGCATTTAGTTTAACAAGACATGCAAAGACCTCCTCCCTGGTTATTTCTATCTGACTTAATTCTTCGGTTTCCCTCCCTATGAAGATAGGCTCTGTTTGGGGCATGTGGTCTCTGTCTTCTTCAGTGAATACTGAAGCAAAGAATCCATTGAGTCTCTCTGCAATCTGTTTCCTCTTTAATAATCCTTTTTCTTCCATTACTGTCTAATGCTCCAATGGCCTTCCTAGTTGGGTTCTTACTTCTACTGTACTTAAAGAAGTCATTGTTATTTCTTTGTGTGTTTTTAGCTATACGCTCCTCAAAGTCTTGCTTTGCTTTCCTGATCGTTGCCCTACATTTGTTCTGCCAGAATTTGTGTTTCTACCTAATACAGGATAAAACCATAAAGAGGAACAACCAACAAAACTTCCTGACTATCCCCTCTTCTTGGAATCATATTGAACTAGATAGAAATAGAATTTGGCTATTTGGTAATAAAAGGATTTTCATCCTTTAAAGAGCTTTCCAAGTTGGTCTCATTTACATCTGCTGTTAGCCTATCTAAGCAAGGCAAAATAAAACCTGGCATTTGACAGCTTTAAGCCCGCTCTGGCTCTTCTAACAATCATGTCACAAGATCCAGAACGAGATGCAGTTTTACTCCTCTCATTTCAAGGATTACTGTTCTATTGTTGTTTTAAGCTTTCCACGTGAGTTTTGGCTGCAAAGAGAACTCTGCCCATTTCCCAACACCACAATTCTATGAGCAGCCGCTTTTTATTTTGCATCGCCTTATCTCCTCCCGTGGTTACGTGGTGGCTACAGCAGTTCAGCAGTCCGCACTTCAGCAGTTGCTTAGCAATCGGCTTCCCTGTTCGCACTTGGCTGAACCGCTTTAAACCTAGAGGCTTTAAACCTAAAGGTGGAGTAGTATGTCTGCAAATACAACCAAATCGCTTTAAAAGGGGGTGCAGGAACCGATTTAAAAAAACACCACCCCCCAATGGTCGTCACAAGAAAAACCGACACAGCGGTCAAAAATGGGCGTGGCCAAGGGGGCTCTTCAGAAACAGTGATTTGAAAAGCGGACAGTGATTTTAAGGTGATTTGTCTTTAAGGAAAAGGTGTTTCAAATCTAAAGTGCAGTAGCAGTCTTACTATAATCTAATGCAGAATCAGTGGCTCCAGTGGCTCCTTCTTTTTTCCCTTTCTTTGCCACTCTGCCCGGTAAAGGCAGCTCAAGAACTTAAATGGCTGCACGGTATTTTGTAACTTCTGCATTGACCCAATTACGATAGCATTTTCTGTTTTCTTTCACTCTTTCTGCTGCTGCTAACTTTCCCCACAATCCCTGTTTCCCAATAACAGCAGGGAAATCTAGTTCTGCATTTGGATCATCATGTGTCTTCTGAAGGAATATTAACTGGGATACTTACCACTGAAAACACTGGAGCCATGCTAGCTAGCGTGGCCTGAGACACCTCTGTGATAAAGTGTCGAGAAAGATCACCTGAAGGAAAATAAAAAGGGGGTTATAAGAGTTTACTGGTATCACCTTGAGCTTCATTTTTTGGACTACAACTCCCAGAATATCTGAGCCACTACGGCTACTTTTGCAGAGGATTTTAAGTGTGAGGGTTCAGTCTTTGCCCAGACTTCCCGCCCTTCACACTTTAAAGAAGGCATCTCTCATAACGAACAAACAGAACTTTTATTCGGTTCATCAACAATAAACGAAGTTTTTCTTCTAACTACAGTTTCAACATCTTTAACATCAGACATGAATGGGTTATTTTTCCCTCCATAGGTTGGGGTTTCTAGAAGGTGATCAAGTTCCCCACCATCACCTGAGGACAGCCGGCTCCACCACTGGTCTCTTCCTCCCTCTCTGAGAGCCTCAGCCCCTCCACTTTTATCCCAATCTCCTTCACAGAGGGTTTGGGTTTTCCCACTTGTACCCCAACTTCCGAAGTGGACCTGGGACCAGGGTGTCTCCGCTGGGGTGTACGCAAAGGATAGTTGGGTCTCTGGGTCAAGTCCTCTCAAGGGTCCAGTTTCCCGGTCCCGGCTTCCATCCAGATATTTGCCAGCCATTCTTCCAGCTCAATCTCTTTGCGGATCTCTTTGCGTTTTCTGTTGTATTCCTAGTACTCCTTTTCTCCCCAATAGGAGCACCCTTGCTTGTGGGCCCGGCGTCTATAACTCTCCGCCTCCTTATGGGGCATCATCATTTGCTCCCAATTCCCTGTCCAGGGATCCTCCATCCACACCCACTCCCAGCCTTCTGGGAGCACCCGTTCGTTGCCCTTTTTACAAGTCCTGAACCCCACCTCCACGGGAGCGGATTGGTCAGACTTTCCCGCCATGTCCTTCTCTTCACTTCCGGTTGAACCCGGGTTCTCTTCCTTCTCCCTTTCCTTCTGTTGCTCAATTATTTTAAAAGTGTTATAATATCCCTTCCACAACATAACCCTCTCCACAGGTGACAATGTTGGTTGTTTCTCAGGCTCCCCTTTCCTCAATTGCTTCTCCAGCCACTCGCCTGGGTGTGCAGGGGTCCCTCTCTTCCCTTCTGAGAAGTTTCCCTCACACTAAGATTTAGAAGTACTGTACTTTGTTAGGTTCTAGTTTACCATCAGTAAGATTTAAATGGTTCACACTGCACCATATATCACAAGATGTTCTTTTTATTTTTCCTTCCACGATATGCAAATAACCTGCTTAAAACCTAGCTACTACTGAAAGGGGAAGCACGGCATTGGATACCCTTGGAAAACAACAGAAAATTTCCTCTTTCACTTGTACTCACTGGAGTTTTTCTGCATATGGGAGGACCCTGCACCTGATTACCATTTCTGACCATTTGCACCTTCAAACTTAAAGTCTAAACACAATCAAGTCATGGGAAACTGCTTCCAGAAGAAAGCCAAAACTCTCATACTCAACATATATCAGCATAAATCAGCATCAATCCCAGCAACCAAATCAGCACAAAGTTAAGACGCTAACATTTGTTTTTGAGAGGTGCACTCCAAGATCTGCTCTAGTGTGATCTACAAATAAGCAGGCCTGAATAAGGAGCAGAGGCAGCTACTATGTGCTTAATTTTTACATCCACCTCCCCAGCCCTCTTAAGAATTACTGAGGTCATAAGCTTGAATTTTCTAGATGGTTTAGAAATTCTGTAATGCAAGATATTACAACATTTTTTAAAAAATGTTGCAATGTCTTAGGGGGGTTACAGAAGGAACTAGACCAGAGAAAAGAGTCTAATTACTGGGTCAAATTGCACAAGTTAAGGACATGCTTTTTCCTTTTAAGTGTACATGCACATCATCAGTAGGGGGAGGATTTGCATGACATGTCCCCCCCCCCCGCAGACTATATTTGAATCTATAAATGTGTTTGGATCTTTAGACAATGTGTAAACAAACCCATAAGCATATTAAATCTTGCCTGTGGGTTCAAGAATGGTTTGCAGAAAAAGTGTGACATGTCAGAGAAATCTTCCCCCTACACCTAAGATTTTGGCCACAACATGGGAAGGTGTGTCCTAATTCTCCTCCATAGGCCAAAGTTTTTTTTTAAAAAAAAATAAATCTACAACGCAAAGGATATAGGAATGATGTCCCTTTATTCTTATCAACTTTCTAGCACATTTGCTGCTATAGCAATACCCACTTGCAAAATAACAGGATTTCTCTACTTCATTTATTTTTAGTTGACATATCCAGTCACTGCCTTCTGCCCTTGTGTGATGTTTGGGTAACAGACCAAAAACTCTGCATAAAACAGAATTTTATTTTTTAAGCCACAAAAAAAAAGTTTACTAACAAAGCCTTCCCCAAGCTAATGGCCCCCTAGAACTTTGATGTTGTGATCCAGCATCAAAGACCCATGATGCTGGTGCACACCCAGCATGGTGCACACCATTCCCTTACTGGGCAATACTGGCTAGGTTGGACAGGAGCTGCAAGCTAGAGCATCTGCATATACAAGACTGAAAAAAGGCATATTTCAAATCATAAAGTAGTATTGCCAGAGGGTCAGTTTATATAGTATGGAAGACTTTATGGCCCCCATGCAACAGTTTAGGTGATATCCAAGAACTCAATGCTGAAAGTCCCAGATTCACGTGTACCCTGACACTTTCTAGCGCATTTCTCACGTGAACTAGACAAACTATGGGAAACATACAATTGCGCTAAGGATGTCCCGAAACGCGGGGGAGACTCGTGGCTTGGCGTGCCGTGCTACCAAGCGCCACGCGATTGAAAGTTCCTGAACACACGGAGCCTTGCTCCTGAACGAGCGTACGCAGGAACGGGACGCTTGCGTCGCATCCAAGTGTCGTCACTTGACCATCAGGATGCGAAGCTGTAAACGCCCACGTCCTTCCCAAGGGAACGTGCGGAGTCGCAAGGAATTGTCCTGGTGAAAACTTCTGCAGGGGTTACTAAAGCGGACGCGCTCGAAAGCATTCACTGCGCGGGTGGGGGTGGGAGGTGGGGGGCGTCGCCAAGACGAAGGGAGCTCCCTTCTAAGGATCGAGGAGCTCCGATCCTTAGAAGGTTGTTGCCCCGGTCAGGAGCTTTGATCCGGCATCAAAAGACCCGCGTGCGCGCCATCCCCAGACGGCCGATCTTACTTGCGCCAAAGAAGGGTTGCGCCCCCAGGCGCTGGAGCGCCCACGTTCGGACCGGGTGAGCCGCTGCCGAGCCCCAGGAGCAGCACCAGCGGCCTCCTCGGAGCAGGCGGGGCTGGCGGCGGCCGCAGCGAAGGCCCGATCCTAAGGTGGGCCAGGCGGCGGGCCGCAGCCGCTGCCCCAGCATCCGCGCGCCTTCCATGGACGGCGAGGAGCCCCTTTCCGCTCGGGACAAGCGCGCACCGCCCAGGCGTCCGACTTCCGGGGGCTGCCCACGTGGAAAGACCGGGGCGGAGCCGCTGCCAGGGCCGGGCTCTGGGCGAAGAAGAGGAGGAGGGTGTCCGGGGAGCAACCTGCAAAACAGGCGCTGAGCGGGGACCTTCAAGGCGAAGCAAGCTCCCCGGCGCGCTCTTTCGGGGGGCCCGGGAGCCAGCGAGTTGCACAGCCGAAGTCATCTTTCAGGGCTCTTGCCAAGTGACAGTGGAGAGCTTTCTACAAGCGCGGGGTGGGGGGGTGGGAGAATGCCTTCATTAGACCAGCTGCTGGATTAGATCAGAAGCTCCAGATTAGGTTGGAGTCCTGCAAGATTCCTCGCCAGGTTGGGCACTGCAGAGCTGGAGGAGAGTAGAGGGAAATGCCCCATATCATCTTGGCCAGATGTTGAGCCACAGCGGTCTTTCTTGCTAAAACTAAACGGCAGAATGGAAGGCGCGCCTGTTTTAGAATCAACTCGAGGTGCTGATTTCACCTCGGGATGCTGGATTTTCCTTGTCTTTCTCCATTTCCTACACAGAGGACCGCCGCTCACCATCCAGCAACCTGGCCTGTATACAATATGTCTCTGCAAGAGAAAATAGCGGACATGTGAGGGAGAAGGTATAAGCTGTGTACTGTATTTCAAGGGTTATTTTTCTTCACGCCCCCTAAATCCCGCTGGTATTCAATGATAGACTTCCTTTTTCGTTTTACTGGCCAACTGAAAGGTGCCTTCAGTTCTGTAGCCTTTCTGTTTTTCTTGTATGCTAGCAGCAGGTGGCAGTAGGTGAAATAATAACCAAACAACATTTCAAGACTCTTGGCTGCCAAGGATACACCCCAAACAAAAGACATCAATAACAGGCTATATGGAAAATAAAAGGAGAAAAGCATCTGTTGCTTCTGCTTCCAGGCTGTGATTCTACAAATTCTCCGGTGCCTATTAATCTGCCTATTAATCATGCACTTTGTAGAATGCAAATAAAGTATTTTACACCTGATGTACAATGGTCTGATTGTGTAGGAGATAATTCTAAAGGACAACAGACTGTTAAAGCCTGAAAAGTCGTTCTTGTAGGTTTTCTTTCCTAAATTTATTATTATTTCCTCTATATACACTGGTCCTTTTAACAGGACTTGAGACAAAAAGTTGTCTTGGGGTTCTAACCATCCTTGCAAAGTAGAAAAACTAGCTAAATGCAACTGTGGAGCTTCTTTCAGACGTTTATCTCTACTCAGGCTTTTACATGGAAGACTAGGAGGAGCTAGAATGTGAGTTTATTAAGGTATTTTTTTCCATTAAATTATTGGCTGTCTTTAAAATGATTGTTGGTATCATGCAGAAGAGCCACAACTGGCTCTTCCAAGATTTTTAAATTAAAATACTCATCATGATATATATGTATATACTGTATTGATGAATGGATGGATTTGGTCCTTTATCCTATCATTTTGGCAATGCTGTTACTGTGCTAGCTTTGTTCCGGTGGCAATATATCGGTACCTGCATAATATCTGTATTAAAGTCCCCACCCCAAAAATGTCTGAGGAGGTTAGACAGGTGCAGAGGGCTCTCTTCAGGGGACACCCAATGTTGAGAGGAAAGTTTTGTTTCAGTAGTTCTGGATGAAACTGTCGCCTCTACCTTGCCAAACTATCAAGCCCATGCATTGTTGAATGAGATCATTAGCAAGTAATGGTTGCAGCTCATTGGAAGATACCAGTTCCTTTGGTGATCCAAGTTTCCTTTTTATGATAGAGGCTGCTGCTTTTTGTAATAATCTTCTTACACCACTTTCTCAAATATGTCTCAGGGGACTGACCTTCACTTAAAAGTAAAACAACAGCTTGTTAATTAACTGAGTTCAGAGGGGGAGAAGTTAAGTGATAGTAATTTATTTATGTATTCATTTATCTTGCATTTAATACAGATGAAGCTGGTACATGTTTACATTATTAATTCCCATGAATTAATATCTGGTTCTTTCAATAACATGGTGTAGATGTGAAAACATACAACCACTACTAGTATTTCATTTGTTTCATGTAGCACCAGTGACTTAAAGTATCCAGTCACAGGTCATTCAAATACTGTACATTTAGTGAAGGCAATCCTGTAAGATTCTGAAATTATCACAGGTCATAAGCCAAAACTTATCTTATTTTTCTTGTGTTGTTTGCTCTAATTCTAAACCACAACTGCAGAATCTATTTCACATAAAGTATTTATTCTTTGGTTAGAATATTTTAATTCATCCCCTTCAGTGGCACATATTTCATACCAATCAAGAGCCCTGTGGTGCAGTGGTTAATTGCCTGTACTGCAGGTAAAACTGTAGTCACAACCTGGGGTTCAATCCCAGGTAGCAGGCTCATCCTTCTGAGGTCGGCAATATGAGTACCCAGCTTGCTGGGGTGGTGGTGGCAATGTGTAGCCTGCATACTGTAATTAAACTGTAAACTGCCCAGAGACTACTTGAAGTGGTATGGAGTGGTATACAGTGCTACCTTGTATAAAGGAATTAATCCGTTCCGAATGAAATTCTGTTAAGCAAATTTTGCTTTGTACAAATTTCCCATAGGAATGCATTGAAAACGGAGTAATCCCTAATTGTGATCATTTTTATGTTGTATGGATTTGCCCCATAGGCGATTCTGTTAAGCAAATTTCCCCTATCTCCGGAATCTTTTATGAGGTACAGATTTTATGTTATACAACCCGTTTGTTATACGAGGGTCCACTGTATAAGCACAACACTCTGCTTGTTTTTTAATACCGTGATGCTGAACTTTAATAAGTAGACAACAGTATATTGAGTTCAGCCATAGGCTGTGATATTTTAATTGTTTTTGTACATGTTTACTTCAAAACAGAATGTCCCAGTTAGATTCTATTTGCCTCCCATGAGATATTAGAACAACTCCATATGTAACCCACATTGTAGTATACAATGCTGAAATAAATTCCTTTTACCTAGTTACACGGTAACTAGTAATTACATCCCAACATGAAATCAGTCACAATGTGAAGTAAAAAAAATATAATTCTTAATATTTTTCATTTTGAAGGAGGAGCTATTCTAATCACGATATTTGGGTAGTTCAAAATGTAATTTGGGGTTTAGGGCATGTATGCTTCAGTTTCCTTTTGATATTACATGCTATCAAGGCACCTCCAATTTACAGCAATCCTATGAATGAGTGGTCTCCAAAATGCCCTTTCTCAGCCTTTCTCAGCTCTTGTAAAAGATTGTGAGTTCCTTTATGGAATTGATCAATCTCATATTCGGTCTTCCTCTTCTGCCTTCAGTTTTTTCTGGCATTATTATCGCTTCCATAAAACCTTGCCTTCTCATGATGTGCCCACATTATGACAGCCTGAGTTTTGTCACTGTTGCCTTCAGAGAAAGTTTGGACACGATTTGCTATGAGACCCGCTGGTCTTGTCTTCTTCTGTGCCGTATTAAGAAAAGTTGCACCATTGCCTGTGAAAGATCCTCCACCAGTGTCACCTTCACTGGTAGTTGTTGCCCTCTAGAGGTTGCATCATTCCCATCATCACTGGAATCTCAGAATCTTAGAACAACAGAGATGGAAAGCGCCCTATGGATCATCAATCCCAGCCCCTGTCAAGGCGGCTGTGGGAGCAATGGAATTCCCAGCACACGTGGACGGGCCTTCTCGGTGGCGGCGCCTCCTCTCTGGAACAAGCTTCCGAGCGAGCTGCGGCAGGCTCTGTCCCTGGCGTCGTTCAGGAAAAATCTAAAGACGCTACTGTTTCGGGAGGCTTTTGGCACTGATTAGGTTTTTTTTTTCTTTTTTCCCCCCTGGCCCGCTTCCTTGGAGTTTTCTTTTTGGCCCTCTTGATTGAATTTTCTGTGCCTGTACCGGTGATGTTTTAGCTTTTTAGCTGTTTTATTTTATCGGTTGTAAACCACCCTGAGTCCCACTTGTGGTGAATAGGTGCGGTATATAAGTGTGAAAATAAATAAATAAATATAAACCAACATTATTTTGTTCCTAGATCAATGCCGATTTAGGAAAAAGGAAACTTAAGACACCTAGAAATTATATTTGGGATTGTTTTTCTAAACCATCTTGTAGTGCCCCACCTCTAAACAAAAGTGGATTTCACTGCTCTCCAGCATTGCATGATGTTTGGGAAGCAGATCAGAAAAATCAACAGAAAATAATGTATTTGTTAGGCCACAAAAATTGGTGCCTCAGCTATGAGTATTCTATCTTGGATGACCTTGCTAGGAGCTAAGACTCATAATGGATTCTAATCTCCTAATGGCACAGATCTCAACTTCTCTGGTGCACTTAACCCACCCACCCCCAACCACATTAAGGTGTGCATTCAAGAAAGGAATACCTTATCTTGTGTCAAGGCTTCTTGAAAATAAGGGTCTGTGCATTGGGAATAAGGAAGCAATATCAGTATTATTGGAAAGTGGTTGTTATTGTTATGTGTTGCCAAGTTGCCTTCAATTTATAGCAACCCTATGAATGAGCAATCTCTAAAATGTCCTGTCCTTAACTGCCTTGCTCAGCAATTGCAAACTGAAGGCCATGGCGTCCCTTAGGGAGTAAATTAATCTCACATTTGGTCTTCCTCTTTTCCTGCTGCCTTCCACCTTTCCCAGCTTTATTGTCTTTTCTAAAGAGTCCTGCCTTCTTATGATGTGTCCAAAGTAAGACAGACCCAGTTTTAATATTTTTGTCTCCAGAGATAGTTCTGGCTGGATTTGATATGGACTCACTTGTGCATCTTTCCAGCAGTCCAGAGTAGTGTATCTGTAAAGCTCTCTTCCAGCACTATATCTCAAATAAATCAAACATTTCTCTCTCACCTTTCTTTACTGTCCACCTTTTATACCCATAAAGTGGAAATGACAGTATGTGGATGATCTTGGTCTTGGCCTCCAGTAACACCAGATAATTTTTTCTAATCCCTTTATTGCTGCCTTTCTGAGTCTCAGTCTTCATCTGATTGCTTGGCTGCCGTCTCCGTTTGAACTGATGACTGAACCAAGGTATACAAATCTCTAACTAATTCAATTTCTTCATTGCCTGAAAAGTTGGGTAGTTCTTCTGTTGTCATGATTTTTGTCTTCTTAATATTCAGCCCCTAGTCCTGATTTATTTCCTTCTTTCATTAAAAGTTGTTTAAAGTAATTGCTGCTTTCTGCCAGTAAGATGGTGTTATTTGCATATCCTAAATTATTGATGTTCCTTCCACTCATTTTGACCTTTTCTGAATCCAGTCTGGCTTCCCTTATGACAGGTTCTATGTACAGTGGTACCTCTACTTACAAGCAGCTCTACTTATGAGTGATTCAACTTAAGAGTGGAAAACTGTTGGCATTTTAACTGGTGCCTTACAGATTTTAGATGTGGTCTGCTCTACTTAGAATTTTTTTTATTTTTATTTTTTATATTTTAGATACGGCTGCTTTACTTACGAGTTGTTCGACATATAATCATGCATTCAGAACAGATTAAACTCATAAGTAGAGGTACCACTGTACAGATGTAACACACAAGGGGACAGAATGCACCCTTGTCTAACCCTTTTGCCTACTGGAAACCTTTCTGTCTCTCCATATTCTGCCCTAACTAGCAGTAGCTTCTTATCTGCAATGCAAGTTACACATCAGTACAATCAAGTGATGAGGCACACCCACATTGTTGCGTGCAACATTATTGCTTGCAGCAATGGATTCCATTGCTGATGGCACTGTGCACAGCAGTGATAATATTTAAGGATATACTGTATTATGTGTCATATGGGTACTGAGTGTGGCATAGCAGATAAAGCGATGGACTAGGATTCAGGAGACTAGGGTCCAAATCTACAGCCATTCTGAAGTGTTTGGTTAATGAGGCTGAGGTAAAAGGTATTGTTTCATTCTCTCTAACTCCTACTGGCAAGATTAACTTGAGTTAAATATTTTAATATGATTAATGAAAACCTGCTCATTAGTTGTGTTAGTAAACACATACTGTCTACCGTACAATTTTACAGAAACTGTAACTAAAGAAGGCCAATACAAGGTATGCTTTAAAAAAACCCTGGTGTTGCCAACCTTTTTACAATTGTGAAGACCAGTCCAATTCCCATGCTTCATCTCATTCCCCATTTTTCTATATGGCAGAGCTCTTTTGTTTGTAGATACATGGTAGCTGTGGCAGGGTGGACCTCGGCTGCCGTTTGAAATACTTGTTCGGTGGTGTAACAGCCGGGGCATGGGCAGCAGCTAGGATATCAGCAAGGAGGACCAGGGTGTTCCCAGAAGCCATATGGGGTTGAGACAGAGAGTGTGGTCAACCAGTCCACGTTCACGATTCACAGAGATGGTAGAGTAACCTCCTGACCTTTTGCGGTTCATATACTGTAGTCCCATTATATTGTTTCCGGAATTCACTTCTGGTTTGTAGGGAAGCCATTTTGGAGCCTCTGAGGAGCCTGGGAAGGCCCTCACAGGCCCATTTGGGGCAGTGCCAATCCTGGGGTAAGTGCAGGAGGCCCCAGCTAGGGCCCCCAGGCCAAACCTGATCTGCATCTGCATATCGTGGATTTTCAATTATCGCGGGTCGGGTTGAGTCCCTAACCCCCGTGATAGGCAGGGGGGTTTACTGTAGTCAGCCAGTCTAGATTCAAGATTCACACAAAAGCAGTCCAACAGGGAGGGGGATGCCAAACAGGAAAACCTACAGAGCAACAGAGTTCCAGGAAAGTTCAAGGTAACCAAGCTGAAATTTCAGGAGTCCAAAGGTCTCCTCACGTTGCTGAGGCAAGGAGTGCCGCCTGCTAGCTTCATGCCAGTAGCAGGCCCGCCACCTGCACTCCTTTATTTGCCTCAGCCTGAGTGGGGCCTGGCTGTGCAAAGAGGCTCCATGTTTGCAGAGTAGACAAGGGTGTTTCGTTTTAGAAGTGGTTGGGTTCCGAACGCCATCTGGGCACCCACATTTACGTTCGGAACTGGACCACTTCTGAAATGAAACACCCATCTCTATTGCAGAGTCATGTGGCCCTGATCCTGACAGTTGGAGGAAAAATGGTATAACATGATTGGAAATGGGCGGGTCCTATCAAGAGGCATTTATTTGGATGTTTAGTGGCAGGCTATGCAGTTTTAAATGACAGCGTGGATTACGATATCTTGGACCATGACCTGTCACCTGGGCATAGAATGTGCCATTTGGTAGCAAAAACTGATAAAATTAGTCTGCCTGTCCAATTGGTTTTCATAGTAATAAATCATACAATATTAAGAAACATTGGCACAAGGCATTTGTAGACAGCAGTCTAGAAAAACTGTATCCTAAAGCAGCAATGTTTCACTTTCACATTTATTAATTAGTACACAATTGAGAGGGGGGGGGAAAACATAACCAGTGTTAACCAGTAACAGCAGTACATCAAAGACTGCTCTCATCCAAATTACTTTTTCTGTAATGGTTAACCACCTTCTTTGTTGCTCACAGCAGGGGGGAGTTTTTTTCCCTTCCTGAGTGCTGAGATAAAAAGAAAGGAAACATTCCTGTGTGCTTTTATCATTATGTGTGTCGAAATCAGTGTTGCTTTTTTCAGACAGATCAGTGACACGGCCATTTCGGTGTTGAAGAACTCACAGGGGACTGAGTGCAAACCTTTAAATGAAACAGTATTACTTTTAATACATCTTAATATTTTGTCTGATGTAACCAATATTTTGTCTGTTGCAACTTACAAAGGCTTCTACTGGTGCTACAGTATCATATCTTTAAACAGAAAGTTTTTTTTAGAACTACTGTAGTACGTCTGTGAAGATTCTCAGTCATCCAGGTTCGTTTAACTGGGAGTTGAGTCATGGCTACTGGACTTCTTTTTTGAGAGATAGAAACGTTTCGCTGTTCATCCAAACAGCTTCATCGGTCTGTAGTAGTTAATTTACTATATTAAGTACCCCTGTATCTGAAACGATGTATGACTCATCAAGGGCTTAGTGTTTTTAGCAATTCTGGTGATGCTGCCTGCTTTATTTTTTATCACTCTGTAGTTTTTGTTGTTACATGCACATATTTAACACTAAGTATTGCAATAATGTGTGCGGATTTGTGAAGCATGAAATGGATAATGGTGAGAGAATATGGGAAGACAGAAACTACAAAAAGCCTTAGAACTGCTATTTTTGAAGGAATTGCTTTTTTTCTACATCTGAAGCCCTTCAGTGAAGGATCACCTACAGTAACTTATATGTGACCTCCAAGGTAAAAAATTAACTGTCAAATTTGGTCTACTATTAACTCTTCCACAACATTCCACAATGTTTCAAGAGAGCTGGGGCCTTCTTGTCTGAGCACTAAGTAGAATATTGTATCGCTACTAAACAATTCCAGCTGCTGTCCATTTTCACTGTCAATCCCAGCTTTTCCGTTTATGGGTACAGTTCCTTGAGATCTCACAGTGAAATCCTAAGGCCGAAGAAAGACGGGATCCTTGTGGCACCAGAGACATTGGGCAGCCAGGGATTGTGAAGGGAACTTGAACTGGATCCCCATCAGCTGATGGTGAAAATGAAAAGGAGGGGAATTTGGCTAAACTGGATAGCATGGGAACCTGGAACCCAGTGGCAAACCTCCTCTTTTTGATGTCTGTAGAGGCAGCAAATACAGTAGGGCCCCAGTATCCACTGGGGATTGGATCCCAGCCTTCCCATGGATAATGAAAACCGTGGATAAGAGAGAACGCCAAAATGTCCCCAAAACTGCTGTTTTGCAACAGTAGCTTGCTTTACAGCTGCTGTTTGTGATGGTAGCTTGCTTTACCGTTGCTCTTTGTGACAGTAGCTTGCTTTGCGGCTGTTGAATTGTGTATTTATTTTTTCCTCTGCCAACCGCAGATAACTGAATCAGTGGATAATGAATCAGTCGATACGGGGGTCCTACTGTAGCTGCAACAGTTGATTCTGTTCACGTCAAGGCTCATATTCTGCATAGTTTCCTACTGCACACAACGTTTTCTCAAACAGTGTGATGATTTCTTGTCTTTCAGAGATGTTTAGTTTTCCACCTACAGTGGGCCATCACTGACGTCCTCAATACACATGCTCAGTCTGTTTGGTATTAAGATGAGCAACAGTTATGCCCAACTTATATACATCTACCAAAACTGCATTTGTTTTTCCAGACAGATGTGGTAGACTGCTACACCAGCAGAATTCTAATAATATAGACCAGGGAGGGGTCAGTATGTATGAGGAATTGATTACCCTTTTGACTTTTTCTGTTTTAAGAAAAAAATAGGTAATATGTCTTTGTGTTCTCAGGTAAGTAGTCATCCTTATGCCTGCCTTCCGAAAGGCATTAAAAACCCTTCTCTTTCGGGAGGCGTTTGGTGACTAAAGATTTTTTTTCCTTCCCGCCATCTGTAATTGTAATTGTAATTTGTTGTTTTTATCGCTTAGCCGGCTATCGGGCTTAAACTATTTAATTGTGTTATTTAACTGTGTTATTTAACTCCTGTTTTTTATATGTTGTAAACCGCCTGGAGTTCCTTTGGGAAGACGGGCGGTATATAAGTCTAATAAATAGATACATAAATAAATAAATAAATCCTAGGATACACATAACACATTTGCCTTTTCATTTGCAAAGCAATCTCATTCATTTTGGGGACAAACAATATTTCTCTGAGTTTATTCCTCTGTTGAAGATATATCAGTGAATTCCACTCAAATGAGTGTGGCAACCCTTTCCAGGAAAAGAGTTCCACGTGTGCAGTAGAGCCTGGCAAAAAAATAGTTTTCATTTAAGCCAATTGCTTGTTAGATGCAGAACACAGTTTTTGCTACACTGAAAAAGGAAATGGCTATGTTTAAATGACATGCTTATGTAAGTCTACTCAGAAGTATGTCCCATGAATTTCAATGCAGCTTACTTCCAGGTGAGTGTGCAAACATTGCATCTTAAACCACATAGGGAAGATTAAGCAGGTACAAACAGTGTTTTTCTTGTTCAACCTTTTCTCCTTATAAAGTAACGTTTTTCTTGTAAAACCATTCCTTGTTATAAAGAAAAGTGTTCTGCTTATATACCACCCCATAGCACTTCAAGCACTCTCTGTGTGGTTTACAATTTAATTACCATATGCAGGCTACACTGCATAAAGACTTTTAAGGATCCCGGCATAACTGTACTTGCACATGAGTAAGATCCACTGAATAAGAGGAAATCTGATTTATTTCCCAATCAATGTATCTAAGGCCAGTATGTCAATAACATCTGGTTCTCCACAGAGAGGCAAGTGAAATCTGACCAAATTAAACCCTAATACCTGTAATAGCTAGAGTATTTTGAAACATAATACATATCAAAAGCTTTTAAGAAAACACCGCTTTCTTGATAGAGGCAGATTCTTTGCAAATATGTACTATGCCTCTCTAAACCGCCCAGAGGTCCTGTTTGAGGAAAATCAGACTGTGGTATATAAATATAAAAATAAATAAAATAAATAAATACCAATCAGAATGAGTACATGGGGCTGTGTCTGTGAGGTACTGAGAATTAATTTAACTGAGATCGGCTTAGACTATTGGTGCCAAATACCAGGTGGTAACAGCTATCACAAGGCAGCCAATCACCTCTGTTTTAGCAGTAGCTTGTGTATCATCTTGTGTATCACACAAAATGCACTTGCTAAGTCAGTTTGGTATTAAGCAATGGTTAACCCAGACTTATATACATCTACCAAAACTGCACTTGTTTCCCCAGACAAATGTGCTAGACTGCTACACCAGCAGAATTCTAATAATATAGACCAGGGAGGGGTTAGCATGTATGAGGAATTGATTACCCTTTTGACTTTATCCGTTTTAAGGAAAAATAGGTAATACACAGAAAGAACAGACTTGTGTAATTTGTAATGACCCCCTTTTACTTTAAATGAAAAGCCATTGTGGGGAGCAGTGTTCAAGAGCAGAGCAAACTAAGTACAAGATGTATGATATATTTGTGTTGGCATAAAGCAAATATTTGAAACAGATTTCTGGAAGGTGGTGGTGGTATTTCCCCCAGATATATACTAAGGGGGATACCTTCACTTGGGCAACTAAAGCTTCCTCTATTACGTCCTGTAACAACAAACAAACAACAACCTAAAATTGAGCCTACTCCTGCTTTCCTCTTTCTGTTCCTCCCATCCTGCTTACTTTTTCCATTTTGCCGAAGAAACAGTGTGTTCTTCAAAAGCTTGCACAATGACTGGTGTTTTTTGGATTCCTTTCTCCATGCCTTTATGCCTGGCCTTTCCAAAGCATCCTCTGAATATCCTGGGAAAACAGCGGTTTTTAGGAGCCAGTTTGAAGTCTCTCCTGGATCAAGTCTAGTTTGTCCCAACGTTATCTGCTACCCGAGTGAAACTGGGTGGGTGAAACGCTGATAGCTGGCGTCCCACCTCCCCCTTGGGTGCTTGTTTTGAATGTTCACCCATGTTCGTCATTTTACATCCCGCAACCCTCTGATCCAGATGAAGAAAAGACAGAGCTTACAAAACTGCAGGATATTTTCCAATGCAGTAGCAGCAACATTATTAATAATCGGAGTAGAAATATTAATGGGGTGGTTTCCCCTATGGATGGCAGTTAGGGACAGTTAGGAATCCAATCCTCCTTTTGGAACTCAAGCGCAGGTGAGGGCGCCCCAACTGCCATGTTTCTCTCCAGAAATCTCTCTCTCTCTCTCTCTCTCTCTCTCTCTCTCTCTCTCTCTCTCTCTCTCTCTCTCTCTCTCTCTCTCTGTGTGTGTGTGTGTGTGTGTGTGTGTGTGTGTGTGTGTGTGTGTGTGTGTGTGTGTGTGTGTTTAGCACACACGGGCAGATCGCCCAGGTAATCTTCAGGAACCTGCCCTTCCTACTCCTACAGGATCTCACCCCCAGCTCCCACGGGGGGCCCTCCTTGTGCCATCCTGATGCCGATGGCAAAGACCGGCCTCCTCCGTGCTTCTTGATCCCCTCCCTGACCCGCGGGTTCCCTTGAGCCCGGCAGGGCTTCCCGTATAACCAAGTAGGAGCGGCGTCCCGTTTCCTTGCACCCGGCGCGGCAGCCCTCCCTTGGCGCTGGAGCTATGGGCGTTGCCCTGGAAACAGCAGACCGGGGCCAAAAAAAAAAAAAAAAAAGTGGTGATAATAATAATAATAGCCTGCCTCCTCCTCCTCCTCCTCCTCGCCAGGGGAGCAGAAGTTCCCCGAGCGGTAGGAGGCGCGCGGAAAGCCAACCGCTCGGAGCTTGCGCTGGCCGCCTGCCTGCCTGCCTTCCCCACGCCGAGAATGAGCCAGGTACTCGGCGGCAGCCGCAGCGCCCAGCCGGGCACCCCGGAGCTCGGTTGCGCCCCCGGGGCTCCGAGGTGGAGGGAGAGCGAGGGGCGCCCCCCCCCGTCTGAGGGTGAAAGAGGGCTTGGAGGGCGCCGGGGCTCAGGTGCTGTCCTCCGTTTTCCTCCCCTGCTGCTCCAGAAAGCCACACACACGCACAAACCCCGGCTTGCACGGGCTCCTCCTCCTCCTCCTCCTGACTTGTGTCTCGCCGGGCATTCTCACGAACAAGTCGAAACGCGCGTCTGGTGGGTCGCCTCGCCCCGGAGGAGAAGCCAAGGACACAAGTCCCGGCGCCTGCTTCTGACTTGCACGCAGGGGCCAAGTGCAGAATGCTTTCTAGTATCAGGTTGAGAGGTGGGAAGAAGCCGGTAACTGGGAGCGCAGGCATTTCATGGTCACTTGGCACCCGCAGCTAGGCAGCCTTGATGTTCCTTTGGAAGGGGTTGAAAACAGGGAGGTGGCATGACGGGCAAGCCGGTGGGCATCCCCTTAGCAGTGTTTGCACCATGGGCGAACACAACCTTGAGATACAGCCCACTGCACAGGCTTCTTCCCTTACCTTGTTTGAGAAATAATTCCATGGAACATTCGTAGTTAGAGATGGGCACGACTTGAAAAAAAATTTTTTCGAGTTGTCGTTAGTCGGGCCGGTTCCGTTTCGGGTCGTTTCCGTTTTTCGCGAAAATTTGCAAAAATTAGTCGGTTCGTTTTTTCGTTTTTTCGTTGTCGTTAGTACTGGTTTGGGGAGGGGGTAGCGGGCTCCTGGAGGGAGCTGCAGGAGTCAGCCAGAGCCACAAGTGACGGACTGGCAGACTCTTTGCACCCGCTGTGTCTCACGTACTTGCATGTAGTGCAATGCAAGTAGATCTGGCTTAGGGTTAAGACGGCTTAGCGCAACGGCTAGGGTTAGGCTAGTTACGGGTGAGGTTACGGTGAGTATTGGGGTGCATCTGGGTGCCTCTCTGACCCACTTAGAAGGACAGTGTACTGGCGTATGGGTTAGGCTTAGGGTTCGGGTTTGGGCTACGATTAGTGGGCTGTTTATGCCCGATTGGCACATCCCAGAAGTCTCTGTGGTCAACCTGGCCAAGTGGCCATGCGATTGGTGGAAAATTTGCATGGTCTACTCCCATGGGAGAGCCCATCATTGCGAATGCGCAGGTGTAAAAAATAAAATAAAATAAAATAAAATAAAATAAAATCAACGGAGACTTTTTTTGCAAGAAAAACCCACTGCTGCTCCTGTAAAAATTCAAGCATTTAAAATAGCTAATTTCCGCATGTTTCTGTGGTGCTTTGGTGGGGTTTTGGGCAACAATTTCAAAAAAAATATTGCGGTCGCCATATTGGATCCCCCCCCACCGCATGGCAAATGGATGCGCCCTCCCAGCCTGGTACAGTCAGCAAAACCTGGCCATGCGATTGGTGGAATGGCTCCCAAACTTTGCATGGTTCACTCCCATGGGCGAGCCCATCATTGCGAATGCGCAGGTGTAAAAAAATAAAATAAAATAAAATAAAATCAACGGAGACTTTTTTTGCAAGAAAAACCCACTGCTGCTACTGTAAAAATTCAAGCATTTAAAATAGCTAATTTTCGCATGTTTCTGTGGTGCTTTGGTGGGTTTTGGGCAACGATTTCAAAAAAAATATTGCGGTCGCCATTTTGGATCCCCCGCACTGCATGGCAAATGGATGCGCCCTCCCAGCCTGGTACCAGCAGCGCAGCAGTAGCAATAGCCAAGGAGAGGGGGGCGGGGAAACCCCCCCCCCAAATAAAACACCCTTCTGGCCTGGTAGGTGCCCTCAGACAGTTTTCGCCTACTTTTAGGGCCGGGAATCGTTTTTTTTTTTAACTTTTAAAAACTTTTTTTCTGTGCCGCTTGGCATTGCGCGATGCAAGTAACGAGCACGACAAATCAGACCAAATTGTTCGTTCGTCGGTTCGAGCTCGAAGTCTGGGGCAGTGATTCCCGTTACCGTTTCCGTAGAGTAACGGAAACGAGTAACGGAAACGGAAACGGGAATACCGCTAAGTCGTGCCCATCTCTATTCGTAGTTTATCTGGATCTGACCTTGTTAGCATCTGGCTCTTGGAAGGTATGGCATTTTAATAGGATGAGAATACTTTTGCCCATGTGCAGAGTGCTTTCCTCTCATCACTGGGGCAAGCAGACCCCATGGATCTGATGCAAACACTTACAGCTTCAAGTCAGAAGGTGCAGGTTCTTGCTAGGCCTCTTGCTAAAGAAATTAATCAATGGGTTATAGGTTTGAGAATGTGTTAGAAGACAGATCTGATGCATAGATGAATTGCAGTATAATGCAGTAGCAGCCCTGTTGCTAGATTTCCCCTTGAAGCAGCAGCAGAAGTTAGGAATGAGAGATAACATTCTGAAACAACAGAAATAGGCCATACTGCCGTATCCTCCCCACCACATGTAAGGGAATCACATTCTAGGTGTTTTATTATTATTATTTTAAAGGAATTTAATCCCCACCTTCCTACACGCTAGTGTATATACCTTTGCCATCTGATCAACCATTCTGATATTGTTTTGCTGCATAGAAGGAGATTCAAGATGGTAGAACTCTGAATGGACTGATAGTAAACAAAGACTGTAATATTTGCATAGAACAGTTGTGTGGCATCTCCTGTTTCACTGAAAACATTTGTATTAGGATGTGAATAGAATTTGGCAAATAAACATGGCTGGAAGAAAATAAACACTAATTTAGTCTATACATTGTACCATTTCCATTCCCCACCATTCTCACTTTCTCTCTGTTGTATCTGCTTTCTATTTCCAGTGAAATAGTGCCAGCTGAAATTTATAGTAAGCTTATATCTGTTCTCTAATGTTTGATCATGTTCCCCTCCTATCCATTTATCTCGCTGCCTTTATTACCCCTGCTGCCTCAGCTGTTCCTTTTAGAAGCGTTGTGGCCTTACAAGTCACTTCATGGTTGATTCTGAGGGTGAAGTAGACAAATGAGAAACCAAAGAACGGGGTGAAGTGTAAAAGGAGAGGAGTGAAGATATTTGTAGAGGGAAAGATGCTGTGCTCAGTGATTACAGTGTCGAGGTTTGTGTCGGCCCAGTAGGTACGACGTTGGGTAGTGATAAGATTTCTTCTCTATCTTCAGTCATTTTTGCTGCTTTGAATCAATACTTTGTGTGAGTATGTAGGATAAGAAAACCATAATGACCTCCTCATTAATCCTGGGAGAGTGGCAAGAACTGGTTGCCTAGCAAAGGTGCTGTCGAAACTGAACTGGTACTGGATGGAGAAACCAAGAGGCTCTCTCTTTCCTCTTGGGAGTAAGAGACCAGTGGTAGAGGTCCCAGTGCACCTGTCTCTCTGTATGCGTACAGGCAGCTGATGCACTGTGAAGAGAAGTCTGAACAAGCCTGCTAGAGAGAGGAGGTGCGAGGAGATAACTCCACTCTTGTTCAACCAACAGGTTTACCGGCCAAAGTACCCACTAGAAGCCAACCCAGAAGAGGGGTGTGAAGTAGAGCTATGAGTAGCCCTAGCACCAAGGCAACCTGTTTGTCCCAGCCGGTGGTGAAGAGTGTGATGGTGTACCGAAACGGAGACCCATTTTTTCCAGGACGGCGGGTGGTCATCCATGAGAAGAAAGTATCCAGTTTTGATGTCTTTCTAAAAGAAGTGACAGGCGGAGTGAATGCTTCCTTTGGAGCTGTGCGAAATATATACACTCCTCATGGCGGGCATCGCGTCCGGCAACTCAATGAAATTCGAAGTGGGGAGCACTATGTGGCTGGTGGCAGAGAGGCTTTCAAGAAACTCAAGTGAGTAGAGACCTTTTGAAATAAACCCCCAAAGCCTAGAAGCTGTGCCATGTGGTGTTTCAGCTGATAGTATTGAAGGACTGGAGGCACTGGATTGTAATCCACAAAAGCCTACATTGAAACAATCTGTTAGTCTTTGAACTTCCACAGTCCTTTTCTTATCTTTGTTTTATTTTTGTTAAATGGGATGCTCAGTGTTTGTAAAGCAGTAAATTATATACCACCTCAATTTTACCCACGAGATGAAAGAAAATGTATGATTTATTGAAATGTGTAGACTTTTCATAAATGGGTTCTTCTATTTTGTCTAATTAGTCCCCCAGCCTCCATGCCCAAATTCATTTACATCTTTTGATATTTCTAATATCTAAGATATTTATGGCTTTTTCTAGTAAAGCCTTAGTCTTTCAACTGGTTGAAAACTACTGTTCCAGCATGGTTAGTGTCACTGATGTAATTGTGAACATGTGGAACTATCTGATGATGTTTAAAAGCAAAGCAAAAAGTGTTCTGCTTATATACCGCCCCATACCACTACAAGTAGTCTCTGGGCGGTTTACAATTTTGATTACAGTGTGCAGGCTACACATTGCCCCCCCAGCAAGCTGGGCACTCATTTTACCGACCTCGGAAGGATGGAAGGCTGAGTGAACCTTGAGCCTGCTACCGGGGATTGAGCCCAGGTCGTGAGCACAGTTTTACCTGCAGTACAGGCATTTAACCACTGCGCCACGAGGCTCAGATTAACTGGTAATCATAGTTGATACAGGTGTATCAAAGACTGAAATCCTACACCTTGTGATGGCCAGAAGCAAAAGAGAGGGAAAACATCTGCATGAAAATTTGTGTAGAAGGCTTTTCAGCAGGAATAGCTTGTTCTTCCCCTGCTAAATAACTGTGAAAAAGAGCTGGAACATCATACGCAATGCATTGGATTGCTTTGAGTACAGTACACATTTTTTGGTATATGAAGCAAAATACAAAAAGAGAGAGAAAACATTGGGTTTTGCCTGATATACTTTGCTTGCTCAGACTAACATGGCTACCTTTTCTAAAATGAAATGTTTGGGTATGTCCAACTAGGTTTTGCTTTTGAATCAGCATGCACAGGGAGGCACTTTTGAACAGATAGTTATTCTAGGTCCTTTGACTTTTATCCGTAAGAAAGGCAATTAAATGAGATGCAGAAAAATTCAACCTCATCATGTTTGTATTAACTTAAAAGTAAGTTCATGATCACTAGTGTCTCTTGTCAAGTAAGTATGCATAGGACTGAAACCTTAATTGATTTGCAGATTAAGTAATCTCTGCCACATTAAGGTCCTGCCTCAAATGCCAGATACGTGTATGCATGGAAACAAAGGGTATTTTGCTATTGGTGGCTTTACTAGGGAGTTATAGAAAGTTATTAGGAAGAAACATTTCAGCTTCTGTACCCAAAAATTTAGAAGTGGAGACATTAAAGCTTTCTAACCTACTATAGTATGTTCACCTTCACATCAAAGAAGACTTATTTTCCATTTCAGAAGTGTCACTCTATTCGTCATGGTTGGAAGGAAAACATGAAGATGTTCTTGAGTTCCTCTTGTACAGAGTTTATCCAGTATAAGGCCTTCAGATGTTTTTTGCATAAAACTTTCATCCACTCTGGCTGTCATCAGCACAATTCATTTTTGCCTAATTCCCCCTCCCGCATAATACTTGTCTGTCCAGATATCCGAAAACATCTGTAGGGGGGGGGAGGACAGTTGCCCATCTCTTTTCTAATAAACACTCAGCTAATCAAGTAATACTAGAGGGTTTTTTGTCAATAGGATTTCTGTCACTTAGCACAAGTTCCTTGCTTCCCAGTTGCCACAACAGAGCTATCAGTCTTGTTTCTATCCCATATTTACTTTGATCTTAATAAGCAATTAGAAAGAATACTACCAAAATTGCAAATTTTCATTGTTAGTGCTAGGAGGTCTCCCTCTGGGATCACTGTCAGAGTGTACAGTACTTGGGAAGATATATTTATATAGTCTTGATACTTACTATATCTCCCTGTTGGTAGTAAGGAAGTTGATACTATTTGGAATGCTATCCAATATATTTTTAGGTACTTGGGCTCACTGAAACTTACTCTTGAGTAAACATATAAAGAATCGTGCTGTACATCATTTTTATGTTTGATAGATATGTATCACGTATGGGGAACGACATGGGGAAACATCAAGGTTTGCAAAAAATTAAGGAGGGAGGGGTCCCAAATCAGCCTTATGATGATACAGCATGGTCAATGGGTACATAATCCTGACTGGTTATGGGAACCAGAAGAATTTGTTATAGTTGCAAATAGCCTGTATAATTGCAAATAACCTGTACTGTTTGGTTGATTTCCAGCTACTTGGACATTGGAGAGCCAAAGAAAAGACCCCCAGAAAGTAATAATGAGGTAACCTATACTGTTAAAACTAAGCATATTAACTAGTTTGTGATAAAACCTAATCTCAGGGGATGCAGACAAATTAAGCTTTTATGGAGCATTCTTATACTGTATTCACTTTTAGAAAGCTTGCTCTATTTAGCTGATAGCAAATCCTATTTAAGTTCCATTTACTGAGTTCTGTAACAGGCAGTTAGAAGGGGTAAATCATGGCTTAGAGCAAACCATAGTTTGTCATTTCATATGAAGTGTACTGTTTGTATTCAGAGCTCCGTCTGGTTGCACATCTCCAGTTAGGAAATAATGTTCATTGAAGCAGGAGTGTTTTTATACTGTTTTGTTCTATTACTCTTGATACACACTGAGTAATATTGTGCTGTAGTAGCTGTGGGAGTAGGCTGAACTGGACTAGAAATGAAATGAACCCTTTCTTGACCAAAGCAAGAACCTTGATGGATCAGACTAAAAACCTATCTGGTGCCAAACAGATGAACATCGAAAGTCTATATGTACACCCCAAGGACAATATTTTTTTCCTGTTTTTGTTGCCCAGCATTTGAAATTCACAACCATGCTGCCTCTGGTTCTGGAGGTGGCATATTGGCATCATGATAGGTAACCATTGGTAGCCACCATGAACCAAAAAGCTGGAGTACTTACTATGAGTGCACACAAAATTGCTTTATGAGAGTGATCTATTGTAAAGCACCATTGTGCTTCTAATAGTGATCTACTTTCTTAAAATTGGTTTCTAAAAGGTTCTGGAAGAGGAATCACTTATTTTAAACTGAGTTAAACAATCAGCTGACAGTTTTCTTTTTAGAACTAAACATATAAAGAACAAAATGCTGCAAATTGTGAAGCTTGTTGTTTTGTAAATACTCTGTGTTCTGTAAAAAGGGTAGCTCATAATGTTTTCTAGAATGAAAGATTAAAAGGATCATCCTAAAAAAAAAAATGATTTCTGGTGCTGAAATCTAGCTCCTAGGAGCATCTCAATAAGTTGTTTAGCAGTTTGGTAGCTTGGAAACCTAATTAGCACAACAAGCCATACAAACGTTGTTATTCTTTTGAAATTAATACCTTGAGGATTCAGGCAGTATTGACCAGACAGTCACAAACAAAGATTACTCTGTCTGATTTATAAGTGTACTGCACTTGTAATAAGTACCGGCTCCGAGCGCTGTTCAGATGCTCACTATTGACGGAACTGGTCCCTGAAGTGAGTGTTCCAAGTCAAACTTTAAAGTCTTTGAAAAGCTGGAAGACATCAAATATCTGTGGTTATGAAAACTTTAGAGAGACTAGTGTTGGCTCATTTGAAATCCATCACGGATTCGTCATTAGATCCATTGCAATTTGCTTATCATACAAATAGATCAATAGATGATGCTGTTAATATGTCTTTACATTATATATTGCAACATCTTGAATCTCCAAAGTCTTATGCAAGTGTTCTTTTTGTTGATTTTTATTTCTGCATTTAACACTATTATTCTGGATATCCTTCTGACTAAATTAAATCAGCTGGCTGTACCTGATCACATTTGTAAATGGATTGTAAGCTTCCTAACAGACAGAAAGCAGCAGGTGAAGTTAGGTAAAACTATATCAGATATTAGCAAGGTTAGCACAGGAGCCCCTCAGGGTTGTGTGCTTTCTCCATTTCTTTTTTCTTTATATACCAATGATTACACCTCAAAGGATTGCTCTGTTAAAATAGTGAAGTTTGCAGATGACACTATAGTGATTGGCCTCATTCGAGACAATAATGAATCTGCCTATAGGCGAGAGATTGAACAACTAGTTTTATGGTATACTCAAAATAATCTTGAATTAAACACATGCAAAACTGTTGAAATGATGGTGGATTTTAGGAGGACTCGCTCTAAACAACCATCTCTTATATTTGGCTGCGGTCTCACCAGCGTTTTCTGTGCATTTTTGCTGTGGCGAATTGCGCAGTAAAAGATCGCATCCTAACTGCGAAGGGAAGAAATTTGGTGTCCTGACCAACCATGCCTCTGGAAGCGCACTTTCACTGAAGTTTTTTAAACCAATGCTAGGGGTTGGTTTAAAAAACCTCCCTTAAAGATGTGCAGTTCTTTGCTACTCCAGCGAGGTGCAACCCCAGAAAATACGCAGTAATTAGCTTCATACCCCTTTTCCTGCCACTTCCTGCAACGGAGACTTAGAAAATTGACCCAGAAAAAAGGGAAAAGATGCGTAGTAAGCAACTAGAGAAGGGCACAGAGCAGTAAAATACTACCCTGTCGACAGGACACTAACTGTGCATCAAAAACCATGTGACCGCCTGGAAAAAAAAACTACGCATCAAATTAAGTTGCACAGAAAACTTTAGTGGAGTCCTTTAGGTTTTTAGGTACTATTATATCTCAAGATTTAAAATGGTCATCTAACATTAAAAGTATTATTAAGAAAGCACAACAAAGAATGTTTTTTCTGCGTCAACTTAGGAAGTTCAGACTGCCAAAAGAACTGTTGATTCAATTCTATAGAGGTGTTATTGAATCTATCATCTGTTCCTCTATAACTGTCTGGTTTAGTTCTGCGACTAAGCAGGACAGATATAGACTTCAACAGATCATTGGAACTGCGGAAAAAGTTTTGCTACTAATTTGCCCTCTATTGTGGAATTGTATACCACATGAGCTAAAAAGAGGGTGATGAAGATATATACAGAATCCACACATCCTGGACATAATCTGTTTCAACTGTTACCCTCAGGATGACATTTTAGGGCATTGCATACTAGGACAACTAGATATAAAGATAGTTTATTTCCAACTGCTATCAAACTGTTGAATAATTAAGTTTTTTCTTCTTTTCTTCATTTTTTAAATAATAGGTTATATTGTGTTGTTGCACTGTGTTTTTATTGTTGAATATATGATTCTTATATTTCCTTCTTATATATGGAGAGCATTTTTTACCAAAACAAATTCTGGGTGTGTCCAACTACACTTGGCCAATAAAAGGATTCTGATAAAAAGGATTCTGTTATCCTCTGCAGTGGTCTAGCATCACCAACACAATCCAGTGTTAAGCACTCTACTATTGTGTGTATCAAAGTGAACAGTTTGTAGACCTTCAGTGTTGTTAGACCACAATGCCCAACAGCTCTAGATAACATATCCAGAGTCCTTGGCTGAAGAGTTCAAGGTTTAGTATTTTGTGGAGTACTACCCAAAAGGCCTCCTTACACTTGCCTTATGGTAAAAAGGAAACATTTTGTGTTGACATATGGAGAAAACATGGGCCACATCTATAAAGATACAGGATCAGCAATATAACTCTTAATTCACTACAGTACTGTTGAAATAAAACCTTACATTGGGCAGAGATGTGAGGCCTGATGATCAATAATTAAAAATGCAAATGTCCAGTTTGAGAGCACATTCTGAAGTGAATCATAGCTGATAAATATTCTCATATGATCAGTTATAACATTACAGAAAGACTGGGAGTCTTCTGCAGCAAGAGTGGGCATAATGTAGCCCACATATAAGAAGGAAAATTATTCCAAAAGCCACTACACTAGGGATCATGAATGACAAATTTGCTGCATCCCTTCACTGAGTTTTTTTTTAAGTTGGGGATATTTTCCAAAATTGGATGTGACTTGAGGTATGGTCAACCAGGTTCTCTATTTTCTCTCTCTGCATGTAACCCCTGGGCCTGTGGAATTCTCCCACTCCTATTATTGTCTGTTCCCCCTTTTTTTTGAATCAGATTAATGCAACCCCTGACATGCTCCTTTTTTGTTTTATCTGGATTTCAGGGTCTAGTTGTTCTTGCAGATTTTGTTGCTGTCTGGAATCCAGGTTAGCTGTTCAATCCAGTTCTCATCATCACTGTAGTTTCAGATCACTTTACTGTACCTTTGTTTTGCCAAAAGTTGAAAAAGGAAGTGAAAGCAATGTTGAAACTAGATTACCGAAAACACTTTCTTATGGATCTCAAAGCTTCACCAGAGCTTTGTTAGCCTTTTCATCTGAATTCAGTTGGTATTCCTATTTAGAGTACCTGCCCATTGAAATCAATGGGATTTATATGTGTTGATTCATCATTCAGCAGTTGAGTCAGTGGGTGAACTCTAACTGAGGCTGCCAGTTGGCTATAAACCATGTTTCTGGCTGTAACACTTTGGGGTAGTATATAAGTCAAAACAAATGACATTGATGAGTCTTTTTCTGCAGTTTCAGCTTAAGGCATATCCAAACTTCAGCCCTCCAGATGTTTTGGACAGCAGCTCCTACAGTCCTTTGCCATTGGCAATTTAAGCTTAGAGTTCTGGGAGTTGTGGTCCAAAACATCAGGAGGGCTGAAGTTTGGATATGCCTTAAGCTGAAACTGCATTCAGAAAAAGACTCATCAATGTCATTTGTTGTTTTGATTTATATACTACCCCAAAGTGTTACAGCCAGAAACATGGTCTATAGCCAACTGGCAGCCTCAGTTAGAGTTCACCCACTGACTCAATGCTCTCTTTTATGCGTACCTTAGATTCTGGAGACTTCCAAGAGCAACACATATAGGAAAATGCAAGATTAAATGGGGGGGGCTTAATCATACATGAGAAAAGAACCCCAGTTTTATTAATTATTTTCATCTCTGTTATATTTTATTTCAGCAGTCAAGTATTAGCTACATCACATTTCTTTGTATTTGGACCATTATAGCAGGGCACATGCTCTTTAGTTTTGTATCAGTTTATTTTTCCATATGTTTTATTGGAGCAATCCACCCCCTTGTCATTTTCTTTTAAATTATAAAAGTGAAATATTGATATAGTGGTATGAGACTTTTCTCCTTTTCTTCCCCTCCTTTTTTCAGTCATCCCCTTTTACTTAACTCCCTGTATATCTCTCCCTCTCACTTCTTGGCTTTCATTTTCCTTTTCCGTTTTGAATAGCACCAGCAGAAGGAATCAGGTTCTAAAAGACTTACAAAGTATTGAGAAGAGTGGGGTAAAAAAGAGAGAGAGGGGATGCTAATGCATCCCCCTTTCTCGACAATTCTTTTTAAAATTACATATTGACAATTCATAAAAACAACATAGATAATAATTTCCCGTTGTTTTCCTCTTCTTTTCCTTGTCAGTTCCAGTTATATTACATTTCCAAACCAACTCCATATACCATTACATTACCCAAAAAGTTACCAAAGTGTTATAAACTTACTAAACAGCAGACCAACATGCAGGTCCTTTTTTTTTACAATTTGGAGCAGGAAATATCCTAACCCCTCATTCACCTGTAAGGGGGGGAGGGGAAAGGCTACCCTTCTAAACAGTATATTCATGTTGGATTTGTGGCTGCTACTAGCTATTTATCAATAAAAGGGGTACAACGGCAGTGGCCATGAAGTGGCCACAGCATCCCCAAACCTGACCCCTTCACAAAGGAAATAAACAGCTAGCAACATTTACATGCACTGAAAAGAAAACGAATAAAGCAATACCTGACTGGTACATTTTAAAACCACCCTGCCACTAAGGGGGCGGGGGGAATTAAACAAATTGTGGGGGCAAATGAATCAATGTTGGTCATGCATCATGTGAATGGGAAATTATGAAACAATCCAAATAATGGCAAAATCTAGATAACTGGGGTTCTTTTGGAAGGTGTGATTGAATGAATCTTTATTTACGTTTTATTAACCAAATCAAGAAATACCAAAATATCAATTTGCCAGGATAAAACAATTTGCCAGGATAAAACATTTTAAAAACATTATAAAACTTTTGATAAAAGCCGCAAAGTACAAACAGGACTGTTATATAATTAGTCAATATTGAAAAGATAGATAAAATAATATATTGAGAGTCAAGTCAACATCAAACCCCTAAGTGGAGACCACACTCTATATGATCATCAGGAGCTAGCATTACTGGCAATCATGAGCCTGCGTACAACTACTGCAGAAGTACAAAATCTGGCGACACAATTTGAGATCTGCTGGGACCTGTCAGAAAGAAGTAACTTCACACAGAATTTGGCAGGTCTCCCAGGAAATTTATTAATAACAGGTTGAATAAGTTCCTTATGTAGGTCACAATAAAAAGAACAATAGAGAAGGACATGAGTGACCGTTTCTACCTGATTCATTTCACATGGACACAAGCAATTTAGGAGGGGAATATTCTGAAATTTCCCATCCAAAAGCTTGGAAGGGAGCACATTCAATCTGGCTAAAGTGAAAGCTCTTATAATCTTTGGGAGCATTGAACCAGTCAGGTATCGGGGTATAGTAAATTCATTATAAGTAACTCCACTGTGATTACCCAAAAGGCTCACATGTTCTTGGAGTTCGATATCCCAGATCCTACGTTTAACTGCAGCTTTGGCATTAATGTAGCCCATTTCTTTTAGGATACTGTTGGAGAAGCCAATTTGCTGTATTTCTTTTACTACAAGCTGTTTCCATTCTGACTGGAAAGAGTCAATTAGTACCAGTGGGGCCGAAGGTGTGATTGAGCCCTTGACTATAAACGGGCTAATCTCAGGAGTAAGCCCCTTCTGAAAGACCAGATTTCTTGCACCTATTGCTCTTTGTAGTGCAAAATAATAACAATTTTTAAGGAGCAGTTATTACTTTTTGAAGCGATTAAATGTGATGTGAAGGACAATGATTTTACAGATCTCAATAAACGTTCCCTTTGTGTGGAATATTCTGAAAGGACTATGCTTTTAGTCTGTCATTGTTTTTGACTAGTGAACCTTGAACATTCTTTTCATTTATCTGATAGCCTTTGAACCTAATAGCGGAACAGTATTGGGACTTTTTGGTTCTCTTGACCCTGGATTGCTCTAAGGGAATACAAATATTTATGCTCAATTTGCCAAGAAGGACAAAGTATAATAAGCTATTGTATTCAGCTGGCTGTGGCATGGTCCACTGAACCATCTGATAACCTTAATATGCATGCTGCATTTCAATCTCCAAAATATATGTTAAAAGGATTTTAGTCAGAATGTTTCTATGAGGAATTCAATTTGTGACTCCACGTTTAGACATATGTCATATGTTATTAATGCTAACACAAAAGAGGATTTGTTTAGCAGATTTACTGTTGGGTTTACTGTATATATGAAGTTTTATTTTTCTAAAAGAGTTTGAATTCTTACATATCAGACATAATGTGACTCCTAGTCTAAATTAATTAGTATAACTGAGTGTGCTTTGGGGGACCCTGGGCCCAAAGAGAAGTAAGGGTTATTTGGTCCATATCAGAGGTCATTTTCCAAGGAAAAAGGCGGGGTAAAAATATTCTAAACTAAATAAATAAATTTGCTTCAGTCAATGGCAGATTTTAATAACCTGTGCTTCAGTTTTAAATATTTTACACTTCTTTCTTAATATTAATTACATCTGATGAAGTAGGCTGTTAACTTATAAAGCCTTATTGTTATCTATTAATGTATTCTGGCTGACATTACCTCTGCAGTCAGGAATGCAAAGAAAGTTGACTTGTTTGTTGCAGGAGAAGTGAGCATGTACATGCACACATGCTTGTGTTTCCTCTGGGTCTATGTGTAAACAGCACGAATGGGGGAAAGGCAATTTGAGTTCAATAGCCAGTAATCATGTGTGATGGCTGTTGATGGCTATGGGAACTAGGATACGTTTTTGTTGCTGTTGAAATATGGGGATAACTGGATTCTATGAAGGGGGAGTAAGACTGAACAAAATGTTCCTCCTTAGGGTATTTTGTGTGTGTGTGTGTGTGTGTGTGTGTGTGTGTGTGTGTGTGTGTGTGTGTGTGTGTGTGTGTGTGTGTGTGTGTGTTGTTACAGTTGTGACTGACTCTTCGTGACCCCATGTCCATAGAGTTTTCTTGGCAGGAATACTGAAGTGGTTTGCCAGTTCCTACTCCAGGCACCTACAGCACCTGGTATTCCCTGGTGGTCTCCCATCCAAGTACTAACTAGAGCTGACCCTGCTTAGCTTCCGAAATCAGGTGAGATCAAAGAGTTTATATCTTGTTCAACGCAAAATTTTAGGTTGAATATGTTCATTTTTGGGGATTAGAATCAAATATCAGCTGAGACACAATTCACAGTTTTAATTTGTTACAAATATTTTATGTAAATGGATCTGGATAAGAAAAGAGCAACAAAGGAAGAATGAAGATATCTCTTTGGTTAATAAATAATGGCAGCAGGGCAGTTACTGTGTTTAAGAACAATGCACCCAGTGTTGTATCTAACTGACAAATGTGTTAAACCCAGAGGTAGACCTAGACAGGAGAATAACAAATGGACTTTGATTGGGTCAGATAATTTATCCATTTAGCCAAGTATTATTAACATTGACCAATTGTGAATTTCTAGAGTTTCAGGCTGGAAGTTTTCCTAACCCTACCTAGTGATGATCTGTTAAGAGGGAACAGGATCTGAGATATTATGCAGATTGAGTATCTTAGGTAAAGGGGAACATAGACTATATGTGAGCATTCCTTGGAACCTTCCAGAGCCTAGTGGTTCTTTGTCTAGTGCTTTTCCCTCACTCAATGGTTGCTCCTCAGGTCCCTCTCAACTGCTCTGAGGAAAGTTTTCTGGAGCTAAGATTTAGTATGACAGATGAAAAGGAACCTTATTTATTATTCTTGCTCTCTGTGAATCACACGCACACGTGCACGCGCGTGCACACACACAGACGTTCTTCTAGAACATTCTAGAGCTTGTTTTTTTTTGGCTGGGAAAAGGCACACACACACACTGCTACTGTGCATGCTGAAAGAGAGCAGTCCCTGCCTTTCTAATTGGCTATTTTGTCATTGTGGCAGCTGCATCAATTACAACATTCTGTATGTAATGTGCAATTCAAATACAGTATATATAAATGAAATTGCATAAATTGGTGTGGCACAGTTGGTTGTGTACTTTATCATGTGCCTGTTTTATGAGTAAAAGTGTATCACTGGCAACTGGCACATTGTCAATTAGCAGCAATTTGCGACTGTTGTCACCAGAATTTGAGTTACTCATGCATTAATTGTCAGTAGGGTTCAAGCCAATATTTGACTTTTCCTTTGAAGGTAAAGGTGTCTTAATGGACTGAAATTACACCCTGTATATCTTTGCTATTACTTTGTCATTTTCATTATCTGATGCATTTATTGTTCCGCTTTCTTCCATATTTGGCACCTCTGAGACCACTTTACATAATTTTTCTAGAGGGGTCAGGGAGTGGATGAATTGCACCCAGGCTGCTGCTGAAGTGATAGCTTATGGGAATGTGATCTGCTAGAGCCATGTGACCTTCTAGTAGTTCTGGTGGTCTTGTTTGTTTGGCTGCAGACTCATATACTAACAAAGAAAGTTGGATGTGTTCAGACAGTTGCAGAGGCACATTCCTGATTACACTGGAAAAGGTCCCTTTAAAGTACTGTAAGTGATCTCCTTTAAAGCAACCTATCTATCTATCTATCTATCTATCTATCTATCTATCTATCTATCTATCTATCTATCTATCTATCTATCTATCTATCTATCTATCTATCTATCTATCTATCTATCTATCTATTCTAGACCATTTGGCCCAAGCCACCCCCACCCACCCCAAACAGAAGCCCTGTAACAGGACCTAAAATATCCAACTTGGGAAAAGATCAGGGCAGGCTGGAGCATATCTTCCCTTGCACCATGCAGTCACCAGGAAATAGAGTGTACTGGGCCGGTCCACAAGCAGTCAATTTCTTCATGTGATCATACTCAAAAAGGAGCAAAAATCCCCACTCTAGATGTAAATACAAATGCATCTCTCAGCTCTTGTGCTATAACTTCTGAATTTCTTCATACTGAAGAACACCTCATCACAGCTGATGGCAGTTGTCCTTAAGGTAGAAAATGCACTGATCTGTTACAAATTTTCCCTTCAGATTATGGGTCCTCGGTTTTATGTCTGGGATGTAAGCCAGGGCTCTTCATGCCCCTTGACAGCTGAGTTTGCTGAATGCCATGGAGGGCTGTTACTGCCCTGGCAGGACTTGAAAAAGGATGCTGCTGCTCTAATCAACAGTGCTTCGTTTTCAAATTGCATTCTTTAAATGTCCATTGGCTTGTTTGTTTGTTTTTTTTGGATTGGTTTATATTTAGGGTGTTTAATGTGCAGGTTCTGGCTGTTATTGAAGTTATTTGTTGCACATAACAAAATCATTGGAGAAACTTGGTTTGCACCGTTTTGGTTTTGTGCCTCAGTTGTGATATTGGCTTGTATGTTTCTGGGATCAGCAATTCATTAAAATGTCTGTGTACAACTTTAGGCCACCTGATTCTGTGTGCTAGATTGCCTCGTTGCTTAGTATACTTTGCTTTAAAACAACTGTTGACAATAAACAGATAATTGGCGTACCTTTAATATTTTTTACTATACTGTTTTTGAGCCTTCATTGTGAATGTATGTGTTAACTGCTGAATATGTCATTTTATTTTTGCCAGTAGTTAGCAGTGGAACATGTAAGTATTGTGTTGGATATTTATTGGTTGTTGTAGTCTCTTAACATTTTTGAACAGTGATAATCATAATATTAATTTATATTGCACTCTACACCAGAGTGCATTCCAATAAAACCAACAACATTCAAACATGCAACACATTGAACCATTATCTTAATAATGTGTGTGTGTGTGTGTGTGTGTGTGTGTGTGTGTGTGTGTCTCTCTCTCTCCTCTCCCTCCCTCTCTCTCTCACACACACACGATTACAACATGAGGATAAATGTGGAATAAAACAATTCTTGATGGTTCTGGTAGAACAGCACACTGTGCAGAGGTTGACAAGGCTGCCAGATGACTTTAGGACCTACTCCCATCCAACAACAGAAGCCTTGTGTGTGCATCCCCAAGAAAACTGTTGACAACAGTGATATCTTGTCTGGGGAGAGACAAAGCTTTGTCTTCACTCACAGATTCATCTAGAAGCCCCAGACATTGCTTTCCATCTATAATTCTCCCTTGCTCCCCAAAGTTTTCTCTGACTTCTAGAGAGCAGAAATCGTTTTAATAAGGGGCACACTGGTATCTTTCTGTCTGGTAATGCTCAAAACCCTGTTTCTGAAAATACCTCAAATTCAGCCCTCTGCTGCTTCCAGCTCCTGGAACACCGATCATTGTTGTTGCTGGTCCTGTGATTGTGACTACACAAATGTGAACTCCAAGCATTTTCTGTCCATTTACACATCATTCCTGATGTGGTTGTAGGTATTTATGTTATGTATAAACACTGAGAAGGTAAAATTTCAAAAGGAATATGAATAGGATCAAAGTAGAGTCCATCTTGTTTTTCTAGCTACTTTTTATAGTTTCATTTTAATTCTGTTTTGAAAGGAAACAGTTTAGGCTTATCTTGCCATCCCTCCACCTTTATGTCCAAAAAGAAAAAAAAAAAAGAGATAAAATCTTGAATGGAATGGGAGTGGCAGGAGAACTGGCAGTCGATAATTAATCTGCAGATGGAGGTTTAAACAATCCTTCTGTTGTGCCCTCACCAATGAAGAGGGCAATAAAGGGGAGCAGGCCACATGGATTCTCTCATTGGCTGACCTACGTGTCAGCTGAGGTTCCATCTCTAGCCCATATTGTGGGGAATCCATGGGGTAGTTGGGTATAGGAAGCCATTTGTTCAGCCTAATGGACTCAGCCCAATGTTCTCAATGAACTTTTCGTGACAATTGTTTTGACAAAAGAGAAGACATTTGGACATGCAATGAAACTGCACATATAAATTGCTGCAAAGGAGGTGTAAAAGCTGTGGGCTGGGCCACTTGTACCAGCGTATAAATTACCTCCTATTCCCCATCATCTGGTGACTGAGTAACATCTACAGCAATTTAGCTGAAAACAAGGAGAATGTACATGTATTGAGCTTAAGATCTGACTACTAAAACAGAAGATTACGGGCCAGGTTTGAAGTGAGACTCTTTGCATAATTATTGTTTCTCCAGTATTTCCCATTATTTTCTTTATTGCTTTTTGGCTCCTGAAAAGATCATGCTCCAGATGCTGGGACATTATGTTCCCAAAATATATGAATAGCTGAATCTGCAGAGAGAAACTGGATCTCAGGGCGCCTGTGCACAATAGAACTTCCAGTTCATTACCTGCCACATAGACAGAACTGTGGAAGTTGACATTTGTACCATGGCTGTTTGGCACTGGGAAGGTACAATTCCGGCTGCACTGGGATTAAAACGAAGGGGATCGTATATGAGCCTCACTGTTGCTCCTTTATACAGCTTTGCTTTGTGTTAACATTTTAAATAGACCTATATGAGCTTAGCACTTGCATGCATATATATGTTCCATGACTGTTCACTTTATCTTCTTCTCTTTCGGATAACCTCAGCAATGCTGAGGGCTATTTTTTAAGGTTTGCCAGCAGCTAGAGCCCTATCTCCTGATTTGCGTATTTAATTTTTAATTTTTTTTTAAATGCAGGAATTATAGAGCAGTTATAGCGAACCTTTTAGAAACCGAGTGCCCAAACTGAAATTCAAACCACTAATTCTTTGAAAAGTGCCAATACAGCAATTTAACCTGAATACAGGTTTCTGTGAAGGGGCGACGTTGGGTGCCTACAGAAAGGGCTCCGAGTGCCACATTTAGCATGACTACACATAATAAGCTTGCTAACACTGTTATAGAGCCTTGTGGCACAGTGGTTAAATTGCTGTACTGCAGCCATAACTCTGCTCATGACCTGGGGTTCAATTCCAAGTAGCAGGCTCAAGGTTCACTCAGCCCTCTATCCTTCTGAGGTTGGTAAAATACGTACCCAGCTTGCTGGGAGAGGCAGTATGTACCCTGCATAATTACTGCTAAGCATCCCAGAGAGTGCTTTTAAGCACTATGGGGTGGTATATAAGCAACACACTGTTTTAATTTTGCTTTGTATACTGTAGAAGTTGACATGATCCATTTTTATTAATTGAAAAATGGATCCAATTTCCCCCTCACTTGTTGCAACATCTCATTTGGTTGCAATGTATAATTGTGCACACATTCTTATTTCTTGTAAGTATCTTTCATTCTCAGTTGCCATGGCTGAAGACTTCCTGGGTTGAGTAACATAGATTCTATTATAGTGAAAGGGATCAACTATGGTTAGAACATGTGAAGGTCTGAAAGCAAAGTCTAAACAGCGTGTAGTTTATCCCAAATCTGGTGGTCAGTTGCCTACTTTGGTGATAATTGGAAAGTATGGTAAGCCATCTCAAGAGGGGCTTACATCACAGTGCAGGGGAAATGAGACAGAACTATGAAGGGAACATATGGAAGACACAGGGCTTATGCAGTTCTTTGCTTAACTGATGAAGCTAAATAATGAAAGAATCAAGGTTTCATTCATAAAATGTTTTGACAATATTTGATATGAAGAACTCGTTAAGGTAAGCATAGATTTTTAGCAGTATTATTAAGTGAAAAGTATTTATTTCCAAGTCACTGGGCATGAACTATGAGAAGCAGCAAAAGAATAGCAAAACTCTCTGATAATACTAGGAGGCCAGCACTCCCACGGCACAGCAATATTTCACTAGCATGCTAGTAAGGCACTAATTAACTTATCAAGTTCAGGCCAGATCGTAGCCAAAAAGAGAGGCCATAGTGAAAAGGAAAAATAAAGGGTTTGATGAATAAGGGGGAAAACACAAATTCAGAAGCTTATATAAAAGACAGTCATCACAAATGGGTGTGAAATATGGTTGTTCGATAGAGATATAGTCTCTTACGGTACTGTTGAAAAGAATGGCATTGAAAAATAATAATACAATATCGTATTATAGATGTTTCCCATCATTGCCTTTATTATTATTATTTTCAGGTAAAGCCAGTTACCCACAGTAGAATCAATGTGTCCGCTCGGTTTCGAAAACCGCTACAGGAACCGTGCAGTATTTTGTAAGTAGGATTTCCGGACAGGTAGTTTGATGGCCGTTCTTTTGCCAAGGGTCCAACTGTTTGTAACTTTCCACCATCTTTTTAGCCTGGTAGCGAATGGTGACATTATCAGCCCAGCTGTGCGTCTTTTCATCCCGAGAAAGGCCCTCACTCAATGGGACCGTGTTCTTGAAATGGTTACAGAAAAAGTCACACTCAGAAGTGGAGCCGTGCACAGGTAAGGCAAAGCTGTGGTTTGGGCTACTAACACCAACAGATAGGAAGTGAGGAGGTTCTGGTGGCAAAGATCACAGGAGGAGAATTTCTAGCTTACAGGTCTAATTCAGCCTGAGGAGTTTCTCCATGTAGCTCAGTGGCTCTCAACCTGTGGGTCCCCAGATGTTCCTGGACTTCAACTCCCAGAAATCCTGGTCAGCTCAGCTAATGATGAAGACTTCTGGAAATTGCAGTCCAGGAACATATGGAGACCCATAGGTTGAGAACCAGTGATGTAGCTGATAGTCCACCGAAGATCTGTCACACACCTCTTCTCTCTGATACTGACAGCAAGCATTACTTTAATTAATCACTTGACTATTTAAATAATAATCTGTTAAAGTCACCACAGGAATAAACGTGTTTTCTCTAATAATTACCACCCATTCCCTCTCTTCCTCTTTCTGCTGCTGCCAACCATCAATGGCCCCCAAAAGTTTCTCTATTTGTTTGTTTGTTCAGGCTCTTAACACCACTTTCCACATGCCAGCCCTCAGGTACTGAACTCAGCACTAATTAGCTTGAATAGAACAAATAAGGTTTTGCTAAAATAGCCTTGTTAAAAGAATGTTGTTTATCTCTTGGCTTTTAAATTCATTCAGAGCTCTCTCTGTTGCTTCTCCCCTTCCCCAGTCTCTCTCTCTCTCTCTCTCTCTCTCTCTCTCTCTCTCTCTCTCTCTCTCTCTCTCTCTCTGAAACGTCTCACTGAGACCCCAGACTTCAAAACCACCATCTTCTCAATCTCTTCACAACAGATCACTTCCAAACCTCACCAGCACCCCATTTTTCAAGGTTCTCCCAACCAATGGGAACCACTGTTACCAACCTGCTATGGTCCTCATTCACCCCTTCCCAACATATACTTGCCAAACCGTATGAACAATATATTTAAATATAACTCTTGACTTTGCCTAGTCCTGGATCCATGATAAACTGGGCCTTCATATTTGACAGAGGTTGCCCATAAGTGCTCCAACTGTGCGTTTGTGCGTGAGTGCGTGCGCTCTGCATGCTCAGAAGTGGTATCAGAAGCTGCTTCCAGTTATGCATAGCTATAGCTTATAAGAATCCTGGATGCGGTTCTCCATACATTGTGTCTGTATTTTGAAACTTTTTCCCCCTTACAGTTTTTAAAATTCAGTTTCTTAAAATGTAAAAACTAAATAGGCTAGTGAAATTTATTATTGCTTAATAATTAACAGCTTAGCTACTGTGGTTCATAGAATTAGCATCAGTCAAGGTTCCAGTAAAGTCTGCTGATTGTGATAAGGATAACACTCTTAATTAAATAAATGAATGCAACAGTACAGGTTTGGTGCAGCTAAAACGAATCTCAGTTATGATATGTACATTTCCCCCTCAATTATACCCATCAGTAACAACACAGAGGGTGAGATTTGAGCATGATATTTTTCATGCATGAAAAGAGATTATCAGTTCACATAACTTCCACTTCTACCACAATGATTCAAAAATGGCTGGGTAACATGGTACACAGTACATCAAATGCTAGCATTCTGTGTACAGCTTTACAGAGGACTTCTCCAGGTCATGCGTGACTGAATGTATGGGAGCAACACCTTCATGGTAGAGTCCAGGTCATGCGTGACTGAATGTATGGGAGCAACACCTTCATGGTAGAGTGCCCTGCAACTGATTTTGCTTGCATATCCTTCCTCTTTAGTTAGCATTGTTCTTATGATGGCAGTCACAAACCCAACATTAATTGATTTCCCCAACTGCAGTGTACAAGAAGGCTCATTAACTGCTTGAATAGAGCAGCACAATTTTTGGAGTGCAGGAGTAGATTATATCAGTTGAGGAATAGCAATTGCTAAAAGCTCAATATTAAACTACTTTATTTATTTTTCAGACTCTATACTTTAGATGGAAAACTTGTAGCGAATGGGCTGGATTTGGAAAATGGACAGTTTTATGTTGCAGTCGGTAGAGATAAATTTAAGAAGTTGCCTTATAGTGAGTTAATCTTCAGAAAATCATCAATGAGGAGATCATATGGGTAAGTGGTTGGGATTACTTTTTAGAAAGTAACTAGTTATAATGATATACTGCTTTTTCCTCCAGTGAGGTCAAGGCAATATACAGGGTTCCCATCCTTTCTGCTGTCACTACAATGTAGTGAAGTCGATCAGAGAGAGAAAGAGAGAGGGAGGAAGGGAGGGAGAGGGAGAGAGAGAGGGAGAGGGAGAAAGAGATATTTGTGGCTCTTTGGATACAAAAATCTGGATTTTCCCAGTTTTAGTGCAGGACTAGTCTCCTCTTCAAAGCAGTGTTGAAATAATTTGAAGACAAAGTTTCATTAGATTTAATTCCATGCATACCCTAATTAGTATAGGTAGGTTGAAAAATATAACATACAGTCCCTTGTTTTCCTATATCGGGGAAGACAACATGTTTGCTAGGCATGCGTGGAGCCATTTTAGTGTGCAGAGATTAGAACCTAAATTATGACTATTTGTTTTTACAGTTCAAAAGCATCCTCACTACCTCTTGTTGGTGGATCTGGAAAATCTAAGGGCAGTGTAAGTATCTAATGTGATATATGTACCATGGTTAACCATCATGTGTAACTTCAAGAGATGGGAGATCAGTTTAGGCGTGATGGCAGTGGTACCCAAATATTCCGTCATGGCAGAAGAACACAAAGAAACATGAAGCGTTTCATTTTGTTCTTCCTGACTTTTTGAAGTAATTACTCTGAAGTAATCCCCGTACCATTGCCAAGTATGTTGCCATTCCACAGTCAAGCCAGATCCCAATGATATCAAGGTTAGAATGTAAAAATACTGATCCACGCTTGTAAAGGATATATAAAAGCCATTTTTTTCACAAATTAATTACTTTTTCTTCTTCTTTAATGGAATGACTACACTAGTCAAAATCTGCTGACACAGTAGAAACAGTGTCTCCTCAATCACCAAAGGAGAAGCAAAAGCATGGACAGAAACAAGAGCCAAAAAAGCCTGTAAAACTAAAAGTAAACGCAAAATCAAGAACCAAATCTCAAGACGCTCCTGATAATGGTAAGTTTCTGAAGCCAATATTACAGTGGTCTTGGGATGTAACAAAGCAATTAATTAACTGGTGCCTGGCCCAAAAATTAATTACACAAGGCACTTGATGAAAAGAATAGTGGCATGCTTTTGAAACTAACTGTTGCAATGCTAAACATTAAGACGTTTGTAGAAACTTGACAATTCTAAATTCCCTTTTCTGAAATTGGAATAAGTATGCTTGAACAAATAGTCTGCTCTAAAGAAGTTATTTTTAATATGCAACTGATCCCTAAAGTCGGAAGAGAGAAGAGATCAAAGGCAAAACACTGGACTCTTCTTCAGCCGTGACTTCTAAAGATCTACTAAATATGAAACAAGTTACTTTATTGGCTACAATCCCCTAAATGCTCTATCTAGAGTAAGTAAGGTATTCTGGAAGCAGATGTATAAAAATAACTTTTTTTTCATCTCTGCTATTGGAATCAAGAAAGGGAGAGGGGGGGGTCAATGTCTAAAAACAAACCCAACAAGGAGGACATTATTTCTAGGAAGGACAGGGTGCCAAAGTGGTATCCTGCTCATTCCCAATCTCAGTGCCTTGACTTGGAAAAAGAGGGGATTGGAAGAACTTTCCTAGAAGAAATTTCAGCAACTATGATGTTGTCCCTACCTCTGATACCTGTGAAATAGTTCTTGTCTAAGGATGGTTCAACTAGGATGCTTCAACGCTTTTGGTGTTGACCAGTTTGGTAGATTATAGCATACAATGAATCATTGTGACACTCTACGTGCCAGGGACTACAGATGGATCAGGCACACTGCCTTCTGGGAAGTATTATTTTTATTTTATTTTATTTTATTTTTACAACTTATATGCCACCCACTACCCAAAGGTCTCTGGGCGGGTTACAATCAGAAATTAAAACAGTTAAAACATCAGATATCAATAAATAATTAAAACAATAATAAAAACTTACACTAAAATCATTACACTAAAATTGCCATCAGAGGACCCACAGTCTATATTGTATCAATTAAAAAACTTCTGGAACAGGAAGGTTTTTACCTGGCGCCAAAATGTCATCAATGTTGGCGCCAGGCGGATCTCACTTGGGAGGGCATTCCATAACTTGGGGGCAGCTGCCGAGAAGGCCCTATGTCTGCAAGCCATCCCTCTCACCTCCTTGAGGGATGGCTCTTTCAAGAGGGGCCCCCTGGCTCGATCTTAATTGCCGGGTAGGTTCGTACGGAAGGAGGCGGTCCTTCAGGTATCTAGGTCCTAAGCCACTGAAAAACAGTACATAGACATTTAACTCTCTTTTTTATAACTACAATATGCAGGAAGAATAAAAGGAATCCTATTGTGCAGTTAAGCAAAACACCTCCAAATGTTTGGAACTGATTTGCTAGAGTTAAGAAATCACTGTTGGCATTATCTGTTACTGAGTCACATCACTAGGAGTGCAGCAGATACTGTTGGTTTAGATTTTTTAAAGTATGACAATTTGCCTTTAAAAGTTACATTTTTTGCATAACAAAGCAACTGGATTCCAGCCAGTACATTATTTTTTGTACCTATGTTGGCCAAACATGACATTCTGTGCCAAACTGCTAATTGTTTCTTTGTGGCTGTTATGATAATCAAATCTCATTTACTCAAATGTGTGTGTGTGTGTGTGCATGCATGCATTCTTATGTTCTCTCATGGAGGGAGGGGGACAATTGTGCTTACTATACAATGGTATCTTTTTCATGTTTCTAAAAGGACTGTGATTTTAGCTGATATTACCAGCTACTTTTAGGTATTATGTTAGCCTTTTTTTAATAAGAGAAATATTTATTTGAAATAGATCTAATTGAGATTGTTAGCAGTAGGTGATGAAATGTGTTGCCATTTTTCTCAGGAAAAAAAGTGCTAATTCTTCCCAAATGGCTTGAAGGAAACTGAATTATATTTGACTTTTCACAAGTTCTTTGAAATGAGAGTTTTACTACCTTCTTAGTAATGGCTTTCATTTGCCATATAATGCAGGATCAACTGGGTTTGCTGTAAGAATTTGGATGTTAATGTCTTGCTGTGCTCTTCCTACTGTGTAGAAGGATATATTTCCCTTCAGAAAAGGGAAAGAATTATAAAGCAATTGCATTCAAAGGGATTTGGGCAATAATTTTCAGGAGGTGACATTTAGGGAACATGCTTTTGCTAATGAGATGAGTAGTTAAAAAGATAGTTTCTTTAGGAGTTAGGAGGCAATAAAAATAGTATCCATCTATTTGGGGTCCCAAATAGCCTTGTGGCGCAGTGGTTAAATGCCTGTACTGCAGGTAAAACTGTGCTCACAACATGGGGTTCAATCTCAGGTAGCAGGCTCAAGGTTCACACAGCCTTCCATCCTTCCGAGGTCAGTAAAATGAGTACCCAGTTTGCTGGGGGGGGGCAATGTGTAGCCTGCATACTGTAATGAAACTAAACCGCCCAGTGACTACTTGGAGTGGTATGGGGCGATATATAAGCAGAACACTTTGCTTTCCTAACTTGCCTCAAATAAACTCTCTGGGGCCAAGAGCCCAACCAGTGCATTTGTTTAACCAACTTGTATGCCAGCTCAGAGGATGGATGGCTGTCTCCTGTGAATCCAGTTTCGCCATCAACACATGAAGAAATGGAATATTGTCTGAACATTAGGAAGACCGTCTGGAAAGTAGGAGGTGCTCAGCATTGAAACAGACACTATTGCTGGAAGGATTTTTGGCATAGGCTGCATCACCATTTATCAGAGCTGCCATTTATTTCTGAATCTTAATAGGATTTGGTGGTGGTTGCTGAAAAGTTGGATGCAGTTCATACCTCAGTCCAGTACTCCAGAAGTGAGTGCTGCACCTAGGGATGTGCACAAAACAGTTTTGTATTTCTTTCATATTATATTATTTGTTTTGTATTTTTCATGTGCCTATCAGTTCATTTAATCATTTAATGCAAAAGGGAAAACCTATTTTGGGTTTCCCATGGGTATTATTTGGTGTTCCTAAAAGAACCCTTCAAAACTAAATAACCCCCCCCCCCCACCCCCCCAAAAAAAACCCACCCAAGAACCAAGGTAACAATCAAACAGCAGATGAGAAAGAAAACATAATATAGGCACTAAATATGTTACAATAGTCAAAACTCTGCATCTCAGACTGATCCAGACAAAAGACCATATGCCAAAACACAAAAGGAGCAGTATAGTATATGTGGTCCAATGCAGTAAGGAGTGTACAGACCTCTACACTGGACAAACTAAACAGCCATTAAACAGGAGAATGGCCCAACATAGGAGGGGCAACAGCTCAGGACCAGAATCAACAGTAGACCTCCACTTGAAGGACAAAGGACACTCATTCAAAGATGAGGATGTACACATATTAGACAGAGAAGATAGGTGTTTCAATAGAGGAGTCAGAGAAGCCATTTATGTGAGTATTGAAAATCCCTCTCTCCACAGGGGTGGGGGACTCAGGCACAATCTCCCACTTATCGTGCTGGCTTTTCCTCAATCACTAGACCAATCAGTAGCACTTCACACATGCACCAGGAAGGCTGGTGGCTAACAATCTATACTTAATGGCTGTTGGGAAGGGTTGCATAGGTGGGACTTTCACACACCTCAGGCCATTGTCCACCCAATGAGCTTATTCAGACCAAGGTTGTATGAAACCACAATGAACTATAAATTGGACACCTCTCACCAACTTTCTTCAGATTTACGAAGCTATTTGGATGAGTAGCAAGACATTTCAATCTCACAAGAAAATAATATTTTACAGATACATACGCAAACAGGGACAAACAAAGGAAATAAAAAGCTACCTGAATAAATATTTCAAAACAAATACCACTATAAACGTTCTCTTCTATATCCAGTTGCCATGACTCAACATCCAGAGAGAGCAAAGGCTGCTTTGCATACCATTCCATGAAATAGATACACTGATCTCAAGCTTTTCCTACATCAATATACCAACTTCTGCCCCTCATACTTTTTTATTTTTTATTTTGGTTTGGTGTAGACTAGTAAACAATCTCCAAACCCTTCCATGAATGAATGAATGAATTCTTTATTTATGGTTCATCAAACCTTACATGATATTAAAATATTAAACTTAAAATAATTTTACACAAGACCTTATAGTGATGCATTTAGTAAAAAGATACAAAATTTATATAATAAAACCAAATATGAATAAAATCATATATAAATACAGTATATCAAGGGAATAAGTATTTCAGTATACTGCTATATCAATCATTAATAGACAGCTCTTAGGGGACAAACAGCTGATAAGAGTTTGAAACAGTTAGGACAACATCATGCCCCTGTGTGAGAACTACACTCAACTCTATATGACGATCAGAAACTGGAGTTGCTAATACTATCAGTCATATAAGCCTATGGACAGCCACAGCAGCAGTACAGAACCTAGCAGCACAATGTGTGATCTGCAGGGACCTGTCCGAAAGAAGTGGCTTCACACAGAATTCAGCAGGTTTCCCAGTGAATTTGTAGATTGGATAAGTTCCTTGCATAGGTTTTGATAAAAGGAGCAATAGAGAAGAACATGGGCCAAATCCCTTCCATGCCTCTTAGGTATATGTTGAATTTTATAACAGTAACATTCCTTGCCTTGCTTTTTTTCTTATGATGCTACCAAGTAGCATCTGGTGAATTATCTGGGATACTTTTTGTTACAACTCTGTAAATGCCTCCAATTTCCATAAAATATTCAGGGCAGACTGTTATTACTTCATTATTTCCCCCCTAATGCTGAACTTTAATCAGTTTCAAATTTGAAATGCATTAGATGGCTATGCATAATATTATCATTTGTGCTGCAATAAATTTTTTATTGTTAGAGCTATCAAGGAAAATGGCTTATGCAAAAAAATACCCTTAATTCCCTATGTTTAATTATTTAAAGTATATTTATTTCTTATTAGTTTGAATTTATAACTCATTTGGTATTTAATATTGTCATATCATTTTCTTGTTTATTGAGGTGCAGTAGCAAATTTCTGATATGATAGCAAATGACTGTCAGTTTCAGAATGCAGGAAACCACCAACCATTTAAATGTTAAATTTGAGTCTGTGCTGTGCTGCAGGCTGTAAATGGGCCCTGCCAAATTCTCATACCATGGACATGTCAAACAGGGCTGTTCAGCAATGGTACAGCCCTGTTTGATGGTACAGCTGTTTCTTTCACTTTGAAGTCTCCAGGCAGCAAGGTCTACTCATTTTCCTCCTTGGTCCTCTGATATTTTCTCTTGCATTATCTGTAACCATCTGTTTCTCTTTGTTTTATTCCAACCTGCTTCAGAACGTTGTACATTTCAACATTTTGGTTCTTAAACTTGAACCTTGTTCAACTAATTCCAACATGGTTCGTCTTTTTTCCACTCAATCTTTCCCATTCCTCCCAACTCCATCATTTTGGCTCCTCCTCTCACTCCCATTTGAAAAGTACTGAGCTGGGACTAAGACTGATAAATAAAACATTCCTTTGCCACGAGTCACTTTGGGAAAGTAACTTTGCCTTAGTTTTACCTCCCTGTCCCCATTATGGAAGCAATAATATTGACCTACAGTGCAGTACCATTAAAAGAGATGTTCAAATTAGTGCAAGCAAAGAGAGGAGTCAAGAAAATATAAAGAAACGTTTGTCACTGTTAACATGATCCTACCAGCCTTTTGCAGCAGAAAGACCAAGAATCTTCTCTCTCCCTGTCCTTTCTTTCAATGATGTATAAGATGCCACTTGAATCATTGTCCTTAGCTTTAAACATTGTCTTTTAATTGTATTAACTACCAATGTATCCTCATTGTTTTCAACTTTTAAGTATTGTCTTTCAGTGTTGTAAGCCAACTTGGATCCTTTTCAAGGAGAAAGTTGGGGTAAAAATATTTTAAACAAACAAACAAATATAAATTGTGGAGCCTAAATTCACTGCCTGGCCTGGGCATCATTCAGACAATCAAATCTGTCCTTCTTGGCACAATCCTCTATTTTGCAACTGCACAGCCCCGTGCTGGATTCTGCTTCTTAATATTACTAAAACTCGTAAATACATTGTGCAGATGGACTCCTGTTAGCCAAACGAACACACAGGTAGGATTTGATTCCATGAGGAATCTTTGATAAAAGAGGCATCAGTTTTGGAAAGCTGTCAGTAGATTCTTCTTGGATGCAGTTTTGGAAGAGGTAGCCGTGTTAGTTTCTCTAAGCATTCCAGGCAGAATCCAAAGAGACAAAACAATGCAAAAGACAAAAACATGTGCCACCTTAAAGACTATTATATTTTAATGCAAGTTTTTGCAGATCAAGTTCACTTCTTCAGGCATATGCCAACAGAATGAAATGTTGAATGAAATATCTGTTTCATACCAAATATTCATTGGCTCTTGGCTGTATGCAGTGATTTGGATATGTTGTTTTAGGGCAGTGCCTTAAAATATTCAGTGGTACCTTCTATAAAGGAATTAATTCGTTCCAAATGAAATTCTGTTAAGCAAAATTGCCTTTATACAAATTTCCCATAGGAATGCATTGAAAACAGAGTAATCCCTAATCGTGACCATTTTTATGTTGTACGGATTCACCCCATAGACCATTCTGTTAAGCAAATTTCCCCTATTTCTGGGATTTTTTATGTTGTACAGATTTTATGTTATACAAACCATTTGTTATATGAGGGTCCACTGTACTGTAACATGATAGTTTTAAAGGAACCACATTTTTTTTTCTTTTGCTTTGCTTTGGATTTTGCCTGGAATTCTTGGGTGCACTTCACACATTTTGCCACGCAGTGTCACCATTGGGTTCTGCTTTCCATTTTCAGAAGATGGTGTTTACAAAGCTGGCAAAAAACGATCTGAAATGCGAGGGGCTGTGGAAGTCCAAGAAGATGAAGACACTCAGACGGAGGTCCCCGTTGACCAGGTAATCTAGAGGCTTGAAAGGAGTGGCTAATGCTGAAAATAAGTCACCTTCTGACCCTGCACTATCCTCCATTGTGATGTCTTGGTGCATAATTGTGTAGGATCCTGGATCATCCCAGAGCATTGGTATCCATGGTGTTTGTGTGACTGTCAGATTTTCGCATAAAAATGGCTTAAACAAACTTCTGTAATAGACATGGCTATTAGAGTTTAGATATGGCTACTAAAGTCTTCACTGCATTGTACGACCAGCTAAATTTGAAGCCGCTGTGAACCACCTTTGTCAACCACCATTTGTCAGATTTTCCAAACAAGTTTTTGGGAATTTGGGGACAAACAGTGAAAGCTAAACTTCCCAAGATCCTACCTTTATTTTCCTGGACTGTATTGGTACAGAAGGCCCAGGTGTAGACTGCCTAAGGGCAGAAAAAATGTTCGTTTAAGCTGAAGTGCTTGGGCTTATTTTCTCTGAATGTTGTAAGCACTCCACCCTCACCCCTTTCAGGCAGTATGAAGGAAGCAGCTGTAAAACCTTTGGTTTTAGAAAATGATCCTGTGAGCTGACACTTGGAAGCAAGTTCAACTTCGGTTTACTTCAATACTTTGGATTTTATATGTACTTTGACATTCTAGAACTTCACAGATATGTCAACTTTTGCAGTGTTCTAGAACAGGCCTGCCCAACAGGTAGACCGGGGGCTACCAGTAGCCCGTGAAGGGTTCAAAAGTAGCCCACCAGCCAGCAATATAAATGTGAGGGGATAAGTTCTCCACCTCTACCTCCCCCATCCCAAGGACCACCCAAGCAAAGCTCTGGGTCTGCCAGGCCACTGTCTCAGCCGAGCGGGGCAGTTCAAGGGCCATGGCACAGTCCCCTGCTCTCCCTACTGGTCAGATGATCGGCGTGCTACTGTCTCGTGACCAATTGAGTTGTTGGTGCAGAGAGGAGGAAGGGGAGTGGAGGGGACAGAGAAAAGTGGGGTCATCGGTGTGCCCACCTCTTTTGCGTGGTGACGTTCTCCTCTTCTCCCCCCCCCTGGAGAATTCCTTCCTCCCATCCTCCTCCTCCTTCTCCTCCCACCCCACAGCTGCCCTCACAGAGACTGTGACCTGCCGCTCCTCCTGCTCCCCTTCTGAGCCATTCCCTCCTCCTTGCACCGCTGTGCCAATGTGGTTGCTCCGCTGCTGGCTTGACCCATCCCAGCTGCACAGAGAACATGGCAGAAATGAGTGAGAGCTATGGGCGGTGGCAGCAGTGGCAGCGAGGGGACTGGAAGGGAGAAGGGGGAAAACAGGAGAAGAAGTAGAGTCAAGTCAGCCCCGGGCAGGTTGGAGGGAAAGTGCACCTTTTTAAAAAGTCTTCCAGCAGTCGGGGCAAGCGGAAGGGGCAATCTGTGCAAGCATGCACACACCTCCCTTGCACCCATCCACACTGGCTTGAGCGGGTGTAAGGGAAGCATGTGTATGGTCAGCTTTACCATAGGAATGCATTGAAATATGTTTCCTCCGGAAAGGATTAATTGATTTTCAATGTGTTCCTATGGGAAATTGCTGGTCTACTTACAAGTTTTTTACTTATGAGGATTAGAGATGGGCACGACTTAGCGGTATTCCCGTTTCCGTTTCCGTTACTCGGTTCCGTTACTCTACGGAAACGGTAACGGGAATTACTCCGCCAGAATTCGAGCTCGAACCGACGAACGAACAATTTTGGTCTGATTTGTCGTGCTCGTTCCTTGCATCGCGCGATCGCGCGATGCCACACGGCACAGAAAAAAAGTTTTTAAAAGTTAAAAAAACCTGGTTCCCGGCCAAAAAGCAGGCGGAAAAATGCCTGCCGTGCCTCAGGGCACCTACCAGAGGGGTTGTTTCTGGAGGTCCCCGGCCTCCCCCCCCATCCCCCGTCCTGGGCTGCTCTGGTGGGACTCGCCGCAGGCTCGCAGCCAGCAAAAAGCCCAGTCTCGCCGCCGGCCGCTGCAATTAAAGCGCAAGCAAGCGGCACGGACGGCACAAGAAAAAACTTTTAAACTCTCCCCCCACCCATTCCCGGGCCAAAAAAGCAGGCGGAAAAATGCCTGCTTCACTAAGGGCGCAGGGCACCTACCGGAGGGGTGGTTTCTAGAGGGGGGGCCCCGCCTCCCCCCCGTCCTGGGCAGCCGGACTCGCCATGCCATGCGGTGCGGGCGGGGGATCCAAAATGGGGCGGCGAACGCAATATTGTTTTTGAAATCGTGGTCCAAAAACACACAAGCACAACAGAAACACGCGAAAATTTATAAACTGCCAGATTTTTCACAGTAGCAGTGGGTTTTTTCTTGCAACAAAATGTCTCTCCTCTCCTCCTCTGTCCTCCATTGATTTTATTTTATTTTTTTTTTTTTACACCTGCGCAATGATGGGCTGGCCGAGTGGCCAGCCATGTAGGAGTGGATGACCATGCAAATTTTTGGAGCCATCCCACCAATCGTATGGCCACTTGGCCATGGAGACTTCTGGGATGTGCCAAAAAGCCCCCTAAAACCTGCCCTAGGACCCTAACCCTAACCCTAATCCTTGACTCCTTACCCATACGTCACAGACTGTCTTCTTAGTGGGTCAGAGAGGCACCCAGAGGTGCAACCCACTAGCCCACCGTAACCTTACCCGTCACTAGCCTAACCCTAGCCCTTGCACTAACCCACCTTAACCCTAAGCCAGATCTACTTGCATTGCACTACACGCAAGTATGATTCCCTTCTTTGTGAGACATGGCGGTGCAAGAGCCTTAGGCATCACCCTATGGCTCTGGGTTCACTCACTGGTCTCACTGTCTGCAACTGGTATGCATATCCATATGGCTATGCATGCCATTTTGCAGCAGCAGGTGAGGAGGGGAGACCCCCATGTAGAGGGGTCTCTTGGAGCCTGCTTCCCCTTCCTAGTGGGTGAGGATAGGAGGCACCCGTGGGTGCCTCCAGGAGCCCGCTTTCCCTTTATAGCGGGCCAGAGGAGGCACCCACCCCACAGAGGTGCCTCCAGTAGCCCGCTACCCCCCCAAAATCCAGTACTAACGAAAACGAAAAAAAAAAAAAATGAACCGACTAATTTTTGCGAATTTTCGCGAAAAACGGAAACGACCCAAAACGGAAGCGGCCTGACGAACGACAACTCGAAAAAATTTTTTTTCAAGTCGTGCCCATCTCTAATGAGGATATGCTCGGAACAGATAAAATTCATAAGTAGAGGTTTTAGTGTAGTAGCCCTCAGGCACTTTAGTCTGGAAAAAGTAGACCTCGGCCTGTTCAAAGTTGGACAGCCCTGTTCTAGAACATTTCTAGTTTTGTACTTTCTGTTATGGAAAGCTTGTAATCCGGCAAAACTGAAAAAATTGGGTTTCTTTCTTTCTTTCTTTCTTTCTTTCTTTCTTTCTTTCTTTCTTTCTTTCTTTCTTTCTTTCTTTCTTTCTTTCTTTTTCTTGCTTTCTTGCTTTCTTGCTTGCTTGCTTTTCACAAATCATTGTCCTGCAAATTATTATTAACACCTATAGTGAAGAAGCATTCTTCGAAGTGAGACCCACATGCAGCCCAGACAAGGAAAAGGCAAGAAGACAGATTGGTTACCCCCTGTTTTGATGTTTGTTTGTTTAAATGATTATTGGCCTTTTTAAGGCTTGGGGCAACCACCTGGTTACACCGAAGCTGATCCAGCCTTAAAGAATAAAACCAGCACCTCCAAATCCCTTTTCATATAGAATGCTTTTGCATTGCTATGCATTGAGCAGGCCATAAAATTTGGTTAGTCATGTCAAGTTTGTAAGTGGTTGCATCAAAGTACAGATTTTTTTGTGCAAGGCTTGATTCGAGGCAGTAACAACGTCTAATGTTTGCTTGAAAGCATTTAAGGTCTTCCTAATTAGACAGCACAACTCCTACTACTCTTACTTTTGGTGGATCAAATGGTACATGACAAACAGAACATCATTAGCGTTCATAAAGATGCAATATGATTTTGGCAGGCGTTCACAGCTGAGCAATCAGACTTGCAAATGAAGTTGAATGTTTTACCTCTCAGTGACTAATCACAAATCGAAGCAAGCTAATTTGCAAACCAACAGAAGTTTGAAAAAGGCATGCTGTAACAAGCAACACACACATGTGCACACATACACATACAAACACATTTTATTCAAAGGTTTAATTTTACCTCTAGATATAAAATCTTGCAAGAATCTGAGTATTCATTTATGGTGTCCAAAAGAAACTTCAGAATGTGCTGGAAGGCTAGCCCACACAAGTTGTAGGCTTATTCGAACTTGTGATAGGGGAAAGCAGCCAAGGGAGACAGCAGATGGTGCATTACCTTGATGCGTAGCTATATCTTGCTGTTATCTGTGGGTGGTAGATAAGGGGCAAATCTTTGGTGGAGAAAGGGGCAGAACTGGAAGTCACTTTCTTTTGGACCACCCTAGGCTATAGAAATGCCAGTTTTCTCTTTTGGGTGCCTTCTCTTTTTGTCCTCAGTCATGGTGGCCTTCCATTTGTCACTTCAGTTGACATGGGCCAGTGTTGGGCCATGCCAGGAAGTAATTTTAACCAGGGTATCTTTTGGTTTGGATAGCCAAGTTTTAAAAATCTTCTTTATAATTTTCATCTGTCAGGACTGGCGCGTTGCTTCAGCCAATATTTAGCCTGAAAGGATCATTGGTTGGTTGCAATTATCCTTTTGGAAGTGGTCCTCTTAAAAAGTTATTTTGCATGCTCCAACCAGGCCTACACTGCAATGAGATTCCTAGAGAAATGACCAGACATCTACTACCATTAAGCTCCTTTATGCATTTTAAAAAAAATCAGCAATCAACTCCACAGGCTTTGACTACTAGTTACCTTATCCTGTATACTTATGTCAACTTATTTTAGTTTGGTGTTTCTAATGCAATTATGACATGTCTTGTGTTTTGTATTTATTGATTTATTCTTTCAACTTATATACCACCTGAAATCTTGTTACACCCAGGAAAGTATCTGGAAGTTGAGTCATGGCACGTGGACTTCTTTTCTTGAGAGACTGAAATGTTTTGCTGCTCATCCAAACAGCTTCGTCAGTCTGAGGAGAACTAGTTGCGAGTCCTCTATTTTATAGTTCACTTTGACCTTAATGAAGCTGTGTGGATGAGCAGCGAAACATTTCCATCTCTCAAGAAGAGAAGTCCAGTTGCCAAGACTCATCTTCCATTAAACTTACCTGGATGGCTGAGAATCTTCACAGGCTCAGGAAAGTAACTTATTTTCTCAGCAGTGGGGAATGAAGTACTGCTGGAACTTAATTATAATGATGAACATGACATGACTCTAACTGTATAATTAGTTAACAACCATAGTCCTTTGTTTAGAACAACAGTATTTATTTGTGGACCATGTCACCTTAGTACCTGGAGCGTAATACAATTTATTAATATTTGACTGATGAAATGTTTGATTCATGGGAACAGGAGAGGAATGCTGAGTATGTGAATGGATTAGTAATTTGTGAATTTCATAGCGGGTTCTCGTGTTGCAGTTTAGTTACTGATTGAAAACTGGTGTGTGCGGACATTTGTGTCCACAGCCAGCCTCTGTAGTGTGGTGCTTCATTTATCATACTAGAAACAGCAATGATAGCAGAGGTGGTAATGCTGGGAACCTTGCCAACATCAGGATGTGACAAGCATCACACCCATGTGTTCCAGAGGCAAGCCAAAGTGTTCTATGACACTTTGGTTTACATCTGGCAAATTCTACATCTAAGATATGTATGTTTGCCCACTTGAAAATCAAAGTAGAATGGGAACAGTTAAGATTTCTTCAGGTTAGGCTACTGTTATGTTTCGAAGGGGGGGGAGAAGCAGTGGGGTAGTCTAAACATGATTGGGGTCATGTACTTCTGAAGAAGGAGGGTTTAGCTTCCTTCCTTATGCTGTGATTTTAAAGACCACTTCACATGCAAATGTTCAAGCTGCTACATGTGATTGTGAAAGAAGGAACATCACCAGTAATGGGACTGCTATCTGACAATCCTTACGCAAGTGTGAAATGTCCGTCTTTAATACTTGTTAAATGACAAATGATCAAGATTTGAACCGAACCTGATAAATATGAGACAGATGCATATTCTCAGAAAGCTCTACATAGAAACAGACCTGTTCAAGCATACACAAACCCCCTAAGAGTGGTTGCCTGGAACTTTGGGGTTCAGGGCCACCAGTATGCTGATGACACCCTTCCTTCTGATTCCAGGGAAACTGTTTCAGACCTAAACTATCACCTGGAGTTAGGAACGGGCTGGACCTTTTAAAATAAAATATTTAGCTAAGGGAATCAAACTAACAAATAGAAAATATACTAGAGGCATAGGTGAAATGACAAATATACAGTGTATATCATGATATGGAAAAGGAATAATGTTGGATTTATTTATTTATTTATTTATTTATTTATTTATTTATTTATTTATTTATTTACAAGATTTTTTAGCCACCCCACTACCAGGTGGTCTGGTAGCAAATGATTTCATCCCTTTCAGATGTTTAGATTTTATAAATTATGTGGCAGGCAGGTACTGCATTATTGCTTAGCAACCTTAATTGGCTTGGGAACATAACGTTTCTGTTCCTTTTGGAAATCATTTTGGACGTAAGTGGAGAATTATTACAGGAAAAGAAAAACTGTATTTCAGAGGGGCTCATTTCTTCTGAGTGAAGGGCTCTCTCTGAAGCTGCATTCATGCCTTGAAGTGTGTACCTATTACAACTTCGTTTCTTCCTTGTTTTTGAACAGTGACCATAGCCAGTGCCTCACCTCAGTTCAGTTTTGACTTTAAGGCAAACTTATGAATTTGTGACCTCCAGAACATCCTATTATTAATTGCTCTGTTCAGCTCTTGCAAATTCAAGGCTGTGGCTTTCTTTACTGAGTCAATTCATCTCTTACTTCCAATGATATAGGAGTTGTGGTCTGAAGGTCCCCCATCCGTGTGTTATTGGGTCTTCCTCTTTTTCTGGTGCCACTGACTTTTCCCCAGCATGACTGTCTTTTCCAGTGAGTCTGATCTTTTGGTGATGAGTGATTCCAAAATATACTCTTGCTGTACCAGTTTATTCCAGCAGTGAGAAGTGGCTCTCAGTTTAGTCATTTTTCCTTCTAGGGAGAGTTCAGGCTTGATTTGTTTTTCTGGTGGTCCATGGCATCTGTAAATTGCACCCATGGCCACTTCTTTGAACTCTTCTTCATCTCATAGCTCAGTCCCTTGGTCATTTCTCAGTGGTTCCACTTCACCACCAGTGATACTGAACCGCACGCACAAATTGAGCAGGGAGCAAGTAAGAGTATAGTCTTTCCTGATTTTTTTAAAAGTCTTGGGACATCTAGGGCAATCTGACGTGTCTACCTTCTCAGTTGGGTTGGGGTCGGTGACTATTTTGCAGTGAGGTACTCATTGGGTACTGTCACCAGAATATTCCAATCAACAAAGCTGAGTACTATACCGTTTTGTTTTGCTTTGCTCAGAGGCCAGCAGAAACTGTGGACGAGGAAGAAAATATAGCAGTAGAGCAGAAGGTTCTGTATCAAGGAGAATATTCTGCAGTGAATGGAGAGGCTGACCCAGGTGCAGAAACGGGAGAGGCCATTGATAGAATCGAGGAAGACAAAGAGGAAACGAATGGCCATTACAGAGGTGTGGAAGAAGGGCAGGCATATGAACAAGCAGCACAAGACATGCTGGCAAATCACCCAGAGGGTGAAACACATGGAGAAAATGGTGTGGAAATGGTTCAGAATAGTCGTGAAGAAGAGACAAAAGAAGGTACTGATGATCAAACCAAGGTAACATGTTTTTTCTGGACAAGTGCTTTCATTTGTCCTTTCTATTCTAGTACTAGCTTTTTCTGTGAGGAATATTATCCATACCTGGAATTTTAGTTTTCAAGCAGCCAAATGCCTCCTTATCTTGGGTTAGTGGTTCCCAACCTTGGGTCCCCAGATGTATTTGGGCTACAACCCCCAGAAATCTGGTCCAGCACAGCTAGTGTTGAATGCATCTGAAAATTTTAGGTCAAGAACATCTGGGGATCCAAGTTTAGGAACCACTAAACTTCCCTGTGATAATGCTTACACATACGCCATTGAATCCAGGATTGTAAAAATGTTAGAATGTGTTGTTCTGCTGTTCAGGAAACCTCTTTGAACTCTAACTTCATCTCCTGATGATAACAAGAGAATTTGCTGCAATGTTACGCACCATCACATTCATGTATCAGGCCAGGCTACATGCATGGTTATTTATCTGAGTTCAGGAAATTGTGTATCAGTAAAATCATAGATCTGGTGAGGCATTAAGTGTTACAACCACCAGAACATCTAACTTCAGCTACCACAGATGTTTAGTTGACAGCTGCCATCAGGGAATTTCCGAGGGTGATTTGTACACTGCAGAGCAGGGAGTGGGCGATGTCTGGTGGTCTTCAGTGGAAACCCTGGAAGCCACAGTGCTGCTGATGTTACAGCCGAAATACAGTAACCACAGTGGCAATGTTCAGAGGTGGAAGAAGCAGCCAGAGAACCTGTGCAATAAAGAACTGTCCATGTTGTGAAATGGAAAAACAGAACAAAACAAGTGTCATTGTCATCCTTTCTGTAGGAGAGAGGAGGGGAAGTGAAAAAGAAGAGATGGAAGGTGGGTTTAAGGAAGGTGACCAGTACTGATTCTCTGCAACCAGGTCTCTGGTGGTAGTGGCATCGGGGGGGGGGGGACAGTGGGGATCACAAGAATGCCATGTGTGGCCTCTAGGCTGCACGTTGCTTACCTTGATGTACAAAGCATTTTTAAAAGCTTAAGCTGCTTGCACAATCCATCTCTTGGGTAAAACTATTGAGCAATAATTGGGAGGGAGGGGCTGTTTGTGTAAATTATGTTTCTAATTTTTATCCTAATTGTGCCTTTCATTTTATTTCTGCATCTTGACTGGTGTCACCCTTTACTTGTGAAATGAACCAGAAATGCTGGCTTATTCACTAGAATTATTTGTTGTGTCTTAAGACTCACATTTTGCAGACAACAGGAAACATTCTCTTGTTCATTGCCCAAGCACAGAGTGAGCCACTTGTTTTATTTTTAGATTTCACACTTTGTGATCCATCATGCTGAGAACCATTCACCTATCAGCGGTTTCATAAACTTTCTAATTTTGTTCCTTCCTTTCTGGAAAAGCAAACACAGGATTTGCCGAATATCTAAGCTGGCGACTAGCATTTCACCTGATGGGTCTCAAATTATACTAGACTTGTTATTGCATGAACCCACACAAGTAAGGCTCTTGCTATATGATGAGCTAAAAGATTTTTTTTCACCTTGCTGTAGGATGACTCCAACTACGAAAAAACGTCAGCTCCAAGAGTCACCATCACCAGTCCACAGGGAAGTGAAAAAAAGTGAACAAACCAATGAATATGCTGCAGTGGCATAGATTTATTTTAAAGGACATGGGATAGCAGAAAATGAAGGATGATCTATTTTGAATGCAATACATTATTCCATGCTCGCTTAATTTATAGTGTGGCAATATGATGGAGTGCCACCCATTGATCCCTGTCATGATGATGTGATGATATCCAGTACTTAGATAATGCTTTTAAAGAAAAATATTGAACTGTAGTTCCAAAGTTTGATTTGATGTGAATTTTAAGGGGAAATGCAGGAATTGATTTAATAAGTACTGTCAGTACAGAATATTGAATACTGAACTAGTTTCCATGTACATTCACAAAACTAAAAGCACTTGGTTTAGAAGAGTTCAAGAATATTTTTGTGACTTTGAAACTGAGAACCTGTAATATTTTTGAAGCATAATAAATCTCCATGTACAGTATATATGACCTGAGGTGTACTTCCAGGATCTAGCTTAGAAACCAGATCCCCACTTTGTGGTGTGAACAGTGAAATTAAGAAGCCTTACAGGTACGTAAATGAAAATGAGCCTTGATCAAGAGCCCTGGGTGACCTCTGCTGGAATTTCTATAGGCATTGCTTTTTTTTTAACATTAATTTCCAAAGAAAGTACACATGGGTTTGCTGTTCCTACTGAAAGGGATGGGAATGGGTGAATCAGATGGGTTCATCAAATTCCTCTCTCTTTAACTATAGCTACAGACATACCCATCTCTGAAAAACATATTAAATGAATTCTTGGTATTTGTACTTTAAGCAATTTGGCAAGCACATTCTTTGGGAAGGAGGCCATTTAAAAAGATCTAGGGCAGTGAGGGCGAACCTTTTAGAGATCGAGGGCCCAAACTGTGATTAAAAACCCACTAATTTGTGCCAATAAGTGCCAATACAGCAATTTAACCTGAATAGAGGTGGCTGTGAAGGGGCGATGTTGGGTGCCCACAGAAAGGGCTCCGAGTGCCACCTTTGGCACCCGTGCCATAGGTTCGCCATCACTGATCTAGGGCATCTAACAGGTTTAAACCTCAACTAGGATGATGTGGAGATCCTTGGAAACATTTCTGCAAAAAGAAACAAAAGAAAGGTGGTTTTAGGGTTTCACTCCCTGTGTTTTTAGCTGTCTAAACAAACCAGAACTCTGTTCTGCATGAAGTGATGTTTCCCAATTCAAAAGCTCTAGCTCAGATGGACAATAATGACAGTACATCAAACTGTTCCATCACCCTCTAATGGTAAATTCCACAAGCCTACTGGTAAGGCTCCTATAGAGTAGGGCGATTTGCCTCCTGAGTCCAATTCAGAACATAGAGGGAAGTTAGTGTGCCCTCCATTTGTATCCTTCTACAATAATCTTTTAATCAGCCAATCCCATGATTCTATGAATAAATCTGAAATTCAGAGTGCCGAAGCCAGAGAAATATCAAGGATTAGAACCCTTTCTGCGAATCACAAGTCCCTTAGTGGCCATAGATTTCAGCAAACATCTAACGGAAGGAATTATGTACTTTGCCAAATTGGATCCACTATTGATCTGAACTCGGAATGGCATTTGGGCATGAGATACTGTATGCTCCTTTGGCAGCCTCTGCTCAGGACTGACCATTGGTAGGTAAGAAACAAAGCCAAGCTCTTAATCTTCTATCCCGGAGTATTGCAGAACAATATCTAAGAAGGATATAAAAAGGGAAGAGAGAGGTCAAGGCAGCCCATAGAGAACAGCCAGATGGCTGGCGTGCTGTGGCTGTACAAATCAGAAGGGAAGCAGCAGACACAAACATCCTGCGAGCATGCGTTCATCAACATGGACAAGATGAAAGGCAATGATTGCCAATCAAGCTATGCCAAATTTGATCTCCGCAGAAATTGCAGGATGAATGATTGTGCGGTTTGTCAACATTGGCCTGTCCGACTAGGTTGTCACGGGCGCACATGCTGAGGGTGGCCACGCCCAGGGAGGCTCAGAGATCTTCCACCCGTACCCGAGCCTTCTCTGTGGCTGGCCCCACTATGTGGAACCATCTCCCCACAGAAGTGCACCTAGCAGAGTCCCTGCCAGCCTTCCGGAAGGCTTTAAAAACTCTCCTTTTCTGGGAGGCGTTTGGTGACTAAATAAAAGGTTGTTTTTTCCCCTGCCATCTGCTATTGTTTTTTTGTTGTTGTTGTTTAGTTCTGTTACTTGGTTTAATTGTCTTATTTTAATTACTACCATTGTTATATTGCCTCTGTTGTAAACCGCCCGGAGTTCCTTCGAGAAGACGGGCGGTATATAAGCCCAATAAATAAATAAATACATACATAAATAAACATTGACATGAAGGGTTCTGAGGGTGGGGGTGGGGAGAGAAAGTATATTACTTTTTTTGAAATTTGGGGAGCTGTAGCTTCTAACCTGTGCTTATACTATAATATATAACTGTCCAATGAAAAGTAACATTGGAGGAAATATTAATTCTCATTCCTAGTAGTGTTTTATATGTTCTTTCTGCTAAAACAAACCCCATTGCTGCCCATGTTTTAGGGTTGCTTTATGTCCCTCTCTAGGTTCTTCTGTCTGCTAAAGTCAAGCAGCTGGGAAAGGAATCTTTTTTTTTTGGCAACTGGTTAAAATGAGGATGCATTGTCGTCCCCCCACCCCACATTACTGAATAATTCTGTTCTTAGGTTTTTATTTGTCTAATACTTTCGGAAGCTAAGCAGGGTCAGCCCGGGTTAGTACTTGGATGGGAGACCACCAGGGAATACCAGGTGCTGTAGGCACCTGGAGTAGGAACTGGCAAACCACTCCAGTATTCCTGCCAAAAAAACTCCATGGACATGGAGTCACGAAGAGTCAGTCACAACTGTAATGACACAACACACACACACACAATGCTTTATTGCTTCTGTTTGGAATGGGATTTTTTTTATCAACATGCACATTGCTTATTTTATATTGGTATATATTTCTTTTTAAAACTGTTTTTCTTTCAAAAGGCTCCTTGAATGCTTTTGGAAAGGCAGGATGATTCTATTAAATAAACACTAGCTGTATAAATGATGCAAATGCAAATCAATAAATCAGTTTAGCTGCCTCTGGCACCCTCTAAAACTTGGCCTCTGGGTCATAAGTTCCTTGAAGGTATGGATTTATCTTTTTGGCTTATGAAACTGTGTGAAACGCTCTGCAACACCCATTGATAGTGCTGTAAGTGTAACAGTTATCCATAATAACAATAATGAAACATCACCAGCTTTACTGATGCTTTGAAGCAATTGATCTTACCTTGTGTCTCCAGAAATCTTAAATTTAAAAAAAAAACCCCACACCAGTGGGAATTATGGAGTAAGAGAGGATTTGCAGTACTACAGAGGAATCACACAGAGGCTATTCCCCCAAAATAATTTTAAAAACACAAGGGAGAATCCGCTCTCATACATTGGAGACAGGAGGACATATGTTTTTCCAGCCATATAATCTGTGACTCACGGTGCTTGTTCTAACAGAAGGATATAAAAAGGGAAGAGAGAGGTCAAGGCAGCCCATAGAGAACAGCCAGATGGCTGGCGTGCTGTGGCTGTACAAATCAGAAGGGAAGCAGCAGACACAAACATCCTGCGAGCATGCGTTCATCAACATGGACAAGATGAAAGGCAATGATTGCCAATCAAGCTATGCCAAATTTGATCTCCGCAGAAATTGCAGGATGAATGATTACTCTTTGTCAAATAGCTTTGGGAGTTTCTAATCCAGAAGCAAAAGGGAAAAGATTGGAATCTGCAGAAGAGGTTGGTATGAAATGGCTGGTAGAAAACAGAGAATTCGAGCATGGTTCTTTTCCCCAGGAGATGTTCATTTAATGTCAGGAGAGCCAAGGTCTCAAAAAGCACACAGATGGCAGGCTGCTCTTGGTAGGACTTGCTTCCAAATTCATGCTCAAAGTTCTTTGTCTCTGAATTGAGTGAGTCCTTGCATTTGTTTCTCCTTCTTGTCTTCTGCTCTCCTTCCTTCTGCCCTCTAGTTATTGTCAGATTAAGAGTGACCATGCTGGCCAGCATTACAGGCTTATTATAAGAAGATTGAATGTAACCACTTGAAAGAGTTATTTTCTCCTTAGAACCCACCACCACCACCACCACCATTCAGAGTCCTGAAAGGGCTAACCAGGACCTAAAACTGTGCTCGGGGGCAAAGAACATGTGCAGACGATACTGGTGGTAAACAATGTTACATGGAGCCAGCACTTGACACGAGGCAACATTTTGCTAATAATTCCTGGCACTAATTGGTGTTTCCAAAGCCTCTTCAGAGGCAGCCCTATGTAGAATGTGCTTCAGTAATCTAGTCACATTGTGTAACTAATGCAGAGAGGACCAAGGCCAGGTTTAATTGTACCAGGAAATGGGTATAACTAGCATTCCGGCCCAAACTGGGCTAAATCCTTTGACAAGAGACTGTCATTATGTAATTAATAAGAGGGCCTTCCACCCTTGTGAGCTTGCTGGAAGATTACATGATTCAGGCTTTTACTCAGAAAGAAATGTAGATATATCTTCTCCCCCACCCCACCCCACAGGGCTATACAGTATTAGATTTCCAATATGATTTCAGAAATAATGTTATCAAAACAGAAGTAGGGAAGAAGGAGGGGGGGCTAGTGGATATTGCAGCCATCATTTTCAATGTCTTTCAGCAAGTACACAATGTCACATTTCTGTTCCTCTCCATCTTTAATTAAACATCACATTTGAAAGGTCACCATGCCTTGCTTGGCTGCTGCCCACACACTGCTTGCATGACAGCAATGAAGGAAAATGAGAGTAAACAAGGATTCTACTAACATGAAAAGAGCAAGACAAAGCTTTGTCATTATGATTTTGATGTTGTGGGTCCCATAGATGTAATAATAAAAAATGATAATAGCTGATAGAATCCTTGCTTCCACGATGAAGAAAATAATTCAAGAAAAAGCCAGAGGAAGCTGTCAATTTTGTGACAGGCGAAGCCAGAAAATAGCCGGTATGACATTCAAAAGACTGCGGAATGGTTTTGTGTATGTGTATTGGTTCCATGCGCCTTCCCTTAGTTTTCTTCTCTGTCCCTCTATTCAAGTAAAGTTTTGAACATTTGTTTACTAATGTCCCTTGTGTGAGGCTTGGATATGACCGTCCTCTGCAATTACTGCTATTGGGATCTCACAGTTGTCTGTCACTCTGTGTAAGAGTCATCATATCACATAATTTATCCAACAAAGCACAGGGGCAAGGAAAAAGGATAAAGAAGATTGCAGCTGTATCTATTAGGACAGTGAATTGCAACAACTACCCCTGGAGGGCTTTACTTTCCCCACCACATGACTGGGAAACATACCTGTGGGTGCCTAGGCCAGTTTTTTCTTAGATTGACTTCCATTCAGCCACCCAGCTTACAGCGAACACTCACTATCACTTAAAGGACTTTTATTCGCAAGCAACAAAGACAGTTGTTCTTAATCATTTTATTGAATCCATTCAAAAAAATAGACATAACTATAGAGTGGGCATATATTGTCAAAGAATACAAAGTTCACACTTCTTTAAAGCACAGTTTTGTTTTAGAGCTATAGATTAAAAGGGCTGAGGAGAGCTGTGCCTTTTGCTACAAAGACTATATCTTAATGGACAAATCTGTAGGTAAGCATTTACACAGCTGTGCTCTTTGATTAAGGAAAAGCTTTCTCTATTATCTAGAAAAATAGAAGCATAACATTTATTAATTCTATTCTTTCAAAGTCAGCCAGTCAGGAGGAAGGCAGAAAAAATATCTCTGGTTTTAAGAAATGTGCCCGGAACTTTTTTGTTGCAAGATGTCTACTGAAATTAATGGGACCCAGACAAGAAATTGGGACACATGCGGTGTGGATATGAGCAAGGCCACCCCTAAGGGGGAGCCAACACTTTCTGGCAGTAGGTGCTGCAGAAGCAGCAGTGGTAGCTGGAACCCCCCTCCCATTTGTTCCCTTTAAGCCCCTTGGCCTTTTCCCTATCTTTGAGGACAGAGCTGTGTGTGCTCCATGACCTGTCCTGAACCTAATCCCTGACCTACTGCCTTCAGGTTTGGTAGAAGACCCTATCCAAGTACCCCTCTCACAGCATAGTTTAGGGGACATCCCACTGAGTGGGGTACTGTCTGATCCTTTCCCTCAGCTAGCAAAATATCTTATGCTGGCCTCTGGGTACATGTATTTGCCAGAAACCTACTCCAAGTTCATCATAAGGGCTTTGATTGCTTTTTCTGCAAGAGAGTAGTTTTCTATGTGTACATTTGTTGCTTTGGTGGAAGTAAAAGGAGAAACCTATATGTACCTAAGAAGCCTATGTACACTTTAGGAGCTCTGTACATAGGGCATTGTATAACAAAGTGCTGCATTGAACTTTTATTGTCCTTCTCTTGAACTAACACAAGTGTGCACCTTGAGCAGCAAAACAATACTGGCTGCATTTCATTTCCTCACTAGGATATGAGATCTGGGGTTTAGGTTGAACACATGAGGGATTAAATTTAGAGCCCTAAATGGATCATGCTGGTTTTAATACAAATAAGTACACTGGGCGATTAAGGGAATAATATACTCATCCATGCAGGTTGTTCTAGAAATGGGCAGATTTCTTAAATCCCCAATGGGAGGTTGCTTGCTGTTCTTTTTTTCTGATAACAGACAATAGTGTATTTAAAAATAAAATAAGGTTTGGAGCTAGGTAGAAGAACTCTTTTACAGAGCTCAGACGTGTTGCTTCAGAGACAACTCCCAGAATTCCCCTGCTAAGTCCCTGATTTCTAAAACTGGGAGTTGTACTCCAGAAAATGTTATGCTTCCACCCTTCTGTCTTTTACAACTGGATTGGCAAAAGAACAGAATAACAAGAGGATGTTGCACCGTTTAAATTAAAAGCAAACCAAGGAGGGCATGGACTGTGGTCTAGTAAAGCTTTACATGCGAGTGGAAGAGAAAGCAAAGTGTTCTACTTATATACCGCCCCATACCATTTCAATTAGTCTCTGGGCGGTTTATAGTTTTAACTACAGAATGCAGGCTACACATTGCCTCCCCAGCAAGCTGGGTACTCATTTTACCAACCTCAGAAGGATGGAAGGCTGAGTGAACCATGGGCCTGCTACCTGGGACTGAACCCCAGGTTGTGAGCACAGTTTTACCTAGAGTACAGGCATTTAACCACTGCGCCACGGGGCTCCATGCATTCCCACCACAGCAGCTTCGGCTGATGAACAGATAGCATTCTGTTCAGCTTACAGTGCAGCCCACCCTTCCGCCATAATGGTGGAAATGTCGAGGAAACTGTGGGGACTTTTATGGTTCTCCATTGAGTACTCGTCTGTTTTTGTGGAAGTTTACCTAGGATTTCTGAACAGAGCATAACTAAGGCTGACCACAGGAAAACCAAGTATAAATATGTCTCTTATCTGGGAAAAACAAAACAATGGGGTTCACCCAAAATGATAAGCCCGAGCTCTAGGGCTAGGGTGGCTTAGCATTCACCAGCAACCTCCTCAAGCACACTGAATATTCTTGCTGCCAGCAAGAGTGGTTAAAACAGACCTTCACCTGTGGTTTGTTTATCATGATGTGCAGACCTGCAACTCTGCTTTGTCTCTTCCCCAACAAGCCCTGACTCATAAGCTAAGAATAAACATAAAAGGCAGTGGCTTGCAGGAGAGATGACTCAAGTCACAGATCTTGGATCACACAACACAGACAACAAATCACAGTTTATCTCCTCCCACTTGTGGGAGGAGTCAAACAGGAGCACTCAAGCGGCAGGCACCAGTACACTTGGCCAAGATATGACAATAAAGCAAGGTGTAAGGAGAGAGTTCAAAATTTGCATTTTGCAGGATCTTATGGGTCCAATGCCCAATGCACCTTTAAAACACAGAGAGACAGTCAAACAGACAGGCAGCTCATATATTAATCCAGACCCACAAGGGTCTGAACTTTTTGCCTTTTCACCGCTTTGATGCTCTTACCAGATTTTTCTTCAGTCTGTTCCCTTACCTATTTAGTATAGGATTGCAGCAATGCTGCATAGCAAGCACAGATTCATATGGTAGCTAAAGCCAACCCTTTCAAGGTCACAAGATGAGTAATTTTTTTTTTAAAAAAAATCAGGTTTCAGATAAAGGTTGGACATTTTGTACTTTGGACAACGTCACAGGTATCTTTGATTCTCCAGGTGTTGGAGCTCTTGTGACTGGGTGTGTGTGGGCTTTCATATTTGCTATTCTCTCTTTAAATTTTTGTTGCAAATACTTTTCTTCTTTGGAGTAGCTTTTAGCAAATGCTGACATGAGCAAACAGGCTGCCATCATGGTCCCCCCAATACAAAATAATATTGCTCCTGCCAACTTACATACATCAAGGGCTCTATTAAACTGGACAGCGTGTGTATCGACCACCATGAAATCTTCTACTCTGAGGGCTTCAATTTTGGGAGATACAAGAAAACCTACTATAAGAATGATTATCCCTGTCAGCATAAACACGGTCCCCGAGATGAGTCCGACCTAGAAAACAAACAAATTTCAGAAATCAACAGAGCTGAATATAATGGACTTGTTTCATTATTTCTGTCTTAGCTACTAAATATATCTGACATGTCATTGACATCTGTCATCCCTCCTAGGAAACACGCAATTTTCTAAGTCCCTTGAGGCTTCTATCATGCAGAATGTGAGTAGACAGATTATTTTCATAACATTAACGATATCAAGAAGCAGCTGATGGATACAGCAGCAACAAAGAGCCTGTAGGGACTTTGGCAGAGCCTGGAAAATTACATTTTTGGATTACGAATACCCAGAATACTACCTAAGAGTAACATGCTGAATTCTGCATGCATATTGTAACAGAAAGTATGCACCGTGAGAGATCAGTAGGATTGAAGATGAAGAGAGGGGAGGTATCATAAGACACTGGCCTGGGGCATTGCTTCATATAGCACAGCGTATATATTGTGGGGCATGCAAGATATATACCGGTAGTAAGATTCTATAGTCTGCCCTTTGATATGTTGAAGACAAAACTGTCATCAATCAGAGGAATGTATGGTCATGCATTACAAGGATTTTCCTTGACATATCCCATAATATTATCAAATCTGCAGAATTTTCATCTATAGCTGAGAAGGTGTGTCTGCCTTGCTGAAAACCAGAAACGTTTTGGATATATTAATCCTATTGTAGACTGGATTTGCATTTAATAGACCAATCCTATACTTTTTTTTACTTCTGAGTAGCAGAAGAATGTACTGAGAAACACGTCCATCTGGGACCAATGACATTTATTTCACAACAGACATGTCTAGCTTTGCACTGTTAGGTGATTCTTCAATTTTGAGGAGTGAGAATGCTGATCAGCATGAATCCGTTGCATAGTCACAGTGCCCAACTATTGAATGTGGAATACAGTGGTACCTCTACTTATGCGCAATTTGACTTAAGAGGGGAAAACCATTGGCATTTTAACTGCCGCCTTACAAATTTTAGATGTGGTCTGCTCTACTTACATTTTTTTTAAAAATTTTAATTTTTTTACTTTTACTTTTTATTTTTAGATATGGCTGCTCTGTTTACGAGTTGTTCAACTTATGAGCATGCATTTGGAATGGATTAAACTCTTAAGAAGAGGTACCACTCTATTCCATACCACAAGCTATTTGCACAGATTAATAAAATATGGTTTATTATTTGTCAAGACCACAGCCAGATCTTATGTACCAAAGCCCTTTGAAAGTCCAATGAAGCTTGAACACTGTAGCAGTCTAACACAGACTATAGCTTTAGGTTGCTAGGGCTGTGTTTAGTACAATCTTGCCTTTTTCCTTACTCATTTTTAAAACTAAAATACCAAGGATGCCCAGTAAAGTTGTATTGGGGACATGCACATGTGAGGAAGAGTTCAAATTAATAAAATATGCTAGTTAGTTAGTTAGTTAGTTAGTTAGTTAGTTAGTTAGTTAGTTAGTTAGAAGTACGTAAGTAAGTAAGATTTCTATACCACTCATCTAGCAACAAGGCTACGTAGTTCTACCACAACTTTGAAACATACCCTGATACAATTGTGCAATTGTCTTTAATAGAAATCCATTGCTCTAGACCAATCCTTCACTTAGACCTCTACATTGGATTACAACTCCCATAATCATAGCTTGTGTTGATGGAAGCTGCAGTCCAAATGGAGGCCACAAGGATACGGGAGGCCTCTGTATAGAAGGAGAGGAGAGGTACCGTTTCTTCATTTTTTTTTAAAAAAAGAACCCTCCATTGGAATTCTGGATGAGAAAAGTTATCCTGAGATGCCAAATGAAGGCAATGACCAACTTCTCAATCCTTTGAGTAAATGCTTTCTGAAATAGCAGGGTTACCATTTGTCTAAAATTTGGTCTGTTTTGTCCAAACACCAAACTTTCCAAACCAGTGTCTTTTCCAAAGATGGGAAAAGTGACTTTTGTCCACTAGAACTCCTAAAACATTCCAGACAGTTGTGGACATTGGCCGACATGACTGAGGTTTTCTGGGAATGCAATCTGAATAGCAACAGCAGCACCACCACCTCCACCTCCACCAACAGCAATAGCTTTTCTGTTGAGACTTCAGCAAGCATAGTGCGGATGTGTAGAGCTTGTGGCCACCAGAAATGGAGTCCCTAAAGGCACAAGAACATCCTTATTCTGCTGTCTGCCTAGGAAAACAAGAGTGAGGTGGACTCTCCAGTAACTGGAAGACTAACATACAAGGTTTGGGTGAAGCAGAATTGCTGCAAGGTTCTAGAGTAGCTATACCTTCCAGAACACAGAGCTCCACCTGCTCGGTGATCTCTGAATCTGAAAATCATCCTCATGCTCCCAAATGGATGCTGTGCAGTCTTCGTAGAACTGGTGGAGGTATGAGCGAACTCCATAGCGCTGGTGATAACTGCTCTCTGCGGTCCCTTGTTGAGCTTGCTTGGGTGCGCAGATGTCAGCATATGCACTCATCCTTTTCACCTGCAATAGGAGAAGCCAGATAGATAATGGAGTCCCACCAACCTATGTTTTGACTTCCATTACAATCAGAAAAATGAGTGAACGTAGCAATTATCTCCTGAAAGAGAATAGGATTTCTCACAAAGGAAATCCTTCCACAAAAGATAGTTACTGATGTATCAGGTATCCTTGCATCCTTAGTTGCCCATCAAAAACTCTCACTGACAGAAACAGCATGAACCCAAATGTCTCAAGTTAAGCCCCTCCAGCTTCTTCAGTGCTCAATAGGCTTTGCAACTCCATAGCACTTTCAAGACCTACCTTGGAAAAACAGGGGATCATTGCAGTACATTTAGTGTTGATTTTTACTTATAGTGCACACTGATGCACATGTCACTGAGGGGTGGTTGTGGGAAGGGGGCATTGAGAAGGATCCAAATGATTCTTGGCAAGAGCCCAAATTATAAGGATGGTAGTGGTGATGGTGTGTGTGTGTGTGTGTGTGTGTGTGTGTGTGTGTGTGTGTGTGTGTGTGTGTGTGTGTGTGTGTGTGTGTGTGTGTGTGTGTTTGGAAGAACATTCCACAAGACTGAACTGTTTCCTGTACATTTGATATTTTATACTAGGATGTATAGGATCCTGTGTGTGTGTCCATCCAGGAACCAGAAATTGTAGGGCTCAATATAAGATATTTATGTTCTTAGGACCCACAAATGTTCCTGCTGGCAATGGCTCCTATTGGTCCAACAGGGAGGGCTCATAAACCAGTGTTGGAGCATATGCTTTGCAGGGACAATGACTGTCACCTGCTCTTAGAAAGGCATTCAACCAGTAGAGCTGTGCCCCAAAGCAACTCTCCCGACCTTTGCTTGAGATTCTGTAGAAATGTTTTGGGACAAAAGCAGGGCCAACTCCAAATTTAGCTAAAGTTTGACCCCTGTTTCAGTCTGCAGGGGCTGGGATGCCGCTCAAAGCACTGCTGAGACCTTGAAAAGTAGAGCTGGATGCGCTCTGCACTTTTCCTTGCATCCCATTAGCTAACTGGCCTGCTGCCCTCAAGAGGACCAGAGCAAGATCATTCAACCTTTCCTATCCCCTGTCCTCTCAACCATTCTGCCTATCATTGAGCAAGAGTAAATTTGTTCACATAAGCCACTTATACATTACAGGAACTCTGCTATTATAGTTTATCTTTTATCATAAGGTAGCGAGCAGGGGTAACAGGAGATGGAGAAGTGTGGACCGAGCTACTACTAGCATACCAAAAGGTCACAGGTGGATATTTTATGTCAGCGTGAGCCAGGAGGAGGCAGTGTGTCACCCTTGCAGAAGGATATGAGGACTAAAAAAGGATCCCTAGCCATTGGTGTGGCTGGCCTGTGTCCCCTACTGCAGTAGGGGGATGCTGTTCTGCTTCTGTACAGTATGTGGGATCGAGCCAGGTACTATCTCACTTTATTTTATTTTATTTCCTTTAGGGAACAACATGCCATTGGCCACACCTAGACAAAACAAATTACAGTGGTACCTCTACTTATGAGCGGCTCGTCTTATGAGCAATTTGACTTAAGAGTGGGAAACCATTGCCATTTTAACTGCTGCCTTTACAAATTTTAGATGTGGTCTGCAATGCTTACAATTTTTTTAAAATTTTAAAAATTTTTTAAATTTTTCTTTTTTTTTAAAGGTATGTCTACTCTACTTACAAGTTGTTCGACTTATGAGCATGCATTCGGAATGGATTAAACTTGGAAGGAGAGGTACTGCTATACTGAGTTTGGGGGACCTGTGACCAGGTCACATATAAGGCTGCCTCTGCATTCAATACTGGATATTCAGCTTCATTCACTTGGACAAGGGCATCAGAAATAGAGCTAAGGCCACACAGAACCTGAGTTAAATGCTGACAGAGCATTAGCCATCAAAGCTTAGAATTAGCATTTTCAACAGCAATGCACAATAATAATAGGAGTATGGAGGACAAAGGACTAGAAACAATCTGTTTATAGTATCACAACCTACACGTTTTCACCAGCTTTGTTACCTTTAAGAAATCAGAGAAACTATACCTCCGTGTATGCCAGCCAGCAGAAGGGATTTTAAATAATTAGGAGGTCTGGTTGCAATGGCCAGGCTTGCACTTATCAAAAAAAAAATTTGCCTGAAGTAGCACAGAGAGGTCCACCTCATTTGGCCTGTTGTACATCCAGAAAACTGGATGTACAACTACCCTATTCTTCCTGTGGCAGGCCTAGTATGCACACAGAACATCAACAATGGCACAGAATTGATGCCAGCCAAGGACAAAACTATTTACTTTGCCAAAGCACATCCTGTAATGCCTAATTGGGTTTAGCAAGAGTAGAGGCCAATTTGCCAGTAAAATTAGCACACAAATGATGAGCGGTCTGGACAGACACAGCACTATCACTTGTTAATATTCCACTCAGATTGGACAATGTGAGAGTTTCTATACATTTCATTCGGGGATAGCATGCATGGAATATTTACGTGGATAGGCACTGCCACCACAGATCAGCTAATATTTTTAAATGATCCTTTGTCTGCACATGGAACATCCACTTCCATGGCTGCCACTGCACAGTCTCCCAATATCTTGCATCCAGTCTACTCCTATCACTGGCCATTCGTTTTAGGTTAAAGCCATAACTCAACAGTAAAAAACATGATTGGCTTATAGAAGGTCTGTTGCTAATCAGATGGCTGGGCCAGCAAGGACATCTGCATTGAAAAACAGAAATTTGGCTCACTGAACTTGGACAGGCTCACATGTTCATAATTTTTCCAATTCATCAAGACCTTGAAATGTCTGGTCCTGGCACCTTTCTCCTCATTTGTATTGTATGCCAGGGATTTTTGCAGCCTCCTCTATCATTATCAATAAGTCACGATCTTGAAGAATGCTTGCCGACATTTCCCATGACCTCATGAGATGGCAATGAGAGCCAACAGAACAGCTGTTTGGGTGACAGGCCTCATCCCTGTTTTCAGGAAAGACTAGCACGTAACAAAGCTTGGCAAACTAGCTTACTTACCAGCAATTTAAATAGGTAGCACTAAGGCTTCTAAACATTACTTTTAAGGTGACAGATTTTCAGAGTCATAATCAGAAAAAGCAACTGTCTTAATAATAATAAATAATATAAAAAATTAAAGCCTAATAATAAATAATATAAAAAATTAAATTGTGCACAACACTTTCTCTCCCCCCCCCCCCCCGGCTGAATTCAGAAGCAACTTTGCCATAACGGATTGCAGCTGCACTGTAACACAACTCTTGTAACACAACGACGCACTGAGCCATTGCAACAATGCATCGAGCCATTGTTTACTTCTGCTGTATGGCCTCACTGTCCTTTCTTCCTGTTATGCATTTAGGGAGTTTTATATGAATAGGAACGTGGGAGTAAGATCAGCATTAGCACAGATGAAACGTACTGGACTCCCTAAAAATAGACTGTGATTTCCTTTTTATGGAACCCAAGTGTATGTCCTTGATACACTTTTGATTTAAAGCAATGCTTCTACTCCACAACGCCTAGTTCCTAAATTTAATTTCTTATAGTAGGTTTGGCCTTTAAGACACTTTCCCATTAAGCAATTACAGCTACCACCTGCAAAGTCCCTGCTCTGCATTTATTATCGGTAATGGGAAAACAACTCCAACTTTCCAGTAAAATTTTTACAGGAATCAGTAGGCAGTCATATGAAAATGGCAGAACGAAGCACAGGCTATTGGTAATTTTATCACTATGACAACAGTCCACAAATCCCTCACATTATATTCCTCCAAGGTTTGGGGTGGAGGTGCATTACACATTTTTCTTACTGCTGTAGTACTGTGAGTAGTACTGTGAGTAGTACTGTGGAGATGGGGATGGTCAGAAGACCCACCTGACAGGAGTGCTTCCTACACAAAGAAGGAAAGACTGGGCAGAATGGAGGGAAAAGCAAAGGAAAAAGGAAGAGGCCAGGAACGAGAGCTTAAGGGAGGCTCAGAAAGGAGGAGAGGCAAGAAGGAGGTTCAAGGAGACGCTTCAGATTGGAGGGTCAGAAAAGGCAGGAGAAAAGGAATCACCCAAAGTAGTGAAGGTGGGGTATGGGAATATAATAGGGAAGGCACACATCTTACTCCTAGGCTGGGAGGGAGTATGGATCCAGAACCCAGACAACCAAGACTGAGAGAAGAGAATGATGCCGCATGCTGAAGCAGAGAGTTACAGACAACAAAGTTGGGTGTTCGTATGGGGGGGGGGGGGAAGGGAGGTGCGGGAATACCGCAAGAAACTAAAACAAATAAGAAAAGACATATCCCTTGACAAGTGGGTCACATGGAAGGTGGAAGAAGAGTGAAGGACAGGTAAATATTCCCTAGGAAGGGGTTCTGTCCTTTTCAAGCAATAGCCATCTAGACGGAGGAGGCGACAAGAATGTGGGACCCAAACCTTAGAAGAGCATGGGGTGCAACTCCCAGAACCACCCAACGACTCAACCCTGGTGAAGGCGTCTGGTGGGGAGAAAACCTCTCTGGACTAGAGGAAGGGTTGAATTTGTTTGTGTTCAACTCCCACCCGGGAGTCAAGAAATAACCTATTTGTTACTATGGTTAACTCTGTTTCCATTACTACTGTTAAAGAAAGTGCCTCCAGAAACATGGAAGATGTTAATGAAAAGGACACCTTGTTGAATAGAAATGTCTCTTTATTGAATGAAGAGGGACAGGGTGTTTGGCATAAAGAGGACCCCTCACAAGCAGGGCTGACGCGTCCATTAAGGCGAACTAGGCAGTTGCCTAGGGTGCAAAAATGGACAGGGGGTGCCAAAATGGACAGGGGGCGCTGCCCAGCCTGCTGCCCCCCTGCCGCCGCCCCCCGCCGCCAGACCCCCCACCACCGCCCGAAGCCCCTGCTGCCGTCGCCCGACCACCCTACTGCCGCCGCCACCACCCTACCCCCGCCACCGCCGCCCTACCCCCCGCTGCCGCTGCCCGAACCCCCTGCTGCCGCCACCACCGCCCTACCCCCCCGCCGCCACCCAAACCCCCTGCTGCTGCCACCACTGCCCTACCCCCTGCCGCTGCCTCCCTACCCCCCACCGCCGCCGTCCAACCCCCTGCCACCGCCGCCACCGCCCAACCCCCTGCTGCCACCGCCCAACCCCCTGCTGCTGACGCCACCACCCTACCCCCGCCGCCACCACCCTACCCCCCCGCCGCCGCCGCCTGACCCCCCCTGCTGCCGCTGCCACCCGACCCCCCTGCTGCCGCCGCCCGACCCCCCTGCTGCCACTGCCCGACCCCCCTGCCGCTGGCACCACCGCCACCCGACCCCCCCGCCGCTGCCCACCCACCCCGCTGCCACCCCGCCGCCCCGCCCCTCGCCTAGGGCGCGAAAAGCCCTAGCGCCGGCCCTACTCACAAGTACTTTTTGTAAAATTTTGTCTTCCTGCTGAAAGATAAGTTTCCTTACACTTATTTTCACTTCATATGAAATCAAGAAAAACAAAAACCTGGAGTCAGACAAGGACTCCTAAACGTAACATTTCATATAACAAGGTGGGGGAAGGGGGAGCAGAGATGGGATTTTTTTTGGGGGGGAGGGGAGCAGGTATTACAGTTCCCAGAATCCCACAGTTGACATGGTCAGTGGCCATGAAATCCAAAATGATTTTTTTCAACAAAAGCTATTGTTTTATATTCTGATGTTTGTTTAATTGCTTTAGGCCAGTTCAGTATTTATGTGCAAGGAAATGTAGAAGCTTCCGTGGTGTACATCACGTGCCTGATGATGCGTGACCAGAACCTTCTCAGATTATTATGGCAGCTTTGGCTGTTGGACCTTCATGTGGACATAAATACTGAGTATAGTATACTGACCATTGACTTTCAAGCCCTTTGACTTCTTGTAAGCAGCCCTTGGGCCACTGAATATGGCCAATGCCAGCAGTTTTGTGTGGCTCCAGATGGTAGCACCTAAAGCGGGGGTCTGCAACCCGCGGCTCCGGAGCCGCATGCGGCTCTTTGGAACCTTTGCCGCGGCTCCAGGAGGTTCCCCTCGTGGAAGGGGTCCCGCGGCATTTAAACTAGGACCGCGGGGGAAACTCCAGCTCGCCGCCGCCGCCGTCCTCCTCATCTTCATCTTCCTCCTCCTCCTCCTCCTCCTCCTCCTCCTCCTCCTCCTCCTCCTGGTGCTGCTGCAGCTGCTGCTGCCGCTGCCGGTGCGCTGCCGCCGCCTCGGCCATGGCGAAGGCTCCTGGGCAGGCCAGGGCCAGGATGGCAGCGGCGGCGGCGTTGGAGGGGTGGTGGAGGTGGAATCGGTGGCCGCCGGGGTCTCCTCCCGCCACGGGGGTCAGGGGCCGCTCAGCAGCAGCAGCAGCAGCAGGAAGCCACGCGTGTTGGTAATCCTCCTCCTCCTCCTCCTCCTCCCCCTCCTCCCGCCACCGCCGGCAGTGGAGGAGGCGGAGGCGAGGGGGAAGCGGGCACAATGGCCGCGCCCGGCTGGGAAAAGGGCGAGGGGAGGCGGTGGCGGCCAGGCCCAAGCAGCCGGTCGGTTCGTGGTGGTGGTGGTGGCGGCGGCGGCGGCCTGGACGGACAAAAAGGGGGTCTGAAAGCAGAATGGAGGAGCGGACCGGGGAGATCCACGGTGGCCCATCGCACCAATCGCCCTCCCGCTTCTTTCAGCCTCACCCGCCCCTTCCCTCCGTCTCCTTCACAAGCCAAACTTTGCCCACACACACACACACACACCACGGCTGCAAGAAGTGTGTGTGTGTGTGTGTGTGTGTGTGTGTGTGTGTGTGTGGCATCACCCGCCCCTTCCCTCCGTCTCCTTCACAAGCCAAACTTTGCCCACACATGCCCACACACCACGGCTGCAAGAAGTGTGTGTGTGTGTGTGTGTGTGTGTGTGTGTGTGTGTGTGTGTGTGTGTGTGTGTGTGTGTGCGGCATCACCCGCCCCTTCCCTCCGTCTCCTTCACAAGCCAAACTTTGCCCACACACGAACACACACCACGGCTGCAAGAAGGGTGGTGTGTGTGTGTGTGTGTGTGTGTGTGTGTGTGTGTGTGTGTGTCTGTGTGTCTGTGTGTCTGTGTGTGTGTGGCATCACCCGCCCCTTCCCTCCGTCTCCTTCACAAGCCAAACTTTGCCCACACACGAACACACACCATGGCTGCAAGAAGGTTGTGTGTGTGTGTGTGTGTGTGTGTGTGTGTGTGTGTGTGTGTGTGTGTGTGTGGCATCACCTGCCCCTTCCCTCCGTCTCCTTCACAAGCCAAACTTTGCCCACATACGAACACACACCACGGCTGCAAGAAGGGTGTGTGTGTGTGTGTGTGTGTGTGTGTGTGTGTGTGTGGCATCACCCGCCCCTTCCCTCCGTCTCCTTCACAAGCCAAACTTTGCCCACACACGAACACACACCACGGCTGCAAGAAGGGGTGTGTGTGTGTGTGTGTGTGTGTGTGTGTGTGTGTGTGTGTGTGTGTGTGTGTCGCATCACCCGCCCCTTCCCTCCGTCTCCTTCACAAGCCAAACTTTGCCCACACATGCACACACACCACGGCTGCAAGAAGGGTGTGTGTGGGGGGGGGGAGAGAGAGAGGTCGCCGCTCGCCCGCTTCCAAAAAAAGGGACCAGCCGCGGGGTCGCAGGCCCGTCCTTTCAACTGCTGAGGCGGGCGCCGCTCCCTCGCCTCCGGCTGCGGGACCGTGGCGGCGGCGGCGGCGGCGCTGGTAGAACCGGAGCGCGGGTCATCGCCTCACGGAGCCTCGAACGGCGGCTGGCCCAGCGTCCGGTTGCTGAGGCGGAACAGCGAGAACGGCGGCGGCGGTTGTATATATTTGTTTTAAATGTCACAATGGTTTTGCGGCTCCCAGTTTTTTCCCCCCATTGGAAACAGGTCCAAGTGGCTCTTTATGTCTTAAAGGGAAATCCAAATAAACATCTTGATAGCCAGAGTCATTTGACAGTGATGTGGACTACGTTGGAAGATGGTGGGCTCTCTTTCATGGGAGCTTTTTAAAAAAGTCTGGACAGCTGACTTCAGGAAAGCTTTGGCTGTGGATTTCTAACTTCAGCTAGGGGTTGGTTCATGTGACCCTCAAAATCCCTTCCTATTATATAAAATGTAAAATGTTGTAGCATTTTTGCACCTCTCCCCCAAGACTGCTGTACTGCTGCCTGCTGCTGCTGAAACAAGTGTTGGAGTCTCGCCTCCTCCTTATGTAAAAGCACAGCATGCTGCTTATATACTACTCCATCGTGCTTAAAGCACTCTTTGGGTGATTTAGAGTTTAATTATGCAAGCTACACATTGCCTCTCCCATTCCCTGCAAGCTGTGTACTTCCAGATTGGCCATGATCCGGCTACCTGGGATTGAACCCTGGGTTGCAAGCACAGCTTTTGCTGCAGTACAGCAGTTTAACCATTGTGCCACAAGGCTCCTTCTGAAGCAGCAGCAGCAGAAGAAAGTCTCACAGTGGGTGGCCATTTTGTCAATGGGATGCTTCAGTTTGGAGACAGTTTCATGTGAGAACGATAAGAAAAATCTCATTATATCCTTACTTATTTTTGAACACCAGTTCATGTTTCTATCATTGCCCACAGATGCATGGAAAGCTATAGCTGTCACTGAAACTTTCCACAGTACAACAGATTTATATCATGAATAGAGATCATTAAGTTAGCAAAATGCACAACCCGTTCTTTGGAACATGCAGCTGCATAGGAGGCAATCCCTTAGCAACTTCTGTTGCCATGGTAAAGGTTGCCTTGCATGGCTTTTGAGCACTATTGCACTCTAGAGGTACACTGCAGGTGTGATCAGGGTTGTGAATAGACAAATTACTTTATAAGAACTACGTGGCAGAAAAAAAAACCTGAATGAATTTTTAATCTATTTCATCACTTCTTCGTGAGCAAGCAAGAAGGGCAAAGCAGTATAATGTGAATAAAAAAACCTAACAGAATCAAAACAAAGGTATTGGTTTGCATTCAGTCCAAGGATAAGACACAAGGAGGGAAAGGGGGAAGTATTTCACATGGTAATCTTCTCATATCAGGCCTGCTTTCCTGGTAGAATATTACTTTCTGTTCGGTGTTGGAATGCCAAACTAGGACTGAGGAGATCTAGGTTCCAATTTAGTTTCAGCCATTAAATTGTCTGCAGGTCATGATCTCTCTTCCTGCCCTATAGCATAGGGCTGTTGGGTTGTTAAGACAGTAAAAATGGGAAAGAAATGAAAATTATATTTGTCGCCATGAGCTCCTTGGAGGGAAGATGGGATACAAGTGACACATGGACCTGAAGAAGAGGAAAGTGGTTCTGGGTAGACAACCCAGGTATTTAAAAGTTTCTCATTTTGAGCAGGGGACCAACAATTTACAGCTTTTGGGAAATCCTATAAAAATACATAACTGTGCCTGGGTGTGTTTGGGTTAATATCTATTATGTTCTGGGAAAAGTATATTTTTTTTTATTTTTTAGAAATTTTTACAAAAATAATTCAATAGCTACTGAGCTTGAAACATGTATTATTTATTGTTTGGTTACAGTTATGTATATGAAAATTGAATTTAAAGCTGAGTATTTTAAGCCACATAGTTTACTTTGAGTTTTTCACTGTCATACCACTAATAGAGTATTCTTGATACTTTTGTCAAACAGCAGGTCCTGAGATCTCTATTAGTGACATCACTAAAGCATTCCAATGAAAAAGGAATTAAATGCAAATGACATAGCATCTTGCATAGGTGAAGCACACAAGAACAATCTTTTTTTCCCTTGGATTTTTTTTTAAAAACAAAGAACAAATGTAATTTCTTTTAGCACCAGAGAAACAGAGACACAGGAGGAAAAGGAAGTGGTTTCAAAATGGCAGGGTATTATTGCTATTTTCAAAGCGAAATAGCGGATAAATGTCCCACAGCTCTTCACATACTGGAATAGGGTTAAGGAAAACATAATATCATAGGTCTTGAGGTCTATCCTAGAGTGGTGTTTGCATGGGTCAGTGGGGTATTGCAGAGATGGGAGGGGGCTGCTTGTTGCTTCTTATGCCACTTACTATGCACTTCCCAAGCAATAAAGGCTACTCTATTCTACTACACAGTACTGGTCATAATAATGGGAGTGCCTAAGGTTTGAAGTATGGGTAATCATGTTAAGCAGGCACCAAGCACTGACTGAAGGTGTGCCAAGCTGAAAGTGGCACCAAGCTGAGCTAAGAGTGTTGCTGAGCACAACTGACAAGGGCACTAAGTTGAACTGGGGGTTTCATTACTGTTTGCCATGAGCATGGGAGAAACCACCACCACCATGACCACCAAGAAATGTACTCTTTCTTTTTTCTTTTTTGCACATTTGTACAGCTTGTTTTATGTACCACTTGCAAAAAATGATCTTCCTCCCATTTGCTTTGAAGCATATTTGGCCTCAATGCCAGACAGGTGGCATAAAAATCCAATAAATAAATAAATATATTTCCAGCGCGATATCATTTGAGATTTTCCACTTGGATTTCATTTGTGCCAGGTAAACATTAGTGGAGCACAGCTGCATATACACATGCATGGGCCACAGCAAGAGGAATCCACAGGGCCCTCAGACTCGTACCAGGTTTCATAATAAGCCCTCTATGTGACACTGTATGAGTGAATGGCAATCACGTTATTCCCAGCATGACAGACTGTATTTTATTACTGAGGGAAACAAATTCTGTAGCAACAGGAGCAAGGCCAACCATTTGTGTTCCTTGCTCTACGAATGGAGCACCTGAGACTGATTTGGATAAGAATGTCCTTGCTTACAGCCTTGGGTGTTGACCAGCTCTTCATATATTTACTTTTGAAAGAGTATCAACGGGCTTAGAAGTCACATTTTTCAAATGTCTTTGTGAAAAGGTCTGAAGCAACCGTTGGCTGTCTGTCAGGCATTATTATGCCATGGACTTCATCATCCTAACAAACCAAGGTGGGAAGGGGGAATGAAAAACCCATTTTAGATGTTATTTGATCCTCCCTGACCTAACTTTCTCATGCAGCTGGTGGACTGAGCAGGTGTGGTTGGCTCCTCTGGGCATTTTGGGGTGGAGTCTCCTGTTTGGCCTAGAAACTGCCACCCTTTGGGAACAGGGTTTTTAAAAAGGGTCAGACATGTGTCCTTGTGAAGGAACTAAATCAACAGTAACAACTTAAATGCGAAACCATTTTAAAAACACAGACACGCACACAATGCAGGTTCCCCCCACCCTCCATCAAGTCAACTTCATTTTCAGTTTTTGCCAAAGTGGTTGGAAGTCTCCGAAATAACAACTGAAGACTACATTCTCCTTTGGCGTGCGCTCCGCAGATCCAAGGCAGAACAGCCTTAGGGAGGGGTGGGTTGGGGTCGGGAGAAGTAGATCTCACCGGCGGCGAAGAAGGCGTGGGAGCCGCGAGCAGCCCCGAGACCACCCGCCCCGTCGCTTCCTCCAGGGCGCTCTCCAAGGTGCTGAAGGCCAGCGTCGCGTCTCAGGGCTACGCTCTCGCAGCCCGGCTAAGCCCTTTTGCTTTCTCGGCCGTTGTTTGCAAGGAAACACTGGAAAAGCCTGGCCGGGCCCGCTGTACCGTTCGCCCCCTAAATTGTTTGTTTTAACCTCTGACTCCTGGGGAAGAAAGAAGGACTCTCCTTCCTTCTTGGCGTGGCTGTGATCGCCCCTTTCTAAGCACTCGACGGCTGCACCTCCCCGTCCAACCAGCGCGTCCTTCGGGAGCAAAGGACAAGCTGAAAGTTAATGTGCCATCTGGCAGCAAACAGTCAGCCGGGCCAGACCCAAAGCCCCCGGCGAAGAGATCCGCCTCCTCTAGAACCCGATCCCAGTTCACGCACCTCCTACCGTCTTTTTCGTGCTGTTCCCCTCCCTTTTGCCCCTTGTTACTCTGTTTGCAAAAAGTGCGACGGCGAAGTTGCTGCTGGCTCTTCCTCTCAGGAACGGAAAGCACGCCCTTTCAGGCCGGACATCACACCTCTCGCTTCCCCCTCACCCCGTACGGCCAGATCTGCTCCACTGCCTCCCAACCAAAACAACGCCGACACCAGCAACTCAAAGGAGCCCTGCGCGGGCAAGCCCACGGGGGGGGGGGGGCAACTGGCGAAGCGACGGTTCGCGTCGTGTTACCTGATCTGCCCACTCTGCCTCCGCCTCCTCCTCCTCCTCCGCCACCTCCTTTGCCTCCACCTTCTCAACCTTCCGGGCCGGGTGAGCAAATGCAGCCGAGTTAGCTGCAGATCTCTCGCTCGGTGCCCATCTCTGCTCTGAGCGCCTCCCGCCTCAGACGCCACGTATTATTTACACCCCTGGAGCCTGGCGCGACCTGTGCCTGCGCACTGAGAGCCGCGCCGCCGCCGCCGGGCTCTGCGACGGCGGCGGCGGTGGGAGGGCGGCAGCGGCGGCGGCGGAGTCGCCAGGAGGGAGGAGCCGCCGCCGCTTGGCTCTGAGAGACGCTCAGAGAGAAGTTGGCCGGGCTGTAGCTTGCCTTAGGCCTCGCTGCTTTCCCTCGTCTCCTCACCTTACCTGATTTGCGTTGCCCGTTCAAGGATGCCTGGCGCGGGACGGTGCAAGCCTGTGGCCAAGACCAGCGCGAGATCCTTGGTTGCGCGACGGAATGTAAAAAGTGGCACCCTTTGGCATAGCGCCTAAGGAACAACCCTTGCTGCCCTGGCAGTGGTGGCAGAAAACCCGACAAGGGCCTCTCTCTGGTGGTACAAATGCAATAAGCAATGCGCATGTTCTCCTTCACCAGTTGTTGCCCATCCAGAACACCCAAAGTTGGCTATTTGAGGCAACTGGCACCCTTGCGATCAGCTTAAGCCTAGTTCACAGAGACAGCGCCTCTGTGGGCAACATGGAAGGACCCAGCCCCACTGCAGAAGCCAGAACAGGAATATTCTTAGCAGAGAAGGTGTAGGTCTGCTTGCCCAGGGGTCATAGTCCAGGAAAAAGTACTAAACAAATTGACAGCAGGCATTTTAATCAGGTAGCTGCCTAGATGCCCTAAGCACATCTGATCTCGCCTGATTTCGGAAGCTAAGCAGGGTTGGCCCTGGTTAGTACTTGGATGGGAGACCACCAGGGAATACCAAGTGCTGTAGGCGCCTGGAGTAAGAACTGGCAAGCCACTCCAGTATTCCTGCCAAGAAAACTCCATGGACATGGGGTCACGAAGAGTCGGTCATGACTTTAACAACACAACAACAGTTTTAATCGGATTGCCTCATCTCAGGCTTTGGCCCTAAGGCTCCAGTTTAGAGGTTCATTCTTAGGTTCTTGGATGTGGCCTAAAATGTCTGGTGCTCGGCAGATGTTGCTGAACTGGCAACAAAATAAGAGGTAGGCAGGGCCAGATGCACCAGTTGGTAAAGGTGGAGGAAAAGGAGGAGGTAGTGGTGAAGGAAGAGGGTGGCTAATTCTGCTTTTGTTTCTTTCCTCCCACCTAATTATAGCAACCATATTTAAGCTCACAATGTTATTACTCAGTAAAATCTCAGGTTGTTTTGGGATGCATCTTTACTGCTCCTTTCTTTCTCTCTCATCCCATCTCTGGAAAGCAAACTCACTTGCCAGGGGAGCTCACAGGAGGACCCCAGTTCTGCTGTGATGCACCCTGAAGAAGGAGCTAAGTCAGCTGCTGCAGCATTTCCACTGGAGAATAACCTTTAAGACAGCCTTTACTTAATTCAAATTGGTTAGTAGAATGCAGAAGCAACTGGACATGGTTGGGCCATGACATCAAATAGTGTAGTCCAAGAAGGCACGTGCTTCTGCATTTCTGACCAATGTGAATGATGAAGGCAGATTAGCAGCACGAGGTTAAGAAAAAAATGGGGGGAAATGCCTACAAGTGTTGTTGGAGACAGAGGTGGCCATTGGGCATTATAATCACAGACAAGCATGCCTTGGAGTGGATATTTTTCCAGTCTTTGGCCCCAGAAAGCATGGAGTTGTATACTCAGAGCATATGCTTCCCTGGAGCTGTGATTCTGGGTGGGCATGATCATCTGACATTATTTTCTATTACAGAGTATTGTACAAAACCAGTAATTGTACTGGAAGAAACCTTCCTTCCTTCCTTCCTTCCTTCCTTCCTTCCTTCCTTCCTTCCTTCCTTCCTTTTTGTTGGGGAGGGGGAGTGGGGCAGCTCCACCAGTCATGGTGTTATAGCAAATGTGTATATGAACCCACATCCATTTGTCCTGTATGCTAAATTTCTAAAATTGAAAATACAGATACAGTATCCCCTTTGAAGTCTCATTGCAAACATGTTTTATTACGCCCTGATGACTTTGATGGGATACAGAGAATTTTCATTTCTTCTTAAAGCCACTGGTAAAGGATTACAGTGCTTGCTGGTAGAAATTGTCCTTCCTGCAAAGTGTCGGCTATGTAATCTTTTCAGTAGCATATAGTCTAGGTGAATGTGTCTTCCTGTCTTGCAATGTGCTGAGACACAACTGTGGACATTCTGCTGATAATGTCAAAGGGCCAGAAAATAATCCAGTGTTTTGAAATTGTTTTCAGGCATTGAAATAATAGAGGGCAGCCAAACATACACATATATATATTACATTTGTAAAGATGCCTTAAAGCTTCTGGCTCTGTGCTCTCAAGCTGTTTCTTGGCAGATGTTTTTATTTATTTTATAACCTAGATAATATTTCATGAATTGCTTAGTGAGCTGGGTACCTGGCTCTGAAGCCAACAGTCAGGAGTAGAGATGGGCGCGAAACGAAAAAAAAATTGTTCTGTTATTCGTTATTCATTTTGTTATGTAACAAAATGAATAACGAAAATTGTGATGAAATTGGAACGAACCAAACAGAACCACGAAAATTAGGTTTGTTACATTTCGTTTTCATTAATGGTGATGTGCAATGAAATGAGCTGTTTTTAAATGTTAAAAAACATCCTGAATATCCGTAAAAACCCAGCGATAATTATTTATTCTGCCTGATAATACCTACCAGGGGGGTTGGGGTCCTTAAAACATGCATTTATGTCTTTTCTCAGATTGCTGTATTTTTTTTTCTTTAAGGAGAGTTAGGGGACATCGACCCAAAATGGCTCCCAGATGCCTAATATTGATTTCTTGGGTATTAAAACGCCCTGGATGTCCATGAAAACACAGTGATAATTATTTGAAATTATTACCTACCAGGGGGTTGCGGTCCTTAAAATGTTTGTTTTTGTCTTTCTCCCATCGCGATGTATTTTCCCTTTTCCCTTTAAGGATGACACAAAATGGATTCCAGCCACAAGATGGATGCAAACCATGTGATGGGATCATGTAAATTCTTGGACAATTTCAACCAACAGCATGCCCAGGTTGCAGATTGGGTAGGTGTGGCAGCCACAGAGGGCATAAAAAGCTTTGGCAGCCCCCGTCCTCCTTGCAATCTGCGGTGGGAGTTAAGGTGGGATTGCTATCTCTGCAACTCGTTACTTTAGGCCAGCCAGGCAGGTGTGTGTCTCTGTGTTCCTGCTGGCTGCAGCCTGGCTCTTAGGGGAGAGAAAGAAGAGATTTCTCTTGCAGCCTCCCTGTGTGCATCCATACCTCTCGGTGAGTACCCTCCCCGGCCCCGCAGTGCAGTCACTCTGTGGCTGCCTTACGCCCTGGGCAATGCCCACTACTGCCTTTGCAGCCTCCCTGCGTACCTAGTCTATACTATGTCTCTGCCAGCATCATTTTTTTAGTGTTTTCCCTCTGGTCTGGGGGACGTCCATGCACGGAAATGCTTTAAGTCGCACAAAAAGCAGGTAAAAATGAAAAATGAAAAATGAAAAAACAAAATGATTTTTTTTTTAAAAAATTCATGAAAAATGAAAACGAACCGAAATGGACCTGCAATGAAAAACAAAAAACCGAAATGTAATTTTTTCAATTCATGCCCATCTCTAGTCAGGAGTTTAATTCATCACCTTGTTTCCAGGAGAGGTACCTGCCTATGTAGTCTTGCTTGTTTCTCTTTGTTCAGATACTTGAGCCTGGAGTTATGAAGATTTCAAAGTATGTGCCTTTGCCATCTCAAAATTTTGAAAGAGACTAATCGCCAAACGTCTACTCTAGTGATCCTGAACATCTGGAATAATGGAGAACAGCTGCTTTAAAAACAAAACAAAACAAAAGCCTAAAACCACCCACCGTATCCCAGGTACATCTTTCTTTTGCAACTCAACCTCTTCAATTTATGTGTGACTTGACTTGTGACCGAGAATGTAGACATCCCATGCTGAAGTGTGGGAGACTGAAACAACCATCTAGGCATAATCCAGAAGGCAATGCCATCCATGATATTTAGTCAGGCTCAGTTGTGAATCCCGGTGCTCCAATATAGACTGTAATAAAGCAACCTAGACATGCTTGGCAAATCATTAGCCCCACAGAGTTCAATGGGTCTCACTACTTATTAAGTATGTATTTAGGTGCACCTTCTGTTGAACTCAGCCGAAATTCTCAGTAGACATGTGTATGTATGATTCAACGGTTTATAACATTCATTTAAAACCTCTCCACTGAGAAGCTGTTTCAGTGTATGAACCATTATTAGTGCCATAAATGCTCTTAATACCTGTCACTTTAAGGAAACTCTGTCCCCACCCCCAATGAAAATGGCATTTCTTAACTGGGAGGGTGCCCACTGAATGGGAAAAACTGATTCTGTGTCTAAGTGCTTAGAATCTAGATTGTTTAGGACTGTCCATCTGGTCAACCTGGGTGCTTTCCATATGTTTTTGGATTGCAATTATATGAATGAGGTGTGAATGTGTGTACGTGAGCCGTGACATGTCTTTGGAAGGACTGGTACAATTAAAATACCCCCTCCCTTCATTTCGGATGCAGCGTAAGAACATCTAAACTCCAAACTTCAACTAAGAAACTGCCTGTCTCTCCCTCCACCCCCAATCTTGCCAAGGACCTTACATCTAAGAAATAACTCCTGGCAAATCCAGCTTTTGCCATGTTATAACCTATTGGTACTTCTCTGAGGAAGGGGGTTTCACCCTCAAAAGAGTAGCAACGTTTTTGTTAATTTTCTAGTAGCCTACAGGTATCACCTCTTCCACTTTTGTATTTGAATTCCATGAAAGTTGCTGTGATCCAAAATATCTAGACAGCACCAGCTTGGGGAACTCTGATATAGGCAAAGCTGTGAAACATGCACACAAGTAGCTCCCACGCAGCAGAATGTGTGTTTAAACAGGGCATGTTGGGTCTCACCATTTCAGATTTTAAGGCTGTAGTGACAGTTATTAGGGATTTAGTGTTACTGAGATCAGTTGGATTTACATTTGAGCAAACCTATTAATGATTTCACTGTCAGTCAAAGATTGGCATTCATTGCATTTTGAATTTCATTCATTGCAACATTCACAATTTTTGCAAAAAACAAAGCCCATTCAGTACATTTCATTATAAACAATGAACAACCCTCCATTCCACAGATGGTCTGGCATCTCTTTGCTTCATACAGAAAAGTAATTCAGCTCCCTGTTTCAGAAGTATCCTCAAAAAAGAACCTACCGTCATTCATTTCCTTCCTCTCTCCACAACAGAAGCTTAAGGAATGATTTTCTCTTGATTTCTGTGTCACTCGCCTCCATGTTGTTCCTCCAGTTCTCTCCAGTTCTCATAGGAAAATAGGCTGTCCTTTCCTGTTGCTAGTATAGTAAATGATGACACAATAACGCTCATCTATGGCTTCTGGTCAGGCAGTGGCATTGTGATAGCTTTATTTGGACTTCTGACATCTTCCCAATTACTATCAATTCAGTGAGAATCTCCAAGAATCTGTGTGGTTTTCCCCCCTCATTTGTAAGCAACTTGACATTTCAGAGTCATATGAGAATATTTATAATTTGTTAATTTCATTCATATGCCATTTTTCTCCCAGGTCTGGGATACAAGATGGCTTTTTGTGCTGTTCTGTACTGTCAAGTCACATCAGACCTATGACAATCCTGATAGATTTTGTTGTGGTTAGAGATGTGAAGGCCCAGAAAACCCCCCAGAAACATTCAGGGGGGAAAAAAACACTTGTCCCCCCCCCCGTTTTTTTTCCTGACGTCTTTTTGTTTTTTTCCGAAAAACTGGAAAAATTGAAAAAAGAAAAATGATTATGGAATGTTTAATTTTAACATGATGAATAAAATATTTTAAGAGGGTGTTCTAATATTTTCCAAATCATTTCTAAAAAGAATGCATAGTATCAGATTATTCTAATTTCTATGCACTGAGGACAAGTCCTAGGTTACAAACTGAACTCTCCGATGCAAGAACAAAATGCATTTCTTCCTTTAGGAGGTGCTGCTATTGTCACAAGAAAAAGAAAAAGGTTTCACTTTTGTTTTCGCATGTGGGTGGGTATGTTTGGTTCAGTTCTGTCCTCTTCACTAGGCCTCAAAGCACTGGAAGAAAATGCAGAGCAACAAAATGATTCTGATTAAATTTCATGCCCATTCATTGAAACTTAGGGCGTTTATACACGACCCCTAAGCTCCGCTGCAAATGGCTCCCAGCTTCGGAGCTTAAAAATGTTTCCCCACCAGCTCCAGAAAGCTAACAGAAAATTAAGTGCGACCACGCCCACTTTAGCGCGTCCCAGCACACTTTTCTTGTACCTGCTCTGGGAGAGTGAAAAATTTTGATGCGGAGAGTGCCGGGCTCTCCTCGCTTCTTTTTGTTGGTTTTTTTTTCCTCCCGCCCCTTTAAGAGGAACCAGGAAGTAACCAGCGCTCGGAGCAACTTCCACCAGCACCGGAGGTAAGGCTTTATTCTTTTGTCCCTTTTTAAGGCTTTTTTTCTCTCCCTCCCCTCACGCAGACAGAAGCAAGGAAGTGTGGAGTGGTGGGGAGGAAGGAAGAGCGACAAACCCTCAAGATCTCTGGTCCGAATTTAAGGGACCAGCGGATCTTAGGGGTCGTGTAAAAAGGCCCTTAGTCCCACTCCCTTCTATACGTTCCTTCCCCCCTTCAATTCTTTTTATGAGAATGAGTTTTTTATTAGATTTTATTTAATTCTATGGAGAGGAAATAGGAATAACTGTTAATTCAGGTTTTTAAAATATTGTTTGTAGAGGATTTTTAAAATTCCACATAAACTAGTAAACAGTTCAGGAGATTGTTACTCCATTTGTTACTTACAATTACAAATAAATATACCGTAACTTAAAAAGTAAATTCTGTTTGTAATAATTGTTTGGATACACTATATTTAATATGCTAGTTGTGATAATTTTATGCCAAGTCAAATTGTTCATAGTCATATTTTATGTTCCTAAAGTAACAGAATGACTTTTAAGCTGTAAAAGGGGCGGGAAAGGAAAGTGCTAATGTAGCAAAAAAAATTCAATTTTTCTGAAAATTTGCATTAAAAAAAAAGGGGAAAAACAGTCCCCCCCCCACTTAGCTTCAAAATTTCTGAAATTTTACATCTCTAGTTGAGGTACATGAGATGTTCAAGGAGTAGATTACTATTGCCTCTCCCTCAGTGTCAACTGCTGATTTCAACTCACATTTCCCCGAGTCCTAGTCTGCACAGTTTCCCCACAACACAACAAACATGCCACACTACACCAACCCAACTTGGCTTACAGTATAGATAAGAAACAAACATCAATAAAAGCACAACACGTCCTGACTGAAATTCAGTTCTGTCTCTTATATTTGTGGAAGTGCAATGACAATACTGTGCCAGCACTGGGCATTTTTGTAACAAAAAACTTCCTACTTCTGTCCTGCAATTTCTTCCTCTGCCTCTCCCCTCTTTTTGCCTTCAGACCCCATTGATCTCTCTGTGGGGGGCCCTCCTTCATCTACTTCCTTCTCCCTCTCCTCGTCTCTAACTCCTTTCCTGAGGGCCTTGCCCTTTCCAGTCCCATCTGGACTGGAAGGGGAATCTAAAGCCCCAAAACCATATGCAGCCACCCTGGAACTCCAGTCTGATGCCCCCAGCTGGCTGCACCCTCTTCCCCATTATATCACTGTTGGATGGTTTACTTGGCTGAACTTAGGCCAGTCCCTGATTTTCACTTTAATCTAATTCATGTTGAGGAGAAAGTCAGTAGCATGGTTTGATCAGGGCCGGTGCGCCCATTAAGGCGAACTAGGTAGTTGCCTAGGGCACCAAAATGGAGAGAGGGCACTGGCCAGCCTGCCGCCCTCCCTCTGCCCCCCGCCGCTGGCCACCGCCGTCCGTCCCCCCACCGCCTGCCAGCTGCCCATCGCCATCCGCCCGCCGCCCCCGCGCCCATTGCCGCCCCCTCCCATGCCCATCACTGTCTGCTCCCCACACCCATTGCCACCCCCTGCCATCCACCGCCCCTGCCCCCCCCCCCCCCCCCCCCCACCCCCTGCCCCCACCGCCTGCCCTACCCCCACCCACCCGCCTAGGGCGCAAAAAAACCTAGCACCGGCCCTTGGTTTGATCTACATGGAGGTTCACTTTTCTGTTTATTAGAGTGTGATGGTAAAGTGCAAATTTCATCCCAGTCCCATACAAACACCACCCAGAGAAAACTGAAGTTAGCCAGCTCCCTCACCTCCTGTCACACAGTGTGTCATATTCAAGGTGGGGTGGTTAGATAATTCATGTGGAAATCCAGAAGAGGGTGGCAGTCAACCTGAAAAATGGCTATAAGCACAGTAGCAATCTGTCTTGGCCCGTGACTTCAAAAGCAACCATGGTAGGAATGGGTCAGTTGAATGATTTAGGGGGCAACAGAGAATAGAAACTCAAACAAAATTAAATGTATTATGTGATGGTTGGCAGAGGGCTGCAGCTGGCACTGTCTAGAACTGGTTGTTCTTTCAAACAGGGAAGAAAACACCAACCCTATACCTTCACACAATCTAGCTCCCCTCTCCTTCATCATCCTCTGAATGTATGACATGCCTTCTCTGTCTATGGAGGCAGTGAAGGTTTGCCATCGATGGTAAATGAGGCACCACATCACTGCAGGTTTCAGTTTGCCATGCTTTTCATACCCTGCCACAGTGGTTGCCAACTGTCCTTGCATAGAAGAACTGAGAGTAAACTTTGGGAGGAGGCTCCACTGACCCAGGAAATGCTGTGCAATAAACTCTCTGTGGAGGAAGAACATGGTGATGGAAAAATGGGTGCAAGTGGAACTAGCATGCTCATTCCCACTCTCCCTCCTTTACTTGCAAACATAGCACACCTTCAAGCACCTGTACAGAATTTCGGGTGCATGTTGTTCTTTGTGAAATCAATGCAATAAATTTTAGCCACATCACACTCATTGGGAACTTAGTGCAATGAACTTAGGTGAGTGATGGCGAACCTTTGGCACTCCAGATGTTTTGGACCACAACTCACACAGTCCTTTGTCATTGGCAATACAGGCTTAGAATTCTGGGAATCATGGTCCAACTCTGGAGGGCCAAAGGTTCGCCACTACTGACTTAGATCATTAATTCAATCTTTTATATACATCCTCCAAATGTGAATTCCACTGAAATGTATGGAAAGTATTTCTGAGGAGATATGCATAGGATTGTTCTTTTAATCTGCATCCAGTCTTATAGTTTTAAGTATAAAGGCACTTTATATAACCTGCACAATGACATTTATTTATTTATTTATTTATTTATTTATTTATTTATTTATTTATTTATACAGCCCATCTTCCCAGAAGAACTCCAGGTGGTTAACAATGGCAGTAAAGAAGAACAAATATCAAACACACAATACAACAGACAACAAAGGAAAAATAAAATAAAATAAAATCATATATAGTGAGAAACTAGAAAATGAGATTAAAAACAAATGCTAGAACTAAACTCCTTCCGGAACACATCAAAACAACAGCTTGGAGAAGAAACATTTTAAATCAGCCTTGCCTGTTTGATCACAAATGCCAAATCCTTCTACATTTCCAGTTTCTTCTTAGCAACTATGATTGTCAGTGCTGCTTCAAGAAAACAGTTTTTTAGCTACAGAAAAAGGCCAGGAAGCACTGAGTGTCTGTAATGATCTAATTCTCACTCTGCTGTGATCTGATAATTAAGTTCTTCAGTGTAATTGGGTTAGGAGAGGTAATTAGCTACCAGGGTTTTAACACTTCACTAGATGTCAACATGGTGCTTCTGGAACACTGCTCGGAAACTGACAGGGTCTGGGAAATTGATCACTTGTAAAAGCAGGCCTCAGTCTAACAGCAGGAATTTAGGAATTATGCTGAGAATTGATACTGCTTCATGGGATGTTAGTTACCAGGTCAATGGTGTTCGATCCCATGAAATTTTCAGGGCTAATGGTCATGGGGCCAATAAGCAAAATGGTGTATATATGATAGACAGACAATAAAGGTAAAGGTCCCCCCCCCCGCACATGCATGCTAGTCGTGTCTGACTCTAGGGACGGTGCTCATTTCCGTATTCAAGCCAAAGAGCCAGTGTTGTGCAAGTCCATGGCCATGTGGCCGGCATGGCTGCAAGGAAACACTGTTTTACCTTCCCACTTTTTACAGTGGTACCTATTTATCCACTTGCATTTACATGCTTTCAAACTGCTAGGTTGGCAGGAGCTGGGGTTATCAGCAGGAGCTCGCTCTTCTGAGTGGCACCCGGGATTTGAACCGCCAAGCTGCTGACTTTGCAGCTGACAGTTTTCAGAAGCCTTAGTCCACTGAGCCCCCATGGAGACAACACAGATATTCTAAAATGAATTTAAAGATTAATATATGGATTTCAGTGGCAGCAGCTGTATAGCATGCAAGGCAGTGTGAGGAGGGAAAACCAAAAAACAAGGAAGCCCCAAAATCAAAGACTTCCAGGTGGCAACATCAAATCCATGATATTTTAGTTTCAAACCTGAAATTAGACCCCAAAATCACAATCTCAAAAAGAAACCTTAGATCCATGTGTCCATGGATACCTGCAAATTCAAATTTACTTTCACAAGGATGGTCTGCTTGAAATGTCTCTTTTCCTTTAGTTGCAGCGTGTGATGAAGAAAACATGGAGAGATGGCAGGGTTATCTGGAAGGTTTAGGTCATCCAAAAAAGTAGGTGGTGAGACTGTATGGAATACATTTCAGAACTCTCTTACACAGGAGGATTCTCTCCCCAAACAATGAGCAACCGTACCCTAGGTTGCTGTTACCTTTTCAAATAAGGATTGACTCCAGACATTTTTCTGAAGGGCAGAACGGTGCTCCTTCTCCTTTGTACACAGAAAAAAATCTGGACTGCCCTCTGAAGGTTGGCAATGGAAATGAGGTCCCTCACCATACCTGAAGACACAAATCTGTTTTGGGGAGAAAGGAAAGGCAATATGGGAAACATAGCTACAGTATATCCTCCAACATAGAGCACTAAGCACTAGAGATGAGCACGAAATGAATTTTTTGTTTTGTTATTCATTATTTATTTCATTACGTAACAAAATGAATAACGACCCTAGGGGCAAATTTAACACAAACTGAACTGAACCGAGAAAAATTAGTTTGGTTCGGTTCGGTTCGTTAATGGGGGGGCGGAGATGTCTCCTACCTGGTGGTGGTCTGGAGGTCCTTTTGCAACCAGCTGCACGGAGGGAGCATGCACCTCATTGGTGCCATCGAGGGACACGGCGGGCTCAAGCCTCAGCCGAGCCCCGGGTGACAGCCCGGCGGGGTCCCCCTTTTTGCTTCTTTCATTAAAAAAACCTTAAAATTGTGTGTCCTCGGATTTACCTGTGGTTTGGGGGGAGTTTGTGAAGCGGTGAGGGTCCGCAGCTCTCCTGTTGTTGAGGCCCATTGATGTCACCCCCCTTGTGCCTTCCTCCCGCGGCTCATTATCTCAGGCCAATCAGGAGGAGAGATAAGAAGCAGGCTGTGCTTAGGCAGCCAGAGCAGCATGGCTTCAAAGCCGCCCCCTTGTGCCTCCCTCCCATGGCCCATTATCGTGGGGCTGATTGGGAAGGGCTCTAAGAAGGAGGCCCCACTTAGGTGGCCAGACCAGTGCAGCTTCAAAGCCGCCTCCCTTGCGCCTCCCTCTTGTGGCCCGTTATCATGGGGCAATCTAGAGGGGAGATAAGAAGGAGGCCACGCTTAGGTGGCCAGTGTTGCACAGCTCCGACACCGCTCCCCCTCTTTATTCCTCCCACAGCCTGTTCGTAAGCACCCCCCAGCTCCAACCGGGCCCCAGGAGCTGCACGGTGGGTGCTGGAAAAAAAAGCGGGTAAAACCGAATAATGAATTAACGAACCAACTAAATGATTTTTTTTAAAAAAAAATTCATTAAAAATGAAATAAAATGAAACAAAGCCTTAAACGAAACGAAACGAAACGAAATGCCATTTCCTCGGTTCGTGCCCATCTCTACTAAGCACAGAGCAAGCTACCTTGTATAGAATCTGACTTTTGGTCGCTGCAGCCCAGTCTTGGTGGCACTGACTGGCAGTGGCTTTCCAGAGATTCAAGCTAACCTTGAATCCTTAACTCCAACCTTACTTAGAGCTGCTGGAATTGGACCTAGGATTTTTGGCATGCAAACCAAGGGGATCAAGAGAAGCAGCTAACAGGCTGCCACTTCACTGTCCTACCTCCAACTGCAAAACTGACTTTTGTTGGGGATATAGTCCAGGAAATGATTTCTTTTAAACCTTTGCTTGACATGTGGACATCAAAAGGTCGTTATTGGTCATTTGTATATACAGTGGTACCCTGACTTAAGAGCAGCTTGACTGAAGAACAATTCGACTCAAGAGTGCAAAACTGTTGACATTTTAACTGCCGCCTTAAAATTTTAGATATGGTCTGCTCGACTTACTTTTTTTCCAGTTTTTTTTATTTTTAAACTTATTTTTTCAATTTTTTAGGTAGGTACCCCAATTTATGAGTAGTTCGACTTAAGAGCATGCATTCAAAATGGATTAAATTCGTAAGTTGAGGTACCACTGTATACTGCATGGTTTAAATCTTAGTAGATTCAATGAGTCTTGCCAACTGGAAAGTAGAAAGTTGTCTTACATTGAATCTGACCCCAGTCCATTTTGCCTAGTACTGGTTTTCCATAATTTTAGTGACAGGATTTTCCTACCTTACCTGTTGATACTGTGGAATGAACCTGCAATGTTAGGAATGCAGATCATCTGCTCTACCACCAAATTATGACACAGTGTCAAAGTGTTTCTGCTCATGCATCTAATTTAACCAGTTCTCTATTTTGGGCTTCGTTGTGTCCCAGCCTGCAGTGTTTTCCTAGGATTTTGCATTCAGTCATAGTAACAGGTTCCTGTTTTCATATAAGCACTTACAGTACTGCTCCATTTTTGCTTTTAATCTGGGTTCCTGACATCCCTGGGTAGAATCATTCAGCCTTGTCTATCTGATTAGCTATTTGTTTTTCCCTTTGAAAAACACTTCTGCTGCAAGGCCTGCTGCAATCTTCTTTTGTGAAGTACTCATTATTGGAGCTATGATTCAGTTTGGAAAAGTCCAGTTCTAACAATTTTGGATGGACACGGTATGCCTTTAAACTGCAGCAATAATTATCATCTTAAAATGTTGCCCTTGTTGTGCATTTAATGCAGCTGCAAAGGAATTCTGGGATTTGTAGTCCACAATAGTAAATTATCCAAGCTCCAGACCTAATCCTGGAAAGTGGGGGTTCCAAGTCCTGCTCATACAGGATCTCTCTGTAGAATCCAATTCTAAGCAGGCTGCCTAGGAATGTGGTAGGACTTGATTACAAGCACATACACATGCAGAGAATCAGGACATCTGCATTGTTTTATCCTCTGCAACAGAGGGTTATCAATGACCACCTCCCAAGGGATTAAGAAGGTATATTATATAAGTCCACCAAGACATGAAGTCCACTAGATATGAATACTGAAATGCGAGATAAGAATACTTTCTATTTGTTAATCTTCAGGTCAGGACATGGGCCATCCCCCCACCCCTGAATATGTAAGATGATTTTTTTCTAGCCTTCTAGCCAGATGCCTGGAAGTGCCACATATCTACTTAGTAATGGTACGACTTCTCTCATCACTTTCAAGCCAAGTTCACAGAAAATGCCCTTGCTTTGTTTGTATGAACAAATGCCATTACATGTAATGAAAAATGCTCATCTTTTCATGTGATAAACTTAAATTTGGTGCAAAAATAAGCACTGCTACACCTTGATGTCTGGAGCAAGTGAAGCTTTATTGCAAAATACAAATAGAAAGCAAAGAGAATGTGAAGATAGTAAAACACTTGATAAGACTACACACAAGGACTAAATGCATTTAGGGTCACAGAATCTGGGTGATGCTAATAGTGGTCACAGAGATTCTGGACCCCTAAATGGTCCAGAACATTTCTTTAAATATCTTTTAGCCTATCACACCCAGAGTCCAGAATCTTCCACAGCAGTTCCACTTTTACGGGAACTAGCTTGGACCAGCTTGCTGTTAACACTAATAGTTGTTCCATTTTCTTTACCTGATATGACCTGGTGTTCCTCTGTGCATGTCTAAAGTTATACTTCTAAAGTGACACTTCTTTGCTGATTCAACATCTTGCCACACAAGCATTTCTATAATTTCACAATTTTGCGGTTTTGCATCCTGGAAGATATTTCAACCCCCCCTTGCACATCTAACACCCTGTGTGTCTTAGGGTCTTTTCACACTACCCCTAAGATCCGCTGGCCACTTAAATTTGGACCAGAGATCTTGGGGGTTTGTCGCTGTTCCTGTGTTCCCACCCCCTCCGCACTCCTGGCTGCTGTCTGTGTGAAGGGAGGGAGAGAAAAAAAGGAAGAAAAGAATGCCGGCTCACCTCCGTTCTGCCCTCTCGCTCTGTTCCCGGCAGCATTCCAGTCTCTTAAGTATCTCTTAAAGGGGCAGTGGGCAAAAAACAACAACAAACAGAAGCGAGGAGTGCCCAGCACTCACTACATTACATACGCATCAGGAATTTTTCACCCCCGGAGAGCAGGTACTTGAAAAGTGCACTGGGATGCGCTTAGGTGGGCGTGGTTGCACTTAATTTTTTGTAAACTCCGGAGCTGGTGGGGAAACAATTTTAAGCTCTGGATCTGGGAGCCATTTGCCACAGATTTTAGGGGTCATGTGAAAAGGCTCTTAGAGAATGCAGAAGTTGTCAGCAAGTCACATCTGCTGGTTAACCCATAATGACGGTTAACCCATTTGGAAAATATCTAAAATTCAGACTATTACATTGGGCAGGATTTCACATCAGGAGTGGTTTGCAGAGCCACTGTGTAGCCCTGTTGTTCTCTCTTTGGGTGCTCCCCTGGGCACTGATAGAGAGGAATAAATACCAAAGTCAGAGCACTGAAAGATAGAAGGCATTTGTCTGGAGTAATGACACAGTCTCTGGTGCTGCTTTTGTGACAAAGGCAGAATACAGATGGGCCTGTCCTTTGAGGAAAATATATTTGTCCATGGAGGTGAGTGAGGCATATTTGTTGGAGCATATCAGATTTTGCATCCAGGGACAGAGCTGAGAGAAATGGCTAGCAGCCACGCTTCAAAGAGTTATAGTCCAGAAAAGCGACCTTCCCCAGCAATGAGTCAGGTGAATCTGTCAGGGGTCCTTGGCACAGGAGGGGACACACTACAAGGAACATCACCCATACTCTCCTCAGGCCTCAGGCAGACCCCAAATTCTGTCCTGAGACAGTTTCTTTTTACACATAATAATGGTGAACAGTGGCAGGGCTGCTCCAAAATATTTTGCTGCCTGAGACAGACCAGCCAGTGGCACCTGCCCACTTGCCTTAGAAAGTCATGGTACTTAAAGCCAGTCAAATTATTTTTTACACAAGATAGACACATTTTCCCCTCTTCTCTTGGAATTAAAAATATACTGATAACAAATCTAATTAACAATTTGCATGACAGGCAAAATCTTCTGCCTGAGGCCGTCAGCTCATTTTGCCTAATGGCAAAATGTAAAACTGCACAAACCAGTCAGCCAAAGCAGTGGTTTAACATGAGAAATTCTCTTCAGGATGAGATGGAAATTTTATTTGCCTGAGGATTTTTTTTCATGGGAGTCAACCACGCACCTCTGGTAAGACAAAAAAGAAGTTAGTCAAAGTGCTATTGATCCTCCAGTGTTGCTCCTCCTCTTTCTGTTGCTGGTGCTGTGTGCCCTTCTACAATTTTGTAGCACATTACCTCAGAACATGAATATTCCTCAGATACCATTACATGGACAGCACCCGTTACCCTGCCGGAAAATTGCAAATTAACATGTATGAGTGAGACAGCAATGGATAATACAGATTTCTTGCACTACGTCCTAAGTGAATATTACATAGGTAGACAGAGGGTCAGGTTCAAGGCAGGCTAATCCCACAAATGCGTTTTTACTTTATAGTTGCACAAGAAATGTGTATCAGATAGATGAACTATGGCACCTGTTGGGAGTCTACAGATGCTGTGTCGCCCCTATTTTAAAGCCATTTCACACAAGAAGATAAAATATTCTGCTCCGATAACACTTGCCCTGAAATTTGTCTCTTTTACTGGACACCTGGAGAAGCATATGGATTTCTCGAGACCTCCGCTGGTGTCCTGAAACACGGGATGCTTGCATCCTCCATATTGTACTCATCATATTCATTGACATCCAGAGACAAGGACTTTTATTGACATATTCTGAGAAACATATTAAATACATAACATTATTCTTGGTAGGTAGAAGATCCATATGCTGTGATTTAATGCAAACAATGGTGCTAGAAAAAAATCATTAAGACATGAACCTGACCTATGAAGCTTTCTGTAATTATGACAAAATATCTTGCATAAGAATTGCTGGGATAATAATAGGGGGGGGGGTAAATCTACTTCAGGATCCAAATCCAATATAGCCATTATCCAACTTTCATTGCCGCTGACACAATGGATTTCATGTCAACCAGCTTTATACAGGTTTCCAGAATGTGTCCTAAGCAGCATCTATTAGATTCTTTCCACTGGTTTCCATAGCAACCAATGTCCTGTTGGTTCAACCACAGCTTTAAAGAGACAGGGAACACACTAGCAGTCAGAGTCTGTTAAAATATGATAGTGTCTGCTTCATTTCCCTGTGCATGAACTGTTCTACACAAACATGCTTAATGTAGAGCCTCATGTGATAATGCACTTTGGTTGTCAGCTTTTCTCTGTCAAGGGTTAGGTAATTTTACTCTCCTTTTCTTATTTTGCTTGCTACTCCAGTTTTGCTGTTGCAACACAGCAGCAGGGACTCGGCTGGAAAAAATGATAGCAAATGCAAGCTGCATATTTGTAAATGGAACATTGCTGAAAGCAACTAACCAGACTCTTGGTGTTATGAAAGAAGAAGAAGAAGAAGAAATACCTCCCTGTAGGATTTAAAGCATTCTCAATGTGGTTTCCAATTGAATTATGCAGGCTACACATTGCCACCCACCCACCCCAGGTGAGCTGGGAACTCTTACTAATCTCAGAAGGATGGCATGCTGAGTGAGTCAACCTTGAGCTGGCTACCTGGGATAGAACCCCAAATTAGGAGCACAATTTTAGATGCAATACAGCGGTTTAACCACTACACCCCAAGGCTCCTTTCAAAGCAAGAAAGCACATGCAACTTCAAAAGATTTGTAGATGGCATCCTTAGAGACAAACAACAGAATCCCTGTGATCAAAATCTCTTACTCCTAACTGTAATGATTCCTGGTTTGAGTCCTCAGTTCCTTGCTGCACCTCTCACTGATAAGTAACCATTCATAGGTTTGCAGTTTTAGAACGGTGATTTTAAAATGCCCGAAGCACCTTGCATGTTGTCACACATATTGCCAGGAAACTTTTGCTATTATCTTTTATTTATTTATTTATTTATTTATTTATTTATTTATTTATTCAAAACTAGCTGCACACGGCCACGCCTTGCTGTGGCTCAGTCTGGTTAAATGGAAAAGAAAGAAAAGAAACAGTGCAGGTTTTTAATATGTTTATTTTCACAATGCTTGTGGGTATACAATACAGTATTTTTGGTTGTCTGTGTAGATATAGAGATTGTGTGGTTTGCCGACTCTAGAATATGCAACATATGATTGTCCATGTGAGGAGCAACCTGTCTCTAGATTTTAACCAGAGAATTCTAAAGATTGGCCCTGAACTTTGTTGATGGTGATTGCAAATGCCCATCGAATTGGTAATTGCAATCTCTTAAAATAAAATGGCATATCCGTTGTTGGAACCATAGGAATGTGAGGAATGAGGACACCTTCGCCTTTGAAAGGTCCTGTCAAGATTGTTGCTTCTATGACGTTGGTCATTCATTGAGATCCCTCAGGCTCATGGCTCCTTTCTTCCCTCACCCAGTCAACCGCCCTCTTTTCCACGTCCAGGAAATGCACAGGGCAAGTCATGGGGCTTGCCAAAGGTTGCCCAGGCTGGCTGCAGCAGGGAATGGAGGTGAGGAGGAGGTAGCCTGCTCCTGCATCCTCTGGTTCCTCTTCCTCACCTCCTTTGCCTGCCACAGCCAGCCTGGACTCCCTTTCACAAGCCCCCTGTGCATTTCATGGGGTTGGAAAAGTGGGAGGTTGACTGGGCAAGGGAAGAAAGGAGCCATGAGCTGGGACTCAGTGCCATCAGCCTCTACCACCACTGCCCACCCCTCGGTGCTGGATCAGGACTGCTGGCTTCCTGCCACAACCTCCCTCTCTCCCTGCTGCTCCATGAGAGCTCTGTTCCCCACTGTGTTAGTTTTTTGTCTCTTGTCCAACAAGCCGGCCCTCAAGGTGGGGAGTTATTTTTGCCCCTCCTGTTATTGCTTTTTATTTCCTGATGGTGATGAGGCACAGAAAACACACACACACACACACACACACACACACACACACACACACACACACACACACACACACACACACACACACACAGAGAGAGAGAGAGAGAGAGAGAGAGAGAGAGAGAGAGAGAGAGAGAGAGAGAGAGAAGAGCACAGTGTAGCCTTTCCCAACGTACAGCCCCAGGAACTCACCACCTCAAGGCTTGCTTTCAATTTGTGACATATTTAGTACAGTGTGTGTTGGTTTTACGGTTAACAGATGGCACAGGGGTGACATCTATACATTAAAACACATGCATATATGAATGCAACGTTGTGTCAAAATTTCAAACCAATCAGTGAACAACTTTTGGAGTTTTAAGATTTTGAACAAACAAACATTCACATTTTTATTTATATAGAATATATTTACTCCTTGGAAAGGACCCAAGGTGGCATACATCAATAAAAGACAATACAGCATTTAAAAGCTAAACCATATGCAAAACATTTCAAGCACTCAAACTGCCTTTTCACACGACCCCTCAGATCCGCTGGTCCCTTAAATTCGGACCAGCGATCTTGAGGGTTCCTTGCTGTTCCTCCGTCCCCACCCCCTCCGCACTTCCTTGTTCTGTCTGCGGGAGGGGAGGGAGGGGGGGAAAGCCTTAGACACGGACAAAAGAAGAAACCCTTACCTCCCCTGCGTGGAAGCTTGCTCCGAGCCCCGGTTTTACTTCCTGGTTGCTCTTAAAGGGGCGGAGGCGAAAGAAAAACAACAAAAAGAAGCAAGGAGAGCTCAGGCACTCTCCGCATCAAATATTTTTCACCTCCCAAAAGCAAGTACAAGAAAGTGCAGCTGGGTCGCGCTTAGGTGGGCGGGGTCGCACTTAATTTTCTGCAAACTCCGGACCTGGTGGGAAAACATTTTTAAGGTCCGGAGCTTGCAGCCCTTTGCCGCGGAGCTTAGGGGTCGTGTATAAATGCCCCAAGTGGGTGTCAAGCTATACTTTATGGAAAGCATGGCACTAGGAGATGGAATTTCTTATGTGCTGAAGCATTTGATTTTCATGGCAAGACCTTTAAAACCTGCCATAATTTCCAAATTAGTTATTTTCTATTATGTGACTAGTCATTTGGAGATAATCATGGGCTTCATTTTCACTCACTGAGACTGGTCAGAATCACATCACTTAAGCACTAATGGAATTTCACTCTTCATAAAGGTAGGTATGTTGGTCCGCTTCAGCAAAAACACAAGCAAGCAAGCAAAGTATTGTAACAATTCATTTCTTTGTAAGTCTGAACACAAATATATTGGAAAAAGTGGATTATAGCCTCAAAGGTTCACATGGAAATAAATTGGTTTGTCTTAAACGTAATGCCATCTTTTTGTGTATGTTTTAGATTTGGTGCTGGGAGCTTTGTTAACAGAATTTTGGCTTCTAATAACATGCTATTTATCTACAGTATTGTGTTTGGGTTCTGTATCAATTAATGAGTAAGCTGAAATTTGAGCCAATATACTTTTAAATCACCATGTCATTCCTGTGAAACCAGTTTCAGCTGGTACCATTCTTTGGGTGCTTTTACACGACCCCTAAGATCCGCTGGCAACTTAAATTCGGACCAGAGATCGTGGGGGTTTGTCACTCTTCCTGTGTTCCCACCCCTCCGCACTCCCTTGCTCCTGTCTGCATGAGGGGAGGGAGAAAAAAAGGGAGAAAAGAATGCAGGCTCACCTCCGCTCTGCCATTGGGAGCTGCTGTGGGAAGCTTTCCAGTCTCTAAAGGGGGGGGGACCAAACAGAAGGCAGGATAGCCCAGCACTCACTGCCTTGCAATCCGCATCAGAAATGTTTCACATTCAGAGACCAGGTACTTGGAAAATGCGCTGGGATGCGCTTAGATGGGCGTGGTCATACTTAATTTTTTTTATAGTCCGGAGCTGGTGGGAAAACAATTTTAAGCTCCGCATCTGGGAGCCCTTTGCCTCGGATTGTAGGGGTCATGTAAAAGCGCCCTTTGTTTTGTTTCCCTGTTAAAAATGCATTGCATTTTCTTGCATTTATTAAATTCATTCCTGTGACAATGACCACTGCTTTTCCAATCATATTAATGATTACAGAATACAAGAACAATTATATAGAGCAGTGTTTTTCAACCTTTTTTGGGCAAAGGCACACTTGTTTCATGAAAAAAATCACGAGGCACACCACCATTAGAAAATGTTAAAAAATTTAACTCTGTGCCTATCACACACACACACACTTCTCACCCCCCCCAAAAAACAACAACAAATCCATCCTCCGGTCCAGGCCCTCCCAAGGCATCCCTATCAAAATGTCCGCCTGCCCTCACCTTCCCCCTCCCTCCTCCTGGCACTTTTTTTCAGAAGAACTTGCAAACCCAGGAAGGTGGGGCTGGGGGAGGCTCTTCATATACGACCCCCAACCCCCATCTTTTACCCCTTCCAGTATAAGCCTCCCTTCTCTCCCCCCCGCCTCCTTCCGCCAGGCAGCCACAGGGCCCGGAAGAGACCCCCCATCCCTGTCTCCTCCCTGGGTCCTAGGAATCCCCTCCTCAGCCTCCCACGTCCTCCCCTTTATTTACCCCCCCCCCAAAAAATGACCATTGTCAACGGCCGCCCGCTCCCCACCCTTAAAAGAGGGGTGCGCATGCGCGCTCCTACCTGGCTCGGCAGGGGCACGCGCCCACCCTCGGGAGGTAAACAGCGAGTGCGCGAGGCGGGGGAGGGAGGGAGGGGGGTTCGGTGAGCGAGGAGGGGGAACCAACCCCAAGAACCTTTAAGAGCGGCTTCTGGAGCGCCCTTCGCCGCAATGCACCTGCGCGGGTCTCCCGGCTCTCTCTCACTCTCTCGCTCTCCAGTCTCCTCCTCCTCCTCCTCCTACCTTATTTCTTCTCCTTCCCTGCCCACGGCCAGCCTTTCCTCGCCGGCGCGCCGGGAAAGGTAGTCCGCTCTCCTCCCCAGGACCGCGTCTCAGACCTGCGGGAGGAATTACATCTCCCAAGGAAGCCTTGTGGCAGCCGGCTTCTTTCTGGACGCCCCGCCTTCCTCTGACTCGCCGGCGCTGCACCACTGCCTTGGTCGCGAGCGGGATGCGGGGGGGGGGGCATTGCTGGTGTAGGAAGAATTTTTCCCACGGCACACCAGGCAACATCTCGCGGCACACTACTGTGCCACGGAACAGTGGTTGAAAAACACTGATATAGAGATAGAATATATTTATTTACTTATTTACTGGATTATCACTTCCAGAATACCCTGGTCTGGGTCATGGACATACTGGTTGAGGAGTTCTGGGAGATGCAGCCAAAAAACAACAGATCATATCTCTGAAAATATAATGGGTTTTTTTATTCCACAACTTCCCATGTTTCCTTTGATAATTTCTCTTGGTGGGCTTCGAAATACTGATTATAGCTATAGAAAATGGTAATTGGATGCATTTACTTGCCATCTCAATCTTCTGCAGAGTAATTGTTGTTGAGATGCAACATTTTGAGACAGATAGTTTGGACTGTTGCTTTTTAATCAAAACAATACTTCTGCATTAATGTCTTATACAGAAATTTTATGTAAACCAGCCTAATATGTCAACATTTGTATATTCCCAGTAATTCTCATCCTTTTACATGTTTGCAAAGCAGAAAACTTCCATTATACATGATTTTTTTCTACTTTTTAAATCCACATTAGAATATGCTTCAAAGAAGTGTATGTATGCATTAATCATAAATTCGTAATCGTTGTTTTGGGTTTTTCAGTTTGTTTGGCTGTGATTTGGAGGTTTTTCTTCCTAACTTCTCACCAGTCTCTGTGGTCAGCATCTTCAGAGGGCAGGAGCACAGGGAGCTAGAACTCTCTCTGTGCTCTGGTGTAGAGTGTGAGTTTGTTGAGTATTTATACTTGTAGGATAGAGATTTTTGTCCTATTCAGGAGATTAAGCACTGTATTTCCTGTGATCTGTGTGTTGTTACTTGTCATTAAGGGGGGGGTGTTAAGTGTTTCAGTGTTCTGGGGGGATGATCTGTATCTGTGGTTGATGGGTGTCATTAGGTGTTTTACTGTGAGAACTAGTGATCACTGGTGCTTGTGGTTGGGTGGAGATCATTGATCTTTTGCAGGCTGCCTTTTTTCACTATGGGGATCCAGGCTTTGTTGATTTGTTTTTTCACTTGCAAGATGAAAAAAGAAGTGTAATGGTAGTTTCTTGTTTAAAATACCTTTCATTTTAATTATTATTCAAATTAGTTGTGTCATCTAAGGCAGTACTGGTAGGGGTAGTCACTGCTTTGATATTTGGGCTGGTTTTACACATTTGAAATAGTGTGTTTGCTGCTGACGACTCAAGTCAGGGGTGCAGGGGTGTTGCCGTGTGCTGCAAGTAGAAACTTTCTACTCCCTCGGTCTTCAACATTTAAATCCAACTGAGGGGATGCTAACTGACCCCTTTCACTACACCTGGAGAAGGAAAGAAGAGCACATCCAGCAGTTTGGCACAGAACTAGAGACAGGAGGTATGGGTTTGCAGGTAATTCCTTGGGGTATTGGAAGATTGTCTGTTTGGAGTGTGTGTGTGTGTGTGTGGGGGGCTTGAGAATGGATTCCAATGGCTTGAGTCCACACTTAAACACTATCCTCACTCTTCTTTTAAAAATGCTGCAGAGAGAGAGAGAGAGAGAGATAAACAACCTTATATTAGGCTGGCCCTAACAGTCTTAAGTGAAATAAAACTGAGCAAAAGTGCACTGGGGGAGAGGGAGCACATGCTGCACTACTGCAGCTTGTCTTAAGGGTGTTAAATCTAAAATCCAAGTGGCCATGAAGGAGGATACAGGAGAGGACATACAGAACTCTCCCTCACTCTTCCGGTCATCCCCAAACCTTGTAAGGAAAGCCTCCAGCACACAATTTTGGGTGGAGCAGAGAAGAGGAGAAGGAGAAGCTATCTTATTGCACCTGCCTCAAGAGGAAGGAAACTGCCTTGTTCTGAATTGGTTGATGGGGTTTCTTATCTCAGTGCAATGACCCAGCTGGATCCTGGGTTATCTTATGTGTTAAAGCTTGCTAGTCTACAAAATGGTTCTGAAGAGGGAATAAAAAGGTTAGGGTTCTTTCTCCTTTGGAGGTTTCCTTTCCCTCAGTGTGGTCTGGTCTTTATACCCATGAAAACCAGGAATTGGTTTAGGTTTGGGCTGTTCTAAGAAGTGTATGTATCCAAAGCTTTTCTATTCAAAAGGCCCAATAGTATAAAATCAATCCAAAAACAAAGTCAACAATCCAATTGCTGCAACAGAAATGCATGAGAACCCATTTGGGAGAAATATCAAAACAAAGTGACAAACACCAGGGAAAACTCTCTCAAGCCATCATGTTTGAGTACGCACAAGAAATAGCACAATGGCGGTTACTTCACATCCTACCTTGTTCCGTGATTACGTTCATTCCCTGACAGTGTTGTTCGCGGTCATGTGGTTTTGTCCCTGTTCAGTCCCTGTTTTCGTTTACCCATGGGCGTGATTACTGTATATACTCGAATATAAGCCTAGTTTTTCAGCCCTAATTTGGGGCTGAAAAAAGGGGCCCTTGGCTTATATTCGGGTCAATACTTTTAGCCACTGAGCCAAGTGCTTGGGTCGGTGGCTAAAAGTCATTTTGAACATTGCATGCCGCTTCTCGTGACCTCCCTCTGCATCACACGGGAGTGGCGCGGGATGTTTAAAATGACTTTTAGCCACTCACCCAAGCACTTGCATCAGTGGCTAAAAATCATTGTAAACATCACACACCACTCCCCCAGCTCACAAAGGAGGAGCTGCCAGGCCCTGCTGCATTTCCCACCCTAGACTTATACTCGAGTCAATACGTTTCCCCAGTTTTGGGGGGTTAAATTAGGGGCCTCGACTTATACTCGGGTCGACTTATACTCGAGCATATACGGTACTTGTATCATGACAACTGTTACTTCACATCCTTGTTTCGTGACAACTACTGGATTTCCCTGGCTTCGTTTAGCCTTTTATTTGTCAGGCTTCCATTTTTCGATATTTTGAATCCCCGCTGCAGGTGCGCAGGCTGTCTTGGGAGGCCTGGCAGGAGGAGCCAGGCGAGCACAGGCGGCTGCAACATCACCATTATTATTATTACATAATGGGGATCTAAATTGTCTCTCAGATTTGCTCCTCCTTAAAACCAATTTCTTTACACATTAACAACTAGAGATGGATTTCCAAGTATTAAATGTCATATTTTAAGAATGTGTAATTTCCTGGGATGCTCATTTACACAGCCACTAATTAAATGCAGTCGATGTATCAAGTGTGAAACCATATTAAATTACAAAGGCATATTCATTATAAATAAGTACAGCAGGTAATTTCCAAAGCACCTCACAGTCTCCTTCTGAATGATATCATCTATTACTACTTGTAGGGACTTTCTAGCATTCTTTCAATCCTGACAAATCTGTTCTAATTATAAAAGCCAGTTGATCTGTTAATTTTAATTGGCTGTGATAGACAGGTTTAAAAATTCAGACTTTTTGCTGCAGTATCCAGCATTTCAAGTATAAAGCATACTAGAAATTTATACAAATGAATAAAACAATTATTGTCTTTTTTATTGAGATAGCAGAGAATGTGTGGGCAAAGAGTCAAAATAAACCAAGTAGTAGCGGACTACTAGATAAATACCACTAGCAGTCGATTCTGGTATATAGCACCTTAGCCGTTTACAATACAAATCTATGTAGAGCCTGTAAAAGCTACTTTTTAAGACTATATTTCCCGGAACATACATACCCCGCCACTCCAGACAGCATGGCTACTGGTGATGTCAGAGATATCTAAGGAATGCGCTTTTCAATGTTCGGATCCTAGGTACATCTTGTCAAAGGTATCTCCCGCTGAGTCCAATGAGACTTAGGGCTTGGTCACAGATGGAAAAAAAACTTTATAAATTTCCATTCACATGATGCGTATGTAAGATTGATTCATTTGGCCAGCCAATCTGTTTTCCCCCTTGCCAGGAGGGTTGTTTTAAGATGTATTGATAATGCAAATTTAGATAGAGCTAGATGCCGTAAGCACATCAGATCTTGCCTTATTTTGGAAGCTAAGCAGGGTCAGCCCTGGTTAGTACTTGGATGGTAGACTACCAGGGAATACCACATGCTGTAGGTGCCTGGAGTAGGAACTGGCAAGCCACTCCAGTATTCCTGCCAAGAAAACTCCATGAACATGGAGCCACAAATGGTCAGTCATGACTGTAATCAAACACACACACACACACACACACACACACACAGAGAGAGAGAGAGAGAGAGAGAGAGAGAGAGAGAGAGAGAGAGAGAGAGAGAGAGAGAGAGAGAGAGAGAGCAGCTAATTTAAAGGGCACAGCCTCATGGCGCAGTGATTAAATGCCTGTACTGCATCTAAAAAACTGTGCTCACAACCTGGGGTTCAATCCCTGGCAGCCGGCACATGGTTGACTCAGCCTTCCATCTTTCTGAGGTTGGTAAAATGAGTACCCAGCTTGTGTAACCTGCATAATTAAGTTGTAAACCGCCCAGAGAGTGCCTGAAGTGCTATGGGGCGGTAGGTAAGCAGAACACTTTTACCCTGCCAACTGCCTTGAAAGCATTTCAGCAAACCACTAGGGGATTGAACAATAGATGTGTACCAAGACTCCTGTGGCAGCAGAAAGTAGGTTCAAGTATACCCAGGGTTCAATATACAGTACCACCTTCCCTAATGGAGGAGAAGTCTACACAATGCTCAGTAGATCAGGCCTCTGGCCAGGACATGAAGTAGAAGCAGGCAGTAGTGCCCAGACCTTTGATTTGTTTTTGTACTTCTGACAATGGTGCTGTTCATCTGTGGAGGAGGGGAGATGTTGGCAAGGTGTTCAGTCCAGTCCTGTAATTACTTCCTTTATTACTTTCGCATCATGAGTTACCAAGTTGATTAAGGGGCATTTTTCTGCTGTTTGTCCTCGGTGATCCAGTTGCTAGTTATGGCTTTTGCTAGTGCCCTTGGGGCAGAGATCTATTGCCTTACATGAATGCAGAATTGGAATCACACGAGGAATTTCCCCCTAGTGTGCCTGCTGTCCTCCATGCATTGTCAAGTGCTCAGTCATGTGGCGGACAGAGTGCAAACAGGGTTGGGTGGAAAGGATTGTTTGCGCAATTGCCCTTGTGCATGCAGTTATCTTCAATACAATTTTACCCTAACAATTTTATCCATTTCAGAAGGGGAAAGAACCTTAGGAAGGACAAAAGTTAAAATACCTCTAGTGATATTGTTAAACACAAAGCATGGTCCTACAAAAAGTACAAGGACAGCAATATTTTATCCACTGTGTATCAGGACAGTTTATCCTCTCAGCAGTCCTGACTATTTAAAGCTGTTTTTTCCCCAGACAAATCTAGTAACTCAGTTTTACAAGGCAACAACTTAAAAAGAGAATAAAAGCTTCCCCCTGCTATCCTTGCTCAAGTTTTTGGAAAACAGCGTGAGAGATTACTTACGGGAAACCTCTGTGCAAAATCATTACTCGACTAATAGCTGCTGTTTCCCAGCAGGGCTCTGTTAAAATATGAACTCTGGAATCTCGAAAAAGCTGGAGAGAAATTCTAACATTTCAAAATACAGAACTCAAGCTGAGTTCATCCTAGGCCTGGATTTGATCACAGAAAACTAAATTACCTTCAATCTAGGTGGCTCATTTCCAATGGCCCCATTTGACAGTACAGCTTAGCAGAGCTTTCCCCATGTTGTTTTTTCCATTCAAACCGTTTATAGCAATATTGTCTTAACATGGTGTCTATCCCAAAGTGGTTGGTGCAAGTGGCATTTTACAACCCTGCTTGATACCAAACACACTCCATAGGAGAAGAATGTTTTGGAAAGGCTACCTAGGAAGAACAAAAAGTAAGCTCACGGTGCCAAAGAGTACATTAAGTTAAATGTCTCGCTTGGCATTCTTTGACTGTTTTCTAAAACATTAAATGGAAGCTTGGGGTGGGATATCACGATTGGAATTTGGGCACACAGCAAGGTCTTCCCGTTGCCTCCCTCCTGATAAAAATCCTATACATGCCTTCGAATAAGGGAGGGCAAAGTGCATCTCACAGACTTTCTGTGCCCTCCTCCCTTCTCCCACCAGACCTCTAGAAGGATGTATTAGAGATGGGCACGAAACGAACAATTTTTCGTTTCCATTTTCGTTTTCCGTTTCATTACGCAATGAAACGACAAATGAATTTTGTCTCTAAAATGAAACAAAATGAACAGAAACACCGGAATTTTTGTCGTGTGTTTCATTTCTGTTACTGCAATATGAGTGAATTGCTTAAAATCCTTTTAAAAATCACAAAAATTTGAAATAAATGGTAATGAAATGGTAACGAAACGAACAAAAATGAAAATGAATTTTTTTGCAAAAATTCATGAAAAATGGAAACGAACCGAAACAGACCCTCCAAACGACAAACGACAAACGAAATGCCATTTTTCTGATTCGTGCCCATATCTAAGATGTATTATAAACACTGCCACCAAAACCACAAAGACACACACAGAGACACACAGACACACACACACACACACACACACACACACACACACACACACAGAGAGAGAGAGAGAGAGAGAGAGAGAGAGAGAGAGAGAGAGAGAGAGAGAGAGAGAGAGAGAGAGAGAGAGAGAGAGAGAGAGAGAGGAGTCTTCAACAACCCCAGATGCAAAATATGTAGATGAGGAAATAAATGCAGGACTTTCTCCATAGGGGGAAAATATCCCTGCAAAGGCCATATTTACTCATTGTCTAATATTGTCTAGACCTTCAAAGCCTAACAAGACCTTTAGATTGCATCTTTAGTCAGGTAGAGGTCACTTTTAGAACCAAGATCCAGGCAGGCAGCCATCTCTGCCCAGTCATCAGTTCTTTACTTACATTGAGATGCCTTGCCTAACTTCAATCTTCAGCGTTACTTTTACCATTCCTCATGGGACATTATTGTTGTTTATTTAATGTTTCTTTTATAGCAGCCCAGTAAAGACTACTCAGGGTTTGGAGATGTTCGTAATAAGTTGTTTAAACTATTATTCTCAAAATAAATATTAAAAAGGCTTTGAAGAATTTGTATAATATTGTCATTGAAGAATGAGTGGAGCCTTTTTTGTTGCACTGAATTATATTTCTTCCCCCTCCTCTTGAAGTATGCTGGATGACTAAGCTCATAAAATGTGCATAAATAAGTACTCCAAATGAATCATCAAATGCCATGAAATGTCTTAGCAAAAATTATTGCTCATAGGACAAGAATCACAGGAAACAGTCTGTATGTTGATTTACAGTTTTGGCATCTTTCAACATCAGAAAAACAAGATCAAATCAAAGTAGAGAGGATAATCAAATGGCCTCTTCAGGTAGTTTTAATGACAAATATCTATGTCTTTTCTTTTTGTCATTTAATTAGTACTAGGATGGACTCAATTACATTTTACAATTAATGATTAGCTAACACCAGATATAGTGGAATTGTTTAATTTTCATTTCTAAGCAAACTAATCTAATTTGAAGTTCATGGCTTAAAACATGGATGAGTGCAAACTTGGGATATCTTAAGGTCAAAATGCTTACAAAATGTATATTTTAAGTGAATTTGCATGCATTACTCAACCCTCATCCAAGAAACTAGACCAGAACAGGTAAATGATTGAACGCAAATGAAACTGATACAGACAAGATAGGCAGACTGGTCCCTCTGTAGATAACATTAGAATTTCTACCTGTGATTACCTCTGCTGCTTCCTTAGAAACAATTTCAGTGGTAATGGGTGAGCTACATCTTCTACAGCTACTTCTTTTGTTTTTGAAAGCAGTTCACAAGGACAAATAAATGAAGAAAATAGCTTTGAACAGTACAAAGAGAGAAAGATGAAATGTACAGAGAAGAACTTCTTAGGGTGTTCCAAAGAGACAGCTACTGAAAATGAAGACAAAAAAGCCCTTGGGAACATAAAGGAAAGCATAATGAACACTGGAGATGTGTTACAGTATCTGGCTGTACCCCTTAATTTGTACGCATTATAAAGAACATATATAGGTCAGGATCTGCTATGTTGATGTCACCCACTCACATGTTCATTATCTTCTAATGAATGCCAGAGAAGGACAAATATGATACACTCATAAAAAGAAAATTATCCTTCAAATCAGTACGCTATTACATTGATTACTGCTCTTTTTAGTTTTCGAAAACGGAAAAAGAATGACGAGAGGTTTCTGTTCCCATTAGTTCCATTGGATAATGATTACGCTATGTATAGCTTTGCTTTGCTCAAAGACTTAGGGGTGGTTTAAGCTATTGGATAGGATTAATGGAGGAGGCAGACAAAGACTAAGAAAGTAAATTGACCTCAAAGGAAGGAAGGAAGGAAGGAAGGAAGGAAGGAAGGAAGGAAGGAAGGAAGGAAGGAAGGAAGGAAGGAAGGAAGGAAGGAAGGAAGGACCAGAAAACAGCCCTCAAATGTTTAGAACTTGGAACAGATGGAAGAAGATGGGAAACACAATTCTATATTATAACCCTACAACAAAGAAGTCCCCACCCCCTTCTCACCGCTAGAAAATGAGCTGTACTTGATCACTGGATGGTAAGCAGCATCCCCACCTCCAACCACAGTGTGAAGACTTAAGGTTGTCCACTGTCTTCAGAAAAAAAAACATGTACAACTGAACTGAATAAGGATTATTGGTACAGTATCTGCTGTTCTGAGCCAACCACAGGTGGAGCAAAGAACCCAGAGGCATAAATAGAACTAAGCGTCGTTCTTCATGTTAAACCCAGCATTCATGCATCATAGTTAGAAATGAGTAAAAGGAGAGAATGATCTTTACCTTAAAGATCCAGCTTTTTAAAACCCATCACTATGAAACTAGATGGAGCACCACACAGAGAATTGCTGTGCCAAATTACAGATAGACAGCAAGTTTGTTTTGCTTCTGGCAAGCAAGTCAATCAGAATGAGAGTGAGATGCACAGTGTCCAGGACCAAACAAAATCCCAAAAGATGCTTCAAAACCTATGAAGAATGGGGTGCAGAGAGACTTTGTGCTAAAACTGAAGCCTTAGTCACACAAAACATCAACAATTGAACAGAATCGCACATTAAAACAAGTTAATGCAGAAAGAATATGCTCCATCTTAGCGCCTAAGCGAAAGGTGGAGAGACATGGCTTGCATGCCAGTATAATCTGCCCAGTTGATCACCTAATGCTATCTGTGACTGGGCAGTGCAGAAAAGTCTTCATGGATGGGTTTCATTTCAGTCAAGGAAGAGCAATCCTAACTCCTCCTGTTGTGCTCTCATGCCATTTCAGCATCTACTCTATGCTAAAAAATTCTGTCTTGCTCTGCCTTTTAGTTTATTTCAATTCAGCTCTTTCCTCCACATATTTTTAAACCTTTTAGACCTCTGGCCAAACCTAGATCTGCATGGAACTGAGTCTATCTGTTTTGATCTTGAACACCCCTGAATCGAGATGGTTAGCCCTTATTTTGACTTTGAGTTTGCGGCTTAACTGAAGCCTGTGCAAAACTATAGTGTATGCAGATTCACATCTGGAGGCAGTACTAGATGGGACTTCAACTTCCCATATGATACAACATTATGCTTCCAGATATGCATTCTTTCAAAGCTGCCTGGGTCTGAAAAACTGTACTTGAAAGGGAAACCTATGATTTCCTCCTGATGGCCCATCATTTAAAAAGAAAAACTAATTTGCAACTTGAAGTAAGATTGCTTCTTTGCTTTGAATGATGTGCGTTGGGAATTCAGTTCCACACTCTGCATCCCCAAAAACCCAGCCTGTGTGCCCTTGGACAAGGTACACAGTCCCAGGGCACCACCAGAAGAAGGGAATGGTAAACCACTGCTGATTTCTCTACTTAGAAAACCCTGAAGGTAACATTGACTTGATGGCACATAATAATTATAAGGAATACAGTTTAGGGATTCTAACTGAAGAATTTTAGTAAAGTTGCCCAGACTCCCATCAATGATGGCCCTTAAATGCTCATATTTTGCTAGTGAGGAACACTGATCCTCAGAATGAATCAGTAGCAGAAAACAAGCCATGGTATGCATTTAATTCCCCTCCCCCCATTTTATTTGCTTTTGTTTATGGCTAAGAATCAGAGATCTTTGACCATCTGTCACAAATCACACCAACAGCAACCAGTAATTCCCAACCTATATTTTCTGGCATGGCTTGCTTCATTTCATGGACATATTTGTAATGGATCAATTTTAGTTCAGTGATACTGCCTTGCATCTGTTGTTCCTAGGATCCAAACCAACACACCTATAGTTTGATGGATTTTACTGGCATAGAATATTTTAATTCATTCTAATATGTATTTGATTTATGCAGTACAGTATATTGCCCATCTAGCCTGGAGGGCACTCTGGACAGTCATCCTAACACAGAAACACTGAGTTTATTTTAATATATTTACTAAGAAAGCCAAGATCTAATAAATGATATGTTTTACTACGTAGAAAGAAAGTTGTGAATACTCAAAATCATACCAAACTAAAATATCTGTTGCTAGCAATGAACAAGCATGTTCAATGGCGTTTCTCCTTTTTAACACTTTCATTTAGCCAGAAATGAAGTCAGCACACAGCTTTCTTCAATATTTTAGCCTCTGTACTAGTGCCCTCTGGTGATTATAGTAATACAATACAAGTGGACCCTCATATAACAAGCTGTTTGTTTAACAGAAAATCTGCCTAAAGGAAACAATTTCCGAGATAGGGGAAAATTGCTTAACAGAATTGCCTATGGGGCGAATCCCTACAATAGAAAAATGGTCACGATGAGGGATTAATCTGTTTTCAATGCATTCCTATGGGAAATTTGTACAAAGGAAAATTTGCTTAACAGAATTTCATTTTGAACAAATTAATTCCTTTATACAAGGTACCACTGTAGTAAGACATGAAGATCTAGCAGTTTCAAAGAGGTAACTGTTCCAGCATGTGTAACAAGAATATAAACAAAAAGTTGTGGCATCTTAAAGGTTAATGGTTTCATTTCATTTTGAACTTTCAGAAAGATCAATTTATCTGAGGGAGAGGGCAATAATTCCTGAAAATTCTCATTGAAATAAATCTATTAGTCTTTAAGGAGACATGAATTTTTGTTTTTATTATAGAAGATTCAATCTCATCAAAATGCAACAATGCTGAATCTGTTTAAGTAATTATGACAGTATTTTCTGCATGAAATAAAGGATGCAACTGATCCTCAAACCAGACCTGTCAAGTGTCAAATTTTTGGTGGGACATTCACAGATCAATCACTCTTTCCTGCCATCTTCCCAAAAAATTATTTTCCCCTGAATTGTCCCTCATTTCCAGCAGTGGGCGGCTAAGTTCCAGATGCTGCTGGGCAGTTGTGCGGCCGCCTGCCAGGTGGCCCACCAGAGAGCTCTTCTCCTTGCATAACCCCTAACCCACAGGCCACCAGCTGTCCAGATTAGTATATATATAAATATATCCCCCAAAAGCTGAGACACCTAGGTCACAGTGAGCATTTTGAAACCACTGCAAAGGACTCTCGGAACCCTTTATACAAATGAGGCTCCACCCCCTAGCCGAAGGGCCCGGCTGCCAGTGCCCTGCCTCCCTGGAGCTCCCAGTCCCGGGCAGCCATGGGGAACACTTGACAGCTATGCCTCAAACCTAACACCCTGCCCTGAAGATGCCTGAGTTCTGCACATTGGTTAATGACACTCAGAGCTTCAACTAGCAGTTTTAATAGTCATGTCAGGCAGTGCTGTCTCATACTCACTCTGCTCTGAGCTACAGGTGTGAGGCCACCCTCTGACAGGAAAGGAAGAGAATGTGGTGCCTTGCATGGATTATGATTTCAAAGAAAGGAAAGCGGGTGCCATGGCACATTCTGTTGTCCCTATCAGAGAATGATAAAGACTAGTGTAACGGTTGCATCGTGCACATCTTCCACCCCATGATCAAGGAGGAGCATGAGATTGATTCAGAAACTTTTTTTTGCCACAGGAAAAGGTGAGGATAGAGGACCTGCTGACTGAGGCTAAAAGTGCCCCATTTTCAAAATGTCTGATTCTGAAGGTGCTCAAAAACTTGTCTCTCGTGATCAGGGAAGCTGCCTGCCAGGGCTTCCCGCTCATAGTACTGCCAAACATGGAGTTTCTCCGTGAAACCGATTGGTACAAGAACAGCACTCCTAGTGGAGTGGAGGAGGATGTCCTAAACTTGAGAAGCAGACAGTTCTCTACCTCTTCACCCTCTGCAACTCTTCTGCCACCGGTTCTCTCTTCTTCTTTCTAGTCACGTAGTTGGATGTCTCCTGTAAGAAAAGGAAAGGCAGCCTCTTCCAGAGTGCAGGAGCTGCAAGAGCAGCAGCTACAGGGGTTCTCCCGCCAGGGGCCCTGGTCTGGAGGCTCCTCAGGAAATAGGGATGTTGGTGGTGGCAGCTGGCAGGTTCTCCTCCTCCTCCTCTTTATCTCTTTCCCTCCCATTCTGTGTAGAGGGAATACCCCTGCTCCAAATAAGATAATGGCCAAAGACTTTATGAGTTGGTCTGTTCTTTGGCTATCCCCTTTCTCCATCCTTCATCCTCTTGCCTTTTGTTACACTAAGCCTAAAGAAGGAATGGAAGTCACGAAAGTTTGCACATAATTTTCTGATATCTTTCTTTTTAAATCTAGCTCCATAAATATATCCACTGATATTGGATTTTGGTGTCTTTCCCTCCCTCACCTACAGATGTGTGTGTTGGGTATGTCTAAATGCATTTGAGTGTATTCATATATGTGTTACATGCTGTCAAGTCAATTCTGCCTTAGGACAAGTTTGGTAGAGTTGTGGGGGTATAAGAGAGTGGTTTTTAACATTGTTCCCCATCTGAGAATTTTCATGGCCAAGTGAGGATTTTGATCCAGGTCTCCTGAGTCTTAGGCCATCACTCTATCCACTATACTACACTGGCTCTCATAGTATATTTCTAGGAACATGTATATATGTGTATGAAAATGGTTCTTGAGAAAGAAGGGGAAACATTCCTAAACACATTTTGTTTTGGCTGCTTTTTAAAGAACTATATTTGTTTTTCAAGCAGTGTGGTAGGTATCAAATGTCTAAAATCTAGAGTGTGTTATATGAGGTAATTCATTCATTTTTCATGAATTTTATATGAAGAAGACAGAAAAAGCTTAAGACACAAGGTTAATTGTATCCAAAGGAACCTTTCTTCATTCTGAGTGAGTCAGAAAAGATGGCTATTTTCTTGAAGTTCTAAATGGAATGGGTTTCTCGTTGACTGCAGCAGAATCTTAAATTTCAAATTTATATGGAAATTGTCTTTCACAAGATGCTGGTTGCAAACAGTTTATCACACATGGAGTATAGGCAGAGTCATTTTATTTTATTTTATTTTATTTCCTGAATCTGCCCAACTTTATTATTTATGATGGATTTCATTCACTGATGGTAATAAAGCAGCCTGTTGAGAATTCAGAAAAGGGACAATCAACTTTAAATAGAAATAACAATGCACCTGGAGTGCTTTAGATAAGAATGTGGCTTGCTGTAGCAGCTGCAGTACATAAACATACTTATTTTATATTTATTTAATATGTTTCAAGAAAGTAAATTCAAACAAAATATTCCTTTGAACTCAATGTTTTTCTGATCTGTTAAGAATTTCCTCTCCTCCAACATAAACTTAGCTAAATTAAAAGGTGGAACTCAGTGACACTTAACTAGACAAACAAAAGATTAAAGGTGTTGCATTTTAGCTATGGTGTGGTACATGTACTGTAATTTCCTGCTACAGTTCTATTTGGAGTATGTGGTCATAAAGTGTTCTGCTTATATACTGCCCCATACTACTACAAGTAGTCTCTGGGCAGTGTACAATTTTTTTAAATTACAGAGTGCAGGCTACACATTGCCCCCCCAGCAAGCTGGGTACTCATCTGCCATCATGTTATGCATGATGTGGCCCAAGGAACCCATGGCTACTTGAACCTAGTGATGAGAAAGGATTGAGCCCAAATTCTTCTATTCATGGGAAAAGATGGGAAAATCCTGATAATCCCAATCCCCAGGCATCTTCTAGTTTCCTGATTATGTTCACATTAGTACCAGATCATATCTGATCTGATAGATCCATATATCTAATGCCCATACAGAGAAATTTGGCAGGAATATAATGGCAGATAGCTTATGATGAATTTCTGAACAAACAGGATGGAGAATCTGTTGGAACTAATAGGCTGAGAGTATAGTAAAAGATCTTTTGCCGTTACTTTCATTTATCACGGACACAAATTACTAGAAGTGCATGGTGACCTTGTTTCATATTGATCCAAAAGTTAATTTCTAGCAAAGACAGATCATTTAATTTCTTCTGTACTGGGAAGTAATCCCTCTCTGAACATAGAAAGCTTTATCTGAAATAACCTGATTACCTCAGTACCAAATGCTGGCTGCTTTGATTAAGGCCAGACACCAAAATCTGGCAATGAGGCCTTGATGCTCAGTAAATAAATGGGAGTAAACACCTTATATCAGCCTGTTTGTAATAGCAAGTTTATTATTCATCATTCAAAGTACATGGGTGTACACTTGTCTGCATACACAGAAGTGTTTTTAATGTCGGAGCCCTGAGTAGAGAAGCACTCCATTCCCCCCCTCAAGAGGATGTCACCAACATCAGTGGCTATTATCCAAGGGACAAAGCCATTTCCAATTAGGATGTGGACAGCTAATCTTGAGGGATCCATTGTCTGTGCTTTTTCTGTGCAATGCATTGTGTGGCTTGCCTTTCTCGGTATGGAGCTATCTCTTTGTCACACAAGAAACAGCTGGCATTATGAAACATGTAATAATTTTCAGAAGGGTCATTGTGCTACTCGGTTATGATTCAAATAACTGTGGTGCTGCTCTGTTAAGAGAAAAGCTACCTAGTTGAGCAGGTTTTCGTGGAGGGTCCACTTTCTCAGGTGTTATCACACGTGGGCAGGTTATGAATATGTAAACAGTGGTGCCCAAGTGTCATGAAATGCATGACAGTCTGTGGAAATTCTTAGCATTGTGATACCATGCCCAGAGCATTGAAATAGAATATGTAAGATTCAGATTCAAGGCACCAGGACTGTCTGACACCATTCTTTCCTTTGGGCTTCCCTTATCCTTCTGAGTTTAGTTCAGTTTTTGTCACAGAGTGTCTGTGTGCAACCTGTCAAACTGATATGTTGCCTGGCTAGCACTTGGAAACTTCCTCTTTTTTGGACTACAACTTCCAGAGCCCTCCAGAAATTATGGAAAATTCCAGGCTAAAAAGTACATTTTCCAAGTGTTGCCACTGATTGCCTCAGTTTTCCTTTCACACTATTCCCATGTTTGAAGTTTGGATTATTTTCAAACTGTGATTCTCTAAGATGGTTACTTCACATCCGTTTTATCTCTGTAAGTGTTGCGTTTTGGACCAGTACAAAACACTCTTACTTTACGTCCCTGGAATGGGTGCTAAATGAGACAAATCTGTACCTGGTGCTGGGGTAGGGAATTTCCTTCTCACGGTTTGTTTGCAGTTCCTGTTCTGAGACAAGGGACCGTGAGGTAACAACTGTCACGCAACAACCAATTTCCACCTAGTGGTCAGCGGCTGAAGCAGCATTCGACATTAGTTTCCCTATGGGAAACACCATGCAGCACACATGTTTATTAAAGAAAGTACTGAAAATTCTGTAGCATTGACATGTAAATCCTGGAAGACCAGTAAATTGAAATATCGAAAACGTTTTATTTACAATATTTTAAAAAGGGTTAAGAAAACAAGACAAATTCAGAATTTGTCACGGAACAAGGCCGTGAAGTAACAGTTGTCACGAGACAAGTTATCATGACCGTGAGAAAATGGAAACAGGGACTAAACAGGGACAAAACCACATGATCGCAACCAACGCTGTCATGGTACAAAACTAGTCACGGAACAAGGAAGGACATGAAGTAACCACCTAACGGGACCTCTCTGGACCTTGGAGCTGCCTTCTGACAATAAATCCAGTTCTCACCCTTGCTTATTTTCTGCGGGACTTGAAGGACAGTTAGGGTTGTGCTCTTAATTCAAATTCCACTTCTTATTTGGCCTGGCTGAAGACACATTTCTTGCTCTTTATTTGGGAATGGTTGCATAATAGCACAGCTTGTTGACGACTTTTGCAGAAGTCTCTTGAGTCCTTGACAAAGGTTCAAAGATTTTATCCCACCCCATGCAGCTCTTTTGAAACAGAACATAAACACCTAGCAACGACATAATAGCCATGTGGAAAAAAATGGTACAATTGGATCAGGCTTCTATGAGCTTGGATTATTATTTGAGAGGTTTTCAGACTGCTTTTCTCTGAATAATAGGAACAGTAGTACTGTAAATGATGCAACCATGGTTTATTTGTTTGCTTGTTTACTTTCAATCTGAGTAATATCAAGGTTACAAATACAAAAGGTTGCCCAGAGTTTTATGTATTCTCTCCACATGAGGTTTAGGATTACATTGCCTACAGTGGGTCAAAAGTTACATTTCACTTGTTTTTTTCAAACCTCTTCCCAATATTTTGAAATCCAGTTTTTATATACTGTACATGCAATTTGGCTTCAGTTGTCATTAGCCACGCATGTTGGTGAAACCCCTCTTAATGTTCCTTTTTTGGGAGTACAACAGTTCCTAGAATATCCCAGTGAGATGTTACAACCCTTTGGGCTACAGCTGCCAGAATTCCCTTGCCATTATACTGGGGGATACTGGAAGTAGCAATCCAACGGGTAACTTTTCTAATCTCTTATTTGCCCCCCTCGGCTTACAAGTGGGCTTTTTAGGCAAAGGGGAAGACAGAGAATGTATGTTGCAGTTATTAGTCATCCAGATGGGCATAAAGCTCACTATTTGAACAATTTTAGTGTTGTAAAATCCAAATCTTCTGACTTAGAATGATCTTTCCCACCTCTTTTTAGAGCCACCCCCCATTCCTTTCTGGAACAGCACTAGAGCTGCAGAGGTTCATGTTTGATTATCCTGTTTTCTGTACCTGTCTGAAGGGATAGTTTGCATCAAGAAGGAGCTGAGGGTGATGTTATCAGAGTCACAGAGGGTGAAACCTCTGTGACATATTTGGTGGGTTTCAGTGTTTAAATGGATAATAAAGAACCACCCTCCTCCATTTCCATATATTCTACCATTTTAATGTTTATACTATATTTTCCTATTGATGGAGTGCTATTCTAGAGGAATGATATGCATTAGTAGTATTATGTGTACCATACCAGCTAGATGCATTGGTGTTGTGCTATGGCACTTACTTTATATAACCAAAAGAAAAAAGTAAAAAAAAAAGGGGGGGAGAGGAAAAGGAAAAGGAAAGTAGCCACAGCCTGCTAAATGATGGCCACAGAAAAAGGTGGGGAAGGGGAAGGGATGAGCCATGACATGTCTTTGGAAGGACTGGGGCAATAAAAACACCTCCCTCCCTTCAATTCAGATGCAGTCTACAGCATCCACACTCTGACCCTCAACTAAGAAACTGCCTGGCTCCCTCCCTCCCCAATCTTGCCAAAGACCTTACATCTAAGGGCCTTTTTACACGACCCCTAAGATCCGCTGGCCACTTAAATTTGGACCAGAGATCTTAGGGGTTCGTCGCTCTTCCTCTGTCCCCACCCCCCCTCCGCACTTCCTGGTTGCTGGCTGCGTGAGGGAGGGAGAAAAAGAGAAAGAAAAGCAAGTCGCTCACCTCGTTCTGCCTCTCGTCTCTGTAAGACCATCAAGTCCAACCCCCTCGTCTCTGTAAAAGTAGCTCTTTAAGGGGTGGGAGCCAAAAAGCAGCAAACAGAAGCAAGGAGAGCCCCGCAATCACTATCGTTGCACCGCATCAAAGATTTTTCACCTCCAAAGAGAAGGTACAAGAAAAGTGCGCTGGGTCACGCTAAAGTGGGTGGGGTCGCACTTAATTGTCTGCAAACTCCGGAGCTGGTGGGGAAACATTTTTAAGCTCCGGAGCTTGCAGCCATTTGCTGCAGAGCTTAGGGGTCGTGTATAAACGCCCTAAGAAATAACTCCAGGCAAATCCATCTTTTGCCACGTTATAACCTATTGGTACTCCTCTGAGGAAGAGGATTTCACCCTCGAAATATTAGCAATGTTTTTGTTATTGTTCTAGTAGCCCAAAGGTATCACCTGTTCCACTTTGGGATGAGAAGAGGAGTGTTGAAAGGGGGGCAAATTGGCACAATCCAAAGACCTATCTGGTTCCTTCTCATGGGAGAAGGAACATAAGTCAGTGAGAATGGTAGGATTGCTGAAAAGAGAGCTATGAATGTGGGATATTGTGCTTCTGTAACCACAATTCAAAAAGCCAGGACACGGCCAATATTGCTGCAGAACATTGTGCTCACATTGCCAACAGGAAAAGGATGCCAAGCTTTACATAGCAAAGGGTATCATCTCCCTCTCTTAGAGAGTGAAACTGGGGTTTTTATTGCGTTATTGCTTAGCAACCCAACACCTATCAGCACTCGCCTCAAAACCCCTCCTTTGCATTCCACAGCACAGAGAGGCTTGAGTTTAAAACACGCATTTTCCCTCTTCCTCTTTTTCCATGGGGGACCCAATTTAGAGATTAGTTACTCAATGCCCTGAACCCCAAACCTCTCCAAATGTGGAGGGCTTAAAGGGAAGAGTCCAAGGAAGCTACACACCAAATTTGGTGCCTCTAAGATGAGTTGTTTTGTTTCTAGAGCAAAAAATGGTGGTTCAATGTGTTCCACTGTTTCATTTTGTAGCAAAACGACAAACCAGCATTTTGTTTTTCGTTTTGTGCTCATCTCTAATAAGGATCAATTATTGGAAGCTTTTGGGTCAGATTGCTTCCTTCCCTTGTATAACTGCTTCTAGCTTGTGTTTGGTCCCAAAGAGAGTTGTGAAGTAAAAGGTATGTGTGATATTTGTATAAGAATGGGGTTTGCTAATGGGCGCTAAGCCTTGAAGAGTGCTGGAGTGGCTTTTTAACTAATCAGGTTTTCTATACAAACGCTTTGCATTAGTTATAATGATCTTGTGTTGATTTTAGTGGGGTGATATGTACAAGCCTTACATATACCCAGTAGAGATGGGCACGAAATGAACAATTTTTCGTTTCCATTTTTGTTTTTTTGTTTCGTTACGCAATGAAATGACAAACGAATTTTGTCTCTAAAATGAAACGAAACGAACAGAAACACCAGAAATTTTGTCATCCATTTCGTTTTTGTTACGGCAATACATTGAACTGCTTTAAATGCTAAAAAAAATCACAAAAAATGAAATAAATGGTAATGAAACGGTAATGAAACGAACGAAAACAAAAACAATTTTTTGCAAAAATTCATGAAAAACAGACACGAACCGAAACGGACCCCCTAAACGACAAACGACAAACGAAACACCATTTTTTGATTCGTGCCCATCTCTAATACCCAGTTATCTAAGACTCATGACTGCTCTCTTATTAAAAGCTGCACAATAAGATGGTTATAATAACCAACATAAAGTTTATGTGTGTGATGGAGCTTAGTTTAAGACCGAATGCTAGGAGGATTAGGAGTCAGTGGCTAAATCCAGTTGCTGGGTTCAGTTAGAGGAAGCCCACTGAAACACTGATTTACAAAAGTACTGACTCAACATATCCATTAATTCAGTGAGTTTGCTCTAATCGGGAGTAATAATTAGATATTGCTTGGATAATGTACTGCTACTTCCTGTTAGTTTTGTAAAACCAGAGCCGGTTGCTCTGTAGCCTGAACCATTGTCTTTTTTTTGTCACTGTGTGTGGATGTGTCTTGTGTCATTACAGTCGTGACCGACTCTTCGTGACTCCATATCCATGGACTTTTCTTGGCAGGAATACTGGAGTGGTTTGCCAGTTCCTACTCCAGGCGCCTACAGCACCTGGTATTCCTTGGAGGTCTCCCATCCAAGTACTAACCAGGGCCGACCCTGCTTAGCTTCCAAAATCAGGCGAGATCGGATGTGCTTAGGGCATCTAGGCAGCTCTTTGTTTCACTACCCATATCCAGATGGCTAGCGCTCTCTGGCGGGATGTGTTCCTTGACCCGGAGTGTCCTCTGGTTGATGGCATTATGGCAAGATAGAAATAATGATGTTGGGTCCCCACCTCTGTGCACTTTCTCAACTCTTGCGGCCCTGGATGTCACAATGCTGTTCACATCATTGACCAGGAAGTGATCAGTGATGCACACAGGCAATGGAAGACAGAGAAGAAGGTGCTGCTATTTATAATAGAGCCCACCCCTTCTTTGCCATGCCCCTTCCGAGTAAGTAATATTGGGAGTGGGGAGGCAGTGTTGGACAGTTTCACTTGTCATCTCAGGTACCATGAAAGCTTGAAGCTTGGTTGTTGGACTGCAACTTGAATTGTGTAAAGTATTTGAGGGTCTGAAATCTCACCTTTTGGGGGGTGGGGGAGAAAGTTCAAGCAACTTTGTCTAATGAACACTTGGTGCACATTTGGCACTATAAGGAGAAATGGAAAGAGTTTCCAACCAGGGATGTCTGCATGGCTGTTAAATGGGGCTGTCCCCTATTGAGTCAAGCTTATAGAGAAAGCCAGGACGGAATCAGTATCAGGTTGATTATATCCCTTGGCACTAATGACAGCAGATGGAAGACTTGTTTGATATCAGAGGCTGCCAAGATACTCTTTGTGGCTCTGTGGCTAGAGAAGACATAATTCCTTGGGGAAATTCTCCCACCCTGTCCTTGCCACTGCTGTCATTAGTGCCAAGGGATATAATCAACCTGATTGTATAGCTTCTGCTTTTCCCTTTGTGCTCTTCTGCTCCACACACAAGCACAGCCTCTGTTCAAGCTGGAAATGTAATAACACATTTCAGGCTGGAGGGGGAAGGAAACTTTGGAGAGGTCAGCAATGCATGCATGCATGCACGCACACACACACGCACACACACACACACACACACACACACACACACACACACACACACACACACACACACACACACACAGAGGGATCTCTCTCCTTGCCTCATCCTTTTAATGTTTGCCCCTCTTTTGTCACAAGGTTTTCAGATATTCTCCAGTCAACTCTGTGCTTTTCCTCCAGGCATCATCGCAAAATAGTACAACTGGAGAAAGCTTCCTTGTTATTTTCTCCTCCCTTTCAGCTCCGGCCATTTACGAACGAAATAAAATGAAAATGAAGAAGACTCAGCACGTCTACCAGTGGGAGGTAATCCAATCATTTCCACCATGACATTTCTTCCCCTCCATCTTTTCAGGATAGATTTGGTCATGCTGTCCTAGTTCTCAAGTTCAATTGCTAAAACCTTTCTGTTTCACAACTCTCTTTGCCATCCTGTTCCCCGATCTCACCATCAATTTGGCTGCATAACTGCTTATGTGTCAAGAGAGCGATGTGTGAGATGTTTTCTTGTTCTATACTTTGTGAAAGGATCTCATTAAATTTTGCAGCCATCACCCTTCCTGTCTTTTCATTGTGGAACCAGTAACACTCAAAAGCAGCAAATTATAAATAACTAGTTGCTTATACAGTAATTAGGGAGTAATCACTTCTCCCTAACAATGAATATATAATAGTGGCTGTTGATATAAGGTTAAAGGTAACTGTTATATTAATTGGGACTGTTAATATAAGAAAGAATTATTGTCTTTGCTACTTTCCATGACATCTAAAATCTGATGTTAGAAGGGGTCTTCTCAAGGCCCAAATTATACATTACAAGTATCACAATAGTCATGTTCCAGACATGTGAGTGGAACTGACTTTGCTGTCAGGAAAATCAGCACAGGTCTATTTAGCTTCTGAAAAACATTTTTTTAAAGGTTAAACTAAGAGGAGTTCCTGTGAGTATCATACAAATTTCCTCATACAGTAATGGATTATCTGTAATGCATAGATTAGCCCTTATTGTGCCTAATAGCCTACCTGGCTTTATGCATTTTAAGTAAATACCAAGTAAGCAGTACTCCCCAGTGTGATGTAGTAGATAGAGTGACAGACTAGGTGGCAGGAGACCTGGGCTTGATTCCCTGCTCAGGCATGGACATTCATTCTGTATGTGCAACTGGTAGAACAATCCTTAAAATATCTCCCATACCTTGAAAGCTCACCATCATTTTAGAACAGCAGAGCTGGAAGGGATCCTTATGGATCATTGTGACCACCTGCCGTCAAGGAGGAAGCATGGGAAATCAAACTCTCTCAACCTCTGGCTCCTAGCCAGATTCCTGGAGAAATTTGGGAACTGTCATCCCCCCCCCCCAAATCTGCACATTCTGCTAAACAACCACTTCTAGCTCATTTTGCTTTCACATTCAAGGAAAGAAGGAGGAAAGACCTGTGGAAAGACATGTGGTAATAAATAAATATACGAATATAAGTGAATAAAATGAATACAAAGGAATAAAAGTTCTGAGACCATTGGTTCTTATATCCTTGCTGCCCAAACAGAAAGGTCATAGTAACAAGAAGTCCATTTCCTGCATGACGGATGTTTTGAAAGACATTTTACTACTGCAGGAACCATTTGTTCAAATTTTTAAAATTGCAGTAATGCTATTGGGGGTTATGAACACACAAAGAAAAATAGTAATCCCATTAGCAGAATAGATAATGATTCCATTAGATTAGACTACGTGCAAGAGGACCTGGGAGTGGAGGGAGAACAGATTCTTATTAATTTAGAGGAATTAATTGGCATGCCTTCAGTACATAGGCTGCTTGTGTGTTCCTTTGATGGTGTTTGCAACATAGACTGAGATTGAGATCATTTCCTCTGAACATACGGCGGGCAAGGCACAAACGTGTGTGACGTCACTCTGACATAAGTCCCATTGCTGCCTTAAGATGAAAGAGCAGACTGCGCCCACTGACCTCCACTGCCAAAAGTCATGTGCATGTGGATGCATGGCAGGGGGTGGACTACTTGGATTTGGCCCCATCCATCACCCAAGGAAAGGGCAGGTGTAGGGCATTTTCTTCCCCTTCTTCCTTTCAGAATGACCTCTGTGCTTCAACAGTCCTGCAGCCCTGAGACTGCAAGCTGAAGGAGCCAAAGCAATAAAGATTGTTGGTGGTGCATGTAGGTGAGTTTTTGGGGCCTTTACATTATCACCAATTCCTTGTAGGCTTTCTTGAGAGTCATTTTGGTCAAATGTGGAGATGTACCTCATAAAAATAAATGACAGGCTCTAACTCTTGAACAGCTGTATGGACCAGAGAGATGCATAGCTTTCCTTGAATTTTCTCCAGAAAGGAAAAAAGGAGACGCTGCAGCTGTTTCATCTTCTCTTTCTCTACCAAGAGCTGCCTGTGTGGCCCTGGACACTTGTGGCTAAATTTATGAAGAGGCATCTGGCTTTGACAGGTACAGTTCTTAAGATGCTGACGCTGCTCCAAATAGCAAATGACTGCCGACTTCCAAGAACAGAAGGCAGTAGAGACAAAGGCATAGAAGTGATTTCTCATATTTCCCTGCAAAACAATGTGAGGATGCAACTACACTAGAAACAATGTGGAAAATGATGCAAGATTTTTCTTTTTCTCTAAAAGCAGCTAAGGTCAGGCATGCCTCCCTTTAATGGCCATTCAAAGCTAATGAGAGGAGAAAGCCAACACACAATCAAGGAACACTAAGCAAAGCCTGCTAGCAAGATTATTCCTTTACCTCCCCCCTTTTAAAAACACAGCTGAGGATAAACAAAGTCTCATTCTTTTTTAAAAAGTTTATGACAAAGCTAGTGAGAGGAGGAAACCCTTGTTCATAGCTTATTAAGCAGTTCCCTTTTAACTATACCACCTGCAAGCTATAAACAGAACTGCAAACAACCTGCAAACACAGCTTCCTCTCTCCTCTGTTTAGCCAGTTAATGTGGTGAGACCAGGGAAACATGATTTCTCCAATACAGCTTCATAGTATATCAATGTGAGTGAATTTGCATTTTTCTTGCTGCATAGTCATGCTTGAGTTGCCAGGTACGAGTGATTGCTACAGACATGGACTATGCAACAGCGGCAAACATCTTATCTTCCATTGGAGGCTGCTGGGAAGAATCTGAAAATGTTATCTTCTCTTTTACAAGAAGTCCCAGAATCCTCATGGTAGTGGGCCACATTTTCAATCTCCAAGGCAGCATTGACCCTCAAAGCATCTCATTCTAGAACTTTATATAGCTCAGCAAAGGACAAATAGAGCTCCTTGTTGGAAAGCTGAGCTGATGTTTGTGCTTGCAAAGAATGAAATGAATCTCAAGTGTCTAGTTTAGAGATGGGCATGAATTTAAAACCAAATTTCAAAAATCATTTTAAAAGCCATTAATGTGTCAATTTATATTTGTATGGAGAGATGACCTGCAACACATGCAAATCAATGAATGTTAGTGATTTGGATTTGTCAGTTCATTGGACTATAAAATGTTAGCTTCCAAAGCACATTTTTGACCACCTTTATTTTCTTTAGGACTTAATACTCCCCTTTTGTTCTACTCACCTGTCAAGCCATGGCTGTTAGAATCTATCTGGAATGCATCTATAAATGCACTCCGCCCAGGAGATGAATATTTTGTCTTTCTGTACGTGCCACAAGATCTTCCATGGGGAGGGTGACATTGAATGGCCGCACAGGTCCAGATACAAGGGCAGGAGACATAGCTACTGTGTTTTTCCATGTACAACACTATATTTTTTACTAAAACTGTTAGACTAAAAATTTAGGGACATCTTATACACGGACGTAAGCCAACGAGAGAACTACGCAGTAGAGAAACTGTTATTTCAGGCTGGAAAAGTGGGACTCGTCTTATACATGGGAGGCGTCTTATGGATGGAAAAATACAGGTACTTAATTAAACAATTTAAGTAGATTCAAATTATTTTAATTGCTTAAGTCTTCCTTCAGTCTATCCAAAGTCTCCTGATCCTAGATTGCATTGGTGTCCAAAGATGAGGACTGGTTGCTTCACTCTCCCTAAAAGTGTCTCTAAAAGTGTATGATTGTCCTCACCATTGATCTCTGCTTTAAGAGGAAGATGTCACCCACTTGATGTTCCACACTTCATCTTCAAGTCAGCAGAGGAGATTGAACTCTCTCTCCTCCCTCACTGTCATAGTTGCCCTATGGTAAGTGTGTTGGGGTAAGATTGGCTGGAGGCTGATGATTCTAACTAGACATGGGCACGGAGCGGTGAAAATCTTGTTTCCGTTTTCGGTTCTCGTTATCGTTACATAACGGGTAACGGTAACGAGAATTACTCCGCTCCAACTCGAACTCGAACCAAAAAAGAAAAATTGGCTCTGATTTTTCGTCGTCGTTCATGGCATCGCGGCGATCGCGCGATGCCAAGCAGCACAGAAAAAACGTTTTAAAAATAAATAAACCCCCCGATTCCCGGCCAAAAAAGCAGGCGAAAATATGCCTGCCTCAGTGAGGGCACCTACCAGAGAGGGGTGGTTTCTGGGGGGGTCCCTGGCCTTCCCCCCTCTCCTGTCCTGGGCTGCTGGTACCAGGCTGGGGGGAGGGGCATCCTCATCGTCTCCATTTGCCATGCGGTGGGGGGGATCCAAAATGGTGACCGCAATATTTATTTTTAAATCGTGGTCCAAAAACCCACCAAAGCACCACAGAAACATTTGAAAATTAGGTATTTTAAATGCCTGATTTTATAGTAGCAGCAGTGGGTTTTTCTTGCAATAAAACGTCTCCATTGATTTTATTTTTATTTTTATTTTTATTTTTATTTTTTTACACCTGCGCAATGATGGGCTAGCCATGGGATGGGACCATGCAAATGTTTGGACCCATTCCACCAATTGCATGGCCAGGTTTTGACTGAGACTTCTGGATGTGCCAGAGGGCATAAAAAGCCCACTAACCCGAACCCTAACCCTAACCCTAACCCTAACCCATACGCCAGTACACTGTCCTTCTTAGTGGGTCAGAGGCACCCAGAGGTGCAGCCCACTAACCCACCCTAACCTTAACCATAACCCTAAGCCTAGCCCTTACCCTAACCCCAACCCTAACCCAGATCCGTACGCAAGTACACTTTCCTTCTTAGTGGGTCACAGGCACCCAGAGAGGTGCATCCCACAGCCGACTATCCCCTACCCCTATCCCATTCCCTAACCTGTACGTCAGTACGCTAATACGCTCCCCTTCTTAGTGAGTCAGAGGCACCCAGAGAGAGAGGTGTCTCTGCCACTTACCCCCCACCCTATCGTAATGTATGGTACGCGGCGGCTTCGTGTTACGCTTCCCTTCCCTTCCCTTCTTAGTGGGTCAGACGTCAGAGGCACCCAGAGAGGTGCCTCCCAGAGCCCACTTACCCCAACCCTAACCCTAACCTCAACCCAAACGAGAAACGAAAACGACAAATTTTTGAAAATTATCGCGACAAACGGAAACGAGCCGAAACGGACCCATCCCGACAATCGAAAACTCGACACGTCATTTTTTCTGGTCGTGCCCATCCCTAATTCTAACACCTTCCCAGAGCTATGGCATCCCTCAGCCATGAAACATGAGGCTTGCAGAACCTGCTTAGGAAGTTCAGGCTGGACCCCCTCTGGTGCTTCCACTCAGGTTTCCGATTCAGTGTCTTCTCCTACCTCCTCCTTTTCTTTGTCAAATGTGTGTTGCCACCAGTCCTCCCCTTCAGTTTTCTCCCTCCCCATTTATAACTTTGGGGTCTCCGTCTTCCTTTGTAGATCCTTCTAACTTCTGTGTTTCACCCTGAGCCTTCTAGAAAGTTCCTCATCCAATGGATACACAGGGCAAGCCCCTCCTTTGGCTTTGTTAAACTCAGTCTTCTTATGCATCTTGGGTGGGCTTCACTGTCAGCAGTGATATAACCTTGGTATGTCTGTGAAGATTCTCAATCATCCATGTGAGGTTATTGGGAAGCTGAGTCATGTTAACTGGACTGTTTTTCTTGTCAGATCAAAGCATTTCACTACTCAAAGCTCCTTGAACGAGTTTCAGTCTCACAAGAAAAGAAATCCTGTTGCTATGACTCAACTTCCAGATAATCTTGGATTTGATTGGGTTGTAAGGTATGGGGGTTGGCTCAATCCTAGGACCCCTTCACATCACCCACAACTGGAATATACTGAAGCATTCCTTCCCAGTCCTGGATAATTCTACCAGTATTCAGTATGTGTTATTAGTCACATGCTTTTGCTAGCAGGACTTTTTCAAGCATCAACAAATAAATCTGCTGCAACACTAATCAGGAAAACTCAATCAAACACACTGGATATGAAACCGAACTAGATAAACCCCTGTCTCTGAAATCTATTACAAATGACTTTGGTTGCCACCATATGCTTTATTTTGATTACAACTCTGCTGTTACTTCTTTGTTTTCATCTGCACTGAGAAACATACAAATGGGCGGGATTAGTGGGTGATAGAACCAATAATGGAGTAATTAACATTTCCTGCAAATCTTTATAGAAGAACCAGAACAACCTCAGATAAGCCTGACTATCCTATCTGTCAGCTGCTCCTCTGGTCCAGAAGTAGGAGTTCTGGAATACCTTCTACTGTATAATCAGCCTTGTTAGTTCTCATCCCATATCTCACAAGATTTAAACATTCCATGTCTTCTGGAACCCAGCAGTCAGGAAAACTTTGAGGATTTTTTTTCTCCAGTACAAGAGGTTGACCCTTGGGAGGCAGTTCAATGAAGATCCCAGAGGCTAATTTCTATTACCTTCTCAACCTGTCCTCCTTTGTCAGTTAGTGGAGTGCTGTGGAGACTTCTGCTGTGTTTGCAAAATGCCTCTTACCTTCTAATGGCTGCCTGATGGATCTCCTGTTAAGAGCATGTGTACTCCTCTGTGAACCATTTTGTGGCAGAAATGTTTACCTTAAACATGCGTAGCAGCTTATTTGAAATTTGTTATGGGGAAAAATCATGAAGTCAACACTTGAATTATATCTTCTTTCCCTATTATCTCAGAAATCCCGTTTGAATAAAGATGTTGGAAACATGGTCCTAATCACTAGTGATCAAAATGGTTAAATCTTTGGTTTTCTCTGCTCTTGAATTGCTAAGTATTCCTGTTGTTGTTGTGCTTAGGGGCTGAGAAAAAGCATCTGCTGTCAATGTACCATTTTGTTTTTCAGAGCACAACCTGTCTTGGATCCTTAACAAGGAGAAAATGGTTGCTATGGATACTGACTATAAAAAAGGTCATCTTGAGGAAATCGTCTTGTGGGAAGAACCATACTAGGATATAGTGAAATATCCTGTAAGATTTTTAAAACAAGCTTCATTATACAGAACTTCAATGAGCTTGGTAGCATCTTCCTCACCCATATCTCTGTGTTATTCTACTACTTTATTGGTGTGGAGGCAGAAGCTCCAAGTATTTCTGGAAAAAAAAATCTTCTGGCGGCTTCAGTGGGAATCCCAGAGGCACATTTTGAGGCCAGACATAGGATAACACTAAAGGCAACGCTCCCTTAACTTCCACAGTTGTCTATTTAAAAAGGCATGCTAGTTCACCTAATTAATCTTGCATTTTCCTGTTATCCTCTCCAGCCATATGAGCCTGCACCACCACATCTCAGGTTTTCACTACAGAGATAAATTACTTGAAATATATCTAAATAAGAACCCAAATCTTTTGCATTTGCATTGGTGTCTGGAGTGAATGAAAGTATGATTTGTTGAAAGTGTCAGAAAAAAAGGAAAGGTAAAAGCACATCCAATCTCTCCTGATTTCGGAAGCTAAGCAGGGTCAGCCCTGGTTGGTACTTGGATGGGAGACCACCGGGGAATACCAGGTGCTGTAGGTGCATGGAGTAGGAACTGGCAAGCCACTCCAGTATTCCTGCCAAGAACACTCCATGGACATGGGGGTCACGAAGAGCCAGTCACGACTGTAACGACACAACACACACACACAAATCCAGATTCTGTCTCTCCCCTGACCCACCCCCCACCCCCCACTCATTCTAGGACAGACTACTTCATTGTAATGTAAAGAGTTTTCTTTCTGATGGACACATGATAGAAACACAGAATTTCTATGACAGAAATAGAGAGGGATATTGACAAGGAACAATTGAATCATGGGGGATTTCACCAGCACACACATTCTTGACCATTAATATAGAACACAGGATTCCTTTATAACTGCACATTCACACATCACAAAGAGGATAAAGCTGCTGGAGTTATATTGTAAGAGTAGGACATAGGATTTTCTTTAATGTCTGTCTGCAGTTTGACTGTTCTCTTAGGCTTGCTGCCACCTCTTACGCAACAACCATAACAATGATTTGTAAGGGAATGAAAGGGAGACATCAGAGGCTTTGGATTTTCTGTCAGGTATATATACATCAATTTGGGAGTAGAGTTACAGATTAGCAGAATCCCTGTTTGCTTTGTGTAACATACACATATACTCAAAGTGTGGGAAAAGAGCTTGGAATTTAGATGTCAACAAATGGAAGATTAACGTTGGGACAAAATGCTGCCATATACTAGGGATGGTATTTTAAGAACTACAAATCCCACAATCCTCTTTCTGAACAGCTTTGACCTAGCTAAGCTCCAGGGTCTTCCATATGAGTCCGTCCACCTAAGTGACCCAAAGAGAAGTATCTGTCTGTCAGGTATCATATTCCACTCACTATATGATGATGTCATATATAGTTTGTCACATCTGAGCATTGCATACTTGGAAAACTCTGAAAACGAGTAGTTGTACATGAGAATTGATTTCATGGCTAATACTAATACTAGTACTAATACTGAGATGATGAGAAAGACAATGAGGAAGATGAAGAAGATGAAGACAAAAGACATGGAAGGTTATTACAACTCAAGAAGAATTTAATGATCATAAAACCTCTTTTGTATGGTTCTTGGGTAACCCCTTTTCTGGGTAATACTGTAGTTCTGTTTTGTGTTGCAAGTTGTATTAGGTCTATCTGTTCTCACTCCTGGTGTGACACAGCTTACAGTGTAACTTTTTCTGATGCCTTTAAAAAGCATTCCATGTTAAACGGAGAACTGATAGCAAGGAGATTAAATGTTACTGGTGTATTTTCAGTTTTGTTTGAATTGTGTGTCTTGCTCCCATGAGAACAGAGGAAATGGAATGGTATGTGCATTTACATTGTTTCAACAGGCATTTTATCCCAAGGGACCTCTTTGTTTACAGTATTCTGAATTTAAGTATATTTAGGTGGAAACAAGGCCTGATGATTGTAGTAGGTGATTCTAGAGATGGGCACGACCAGGAAAAATGACGTTTCGAGTTGTCGTGTGTCGGAGCCGGCCCGTTTCGGCTCGTTTCCGTTTGTCGCGAAATTTTTCAAAAATTTGTCATTTCATTTGTCGTCTGTCGTTAGTACTGGTTTAGGGGGGGTAGGGTAGTGGGCTCCTGGAGGCGCCTCTCTGGGGTGGGTGCCTCCTCTGGCCCGCTAGACCGTGTAGCCATTGCGTACCAAGTGGCACTGGCAGAGGCACCTCTCTTTTGGGTGCCTCTAGCTCACCAAGAAGGACAGCATACTGGCATACAAGTTTGGAGTTTTTTGGAACTTTGGACTGTGAGCGAGGTGAGAGAAGAATGCCTCTGCTGGGCGCCCTCTGACTCACTAAGAAGGACAGTGTACTTGCGTGTACTGCAATGCGAGTACAGATCTGGCTTAGGTTTGGGGTTAGGGCAAGGGCTAGGCTTAGGGTTATTACGGGTAAGGTTAGGGTGAGTTAGTGGGCTGCACCTCTGGGTGCCTCTGACCCACTAAGAAGGACAGTGTACTGGCGTATGGGTTAGGGTTAGGGTTAGGGTTAGGGTTAGGGTTAGGGCTAGGGTTATAGTGGGCTTTTTATGCCCGACTGGCACATCCCAGAAGTCTCAGTCAAAACCTGGCCAAGTGGCCATGCGATTGGTGGAATGGCTCCAAAAATTTGCATGGTCCCATCCCATGGCCAGCCCATCATTGCGCAGGTGTAAAAAAATAAAAATAAAAATAAAATAAAATAAAATCAATGGAGACGTTTTATTGCTAGAAAAACCCACTGCTGCTACTGTAAAAATTCAAGCATTTAAAATAGCTAATTTTTGCATGTTTCTGTGGTGCTTTGGTGGGTTTTTGGACCACGATTTCAAAAAAAATTATTGCGGTCGCCATTTTGGATCCCCCCGCACCGCATGGCAAATGGAGACGATGAGACTGATGCCCCCCCCAGCCTGGTACCAGGTCCAGCAGCCCAGAACAGGAGAGGGGGGAGGCCGGGGACCCCCCCCAGAAACCACCCCTCTGGTAGGTGCCCTCAGACAGGCATATTTTCACCTGCTTTTTTGGCCGGAAATCAGGATTTTTTTTTATTTTTAAAACTTTTTTTCTGTGCCGCTTTGCATCGCGCGATTGCCGCCGATGCCATGAACGACAACGACAAATCAGACCCAATTTATCGTTTATCGGTTCGAGTTCGAGTTCTGACGGCTTAATTGTCGTTTCCGTTTCCGTTGCGTAACGGAAACGAGGAACGAAAACGGAAATGAGAATTTTGCCAAGTCGTGCCCATGTCTAGGTGATTCTACTGGAAATATCACAGAATTATAAACTCATATTAAGGTCGATCAAGATGAATATTGCAGACCAGAGATGGGCACGACTCAAAAAAATGGTGTTTCGTTTGTCGTTTGTCGTTTAGGGGGTCCGTTTTGGTTCATTTTCGTTTTTCTTGATTTTTTTGCAAAAAATTTCGGTTTCGTTTCGTTACGTAATGAAATGAAAAAACGAAAATGAAAATGAAAAATTGCTGTTTCGTTAGCATTCATTACAGTTCAATGTATTTGCCGCAACAAAAACGAAACACATGACAAAATTTCTGTTGTTTCGTTTCGTTTCGTTTCATTTTGGAGACAAAATTCGTTTTTAGTTTCATTACGTAACGAAACGAAAAAATGAAAATGAAAACGAAAAATTGCTGTTTCGTTAGCATTCATTCCAGTTCAATGTATTTGCCACAACGAAAATGAAACGCATGACAAAATTTCTGTTGTTTCGTTTCATTTTGTTTCATTTTGGAGACAAAATTCATTTTTCGTTTCGTTACGTAACGAAATGAAAAAACGAAAATGAAAACGAAAAATTGCTCGTTTCGTGCCCATCTCTATTGCAGACTTATTAGTATTAGTCATGTTCAGACATAGTCACTGGGGTCTTTATTACCCTGAAGGCTCATGTTTGGGATGCACAGCAATAGTAGACTGACATTACTCAAATAATGTGTAGTTGTTCAGGTACACTTTCCAAATTTGTTTTATTCTGTATTGAAATTTATTTTTCATTCTCATGATTTACATGCTATTACATTGCAAAACATTCTTTTGATAACTCACTGCTTTTTTAAAAAAGCACTACAGTAAAAACACAGCAAGGTAAAATATATCATTTAAACCAGGGAAAATCTAAGAGCAGAGAGCCATAAATAACAAACCCAATAAGTGAAATACATTTAAAGTTACCATACAATTTAAAAGGCTTCTGGCATCCTAAAACACCTAAGAAAATGAAGAGGTGTTTAACAGGTGCTAAAAAGAAGATAATATAATCACCAGAAGCACACTTTTGGGAAGTATTTAATGAGATGCCTCCATTATAAAGGCTTTTCATTCTAGCAACCTATTTGGAGAACATCTAGAGAAGGGGCGTATATTGTGTACCAAAGAATACAATACAGTACATCTAGAAGTTGAGTCATGGCAACTGGACTCCTTGTGAGACAGAAACATTATGCTACTCATCTGAGTAGCTTCTTCAGTCTGAAGAAGGTTGGTAGGAGACCTCCGAGATATACTCCATGTTGGTTTCATTTCACCCTGGTCTGAATAGGCTTGTTAGATCTTTAATGGCCAGGGGGATATGAAAGTCACACCTCTGCAGCCCTTCCTAACACCCATTAAGCATGGGATATTAGCAGTGGCCTTCCTGGTGGAGATGTGAAGTCATCCTGATTTTTCTGGGTAACAATGAAAGGGCAGCATGAAGGGCATGCCCAAGTCCTCCACCCCTGTTGAGAGAGGGATTTTCTATACAGAAATGAGTAACCTCCTGTACAATACAGTATATGTTCTCCTTGTGTTTTGGTGTGGGAAACTGCCTCAATTCAATCAGTGACAGTTTGTGTGGAACTGTGTGCATCCATGCTGGAATTTAGCCTAAGTTTTATTTTAAAAACTGTTTCACCACACTGGACAGCTCCATTACATTCAGTACAGATTAGCCATCCACACAAAATGGGAGTCATCGGCCTCCATCGTATTTACTACAAGGGACTTGAGATCCATGCATGGTGTGAACTGCATGAATTACTCCTCCAAGAGAGGCCTTACTGTCATGGTCAAACATGCCTGTATTTAATCTGTATGAGTAAGATTTAGTTCCCCTTCTGAGTGTTCTGTACAAATCATTGATGTGGACTTGTTTGCTGATTTGGAATATAGCAAGTCCAGAGCAGGAGTGAAGACATTCTGGAAGATGCATAATACTTTTTATTCTCATAGCGTGGCAGGAGACAAAGCTTCTCCTATTTGTCCTCTTTCTAGACCTCTTTCCCAATGCTGTAGTTATTCAGGGTTCTGGGTATTTCACAAAAACTGAAAAGGGAGATCAGAACGATAAGAGAGACACTCTGAGGCCAATGTCGCCTGCTACCACATCCTTCCCCTTTTAATTATTTTTAAAAGCATTTTATTTGCATGGATTAACTGGGCATGTGTATGGTTACAAATGCTTGAATTCATTTCTTTAGTTATCAAAATATTTCCACAGCATATTTCCATTGTTTCTTCCCGGTGTTCACTCAGGGCAGCAAAAGATGATGCCAGTTTATACTCATATTAGCGATCATATTGCTTCAAAATGTTGAACCTGTATATGCACAGAGCATTTCTCCTGGTCATCAAAAGAGCAGGAAATGTGCATCCCTCTGTGTGTATAGAGACTCCTTTTCCTTTCAGAGGCAGCAGACAAAGAGGAGTATTTGGAGAAACAATAGAGCAAGCACAGGGCGAGCACACAGCCTAGGGCAGTGATGGCGAACCTTTTAGAGACCGAGTGCCCAAACTGCAATTCAAAACCCACTTTTTTTTTGCAAAGTGCCAATACAGTAATTTAACCTGTATACAGGTGGCTATGAAGGGGTGATGTTGGGTGCCCACAGAAAGGGCTCCGAGTGCCACCTTTGGCACCCGTGCCATAGGTTCGCCATCACTGGCCTAGTGCGTGGAGTTTCTGATAACTTCCTGTGGCTACATTGCTTGAGGGGGTGGAGTGCACTTGACAGCACATGGAAACTAAAAGAGAGAGAGAGAGAGAGAGAGAGAGAGAGAGAGAGAGAGAGAGAGAAATTCTGTCATACTAATTTCTGCATATACCAGGGATGTTTGAGAGGGAGGGAAAAGATTTCTTGATTCTTTTCTTCTTCCTTTTTGAATTCACTCACAGATTAGTCAAGATGGAGAGTGAGGGGGGTGCTGTAGTTTTGTCTAACATCTGTGGCATGTTTGTTTTCTTGCCAACTCGGGTGTCGGGGGACACATGCTCCAAGTGCAAGTTAATGGCCCTTTTAGAGGACAAGGTCCAGCAGCATGAAGCCCACGTGTCTAATCTTCGCACCATTAGGGAGCAGGAAGGTTTTTTTTGGATGAAGCAAAGAGGACCCTCATCAACACAGGAGACAGAGAAAATATCACTCAGGACGAGGGCACTTTGCAAATATAGGAGACAGATGCCTGGAGAACAGTCACCATGAGAAATAAAAAGAACTAGCAACTGGACAGCTTGCAGCTTCACAGTAGTTTTCAACCTCTCTCCCTTATTCACCAGGAAACAAAACAGCAACAGTAGCAGCAAGGTCAGCCTGAAGACCTTGCACAACTATGGTCTCCAGGCTCTAAAATCACTTGATGGTGCAACAAGCCCTGTTTGACTCCATGGAAAAAAATAACAGACTTGAGTTCTAGGGAGGGCCAACCCAAGACAATCTGCTGCCTAGGTTGTCAGTTTGCATTTTGACCTCATATTGCTTGCTGTTGGGCAAGTACCCAAAGCTGGCCAGATTATTTGGGTATCTGGGGCAGGAAATCCCAGAAGCCCCTCTTTGTGAGAGCAGTAATACAATAATCATTAACCACCCACCATATGCTGCTGTTATATGACAACCAAAATTAGCTGCCTGAGGCAGCGGACTCAATCTGTTTAGGCTGGCCGTATTTAGGAAGACACAGATACAAGTTTGTCAAGAAAAGAGAATAATAGAGATGTCAGCTGTATCTTAGCTTTCAGAGCAGACTACTTTCAGCAATTCTGGTATTTAAACACTGATAATGGGAAAGCCATTTACTATGCCCTTTTAGCTTGGAACAATTAGCATACCAAATCAGCTAGTGGCTGAGAACTTGAAGTCTTTTTTCTTTCTTTCTTAGAATTTGGGAACGGTCATTAATTCATCAAGAGGATGTATCTTGATGATGATGGCTTCCTTCTTTGAGGGGAAGAGGAAAGTGGTACAAGGAAAGACACATTGGAAAGGTTTACATAAGGGCTTTGACAGTCTGGATTAAAGCTAAGCCGGGAACACTGCCAGTTCCTTGGAAGCAACATAACATTTCAAAGAGACAAACTATCTGCTGCTGGGTTATAGCCTGACAAGAATACATTATGAACTGTGATAAATATGCCCGGGGCTAGCAGAAAAAGGGAGATAGGAGGAAGGCCTTAGGTGTGATTAACTCCAAGACAGAACCTATGCTGGTGCTGGAAATGAAGAAAGCAGATCTTGGAGAAGTGCACAAATTGTCGGTAGGTTTAGGGAAAGGACCAGGCAAAAGTGGAGGGGTGTTTGTTCTTATGTGCTGTCAAATCATCCCTGACTTATGGCAACCCTATGAATAAACCAAAATGTCTTGTCTTCAACAGCCTGTTCAGATCTTGAAAACTCAAGGCTGTGGCTTCCTTTAGAGAGTCAATCCATTTTGTATTTGGTCTTCCTCTGTTCCTGGTGCCTTTGGTGTTTCCTCAACATCATTGTCTTTTCTAGAGAATCCTGTCTTCCTCATGATGTGTCCAAAGAAGGACAGCCTCATTTTCCACAGTTTTGCTTCCAGAGATAGTTCAGTCTTGATTTGGCCTAGGAGCCACTTGTTCATCATCCAGACAGTCCAGGGGATCTGCAATGCTCTCTTTTATCAACATATTTCAACCAAATCAATATTTTTTTACTACCACCTTTGTTTACTGTCCAGCTTTCACATCCATACGTAGTAGCTGGAAATAAAAGAGTGTGCATGACCTTAGTCTTGGTCTTCCATGATACACCTTTACACTTGATGGTATTTTCTAATACTGTACTTTCATGGCTTCCCTTCCCAGTCCCAGTTTTCTTCTGATTTCTTGGCTTGCAGTTTCCATTTGGATTCACAAGTGGACCAAGGTACACAAAATCTCAAACTATGTCAATTTCTTCCTTGTCAACATTGAGCTTGTGTAGTTCGTGTAGTTCTTCTGCATTCATGGTTTTGGTCTTCTTCACGTTGAACTGCTTTGGCAGTTCTTCATGTTTACTTCGTGTTTCAGTTCAGTATTGCTATCTGCCAGTAAAATAGTCACCTGCATATCTGAAATATTGATGTTTCTCCCACCAATTTGTGCCCCTTCTTCATCTGAATCTAGTGTGGCTTTCTGTATGATATGACCTGTATATGGAATGAACAGATAAGGTGATAAAATGCACCCTTGTCTGACACCTTTGCCTACAGGAAACCATTCTGTTTCTCCATAGACCGTCCTACTGGTAGCACCATGTCCACAATGGAAGTGACTTACAAGTATAGTAATGTTATCCATGGGGACAATATCCTCATGGAAATTGATGTGTGACATTTGTTAAAATCAGTAAGTCTCACAGGTACAGTAGCATTTGATACTGCTATTTCACTTCAATTTACTATTCATTTTTCTGGTTAATTACACCAGCACTGACAGCTCATTGTGCGTGATTAAAATGAGCAGGCCCAGTCTCAATATAGATTCTCAAATCGCTCCTCCTATCAATCATTTTATAAAGAAAGGGAGCTTTTTTTCTGGGCATGCACAAAAGGGTCAATGATGCTGGTAGGCATCTTCCATATGCCTAGAAGGAAGAGGGAAAGAAAAAGACACTTGTCAAATATTTTTGAGTGCTGCATTAGACAATAATTAGGGAGCCATTTGAGATGCAGTGGCCTTTTTAAATATTTTCCCCTCTGCAAATTAGTTCTCCAGGGAAAGCTAATGGGAGCCAAATAATATTCCAGTCTTCCCTGCTTCCTCAAGTTTTTGAGTTAAATGTTACATTAATATTATTATTCTCATTATTTTGTGGTCCATTAGAACAACCTCCTCATATTCTCTCTGAGAAAAAACAGAAATGAGCTTTGTACCTGTTTCCATTCCTTAACAGAATTAGCTCAGGCAATGTTAGTCAGGCCAGAGTGGGATGGCAGGCATGGGAAATATTACAAACTGCCACGAGGCAAGCGGGGGTGCTGGCGAGGGCAGCAAAAATGACACATACACCTGTTGTGTTTGACCTTGATGGCAGGGGTGGCAAATGCAAGTAACAACTGGAGTTCCTTCTATACACAAAAAAGTCAGGATCAACCTCACCTTGGAAGTAACTAATTAGAAATAACTAGGGATTTGTGATTGATGTATTCCCCCAATAACTTTTTGGAGCAGTATTTTTTTGTGTGCAACCTTGCATGCTGCCTTTGGTAGGTTTCGCTGGGAGTTAACTTTTTGGAATGTGGCAACTATCACTCTATCGAGCAGTAACCAAACATTCTCTCCTGCCTCTGATTCAAAGAGAGTTCTGCTTCTCTTCTCTGCTTTCTCTCTCTCTTCTTTCTGTTGGAAGCATCCAGGGAGTCTGTTGAGGCCTGTTGCTGGAAGCAGTGATGTTTTGCCAGTTTGCTATTTAATCTGTTCAATTGCACTTGCAAGTAATGTCTCGGAGTGAGTTATTGATATTGTACATACCAGTTAATGAGAAAAAAGGGTGGTCTACTCTAGGGAATTTAAGGCCAATTTTGCTTGTGGATCCCTGCACGACTGCTGCACTTTTTTATAGCACCTGTGCGACTTGGTGGTGGGGTCTACTATTCTGATTTTTGCCTTCTACTTGGCACTAGGAATGGGCATGAATAAAAAAATGGCGTTTCGTTTGTCGTTTGTCGTTGAGAGGTCCGTTTCAGTTCGTTTCTGTTCTTCGCGATTTTTTTGGAAAAATTTCATTTTCGTTTTTCGTTTTTCGTTTCTACCCGCTTTTTGCGTGATTTTTAAAGCATTTCCGTGCGTGGGAGTTCCCCAACGCCCAAGACCAGAGGGAAAACACTAAAAAAAATTGATGCTGGCAGAGACACAGTATAAACTAGGTTTGCAGGGAGGCTGCAAAGGCAGCAGCGGGCGTTGCCCAGGGTGCAAGGCAGCCGCAGAGTGACTGCACTGTGGGGCAGGGGAGGGTACTCACCGAGACGTACGCACACACGCACACAGGGAGGCTGCAGGACTGAAGCTAGAGTCGCAGAGAGAGCAATCCCACCCTAACTCCCACCGGAGACTGCAAGGAGGACGGGTGCTGCCAGAGCCTTTTATGCCCTCTGTGGCTGCCAGACCTGCCCAGTCTGCCACCTGGGCATGCTATTGGTTGAAGTTGTCCAAGAATTTACATGATCCAATCACATGGCTTGCCTCCATGTTGTGGCTGGAGTGGCGACATCCATTTTGTCAAAGGGAAAAGAAAAATACATTGCGATGGGAGAAGACAAAAACAAACATTTTAAGGACCCCAACCCCTGGTAGGTAATAATTTCAAATAATTATCTCATTATCGCTGCATTTTTATGGATGTCCAGGACATTTTAATACCCAAGAAATCAATATTAGGCATCTGGGAGCCATTTTGGGTCGATCTCCCCTAACTCCCCTTAAAGGAAAAAAATACAGCGATCTGAGAAAAGACATAAATGCATGTTTTAAGGACCCCAAGCCCCCCTGGTAGGTATTATCAGACAGTATAAATAATTATCGCTGGGTTTTTATGGATGTCCAGGGCATTTTTTAACATTTAAAACAGCTCATTTCATTGCACACCGCCAGTAACGAAAACAAAACGTAACAAACCCAATTTTCGTGGTTCTGTTAATTTCATTTCATTTTCATCACAATTTTTGTTTGTCATTTTGTTACGTAACGGAACGAATAACGAATAACGGAAGTGAAAAAATGTTCGTTTCGTGCCCATCTCTACGTGGCACAGTTGCGAGCTAGGACAACTTCATGTCATTGTCAAGGGTGTTCATCCAGTGCTGTTTGGGTTGTCCCCTTGGTTGGGATCTGCTGACCTCCAGGGTCAGATCCTTTTTTGGACAGAGTTTCCTTATCGGCACATGAGATGTGTACATATCAATGCAGTTTGGTTTCATGGATCTTGTCGGAAACTGGTGCGATGCCGTATTTAGATCGGATGTCATCATTGAGCAGATGATCATTTTGCATGAGGCCAGAGGTGGATCCCTGCACTTCTGCTGCACAAGTAGGTACAGGGAAGATAGCAAAATTCAGCACACAGCTGTGGTGGCTGCTAACATTCCCACTGGCACATGCACCCCACACAGCTTAGCTATAATACTTAGGCCATGCAGAGAGTTTTGGCAGGCTTGTCGAAGGCTTGCTGCCAATCTACAAATAGTTATCTTCACTATGTCTGTGTGGCTGCTCTTAGGGCTCGTGGAGCAAGAAGGCTTAGGATTGGTGGCACCCGCACTCCATTCTCTGACATGCTCCAAATGGCCTGATGGACAAGAAACATGTTTTCACTACTAACATCTTGCAGGCACTTCCGATCTAAATGGGAGTGCATTTTAAGAGTGGATGAAATATTGATTTAAATATTGCAAATTAGCAATGTTAGTGGCTGGTCTAAAATGACTTTTAAAATAAAACAGTTGTGAGTGAGAAGCATTCTGATTACTAGGGACCAAGCACATGAAATTGTCGCAGTGATTACTTATATGAATGGTATTGGAGGTTAAGTGTTTTAAGGATTGCAGGGGATGCTTGAGCATCTTTTACGGCTTCAAGGCTTAGCACCATCTTCTTTGACAGACTGAGAAGTATGTAGTGGCTTTTTGTGTGAACTCATGACACTGTGTGCTACATAATCAGGGGCTTTTAACTGATGGTGCAGAGTGCCTTCTGTCTGAGGTGGAGAGACCTGTACTCACAGCCTTTACTGTCTAGACACAGATATTGACAATCAAGTTGTACTGACATAAGAGGCTCAGATAACTTAGCTGGAGGCATTTCAATGATCTTGCCCTTTTATGCGTTATTTCTAGCTTGTAGTCAGCTGTGAAATATGTCTCTTAAAATCCATAGCCTTAATGCCATGAACAAAATGCTGTGCTTTGAAAAGAACAGAGAGCAAAGTGGTTCAACCTGTGAAGGGCAGATTAGGCACTAGGTCAAGTCTGAAAGTCCATGTTTGGGGGGGTGGGGGTGGAAAGAAAAACTTTCCCCAATGTGGTCCTTTGCAAACATGTCACCCCATGACTCCCATGATCCCTAACTAGCATGACTAATAGTTTTTCACCTTCAGATGCTACAAAGAATATGGTTTGAATGTCACATTAAACCTTATAATAGTAACACTGATCCAATGATCAGGTAATAGAATGATCTAATGTTAATCTCTTACTTAACACATTTCTCCATACCCACCCTTCCACTCACCTAAAGGCAGGCAGACATACACACATATGTTTTCAGAGATCTCCTCTCTCTCTGGCAAGGAAGTGGGTAGTAAGGTTGGATGAAGACAACTTAAGCCTAAGACAGACCAGCCAGCCATTTTCCATAATTCTAAGGAAATATTATGAGTAGAAATGGGAACGAACCAGCACAATGGCAGTTTGTGATGGTTTGTGGTTCTTTGGTATCCACATCAGATCATGGAAATTTATTTAAAACAACAAACCAGCTTGACTCCCACCATCCATTACAGCACAAATTAGGAGCCATCAGGACCCTAAGCCACAGAGCAGAGAGCATCCCCACCTCCACAGAAGCCAAGAAGAAGGAAGACAGGCACCTGAAGACAGCACTTAAGGCCTGTGGATATCCAAAGTGGGCCTTCAACAAAGCAGTGTGCCAACCCAGAAGAACAAGAGATCAGCCTGAGACCCAGACCTGATGGAAGAATCTGGTCATTCCCTACATGGCTGGGGTGTCAGAAGTTTAAAAGGATTTTTGACAAACACCAGATCCCTGTTTATTTCAAACCCACAAACACACAAAGAGAGAGACTTGTCCACCCAAAGGATCCAATACCAAAACAAAAAAGGAGTAATATAGTATATGTGGTTCAATGCAGTGAGGAGTGTGCAGATCTTTACATTGGAGAAACTAAACAGCCATTAAACAGAAGGACGGCCCAACATTGGAGGGGTAACAGCTCAGGACCAGAATCAGCAGTACACCTCCATTTGAAGGACAAAGGCACTCATTCAAAGATGAGGATGTACACATATTAGACAAAGAAGATAGCTGGTTTGAGAGAGGAATCAGGGAATCCATTCATGTGAGCATTGAAACCCCCCTCCCTCAAAAGAGATGGTGGCCTCAGGCATAGTCTATCTGCTACTTATCAGGGTGTGCTTTCAACAAAACATGGACAAATCAAAAAGTCTTCACCACCAAGGCCATAGCTAATGACCCATACTTTATAGGTTTCAGCATCTTAGGCCATTATTCACCTTAAGGCTATGGCTACTATTGTCTACCTAACAAGCCTATTCAGGACATTGTTCATCTTATGAGCCTATCTCAGACCAGGGTGACAAGAGGTCAAAGCTGACTATAAGATGGAGGACTTGCATTCGCTGTATTCAGACTGATGAAGCTGTTTGGATGAGCAGCAAAACGTTTCTGTCTCTAAAGAAAAAGAAGTCCGGTAGCCATGACTGAACTTCCAAACAAACCAGCTTGTGATATGTTCAGTTCAGGCCCATCATCATGTGTCCCAGCACCTACTTTATTTGCTTTGGACCTCCTCCTCCCTTCCACCGCTGCTGTGCTGCTCAGCTTAGTAGGCCTACCTCCTGCCCCAGTGCTTCCTGGAAGGCTTAGGGTATTGTGAGAACTGTTGTTCTTGTAGGGTTCCCTACAGATAGCCTAACAGGCAGCAAAACTATTAATACCTTAAGCCTTCCAGGAAGCACTGGGGCAGTAAGTAGGCCCCAGACAGCCTACTGCCCTACTCACCTGGGCATTGGAGGGGAGGAGGCTTGGAGCTAGTAAGGTATGTGATGAGGCCCACGGGGCAGGGCTTTTGAGGGGAGTGAAGTGAAACAATACAAAACACCAATGATGATAAAGAATGTTGTTTTGTGCCTCTTTGTTAAAGCATTGTTCCCTGGACCTCCCACTTTTTTTTTTTAGTTTGTAGTTTATTTTATGCCCATCCCTAATTATGAGATATCCTGGCCACAACACCATGACAGGCAAGGCTGCTGCCCACTTGTTTGTAAAATCTGGGGAAACGATGGCCAATGGCCAGGATTTGAGTAACTGTCATCTAAAAAGGAATATTCCAATCTCAGGTTATACCTGTTTGATGTGGTGCTGCCTCTGATGAAAATAATATTGAGTGCATACGACATGCTGTCATTGGTGGGCTCGTATTGATGTTCATTTATTTTTTTAACATGTTCCTATTGTTGTTCATTTAGTTCGCTAAATTGAGAAAAGAGATTAAATTTGAGATTAGTTGATAAATAACATTATGATGCCAAAGAAACTTTCCCCCTCCCAAAGTCTTAACAAGGCAGCTGGAGAATAGCAATGTATAGCAGTGAAATAAAGATTTTTCTTCTCTCCCGAGTCTTGGGGTTTTCTCTGAAAGAAGAATTATAGGTTGACTATTATGCTGCTGTTCAGAATTCCACAGGAGGGCAGTCTTATCTAAGCTATATACAGCAAGTGAGAGGGCCGTAACATTAGAAGCGTACACATGCACACAAAACCAGTGCTAAACAATTTTTTAAAATCGCATCTGAAAATATAACTAGCTAGAAAATGTACACTGTGTTTTAAACTGCGTCTACAGGGTGCACTTCTCAAATAGATTTGTGTTGCGTTCTATAGAAGAATAATTAACAACAAAAATCTAAGAACACAGAGCTGGAAGGGACCCGATGGATCAATGGGTCCAGCCCCTGTCAAGGAGGCAGAGGGAGGAATGGAATTCCCAAACTTTCTCTCCACAGTCAGAGAGCTAAACTACTGAGCTGTCTAGCAGTTCGATATGCTGGCTTGCATACTGCATCAATACATTTTGCTGCATGTTAACATATAAAATGGGCTGGACGTTTTCTTCCATGGTATGCAGGGCCATACAGTAGAGGCATAGCTATCAAGTTTTCCCTGGCCCCAGCTGGGAAAGGAGGGGGGAGGTGTAACGTGCATGCATGTGTTAGTGGGCATGCACACAAACAAAAACACATGTACAAAAACATAAACAAAGCGCCCCCTCCCTCTTCCCTTCCCAATCGCAACCCCCCCACACAAAAAAGCACCCCCTTCCTGTCCCAGTTGCAAAAACAAACAAACAACGAAAAACCAAACAAAGTCCCCCTCCCCCTCCCCTCCCCCTTTGGTAGGGGCTCCCGATTACAAAAAAACAAAAAACAACAACAACAACAAAACAAAAAACAAAAAACCCCACCACCATATGCCATTCAGAGGATTTTTTTAAAAAAATTATAATATCCGGGAGATTTACAAGAAAATACTATTACAGGACGATGGCGGGAAAGATGCCTAACAATGTGATTTCCTGGCTGATATGGGAAACTTGACAGGTATGAATAGAGGATAACTGCCTTTGTGCCCTGCTTCCAAGGTATTAGCTGGCATCTGGGTGTCCCTGCTGGCTGACAACAGGTCAAATGTGCCTTTGGTCTTATCCTTTCGGTTCTCTAGGCACATAGGAACCTAAAACAATAACACTGAAATATAACAGGAGTTGAATTGGTATGTTTGGATGTGTGCAGGATGTCATCATGGGAGGATATGTGTACACAGGCAAAAAGGCACATACTGTATATAAATTCATGCACAGGAATATAGTCTGTAGGTCATTTCCTATCATCTCCTTGTGGGCAAGGAAAATAAATAGCAACATGTATAACACATGCCAGCAAGAAAATTTCTTCAGTGCTTGCCAGAGTGTTTGCATTAGTGGGGCTTTTGTTGACAGGCCAAAACACAATTTTAGGTCAACATGAGCAGGTTTTTCACAGAACAATCATTTTTTTTTTACAAAATTCCAAAGGCTGCTGCTCTGTTATCTGGCATTTAAATGCTTACAAGTATGAATGTAAATCCTTCCTGGTTCTTACAGAAAAGGATGGGAAATTATAACTAGACTACTGGGATTAAACTACTGCAGTGACCTCTTTGTGGGACTGCCCTTAAAGCTAGTGTGGAAAATTCAGCTGGTACAGAACGTTGCTGCCGAACTAGTAACTTGGGTGAAAGCCCGTTCAGCATATTACCTCCACTCTGGCCATTCTGCACTGGCTGCCAATTCAGTTCCTCATCGACTTCAGGGTTTTAATGTTAACATATGTGTGTGTGTGTGTTGTATTGTTACAGTTGTGACCGACCCTTCATGACTCCATGTCCATGGAGTTTTCTTGGCAGGAATACTAGAGTGGCTTGCCAGTTCCTACTCCAGGCGCCTACAGCACCTGGTATTCCCTGGTGGTCATCCATCCAAGTAGTAGCCAGGCCTGACCCTGCTTAGCTTCCAAAATCAGGCAAGATAGGATGTGCTTAGGGCACACAACGCTCTAAATGGTTTAGGATGTCGATATCTGGCAGAATGGCTCCTCCCACAACGAACTGCCCCTGCTACTCATTCTTCTCAGGCAGGATGCCTGAGGTTGCAGATCCTGAGAGACACTTGGAAGACTGAAATGAGAGAGAGGTTGTCCTGTGGTGGCCCCCTGTTCATGGAATCAGCTGCCCTCAGAGATCAGTCTGGCCCCTTGGCTGGGAGTTTTAAAATGTTAATTGAAAACTTGGCTGTTCAACCAAGCTTTTCCTGGTCTATGATTTTTTTTGACATTGTACCATCTGCCCTTTTTCTGCACAGATTCCACCTTTGCATTGATATTTGTTAAGTTATAATGTGCTTTGTTTAATGCTGAATGTCATTCTTATGTTTTTTAAATTGTTTATTCTTTTGGATATTATTTATTTGGTTTGTAAACCACCCAGAGTAGCTGTTCGCTAGATGGGCAGAATAAAAGTTCAATGAATGAATGAATGAATGAATGAATGAATGAGATATTTTCTGGTACTATAAATTCAATATATTTCCTTCTTAAAAGGAAAAATGCAGTTTTGGCTAAACTCTAGGGGTATCGCTGCTCCCATCCTGAAAAATGTCCTAGATTTCAGTACATCATATAGAGTGGGACAAGAAATGGAAGTACTGACTTTGATTTATCCAAATTGCAAATTATTTCTTGGAGTATTTAAAAATGTGCGGCATAGCTGCAAGGACATCATTTTGTTAGTTGAATAAGTGAATATCCAATTTATTGTGTAAAATTAAAAAAGTAATTTTGCACGAAAAATACCCAAGTAATAAAAGTAAATTAACGCTGAAGAATAGCCAAAGTATTCTCATTTAAGATATGTGAAAAGCTATTTTCAGATTTTTATCTGGCCAAGCTTTGCAGAAGGACATTTGGAAGAGTCAACATAGGCTGAGGAGCTGCATCATAACCTTGATGGGTTGATGCTGCCTTAGTGAACCAAAAGTGAGACTTCTCTCAAGTCAGTGCAGAAATACCTGTCCATCTGCTGAATCAGCCATATTGGCTCAGGCAGTGTATATATGTGGAGGTTTACAAGAGCCATTTTAATGTGTCTGGTGATGTCATAGTGGATTGCCAATTGGCTCTATGCCCTATAAGGTGCGACGTACATCCCCAGGTAAGCTGGAGCTAGTTTAGAATATCAATGCTGCCTTGCTCAATATGGCCATGGACTAAATAACTCAGAAGAAATGGCACTTGAAGCATTGCCTAGCTCTTCAGATGGCCAAAGAAAATCATGTATCAGAAAAGATACTGCTTAAGTATTCTTCTTTGAGATTCTCCTGGCTAGTGCAAGCATTTTTTATCTTGATACAGTGTAAATAATTAGGGTTTATTTACTATTTACCAGTTTCTTCTGTTTTTAAATTTAGTATAACTCCATAGTGTCAGAGAAAGCAATTTGGGATTTATCATATACAGATCAGTGTAACTGCCTGTTTGCTATATTTTTCAGAAAAAATTTTTTTGTATGTGTCTGTTCAGAAATAGTTACAGTAGGTGGTAGATTTTATGCAACACATTGCAGCTTAGTTTATTAAAGTGTATCACCAAGAATAATTTAATTAGGGTGCCTACATATTATGGGTATCTGTGGGCCTTTGCTAACCATCAATGCAAGACATTATTTGTCTCAAAGGCAAAACAATTTTCTAACTAAATAAAGACTAAGGATCGTGCAGCAACTATGTGTTGATTATGGCCATCAATTTAGTTCCTCTCGCTCACTCTCTATTTTGTGGTGCAGGATCATGCTTTTTCAATGGGATTTAATTAACTTCATTTCATGGCATGGTCCTGGAGATAATAAGCATAGTTTCGGCACAACAGCCACCCTATTTAATGCCTGGCATTGACTAATATCTGGCAACGATATGGTGATTCTACAATGGAAGCACATACAACAAAAGAGCAGCCTGTTTTATTAATCTGCCAATTCCCCCCTCCTTTGGGGGTGTTACTGTGTGTATTTTTTGAGGCTGATTGAAAAAGAAAGCAAGAGTATATGGTGGGAATGATATTTTTAGTAGGTTGGAGTCATTTAACAAAAAAAGCGTTCCTTCAGGAAAACAGAATCAAGATGCTAATGTTATACCTCATTTATTGCCAAGCATATTCAGTGACATTTCATAATGTACATCTGTCAGCCAGAGATATAAATGAATGAGGTGAAATGTGCAATTTGCCCCCAGGAACTTCCATTAGAGCCCCCTAAAGTATAATATTTATGAGGTCAGAGTCAATTAATCAGATAGCTGTATTTGCTTTTCAGCCCGCAGTGGTCCAGCAACAAACTGTTGCATTGAGATGGTGGTGGGGAATTGTTTAGAAATATATACGGTATGTATATACATATAAATATTCAGTTGGTGTTGTTGATGAGTCCATTTTTACAACAACAATGACAAAGTCCATTACTTTAGCTGGGGGGAGTCAGTGTGAATTGTTGTTTTCAACTACAGTACTCTGTTCAAGAAGGCATTGCTAGTGGTGCAGCTCTGTATTAGGTACCACAAACTGCTGCTTCTGCCACAGTGATACGAATAATAATGCTTAGTCACAAGCAAAGCTACCCAAGAAATGTGCCTTCTCCAAGTCAAAGTACACAGTAGCCAAGGCCAGCCAAATAATAACCCAAAACAAGGGTGGCCATCTCGTTATGCACAATAGCTGCATAGGCCACAGATGTAAAATCCCATCTGATTTTATCTCCAATCAGTGAATGAAGATAAGAGTGATGTACACAGTTTAGCACCAAAGAACCAGTAGGGCAGCAGTTCTTAACCTTTTTAATGGTTGGCACCCCATTTAATCTCATACATTTTCTCACCCCCTTGAAAACATGTTCCAATTCATTTGTTAGATTTTCAATGATTTTCAATGATTTGTTAGATTTTCCAAATTTTTAGTTTTTCAATAAAAGCAGATTATTTTTCAGTAGCTATTATGTTCTCATCATAACCTTGCACTTATGTATTTAATTCACCCAGGTGAATAATATATGTTAAGTAGGCTAGTCAAATATTGCATCTCTTCTTTCAAAGTCTTTAACTAAATTACAATTTTGGTTAGTAAGAAACTGAATAATTTCTCATGCATTTTTTAAAAAAAACTGCTCAGCATGCATCCCTCAGAGAGCCACCTTATTCAGGGTGATAAAGAAGCACAGTACAGACAGCACTGATTTCTTCTAGAGATGGAAAAGAAACAAAAACTGAAATGCTGTTTTATCATTTTGTTACATGACGAATTGTTTCATTATGAAACGAAACTGTAGAACGCACTTTGTGACAATTAAAACGAACCACCAGTTTTGGCTGTAAAAACAAAACAATTCATCCTAGAGGTACCAAATTTTGTGGGTAGCTTCCTTGGACTCTTCTGTTTAAGCCAGGCATGTCCAAAGTCTGGCCTGTGGGCCAATCTTGGCCCATTTTCAGATTTCAAGTGGCCCGGTGTAAGGCTCGATGGGGCAGGAGGGAGGGAGGGAGCAAGTGATTATGTGCTTGCTTGCATTGCTCGTGCCTTGGAGAGGCAGAGGTTGGGAGGTTGGGAGGAAGGCTGCCTCCCCTTCCTTCCTTCCTCCTCCTCCTCCTCTTCAGCTAACAGGCACCACCAGAAGACAAAGGGGGTGCCCCAACGGGTCTGAGATCCCCTCCTCCTTCTCCCCCTGCCAGCCACCCGGCCCGGCCCTGTTGGGCCGCCCCCGAAGAACATAACCTCGGTCTTTCCAGGGTTGAGCCTGAGTCTGTGGGTCCTGGTCCAATCCAAAACTGCGGCCAGGCAGCGATCTAGGGTCTGGACGGCCTCCACTGCACAGGTGGAAAAGGAGAGATAGTCGCTGGGTGCGGCCCTCAAGGAAGGACCGGAGCCAGCCAAAGGCCAGACCCACAATCCCCACCTCTGAGAGCCGCTCCAGGAGGATACCATGGTCGACGGTATCAAAAGCCGCAGACAGGTCGAGAAGGACCAGCAGGGTAGAGGAACCCCCGTCGGCCCTTCTCAACAGATCATCATGCAGAGTGACCAGTGCCGTCTCAGTCCCATGACGCGGCCTAAACCCGGATTGGAAAGGATCCAGGATATGGTTATCCTCCAGGAATGATTGGAGACGCAGGGCGGCGACCCGCTCAACCACCTTGCCCAAAAAGGGAACATTGGCTATGGGGCGATAGTTTGACATATCGTCCACAGCCAGGCCAGGTCTTTTAATAATGGGCTTCACCACCGTCTCCTTCAGAAGACTGGGAAAAATCCCATCCCTGAAGGAGGCTGAGGCGATTAGTGAAGTCCATTTTGGCATGCTCCCCCCTGTGATCTTAATCAGCCAGGACGGGCAAGGGTCAAACGGAGAAGCCGCAGGCCTGCAGTGTCCCAGGGCCCTGGAGGCATCCTCAGGTGTAACAGACCCAAACTCAACAAACCGGGGCGACCGAGGCGGCCCAGTACCGGCCACAGCGGGGACTGGATCATGGCAATCGGCATCCAGCTCGGAACGGATGGCCTCTATCTTAGATTTAAAGTGGGCTGCGAAAGACTCACTAGTGAAATCACTAGGAGGAGGCCCAGGCGGACCGGGATTGGTGAGGTCTCGAACCACCCGGAACAATTCTGCCTGGCGATTCGAGGCCTCACCAATTCTCAGGGCGGCAAAAGATCTCCTGGCTGCCCTTATCGCTCGAGAATAGCGACCGGTCAACGCCTTAACCGCAGCCCAGTTCGTAGCCGTCCGAGCATTCCGCCATCTGCTCTCTAGCCTTCTCCGCTCTTGCTTCATAGCCCTCACCTCCTCGGTATACCAAGGAGAAGAACGGGCTCGGCACCGGATCAGGCGCTTGGGGGCGATCCGGTCAGCAGCCCTGGCCACCTCCTCATACCACCTTTTGACCAGGGAGTCTACCGGATCGTCATCCAGACCGTCCGGCACAGCCCCGAGGGTCTCCGAGAACCGCACAGGGTCCAGGAGCCCCCGGGGGCGGGCCCAGATGGAAGGGCCCTGCTCCCCGCGGGGTGGGGGTGGCGATTGACAGGGAGAAGGTCAGCAGATAATGATCTGACCATGACACGGGTCAGGTCAACAAACTCCCGACCCCCAGATCAAAGCCTGCCAATGTGGAGGCAAAAACCAGGTCCAAGGTATGTCCACCCTTATGCGTGGGACCGATGACAAATTGGGACAGGTTCATGGAGGCCATGGACCTACAAAGCTTCCCACCCCATTCTTCATAGTTGACAGGTGCTGCCTCTCTTGCCCCCTCCCTCCAAGGGGATTTACCCTTTTACGGTCCTGTTTATCTGGAGAAATTCAGACTAAGCTGGGGAGCTTATCAAGTTGCTTCACCGTGGCAAAATCAGAACCCTAATACAGGTAGCTTTCTGTCCCCCTTCCCTACTTTGTGAGATTCTTGTTGTTGCTGCTGCTGCTATTGCACTCGGCCTTCCCGTTTCTCAGCTTTGCTGGTGCATGGGATGGGCCAAAAGGTCAAGCTTAAAAGTTGCAGGTCAAGTCCTAAACCTTTGTGATTGAGATGACATGTTTTCCCAATCATTAATTTTTTTAAATTCAGAAAGCAAATTAATAGCTGCTGGTAATCGTTTTAATTGGTAGCCAAAAGTTTTAGAACTACTCTACTTAGCTAAATCCAAGTTTTGCCTTGCTAGTTGATACTTCACCATTTTTGTACATTCTATGCTTTTATGGTTACTTGTTGATACAACTTCTATAAGGCATATTATTCTTTATTTTTTATCCAGAAATATAATAATAGTTTATTAAAATCAACTGTTTTTTCTTCGATGATTCACATTTTCCAATATAGTATTGCAGTTTTGTTTTCTAAAATTGGAGGAGACTAGAACTGATCATATGGAGGAAAAGATGTGAGTAATCCATTTTTAGAGAACTGCTGAAAATGATCTTTGCAACTTGGTTACGGCTGCTTGTATAATCTATTGATGATAGTTTAGGGCATCCAGCTGTGATATGGTGAATTGTTTCTTTAAGCCCTTCATATTTCACTTAAACTTTGCTTCATAATTATTTTCTGATAGTATCGATCTGGACTAGATTTATTTTATTTCACTGACAACAAAGACTGCAATGTGTATACCAGTGGTTCCCGACTTTGGGTCATCCAGGTGTTCTTGAACTGTAACTCCCAGTAGCCGTGGCTTGCAGTGAAGGCTCCTGGGAGTTTTCATCCAAGAACTACTGGATTAATACCCAAGGCTGGAAACTACTGGTTTATATGTTCCATTTCTTACTTTACAGTTTCCAGTTTGACTTCATTCATACTTTTCACATTATTTGTTTCAGCGGTATGTGTTGTGGAGCGTTGGGCATATGTCTCCTATGCCAACACTATCTCTTGTTTCATTTTGGACTATCTCCTCATAGGGGTTTCATGGTAAGAAGGGTTTACCATTGTCACCTTCTGCCTAATACTAGCAAAAGTCAGCTAGAATGTCACCACTATGTCCTCCTTTGCCAGTGTCCCCTTCAGATACTGCTACTGCCAGTAGTTTCCTTGAAGTGGGTGGATACATCTTAGTCTGGTGTCTCAGCCATGACCATTTCACCTTAAGTGCTAGAAGATCAGGCTCATAATGGAGTATGTTCTGTAGCCTTCTGACAGGGTTGCTCTCTGCTTCACTGACACACAGAAATGCCCTCACTATGTTTATGGTGTGCATCCAAGGAGGATTTGTCCTTTATAGGAAACTAAAACTAGATGCTGACTACAGCTTCTTTTCAATTGGCAGACCTTCTATGACCTCACTGAATGTTTATTTGTCCTAGTTGCTGGGGGACAAATACTCATGCTTTGGATACTGATAAATAACACACACATATTACTTAATTACTGCTTGTGGATATAAACAGAATGTATATCTGCAAATACACTACTTCTTAAGAATCAGACAATGAGATTATTTTGAGGAATCATTATACATAATCTGAATAATGTAATCTTTATATTTCAACACTCTGACACAAATAAAAAATTACTGTAGTCTAAAATATAGGAAAAGGGGAATTATTCTCCCTCTCATCCATGTATGTTCCTAAATTATGATTTTCAGGAGAATGATGATCTGACATAATTTACTAAAAACCAAGAGTGATGAGGGGAGAAAAATATTTTTAATGATTCCATAAAATGTATCTCTTCAGAAGCTAAATCACTTACTTCAAAATTACCTCCAAAGATTACTTAAAATATCTAATCTGCAATCAGCAATATGAGGATTTGGGGTATAATAAAATCAAGCACTTTCCTTTGAAACATTTACTGCTATAGCACTACTTTACATTGATTCTTTCAGAGTTTGAAGTGGCAGTGTAAAAATCATCCATTTGACAGACTTAGTCTTTTATCAGCGATTGCAAATAGCTTTTCCCGGTTCATCATTACCCCACAGCATCTGATCATTGTGTCTTCTTTCTGCCTTCTGCCCATGTCATATTAATTGCTTCTTTTTCTCTTAATCACCCACTGCTTGTTTTTATCAGCTGCTATTAAACCTCCTAGTTCACATTGCTAAAGTCAGAAATGGAGGTGGCAGTAGGGCCATTGTTGACGTAGGATGGTAAGGAATAGGGATGGGCACCAAACGAAAAACGAAATGCTGATTAATCAGTTTGTTACATAACAAAAAGAAATGAAATGAACCGAAAAAGCAGCATTTTGTTACAAATGAAACGAAAGAGCGGGGTGGGGTTTTTTTTTGTTTTGTTTCCAATGAACCGTTTCATTCTGCTTGTAAGCCACCGAAGAGGCTCCGGCGCTGCCGCCTCCCAGCTTGGAGGCAGTGGGGAATCTCCCCGGCAGGGAGCAGACAGGGGAGTGCTGACATCAGCCTCTGACAGCTAGGCTGGAGCCTGTTTAAAATGGCAGTGGCAGCGAAGAGGATTGTTGGAGGAGGACTCGCTTCCCTCCTAACTCTCTCCTTTGCCTACTTCCATGAGGCTCTGGAGACTGGCGCAGTGGCAGGGAGCCCTCCTGGGACACTCTTATCTGCCTGCTGCTGCCTCCTAGATGGGAGGCGTTGGGGGAATTTTGTTACTTACGATACAAAATGAAATGCGGGGGCAATGGAATGGAATGAAACAAAACTCATTTTTTTTCCATTTCGTGCCCACCCCTAGTAAGGAAACAATGTATTTTTTGATGTCCTCATTATGTCCCTTTTCAGGTATTTTTGTGTCGCATGTTTTGCAGAAGACTATTTACTGCCAGAGAACTGCACTCCCTGAGTTGCATACTTTAAAAAACGATGTTTAAAAATGCTTCATGTAGTGGCTATTAAGTAACCACTACATGCAAATTACTAAATTACATGAAAATTGTAAATTACTACAATTGACTTCTGCCAGATGAACATGGACATTTTAAAAATGGGGTGGGTGGGGTTTTAAAACTGAAACAGGTCTTCCATATATGGAAGCTCCCAGGGGTTATGTGGCCCCCTTAAACCATGCAGAACAGGTCTCTGCCCCACTCCTTAGAGGACACAAGAGGATTTTCTGAGTAATTTCTTAAAAACTTGGGATGTGGAGAGGCTGTGGAAACAGAGATGGTAGGGTCTGCAAAAGTGGAGGCCACCTGCAGCCCATGACCTGCATTTTAGCTAGCTTGATACAAGGAGAGGCCTGCAGCCAAAGATTTGGCTTGAAAATAGTATATATTTATATGGGTGTGCACATTCTCGGGCTCATCCCCCCCCCCCCGGCTCTTTTCTAGGTGGCTGGATAAGTATCTGGTTGTGGAGCCAGAGGCTGGGAGTTTGATACCTCACTGTGTCCCTTGTAAGTAGAGCCAGCCCATGTGGCTATGGGCAAGGTGCACAGTCCAAGGACACCCCAGAAGAAGGGAATGATAGACCACTTCAGCGTATTCTCTACCTGGAAAATCTTGAAAAAGGTTGCCGGAAGTCAAAATTGACTTGACAGCACATGATTATTATCCTCTTTTCTACTCATCTCTTGGTTCATATTTTTCACTTCACGTCATAGAATGACTAAGAATTCTTGCTACCCAAACTTTTTAATGAGTTTTTGAGTCAATATTCCAAAGAATTCCTCAGGCACTATGGCCATCTGAAGGCCAATAAAGTAACTTTCTAACCTGTGGATGAATACTAAGGAATTCTTTTCCTTCCTTCCTTCCTTCCTTCCTTCCTTCCTTCCTTCCAAGACTTCCCCATAAGAATTAGCTCTGTAGTGAAGATCCCCTAGCAACCTGAAAGTGCAACACAACGTCCCCCAAGATGGTAGTAGGATATTATTTTTGTGATCATATAAGCAACAAGATTGAATTATCCATAATCTTCTAGAGCAGCCATAGTAACAATGGCACAGCTGCTCCACTTTTAATTAGAACTCAGTTTGGAGGAATATGAAGCCATGTTTAGCCAGGAGGTAGCTCAAGCCTCATCACATACAGAAGTAGCAGTAAGAACATTGTGGCATCTCATGGCTTTTAAAAAGGTTGTTTTTTAAGACACAACACAAATAATGTAGCTGGTGAGCTGGGAGATTTGATTCTATTGAACATTATGAGACATGCCATTTATTCAGTGGTTTCTCTCCCTTGGGATGCTGAGATAAGAGGTGGCCTTCAGAGAACTGAATGGCAATAGCATTTCCATCTTTTCTTTTAAAAAAATAACTTTCCTGTTAAACAGCTGCAGTTCACTACAGTATTCACTACACTATTGTTTGCTAAATCATTGTTAACTACCCAGAGTTCCCATTTGAGGAAAATCAGATCACGGTATACAAATGTAAAAATAAATAAATAAATAAATACAGTACCACATGTCTCTTCCCATGCATTTTTGTTCTGCTTTGACCCTAATGGCATATGTTGTGGATCTTATATAAGGCTGGCATTCAGTGAAGGGTGAACAAGAAATAGTTTTCTTTTTGTATAGGAGTACATCTGTTAGTAGATTGATAATACCAGCTAAGAGTCTTGTGACCATGGAAACAAAACACTAAATAATTACAACAGCCTAAATATTCATGAACTTCAGCAGTGGGCAATATCCATACTTTGCGACTGGCCCAGATGCTGAGGAATACAGTGGCAAGGTATGGGAAGGCGGTATGGGAAGGCGGACTGTGTTTCGGGGACCATTAAGGTCACCTGCTATATTCAGGTGTGATAGAGAATAATATGTTGTTGCTATGAGGGAAGTGACTTTCATTTGTCAGTCTTGAGGGCTTCCATACATGAACTGGGATGGGACCATCACCTTCTAATTAGAACAGCAAAATGTCTTGGAGTAAGCAACATTTCAATCTTTTGAGGAGCATGCCAGACAACATTAGTGGTAGAATGGGACCATAACAATTCTTCTGATTATTAATAGCGAAATTATTAATATCAAATTTAATTTTATGTTCTTATTTAGCAGCTTCATGGTGATGTCTTCCTGCAAAGGTTTTGTATAACTGAAAAATTGCCAGGTGATATGCAGGTCAGGAAGTAAATGGCCTGGCTGGCTGAGATACTCTCTCCTCATTTCTGAATGTTGATGGGGATTTTTCACATTTCACATTTTTATGTCAAAGGTCACTTGAATATTTTTTTTTGCATAAACAATGTCCAGTTTGTCCAGAAGGGCATTGGGAAGTGAAGGCAAAAATCACTAAAAATGAACAGCTAAATAAACTCTTGATGTCATTGTTTTCTGTACTAAGATGGCACATTAAAGCAACAGATCTAGCATCTGGATTTGGTATAGGATCCCATCGCTAGATTTGTGTCTATGTTAGGTGATGTGCTTTTGAGAGTGCATACCTCTTGTGTGCATGTTTCTGTTTAAGGAAGAATGTGCATGCCAACCAACAATCTGTAAGAGACTCAAGGACCTGCAGTTCATAGCAAAGCAGCTTTGACTGAGAGGTGTAGGTGATAGATATGACGTCGAGTTCTGCCATTTAAACTTCTGGGTCTGTCCTTTAGATTATGCTTATTGGTTTGGCTTTCTCGATAATTTCCATTCATTTCATTGGTAGACTTTTGTAGTTCTACAAATGCTAGGTGGAATCCCACCATAAGACACGAGTTGCTGTCTGAGAAATGGGAGCAGATTAGAGTTGTACAGAGAATCAGATTTTGCAAACATTGGATTGAGTGTTAGCTGAAAGACTGAATAGATATCTAGCAGTCCATGGGACCTTGCTATAAAGTGGTGCTGACATGTCCACCACACATTTGTCCTGTTGTGTTCATTGTTGGCTTTGGTGAAAGTGCTTTGGTTAATAAACAAGAGTAACAACAATACAAACAGTATCTACTGCCTATAATGACAGATGTTGTGGTCTGAAACAAATATTGGAGGCATAATATTGCTGTCTACACACACCCTTTGCACAAGCAGGCCCTTGCAGGAACTGTATTGGAAGTATTAAAGAACTCCTCTTCACCTACACAGTCCCACAGTTTTATCACCACAGTTTTATCTTCTGCTACAAACATCCACCCCATTGTCATAGTTCCAGTGGCATGCAACAATAATCAGAAGAGATGCCATCCTCCTGGCAGTAAGAGCACCTGATGAGGAAGAGCATGAGGTGACCCAGTTCCTTGATTCCCAGATGCCCTCAGGATGTCAGCAGTGTTTGGTGGACTGGTAGAGAACAGAACAACCATCAGCAAAGCCAGGGAAGATATTCCAGTTCACACCTTGGGGCTGTGTTTTCACAGTTATCCTCACAAACCTGAAATGGGGGAGTTTGCTCCACAGGTCCACTGACATTGCCCACTGTCCTACAAGATCAAGATGAAGAAAGGAAAATCCCTCTTCGTGAAATAAAAACTGCATTCTTTTCAGGGACATATGGAGTCATGAGGAATCCTATTATATGTTTTCAAAACAAAGTCACCACCCCACCCCGTTTCTTGCGGGCGTTATGTTCCCAAACCACCTGTGATAAATGAAAAAATCCACAATACATGGACATAATCATCCCCTTACCACTGCCATCAACCTCCCTCTCCAAAGCTGCTTTGGAGGGTGATGGCAATAGCAGTGGTGGCGAGAGGGTGACAGTGGTGACAGCAGTGGTGAGGGTGGTGTTGGCGTGGTGGCAATGATGGAGTGGCGGCAGTGATGGTGGTGGCAGTGGTGGTGGTGGCAGCAGGGGTGGCAGATACCACAATATAGCTGAACCACAATATATCAACTGCAATATAGAGGTGGTTTACTATATTTATTATATTAAATTCTTTGCAAAGTATATTAAAATGTCTCCAAGGACATAACATTGTCCAAAGTATGATATTCTATGTCTGCCTACACCAGTTCAAGTTTAAGGGTGTCCATCTATCCAAACCCCCAGATATCTCAGCAATTAGTGTATTAAAGTTTAGTTTTATTGCAAGGTGAATAATTCCTGGGAATTAATATTTCAAGATGTGTAATAACTTCTGGGACTAATAAAATTACTAGTTTGTGAAGACAAACTTTGTGAAGTATTTCCCACTGGCATCAACTCTGACTTTGGCAACAAAAATTATATAAAGAGTTTCCCAAAATATTAATTGCCTTCAGAAGACTGGGGTTGAGAATTAAACAATTCAACTTGGTCTGCATACACCATATGAATTATGAAGACATGTAGGTAAAGCCGAAAATATCACAATCCTCTCTAATAACACAAGCCAATGGTTCACACAAAAATCAAATACCAGAGGGGAAAGAATACCTCCTGGGCGTTGAAGTCTCAGTTATCTGGAGGACTGAATGTTCAGATGCAGTGCACCAGAACATTCTAGCAGAGAACACTAAGTAGTTCACCCAATGACAGATCTTCAGATTTAGTAGGTAGCTAAAGTAGGACTAAAGTGCAGGGTTCCCCCCCCCATGTGCCATCAATTCTGACTCATGGCAGTCCTTTTTGGGGTTTTCTAGGTAGAGAATTCTCAGGACCAGTTTACCATTCCCATCTTCTGGAGGGGTCTTGGGACAGTGCAGCTTGCCAAAGGCTACATATCCTGGTTTTACTCACAGGAGGCACAGTGAGGAATTGAATTTCCAACCTCTGGCTCTGCAGCCGGATACCTATACCAGATACTTAGCTGTCCAGGCAGCTGCATGGTGTAGATCAACCAGTGGGTCCCCAGATGTTCCTGGACTTCAACTCCCAGAAACCCCTACCAGAACAGCGAGTGGTGGAGGCTTCTGGGAGTTGCAGTCCAATAACATCTGGGGACCCACAGGTTGAGAACCACTGGTGTAGATATTCTATGAAGGTTAGATGCGCCCCTCACCCTAGCACTCTGGATCCCTCTTCAACTGTGTTTAAATACGCTTTAGATACTTTTTCCAATCCAGTCTGCTTTGAGTGGAAGGTAAGACCTTCATATTATGATATTTTATAGTTATGAATGCTTTAAATGTTTTGGATTAAAGAATTATATACTATTCTTTTAATTTTTAGTTTATGAACTACACTGGGAGTTCTGGGAATTGGGAACTCAAAAGATAAATCAGATAAATTAAATAAAAATATACAAGAATGTTCTGTTTTCTTTGACATCAAATATGAGTAGTCTGATTGCTGACAGTGGGATGATATTTGCATATGCCAAATGTTTTAATTATTTCTGTCTAGTACATGTCTAGCAGCATCTATATTGATGGTGAAGAAGGAAAATGTAATAAAGACTGGAAGAACAGGCAGCACAGAGCCAAATACATGGGAGATAATAATAAATTGAACACTTTGATTTTATTCTGTGAAAATTTTTATGGCATTTCTGATTGATATTTAAAGAAGTACTGTACACTTTTGTAAAAAAATAAATTGCAGTGAAGTGGTTGTGTTGATCTGTTTCAGAAAGCAGCAGCAATAATGATAAAGCAAAACAAAAAACATTTAAGATTAAGAAATTTATTTCATGTGATCATTCTTGAATTATGATTTACTTCTTCAGAACCTGAAAACACAGAATCCTAAATTCTGATCAGTGTGATGACACTTATCAGTCCCCAAATACAGAGTACAGTGGTACCTCTTAAGACAAGCGCCTTGTAAGACAAGGAGGAAGAAAACAATTACTGGAAATAGGCATGCTTCACATGACAAAAAAATTCCGATGGAATCCTTCTCAAGTAGAAAAACCATTTTGCATGTACCCAGGGGGAAAAAAATCTCAGTTATTTTTTACTTTCTTCAAGCCTTGAGAATGGATTAATCCATTCCCAATGCATTCCTATGGGAAGCTGTTTCGTAAGACAAAACTTTCATAAAACAAAGCAACCCATAGTCTCTGGAATGGATTAATCCATTCTCAATGCATTCCTATGGGAAACCGTGTTTCATAACACAATTTATTTCTTAAAACAAATTGACTCGTAGAACCAATTACATTTGTTTTAAGAGATGCTACTGTATTTGCAAACTCTTTTGAAGGCTGTGAGGGAAAACTCACCTGGCCCTTTTGGTGTGGGTTGTTGGAGTTTAATTCAGGGGAAGGGAGTGGTATGCCATTTGGTGTGATCCTCACTTCTGAATGGCATATTGACTGGCATGAGCCTCCTCTCTCCTTTTGCATTGGGAAGCAAAGAAGAGTGTGGAAAAAGAAAGAGAAAGAAGACGACAATCCAGGTGAATGGAGCTGTCTTTCTGACTGCTCTGCATGCCTCTGTGTGTGAGTCCGCACATGTGCACTCTGAGTGAGAGGATGCACAAAGTGGGAAGAGGGCCAGTAGGTCCAACAACCATCATAGGAAGGTGCTAAGAAGAGAAATCACATTGCTTGAGGCTTCATTAGACCATCCAATTGAAGTCAATTATTGCCTATGCTACACTATCACTGATGTACTAAATCACTTAAATTAATTTTTTTAATTTTTTTTTGCCTTCTATATAGTACTGATTGAGAAACTCCCCACAGCTCTGGTTTTAGTTGCCACCTCACACAAGGACATTGATTTTTTAAAAAAAACCATATAATCTTAAGTAATCAGTGTGACAGCAATGATCTAACAGAGTAAAAAAAAACTTGCCTGTCCCTCCATAGAGGAGAAGAGAAAGTTCGTATTCTACCAATATCTCATTATAAGTCACTTTACAATGCAATGCCAGAAAGTCAAACTGGAAGGAGCCTGGGCAGCTTTGACAGCTGTAAGTCTCAATTTTAGTCTGTTCCAAGTGGTCAAACACTTTGCGAATGGAATAAATTTGAGCTTTCCACCCCCCCCCCTTCACAGGAACTCAAAAAGGCATGAGTTGGGGTGCTCTCAGGGCAAATGGTTCAGCTCTAGCAATTATGTCATGTGGACCCTGGGGAAAAAGAATAGACATGTAGAGTATCTATGTTGGTGTTCTACACCCCTGTCGGTGTTCTTTTTTTGGGATATAATAGTTCCCTCCATCACTGCATGATATCTGTGGTTTCACTTATCTGTGGTTTACAACATACAAGAGCACTGCCTCATTTATGCTGTATAGAGAATTCCCTTGTAGCAGCGGCTTAAAGCCTCCACAGTAGATTGTGGAACTATCTCCCCATGGAAACGGGGGTCCTATAGCATATTCCTTTGGTTATATACTACTGGGTTAGTAAGGGTACAAATGAGATTCAAGAAGTGAGCACCTCCAGCATCTTGCCAGGACTCAGCATCTTCTTGAGTGAATATTCTATATAATGTCATTGCCACCAATGCACTTGTTTTCATTCATGTAGCACATAGAAATTGTCATGGATATCTTTTTATTAAAATATATCAGCTGCTGGCAATGCTGTAGTTTTTCATGTTTCTTTGTACGTGGTTGTCTTTTGTCACTTGGGATTAGAGATGGGCACGACTCAAAAAATGGTGTTTCGTTTGTCGTTTGGTCGTTTAGGGGTCCATTTCGGTTTGTTCTCGTTTTCGTGACTTTTTTGCAAAAAATTTCATTTTTGTTTCGTTATGTAACAAAATGAAAAAACGAAAACAAAAACAAAAAATTGCTGTTTCGTTAGCATTCTTTTTAGTTCAATGCATCTGCTGCAACGAAAACGAAAAACATGGCAAATTTGGTTGTTTCGTTTTCATTTTTGTTTTGTTTTTTAAAAAATTTCAGTTAGTTTTTGTTGCGTAATGAAATGAAAAAACAAAACAAAAACAAAAAATCGCTCATTTCGTGCCCATCTCTACTTGGGAGCACTACGTGTAAAATTACATATGCCAAGGAGGATAGAGGAAGAGAGAATGGGATGGACCAACCGTCGGGTGTTTTGTGATTTAGACAAATGCAAAAGCTGAGTGCTGACCATGGGCTTTTGTTCTTATTGCAAATGGGTGCAAAAAGGGGTGGGGGAATGCGATGCCGAAAAAATAGCGAAAAGAGAAAATGAGATTATCTGCCAATGGGCCAACTACAAATATGGTGGACCCTCGTATAACAAAGGGTTTGTATAACATAACATCTGTGCAATATAAAAATTTCTGGAGATAGGGGAAATTTGCTTAACAGAATCACCTATGGGGCAAATCTGTACAACATATTGTATAGGGATTACTCTGTTTTCAATGCATTCCCATGGGAAATTTGTATAAAGGAAAATTGCTTAACATAATTTCATTTGGAACAAATTAATTCCTTTATACAAGGTACCACTGTATGTATCTCTGCACTGAAATACAGAGGCTACTTTATAATTGTCTCTCTCTCAAGATCCATCCAGATCGAAACTCTTCTGTCTGTATTTGTGGTGAGGAAATGTGTGCTCGCACATACACGCTTGCACACCATCCAATCCATAATCCTTCCTGGAGTTCCTTGAGAATGCTTATGCCAGTGGCAAAAAAATTTATTTTGACATTTCAACACAATGGAGCTGAGCACCAGGCCTCCAAGTAACTTGTGCCTCGCCGCCTCGCCTCACCCCACCTCCCAACCTTTGAAATGCAAATATCTGAAGTGGCCGGTGGGGAGAGGAACAGTTGCCTGCCTGCTGTATTTGATTTGGTGCATTAGAGTTGGGGGACCTTTACAGAGCTGCCAGATGGGATTTTTTAAAGTAACGCCTGGCATTCACCTAATTTTTCTTGTTTGAAGTCAGTGTTAATTGTGGTAAGCTGTTCTAAGAGACTTTGGCATTAAGAAGGGCCTATGAATAACTTGCATAAATAAATATAATGTTAAAAACTTGCAGGAGGAATGCTGACCAGTGTACTTTTGAAAACGTAGCCTGTCCCTGTATTCTTTATTTGATCTATTATATTTATTATTATTTATTTATTTTGCATATTTTTACTCCTCCTTTCTCCTTGGAAAAGGACTCAGGTTGGCTTACAATCATGAGGGACAATATACAGCCCAGAACATTTAACATAAATTCAAGTTAAGAACAGGGAATTAGAAGAGGCATCTTAGAACATTAAAATGTAACATTAAAGCTATAAAGAGCACAAAGAAAGAAAGAAAGAAATCCATTATGAGGGGTGGAAAGGGTTAGGGTTAGGGTGTTCTCATGAAATCAGTCAATGCAATCATGTATAGTAATACATATAAAAGTCACATAGTAGATAGTCCCTCATTCAGGGAAAGCCCTTCCTCTTCAGGCAAGCTTTCCCTGAATGAGGGACCACGTACGATGTGACTTTTATATGGATTACCTCATTCTCTTGTATGAGCATAAACTAAATTATTGCTGAATTATTTGTACATCGCCCAGAGTGGCCTTGTTGCTAGATGGTGCGGTATATAAGTCAAAAACAAACAAACAAACAAACAAACAAACAAACAAACAATAAATAAATAAATAAATAAATAAATAAATAAATAAATAAATAAATAAATAAATAAATTCCTGAAATAAGGTTACTATCTGTGTTCCAGCACTGCATGTGCAGTCAGGAGCAGTTATGAACTGCTGATGCCAAAGAGAATCTGCTATAAGAAGAACACTGAACTACAGGTCTGCACACACTCTTGGGCTATGACTACACAGGGGAGGAACACAAAATTTAATCAGCTGGCTTTGCATTTTGAAAAACTGAATGCCTGGTTGTTTCTGCTGTAACCATCCAGATCAAGAACATAAATTGTGACCACCCAGAGTGAGTGTTAAATAAATAAATAAATAAATAAATAAATAAATAAATAAATAAATAAAATTCCTCATTGCAAAAGTCCACCTAGTGCTTCCCTATCAGTTCAGTCCTCCACAGGATCACAGTTTCATGCTATAAATAACCTTCCCCCTTGCCTTCATCACTCCCCCTTAATCTGCCCTCTTCTCTTACCTGCTGTGACTCTTAACTCCTAGTTCTTATAAAAAGCAGACAGAGTGATTGTACTAACAAATAAAATGAAGTGACCAGCAGGATAACAAAAGCAAATAAAAGGGGTCAGAAAGCACTCTCAGCACTGCATCACTGATATGATATAGCGCTACATTGACAAAGCATAATTTTTTTAAAAAAATTGGGGGATTTAGGAGGAAACACATCAGGGATGCATTTAAAGGGGAAATACCTCCATCTTTTGACACAAACATCTTTCACCAACATCAAGAGCATGAAGGGATGAAGGAAAAATAAGAAAGAAGGAATAATAGATAATAATAAATAATAAATAAATATATGGGGAGCAAAAAAGAAGTGTGAAAGAAAGAAAACTCCCTCTAGAGCAGTGGTTCCCAACCTGGGCGTCAGGACTGCTTTAGGGGTCGAATGACCCTTTCACAGGGGTCACCATGAGCCAGTGAAGAAAAAGGCACAAATGGCTTCGGTCTGGAGGAGGAAGGGGGAAAAAGAGTGAGTTACAGCTTGATAGGTTGGAGGGGATGTCAGTCAATGGCACCGGAGGCTGCGATTGGTTGAGGGTACCTGTAGAGGGAAGTTCTCTATGGCACCTGCCACAGTAGCCTGCCAAAGGGGGCGTAGTCTCTTCCAAGCAGGGCAAGGGGTCACCACAACATGAGGAACTGTCATGGCATTAGGAAGGTTGGGAACCACTGCTCTAGAGCAAAATCCTTAGGCTTGGAAGCAGAATGCAGGTGCAGCCGTCAGAAAAGCATTGAGCATTGAAGCATAAGGGATGAATCGAAAAAATCCCAGCTGACTCCCTGCCCCTCTCTCCCTCCCTCCCTGCCCCCATCCCACTCCCTCCCCACTGCCCCTATTGTCTCCCTACCTTTCCCTTCCACTGCCTCTGCCGGCACTCCAGAAAAGTGGGCCATGCCAACACCTTGGTGCTGACTCACTCAGATTTGGAGGCACCTATGAACAGGTGAAGATGAGCAATCAGGCTTTAAAGCTATTGTAGACATGAATCTAGCATTGCTGGCCCTAAGAGCTGTCCCTCCACCTGGCGCACTGTGAAACCATTTCAGGTCTCCAAGACTTCAGCCAGAGCCCTGAGACCTGCCATCCTTAAGTCTGCCCCCATATTCTGTTACATCCTGACTTGTGCATGGAAAAGCAAGCATGACTTGAAAACCAGGTGGCCTTCTCAATCCACTTGTCCAACTTTATTATGTAATGTTAATGAGCACTTAGAAAACTTAATTCTTGGTGAACTATACCAAAAGCCTATTGAACACGGCTTTTGGATTTTAGGCTCTGTTTTTTTTATCAAATAGGTTTCCCAAGTTGGAATGTTCATTAGTAATGGGGGAATTATCTGCACAAAATAAAATATGCATATGGGGAGAATATGTTTTAATACATCTTTCCCTTCATAAGCAAAAAGAAAGCATTCAGCTGGAAACTTGAGCTGCTCAGATGAGAATTCTTTCTTTTGTTATCTGTGCAGAATGTATAGAGATGACACCGGCATCTGGCTCTCTTTCTTAGTATGAAAAACAGAATTTATAACCTTTGGCTATTAAAAACCCCTTATAAATGGAATGATAAAACAGATGCACAATTGCAGCCAGTTAAAAACCTAGAAGGGCTTAATGTGTAAATAATTGAAAAGGTTTGATACTCTCTCCAGGAAGACAGACACTGGCATGTGTGCAAACAAGCCAATATATCACACGCAAGGAGAGAGTATTTCAGCTTTTTGACTCAACAGCTCCTGTCCCTCAAGCCTTTCAACACAACCCACCAAAGCTAAGCAGAATTAATTAGGTAGTGTAAGACTGCACTAAGCCTGCGGAAGAAACCCCATTAAGCATGTTTCTAAGCCTTTAAATCGAAATGTTTAGATGTTATTGCCATATAATCTAGTTCACAGAAATGAATTCTTAGAATGCTGCCTCCATGTATGCTCCGACACTGTACTGTCATGTATTGTGTCCTAGCAACCTGAGTCCAGCTGGCCGATGCCAGCATCCAAAATCAGGGCTGTAATTAGAGTAGGGCAACTGGGGCCTCACCCCTGAGCGCCTAAGAGGTGACCTGATTGAAGTTTATAAAACCATACATGGTGTGGCCAAAGTAGATAAGGAAAAACGGTCTTCCCTATCGCACAACAATAGAACTAGGGGTCACTCCATGAAACCTTTGGGTGCTAGATGAAACAAATAAGAGAAAGTACTTTTTCACCCAGAGGATCACTGATCTCTGGAACTCCTTGCCAGAAGAAGTGGTGACAACTGTCAGCCTTAACAGCTTTAAGAAAGGATTGGACAAGTTCATGGAGAACAAAGGTATCAATGGCTATCATGGACGCCTAAGGACAACCTCTGGGTCAGATTGATAGGCAGGATATCTCTCAATGCCACTTGCAGGGAATCATAAGCAGGCAAAGACATTTGCTTCGGAATACCCTGAAGCAAATGGTGAGCCACTGTATAAGACAGAATGCTGGACTGGATGGGCTGTGGCCTGTTCCAGCAAGGTTGTTCTTTATGTTATTATTCATAAGAAAAACAAGCTTGGCTGCATCCCCGCCCCCACAACACAACTACAGTTTCATGATTTGGAGTCAAACCACAAAAGGACATGGATCTCTTCATGAATAAATCATCTCTAGCAGCAGGTTACTTTTGGGAGCATTGGTACCTGTTGTGGTCAGCCTCCTGAATTTCCACACCCACAGATGTAAGCCAGGGTGCAATCTGATAGCATTATGGTGTTGGGTTATGCTTGAGAGAGTTCCATTGCTTGGTGCAATATTTAAAGTGACCTTTATCTCCATGGTTGATCTATTTCATATCCATCCAGTCCAGCTCCAGAAAAAGAAAGCAAATCTGCCACTGAACCAAAAAAGGTCCGAATTAGGCATGCATCTTGGGCTGCTTTTATACGACCCCTAAAATCCGCTGCAAAATGCTCGCACATGTGGAGTATAAACTTGTTTTCCCACCAGCAGCGGACTTTTAAAAAAATAAAGTACAACCACGCCCACTTAAGCGCCCTCCAGTGCATTTTAAAAGTACCTGGTCTGGAGGAGGCAAAATCCTTGTTGCTGTTTTAAAGCATTGCATGCCTGGCCTTCCTCCGCTTTTGTTTGTTTTTATTGGGTTCCCCCTCTTTAACAGACAGGAATCCTAATGGGCTGGAACAATTAGCTGCTACCCACAGCAGGCGGAGGTGAGCCTGCATTTTTTTTCTCTCTCCCCTCACCGCAGACAGAAGTAATAGAATCAGAGTGCAGGAGGTGGGAACACAGGAAGCAGAACAAAAACCACGTTGGGGGGGGCATCTGCATTTAAGTTGCCAGCAGATTTTAGGGGTTGTGTAAAAGTAGCCTTGGTTAGGCAGGTTTGCAATTTCCTGTATGTTGTCTGTTCAGCAAAACTAGGTCAAACTGAACCATAAGTGAGCTAAATGTCCATGATATTACACTCTTCATGCCTGAAATCCTGTTGCCTAGAATAGTGGGCCACTAGAGGAAGCCCATTAGAATAAGCAAAATTTACAGAAGAGTTGACTCACTAAATCCCACTGATTTAATGGGCCTACTATCATTTGACTCTCTAAGCTAAGCAACAGGAATTCAGCCAGTGGGTTGTGAGAGGCAGGGAAGGCCAAGCAGAAGGCATGTGTTGGCTTGAACAACACAATTAGAATAACAAAACCCATGCTTGTAACAATGATGAATTGCCCCTTGGAAGCTGAAGATAGTGGCTGCTTGGCGGGCAGAGCCAATCACAGGCAGGCAAACTACCCTTGGGACAGAGGAGCAGTCATTTGTAGGAGGCCAGCTGCTGGGCTGAAGAGAGTCAAGCAGTCTGATGCTAGGGAACATCTGACATTTAGCACCTGCCCTCTGTTTAATCCATTTTGTATTTCTAGGAAAAAGCAATCTAGGGAGAGGCATTTATTCAATCTTGCTGCTCTCTTTGAAACTACACAGGTCATGGCTTTGTATAATCTGACTGTAACACTGTTACTTGTCACATAATCTCTCTCTCTCTCTCTCTCTCTCTCTCTCTCTCTCTCTTTTAAAAGAGATTCTGTCATGCCATTTATACATAGAGGCTTTGATTGCTGCCAAGTGGAATGTATCTCCTTCTTCTTTGGGATGGGTTTTGGGATGGTGGTGATACTGGTGGTTCTTACAGCCAGCCTAGCTAACTGTAACAGTGCTACCGTACCCGGCAGCTTTTTCCAAGCCTTTAATTATCTTCCTGACTTTTGCCAAGCAAAGCATGGCAAACGTGTGATTGCAGTGTGACGGTGGCAAGGCCATCTGTTGTTACTGTACTGCAAACTATCACGATTAGAGATGGGCACGACGAGAAAAAATTACATTTCGAGTTGTCGTTTGTCGGGACGGGCCCGTTTTGGGTCATTTCCATTTGTCGCGAAATTTTTCAAAAATTTGTCGTTTCCGTTTGTCGTCTGTCGTTTGTACAGTGGTTTAGGGAGCGTAACGTGTAGCTGCCGTTATACATTATGTTGGGGTTGTTAGCAAACATGGGCACGACTAGGCGAAATTGTCGTTTCCGTTTTCAGTTCTTGTTATCGTTACGTAACGGGTAACGGTAGCGAGAATTACTCCGCTCCAGCTTGAACCCGAACCGAAAAAGAAAAATTGGGTCTGATTTTTCGTTGTCGTTCATGGCATCATGGCGATCACGCAATGCCAAGCAGCACAGAAAAAAAGTTTTAAAAATAAAAAACCCCTGATTCCCGGCCATAAAAGCAGGCGAAAATATGCCTGCCTCAGTGAGGGTACCTACCGAGGGGTGGTTTCTGGGGGGGTCCCCGGCCTTCCCCCCCTCCTGCCCTGAGCTGCTTGCACCAGGATGGGGTGGGGTCATCCTAAGCCTAGCCCTTACCCTAACCCCAACCCTAACCCAGATTCATACGCAAGTACACTTCCCTTCTTAGTGGGTCAGAGTGATGCACCCAGAGAGGTGCCTTCAACTCCAGAGACCCACTCCCTCCCTCCCTAAGCGTAACCTGTATGGCAGTACGCCGGTATGCTTTCCTTCTTAGTGAGTCAGAGAAGCGCCGACGAGGTTCCTCTGACACACTAACCCCGACCCTAACATAATGTTCTTAGTGAGACAGAGAAGTGCCGATGAGGTTTCCTGTCACACTAACAACCCCAACATAATGTATAATGGCGGCTACACGTTACGCTCCCTAAACCACTGTACAAATGACAGACGACAAACGGAAACGACAAATTTTTGAAAATTTTTGTGACAAACAGAAACGACCCGAAACGGGCCCGTCCTGACAAACAACAACTCGAAACGTAATTTTTTTCTGGTCGTGCCCATCTCTAGTTGTTAGTGTGACAGGAAACCTTGTCGGCACTTCTCTGTCTCATTAAGAACATTATGTTAGGCTGGGGGTTAGTGTGTCAGAGGAACCTCGTCGGCGCTTCTCTGACTCACTAAGAAGGAAAGCATACTGGCATATTGCCATACAGGTTACGCTTAGGGAGGGAGGGAGTGGGTCTCTGGAGTTGAAGGCACCTCTCTGGGTGCATCACTCTGACCCACTAAGAAGGGAAGTGTACTTGCGTACGAATCTGGGTTAGGGTTGGGGTTAGGGTAAGGGCTAGGCTTAGGATAACGGTCCAGGTTAGGGTTAGGGTTAGGGTTAGGGTTAGGGTTAGGGTTGGTGGGCTTTTTATGCCCTCTCTGGTACATCCAGAAGTCTCAGCAAAACCTGGCCATGCGATTGGTGGAATGGCTCCAAAAATGTGCATGGTCCCATCCCATGGCCAGCCCATCATTGCGCATGTGCAGGTGTAAAAAACTAAAACTAAAACTAAAATAAAATAAAATAAAATCAATACAACGTTTTATTGCTATAAAAAAACCCACTGCTGCTACTATAAAAATCCAGGCATTTAAAATACCTAATTTTCACATGTTTCTGTGGTGCTTTGGTGGGTTTTTGGACCACGATTTCAAAAGAAAAATTGCGGTCGCCATTTTGGATCCCCCCCACCGCATGGCAAATGGAGATGACGAGAATGACCTCCCCCCCCCCAGCCTGGTGCAAGCAGCCCAGGACAGGAGAGGGGGGGAAGGCCGGGGACCCCCCAGAAACCACCCCTCGGTAGGTGCCCTCACTGAGGCAGGCATATTTTCGCCTGCTTTTATGGCCGGGAATCGGGTTTTTTATTTTTAAAACTTTTTTTCTGTGCTGCTTGGCATCGCGCGATCGCCGCAATGCCATGAACGACAACGAAAAATCAGACCCAATTTTTCTTTTTCAGTTCAGGTTCGAGCTGGAGCTGAGTAATTCTCGTTACCTTTACCCGTTACGTAACGATAACGAGAACCAAAAATGGAAATGACAATTTCGCCTAGTCGTGCCCATGTCTAATCACGATCATTCAGTATACACAGAGAATGCCTTTGTTGTTCTTAGTTTTGCTCATCAGGACTGTTGGTTATTTCGAGACAGTTTGTGGGAAATCTACTCTGAGCTCATGCTTGTTGCTAACATAGAACATGAGAGAAATGACTATTGCCCTTCTGCGTTGTCACGACTGTTATGACTGAGATAAATCTTTTGCGTTAACCCCTAGTATTTTAATGATGACTAAAAACCTTGGTGCTACCCATTGGGGTGGCAATACAATAGCTTAGTACTTAATAATCTTCTTTCCATGATAAACTTCCTGTGTCCTTAGGTAGCCTCACCAGGTAATGGGCCAATTATCTCCTGCTACAAAGGTAATTTCATAAGAACATAAGAACATAAGAAGAGCCATGCTGGATCAGGCCAAAGGCCCATCTAGTCCAGCTTCCTGTATCTCACAGCGGCTCCACCAGATGCGTTTGGGAGCGCATGAGACTAGATATCTGTCTCCTGATACCACTCCCCTGCATCTGGCCCTTGAAGTACCCTGGTTTAAAGCCATTTCTTATGGTCTTGTGCAAAAATTCCAATGAAACGGGCAGGAGAAGAAACAGGAGAAAATGTCAGATCTTGCCCTCAATTTCAGGCTATATTGCAGGCTTATTGAGTTGGACTACAGCTCCCAGGAATTAAAACACAACTTGTATTATATCTCTCCCCTCCCCCTTGCCCCTGGCTCATATTGTAATGAAGCTAAGGCTCACAGGGTTAAAAATTTTGGGGGTCTGGGTCTGTGGATTAACAGGGAGTTGGGACAATGGTTTGTTTCCTGCCAACTCAGGCTTCTCTGTTGCTTCTGAATTTAGGCCAGAAATTGAGGTTACGGATAGCTTGTGACTAAAAGAGCAAATTTTAACTAATGCAAGAGTTTGACTGTCACACACCATGAGCTTTTCTCACTTCTGGGATTATCTGGCTTTGTTTGGTAGTTGCTGTTTGGGATTTAAGATTCTTTTGAAGTCTGGTTTCACAAGCAAGCAGAGGCTGCTTCACTCACACCTCTGCAGCATTAACATGTGTTCACCTCAAATTATTTACAAAATAATATGTTCTGCTCTAATGCCTGTTTCCAGCCTTAGTGCCAACCCTCCAAGTAACTGAGGGTGAGGGGAATGGATTTAACCAGTATGATTATATTGCTGAGAATGATCCCTGTCATAATGTAATGTACTGGGGGTTGGGGGAGCGACTTGGATTTGAAGAAATGAAATATCTGGTCCTGATGGAGGTGAATATGCTAGGACTGATTCTAATTCATTTCATTTTATGTTATTTTATTTTTGAGTATTTTGAATATTTTTTTACCCCACCTTTCTCCTTGGAAAATGACCCAAGGTGGCTTACAATAACGAAGGACAACATATAGCCCATAACAGTTAAGAACAGGGAATTAGGAGAGGCATTTTAGAACACTGAAAGGTAACATTAAAGCTACAAAGAGCACACAGAAAGGGGAAAAATCCATTATGTGGGGTGGAAACTAACATGGAAATAACTGGTGTTCTTATGAAGTCAGTCTATGCAATCACGTATGGCAATCCATATGAAAGTCGCATAGTAAGTAGTCCCTCATGCAGGGAAAGCTTGCCTGAAAAGGAAGGTCTTTGCCTGCTTCTGGAAAGACAGCAGAGATGGGGCAATCCTGGCCTCCAGCGGGAGGGAGTCCCAAAGTCTGGGAGCAGCAACAGAGAAGGCCCTTTCCTGTGTTCTTATGAGACACACTTGTGAAGGTGGCAGGATAGAGAGAAAGGCCTCTCCTGAGCCTGACCATCTTAGCACCCAAGCTGGCTCGATCTTTGAGGTAGCTTGGGCCCAGGCCATTTTGTGCTTTCTAGGTTAAGGTCAGCACCTTGAATTGTGCCCAATAGTTGATTGTCAGCCTGTGGAGCTGATTAGCAGAGGTGTAATGTGATCTCTGTAAACCAACCCAGTCAGCAGTTTGGCCACTGCATTTTGGACCGGTTGAAGTTTCCTGAAACTTTCCATCGGTAGCCCCATATAGAGTGCATTACAGTAGTCCAGCCAGGATGTTACTACAGCATGTGTCACCATGGCCACAACAGATTTCTCAAGAAATGGGTGTAACTGGCATACTAGTTTTAATTTTGCAAATGCACTCCTGGCCACAGCTGTGACCTGGTCATCTAGGCTCAAGGATGAGTCCAGGAGCACTCCCAATCTGCCCACCTGTTTTTTTCAGTGTGTGTGGGGATCCCATCTAGTACAGGTTGCATCCCTATCCCTTGATCTTTTTAATTGACCAGAAGCTCTTTGGGCTCCGCTTAGGGGTATGACTGTGAGAATTTTTTCATGGTGAATATCTCTATACAGGTATAACAAATTTATCATTACCCCACTGATTTTGGGAATAATGCAACAGTATATCTCCCTTCATAAGCCTAATTGAAATGTATGGATGCAACACAAGACTCCTACTGTGCCCACGTATTACTCTTATATTTTTCATTTGGGCTTGTTGAGAAGAACTTCCTTGTAGAGTTAAACGCCTATGGGCAAATATTGGCTTTTGCCTCCACACAGTTGATTTACGTACCACCTGTCATTTTTCTTCTCTCTGCAAGCAAAGCAGAAGACAAAGTAGGGTTTAAAGTTAACCATTAGCCAAAATTAAATACTTGCTAATGAATAGTGGCGAGTGATGGCCTGTGTTTCATTTTTAGAGTAGATTATTTTGGTGCCAGAAAAGCAGATGCTTTCATCCAGTCATTAGTATCTGATAGGTGTTTTGTGAAGTCATCTATCAAAATTCAAATTTATTAAGTGATTGAATTCAGCTGCCCAGCTCTATAAAACATGTTTCTCTATCACCTAGACAAAGGCTAGCAAATAAGTGATACTGTAAAATGATTTGGGTGGCTGTCGGAGATTATTGGTTTCACACTCCAACACCTCCAGGAGCCATGAGATTAAGAAGGTTGGTTTATGGGCCCGTAGGACCAAACTGAGACATACAGGCAGGCAGGCAGGCAGGCAGACAGACAGACAGACACAAGGAATCAGGAGTGTATTGCTAAAGGGCAACCTATTGTTCTTCAGAATATTTATTCAGACAGACTACTGATGTGGGCTGAAATCTTTCAACGCATTCATTAAAGCAGGGCACATTTAGGAGGGTGGAGTCTGTCAGTGTGCTCTGAGGTGAATGGACATGAAATTACAAGAGGCAGGAGTAGCTTTCTGCTTGTCTCTTAAACATGGGAAAAGCTGAATCTGGACTCTGAAGTGTAGGTTGGCTGGAATGAAACTTGAATCACTCAAGAATCTGGGAATCGTTTGGACCTCTGTCACTCCTCTTTCATTTATCCTCTTTTTCCACCATTATTTTTATGGTATTATCTTGTATGTGTGACTATGAGGATTATAGTAAGGAGAGTCTGATATGGAATGAGAAAAGCAATGCTCCAAACTCCTCAACAAAAATAGCTGTAGCTATTGAACACAAAAAATACCCTAAGCCTAAGTGTCCAGAGCAAAAATTGGTTCTTAAAATAAAGCAAAGAGTGTGGGGAGAGAAGGCAACAGCATTAAATCCATAGCCATCAGGCTATGACAATATATAACCAGGCTGGTGGATACCCAGCTAGATGACTCAGTGGTTTAGGTATCTGGCTGAAAATTAGAAGTTGGGTGTTTGATTCCCCACTGTGTCTCCTGGGAGAAGAGCCTGCCTGTGTGGCCTTGGGCAAGCTGCACAGTCTTAGGGCATCCCCAGGTGAAGGGAATGGTAAATGATTCCAGAGCACTACCTGGAAAACCCTGAAAATGGTTGCTGCAAGTCAGAACTGACATGACACATAGTGATTATATTACTGGCACCCTATAGTCCTGTTCTAACAAAACAAAACAAAACAAAAATCAGTTCCCTCTGTGAAAAAAAACCCAAAGTGGCTACTATTGTAAATTGGGGGGGGGGAGACATATTTTTGGTGGAATATATAACCCCAAATTGCTCTTTGGACACTCCTCAAATTTGGGTATACAGTAGGACTGCCACATCTGCGGGGGATTAGTTCCGGGACCCCCGTGGATAGCAAAACCCGCAGATAAGAGCAAACACTCTTATCCAGGTACACAGTGGTGACAGGGGTAATGGGGTGCCAGGACAAAACCCTGACACCCCCCAAATAATGGGTAGTGCGGCATTGGCGGCAAGGAGGCAATAAAGTTTTTTCCTTTCTCCTTGCTGGCGATGGCAGCAGCCAGCCGCCTTCCTTGCTGTCACCACTGGCTAGCCATCCTCCTTGTCACTGGGCTCAGCGGCCAGCCTGAGGGGGCAGTGGTGGCAGCAAAGGGAAAAAAAGAAAATATAGTGATGCTGCCACAGGTTGGCTGCTCTCCCTGCCACTGCCCAGCCGCTCTCCTCATCGCCGCTGCCACATGCTACCCACCCTCCAGAGGGTTGGGAGTTAAGAGGACCCACCTGGCTAACCAGTCATTGAACTTCCCACTCGGGTTCCAAGTGGAGGACTGGAAGTTTTGAACTTCCCACTCGAGCCCAAGCAGGAAGTTCAAAGGCCAGTTGGCCAGGTGGGTCCTCTTAAGTGCCCACTCCCACCCCTTCGGAGGGCAGCGGGTGTGTGGTAGCTACAACAAGGGGTGTGGCTGTCCAGCGTCAGTGTCAGTAATTTTTCTTTATTTCTTTCTTCCCTCTTCGCTGCTGGGCTCGGACCTCTCCTGCACTCTGATAACTGACTGCGGATAACTGAATCAGCGATTGGTGAATCAGCAGATGCGGGGGTCATACTGTATAGCAATGAAGTGTGAGACATGTTTGGTGTAGTGGCTAGAGTGCTGGAGTATAACTCAGGAGACTTGGGTTCAAAATTATCCCCTCAGCCATGAAAACTCACTATTAGCAGCAATGGTCAATCACTCTTTGAACATTTTACATACCTTGTAAACCTTGTTAAGGTTAACATAAGTCAGATGTGACTTGTGGCACAATGGCAGTGAGGTAGAGATAGCACTGTATTTAAAGCTTATCTATTTCATTTGTCCTAGTGTTGATGAAAACCCCCTTAGGTTTCAATGGGTGTGTGATTGGAAGTTTGCTTTTTTGAAGATCTCACACTCAAACATCCAACAAAAAAATCTGTCTTCATCTTCCCCCTGGCTGGTATGGCTTAGCTTGTTTTTGGAAGTGATGATCGGTTTCCTTCCCCTCTCAACTCCAGCTGGGATTTCTCTGTCATTTTTTTCCATGGTAGAAATTTCCCACGAGATCTCTTGCAACAGAACCATAAGCTTAGCATCGGAATTAGACACAATAATTTATCTGGAATTTTCAGAGTTAATTCCTAAACAAAAAAAGAATTCTACTATCTTATGCTGATATAAGCCTCCCGTTTATACAGAAACCCATTTGTGATTTTTACTTCTGCCTCCATTGAATTCTTTGCAGAAGCACTCATAGGGAAGTTGGTGTTATAACAGGTGATTTGCCTTCCTGGCATTTTACTTTCATGAATTTATTTTTTCAGGTTGAAAGAGGGGGAACTGTTACTTTCAGCCAGCTGGAGTAAGGTAGCTCGAAAAATGGGACTAGGGTTCTATGGCAACAGACATTTTTCATGAAAACTGCAATTACTGGAAACTATACAGTTATTCACCTGAAATATCATGAAACAGGAAAAAAGGGGGGAAAGAAAACATCATCAAGACAGATTGTTCAAGGAAAAATTCATCTGCTAGCCATCTCAAGAGTTTCTTCAACAATGTTAGGGATCTGAGAAATGAGAGTGTATCCCCTTTTTGCTTTTTACCTATTGTTTTACTTGACAATGGTTTACCATCACTGTTTTGGTTGTGTTCTATATTCCTTGTTTTAATGCCAATAAAGGTGTATGTATGTATGTAATGTTAGGGATCTGAGAATTTGGCAATCTAGCTAAATAAAAAATGTTTTTAATTTATGAAAAATCATTACAATGGTGCCAATGAAGATTGGTTTGATTGTTGTCTGCTTCTGAGCACAGATTGGAAAGCACTGAGTTTTGATTCTATATGTTTTAGCAATGCCATAATCTTGTCAGTGGATTCATTTGGAGAATATATTGCTTCTCGGTCACATGGGTAACAACGGGGAGTAGCTCAAGTACATCATGGATGGTACAATAATAGTGCATCAGGGAATAATCACAAACACTATTAAAGCCTTGAGATCGTGGTATGCTAAGTACACACAAGGGAAAATAAAGAAGTTTTATGATAGATGCTCCATGAAAGCATAATGAGCAAGCATTGAAATACATATACAGTGCTCCCAACAAAACTAACACAAGCTACTATGAACTTATATGAATAAAAGTAATGATCCACAATGAAGTAAAGGACATTTTAGGGCCTTTTCACACAACCCCTAAACTCCGCGGCAAATGGCTCCCAGCTCCGGAGCTTAAAATTATTTCCCCACCAGCTCCGGACTGTACAGATAATTAAGTGCGACCACACCCACCTAAGCGCATCCCAGCGCACTTTTCATGTACCTGCTCTCGGAGGGTGACAATTCCTGATGCGGATATAACAGTAGTGACTGCCGGGCTCTCCTTGCTTCTGTTTGTTCTTTTTTTGCCCCCCCCCGCCCCTTTAAGAGATCTGAATGCAGTGCCGGGAACAAAGCGAGATGGCAGAACGGAGGTGAGCAGCATTCTTTTCTTCCTTTTTTTCTCCCTCCCCTCACGCAGCCAGCAGTCCAGAAGTGTGGAGGGGTGGGGAAGCAGGAAGAGCGACAAGCCCCTAAGTCTCTGGTCCGAATTTAAGCGGCCAGCGGATCTTAGGGGTCGTGTGAAAAGGCCCTTAGTCTACATATGGTACTTTAGGGACCTGGTTATATTGGGATACCTGTGACCATGGCATTTTCTGAGAGCATGCTGGAATAAATCCTCATTGTGCTGCCATTAACATTCATCACCAAGGAGGATGTGGTATGTCTTCTGATAGAAAGAGTATAGGGTCTAGACTGGAGATAAATACAGATGTGCCAACATCTTCATGTTTGAAAGAGTATGTTATTCAGCTGAGGATCTTTGCAGGTTGTCCCTGAAGAGGGAAGCTAAACATTTGTGTGTGTCTGTTCTTCTCTGCTCTGCTCACCGTGGTAACAAAACAATTCACAATAAAATACAGAGACAAAACAGAAACAGAAAATTAATCTCAAACAAGAGTAAAGCATTTTAGATGGCCAGATCTAACTAAATGATACTGTTTGAGAAGCCTTTGTGGAACTCTGTAAATATGAGGCCAGAGCTTGCCTTTCCTTAGACGTGAAAGACAAGGCAAATTGACATTTCCACAGTTAAAGAAGAAAAATCTCCGTCTTATGTATTTGCTCTTAGAACTCTGCAGCCTCTATGCTTACAGACTACATTACACGACTAAGCTACGTCATGCCTTAATTCATGGTCCTGTTGTAAGAGCTGGGGTTCTTCCGGTGTGAACCATGAGTGGCCATGTCATCAGGAAAAGAGGAACATTGTGTTCTCTGCATGGCATCTCAAGCAACCAAGTGAGTTTGCCATCATGTTCTGACCACAATCTTCAGTAGTTAACTCCTGCAGATGACCTAAATACATTTTTAAAATTTTATTTCGAAGTAGTCCCATGGTTGGCTGGATAGCCCAGTGTGCTAGATGGGTGGGAGTTCCATTCTCCCCATGCGTTCCAGAAGAGAGAACCAGTGAGATCCAAGGATGCCCCCTTAATAAGGGAATGGTAAACTACTTCTGAAAACCCTGAAAATGGGTTGCCATAAGTCAAGATTGACTTGATGGCAGACTGCATAGTAAAACACACTGAAGGGAGCTTGCAAGCCATTGTGTTCATAGGAGGTGGGGATCAGGAAGAGAGAAATGACTCTTAGAATATTATCTGCAAGGAAGAGATGATAGGGGGACCTGTTCTCTGTCAGCCTGAGCTGCCTGGGAGCCCAAGTGCATTAGATAAACACAGCTTTTAGAACATTTAGAGTGCAATGTGTGTGTGTGTGTGTGTGTGTGTGTGTGTGTGTGTGTGAGAGAGAGAGAGAGAGAGAGAGAGAGAGAGAGAGAGAGAGAGAGAGAGAGAGAGAGAGAGAGAGAGAGAGAAAACGTTATTGGGATCAGAGCTGGCTTGGAGATAAATATAAAGATTTTCCCCATCACTCTGGTCCCGGGCAACATTTTTCTTCTAAATCTGTTATTTACTTTTGTGGGAAATTTGCTGATTGATAATGCAGGGCAGAAAATTGAAGACAGCCTCTTTAAAAAATCAAATGCAGCTGATGGCCAAAGTGTGTCTTCAGTCTGTCTTCAAGACTTAAGAGAGTACATGAAGTGATTGTCCTATCTAAAAATAAGAAAAGCATGTGGAAAAATGAAACATTTTGGATCGTGCATGTTTTCCTTTGTTTGAGCATATGGTGCTAGCCCGCCCTAACTTCATAACAATGGGGACAGAATCTCCTTGATTTCACAGAAAACATGTGTGAAGGAAAGATTGCATGTACCTCCGAAGAACTGTGAGTTATTATGTTGGAGGATGCCTGAAAATAAAGTAATCCTTTAACTCCTTCCCATGTGTGTTGATGCTGTCTGTAGAAAACAGCAATAAAACAGCAGTCTGTGCATTATACAGAACACTACCAACCTCACAGATATGTCTCATGGGAACACATGAAAGGGCTTCTCGGTTGCTGTGCCCAGACTCTGGAACTCCCTCCACCTAGAGACTTCATCTCTGCTGTCTTTCTGGAAACAGGCAAAGACTTTTCTGTTCAGGCAAGCTTTCCCCAAATGATGGACTACCTATTATGTGTCTTTTATAAGAATCTACCATACATGATTACATCAACTTTGTGTTTATAACCACTTATAACTGTGTGTTTATATCTCCCCTTGTGTGATTGCATTGACACTATGTTTTCAATATTAATTTCTATTCCTCATAACTTTTGGGTGGTCTACCATGCATGATTACATGGGATTTTTTACTCTCTCTTTAACTGCTCGCTTTCTCTTGTAGTTTTAATGTTGTCTTTAATGCTGTTAGATGCCCCTCAATTCCCTGTTCTCAAACCTGAATACGTCTTAATTGTGCTGTATGGTACATTGTTCCTCATTACTGTAAGCCACCTTGGGTCCTTTTCCAAGGAGAAAGGTGGGGTAAAATAATCTAAATAAATAAATAAATAAATAAATAAATAAATAAATAAATAAATAAATAAATAAATAAAAAAAGTTCAGTCCATCTAAAGATTGCCATTGTAGTAGGCAGGAATAGCAACAAAAGCTGAATAAAGTTTTTAAGTTTCATAGTGCAGGAAAAACAGGACGCAGAAGTACAGTATAGAGATCCTATAAGGTAGCAGGTTGGGAATCCTGCTTATAATGGACTAAGTAAGCATGTTCAGTCAAACACACATAGAAGCTTCTTTTCATGCACAATGTGTGAAGGTCTAATAGGTATCAAGATGACAGGAATATCCAGGGTGGTGGTACCTACATACATCCACATCTCAAGCACAGATACAGCTCTGTTCACACAGTCAGGCTGTTTGTATGACAGTTGGCTTGCAATATGGAAGAATCTTGGACATGATATGCTATGTATTGTCGCAGGTGGGTAAAAGTTACACATACTATCTTCAGTTCTTTGGAGGAAAAGGTAGGCTATAAATGCAGAGCTAGGAAATATTACTCTGTAAAAGCAAGCAAACAAAAAAAAAATTTCCCAGAATCTACCATCCAACCAAATTGGCTGGGGATTCTGAGAGATGTAGTCAAAGAAATAGGTTTTGTGAGCTCTGTATAATCATACTATATAAAAAGCCTGTAAATGAGTACATTTAATGGCCATTTAATGTTGTATAACAATGGGAATGTTTATAAATAAATAAATAAATAAATAAATAAATAAATAAATAGTGCAGGCTGGATCATAGGAATACCCCTGAAAACGTTTAAACTGGGGCTGAATTATCTGCCAATCTTTGCTGGACCCATACTTTTAACTAGAAATGGTTTTTGTCAAGACAGTGGAAAGGTCATTTTTTAAAAAGGGAGTAAACAAACTAGAAACAGAGGATGTGGTTCGTTTCTTGTATCAGCTGCAGTTTTCACTGTCTCTCTCTAACAGAGCAGCTACTAATTCATTTGGACAGGATTCCCTCCCACCCCTTTCTTATGTGTGAGTCACTGGAAGGATAAGCGAGTGGCTCTTCATTTCATGTTGCGGACACAGCCAACAAAGGCAGCCATGATAAAAGCATGGCTTGGTTGCCACGGTAGCTGTGGTAATGAAGGCTGCCATCCTGGCATGAAGCAGCTTGATCTTGCTTTTGTGTTTTAACAGAGGCTGGGGATCCTGCCAATGTAACTGTGAAGTTTAAAAGCCCCATATTTGGACCCCTTCAGAAGAGGGTGGGATCAATGAACTAGAGAGATGGGACCTTGTGGCACCTGCTCCCAGCTCTCTGAGGACTCCTCCGAGGACTGATACCTCACCCAGTTCCTTTCTTTGAGGGGGAAAAAGAGATTTAATCCCCAGACACCTGCCTTGGCTTTTGGGAAACACTGATAAAGGGGAATGAAAAGATCTCTTTCTGTGTATATCAAAAAGCTAACAAAAGATACAATGGGCCTTGGCTAATTAAGCAGGAAAGACTAGATGTATTACAGGCAGGTGTTCAATTCTCCATGTGGGTACACGGTCCAGCGTGACCCCTCTATGGGACACAGATAGCCATGGCTGAATGTACAAAAAAGTACTCTGCCTTTTGCCTGCAGCCAGATCAAGTCCTCTGAAATTAATCTGTTTTTTAAAGCTGTGAGTATGTGGTCTTTTGCTTTTATTTCTTATTAAATCCAACCTTGAAGTCAACCTAAAAATAATTTTAAACAAATACACATGAAGTACAAATCACGGATATTCTGGAGGGTGCTGGTTTGTTATTGTCAAAATGAGTACTTCAGGGCGTTTATACATGACCCCTAAGCTCCGCCGCAAATGGCTGCAAGGTCTGGACCTTAAAAATGTTTACCCACCAGCTCCGGACTTTGCAGACAATTAAGTGCGACCCCGCCCACTTTAGCGCGACCCAGAGCAGTTTTCTTGTACCTGCTTTTTGGATGTGACAAATATTTGATCCGGTGTAAGGATAGTGAGTGCGGGGCTCTCCTGGCTTCTGTTTGTTCTTTTTTTGCGCCCCGCCCCTTTAAGAGATCTGAATGCTGCCCGGAACAAAACAGAGGTAAGACGGCATTCTTTTCTTTCTTTTTTCTCCCTCCCTCAGGCAGCCAGCAACCAGGAAGTGCGGAGGGGGGTGGGGACAGAGGAAGAGCGACGAACCCCTAAGATCTCTGGTCCGAATTTAAGTGGCCAGCGGATCTTAGGGGTCGTGTAAAAAGGCCCTCAGTTCTATTTAGAAGAACTTTTCTTAAGTCATAGCATAGACAAGCAGCACATCTAAAAGGAGTTTACGATGTATTTCTGTGCAAATTGAGTACACACCAACCCTGTAACCCATGGCTGTTTTATACCACTGACAAATATTCATGCCCCATTGCTCCTCCTCCTCCTCCTCCTCCTCCTCCTCCTCCTCCTCCTCCTCCTCCTCCTCCTCCTCCTCCTCCTCTTCTTCTTCTTCTTCTTCTTCTTCTTCTTCTTCTTCTTCTTCTTCTTCTTCTTCTTCTTCTTCTTCTTCTTCTTCTTCTTCGTTTTTAAGTAAACTTCTCCTGAGATCCTAGTTTGATTTAGAAATACAGGAAAGTTCTGGTAAAATAAAACATGCTTAGGTACAGTACTACATTCCATCATCCGCTAGTGTTTTGGGTAGAGTTTTTATTTCTTTCTGGCAGTTTTTCTGTTTGGGCTGTGAAACGCCAAACAATGACCCCAAATCTGTGACAATACATTAAAAGAATGCGTCTTGGTTATTACTTACTACCCCCATTATAATTTACAACAAATATTATTTACAGCAAATAACTGCTCAGAGTGACCTTGCTGCCAGATGGGCAGTATAAAAAATCAAATAAACAAATAAATAAACAAATGGTACAATATATAGAAAAACAGACTCACTAGCACATAATGCTTTGCTAAGGGCTCTTCAGTTCTGATTTTTATCAGAGAACAGGGGCTATAAATAGCTCAAGAGATGGTGGAGAAGTTGAACTGTACTGGATAACACTACTAACTGATGACTTTTGGAGCTGATGAGCTTAGTAATGATCATAAGATACAGCAACTATTTCTCTTGAACTCCATGTTCTCTAATATTAGGCATCATTCTGCATTATTGACCACTCTCTCCCCTTTTGTTCTGATAACAAGTTATTAAAATATAGAAAGCGATCAGAACAGAACTACCTTTCAGTGCATCACTAAACAAAAGCAAGTCAAGCCTTTGGTATAATGAATTTTCAGTAGTTCCAATGTCAACAACAGCATTGCTATCTTATGTACCAAGAAAACATGTTCTAAAACATTGTCATTAAGTTCTCTTTGAACTTTGAGTGACCCAAAATATTTCCTTATAGATCTAGGCATCTGGTGGTCATTTGTGTGTGTGTGTGTGCATATGTGTGTTTGTTTGGGTTGAGAGAGAGAGAGAGAGAGAGAGAGAGAGAGAGAGAGAGAGAGAGAGAGAGAGAGAGAGAGAGAGAGAGAGATGTGTATAGCATAAATGGCCAGGAATTTGCAAGCTGCTAAGTGCAACTGACATAAATTAGCAAATATATTGTATATTATAAATGTAATACTTTTATTTAGAAACTTCACATTTCCTTTTTTGCTTGATGATTGGGTATTTTTAACGGTGGTAAGGAACAAATGTTGAAACTGACGCTGTCCTACTTCGGGCATATCATAAAAAGACAGGATTATCTGGAAAAGGCAATCATGCTGAGGAAGGTTGAAGGCAATAAGGAAGACAAGATGGATTAACTGCCTGAAGAAAGCCATAGGCTTGAGTTTACAGGAGCTGAGCAGGGCTGGTGAGAAAAGGACATGTTTTATGTCACTCATTCATAGGGTCACCATACGTTAGAGGTGACTTGACAGGATATAAGAAGAACAATAAAGGAAGATAGACATTTATTTGCATTTTTATGCCTGCTTTCCTAACGCACACTTCCTGAACCAATATGTGAACCAAAATACAGTTGTATTCTGATGAATGCATTTTTCCTATTTCCATGCAAATAGCCTGACATAATGCCTTTTTTTGGTGGTGGGGTAGTCTACAAGAAAGGAAGGAATGGAGAGAGAAAGACCGCATATTTATACAGGCGAAAACAATATGCAAAATAAGTTGTGGGGGAAATGCATATATGGTACAACAGGATATTGTGAAAAATAATACATTTATTTTTATGCTGCCTTTTATTTAATTTTTCCAGGGCAGCTTACTCATAACAATAAAATGTAACAGTAAATCTTATTATATTATTATTTGAAATGATCAGATCTTTCCCCAAACCATTATGGCTGTTGTGGGAACAGTGAGTCTAGCTATGTGTAAGGACATGATATTTGGCAGCTTCGATGATGATGACGACGACGACAACAACAACAACAACAACAATGACAACAAAGACCCAAACAACACAACCAGATGTCATGCTGGGTATAAGATTCTGGAAGTGTGCCCTACAAAAATAACTTCTCTCAAAGATACTATAATTTACTAGAAATGCCTTCTTCAAAGTTAACAACTTCATTAATTTAATAAATTGTGTGCCAACAAGTCAATTCTAATATATGATAATACTTTCCAGGGTTTACTATTATATAAAATACTAAGAAATGGCTTCCCACCTCCTTCTTCTTCTAAGTGTACTCTGGAACCACGTTGTTTGCTCAGGGTCACACAGACTGTTTTTTCTCCCAGGAGATATAGTGGAATATTGAACTCCTGGACATTAGGTGTTCTAACTCAGTCAGCTATCCAACCCGCTTAATATCCCCAATATGGGAGACACTGCACCCAGCCCTCACCAACTAAAAGCATCCAAAGAAACAGGCTGCTTGCCATGTGAATGTCTGTAGTCCATATTAAGACTTTCTGATAAATGCCTGGAAATCAGGAACAAAACGAGCAGGTTCAGATTCTCTCCCTGTTCCTCAGTATTTATTGATCATCTGCAAAAATCATTCATGTATGGCTGGGGATTTCTCTTATTGGTAACTAAAACTGTATATCCAAGGGTCATATATCTATATCTATATCTATATCTATCTATATCATCACCATCAATGCTGTGCAATGTTGCTTTAAACTAAAGCAATGATAAGGAATGTGTCTCCTTTCACCCAGATGTTGTTGGGCTACAATGGGCATCAGATCTACCAGCATAACCAAAAATGAAGGATTGCAGGAAGCAATCTATAAATATATAGATTCCTAACCCTTAATTTTTTTAAAAAACCCCACATAACAATATTATTTTTTTCATGTATTTTGGATACTCTGTCTTCACACCCCCTTCTTTCACAAGGGTGCCTGCACTAAACCCTAGTCTTTCTAATATGAGAATTTCTACCTTGGAAATGGCCTTTTCATTTCTTTTGTGACAAAAAATCAATGCATGTCAAGATGCACTACATCCAATAGAACACTAAATGTTTAACCTAAATCAATATGGATTTGCAGATCCCTTTTTTAGAAATGCAAGCATTCTTCTAGTGCTATGCCACACTGTAGGAACTTCTAATTGTTTGTGCAAAAAAAAAGAAAAGAAAAGAAAAAGAAAAAGAAAAAAAGAAAAAAAAAGAAAGAAAAAGGACAAGGGATTATTATTAGTTTTTAATCCTTGCCTGCACCTTTAATTCTGATTCACACTGCATCCTTGATTTCTGTTAGTGGAGATTGATTTTCCCTCCTCCTGATCTTTACTAAATTAATTTATACATCACTGCATGTGTGAGCTTTTATTGTGTTTTAAATTGGCAATGTGTGTTTGAAGTGCACCTTAATGAGGAAAACCCATTTTACTTTCTAATAGCAATCAACACAACCTCCATGTGAACCAAAGATGAAATGGCAAGGTGGGTAAAAAGAGGTGGAACGAGGATGTTACAAGCTGCAATTTGGCAGTAGATTAGAGCTTTCACAAACTTATTCATAATAATCAAAATGTACTTATTGGCATCAGAATTGACTTAACATGTTGTCCTCTCTTTATAAAAATTATCCTTTAGAGTGGCTCCTTGATGTATAAGAAGCACTGTAATAAAGGAAGAATGAGTACACTTACCTAAGCCTCAGTGAAAATGGGGCTTGCACATATTTTCAGAAATCTGACTCTTTCTGCTTGTGCAGAAAGGGGAGGAGAACTAAAGCTTGGAAGAGTTCTCTTGGAATACACATCTCAGAATCTCCTAGCCAGTATGCCTTTTGTGTTCAAGGATTCTGGGAGCTAGAATCCTAAGGTAACTTTTATAAACTGATTGAGCAGAGCTTACAGTCTCCATATGATGGATGCACATTCAGCATGACAGTTGGGAAATGCCACTTCCTTACATGTATCATCAATCATGTGCCATCAAGTCAATTCTGATGCATGGAAACCCCAGAGTTTTCTAGACAGACAGCACTCAGAAGTGGTTTACTGTTCGCTTGTTCTGGGGGCACCCTGGGACTGTGTGGCTCACCCAAAGCCAAACAGGATGGCTTTACTTGGAGGAAGCACAGTGTGGAATCCAACTTTCAAATCACACCTTACATATATTCTTACACTATTCTACTTTCCCCCGCTTATCTCCCTTCCCCCACTTATTTTATTAATCACTTTGTTAATTTTACTTTAATTTTACTTTAATTTTAGTTTATTGTTGATGTGTTATATTATGCTGTTTGTATTTTGGCTATTTAAATGTGTTATTGCTGTTATATCACAATTTTATGTTGTAAACCACCCAGAGTAACCCTAGGGCTAGATTGGTTGTATAAAAGTCAAATGAGAATGAATGAATGAATGAATGAATGAATGAATGAATGAATGAATAAATAAATAAATAAATAAATAAATAAATATAGCTCAAGTGCAAATATAGGCTACAGACAATACCTTTATAGGCCACTAATTAAAAAAACATTTATTTATTTATTTATTTATAATAGAATTTCTAGACCGCCCATCTTCCTGTAGGAACTCTGGGCGGCGAGCAATTCAGCCGAACATAAACAAACAATATATAATGACCACACACTCCACAGAACAGATTGAAATGTAATATGCACCCTCGGTGAAAAAATCCTATAAATTGAGGTAATCAGATGGCGGAAAAAAACCCCCCAAAACCTAAGCTAGGTCACCAAAGGCCTTGCGATAGAGCAAGGTTTTTAAAGCTCTGCGAAAGGCCGTCAGGGACTCTGCAGAGTGCACTTCGCTAGGTAGATGATTCCATAAGGTTGGGCCAGCGACTGAGAAGGCCCGGTTTCAGGTGGAAGATTTCCGGGCCTCTCTGGGGGTGGCCACCCAAAGCGAGTGTGCCCACGATGTCCAGATTGGTTGAGCCGAGGTTGATCACTGGGCGATCCGCTCTGACAGGTAGTCTGGACCCAAGCCATGGAGGGCTTTATAAACTAAAACCAGGACCTTGTATCTGATCTAGGATGCAACGGGTAGCCAATGCAAGTGAGCCAGGACCGGGGTGATGTGGTCATAGCTTTTCATCCGCTGCAGACGCCGGAGGAGAGTCAAGGGCAATCCCATGTAGAGAGCATTGCAGTAATCCAGCCTCGAGATCACCAGCACTTGCACTACTCTTCTCAGGGAGTCACCATCTAGGTAGGGGCAAATCTGGGCAATTTGGCGGAGATGGTAAAAGGCGGTTCGGATCACGGTAGCCACCTGGGCTTCCATAGAAAGGGCTGGATCCAGAACCATGCCCAGATTCCGAACCCTGTCCGCCAGCTGGAAGGAAACACCCTCCAGACTGGGGAGAGGGCCTCCATATCCAGACAGCGAACTCCTGAAGAACATCACCTCAGTCTTCTCGGGATTGAGTTTGAGCCTGTTGGCCCTGGTCCATGCCATGACCGTGTCCAGGCACTGGTCGAGGGTCCGGACAGCTTCCACTGCAGAGGTGGAGAAGGAGAGATAGAGCTGTGTGTCGTCAGCGTACTGCTGACAGCAGACTCCAAATCTCCTAACGACCCCAGCCAGCGGCCTCACGTAGATGTTGAACAGCATGGGGGAGAGAGACAACTCCTGAGGAACCCCACAAGGGAGTGTCCATGGGGCAACAACTCTCCCCCATGCTGCACATACTGAGGCCGGGCCCCCAAGAAGGACCAGAGCCAACTGTGAACAGTGCCCCTGATACCCACCTCGGAGAGCCGGTCCAGTAGGATACCATGGTCGATGGTATCAAAGGCCGCTGACAGATCCAGGAGAACCAACAGAGTAGAGCAACCCCTGTTGGCCCCCCGGATTAGGTCATCTTGCAGTGCGACCAGAGCTGTCTTGGTCCCCCGGCCCGGCCTGAACCCGGACTGGCATGGGTCAAGACATTGTTGTTCCTCCAGAAAAGATTGAATCCAGATCGCGGCCACCCTCTCGATGACCTTGCCCAGCTTTTGAGTGCAACACACTTTTTTCAAAGCGTGAACCAGGAGTCCAAACATGGCAAAAGATGTCTTTTGACAGGAGGTAATTCTTCAAGTTCTTTGCAAGATGATCTGTGCTAGGCAAGCTGTCTTTGGCGGTTACTTCACATCCTACTTCATTCCACAATTATGTTCATTCCATGACAGCGTTGTTCACGGTCACATGGTTTTGTCCCTGTTCAATCCCTGCTTTTCGTTTACCCACAGGTGTAATTACTTGTCTCGTGACAACTGTTACTTCATGTCCTTGTTTTGTGACAACTACTGGATTTCCCAGGCTTCGTTTAGCCTTTTTTTTAAAAATTGACAGCCTTCTGTTTTTTGAGCCGGGTGAGCCCTCACCACTTGCCACAGGTGAGAGGCGGTGGTGGTGGTGGTGGGCGAGACACCCTCACCCTGAACTTAGCAGTCTGCGGGCTGGCAGGCAAGGAGAGCTCAGCCCCATCTCCGGGACCCAAGGAGGATGGACCTACACCTGACAGTGGCTCTCTGCCTTTCCCTTCAAGAGCCGCCTTCTCCTGCAGGGACAGGTAGGCAGCAGAGCCTGGTCTGGCACAGGAGTTCCAGTCGGCTTCCACAGTTTTCAGAGTATTCCTAGAGCGAAAGGGGGAAACACTTGCCATTCATTCACGTCCCTTGTCCCAGAACAGGAACTGGGAACAAAGCATGACAACAGAATTCCCCAGCCCAGGGGCAGGTACGGCTCATCATGCTAAGTTTCCGGTTCAGGGGGTGTGGTCGGAACGAGATTCTGCTGTCACGCTATGGACATGAAGTAACCTTTTTTCGCACCGGTCCCAAGCGGCACAGCAAAGAGGGACAAGAGGGACGTGGAGTAACAGCCTTTTTTAGATGAGGCAGGAAGTGGAAGGGCTGTTGTAAAAGCTGCACAAGCATTGAGTTTCACACCCCATCTCTCCAAACAAAGGAATATGGGTCATACACCCTCACTCACCCCTCATCTCCATTTGGCTCTTTGAGACATACAAGCCCCTGTTGGCCAGATAGAAGGGAGAAGGGTTGATGTAGAGAACCCATGTACTCCATTTTAGGATTGAGGTAAAATTTAATGAGATTTTCATACTGGGACCAGATTGAAGTAAAATGATATTACCTAGTGGTTGCAGTCTTGCCCTTTTTACTTACATATAGCTGGACACGTTCCATGAAAACAAGACCCCTGAGGAGAAACCATTAATCTTTCTAAGGTGAAAGAGAGATGCAATGCAGGAACCACCATGTTCATCTACCTCAGCAGGGGCTACAGGTGATTTGAAGGGGAATTCAGCTTAGAAAGTGATGAGTGGAAGGAGAGGGAAGTAAATTTAAACACTGTCATGGGTGTGTGTTTGTCCAACAGATGGCTGTTTAGTAGACTCCTTCTGAGGAGACATGCACAGGACTGCACTGTAAGTACAGTAATTTAAAAAGAAATCCCATTTCTGTGTGGTGATAGTATACCAATGGGTTTGAATTACATGCAAATTAAGCCACAAGAGTTAATTTGTACCATGATTCTCAGTACCAGATAACATAAATTATTTACAGTTTGCAGCTTCATCCCAGAATGCATGACTTGACAAAGTATTTCATGACATGCACCTGCAATACAGTATGTGGCATTGTCGCCTGTTTCCACTCACATAGAATAAACAGTGTGGGCTGGGAAATTGCCCCCTAGTTTTAAAAATACTCTTTTTGTACCTGTAAATATCAGGGCTTCTCAAAGCATGCTGATATCTCAGTATCATTTCTCATTCGTCCCATTTTCTCAACAGTCTGTCTATCACTGAAGATTTCAATTCCCTGTTTAGAAGGAAAGATGAGAAACCCGCAGAACAATATTTGAATCTACTGTCATAGATAACTATCAGACTCAGACTTTTGAACAATATTTGAATCTACTGTCATAGATAACTATCAGACTCAGACTTTTGTCATTTCGTTATGTAACAAATTACTTTGTTATGTAATGAAATAATAGGGCATGTTTTGTTACAAAATGAAGCACCATTTTCCCTCTAGAAATGAAAGGATTTATCCTAGAGGAACCAAAATGGCAGGGGAGCTTCTTTGGACTCTTCCTTTTGGACTCTGGGCAGGTTTGGAATCCAGGGGGCTGAATTTGTAAACTTCAAAGGGGGTCCCCTGGGAGAAATTCATTTCTAACTGAGTCAGGAAGCTGCTGATTGTTCGCCCACCAGGGGGAGGAGCTATTATAGGCTTCCAACTCAATTTGAAATGATTTTTTTCCCTTTGGAGTTTAATAACTCAGCCCTCTGAACCCCAAATCTCTCCAGATTTTGGTGACTTATAGAGAAGGGTCCAAAGTAGTTCCCCTGTGATTTTTGTGCCTCTAGGACCCAGGGGACCTATTAACAAATCATTTCATTTCATTTCATTATGAAACTACTTTAAAATGCATTAGTAACAAAACAAAATGCAACAACTAAAGAAGCAAAATAACATGTAACAAAACACTTTATTTTTGTTTCGTGCCGATCTCTAGTAGAAGAAATATGTTGGAACTGACTTCATGGCCTATCACACATGGCTTCGTTCATGTGTGGGTGTGCACACACACAAAATTTTAAGTTACACAAAATCATAGAACCGTGAAGTTGGAATGGGCCTACTGTACAAGGCCATCAAGTCCAACCCCTGTTCCACGCAGGAATACAAATCAAAGAATATTTGCCAGGTGGGTGTCCAAATTTCTCTTGAATGCCTCCAGCATTGTAACACTCACCACCTCTTGTGGTAATTTATTCCATTGCTGCACTGCTGTAACAGTGAAGAAGTTTTTGCTGATATTCAGCCAAAAGCTGGATTCGCTTCAGCTTAGCCCACTGTTGCACTGTTTTGCTACAGAGCATATAGAACCGAACAGAAGAGGCAGAGGCAATGTGCAGCCAGTGAATGTATTGCTTCTCTATGCTATTATCCCAATTTGGAATCTTTCTTCCTGGCTGAACTTAGTGAACTTTTATTTATCTCAAATGCTCTAACAGAATTCAACCAGAACTTTTCTTACTAAATATAGGGGATATAAATATCTCTTATGACCAAAAATATGTACTCCATCATGTAATAGTTGCAGCAAGGATATTACATGCGAAATTTTGGAAACAACCAGAAGCGCCTACAGAGAAAAACCTTCATGAAAAGATAAGAGAATGTATCGAAATCGACAGGCTCTCCGGATTTCTGAAGGGAGATTACGAAGAGATCTCCAAAAAAAAGATGGCAAGAAGTAGTAAACTTACTAGTACTTTGATACTACTCTGTGATATTTTTCCCTCCTCCCCCTTCCTCCTTCCCCTAAAACCAATAAAATTATTTAATATATTAAAAAAATGCTCTAACAGGAGACGGTCTAAGTAAATGTAACAGCAACAAAAGATTATTTAATGAATGATACAATTTGCAGATTAGTGGCTCAAATGGAACTCCTGGCCTTTTAGATCAGTTGTCTAAATTCTGTCTGGGTTGGCAGTGAATGATAAAAGATGATGATGATGATGATGATGATGATCTGATTCTCTGTTGAATGGCATGATGTGTGTGTGTGTGTGTGTGTGTGTGTGTGTGTGTAGGGGAGAGCAATGGTCTTCAATCTAGGGACAGATTGGTAGGCATATTTTTTATTATTGACAATAATTGGCACCCTAAATTGAGAGCCTAACCAAGAAGCTAAAGAAAGAATGGCCTTGATAACTTTTTGACATCCCCCCACATTGGCCATTTGTTTTTTAGGCCAGGTCTCTATTGTCAATTGTTGGCAAGATGTCAGAGGAGATTTTTGTTCCTATTTATTTTTTTTGTGAGATCTTGCTTCGTTCAGTATGCAGAGCGAGTTAATTTTCCATAATCGCATTGTCAATTTTTCCCCTTTCTGGTCTGTTGATTTCTCTGAGTCGAGTACAGCTTTCTAATGCACTAGAACAAATGCCCCTGTTACAAACCCAACAGGGATTAAGGCTGATACATGTAATCTCTTAATGAACTTTCAATTTCAATTTGGCATTTCAGCATTATGGACTGGGATCTTGTTTAACCCCCATACACATGTGATGCTTATAAAGCAAATTTTCATTTTAGATGTGATAAAGGCATTAGATGGGGTAAATAAAGTTTGATTTTGCAGAATGCTTGGTGGATGCTTCAGAATTATGTAGTCAACTTGATTAGTTTCCAGGTGAACTGTAGTCTGATCCTTCTGCTCTTTCTGGCTGTTTAGACAGAACAAGGCACTGAAAACTACAAGCTGCTGACCAGTAGTCAAAAGCACACACTTATCTTGTCCACCTCATTGAAATCTCAAGACCAGGAATAGAACATGTAGCAGACCAAGTGACAGAACCTAGAAACAAAGGGTATTCTTCGTCCACCATTTAGTAGGACCACATCATAGGCTAGGCATCATAAAAGTAACTGAAAAGTTATAGCATAACAGGTTAGGTAACTTTGTTCCGTTCCAAATTATGTTTTAATCACACCTTTGTTACTGGGTGGGAAAGCAAATAGCAAGCAATTTAAGTTATTTATTTACTTGCAATTATTTACTTTGGCACTGTGAATTATTACATTTATTATTATTTACATTATTACATTTCCAAATGCCAATCACAATGTGTCAGAATTATGGGAAGTATTTATGTCTTTATGACTTGGAGTTCCATGTAGAAGTTTACCAGATGACAGTTTCCTTATTGGGCCAAACTACTACATTTAGAAAAGAGGATTTACACTTTTTAAAACTGTTCCTCTTGGATATAGAAGCAAGCCATTCAGGAGAGATGCAAGTAAAAAAAAAGAAAATCCGTAGTACCCTAATATTTTATAGAAGATCCTGGATGTCCACATGGTTTGTTTCTTTACTTGCACGTCCAGTTTTGAGATGTCTATTAGGGTGCTCAGTCCAGACATTATAGTAGCTATAGATGTAAAATAGAAGTCATTAAGAATATTTCAAGTGTTGTTAAAAGTTCATGCTATTGTTCAATGGATGAAAGGAGAATCTATCTTAAACTTCATTGGACCACAATCACTGGATATTTACACATGCATGAGAAGAATAGTAGTAGTCATAAAAGTGGAGACCATCCATCAGGACCTAGACCAACAATTGCAAGCAGTAGATCAAGTTGAGATGTCAAGTACATCACCTTTTACCACTTTTCAACCTGTAAGACCTGTAGAAGTCGACAGGGCTCTTGACAGGTGCCGAGTTGTCACCTCCTTCCTTGATCCTTGCCCAGCCTGACTAATAAAATCATCCGTTACTACCAAAAGGGTTATGGAAATAATTAATAGGTGTCTCCAAGAGGGCAGGATTCCCCCTGCCCTCAAGGAGACACTCATTAGACCCATTTGGAAAAAAATGAACATGGCGGCAGACCAAATTGGCCCATTGCCAATATTTCGTTCATGATCAAGGAGTTGGAGAGGGTGGTGGTGGATCAACTTCTGGGACTCCTGGATATACTGATGCTCTTGATCCATTCCAGTTGGGGTTCAGGCCATTTCATGGCACAGAAATGATATTGGTCACCCTGCAGGTTGACCTTTTGAGGGAGGCTGAATGTCTCTGCTGGTCCTCCTCAATCTCTCAGCAGCCTTTGATACCATTGACCATGGTATCTTCCTGGGGAGGCTCTCTGAGCTGTGGATCGGTGGCCTTGCCTTGGTATGGTTCGGATCCTTCTTGGAGGACCGTCCCAAAGAGTACAGCTGGGTGAGATGACTTCCACCCTGTGGTCCTCTGATTGTGGGGTGCCACAGGGGCCGATCATCTCCTCAATGCTCTTTAATATCTATATGAGGCTGCTGGGGAGGGTAATCAGGGGGTATGGAGATTCGTATCATCAATATGTGGATGACACCCAGCTCTATATCTCCTTTTTGCCATCTGCAGTGGATGCTGTTCTATCCCTAGAGCGCTGCCTGGATGCTGTTCTGGAATGGATGAGTGCCAACAGGCTAAGGCTGAACCCGGGCAAGACAAAAGTCCTTTGGTTGGACTATTAAAAACATGGCTATACAGAGCAGCTTTCTGAGAAACTTGATCCTCTTGACCTATAACATCTAGGAATTTCTCCATCCACCTCTTGTCATGTGTCTTGGAATTTCTTGACTGCTGTAGTTTAACTATTAATATTGTTTATTTTTATTGTAATTACATTGATTACAGTTATTTTTGTAATGAGTTTGATATAATTTTTATATTATTTGTATATATTTACTGTATGTGTTTTATAATTTGTATTTTCTACTTTTTAAACTGCCCAGAGTATCCTTTGGGCTAGATGGCCACAGTATATAAATCTAATGTATAGATAAAATAAATAAATATGACTAATTACATTTAAGGGGCAAGCTGCATGCCAGCTGAGCACCTTACGTACAGTAATTCCTGTGGCACAAGGCTTTTTTATTGTAATTACTGGAACAGATTTTTGGCAAACCTACTAGAGGTATTTGGAAGCACTCATACACAGCAACTTCCCACACATGGTGGGTAAGATCAATATTACATACCCAGAACAAAAGGAAGAAAGACCAGGGTATTGTCTTTGGTGATGTTAAAAGCAAGGTTTAGGTTTTACTTCTTTTCCTAAAGAGCAGAGACATCACTTTGCCAACTAAGGTCAGGATAGTCAAAGCTATGGTTTTTCCAGTAGTGATGTATGGAAGTGAGAGCTGGACTATAAAGAAGGCTGATCGCCGCAGAATTGATGCTTTTGAGCTGTGGTGTTGGAGGAGAGTCTTGAGAGTCCCCTGGACTGCAAGGAGATCAAACCTATCCATCCTGAAAGAAATCAACCCCGAATGTTCACTGGAAGGACAGATTTTGAAGCTGAGGCTCCAGTACTTTGGCCACCTCATGAGGAGAGAGGAGTCCTTGGAAAAGTCCCTGATGTTGAGAAAGATGGAAGGCAAAAGGAAAAGAGGACGGCAGAGAATGAGATGGCTGGATGGTGTCATCGATGCAACCAAGATGGATTTGACCAAACTCCGGGAGGCAGTGGAAGATAGGAAGGCCTGGCGAGCTCTGGTCCATGGGGTCACGAAGAGTCAGACACGACTGAACGACTGAACAACAACAAAGGTTTTACTTCTCTCAAACAGCTGATGAACATAGAAATACACATGGATTTGACTTATCTTCAAGAAGTTAATTTACCATCTTTCTCATGAGGCATCCTTGTAGAAAAAAGCAATCTCTAGCAGCACACAAGGGAGGAGAGCGAGGGAGCAAGAAGATAAGAGAGCAGGGAGGAGCCTTATGTGCTATAGAGTGTCTGAATTAGAACAGACCATTCCCATTAACTATTTTAAAATTATTTTTGTTAACTGATTAATTTTTTTTAAAAAAAACATGCTTTGCATGCTGGGTTGGAATTCAGACACATCCATTTAGGTTGGTAAAATTAAGACATATATTCCATTCAGTAATATCACAACTTCTGATCAAACCTCCCCCCCCCGCCCCCCAGGTGGGGTGTATTTTTATGCAACAACTATATTGTCACACTAGGGCTTTACTCACTGGGGCTTTACTTAGTTTGCACTAAGGGGATGATATAGAAATACAAATAAATAAATAAATAAATAAATAAATAAATAAATAAATAAATAAATAAATGTGATTGCTAGACAGTCACGCTTCTATTGAAATACCTCTGCATAGTAAATTACTTCTCATGGCACCCTCTTAGTAATGGTAAAACATGTTGTAATTTGGTAGTTATGTATCTATCATGTAGGCTTCCACCACTGTTTCATCATAATTCAAAATCAGGTGTGCATTATGTAGCAAACAATTTGAAGCACCTTGTCTAATGTGACATTCCCTGTGACATGCTATCCGATTACACCACTGAATTCTGTTTGATTGATGCTTTTGTTCCATTGTATTCACCGATGCTGATGTCTCATCGAGAATATTTATACTGGCCTAATGAGAGAAGTCTGGAAAAATTACGGCTTAGACCCAGACATAAAATATAGTCAGCAATACTTGTGACGCCTAAACGGTCCAGAGAGACTGGGGTGGTTTGCACTTTTTGAGAAAAACTGATGTCACACAATAATTATAACTTGGAGAGTACATTTGTCTTCTCAGCCTAGCCTCCTTCTTTCTCTTAGCTTTAAAAGGTCAGGTTTACACAGAATATCACCAGTCTGAGAGCTGGAAAAAGATGGATTTTTGTGAGTATGATGAGACAGAGATTTCGCGCCAGTCTGCTCTATGGATGGACTGGTCCATTCGTCATCCTGGTGACCTTGTGATGTATCAGCCCTTGCTAACCAGCGATTCCCTGATCTTCTTCTGCCCACACCTTTTTAGATCCCTGTTGAGGCTATTATGTATGACATTCCTCTTTACTTCATTTTAATGCTTGGACAACAACAAGGGTTTAACATATCATCCCAGGAACATAGGAATTTTAGAGGTAAGAGCTGTTTTCTCTAGCAAACAGAACCTGCTCCCCTATTGGTTCATCTGCAACCTATTTGACAGCTCTTCGAATACCTCAGGCTCATTGCACACTTGTATGGATGAGATTCAATGTTTTACCCTCAGCATTGCTCCAGGGTAGATTTTTGGGAATTTCCCAACAACAAGAGAGAGAGATTGTCCTTGCATGGCTGGGCCCCCTGAATTTTTGTCATGTCTTCTATACTATAAGTTATCTGAACAAATCAAGAATGAATTAATGTGTCCCCTCTTTCAAGAATTCCAAGGCTCTCCTGAGAAGTGGAATCCAGAGTGGAATTCTTAGGTTGCTACTCATGTTGCTAACCTTTTCCTTGCTTACTGCAGAAGTGGACTTGTCCATGAAAGCTCACTTTAAAATATCGTTTAGTCTTTAAGGCACCACAATGTTTTTGTCTTTTTTTATTTTTGTTTTCTACCTACATCCCATGTCAGCAGAGACTAACATGGCTACCTCTTCTAAAACTGCAACTTTCCCCCCTTTGTATAATACAGAGAAGGGCTTTCTCGTGGGAAGATGCTTGATAGTGTGCCACTGCTTTTTAAAAGCCTCCTGTTGACGTATATTTGGACAGGTCATATCAACGTAATAGGCTTATTGATTCATACTGTAGGGCAGTGATGGCAAACCTTTTAGAGATCGAGTGCCCAAACTGTGATTCAAAACCCACTAATTTTTTTTGCAAAGTGCCGATACAGCCATTTAACCTGAGTACAGGTGTCTGTGAAGGGGCAATGTCGGGTGCCCACAGAAAGAGCTCCGAGTGCCACCTTTGGCACCCGTGCCATAGGTTCACCAACCCTGCTGTAGGGGGATGTGTAGAATCACGCTATTCTGGTGTGGTTCCAACATAAGTGATTATTTATTTATTTATTTTTATACTGCCTGTCTTCCGAAGGAACTCCAGGCGGTTTACAACTATTACTAGGATTACTAGGACTGAACCAAAGTGGACCGCTTAAGCTGCCCCTTTGCTTAAGCTTGTGGAGTGGAAGAAAGAGGAAGCAAAGTTATTTTTTTTAAAAAAAAAATCATTCTAAGCAAGTGCTGATCTCACATGCTGCTTAGCAAAGAATCCCATATCTTTGCTTCCCATGTCCCTGCCTCCAGTGGTGGATTGGTGGGAATAGTTTTGCTGTCAAGTTGGAATCAAACATCCAGCCTCTGATTCCTCAGCCAGGTAACTAAACCTCTGAGTTATCCAGCTATAAAACGACTTAAATAAAGCATTGGGGAAGAGACAGGATGGGGCCAGGAGGAGGATTTTTGATGTTGTTTTCTTTTTCTCTGTGTTCCTGTAAATGGGGGGGGGGAGGAGGAGGAGAGCAAATAGGGTCAACTGAGGTGCTGTGTGGTTGATTATTGCATGTGGACACATCGATAACCAAATGGTTATCCCACACCACAAAGCAAATCTATTAAACCAAATCCAGGCCAGGATAGCTTCAGCATCTAGTCAAACCCTCTAATGGTCTATGCCATCGAGAAGTATGTGGATGTGTGTGTTGGACCAGAGAGTTCCCATGTCCCTTTCTTCCAGCTGGTCTGCTCTAGGATTTACCTTGGGCAACAAGCTGGTTTCACAGAACCATAGATTTAGAAGGGACACAACTAGCCACATGAGAAAATAGCTAGCATGCCACAGCAAAATAATAAAAAAAAAGTAGTCATGGGAATTTGCTCAGGAAAGCTAAACTGTACACTGTTTATAGAAAGTTAATTTCACATTTGAAATAATGATCTTGGAGAACCTGAAAGCGGTTCTATGCCATTTTCCTTCAAAAACAAATAAACAACAGTGTTGAGGCAGTGGGTCTCATCATTTTTTTCTTCAGCAAATCTCTTATTTTAGATTAGAAGATGTACAAAATCTTCCTTACTCAGCAGTTCCTTGATGGCGTACCTGTGAAATCATATAAGTTGGGTTTTTTTGTGGGGGCTATGTAAAGAATTAAGAGGCCTATACCTATGTCTGAGCAAGAACTTTAAAGATGGTTCTAAAGCTGGTTTCACATGGATTGAACAGGAATCTTGAATTAGCTCTCCTGGTGTAGGACCAATGTGAGTTGAAACAGCAGCATACATTCAGAGCAGAGTAAGTTCTTGAGGCGCTGGTACAATGACAGAGACTGGATTCACAGAGCTAATGCAATATATTAAAGCATAATATACTGTATCTGAATTACAGACATCTGCAGCGCTTATTCAGGGCTTTGTATGCACAACACACACACACACACACACACACACACACACACACACACACACACACACACACACACACACACACACACACACATGCTTGACTTGTAGGAAACCATTTCTGAAGAGCCCCCTCCTGGTGTGTCTTGGGTACCACAAAATATGAATAAACATGTGTGTATTTATTCGATATGTCTGTTCATGCAGCACATCTTTGCAGACATTACCAGGCTCCTTCATTAGAGAATTGTGTGAAATATCTCATGTCCTCCCCTTCCACAATGGGAGGTCTACTTTGGGAGAGTCAACATGATTTTGGATGTTACTAGAGTGAAGCAGAGCAGGTAATGGGGGCCACTTGAATTTCTTGGACTTTACCTAGCATAGAAACTCTGTTGACCTCCAAAGTCATCACAGGCAAGTGGGTGATGTTAGACTGTGCAGTCAAGGACATCCATGAGAATAATTATCCTCTTCCATTTCACCCTACTGTGCTGGCTTCATTTGCTTTTAGCCTTAGGGTTGCATTCCATTTTCCCCAGAAAAATGAAATAATGCATTCCTCGCTCGCTTCATGTCAAAGAGATTTGCATATCGTCTAACTTCAAGCTTTACAATTTTCTCTGCTGAAAGAAACAACCCATATAATTTTAATTCCACAAACCGCTGAGAGTTAAATTTGGTCCTGTCATGCTTCATTGTGAAAGACAATGCTTATATAATCTCCCTAAGATATCATTTCTTTTTGTTCATGTCAATAGAAAGTTGATAGTCATAATCTAAGCAGTAATTATCTTTTTATATGTACCCTTGCTTCTGGTTGCCATTCTCATTAGGGTTGTTTTTAATGCATTCTCCTCAGGCTATAGACAAAAGGTAGCCATTTTCTGTGATGAAGGGAAAATGCGAAAGAGAATTCATACCATTTGAAATAAATAAAAGAGAAAATCATTTATATAATACCGTTATATAATTTGCGTAAGTACTGCTGTGCTCATACCCTCCCATACGCCTTGATTTGTTTGTTGCACAGAAATACTTGAGGCATGTTGGCATTGTAAACATATTCCCTATTGTATTATTGGTATGGACAGATTGGTATTAGTAGGCAGCATGGCTGGGTCAGAGCTGGTGAGTAACTAGTTACAAATGGCTAGTAGAGGTGGATGTTTTGTTTTGGAAGGGAACTGGATCTGAAATGAAACATACCAGCAGAGCTGGGTATGTTTCTGAAATGAAACATACTAGCAGAGATGGGTATGTTTCAGAACCATTTCATTTCAGAATTGGTTCTGAAATGAAACATACCAGCAGAGATGGGGTGTTTCATTTCAAAAGGGAACTGGTTCCAAAACAAAACATGCCAGAACAGCTGGTGCTCAAAACCCAGTCCCGTCTGGAATAAAATCAACTACTGTCTTACCTTGCTGTAGTTTACACTGGGCGACATTCCTACGAGGAAGCAGCCTCCAATGGGCCATCTTTCCCTCTCCCTGGCACTGGCCAATCAGGAGCTGTGCAAGGACATGCATAATCCCACCTCCCTGTCTGACTGGCCAGTGCCAGGGAGATAATGCATCCTTCCTAACACCCATTAATTATGGATCATTAGCAGTGGCCTTCCTACTTAATGGGTATTGGGAAGGGTTGCATAGGTTTGACTTTCACACACCCCAGGCCATTGTATGAGGCTACTCACACCAGGGCGAGGTGAAAGCCAGGTGAAATATAAATTGGAAGCCTCCCACCAACTTGCCTTAGACTGAAGAAGCTACCTAGATGGGTGGCTAAACGTTTCAATCCCACAAGAAAAGAAGTCCAGTTGCTATGACTCAACTCCCAGACATCTTAATTAAACTATTTACCCCCCTCAACCCTTGAATCACAATTTACTGGTAAAGCCACAAAAGCTTTTTATCATTACTAGGCATGTTTATAGTTATGAAGTTATTCTGCTCAATGAATGATCCTAATTTGACAGAGAACATCCTATATACGATTCACCCAGAAACAGTTCTTAAGACCTATAGTTTACAGTATCATAATGAGAAATAGGACTAACTCTTAGCAACTGATTTGCCTCTTGTTTTATTTAAATCATAACCGTTGATATAGCCTAAAAATCAAAATAGGGCTTTTGATAGCTGTTGTGAGTTTTTCGGGCTGTTTGGCTGTGTTTTGGAAGCTTTTCTTCCTGACGTTTCACAAGACTCTGTGGCCGGCATCTTTAGAGGGCAAGGAGGTCAGGGAACTAGGAATTTTCTCTGTCCTCTGGGTTCTCTGCACTCTTAGTTCCCTGAGCTCGTTACCCTCTGAAGATGCCAGCCACAGAGTCTGGCAAAACGTCAGGAAGGAAAACTTCCAGAACCCATCCAAACAGCCCGAAAAACTCACTATCAGATCCCAGCCATGAAAGCTTAAAAAATGGGGCTTTGTTTAGCAAGGGCTTTCATTTTATTTCTATCCACCCTCCCCCTATTGATTTCTGTATTGTGGGTACCTAGCTAACTACTGAATGTTAACTGCTGCTAGCCTGACCTTTTAATGTTGATTCTTCAATATGAGGTTTGCTCTGTAAAAGAGGAAAGAAATCATATTGGCATATCCTAACAAGGCTGGATATGGTATTGCTTCATTGGCTACCAAATATAACTGAAACAGGGATTTCCTCTTTGCTTCTGCAAGAGAACTGACCTAGAGCCTAAGGGCAGGTATGCTGATTTTCTGGAATTAGACATGCACACATCTTGTTCTTCTACACTGCTGTAACATGTCTCCAGGGTTGCACACATGGCTTTGTATTTGTATGGCTTGTCATTTGAGAGGACAGTTTTTATTTTGTACAGACTGGGTATGTTTGACAGCATTGGACTAAGAGAGTTAACATGGGCAACAGTAGTAAAGATGCATGAGATTCCCATGAGAATTTCCATTCATCTTTTGGAAGCTCTTGGATAACTAAACAGGATGCAAACTGGAACATGGTTATAGGGAAAATAAACCCTCATCTTAGCTCAGGACACTGGAGTCACTATTTACCTATATTGAGCCCAAATGCCAAAGGAACCCGAAACATCTCCATTTGCTTCCTTTCATAAACTCATATAGGACATATACACATTGGACCATGAAAAGTGCACTGTGAGGGAAACCTGCCATCAGCTCTTAATGCTGGATGTTCACCAAAATGGAACCACGTGATGTAAATTTCTTCATCTAGAGAACATACAAGGACTCATCAAACTCCTCTCAGATTTACTTATAGTCAATGGTAACTCAAAACATTTTTGGAGCCCGAGGCAGAGCAGTAATGGTCATTTGCATAGCACCCAAGGGCATGGTGGCTCAGTGGGCTAGACTGCTGAAACTGTCAGCTGCAAAGTGGTGGTTCGAATCCCAGGTGCCACGCAGAGGAGTGAGCTCCCATTGTTAACCCCAGCTCCTGCCAACCTCGCAGTTTGAAAGCATGTACAGTGGTACCTTGTATAAAGGCATTAATTTGTTCCAAATGAAATTCTGTTGAACAAATTTTCCTTTCTACAAATTCCCATAGGAATGCATTGAAAACGAAGTAATCCCTAATCGTGACCATTTTTACATTGTACGGATTCACCCCATAGGTGATTCTGTTAAGCAAATTTCCCCTATCTCTGGAATTTTTTTATGTTGTACAGATGTTATACTATACAAACCGTTTGTTATATGAGGGTCCACTGTAAATGCTAGTAGATAAATAGGTATTGCTGTGAAAAGCAGGAAGGTAAACAGTGTTCCGTGCACAGAAATGCATTTGGCCATGCCAGCCACACGGCCATGGACTTGCACATCCCTGGCTATTTGGCTTAGAAATGGAGATGAGTGCTGATCCTAGAGTCGGACATGACTAGCACGCATGTGCAGGGGGAACCTGTACTTTTACTTTTAAGGGTAGTCCCACTATTCTGGCACATGATATAAAAATCCCCACATGTACATTCCTCATCCCTGCAGCAAAAATGCAATGGCAAAAATGCTCTGGTATACTGCATGTGGCGTTAATTGTAGTGTAGGTGTTTGTTGTTGTGTGCTGAGCAACAAACTTGATGCAGAACACCAAATATCAACTCGGACTTTGTAAGGCTCAGCCTCTCACTGTTGATATTTATACCTCTTGCCTTATGCCGTTAGGTGTAACTAATAGGATTTTGGTCAATAATAAGAAATTACTTAACATTTTACTGACCTTCCTGATAACCAAAATATGCTGCCCAACGTGGCTAACGCACACTGCCTGACAATAGAGCCACCCTCTCTGCAATATAGAAATGCCCCCATCTGTGAAGGTCCTGCCCAAATGTTGGGAACTGGAATAAAAACTCATACATTGTTGCCATAATCTACAAGTCCAGTTCCGTGCACCAGTCTGTAAAATGTCACCACCTTGAAATCTGTCGAGTTTTCCCTTCTGCCTTGCCTTCACATGAGAGCAATCCATATAGATTTAAATTATAATGTTTTCTGGGTTGGTATGGAAAGGAAGAGGGACATGTGAGTTTGCTGATAATGCTGACTTACTGGGAAATAACCCCTCCCTCGCCCCGCAATTGTCACCAAGAGGATGAAGCGGGTGTTTCTATAATATTTTGAGATGGCTGTTGAGGTGGAGAGAGGGAAGAAAAGGGTTTGGGGCCTCCTTTGTCCTTCACGGTTTGCCCTACATTCGGATACAGTTAAACTCTACAGACAAGCGCAGAGTAATCTGTACGCTAGGGGGAAGGAAAAGCAATCTTTCTTCTGCAAGATGGAATTGCTGGTGCAAAGGGTCACTCATTATAACAGAGAGATCAATCATTCTGCTTTTTAAAAAACCCACACATGTGGAACAGGATCTTCTCATAAAGGTCTACTTGTACATCTCTCCTCTTGGATTTTGCAGATTAACTGATTTGTCCCCCCCCCCCCCCAGTGTGTGTGACACACTACAGTGCACCAAAGATGTCTTCTCCGGAATGTACAATGCACTCCTTTTCACAATATGTAAGGGACTTTCCCATTCTTATTAGGATGCTGTAGTGAGGCGAGGAAAGAGAGAAAGGGGAAAACAGCTCCCTATGAAATCAACATGGGCAGTCCAGAAACACAAGGACCTTTTTTTCTCTCTCAATCCATTTGTTCACATCATGTATAAAGATGCACATTTTCACAAAACATGAATGTATCAATTTCATTTTTAAAAAACACATTTCTTTTCCTAAGGAGAAAGGGGTGTTTTAATGGATTATTACAGCCTGTTGCTTTAAATGTGTTTTAGTATTGATTTTATTTACTGTTTTTTTGTTAAGTTGTTTATTCATATCTGACTCTTCATGACCCCATGGACCAGAACTCGCCAGGCCCTCCTGTCTTCCACTGCCTCCCGGAGATAGGTCAAATCCATGTGGGTTACATTGATGACACCATCCAACCATCTTAAATTAAAAGATGCATGTTTCTTGGGAGGAAAACGATGGCAAAGTTAGGCAGCATCTTAAAAAGCAGAGACATCACTTTGCTGACAAAGGTCCGGATAGTCATAGTTATGGTTTTTCTAGTAGTGATGTATGGAAGTGAGAGCTGGACCATAAAGAAGGCCGATTGCTACAGAATTGATGCTTTTGAGCTATGGTGCTGGAGGAGACTCTTGAGTCCCCTGGACTGCAAGGAGATCAAACCTATCCATCCTGAAAGAAATCAACCCTGAATTTTCACTGGAAGGACAGATTCTGAAGCTGAGGCTCCAGTACTTTGGCCACCTCAGGGGGAGAGAGGACTCCTTGGAAAAGTCTCTGGGAAAGATTGAAGGCAAAAGGAAAAGGGGATGGCAGAGAATGAGATGGTTGGACGGCATCATCGATGCAACCAACATGGATTTAACCAATCTCTGGGAGGCAGTGGAAGACAGGAGGGCCTGGTGTGCTCTGGTCCATGGGGTCACGAAAAGTCAGAAATTATGTAATGACTGAACAACAACAATGGTGTTCAGTGCACTTGGGGGTTTAGTCATGCCAGGCACATGACCACAGAAACACTGAACATCTACAGAGATATTCCAGCTCTTTGGCTTATAAACAGAGATGATCAGCAGCCCCTTGTGTCAGAAATGACTGGACTTAATTTTCAGGGGAAATATATACCTTTACCTAGTATCACCCACTCTGGGTTGGTGGGCACAAGTTAGGTCTGGATTTACGTAGCTATTAGATTTCTAGGCGGTTTGAAACAGATTCTTATTTCATTTGTCAACTGTTTGACAGGTAAGCAATATGATGTGCATGCATGGCTTATCCGTGTCACATAGGGCAGGATGTTTCCACGCCAGACTGTTGACAGATTAGTAATTACTGTTGATAATTCCTGTTTCAGCTTTGAATGGACAATCGAGTAGAAAACCTATAATAGGTGTTCCCAGTTCCTCAGACTAATATCCTGAGGAACTGGGTCTCATTTTACCTTTTGTTTTGTTTTTGTTTGTATGTTTTTGTTTTTGGAAGGGCATAAAGTACCCCCAGCTGTTAATAGGTTGCTGAAAAGCTCATTTTAAAAAAAACACAAAATGTCAGCTCCTGCACTATGTATGGACTATTCATGCTTATTGTTTATCAGGATTTGATCCCAGCAACTTATGTAAGATCTCGAGATGGTTGAAAATAGGTTGCGGCAAATGCTGGGATTCAGGGGGTTGGCACGGATGAACCTTTAAGGCCCCTTAAAGCATAAGACATCATGGGTCTTGATGCTCAAGAGCAATCCCCAAAAGAGTCTTCAGTGGAAGCATTTTGAAACTCTGACCTACTTCTGGTATTTATCTGTGCCAAACAGGCACAGCTAAGTTCTTGCAGCTTAATACTTGCAGCACTTGCTTCTGTAGGGAAAAAAAAGTTTAAAAACCCACCACTTCTCCCGCTATGCCCCTGATTAGAGGGGAGAAGTGATGGGTTATTTAAACTTTTTTTCCCACCGGAAGCGCTGTGTGCCAGCTGATTGGCGCTTGGGGTGGCAAAAAATATATATTAAAAACTGTGTGTTTCTCCTTGCCCAATCAGGTGAGTGAAACTGCAGGCATTTTAAACTTTGTTTGTTGCCCCAAGCACTGATCAGCTGGTTTGCGGTCCTTCAGGTGGCCAAAAAAACACATTTAAAAATCCCATGGTTTCCCCCACACATGGGGGGGGGGGGAATGCGGCTTTCCCCCATATGAATGCATTGGTTCACTACATTCCTATAAGAAAATGAAAAATGAAATGAATGAAACAGAAATTTCCATTCCGTTGTGTTTCATTTCTCTTTGATGGGTCATTTCATTTTTTTGTTTTCTTAGGGAACAAAATGAAAAATGAAAAATGAAATGAAAAAAAATTGTTTCGTGCCCATCTATATTTATTCTACCTATCTGGCATTTCCCCTACAAATGTGACAGATGCTTTATGTAATTTCATGCCGTACCTTAGAATACTGAGGGTCAAATTTGATGAAATACTTAACAAGTTTTTAGGTATTCCCTCAAAGAGAGGTGCCTGAAGAAATAATTTTAGTGGGAGCAAGTCTGTCAGTGATACCCATGGAATTCTGACCTGTGTGCAGCTTTTAATTATCTGCATTTAAAGAAATGCCACCATTAGGGTTTGAGAGAGAAGCACCTTCCCTGGTTCTCCTGCTATGTGAAACCATGCCCTCGGGTGATTAAAAACATCTGTTTATTGATGTACATAAACATATTTTATTGTGCATTCTGCGTGTGGTATGCTTTGTTTTGTGCTTAGTCACTGAAAGTTAAATAGGGGTTTACTTTGCAAATCTCCTAAAGCCAGGTCTGTCTGAACCTGTGGCTGAGCCCCTAGGTTTTCAAGTATTTTGGGAGCCCTCTGACACTTCAACCTTTCATTCCACTGAAGGAAAAAATGCAACTCAGATGGAAAAAAATTGTCAGGTCCCTAGTCCCTCCAAGGCCCCTAGGCTTCATGTATTATGTATTTGTTTTAAACTTATTCTTTAAATATGTTTGTCTTCCTCAAAAGGTTTGTAGTAAATCATGAAACTACCGGTAACTGTGCAGCAATTATGTCAAAAAGTATTTATTTTAGAAAACTAGATTGCCTCCCTTTTCTGTTTCAGGCATATAAAAATTAGGCTACTTTAACTTACCTTAAAGGCACTTGTTGTCAAGATAATAGTCTACCGTATTATTATTATTATTATTATTATTATTATTATTATTATTATTATTATTATTATTATTATTATTATTATTATTATTATTATTATTATTATAAATGTAGCTGGAATTTTCAGTTGTTTTTTTAAAAAACAACAACAACAACAACACTGTGTTTGTGAGTGGTGATGGCTCTGAAGGGGAGCAAATGCTCCTGACTTGTTCAGATTCAGGCTTGTTGTTTATTTTATTTGACTGTGTGTGATTCTGAACCAAGATAGAGAGCCTTACTGGAGCTAGGGCTGGCCTTACCAAAAGAAAGAGTGACAAAACCGTCCCAAGTGGCAGGTGTTGTGGTCAGTAAATGATGTTCCTCCTGAGACCCCTGTCCATTTTCCTGTTGCATGTGCCTTATGGCTTGTCATGGCTCTTTATGTTCATTCTCTGCCTCAAGTCTGGTAGAAGATGCTCTCTGACCACTAATACTCGCAGTAAGTTTCAACCAACAGTCCAGTCAGAATCTGCATGTGGAATGAGAAAGTCTGTCTTTTCCCCCTTTTTTTCTCAGGCAGCGAAGTACCTTGGGCCCATCTCTTGCAAAAGCCCCTAAAATTTGTCATGAAACCTTTGGCCAGAGTCCTTTGTATATCCCCCTTGATTTCTCTGATAAGGAGAACTCAACAGATATGTACAAACATATCAGGAGATTAGCTCCATTCAAAGGCTTACATCTACTATACTTGTTTACGACTGTTTGTTAGGAGAAAGGAAATGCATACTTGTTCTGGAACAGCTAGGGTTTAGCATAGGGTTTAGTATAAAGGGCACGTTCCAAGCAAGCCCACAAAGCAGAACAATACTCTTTGCCCCATAACCATTAATGTTCTTAATTTAAAATTGTGGAGTAGCCTGGGCTTATTTTGCAGGGGATCTGTAGTCACTACAACCCCCCATGTGACAAGTATATATGCAAATTGTGATCTCCATTTAGGGGCGCCAAGCTGTGAATGGATGTTTGTTAGCTGCAGTGCTCAACCTGCTCACTCTTTAGATGGTTTTTTTTATCAGTCATTTCCAGAAGCAAAGTCAGAGCAGCTGAACAATAGATCAAAAGGCAAGGCTGAGCTTTCACTGCTTTCAGGTCAATTGTGCTGGCATTACATTGCACCGTGCCCTTTTTCTCTTAAAAAAAAAGTATACTTGTGGCACTGAATAACAAAATGTACAATAGTTCTTTGCAATAAATGCATTCCCAACAAAATTGGGAGCTCTCAGATCTCTAATAGTGGCTTCTAATTATGGCCCTTTGTACATGACCCCTAAACTCCCCCGCAAATGGCTCCCAGCTCCGGAGCTTAAAATTGTTTCCCCACCAGCTCCGGAGTTTACAGATAATTAAGTGCAACCACACCCACCTAAGCGCATCCCAGCGCACTTATCAGGTACCTGCTCTCTGGAGGTGAAAATTCCTGATGCGGATATAACGTAGTGACTGCCCGGCTCTCCTTGCTTCTGTTTGTTCTTTTTTTGCCCCACGCCCCTTTAAGAGATCTGAATGCAGTGCCGGGATGGCAGAACGGAGGTGAGTGGCATTCTTTTCTTCCTTTTTTTCTCCCTCCCCTCACGCAGCCAGCAGCCAGGAGTGCGGAGGGGGTGGGAACGCAGGAGCAGCGACAAACCCCTAAGATCTCTGGTCCGAATTTAAGTGGCCAGCGGATCTTAGGGGTCGTGTGAAAAGGCCCTATGACTTGGGGGGGGGGGTAAATCCTATTAGAAGCAGCGGCCGCAACCACCACAGCAACCAGCATGGTTTCCAATGTTGTGCTATTTCTCATTGGCAGTCCAAGGTAGAATGAATATTCATTATTTTATTTCTTGGACTTCTGGCACTCACAGCACTGCTTGCTTAGCGGCTTTTACTCCTGAAGAATTACACGAATAACCGTGTCAACTTGTCCATACAACTTTAGGAACACAACCACCTTACAGATTAGGAAAGAGAGTCTGCAGTAGCCACCAGCACTGGCCTTCTTTAGTTCCTTCTAGAGAATAAGAATGCAGAATTACAGTGAAGCTGAAGACAGAGTCGGACAAAGAAAACGATACCCAGCAAACTGGGAGAATCCTAGAGGGGTGTTCTCATTTTGGCTATAAAGGAAAGGGGGGGGGGAGATTAGAAACATTTGCATGTGTTCCATTTTGCCACAGTTTATTCAAGTGTATTCTTGCTGGCGAGTCAGCCACACAGGCTATACTGCATGCAGAGGGATTCTGGCAGCTACCATCCCAAAAGGTAATGTGGCTCATCCTTGGTAGAATCAACACTACCATTTGGCCTGGATGTGGCATGCACACTTCAGTTTAAAAGGCTGGCATTTAAGTGAACGAATGTAGGGGCAATCCTCCCCTTGCCAAATGTGTAGGAGGTGCTTGTATATCCTGGACCAATGGTTCTCAACCGGTGGGTCCCCAGATGTTCCTGGACTGCAACTCCCATAAATCCTGGCCAGATCGTAGTGATGAAGACTTCTGGGAGTTGCAGTCCAGGAACATCTGGGGACTCACAGGTTGAGAACCACTGTTCTGGACTAATTAATTGAACACACAAGCCTACTATTATGTTTATACTACACCAACTGCTGTAACACTGAACGGGTCTGAATGGAAATTATGAAAATATCTCTAAAATAAAGCATTGTATTATTGCAGATACTGCCATTCATTTACATCACATTAAGTTGAAAAGGTGCATTGCGAAAGCAGGACGACCTGCAACTACCACTGTTTGCACAGGCAGGAAAACACATCCTTGACCTCTATCTTTGCTGTAAACTATAGAGTATAGAAAAATAGTCCAAAATGTTCCAATCCTTGGATGACTCCAGTGTTCTTGTACTTACAAAGCTAAGTACTTTACAATTATCATGGTTCAGAGTGTTTTTTCCCCTCCCTCAGGCAACAATACTTCAGGAGATGTTCAGCCCTTGCACTAAGAAACCTGATCAGATATTAAAGGGTGTCTTCTTATCTCTCTTGCCAAGCAGAGAAAGCTTTCCCATGTATTTTACTGACTGATTGAGGCTGTCCAAATTATCAGTGGCCTAGGGGCAAAAAAAAAGGATGATGTAGTTACATTTCTGAAAAACAAATCGAGCCTCTTTTGACTTTCAGCAGATAGATCTCTCAAGTCTCTCTGAAGAGCTCTTTCAGCTGAGTACATAAAATCCATTTAATAACAGAGCTTTTCTTATGGACCAGCAAATGTTCTGATTTAGGGGATTAACCTTGCTTTGAGGCTGCTGTTGCTGCAGATTGTATTACTATCATTGACATGAGTAAGGACAGAACAGAATCTGGACATTGACTTAAATGCATTAACACTTATAAACCAACTTTACGCCATACGTCTGCTCATAGAGGAGTAAGGCACAGCCTTATGGCAATAATATCTATACCTGGTCTTCTAGGGCCTTTTCACATGACCCCTAAAATCCTCAGCAAATGGCTTCCAGATCCGGAGATTAAAATTGTTTCCCCACCAGCTCTGGAGTTTACAAAAAATTAAGTGCGACCATGCCCACCTAAGCGCATCCCAGGGTACCTGGTCTCCGAAGCTGAAAAATTTCTGATGCGGATGTAAAGTAGTGAGTGCTGGCCTCTCCTCGCCTTGTGCTTGTGATTTTGTCCCAGCAGACGGAGGTGAGCCTGCGTTTTTTCTCCCTTTTTTCCCTCCCTGCCCTCACGCAGACAGGAGCAAGGAAGTTTGGAGGGGGTGGGAACACAGGAAGAGTGACGAACCCCCAAGATCTCTGGTCCGAATTTAAGTGGCCAGTGGATCTTAGGGGTCGTGTAAAAGCGCCCTTAGTTACCTTGGAGTAGAGACAGCAGATGCAAGTATGATTTATCTATATGGAAACTTCTTCCATTAGTCCTATAAGAGGAATGAGGAAGGTCTGGTGTTTCTGATACTGAGGGGGAAATCTCATCATTCTTTGCCTTTGGTTTTTCTGATTGGACTGACAACAGTCGGAAGGAGCCCAATAACCTCTGGAGACTTACACATTCCCTATCCCCTTGTCTGAAAATAAAGCTTGTGAAGTTGTCTCCAGAAAGAAGATGTAATTTAAGCACAAAGGCCCTCTTATTCCCAGGGCTGCTGTATACCTTACCCAAGTCTCCAATGGTATGGGAAGCTGGGGAATTAAAGTGGAGACCAGCATTTATTGCAGTTCACCATAAAATCAAGTGACTTCTTCCTTCTTTTGCAAATACTCTGGGTTGCATCCAACAGCACGTGCTTCTCCAAACAAATTGCCAAAGTGTCATTAAGCACTCTCTCCATTACATTGTCTGTGTAAAATACTAAAGCTTTAGGCCTGAACGAGTCCTGAAACTATCCTGTTGGGATTATTACAGTGTGTTTCCATTTGTTCAGCAGTTGACCTTCAATGTGAAATTTTCCTTTTCTCCTACAACGTATAGATGGCTGCTACTATGTTTTGATTGGCTTCCAGGTTACTCTCACTCTCTTTCCCAGACTGCATGTGGGGTCTCATACATGGTATGGACTAAAGCACAGTGATATGTATGGAATTATCATCCATCTTTTCTATGCATAGTGTCTTGCCCAGAGCTTGAAAAAGTTACACATTCTGAATTAGAGTTCCCAGAACCAAATTGACTAGTCCAGAAGTCCTAATTTGTGGGTGGTGAGATATAGCTGGTTAAGCAGGTCCACCAGTCCATCCCACTTCCACCAGTTATTTTCTCTTTTGTCTTCATTTCCTGTAGCAAGAAGACATCAACTGAAGAATTACCCTCTCATACTCATGTAACAATTGCAGGAAAATAGCATTACACTTTAAATTACATAAAACAAGCCTCAGGCTATTGATTCACTCCTAGAAAAAATGTATTTGGATTTTCAAGACTCACATTATAGCGAAAAATTAACCTAAGCACACCTAATACTCACAGACTGAATTGATTTTGGATAAGAGATTTACTTTACAGTGCTGTAATTAATCAAGCGAGGACAGAAATAATTAACCTACCTTGGAAGAGGGTTAATTTTGTGGTCACACTCAGAGTTTGACTGGATAAAAGTTGGTGTGTACATATTGTATGTCCTTGGTGATGCCATTGTGTGTGTGGGACAAAACAGAAATGAGAAATGGAGGAAGAACTCCAAACAATTAAATTTCTAATGGTAATTAGTTGTAAACCTAGTTGTATTTGCACTTGTCATTGCCAAAAGAGAAAAGAGAATCATTATCGTTAGAACTGTTTATTCATTTCTCATCTTTTTCCTTCCACTTGTAGAACACAAAAAATGAAAATGCTTGCATCCATTAATCATGGGAAATAACAAGGCTTCATAGAGATGAATCAGAATCATTTTTGATGAAGAGAATCATTTGCACAGGTCACTTGAAAAATTTGCTGGCTTCCTTGGCTTTCGAAACAGTGTTGGGACATGCAAGGACTTTGGATCACTTCCCCACCATCATTATACACCAATTGTGGGAGCCCTCTTGTTCCTGGATGACATCACATATTGCTTTGCAGTATATATGTCATGTCTGGACAGAAACTAGATATATTCTTGTGTGCACTGCTGGTGTCACTGCACTGCCAGCTACATTTCTGCTGAGAATGGCACAACCACAGAGCCTTAAATAAAGTCATATTCTACACTCATGTAGACACAATGTGACCTACCCAAACCAGTTTTTTTCACATAAAATTTTTTTAAAGGAGGAATTAAAAACATAAGTATGTGAAAGTTCATAGAACGTGTTGACTGTTTCCTTGAGCTTTGTAAAGATATCAGCAAAGATATTGCTGACTCCAAATGTTTTGTTATTCCTCTGCTGTTCATGACATAAGGGTCATTTTTAGGCTTTGGACGAGAATGAAGAACAACATAGGGGTTAAGAATGAAAGAATATAAGCTCTGATGGATCAAACCAAGATATCTCAAATATGCCATCCTGTTTCCAAAACAGGATGGCATATTTAAAACAAATTAAATGAAAACAATAATAAAAAGCCTATCTCAGTAGCCATCTAGCCTTAGGCTGTAGTGAAAATAGATGGTAAAATTCAAAGGGGGATGGGCCTCTCCCCAAGTGAATGGCCAGCCCCCCAAAAAACCTTGCCCTCTGATGGCTTCCAGCAGAGTCCCAGAACAAGATCCCAACTTGACACTGTGGCCACTCCAGGCACCCAGGGGTGCCCCAGGCCACAAGCAGACATTCGGAACCAAATCTTCAAACTTTTAGGGGGGTAAGGCCGAAACTCCAGTGACTCCCCCCCGGCACAAGGAGCCCCTGGCCACCAGCGAACATTCAAGATGGGAACTCTGGGGGGCAAGATGGAAAGGTCCCCCAGCGCTGTCCATACAACTCCCTCCTGTGAAGTCCACATGGTGTCTTTCACATGGTGCCCTCCACATGGTATCCTCATTCCCAAAGTGAACCATGTGGTTGCTCCAGATAAGAGCCGGGCTGCGACCCAAAGGGGAACGCTGTCACCGCCTCACTATCCTCTCGCAAAGCCCACCAATACTGCTTCTCCACCACGTGCTGCCACCATGCATTTCTGGCACAGCCCACATCGCCGAGACCAACACCATCAGAGTGCAACCACCACCACCAGAATCGCCACCGGAATCACCAACGCAGCAAAGGCACCACACTGCTCCACCGCTGCCATCCATGACACCGCACTTGATCTCCACCCCAAGGGCTGGGTCCTCCCCCACCGTGACCCACACCACCAAGCTCCTAGTGGTTAGGGGCAGCGGACCCAGCCCAATCACCATGGCACCATGGTTGGGAGGGGGAAAACGCTTAGGATAGCAGGTAGATAAAAAAATATGGGAGGGTAGGAAAAGCATCCCCCAGCCCCAAACACTAAGGCAGAGGCAAAGGGTTGGCAACAAAATACAACTAAAAATATAACAGAAAAGAAAAGAACCAAAACAGAAAAAGGAAAAAGGAAAAAGGATGAAAATAAAAAAGAAACTCGTGGCAGCAGCATAGGAATGCTCCCTCTGTCGCCCGCCATCTTGCCTCTGATGGCTTCCGGCAGACTCCGAGAACAAGATCCCAACTTGGCCTCAAAGTCACTCCAGGCACCCAGAGGTGCCCCAGGCTGCAAGCAGACATTTGACCATCTTTCAGCTGTATGAGAAAAAAAAATACAAACCCGTCACAGTAAGAAGGTAGCTGCAGACATGGATTCTATAGGGATTTGTTAGGAAAGATGCTGTATTTCAGACAGAACTTAAAATTTCAAAAAGCAAAGTGTTCTGCTTATATACCACCCCATACCACTTAAAGTAGTATCTGGGTGGTTTACAGTTTTTAATTACAGTATTCAGGCTACACATTGCTCACCCCCAGGAACCTGGGTACTCATTTTACCGAACTCGGAAGGACGGAAGGCTGAGTCACCCATGAGCCTGGTACCAGGGATTGGACCCCAGGTTGTGAGCACAGTTTTACCTGCAGTACAGACATTTAACCACTGCACCATGGGGCTCTTCAAAGGCTTATTGATGATGGCATTTTTATTGAACAAGTTGCATTTAAATAAGGGCCCTTAAAAATTCATGAGCTGAGTGTTCCTTCAACACAGTGCAGTAAAGTTTACTGCTGTTAGTCTTAAAGATTATATTGAATTTGATATATACCTCTGGACAGTTTCCAGGATAGAACTGACAGGTATGTAATGCTTAACACCCTCAAATGTCTGATAGAATATCTGTTATTTTTCTGCCCATTCCCCCTTGTTCTTTTCCAAACAAAGGTGATCTGTCATGCTTAAATAACAACTATAGATGAGACACAACCTTTCACCGTGGCTTTCCCTTCTCTCCAAATTTTCCTGAACAAGACATTTCAGTTTGATTCCAAGGTGAACACATGTAGTTATTTCTTTCCAGTTAGCATGAGGAGAGCTAAGGAGAGGAGAGTTAGCATGAGGAGAGTGTATGGCAGAGTCTTCAGGAAAAATAGTTCTTTCAAGGAGGATTTGAAGTTAGGGGCAGAAAAAGATGTTGCGCAACGTACAGCAGTACCCCGACTTAACAGCAATTCAATTTAAGAGCAGAAAACTGTTGGCATTTTAACTGCCACCTTACACAATTTAGATATGGTCTGCTCAACTTACAAATATTTTTTCATTTTTTCATTTTTTAACTTTAAAAAAAAAATTAGTTGGGTACCCCGACTTAAGAGTAGTTCGACTTAAGAGCATGCATTTGGGATGGATTAAATTCGTAAATCGAATTTGGAATGGATTAAATTCGTAAATTCGAAGTCTACACTGTACTGTAGATCATCTGGCTGGAGCTTCAGACTGTGCATAAATTGTAGCCACAGTCACATAGACCAGGCATGTCCAAACTTCGGCCCTCCAGATGTTTTGGACCACAACTCCCACAGTCCTATGTCATTGGCAATACAGGCTTGGAATTCTGGGAGTTGTGGTCCAAAACATCAGGAGGGCTGAAGTTTGGACATGCCTGACATAGACTGTAATGCACTGTGGCTTGGGAAATTTACCTTTTGATGGCCTAGAGTTCTTGGAATTCCTAGGCTGGCTAGATTTTGAGCTCCATAGTCTTAGAAAGACCTTTCTCCTATCTGCTCATACTATAAAGGAATAGTTTAGCAGCATTAATAGTTTAATATAACAGTTTAAAATTGTTCAGTACAAACAAATGTAAATATTATTAGTCATGATTTGTTGGCTTTGGTTGGAGGGCTGAAATCCTGTTGGCATAGCAGTGCCTGAGGAAGTGTGATGACATCACCAGCAGGGAGATTTTCAGGAATGGAAGACAATTCCCTTCTCTCCCACACCTTTTCTGACTTGCAAATAATCCCATTTCTCGTGAGCTGTGGGATCTGGAGCACAAAGAGTCTTTTGTTATCACAAATCTCCCTTTGTTAGTAATGTAATCTAAACTGCAGAATGTATTTTCATCTTATTAAAAGATTGATTTTATTTGATTTGTGCTTTGCATAATTCTGGGTGGTTTACATAAAAAATAGGCATGTGCAATAAAACCACAACATATTAAAAACAATTTAAACATCTTCAGACTTCCCAGTCCTATCTTCTGCTGCAGTACCGAGGCATACAGTGAGAAATCTTGAGTTGGGCTGGCCAATATGCAGGGCCGGTGCTAGGGTTTTTTGCTCCCTAAGCGAGGGGTGGGGGGTGGGGTGGGGTGGGCGGCAGGCAGGCAGGGCAGGGGTGGGGGGTGGGGTAGGGGGTTGGTGGGCAGGCGGGGCAGGGGGCGGGGGGCGGGGCTGTGGGGGGTGGGCAGGGTGGGGTGGGGCGGGGTGGGGTGGGGGGCGGTGGCGATGGTGGTGGCAGGGCGGCAGGTGGCAGTGGACGGCGATGGGCACGGGGGGCGGCGATGGGCGCAGGCAGGCGGTGGCAGGCAGTGATGGGCAGATGGCAACGGGCAGCTGGCGGGCAGTGGGGGGAATGGATGGCGGTGGCCAGCGGTAGGGGGTGGGGCAGCATGCTGTCCAGTGCCCTCTCTCCTTTTTGGCACCCTAGGCAACTGCCTAGTTCGCCTTAATGGAAGTGCCGGCCCTGCCAATATGTTATGAGTTTAGCCAGCCTAATTAAAATGTAAAGTAAGTAATCATAAATAAAAATCCACGATGAAATGGGTTTCACATCTTCCACCAGGAAACCAATGTGCCATCAGCCCAATGAGAACAATAAGTAACTCACCTCCACTCTGGAAGTGGAGGCCACATGGATGTTTGAAATGGCTGAGAGTCTGTTGTCCGCTCTGGTGGCTATGACCAAGCTGGATGCTCTTGTTTTTGTTCTGCTGCAGTAAATGTAGAAGAGAAAGGCCCATCTGTCACACAAGGAAGGGGAAACACCAGACTTCCTCTTTTACTTCTGCTGGACTGCTTGGATTACTTGAAATATTTGCATATTCAAAATTTAGAATCTTAGATAATGAAAGTGTACAATATTATGTCTTCCTGATTTTTTTTGGCTTGTGTGTGTATAGGGGGCCAACATGAGAATATTGGAAGTGACAAAGAAGATATTGTAGACATTAACACTGCACACATCTCATTTTCCTTGTTAAATATGGATCTGCTACCTTAATGGTTACCATATAAAGACCTATGGGGACCATTGGTACATTGGAAGCACATTATGGAAATCAGGCCCCTTTAGCTACATAATTACTGCTCAAATAACTTAATCATCACATTAGCAATTTCCATTTTGCCTTGTAAATATGTATTTTCCCCCTTCCCTTGAATGTTACTGCCCTGATGAATTTGTATTTCATTAAACTGAATAATGGAAATGACACATTCTAAGATAAGAGATGTGTTAATATCGGTCTCTTTCTGAAATGACTAATTGGTTTGGATTATATATTATTGTATTTGCAGCATTAGAACATCCAGGAATTTAAATAATGGATCCTTCCCTCTCTGGCTGTCGTTCAAGATGGTTATCTGTAAAGAGGAGTTAACTACCTAATGTTTCGGCTTTTGTATAATAATTTGATTGTGTCTTCTCTGCAGCCATGTTTTTCCTTAGCAAAACAGGTTAGAGCTAGAAAAGAGGCTACCATTTAAACAAGGTACACAACAATATATCCCTCACAAAAAGTGAAAAAAGCATTATTAAAGACAGAAGAGGATGCCAAAACAGCTCCTCCAGGTCAAGTTCTCCTCTTTTGTTGTGTAATAACATACCTCACATTGTGATTTTTACCATATTGTCCAGATGACATGTTTGCTGTACATCAGTGGCAGCTTCATAGCACAGAGATCCACCCGTGCAGCATCAGTAGGCTGTTTTGCAAGCAGTTCATTGTCTCTGTACTTCAACCGACAAGTCACAAAGAATGGCAGTGGGAAGGATAACGTGGTGCCATTGCAGTTTTGTATTAGTATTTCTTACATGCTGGCCAGTACAGTGTAGCAAACAGAATGATGGACTAAGAGTCAGGAGATGTGGGTTCTTCCCTGGAAACTCATGGGTATGTGTGTGGGCCTGGTAAAACCAGCCTTTGAATATATTGTATACTTTTAAACCCCTGTTAGTCAAATGAGATGTGACAGGATATAACAAACAGTGCCTGCAAAACAAGTAATAGGTTTCCTTAAAATATATATACTTTGGTAAACACAAATTTCTTTGATGTTGTCCTTTCCTCCATCTTGTCTTGATTAAATATGACCCCCCCCTGCCATTCCTGCTCTGAACGTCTTCCACAAGTGCTGTTTGGTTCCCCCACCCTGAACCCCCAGGGCTGGCTAGGCTATTATATGTGTCACCGAGGTCCTTCTGCAAAACAGTGCGCCAATCCGGGCAGGAGCCCAGCTGGCCCTTCACTGCCCCCACAGGTAGCTGATCACTTATCAGCTGTGCATGGAGAGTCTCTGTTCTGCCTTGAAGTGGTCGACTGCTGGAGGAGGCAAGGTTGGGCAGCCCAAACGCCAGGCAGGATTGGCATGTCACCAGAGCAGAGGGGTCCCAGCACCATGTGGTGGCATGTAAGTGGCCCAGCCAACTAGTGGGCAGCAAGGACCAAGCAACACTTGTGCCATCACACTGACAGCTTCATACAAAGGTCACCGGTGCGTGAAGCAGCCAACTCTAGAGTTCACAGAATACATGTGAAGATATTTGGGTGCCACATAGCCCATGAGGTTGTCGTATATGATGATGTCACTTGATGAAAATGATGGCCAGTAGAGAGTCATATCTATCTTCTCAACTGATCAGAAATAGTGTCACAACCAGTGTGAATTAAAACAAGGCATGGTATTTTGGAAAGTTCTTGTGACCTCTCCTCCAAGTAAATAAATTATTACCCATCTCAGCATCATCCATGGAGGCTCTGGAGTTCTGCAAATTACACACATACAGGCAGCATATTTTCACACCCTAAGGCAGCAAGGAAAACTCTCTGGTTTGGATCAAAGCTAGGAAATAAACAATTTGCTTTTGACTGAATCCTGCAGTTACTTCCCTTGTAATGTGGACGTAGCCAGTATGTAGCCCATTTAGGAGTGATAAGACTGAACACGGTATGTTTCTGCACACTCTGGTGCCTGCTGTTACCATCTTGTAAGATGTGTGTCATACCTAGTAGGGCAGTGGGATGCTGGATTTTGTGGCCGTTTCTTTTTAAAAAAATAAATAAATCTGTATTTTTCTTTACATTCCAATTTTCAAAGGAAGTGGGAAGTCTAAAAATGGGACTGTGTATCTTCCGGATTCACCTGGCGTGGTGCTGTTATTGCATTCCAGGGCCTGAAGAGATTTACAAAAAAGACCAATTGTATTCGCCTTAATGCTCATCCACAGCTGTTGCCCAGTGCAGGCAGGCTCACGCTCCCTTCTTGACATTCCTTGCCTTTCTCAGCTTTCTTTCAGTGCTTTATGTCTGAACCTTAAAGGAATTGCCCAACGCACATGCCATTCTAATAGGTAATCACAAGCATCACAAATAGTCATCATTTCAGCACTGGGTAGAAAATATTTCCATTGTTTAAAATTTAAAGGAAGCCAAAAACAGATTCTGAGCAAAGTCAAATTAACCATGACAATCATGTGCTATCAAGCCAATACTGACTAATGGTGACTCTTTTAATTTTCCCCAGGTAGAGAATACTCAGCAGTGGTTTACTATTCCTTTCTTCTTGGAAATACGCAGGTTCCCAGTGTGCTGCACTGGATAGAGTTATAGACTAAGACTCTGGACAGCAGGGTTTGAATCCCTCCTCAGCCATGTAAACTCATTGGGGATGTGGAACTAGTAAAACAATTCCTTAAACATCCCCCTTACCTTGAAAGGCCTATTAGGGTCACTATATGGTGGTTCCGACTTGACGGGACAGAACACACATGCATTGTAATATATGCCTTTTGAAAAAAAATTGTAGTGACCCAGTCCAACCGTGTTGGTGTAGTTAGCTATACCATGCCATGCAATATCCCTGCACAAGTAGCTTGGCTTAGACTCTAGGGGAAGTAAGCCAACAGAGGAAAAACACAGATCCCAGTCTTATCAACATTGACTGAGCCAATGACCATAAACAGGAGTATTAATTTTAAAAACATTGCTGGCAAGAACAGTAGGAAACCTCAGTATATGGACAAAGAATAGGTTGCTAACAATTTACTGCAGAGTTTGTATCATCCCCCACCCCCCACTCAGCAGAAGTGCTAATTTTTTTTTTTGCAATGCATTGTGTATTTTAAAACAACATTGCCATTTCAAAACATTTTAGTTTTAAAGAAAAGTACAACACCCTCCCCCCCAGCATATATCCCTCTATGGTAGTGGTCACACCGGCAGAATGTCCTCCTATGGTTACACAAATATTTTAGAAGGCTATGCATGGGTGACAGTAGTTAAAATTATGATAAGATCGTTCACGCATACAGCAATGCAAGATTTAAAACATTCCCAGCAACAACAAAAAGTAGCTTGCCAGGTGAATGATTCACTAATGGTCATGCATCATGTGACAAACAACAACAACAACAATGACAGCAACAACAACAACGATGATCCAGAACATTGCAGTTTGCAATAAAGCAGATAAGTTCATGTCCATAAAAACCCCAAAACAAAACATAAGCTTCTGGAGTCTCGTGAAGTTTATTTATTTATTTATTTATTTATTTATTTATTTATTTATTTATTTATTTATTTATTTTAGAGTATTTTTACCCTGACTTTCTCCTTGGGAAAGTTAGCAGTAGTATTTTTATAACAGGAATAAGCAACTGAAATCTTCTTGCGTTGTTATGCAAAAGGTGTAACTTTGGGGGATAAGTTGCTTCACGTTAAGAAATCTCTGTAGGAATTATCTCTTGCAGACTGAGGCTCTGGTCACACAAGGGAAACATTTTCTAATTCTCCCGATACTTTCCATACTTCTGTTCTACTGATTTGTGGACATGTGCATATATACTGGGGCAAACATCTCAGGAACTTTTAGCAATAATGATTTATTTCCTCCTATTTGAACTATATGGCCGGCTACACCATGGTACTGGCTTATTCTCTCTCTTGGTTGGGGGGCAATTCAGTCCCTTATATAGGGACTAGAGAGAGGGCCTTTTCACACGACCCCTAAGATCCGCTGGTCCCTTAAATTCGGACCAAAGATCTTAGGGGTTCGTTGCTCTTCCTTCCTCCCCACCAGAGAAAGAGGGGAAAAAATGCAGCTCACCTGGAGGAGCTTCCCGGAGCTCTTCTCTTCCATTTCTCTTCTGCTTGCTTTTTTTCCTCCCACCTCTTCTCTTAAAGGGGCAGGAGGCAAAAAAAACACAAGCAGAAGCCAGGAGAGCCCCGCACTGGAGATTAAATCCGGACCTGGGGATTTTCACCCACCTCAAGCAGGTACAAGAAAGTGCAGCTGGGTCGCACTTAGGTGGGCGGGGTCGCACTTAATTGTCTGCAAAGTCCGGAGCTGGTGGGAAAACATGTGTAAGGTCCGGACCTTGCAGCCATTTCCTGCGGAGCTTAGGGGTCGTGTATAAAGGCCCAGAGAGAGAGAGAGAGAGAGAGAGAGAGAGAGAGAGAGAGAGAGAGAGAGAGAGATCAGCACATATATAGACATATAAATCGAGTGGGGTCTATCTACTCCCCCCCCATCTCCTCTGCCTTTCAGCTCAATCTGCCATTTCCTCCTTCACCCTGAAACCTCCTTTCTGCATCTGTCTCCTCATAATGACTGGCAAAAAGTAGGATTTTGAAATGCCACTACTGCAAAAATGGCTCTGTGACATACTTTTACCAATGTATTGTCATCATTAATAATAATAATAATAATAATAATAATAATAATAATAATAATAATAATAATAATAATAATAATAATAATAATAATAATAATAATAATAATAATAATAATAATAATACACCCTGCAATAATGTCAGCCATCTTATTGGCTCTGATTCTGAAAATAAGTAGGGCAGGTTGTGCACACAGGCAATTCTATTATTCTTGTAAAGAATGCAAGGATACAACAGAGGTGCAAAATAATACAACCCTTCCAAGGAGTGGAAAAATAAACAACAGGCACACTGCTGGCCAGGAAAATGTTTTGATCTTGTATATCATGTGGCCAGGAAAAAACGACAGTGATCTAATGGAGGGAGAACTGGACAACATTTCCCTCTTGTGACCAGGGCCTGAGTCATGAAACCCAGCATGCAACAGATAATGCTGCAGAGATTGATTAACTTGAGGCAATTCACCTCCAAAATGTGTGTCTTTTATGTAACAGTGCAACAGGATTTGAGCATGCATCCTTCCATGGTCATCAATAGGATTTTGGCATGTAGGGAAACCTCAGAACATCCCTGCCTAATGTAGTGGATTCCCAAAATGATTGCTCTCCACCCCTTAGCTGTTTGTCCTCGATGTAAAATGTTTTTGTCACAACATTAATTGGGACTTATGTGAACTGATTTAGTTAAGATGCCAAAACTAACTATTACACAAAAATATCTTAAGGACCCAAACATCTCCAGATTAGAGATGGGCACGAATCAAAAAAATGGCATTTCGTTTGTCATTTGTCGTTTGGAGGGTCCGTTTCGTTTCGTTTCCATTTTTCGTGATTTTTTGCAAAAAATTCATTTTTGTTTTTGTTTATTTCGTTACCATTTATTTAAATTTTTTGTGATTTTTTTTAGGATTTTAAGCAATTCACTCATATTGCAGTAACGGAAACGAAACGCACGACAAAATTTCCGGTGTTTCTGTTCGTTTCGTTTCATTTTAGAGACAAAATTCATTTGTCGTTTCGTTACGTAACGAAACAAAAAAACAAAAACGGAAACAAAAAATTGTTCGTTTCATGCCCATCTCTACTCCAGATCAGTCACTTTCAAAGCTTTCCTCTCCTTTGGCAGACATTACATAAGACTCCCAGCTGACAAGACAAACCTCTCTATACAATAGGTCCCCTGTCCTAAACATGCTGCTATTCCAGGTTTCCCTTGCCTCCCCTCTCCTCCTGCTGGAGGCATGCTTGTGTATATGTGTGCCTCTTTTTCCTGCTCGCTCCTTCCTTCTTTGAAGCAGCCAAACGTACCATTTCTACTGCTCTGACATTTCCAGCAGGGCTGGCGGGCCAAGCCTTGTGCCCCCCCTCTCTCCACCTCTTTCTCTTTCTTGTATGTGTGCTTGTCTTAGGTTGGTTCACATTCTGCGGGGCTTAAGATGGTTTAAAAAGCAGTAGGGATTTGGCAGGAAAGGGGACGAATTGTTTAGATATGTCAAAAAGTGACGAGCCAACAGACATGTGGGGGAACTCAACATTTTTCAGTCACCCTGGGCCAGAAACAGTCTTCTTCAGATAGAACAAACGAGCCATGGAGAATATCCCCCGTCTTTTTTTGTATTCTGAGGTGAAAAGAATAAAGATTTCTACAATACACAAGATGATATTTGAAGCCCAGCAAATGCAACATTCACAACCTCTGAGGCAGCAAACTTCCCTGGTCTGTCCATTTTGTCTCTCTCCAACACAAATGGCTTCAGGGATGAATATAAACAGCAACTGAAATAGGTAGGGAACAAATAGTTAATAGTACACTATTTTTAGTTTTCTTCTTTCATTTATTATTTCCTATCACCTTCTTTTTCTAGTTTGTCAGGGTATTGTGTAAGACAAGATTTTTCCCTATTCATTCTTTGAAAGCAAGAGACATCTAAACATATTGATGTTGGAACAGATACCCACAGGTGTAATGTGGACAACAAAGCTACAGGGCAATGCTTTCCTTGATATAAATGAATAAGCCTCACAGTCAGGACTATGACTTGAATGCCTCTGCTTTTATCAGTTTTTGAAGATAAGAGCTGCAGTCCTCAAACCAAGGACCTTAGCAGCTCAGTAAGGCCAAAGCTTATTAGTGGGCCAAGGTAATGGCTAGTATGAAATCTCATGTGTGCACTGTTTCTAGGCATGGTTCTGTAATTAATCAATGCTGATTATTTCCATTTCTGACCTTTCCCATTACTTCTGAGAGTTATAACTATCAGATGTATAGTGTTTGATCATTTAATAATTATTTTTCTCATTGTTCCAAAATGATGATACTGTATTTATCACCACCACCACCACTACTACTATAGGTCCCATACATTAAAAATTCTTCATATTAGAATTGTGAACTCTGTTATCATTTACCCTTGTTAAATGCAGAATGTACATAGCTGCATAATTACAAATGAGCCCCCAAACAATACAAGGGGACACAGTATTTGTTAAAGGAGAGTAGCCTGAAAGCTGGTGCTTTAAAATCCCCCGAAAAATTGGAAAAAATACTTTGGATTTGGAGTCAAAATACTTGGCAGACTAATAATTTCATTATTTGCAGTTGAGACACAAGCATCATACATGAGAAAGCCACTTCCACTTTTAATATCTAAAGCCTGTGGGGAACTACTGCATAAAGATGCAAAGAAATTTCTCCACTAACTTGTTTATGGTCAAAACAAGCAGCCACAATATTGCAATACAGTTTGCTGAGGATTTTCTAGTTATTCTGAAAGGTCTCCACTAGTATTACGAGTCTCAGGCACCAAGTGCTTTTTTTTACCATTATGGTTTCTGAAATCTGCACAAAATGTTTATAGCATTTCCCTCCTTCCCAAATTTTGCACACGTGCACAGAAAACATGCATATGAAAAAAACATGCAAATTCTCTGTCAGGCAGGCAGACAGATACTTGCCTTCTCGCTATAAGGAAGAACACCCCCACATGTGCTTCTAGTTTAATGCTCAAGGATGAGCCAGCTCAGAATGTCTCTCCTTAACACAGAAAGGAGACTATGTTATGTTTTAAAAAACAAAAGAAAGAGAGGACTGTGCAAGCATACTATAAGAAGAATTATGTAAAGCATCTCCCTTTTTAAGCTTGGCCTCACAGTTGTTGTCAATATGGTATGCAGAACTGACATACTTGCCACAGAAAAGAGCATCACTGTTTCTGACTGTTTAAGCATAGCTAAATATCTGGGAATTGCAACAGAGCTAACAACCTGCACAAATTCTGTGTAGAACATAAGTAGGAATAAAACCACATGCACAAAACTGGCAAATTGGCCGGAGTAAGAGTAGAAGCTTACGGAAATGAGAGAAAGCACTGATTCATAAATAAGGGAAAGTCAACATGAAGCATACTTCTGAAAAATCTAGCTCCATCGCATTCTGGAGCCGAATAGTGTACATTTATTTGCTCACTCAGTTCTCTTTCTGACTTACTGACTCATGTGTAGAATTAATGCCTGAGCTGTCAGAGCTTCACTAGATGGCAGTAATGCTTCAGTTTCTGAACTCATGCGTTGTGGTCTCTCCCCCACCTTACACCCCTGTTTTCTTTGGTTTGTAGAAACACATGGAGAAAATACATGTAATTTTTGCATTATGTTTGTGTGGCTTGTTCAAAAAGGCTGAATAAGCTGCTTCTTTTGCTGATTTTTAAGGTACCATCACCAAATATTCTCCACTGGAGAAAATATTTATTTTTTCAAAAATCCAGTTGCATTGTCTTGTCTCTTGAGAGATGAAGAAGCATTGTGGCATGTCAGCAATTTGCACATGTTGTTGTCCTGTGAAGATAGAGATCTAAAACCTGGTAGCCTTCTTTACAAATCTGGCTGGTTTCATGGGGCATGTGCATGGTTGGGTTTGTCACTCAAGAATGTCAGTTGAATGTCTGGCCACAAAGTCAATGACTCTCCTGCTTTGTCTATTGATGGCTCAGCAAAGAAAAGGGGGAGAGAACACCTGTCTCTGTTGTTTTAGGATAAGGTCTGTCTGAAGTTGCCATCTTCTTGTTCAGACAAAGATCCAGTCTGAAAGGAAAAGGAAACAAAATTCACCCTCTGCAAATTTCCAAAAACTTACATGATGGTCTCAAGCTCAGTTTTATGAGTAATCTGTGAATGTCATTGATCATTTGGATATTGAAGAGGAGGTGAACATCAAGCAAAGATACTGAAAAGGAACAATATTTTGAAAGTCAAAATGGAGGAGATAGATCAGAGACTTGACAGGAGGCCTCAACTAGGAAACCCAAGAGCTGTGAAGGATTACAGGAGGAAGGCAAGATTTGTGTGGGATGCCTTGCCTTGCTTCAAAGCCGAGGTCAGGAAGTGGACAACACTCCCCTTCCCTCTTCCATTCTGAAAGATGTACCCAGCTCTTTTTCTTTGCAAGAGAGAGATGGCAAGCAAGTAGGCGCTAGTGGCAATGGAATGTGTAGCCTCAATCAGCCAGACATGCCTCTGGGGACAGGGATAGACAGCCATTTCACTGGATGTGACAGTCTCAATGAAAAGTTGTGATTTTACACACCCGAGACCGGTTGTGAGAAGAAATGCACCTCATCTTAGGGGCTTGTGATCCACTTGCAAAGGATCGCATAGTGAACAGCTGAGTTGTGCGTTATTGGGGGGAAATATACAGAAATACACTTTAGTGTATGAGGGAAATTGGAAATTCGCTAAAATGTCCCAATTTTAAAACACAGGCCAAAATCCTGTTGTGCTGTTGTGACGAGAGAGATGGCACTTCCGAACTTAAGAAAAGTGAGCCGTCTGGTGATGTGTCCAGTCAAGAAAGAGAAGAAAAAGAGATGAATGAGGATCTGAGCATAAGTACACTTAAGTTGCACAGAATGAATGTGGAACAGCAGGGTGAAGACGAGAAGCAGAGTCAGCAGGGAGGGGGAGAGAAACTGAGTGGGATGTGCAAGATGTTTTGGGTTGCTGAGGAAACTGATGACGGATGGGTAGAGAGGGAGGAGAAGGAGGACCGTTGGAGTAAGGCAGTTAGAGACATTGGTACCCAGACGGAGGGGTCGGAGGCGAGAGGATATGCCAGGAGATACCAGGTGAAGGAACCTGAAGAATTCTCTTCGTCAGTAGAGATGGGCACGACTTGAAAATTTTTTTTTTCGAGTTGTCGTTAGTCGGGCCGGTCCCGTTTCGGCTCGTTTCCGGTTTTCGCGAAAATTCGCAAAAATTAGTTGGTTCGTTTTTTCATTTTTTTCGTTGTCGTTAGTACTGGTTTTGGGGGGGGAGCGGGCTCCTGGAGGCACCTCTGTGGGGTGGGTGCCTCCTCTGGCCCGCTATAAAGGGAAAGTGGGCTCCTGGAGGCACCCGTGGGTGCCTCCTGCCACTAGGAAGGGGAAGCAGGCTCCAAGAGAGACCCCTCTACATGGGGGTCTCCCCTCCTCACCTGCTGCTGCTGCAAAATGCTATGCAATAGCCATATGGATATTGCATAACAGAATGTGCAGACAGTGAGACCAGTGAGAGTGATAGCGTCATGCCCGCCCTGCACAAGGCTCTCGCACCACCATGTCTCACACAGAAGGGAATTGTACTTGCTGCGTGTAGTGCAATGCAAGCAAGTAGATCTGGCTTTAAGGTGGCTTAGTGCAATGGCTAGGGTTAGACTAGTGACGGGTAAGGTTACGGTGGGCTAGTGGGTTGCACCTCTGGGTGCCTCTCTGACCCACTAAGAAGACAGTCTGTGACGTATGGGTACGGAGTCAAGGGTTAGGGTTAGGGCTAGGGCAGGTTTTAGGGGGCTTTTTGGCACATCCCAGAAGTCTCCATGGCCAAGTGGCCATGCGACTGGTGGGATGGCTCCAAAAATTTGCATGGTTGTCCACTCCCACATGGCTGGCCACTCGACCAGCCCATCATTGCGCACTGCGCAGGTGTAAAAAAAATAAAATAAAATAAAATCAATGGAGGACAGAGGAGGAGAGGAGAGACATTTTGTTGCAAGAAAAAACCCACTGCTACTGTGAAAAATCTGGCAGTTTATAAATTTTCGCGTGTTTCTGTTGTGCTTGTGTGTTTTTGGACCACGATTTCAAAAACAATATTGCGTTTGCCACCCCATTTTGGATCCCCCGCCCGCACCGCATGGCATGGCGAAATGGCAACTCGAGTCCGGCTGCCCAGGACGGGGGGGAGGCGGGACCCCCCCCTCCAGAAACCACCCCTCTGGTAGGTGCCCTGCGCCCTTAGTCAAGCAGGCATTTTTCCGCCTGCTTTTTTGGCCCGGGAATGGGTGGGGGGAGAGTTTAAAAGTTTTTTCCTGTGCCGTCCGTGCCGCTTGCTTGCGCTTTAATTGCGGGCGGCCGGCGGCGAGACTGGGCTTTTTGCTGGCTGCAAGCCTGCGGCGAGTCCCACCAGAGCAGCCCAGGACGGGGGATGAGGGGGGAGGCCGGGGACCTCCAGAAACAACCCCTCTGGTAGGTGCCCTGAGGCACGGCAGGCATTTTTCCGCCTGCTTTTTGGCCAGGAACCGGGTTTTTTTAACTTTTAAAAACTTTTTTTCTGTGCCGCGTGTGGCATCGCGCAATCGCGCGATGCAAGGAACGAGCACGACAAATCAGACCAAAATTGTTCGTTCGTCGGTTCGAGCTCGAAGTCTGGCAGAGTAATTCCCGTTACCGTTTCCGTAGAGTAACGGAACCGAGTAACGGAAACGGAAACGGGAATACCGCTAAGTCGTGCCCATCTCTATTCGTCAGTACAAGTGAGACCTTTAAAGTGGCCGGAGACCTCAGAGCAATTTAATGCAGAATGGCGGAAGGGACGACTGGGCAATCCTGTAGCCCAATGGGCCAAACACCCATGTTGTGGGACCCAGTGTTTGGGTCGGGGTTCGAGTACTCCCCAGTATTATTAGTCAGGGAGCAAGAGTTAAGCCAAATGCCTGTTAATATTGTTTATGAAGAGCCTTTATTTGAAGACATAAAAGTTAAACCATTTATTCCGTTATCCCGTAACTATGGGCGCTTTTACGCGACCCCTAAGATCCGCTGGCCACTTAAATTCAGACCAGAGATCTTAGGGGCTTGTCGCTCTTCCTGTGTCCCCACCCTGGCTGCTGGCTGCGTGAGGGGAGGGAGAAAAAAAAGGAAGAAAAGATTGTGGCTCACCTCCGTTCTGCCTCTGTTCTTGCCGCGGCAACATTCCTGTCTCTGTAAAGTAGCTCTTAAAGGGGCGGGAACCAAAACAACAACAAACAGAAGCGAGGAGAGCCCCGCACTCACTATCGTTACACCGCATCAAGCAATTTTCACCCCGGAAGAGCAGGTACTTGAAAGGTGCGCTGAGGCGCACTAAAGTGGGCGTGGCCGCACTTAATTTCCCGTAAACTCTGGAGCTGGTGGGGAAACATTTTTAAGCTCCGGAGCTGGGAGCCATTTGCCCCAGAGTTTAGGGGTCGTGTATAAACGCCCTATGAAGAAAAAGCCTACAGTCTCTCAGATGCTGTCAGAAATAAAAATCCCTTTGATGTTCAGTTAACAGTTGACTCTCGACTCTTTTGTGGATCAGAACCGCCAGGTGAAAGAACTGAACCCTCACAGCTGTTATTTTGAGCAGTGAATTGCTTAAGTTTTTTTTAAAATATATATCTGTATGTATCAGTTGCATAATGAATTGTGGGATTCACCGTGTATTAGATAATGAATGTGGCAATGATTTAACTAGGGGGAATTTTCTGCTACAAGTTACACATTTTTATATAACACAAGATTATTTTGGCTGATTCTGGTGGAATCTACTAGTTTGCCCCTCATGTCTATGCTTTGCTTTCCCCAACCTAACAGTTAGTTACTAGTACTGGTAGTGACATTGCCTTAGTGATTTTTTTTTTTAGCTCAGAGCCTAAGCACGTAACAGTGGGTATGATTTTAAATCAAGGAAATTGGTACAATTTAATATGCAGGTTCATATTATTATTCAGATTCAGACTGGGTTCCCAGGTCAATCTAACCTGATGTAAAAATAAGTCAATTTATTCAAATCAATAGCTACATCATTTTACTGGTCTCTGAGGTGATTACAACAAATGAAGCTGTGGACTGCACAGCCAAATTTTCTGTATTGTAGGGAGCAGAGACTTCAGAATTTGTCAGGTCCTGTTGAAAAATCTTGGTAGAAAGGCACCTCCTTCTTTCTTGCAGGCTTTTTATGGTTGCCCTTTGGCAAACCATTTACATCTTCTTAAGAGCATTTGTAAAACCATGACCACAATAGTTTGCATTGCCTAGCAAAATGGCTAAATAAAGAGGGTGGGAGGAATAACACAATAATATGCTGCAAATAATAAGCTGCTCCCTTCCTAAAATAATGGAATTCATTGGAAACAGCTACAATGTCTTTTTTTTCCTGGGTGGTGATGAAAAGCCTCTCTGTTTTTTTCAGGGGCTCTTAGATACTCCAAATGTGATTTACTTTTCATTCTGGATGGAAGAAGAAAAAGTGCATAAAATCTCCTACAGCTCCATAACACTGTACATAATTTGGTCGCAATTATGAAATCATCACATTTTTAGAATCAAGTTGCTATTTTATTGGGCAAGCTTGGGAAAATTGCTGACCTGGAGGGAATAAAACTTATGCAGGGTGTCTTTATATACCACAAGAAAGATTGCTCCTAGATCATGTGACTTATTAAAGCACCCCCCCAGCGAAATCTCCTTTATTATAGTCACATGGATGGATGCATGTATGTAGAGTTTCTTCCACAGATTTAATATATTCCTGTCAAGAAGGTTCCCCAAGCTCTGAGAGCTATGTTGCTTCATGGTTTGAGATCATCCCTTGGTTGTGCTACCTGATTAGCTCAGGGATGATACAGTTCCTTTCCACCTTTAAAACAGGTGTACTTGCTGATTTCTTTCTGAGCTGTGATTTGTGTTTGAACTTCATCAGTTTCTATGAGATTTGCTCAGCAGTCCAAGGAAATGGCACCCACACTGAGTGCACAAATGTTGATGAAAAAACAAACATCAGCATGTTCAGTTCTGTGCAATGTTGATAGCAAAGCAAATTAAAATCAACTTCTTTATTTGTTCAGACAAACGACTTAAAATCAACAAATAATATCTTTGAATATTCCATCCAGGATCCAATGGCCATTGCTCTGATGACAAAGGGAGAAGAATACTAGTAGCTAGCATGGGTCATCCCAGGCACTTACTGGGGGCCCAGTTTGTGACACAGGGAAGAGGAGTTGCCTCTGACTGCCACCATGCTCTTTGTTTTCTTCCCAGACAGGGGGCTGCCAGCGTGGGGAGGAAAGGGCCCTCAGACATATGTTGGGTGATGACCATAAACCCAACTCCTCTGATCCTCTCTAGTCATTGTCCACTTAGAGATCTGCCTCTCACCTGCCCATCCTCTTTATTGTGCAATGTATGTTGGCTTGTAAAGTAGACAGTTTTTTTTAATTAGAGGTGAGTACAAAACAAAAAATGAAATGTTTTGTTGTTTCATTATGTAACAAAATAGTAGGTCGTGTTTCATCACAAAACAAAACAAAATGCCATTTCCCCCTCTAGAAACGAAATGATTCGTCCTAGAGGAAATGGCAGGGGATCTTCCTCGAGCTCTACCCTGTAAGCCCCTGAAATTTAGAAAGGTTTGGGGGTCAGGGGGCTGAGTTATTAAACTCCAAAGGGGGTACCCCAAGAAAAAATCATTCTAATTGAATCGGGAAAGTGCAAGAGCCTCCTCCCCCACAGGCCAGCAATTAGTGGCTTTCAATTGGAAAGATTTTTCCTAGGGGCATCCCTTTCGGAGCTTAATAACTCAGCCCCCTGACCCCCAAACCTCCCCAAATGTTGGGTGCTTACAGGGAAGAGCTTGAGGAAGCTACCCAGTGATTTGGGGGCTGATACATGGCTGTGATCTATATTTTCAAGTACATAAACTTAACAAAACATTATGTACTTGAAAATATGGATCACAGCCATGTTTTGGCATGGAAATGGCAGGGTACCTTCTGCAAGCTCTTCCTCAAGGCATTTGGCCCTTTCAGGTGAGATGATTTGGCATTCAGCTGATATAATGTGGGGTGGGTGGGTAGGTGGTTAACAGGGAGCGGGGAAGTGGCAGGGGCAGGTCCAGATTGGGTTGGTTGCCAAATTTCCCCACATGAGAAACCAAGGAGTCTCTCCCCATCCTGGTGGATTCAGACCTGGGGAGGGTGCATGTTGTTGGTCAACAATCCCATAGTGACTCAGTTATGCACTAGGACGGTGGAGGCTGGATGACAGGAGGGCTATCCAATCTGGGACCTGGTCCATAGCACAATATTATGCTACTACTGTCAATCTAAGCAGTAATCTTTTTTACCCACATCTTATTACCTATCTTTTCCAATCAAACTGTAAAATGTATCAAGGTGTGCTTGTCTATTTATAGGAAAGGGGTGGGGGGTGTACTCCTGTTATCTCACCTGGAACCACAAAGTTGATTTCCATTGTGCCAGTTAACTAAGGACTATCTTTATTTCCTTCCATCCTACCATCACATCCCTTATTCCTTTTGTGTTCTTGTGATGGACAGGAGGTTATTTATATACTTATTGCTATGTTTGAATAGAGGTGTGCAGTCTAGCCAATCCATGAGCTGGTGGGTGTGGCTAGAAGGTATAAAGGTGTGCTGTAACTGAATGATGTGTTCTCTTCTGTGTGACCTAGGCATGGTCTAAGGAGTAGACAAGTAGACATTTAGAGAGTCAGTCAGTTATTATCTGTGTATGTCAGTTGGTGGCTAAGGTCTGGTTTCTGAAAGGAAGACATTGTTATAATAAGACTTAAAAGAATTAAACACTGTTTTATTAAGTAACATTAATACACTGGTCAAAGGTATCACAACAACACTGAACATCTTTGCGTGTAAAACAATAAATATTACATGTTTTTATTTTAAACCATAAACCTTGGTGTCTGGTTCTCTCTTCATAATAATAGTCCTTACTGTCTGACTGCTGTTTTGGTGGGGATACCTGGGTAGAAGTTGAAATATAAAACAATCCTAAAGGTGGTGACATAAGGTTACCCGGGTTCATCACAGTTGTGTCTTACCTTTTAAATTGTAAAGTTGAGGGCAGGTACTTATTAAATGTAAGGTGCTATAGGAACTTTTTCTGACAATAAATGTAATCTGTTGATATAAAATTGGTTGCGTTTGGAAGTGCATAAAACATATGGCAATGATAGCACAGTTTTTGCAATAATGGCAAAACAAGAAGTTGTACCTAAGGTAATATTAAACTGGAGTATGCATGAGGAAAAACAATCTAAAAATAAAAGGGTTGCTTGGTCTATCCGCTACACATAACACCCCTCCTTTCCACATAATTGTATACAACTGGATTCTTGTGTATGTAATTAAATGCTTTGTAAAGTACTTTGAACGTTGGGTATATTAAAGGTACCATTAAGGCACAATATACAATAAACAATGTTTAAAGCAAATGTAACTAAAGATGTGTTTGAATGGATCCTCCAATTCCTCTATTTCCCCCTGTGGTTTTTACCCAATTTGCTTGGTGGAAAAAAACATAAAATGGTTAAACTCTTAAAGTATACCGTGCAATATGAGACATGTCTACTCAGAACTCTATGTCCCATTGAGTTCACTGGAGTTTGATCCAGAGTAAGTGGGTATAGGATAGCGGGCTTAATAAGAGGAACGGTTTACATTAAAAAGTTAAAGGGAAAATAGAGCAGGAAGCCAAGAACCCACCCACCCCTTGCAAAATAAATGAACCAAACAACTTAGAAGATTGGAAGCAGTCTGGCAAAGGGAGCATGCCAGCATATTAAAGACATTTTAAATGCATTATTTATAGATACTATTGTATGAGTGCAAGCCACTGCGATCAAGGTCACCCCATGGACTTCTGGGCAACGGGTCAAGACTTGAGAGGCAATACTGAGAATGTCAACTGACAGTTTCTTGGATGCAACCAGCCAGTTTCTAAGCAGACCAGTCGCAAACTTTTAACGAACAACAAAAATCTGTTTGCCGTGTTACTGCTCATGTCTCTCCCAACCACAGATCATTAATAACGGTCAGCAGCAGCAGTACTGCCTACGATGTTGCTCCTATACCTCTCCGTTTCCCTGCCTCAACCTTGCAACTCAGCCAAGTCCGTCCACAGGATGGACATTTACATGCAAACTTGGGCATACTTTCTTCCTGAGCCCCCCTTCCCCTCCCTTCCAACCACCCCACTCTGTGATATTTTCCAGCCCTTCAACTCCCAAAAGCTCAGCGCTTTTCATTAGGCTGGTGTGGATGACAGTGAATTGTAAACTGTGATCCAAGCAGGCAGACAGAGCAATGCCCATGGCTCCTGGTACAAGAATCTTGAGTAGTAAATTTTAAATTATTCCCCTCTTTCACTCAATTCAATCTGTTTGTGCTTCCCCCCACACCCAACTCCTATGGCTGTTCTGCTTTGTATTACTCTTCCTAAAATGTGTGTGTGTATATATATATATATATATATATATATATATATATATATATATATATATATATATATATATATATATATATATATATATATATATATATATATATATATATATATATATATATATATATATATATATACACACACACACACACACACACACAAAATACTTAGACTTTTTGTTTAAGGGGAGCCATTACACATGCTGAGCGCTTGTTTCCAGCATTTTGTGTCTGGGTCTTGATGCGTTTTATGAATTTCATATTTTTTGAGAGGGCAAATCCCTCCTACTTCATTCCAATACAGTCACCCCCTGCCGATCATGGGGGTTAGGGACCCACCCCAACCGTGATGCATGAAAATCCGCGATATGTGGAAGCGGGTGGGGTGGGGCCTGGGGGTGGGGGGTGGGATGCCTGCGCACCTGTCCGAGGCTTCTCGGAGGAGCGCAGGGAGTGGTGCGGAGTGACCCGATTGCCCCCTGCTGCCCCCCCCACGCGGCTCCACGGCTTCTCGGAGGAGCACGGGGGTGGCGCCACGGAGCGACCTGATCGCACCCCGTCACCCCCACACAGCTCCGAGGGTTCTCGGAGGAGCAAGGGGCAGCGCGGAGTGACCCAATTGCTCCCCGTGTGGCTCCGAGGCCCCTCAGAGAAGCACGGGGGTGGCACGGAGCGACCCGATTGCCCCCCGCCCCCCGTGTGGCTCTGATGCTTCTCAGAGGAGCATGGGGTGGCGGCACGGAACAACCCGATCACCCCCTGCCACCACCCATGCTGCCCGAGGCTTCTCGGAGGAGTGTGCAGGGGAGGCACGGAGCGACCCAATCGCCCCCGCCACCCCCCGCGCAGCTCCAAGGCTTCTTGGAGGAGCGTGGGGGCGGTGCGGAGTGACCAGATCGCCCCTCACCCCCCGCGTGGCTCTGAGGTGCAGGTACTGTGATCCCGCGATGTAATGGGACCGCAGTACCTGAACCGCAAAATGGTGGTGGTGGGGGGACTGTAGTACCCTATCTTAATACCATACCCTTCCACAAGTATTTTTGTCTCAACCCCCATACTCTTGTGTGCCGCAGTGATTAAATGCCTGTACTGCAGCTAACACTGTGCTCACGACCTGGGGTTCAATCCCAGGAAGCAGGCTCAAGGTTCACTCAGCCTTCCATCTGCCGAAGTTGATAAAATGAGTACCCAGCTTTCTGGGGTTTGTGTGCAATGTGTAGCCTGCATTACTGTAATTAAAACTGTAAACTGCCCAGAGACTACTTGAAGTGGTATGGGGCGGTATATAAGCAGAACACTTTTTTTGTTGCTTTTGTGACAGAAACAAGGTGGGCATTCTTTGGAAGAGGAACTCGAACTGGCATCATGAGTCTCTCTAGAAAGATGAGTGAGTAACGATGTCCATTTTTTAAAAAAAAGCTGCAACACTCGAATGCCTCACATGGCAATGGGCCAGGATTGTGCATCACATTTGGACAAATCTCCAGTTCCGAACTGAATTGGCCTAAGTGGTTCCAAATGATATGTGATCTAGAATGCAGAATGGCCAGGTGCAATTATGAAGTCAGGTGAAGTGAATTTAGAAATTATATTGGACCTGGGACACAAAAAGCATGTACAATGGCACAGCGAAATGAATTCCCAGAGTCATTTTCAGTTCTGGTCCTGGTCTTCCTGTTTTAATTTTTTTCCAAACCAGATTTTAAAAGGGCTGTGCTTCCAAACCTTGAAGCTAACTCTCTGATGTTTGGCAGGTTTACTCCCTTCTTTAGGGTCTATCATGTTATCGTGTTTCATGGGAATCGACGCAAAAGCAAAGTTGATGTGGTTGTTTTGGTTTTCCGAGGGAGACCAATTAGATATAGGCATGTTGTGTTCATATCCTTAGGCTACGCATAGGAACTGTGGCAGCAAAGCTGCTATGGTGGCCCAGTTCCCTCCCCCCCCCCCGCCGCCAGATCAGCCCCTTACCAGCGTTTGTGTGGCACAATATCCCAAAGTTGCAGTCACCATGCAAATTGCAGATGCTGTTTGACTGGTGCTTCTCCATTTCCCTGCACAGCCGACCACTTCACTGTGTGGGATGGGATGGAAATGACCAATGTTGCTTATCTGGATAAAGATTGGTTGGTCCTGCTTTTATTATTGTTGTTATTTTGAAAGAATCTGGGACGAAGCTGTTGAAATACTGATCCTCAAAAGAGCCTTTCGAAACAGAAAAATTGCAACAGATGTGGGCCAGGATAACACTTTTTGAAAAACAGACCTGACAATGGCTTTCTGTTTGGGAAAAATGTGTCAACTGATGAAAAAAAAAGAAGTCAGCTTCTGGGACTTTCCTTTGCTTTATGTCAGTTTGTGAATGGTAGTGAGTACAAGAGGGCATCCTGTAGACCATCTTGATTGCTGCTATTGGTGTTCTTAACATTCATGCTGCCCTTGGCTGCGTAAAGTTTGGCCTCCTTTTTCCTGCTTGCAACATAGGCATAACATTGTGTGATAATATTTGGCGATTTCCTGGCATTTTGAATGGTGGATACAGAAGCACAATATCCCACATTCAGTACCAGTGGGTTTTAAAAATTGAATTGAATATCTCACTTGGCTTGAAAGCCCCATGAGGGACACTGTAAGTTGATACCAACTTGATGTTACATAACTAACTAATATTAAGGAAAAGGAAAACCAGGACCAAAAGTAAACATGTTTTAGGAAATGCCTTATATTGCATGCTAATATACAGTGGACGCTCGTATAACAAACGGTTTGTATAACATAAAATCTGTACAACATAAACAATTCCGGAGACAGGGGAAATTTGTTTAAAAGAATCGCCTATGGGGCGAATCCGCACAACATAAAAATGGTCGCAATTAGGGATTACTCTGTTTTCAATGCATTCCTATGAAAAATTTGTATAAAGAAAAATTTGCTTAACATAATTTCATTTGGAACGAATTAATTCCTTTATACAAGGTGCCACTGTACTATGAGTATTATGTATCTGTTCTATTTAAGCTCCAGAACCAAATACAAGGACTAGCCTTTTGATTTCTTAAAGCAGTGCAATCTAGCATAACAAAGATCTCCTGACTTTGAAAATCGTCATTCTATATGAGATCTGCTTCTGTATTATCTCGATATAGTACTTCTACTGCCACCCTCAACTTCAAAAATTACCTTGTGGTGTAACCCATCTCATATCTTATCCACAGCACAGGTATGTTGCTACTTGGTTTCAAATACATAGAATTCTTTTCTATGGCCATGATAAGTCCAGACTTGGTATATATCATTCCTTCCCAAACAACTCATTACCAGAAAGGCTGGAGGGAATTCAGAGAAATGATGCAGAATTATCTGGAGGGGTTTTCTTTTAGAGGCACATCACTTGTGTGGAAAGATCTAAACCAGCCAATGTCTTAGCTCTGCTAAAACCAATTAGCTTGGGGGGGCGGGGGGAATCATAAGCTGCAAGAAACAAAATTCATGGGGTTGGGGTTGAGGTAGGGATACAAGACTGTTTGTATGAAAAGACATACCCAGGGAATGAGCAGGTGCAGAAAGATAGGACACTGTTAATATGTCCATCACAGGCAGTGAAATTCCCTGATCTTGCACAAGGATACGAAGTGTGGAGGAATGTTTATAAAAGCCAAGCTAAAAGGAGAGAAAAACTTGATAATCAACCCAGATTCTTCTCTAGTGGCCCCATACAACCACCATGATCTCTTCAAGTTCCTCCATTTTAAATTGTACTTACTGGACAACATATTAGGAGTAGCTGGGCCTGTTCTCTGGGCTTAATAAAAGATGAAGGAAAGGTACTGAATTACTACTACTACTACTACTACTACTACTACTACTACTACTACTACTACTACTACTACTACTACTACTACTACTACTACTACTACCAGACTTTTCTTTCTCTGGCTTACTGTTAGCACATCAAGAAAAACTGCCCCAGTGATCCTTGGGAGCTGTAGTTTTTCTGGAGGCTGGCACTCTATGGATGTATGGAAGAGAAGGAGAGGAGGAAGAATGAGTAGCAATTCCTTCCCAGTTACATCTGAACCAGGACAGGGAGAAAAGATATCAAGAAAAATGGAGAAATGAGTGACAGGAGATGTACTCAGAAGTGATATATGAATGACCTGTCTTCTGTAAATAATTGATTTATTATGTGAAGAGACAATGGCTCCTAAGATTTAGAGACATTCACTTATAGAGACTTGGGAGCTGTTATTAAAAACTGGAAGGCTGTTTCTTTTGATTGATTGACTAACTGACTGACTGACGGACGGACGGACGGACCGACTGACTGACTGACTGACTGACTGACGGGCGGACAGACTGATTTGATTAGATTGTTATACCACCCATCTGGCAGCAAAGGCCACTATGGATGGTTAAGCATATTGTAGGATAGGCCTTCCTTTAAGAGAGATAACCTATCATCTCATTCCATTATTCCAGCAAGATATTTTCCAGAGCCTGGGAATGTTAGCTGCAAGGGGATTCTGGAAGTTGTCTGAAATTGTAATGTTGCCAAGCTTTGGTCTGTCTTGCCACATTTTCAGCATATACAATAGTAACCAATGTACACAACACACAACATTTCAGACAGCCAATATCAAGGCATGCATGCATGCATGCATGCATGCAGGCAGGCAGGGAAGATATGTTCAACTCTGTCTTTGGAACTCTACATAGTACAAGTACTTTTGAAATCATTATACCTGTGGAAACATTTCCTGCAAAAAAGTCCAAAAGAAGATAGGACAGCTTGTCTGAACCAGTGAATATATGAAAAGGGAAATGAACAGGATCAATGCACCTCTGAGACTGGAAATGAATTAATTTATTTATATTTATTTTTTGCATTTCTATACCACCCAATTTCCCAAATAGGGACTCTGGGCAGTTAATAGGGGCTCTGGGTGGTTGTCATAAGCAGCATGTCAGTTTAACTGTGAAACTATTATATTCTCTTCTGTTAAGGAAGGAAAGATAAAACAACACCTCTTCCCCCAGACAATGAGCCTGCTGGGTGACTGGAAAGCAAGCAAGTAAACTAATTTGGTTGGCTGGCTGATTTGTTCATAATTTGTCTCTCCCTCTCCCTTTCTTTGTCTCTCAAATACTTTTTCATTTAGCATTTGTCCCACTTGGTGGTGGGGTCAGATCCATTGTTTTGATGTGAGTTTTTGGGGGTTTGGCAGGCCTGTCACAGGGACTGTTGCCTAGCCTACAGCATCTGGTATTCCCAGGCGATCACCCATGCAGGTACTAAGCGGGCCCAACCCTGCTTAGCTTCCAAGGTCTGATAAGATCAGGCTTCATAACTCACTTTTCTCCTCAGAAGGATCCAAGGCAGGTTACAATACAGTAGCACCCCATATCCGCTGATTTGCCATCCACAGATTCAGTTATCCACGGAGGGCGAGTGGCAGTGTGAGGGACAGGGATGGTGGCGGTGCGCCAGCCCAGGTGGTGCAGTGGCAGTGGCTGCAGAGGCCATGTGGCCCAGGGGAGCCCATCCAGGACACCAATGGTGGTGGTGGAGGCTGCAAGACCCACAAGCGCCACAGAAGAAGCATGGCCCACAAGTGCTCACACACATCATTCGTGGTGGAGGTTGAACAGCCTACAAGTGCCTGCCTGCAGCGGTGAGGTGAAGGCTGCATGGCCCGAGATTAGTGGCAGCGGCACAAGCAGAGGCCATGCGGCCTGCAAGTGCCTACCCACAACACCATGGCAGGGGTCACTGGGGTGCTGGTGGGGGTTGTCAGGGCACCTCTGCTGGCTGAGTGCCAGTGCTGGTGGTGGACAGGGAGGCAGACCTGCCCTGCCAGACAGAGGGGCATCTGAGGGCCACCGCTTCTTCCTCTACTGCCTCCTCTTGCTGGCGGGCCCACCAGGAGAGCGAAGTGACATGGAGGGCTGGAGGAAATTCAGAAAAATGATGCAGAATTATCAGAATGGTTTGACAGGGAAATGGAGTTATGTGCCAGCTGCCTCCCTTGCAGTTGTCGTAGTGGTGGAGGTGGCTGCAGCATCGGTGGCAGCAGTGGAAGAGGAACCCATGTGGCCCACAGGCGCTCATCTGCAACATCGGTGGTGCCGGTGGAGGAGGTGCCCAAATGGCTCACAGGCATCTGCAGGGCCACCTGGGCTCCTCTTCTGCCACCACCACTGATGTTGTGAATGGGCACCAGTGGGACATATGGGCGCCTCTTCCACTGTCACCACCGATGTTGCAGCTGCTACTACCACTGTGACAACTGCTGGAGGTTGCTGGTACATAACTCCATTTCTCTCATGTCATCGTGCTGGCCTGATAGTAAGGGCAAGGGTGGCCGGAGTTTGCGGGTGGGAGGGGGGCTGATCCTTCACTACTCTTTCACCCCCTCCCTGACAGGGGGTTATTAGGATTCCGACTGGAAAGCCCCTTCCCAGGCAGTCCTCCTCCTCCTGCTCTGGGGCCCCTACTTACCTCTCCTCCTGGGCTCTCATGCTGGCGGGGACCTTTGGCGGTGGCAGCGGCAGTGGGGGTGCGGCATACTGCCAGACCGCTCAGCCTCCCCAGTTGGCCAGGCCCTTCAGCGGCAGCAGGGTAGTCTACTGCTGGGCTGTTTAGCCTCTGAGGCCAGGCGGGGCGTGTGGAGGCAGCAGAGGAGGAGGAAGAAGTCCAGGCCAGCCCGTGGTGGCGCCTGCAGCAGCAGCAGCAGCTTTGGCGGTGGTGGTAGAGGAAGAGGAGGCCCTGGCCAGCCTGCTCAGCCTGGCTGGGACCCATGGTGGCATCCATGGCCGCGGCGGCGATGGAGGAGGAGAAGGAGGAGAAGGAGGCAGACAGAGGCCCTGCTTTTGTCCTCTCTAGCCTGGCTGGGTGGTCTCAGTGGTGGCGGCGGGACACCAGCAGGCAAGGGACTAGTTTACAGATGGAATGAAATGGTTTGTTTCAATGGAAAAAAACCCCACCATTTTGTTTTATCTGTAATGAAATTCTGCTTCCTCATTTCATTTCATTTCATTTCATTTCGTTATGTAACGGCACAATGAAACAGAAGTTTGTTTTTCATTTTGTGCCCATCCCTACAGAGAACTCATTATTTGGATAAAACTGGACCGGAACTGTCTGCACCACAGTATGAGAGAGCCAAACGGAATTTCCATTTTGGCATTATGTGTATTCGCTGATATGTTTGTATTAAAATAAAACACACACAAGAGTATTTTCTTTGTCTCAGCATTTAGGAATGTAAAGGAGGAGAATCTAGGAACTAATACTATAATCTGCCATGCTCTAAGCCATTCCAAGTGTCTCCATAGAACTACCAGTGCTAGCCTTGCTTTTATTTCTGTTCCTGAATATTCTCTTGAGTTTTGGCCATGATGGTGCCGGGCAGTGGAATTAAAACCGTCTGAGCCATTCCCATCAGTCAAACTGACAGCAAATAGAAGGTAGCAGACACTGTTTAGAATTGTCTAGTAAGTGACAACTGTTTGACTGGCAAGAAGCCATGGCAAGCATGCTGTGCCTTTTAAAATAAGGTGTCTATTTGGAACTTGGCATGTGTTCAGAATCAAGTTGCATCAAAAGTTTTCTAGCTACTTAAAAACCACTTTCAGTAATTACAGGAGGAAATGGAATTGACTCTTAAGAGTCTGCTTTAAACAAAAACAATCAGCGTTAATTCTGAGTTATTAGCTTTCTCTTGTAGACTACCAAGCTGAGTCCAGAAGTGGAACTCTCTTCATGAGAGGCTCCGAGAGGAAGAAAAGGATGATGTGAACCCCCCCCCCTCAATTATTCCGTTCCACTGCCAACAACTGCACCTTTAGAAAAGTGCTCCAAAGATTTGGGAGATTGATCAGATGAGTTCAGAAAGTGTCCCTGTAGTCCAGGGCTGTCCAACTTTGAATAGGCTGGGGTCCAGCCAGAAGTGCCTGAGGGCTACTATAGAGGTACCACTACTTAGGAGCGACTCTACTTACCTCCCCCCTTTTAAACTGCTGCCTTACCCAACCATGGTTTTGGGGGGGCTTTGAAGCACGAGGGCTTGGCAGCAGGTGGGGGGAGGTGGGACCAGCTTGCCCCCCCAGCCTTGCCTCCCCCCCCAGGGTTTTGAAGGGCAGCTAGTGGGTGGTGAGGGGTGGCAGCAGTGGCAGCGGCAGCGGGTAATGATAGCAGGGACAGTGATGGCGATGGTGGTGGTGCGGGGGCAGGGGAGATAGTGGTGGTGCTGGGGGTGATGGCAGCAGCGGGGGGCTGCAAGGGTGGCAGCTGTGTCCAGGGGTGGGGGTGGCAATTGTGACAGGGTGGGGGCAGTGGGGTGTGGCAGCGGGAGGGTGTTGCTGGTTCAGCAGGCGGGGCAGGGGTGATGGCGGCAGCGGCGGGGCCCCGGGGATGATGGTAGTGGGGGCAATGATAGTGGTGGTGGTGGAGCGGGGGTGGGGGTGAGTGTGGGGGTGGCAGGGTGGCAGCTGTGTTGGGGTGGGGGCAGCAGCAGCAATGGTGGCGGCGGTGGGGGTGGGGTCATGGTGGCGGCTCCAGTGGCGGCAGCTCCAGCCACGGGCGGCAGCCATGGAGTTGGGCCCAGGCTGGGTTGCTGGGCCCATTTGATGTCTCTGACAAGCAGGCCCAGAAAGCCAGCTTGGGCCCACCTCTGCAGCCACTGCACGTGCTGCCGGTAACCCAAACGAGCTGCCGCCGCTGCTAGAAAAAGCGAGTGAGTGGGGGGAATTCCCCCCAACACAGGGACCTGGTGGGCCACCCCTGAAGGCGTCGCGGGTGACTGGTCGCCCGCGGTCGACGTCTTGGGCAGCCCTGCTCTAGTCATATCTGGGTTCCCTCTATTCACAATTTACAGAAAGACACCAGGTGTAACCTGTAATTTCCATCCTCAGGGTAATGTAACCAATCCTTTGTTCAGGCATGTGGCTAACTATATTTAGGAAGAGAAACACAGACACACATTGTCATTCCATGTCCTCCACCCACAACCTTCCTTCATTTATTTGGAAAATCCAAAGGGAAATGTATCTGTACTCACCCAAATGTGGTTGGAAAACTCTGTGTCAAGGATGGGAGAAATATGGCCTGTGGGTTGCAAGCAAACCATTGGGTCCTGAGTACAGTCCTCAAGCCTCCCCAGGCCCCAGATGTTGGGCTCTCCCAGATGCTATCTAGGTTTGCCATTGCTTTCCTCTCAAGAAGCAGGCGTCTTTTAATTTTGTTGCTGCAGTTGCCATCTGCAGATTGTCTTGTTAGACTGCCTTAAATGCACTTTTAAATAAGGACTCCATGTTTTCTACTAACCTCTGGATATTCTTGCTGGGCTTCAAGAAATTAATTACATTTCTTTTCACAGGTTAATTCCCCTTCCCATTATTTTTCCCCTGGCAACTCATTCTTTCATTTGAAAGCCATGCAATCTTTCTGTATTCAAGAAAATACAACCTGTTAGTGAGCAGAAAATGCAAATTGCATATAACTCCTTGCGGTTTTTTAGCTGTTAAAAAATCTTTTGTTCATAAGCAGAAATTAAGTGTGAAAAGGGGAGGAGGGAAAATCCCAGTCCCATTCTTTGAAAGAAAATCCCCGCATACTTATTCATCTTTCTTCCTCTCTTTGCCATCTTGAGGGTTCAATTATATCTGCTTGTTGGTTTTACAGTTCTTAATTATGTAGTTGTCTATTCTGAATAAGTGAAAAGCTGCACTGGGAAATGGAGCTTCACTCTCTCTCTCTCTCTCTCTCTCTCTCTCTCTCTCTCTCTCTCTCTCTCTCTCTCTGTGTGTGTGTGTGTGTGTGTGTGTGTGTGTGTTTGTATGCACGCGCACATGCACACATGTGGTAGGGGAGGACAGTGCAGTCTCAAAGAAAGTAGTGAAGGGTGGGATCTCATTACTTTTTACTGCCAATCTCTACAAATGGCCACTGAAATCAGAGGTCATGGGTGAAATTGGTATCTGGTTGACAGGGAGTAGAGCAAGAAAGGGTGACCTCACTGTAGCATAAATTATACTGTATATCTCCTGGATTGTAAAGCAACTGTACTGAAAAGAGAAATAGACAGGATAACACAGTCTAAGAGGGGTCTTTGTATGTCAACTCAGCACAGGGGAGAACAAAAAGGGGAGAGGATAAATCTAGCTGTTGCTTGGGGAAGGGAATGTAAGTAATCATAGGAAATATCCCAGAATGCCGCTGGTCATTTTGGAAGCAAAGCTCTCTGACAACTTGTCTATCACTTTCTGTGCTCCTCCAGTTCCTTCCCTTTTCCAGCCTCACTCACAGTTGCCACAGATGTATCAAATTTGCACTCGGAGGCCTGTGAATATCAAACTAAAAAGAAACAGTACTTGTTAGCCAAAATGTCTAAAAAGCCTGTCTGGTTGTCTTACAGAGATTGCGGTGAGCGCACATGTAATATGCAGGACTTCATTTCAATAGCACAAGGTTACAGATGTAGCCGTAAGACTATATGGACATCAGTGGTAACAACCAGAGGTGTAGCTAGTGTTTGGACCACCCAGGGGCAAATTCAGTTTTTGCTCCCTCTCCTCCCCACCCTCAACCATGTCTCATCCACCCAGCAGCGGGGTGGTGGCGGCAGGTGGATTATCTGTGCCTGCTATACTTGCACTTGCAATGTTTTCCTGCGCTCTGGCCAGAGAGGGGAACCTCTTAAGAAGCGTCAGTCATACAGTCCTCATGCTCTCTCTCTCTCTCTCTCTCTCTCTCTCTCCTTTTCTTCAAAGCCAGCGAGATGGGCCATTGTAACAAGTACATTGGAACCTCATATAACAAATGGTTTGTATAACATATGTACAACATAAAAAATTCCAGAGATAGGGAAAATTTCCTGAACAGAATTGCATATGGGGCCAATCCATACAACATAAAAATGGCTGCGATTAGGGATTACTCTGTTTTCAATGCATTCCTATGGGAAATTTGTATAAAGCAAAATTTGCTTAACAGAATTTCATTTGGAACGAATTAATTCCTTTATACAAGGTACCACGGTACTCTTCTTATTTACAGATCCGGTGCCCTCTCCTTGCATTTTTCAGGACTTGGGGAGGCAGAGTTTGATAGTGGAAAAGAGAGAGAGAGAAATAGAGAGAGAGAGAGAGAGAGAGAGAGAGAGAGAGAGAGAGAGAGAGAGAGAGAGAGAAGGGGGTTGAGGGTTGTGTGTGGGAATCAGGGTGGGGTGGGAGAGGAAATGGGAGGGGAGAAAGAGAGAAGGAAAGGAAAAGGAAGAGAGTGAGCCTCTCAAGTGTCTGAAAGAAGCACCACAAAGAGAGGGGTGGGGTGGAAGAAGAGACACACCACAGTCAGGTGCACACACACACATTCACACAAAGACGGACACCCCCACCCATACCGAAGCACTGAAAATGGATGGTGTGTGTGCATATGGCAGGGGAGAGACACTCCAAGCTTGGATTCCACACATCCCCCTTCGCTGTGTGTGTGTGTGTGTGTGTGTGTGTGTGTGTGTGTGTGTGTGTGTATGAGATAAATGTCTCTGTGTATGGGGTGCCTCCTGTGTTCGGCTGGTGCAGCACCCAGATTTCTGTGCAAAAAAAGCAGCAGGCTCCCTTCAACGTGTGCATTTGGGTGCACACATGCTTGTGTGTGAAGAACTCCAGCTGCTTCCTCACCACACGGCCACTGCCGCCGCCGCCGCCACTGTCCTCCCCCACCCGTTTCACCAGGCTCCTGAGCTCAGGTCTCTCCCTTTTGATTCTGGTGAATGTGAAAGCAAGAGAGGCACTGGGAAAAGGGTGCCGGCCAGGCAGGGTGGGGAACGACAGAGGTTTGCAGCTGGGGCAAATGCACCCTCCCGCCCCCTAGATATGCCCCTGGTAATAACAAGGGCAGATTGGAGTAATACAGATAGCTTTAGTACTAAGAAATAAAGGTGATCAAAGTAGCCAAGAAGCCAGTGCAGCTTCATGCCACAAATTCTTTATAGAGCTGGATTCAGTGGTGTTTGTTAATACAGATGCCAAATATAGTTGGAAGATTGTTCCTTTTAATCCTTGTTCACTGCTGATAAGAGTCTGTAATGGACTGGCTTACTTCTCTCTCCAACAACATAGGTTTATTATTCCATTATATATATATATATATATATATATATATATATATATATATATATATATATATATATATATATATATATATATATATATATATATATATATATATATATATATATATATATATATATATATATATATAATTTATTTATTTATTTATTAAATTTATATACCCCTCCATCTAGCTACATGGCTACTCTGGACGCTTTACAAAACTGAACAGAAATCAAACCCATAAACAATACAATACAATATAATAGATAAGCGCAAATAATTAAAAATATAATAACTAGTAAACAATATATATCAAAAACATTGAACAGAAGCAAGATGGACTACAGATAAAACAAAATAAAATACATAATAGCAATCATTAGTAGAAGAGATTAATATCCAAGGAAAGCCTTTTTAAATAGCCATGTCTTTAGATGTTTCTTAAGGACTGGGAGGGAAGGTGCCAGACAGATCTCAGGAGGAAGTTGGTTTGAGAGCCGAGGGGCCGCCACTGAGAATGCCCGATTCTTGTGAAAGATTTACGGGCCTCCTTCAGTGACGGCACCCTCAAATGTCCTGCCTGAGATGATCGGGTGTTACAGGCAGTATTTTGCAGCATAATCAGACAGGGAGATGGAATGATGCATTTCCCGGCACAGCTTAGCCAGCGCCAGGGAGAAGGAAAGATGATATCAGAGGCTTCTTCCTTGTTGGAGTTTAGCCCCGCGCGACGTCCAGAACAAGTTAATGGATTGGTTGATTTTGTTCCGGAGGGTTGGTGCAGTTCCGTAGGGATTGGTTGATTTTGTTCCGGAGGGTTGGTCCAGTTCCAAATGCTGACTGGGCTCCTGCGTTTCGGTTCCAAACCAGACCACTTTCAAAATGAACCACCCATCTCTATAATTCAGTTACAGTTTAACAAGCGAAACCTACAACACAGTATAACACTGTATTGAGTATTACTGTCCATGCTTCAAGTCATCTATCTCTGGCCTCTTCCTCCTCCATTACTTGGTTTTAAGTCACTTCCTCCATACCTAATAAGTATATTTAGTTCTTAATTGATTATTTTAAGTCCCTCCTTACTGGTTCTCCAAATGTTGCTGAACTACTATTGTCATCTCCCTTGTTTATTGGCCAGTCTAGCAGGGGCTGATCAGCTTGCAAAGTCACGTCTGGAGGGTCACAGATTTCCTAGCTTTTAGCCAAAATGTGATGTGATAAGAAGCCTTTCTGAAGCTGTTTAATTCATCACTCAATATGAGAAAGTTGGACCACTATCATTTGTTTGCAGAGACACATATCAGCAAGAGATATGCAGCCTTGCCAAATTATCTGTTTTATATAAAGCCTGAACTAACATTTCAACCCTCTACCTTCAAATTTTTTTGGAAAGTTTTAGATGCCCATGCTACGTATTAACTGCATTACAATCGTTCTCTAGAATGGCACTTCTTTTTTACAGAATGAATATTCTCCTCCTTTTGTTGGTGGCAGAGGTCTTGAGTTGGGCATACATTACAGGTAGACCTTATAGTAGAATTGTTTGTTGCAACCATTTTGCTACTATTACAAATGAGCTATGATTCAAGGTGAAGCCATCTAAAGGAGAGATAAGAAATAACCTTTGAATCACGAACTCCTTCTGTGCATAATCTGAGGATGTCTAGTGCATGTTTAATGGATTCAACAGCCATTAAAAATAACAATAAAATTGATTCAACACAGAGCATGATAATGACATAATGGAAAGACACTTGGCTGAGAGCTTTTTGATTTTTTGAGTTGTGTGCAATTGTTTTCGATGCTAAGGGAAAGAGGAAGTGGTTTCTGCTTCAGGAAGTAGCCCCATGGCCCAAAACTTGCTTTTAATGTTGCAACAAAATATCAGTGGTGATAACAGAAATGCATCTTGCTTCTATTTAAGCAAGCAGATTAGCAAAATATATTTCCATCTCTTTTTGCTTCTCACAAGGCTGCCAAAAAAGTAACTTTGCCAGCCTATGTTCAGTAACTAGTTAGCTTGTCAAATTATAGAATGCAGATAATGCATAATTAGAACTGAAGCTCCCTTAAAATATTTTTATAAAATCTGTGTTTAGACACCTTACTATGCTCCTACACTTAACATTTGTGAATGGAATGACAATTAAACCAATTGCCTTGAGAGAGATGGTGAGTGCGCCAATACTGGCTGTGTTTAAGAGTTTAGACAACCGCCTGGCAGATATCCTTTGATTTGTATTCCTACCTTGATCTGAGGTTGCACACGGTCGTATAGGCCCCCTCCAACTTAGTGATTCTATGATTTCTGGTTGCTGGGTTATTTTTTTAAGGAGCATTAATCAATAACACTACTGGAAGATCATAACAATGGCTTTAAAACTAATCAAATTTCCCCCCGTAGACAGAGGTTGCATCAATCATTTCTTTAACTCACACTTTAGTTAAAATTTTTGAAACAGTGTAGGAATAGGCAAACTGATTACAAAACAAATGGACAGAATAATGGCTTGCATTTTGCTTCATACCTTGGGTTATGTTCAAGCTGTAGACTTGCACAACTACTACTTCTTTTTAAATTACTGCATAAAGGGGAATTGCTAACTTTGACAGGAATGAATGGTAAGATAATTTTCTGACACGTATAAAAATAAAACGATAAACTGATCTTAAAATCACTTGAATGTGGAGGAAGCCTTTCTAATGAGCAATTACCTAAGTGTAGCTATATCGATGGTTTGGAAAAAGAAAAATGGAGATCTCAGGATTATAGTTCATCCTCTCGGGGGAGTAAAAATGCAATCCCACTCTTTCTGAGGAGACAGGGCCAAATATGGAAAGGCTCCTCCTCTTTCTGGAAATTTCTGTGTGGCCCAGGATTCTTGGAAAGAAGATTAACCCTCTGCTAACTGCCGTTCTTCCAGTTGGCATGCTACTAGAATTCATTCCAAATCTTGTTGAGCCAGTGACGATGAGCATAATCCCTGGGATTAGTGGTGCAGATACATTCTTGAATTGATGGACATCTGGAACAATTTGCTACTAGTATATAATTCAGCAGGAAAATGAGAATCTGGTTTATCAAGAGATGATATGTTACTACTAGATTCATCCAGTCTTGGCTTGCAGTCTGCAAACCCAATCAATATAGCTCTCAGCATAATTGCTCATTAAAAGGCCTTCATACACATTCAAGTCATCTTAGCACAAGCTTATCATTTCCTTGTTGCTCATGTCAGAAGAGCATACTTACCTTTCTGAAGTACCATTTTGTTCCTGTCAAGGTTAATGGTAATCTAGTTCCCGCTTTGTACTGTACTCTACATGACAACCCTGCTCCAATGTGATACTGGCCTCACCTCTGATTAGATTCAATTTATGACACAGTGCTGTAGCAGAAAACTGCAATAAGGTTAATGAGTGGGTAATTTATGGGCAGGGCTGTTATTTGTTCTGTAAAGCTGCAATATCCATCTTAGGTGATGAATATCATCATGTAACCAATTGGGCAGTTGAGAGGATTAGGCTGGAGTCCCTTGGGGGGAATGGAAGTGATAGGTCACAATATTTGGAGCAAGCACGTTTGGTCTGTGCTTGCCAAAGAATGAGACAGGGTGGCAATCCATCTTTTTTTTAACACAATACACTCCCCTATTGGAAGTGCTGCCCAGTCCAAGAACAGTAAACACGTCCGACTAGATTTGTACCGTGACAGTGTTGGTTGCAATCACGTGGTTTTGTGCCTGTTTAGTCTCTGTTTCCATTTTCTCACAGACGTGAAAACTTGTCTCGTGACAACTGTTACTTCACGGTCTTGTTCCATGACAAATTCTGAATTTGTCTTGCTTTCTTAACCCTTTTTTAAAATATTGTAAATAAAACATTTTTGATATTTTGATTTACTGGTCTTCCAGAATTTCCACGTCAATGCTGCAGAATTCTCAGTACTTTCTTAATAAACATTTGTGCTGCATGGTGTTTGCCATAGGGAAACAAATGTTGAATGCTGTTTCAGCTGCTGACTACTAGGTGGACACTGGTTGTTGCGTGACAGTCGTTACTACATGGTGTCTTGTCTCGGAACAGAAAGCAGAAACAAATAGTGACAAGGAAAAACCCTACCCCAGCACCAGGTACAGGATTGTCGCGCTTAGCACCCATTCCGGGGGTATGGTCAAGACAAATTTCAGCTGTTGCGCGATGGATGTGAAGTAAGGTTTTTTGTATCAGTACGAAGCGCAACACTTACAAAGACAAAACGGATGTGAAGTAACTGCCAAAGAGTGAAGAGTCATAAGAAGAGAGAATGCAGGCCATGACTTTCCCTTTTAATCTGCGAGCATCTGGACTGTGGAGGCTCAGAGTCTCTTAGATGGCAACAGAGGAATGCCTTAACCCTGGCCATGAACTGTCTATGCACAGTACTCACTTTCTCTTCATCTTCCTCTGTGTGCTGAAATGATTCTTTTCACAATCATAGGGACTATTTCTGAATGTGAATTATATCTTTAGATGAGCACAGTATAACGCTCTCTCTCTCTCTCTGGCTTCCTTCTTGAAAATGCATGCATTATGAAACAACAGGAGATCAAGATTACATTGCATCAGTTTTCTATGAGTGCACACACATATGGAAAGTGAGAAAGTTTGCCAGTCTCTGAACTGTTGGGGAATCCTAGGAATTTCATGGTCATAAATAATGTCTCTAATCAGTGTTGATTAGAGAAACAAGCGAGGAGGGCTCCTCTGTTTTCTTCTACTAAACTCCTGCTAGAAGTTGAGAAAGCAAACCTCATTGCAACATTAGAGCCAGAAAAGAGTATCCTTGTTCACAAGTTACTGCTGCACAGAAGAAGGGTAAAGAAAAATGGCATCTAGAAAGTAGAGAGTCCAATTGAGCAGAAGAAGCTGTTGGCTTGAAAGGGTATTTCTTAATAACATAATGATCTCTGAACATATCCAGAAGTTGAGTCATTGGCAACTGGACTTCTTTTCTTGTGAGATCAAAACGTTTCACTACTCACCCAAGAAGATTGATCAGTCTGAAACATCTCACTCTCTCAAGAAAAGAACTCCAGTTGCCAAGACTCGTCTTCTGGATAAACTTACCTGGATGAGAATCTTCACAGACATCTCTGAACACAATTCAGGCGGTTTGTAGTTTGTGCTGTTTTATCTTTTTCTTTACCTGATCAGATTATTTCCTAAATTTAATGTAATGAAATCAAACATTTAAGAAGGAGGGGAACTTTCCTAAAACCTCTAGATTTTCTTCAGATCCTGGAAAAGTTACTTTTTTGGACTCCAACTCCCGGAATCCACCAGGATTCAGTTTTCTGCTGTGCTTCCTTTAGAGAGGCTGGACTCCCTTTGAGCTCTGCAGTTCAAAGTACCCAGCTAGATTTTCGGCTTGAGTTTTATGTTTTATGTTCTTATCAAATTTTTGTTTCGGAGACAATTCCAACAAATCGATTTAAGAGTACAGTGGACCCTTGTATAACAAACAGCTTGTATAACATAAAATTTGTACAACATAAAAGGTTCCGGAGATAGGGGAAATTTGCTTAACATAATCTCCTATGGGGAAAATCTGTACAACATAAAAATGGGATCACTCCGTTTTCAATGCATTCCTATGGGAATTTGTATAAAGGAAAATTTGCTTAACATAATTTCATTTGGAACGCATTAATTCTTTTATACAAGGTAACACTGTATATGACTTGTTAACAAAATTATTGCTGTTGAATCTTAGCAATGAAAAACTTTTGCAAATAAAGACTGATTTTTGTGTTTTGTGCATGGATATTCATATATAAACTTTGGTGTATCAAAAATATATGGGGAAAATATTGTTATGTTAGGGATGACAACTCATGGGATAGAAAAAAAGGTTCTGGCCAGGCCTAGTCTGGTAGAATGTTCATATGGGAATGAAATTGTTGGACAAGTATTTCCTGCTACAGGGTCATTTTGAGAATATTCAGAACAGGAAAAAATTGAGCAAACCTAGCCTCTTTTCTTCTAAGGACGAGGTGATTCAGAGGCTCATGGCCATAGGACAAGCTGCATTTTTCAGGGGAAAGACACAGGATAATGAGGTCACTCTCTGTAAATTGTCTCCTGCAGATCGGATGTAGGTATATTGAAATTTGGTTTCTACAAGATATGTATAGTCAAAGACTTTCATGGCTGGGATCTGATAGTTGTGAGTTTTTTTCAGGCTGTTTGGCCGTGTTCTGGAAGTTTTTCTTCTTGACATTTCGCCAGACATTGTGGCTGGCATCTTCAGAGGGCAAGAAGCTCAGGGAAGATGGCAGCCACAGAGTTTGGCTAAACGTCAGGAAGAAAAACTTCCAGGCCAAAAAGCCCGAAAAATTCACAACTATTCTACAAGGTAGTTTAAGCTATGTTTCCCAGCTGTGCCCAGTCAATGTACAGTCGTACCTTGTATAAAAGAATTAATTCATTCCAAATGAAATTATGTTAAGCAATTTTCCTTTATACAAATTTCCCATAGGAATGCATTGAAAACAGAGTAATCCCTAATCACGACAATTTTTATGTTGTACGGGTTTGCCCCTTAGTCTATTCTGTTAAGCAAAATTTCCCTATCTCCAGAATATTTTATGTTGTACAGATTTTATGTTATACAAACTGTTTGTTATACAAGGGTCCACTGTATCTGTAAATGAGCCCAACAATTATATCATTATCCATAGCCTTCACTTTCTCTTGTAAGAAAGTTAACCCAGGTAAATAACAGCCATCAGGTCTTTCTTACTGCTTGGAGAAGTCTGGCCTTAATTACATGTTAATGAGCAAAATGATGAGATAGTGTGGGGATATCAATAAGCATAAAAGTTCAGCCAATTTTGTCAAAGGGATTTCTTTCTCCTTAAAGTTCTTCATATATAACTGAATTTATGTGATGGATTGAGGTTAAGTGAATGTGTTATAAATATTTATAATACACTGTCACAGTATACATAATTTTATGTGGTACATGGAAAATGTACTGACAGACAAAATTCACCATGAGATATCTTGAAATGCTTCCACTTCAACCTTTTCCAGAATAAAATACAATGTGTAATATATTTCATTTGTCGTGTTGGATAAGGATTGTGTTTTTAGAACTCACTAAAGTAGGAACAGGAGAAGCGTGACTTTGTGAGAAAACATTCCATGACCCAAATCATTATCTTCAAGCACTAGGCTGTGGAAAACATGAGAGGTATCTCTTGGCAACTTTCTGTAGCTGTTTAATTCAAACCATCCTGGTTATTTTGTGGCTTCAGCAATGATATAGGATCAATAAAAAACTAAGGTTATGAGAAAAATTTTCCTCATATTGATCTGGTTTACTTTCAATTCACAGTCACAGTAACTTTTTATTAGAGGCGAATTTAAGTGAAAAACAACATCTTTGTGATTTGCTCTGAAGATAGTCCTTGGGCACATACATTACAACTTGTACTAATATCTTCTGGATAATATGCAAGAAATCGCTTGGTTACTATTTCAGCTCTGCTGGAAAACCTGGCAGGCTTCTAACACTATGGGATGTAAGAACAAACAGTAATGTGTAGACAAAAGTATTTGACCTTTAGATTTCAGCTGGACTGAGCCGTGGATCAATTCACTATGCAAATTTCCACAGTGCACAGTGTTTTCTTTAAACTCGTGCAGCTCTGAAGCAGGAAAATAAGTCTTTCTGAATAAGCATCATTAGTTCAGAGATGGAGAATGGATGGTCCTGCAGATGTGGTTGCACTAAAACTCTCGCCATCTCTCATCATTGGCTAGGTGTGCTAAGATTACTGTCTAGTGGCATCAAATGTTCTTGACAGGAAGGCTTTTGGCCAGGGACTTGGTAGAGGGGGTTCGAGCTCAACATGGTGGGTGGGGCAAAGTGCATGCCTGCCCTCTCTTTCTCCACCTCCTATGATGATGACAGGAGGAGGACAGCAGACGCCCGGCACTGCAAGCCGGAGAGGCTGCGCCTGGTCAGCAGGATCCATCGGAAAAAGATGGTGGGAGGGTGGGGAGCGGGGCAGAGCTGAGCCAAACGGAGCCCAACTGAGCTCAGGGACCACCGACACCACCACCAACACCACTGGGTCTCTCCCCCTATGGAGCCGCAAAGCCTCACCTGCGCCCTCCGGCATAGCAGTGGCCCTCCAAGGCTCCTCCTCCTCCTCCTCCTCCTCCTCCTCCTGTTCCTTCTCCTCCTCTGGCTCCTCCTGTTGCAGCACTCCTCCTCATCTTCCTTGGCCTTTGCCAGTGACAGCAAGAAAGTGGCGGCAGACTGCGCGAGGGCCAGGCAGCTGCTGCCAGGGCAGCGGCAGCGGCACCCCCCCTGCCCAGCTGGCGCTGATGCTGGCTGGGGGTGCAAAGGATGGATGGAGAGAGCACTTGCCACATTGGGGGGGGGGAAGAAGAGGCGAGCGGCACATGCACAATGATGTTTTGTTTGTTTGTTTGTCTGTTTGTGTGTGTGTGTGTGTGTGTGTGTGTGTGTGTGTGCTGCACACATTGCACCTCTCTCCCATCCTGGCCAGTGCCAGGAAGAACTTGACAGCTATGTAGCTGTGCTATGCCAATAATTCATGAATTGCTGTCACTTCTAGGTCAATAAGCTACAAAACATATTGCAGTTGAGAAGGTGATGCACATGCAATCACACATTCTACTGGATAAAGTTCTAGGCTGGAGACCACTGGTCTGTGCATCAGATTTTCAGGACAAATACACTTGAAGAAGTTGTGCTTGGATCAGTTAGGGCACTTCTAGAAACCAATAAGATTTGTTCTTGTATACTGTGGGGTTAAAGCGTACTGAGATTTAAACAAAAGATATATGGTCCCAGGTCCTTCAGAAAACAAAAGTTAATCCTGGAGCTGAAGGAAACTAACAGCTCTCCTGAAAAATTCTTATTTCAGAGCCCTGCAAAGGGCTCAAATTGACCTCACCAGAGTGTATGTATTCCCATCCAACACACCAGAAGCTGTTTTTCATCCAGGGATGACATTAGGGATGATAGTACACACACACACACACACACACACACACACACACACACACCAACAATCAAGATGTAGAAGTGATGGGATATTTCAACTATCTGGATATAGGTTGAGAGGGAAAGTCAGCCAAGTATGGCTCTTCTAAGAAATTCCTGACTTGTGGCTGATACGTTCCTCCTACAAAAAGTGGAGAAAGAAACTAGAGGAGTAGCTACCTTCAACTTGATTCTATCCAATAGAGATGATTTGGTGGGGGAAGTGGCAGTAAGGGAAACTGTGGGTGAGAGTGACCGTATTCTACTAGAATTCTTAATTTCAAAGAAAACCAAAGTAGAGTATTTAACATTTATGCTGGATTTTTTTTTTAAAAAGTCAATTTTATTAACCTCTGAAAAAAGTTGAGTAAAGTCCCATGGGAGGAGATACTAACAAGATTTGATGGCCTTGTAGACCCTTCCCAACTTCACTGTTCTGTGATTCCATGGCTGTATTCAAGAATTTTCTTCCTTTCCCCCTATTAAGTAGCTCTGCTAGTCTTCACTCCACTTAGGGCTACACACATGCATGTAAATAACTCTCTTGTATGGGTTTTGATTATCTAGTTATAGTAATGCTAGGGATTAAGGTTCTCCCACTTATTTTTACATAGTTTCTTTTAAGTAGCTGTACTATCTTTATCTATCTATCTATCTATCTATCTATCTATCTATCTATCTATCTATCTATCTATCTATCTATCTATCTATCTATTTATTTATTTATTTATTTATTTATTTATTTATTTATTTATTTATTTATTTTTAAAGCCACTTCTAAATCTAGCCACTTTGAGATCATGGTGGGCCTGATTTGTATGGCGGTCATTTGGCAATGACTCAGATAGAAGAAACCGGATCGAACTGCATTTACACAACCGTAGAGAATACGTTCTCAGTGAAACATGTACAGGTACAATGGAAGCCATCACAAATTAAACACAAAGCAGAAGAAATGGATCATGAGGACAGCAATAGCAGCAAATGATCAATTTGTGGAATACATGAATGACATTATTCACAGAAATTAGCTTGCTAACCTTCCTTAGGCTTTCTGTTTGGTTATATCAGCTATTTTATCACAGGGCTGGAAATGTGTCACCGTCAGGGCCATGTTAATGTAGTGATTTTGATAAGTGGCTGAAGCTAATATTCCATCTACTGCAGACACAAGGATCATTCTAGATCTCACACCACACTGAAAACGCTACTGTGTTATCTGCTGCCGCCAACACACTCCCTTCTCCTCTTGACGGTAGGACCCCTCATGCTTCCTGCTCGTGTCCTTTCTCTCTTACTCCCGAGGCTGGGCTACTGCAGGCAGGTATGAAATCAAACATACATACACACTGGAGAAGGCATACACAAGTTTCCAATGGCCCTGCTTAGGCAAGCACGAGGGCCAGCTGAGAAGCCAAGACAGCAATTGCAGTCTTTAAACAATGGGATTAGGGTTTGGCTTGGGGGACATCAGGAAGCCCTTTTCTGTGCAGCAGATGCCTTAACATGCAATGGTTCTACAAATGTCATGTGTGTGAGCCATTTCCTCTGACAGAAATATGAGGGACTGTTCTTTAAAAATTAACATCACCTTGGGGGAAGCCTAGCAGAGTTCTTTGCTGCTAAAGCCTGCCTCCTCAGCTTTATAATGCATAATAGTTAAATTCTATCAAGTGAAAATTTATTGTAAAGCTTAGAGAGAAGAAGGGTTATGTTAAAGAAACCATTATGTTACTAACTAAATCCATGTTCTAGCTTTATTCAAACAAAGCCTAAATTATTGCATTGTTTTTGTGTCATTACAGTCGTGACCGACTCTTCGTGACCCCATGTCCATTGAGTTTTCTTGGCAGAAATACTGGGGTGGCTTGCCAGTTCCTACTCCAGGCGCCTACAGCACCTCCCATCCAAGTACTAGCCAGGCCCGACCCTCCTTAATTTTCGAGATCAGGTGAGATGGGATGCATACTTAATAGAAATAATCTTCACTCAACAGATCGCCAAACAACAAGGTAAAAGGAAGTGTCCCCTCTCATTTGAGCCATGTATATTCCAAGACAGAATAATAGCATTCTGTTCCTGTAGCAAGAAAGCCAAACAGCTTCTGAAATCTCTTTCTTAAGACAAAATGTCTTTCAACAAGCAATTGAAGTTGTTCTCTCTGGTCATTCTGATAAAAAGAGAGAGAGATCACATGCAGAATGTTAAGTACTGTATCTCCTTGCTATATCTCCCTGGAGCTTACAAGACAACTAATGCCTACGTCTTGGGCAAAGAGATTAAAGTGTGGTCTCAACAAAGCTTCTTTTAAACAACACTAGCAAATTGATCATACTTTGTATGAAGAGGCAAAAAAGCCAGTTTCTTTTTTAAAGTGCTCAGGGCTTGATGGTCTCTCTTCATCATTTTATGGGGTTTTGGTTTTCATGCAGCCACGAGAACTAGGACATGCCATCCATCTCAAGTGACACATAGCAAATAGCCCAGTCTTGCCTGATTAAGTGTACAGGGAGCTTTTATCCCTCCCCTTTGGTCTTCCTGTTCTCCTGAAAGGAGCACACAAAACCAGAGAGCTATGCACCTTCCAGAGCAATCGCTCTTACCAGTCAAAAAGCATAATGCTGCTATTCTGTCTTTCCTTCCATAGGGCATTTTTGGTAGCGCACACACACACACACACACACACACACACACACACACACACACACACACACACACATGGGCAGACACACACGGGCAGACACACACACACACGGGCACACACAGGCACACACGGGCATGAAATGAACATTTTTTCGTTTCCGTTATTCGTTACCGTTACTGTTACGCAACGAAACGACAAACGAAAATTGTGATGAGAATGAAATGAAATGAATAGAACCACGAAGATTTTGTTCATACGTTTCGCTTCCGTTACTGGCGGCGTGCAATGAAATTGAGCTGTTTTAAATGTTAAAAAACGCCCTGGACATCCATAAAAACGCAGTGATAATTATTTATACTGTCTGATAATACCTACAGGGGGAGTTGGGGGCCTTAAAACATGCATTTATGTCTTTTCTCAGATCGCTGTATTGTTTTTTCCTTTAAGGGTAGTTAGGGGACATCAACCCAAAATGGCTCCCAGATGCCTAATATTGATTTCTTGGGTATTCAAACGCCCTGGACATCCATAAAAATGCAGCGATAATGTGATAATTATTTTAAATTATTACCTACCAGGGGGTTGGGGTCCTTAAAATGTTTGTTTTTGTCTTCTCCCATCGCGATGTATTTTTCTTTTCCCTTTAAGGATGACAAAATGGATGTCGCCACTCCAGCCACAACATGGAGGCAAGCCATGTGATGGGATCATATAAATTTTTGGACACCTTCAACCAATAGCATGCCCAGGTTGCAGACTGGGCAGGTCTGGCAGCCACAGAGGGCATAAAAAGCTCTGGCAGCTCCCGGAAATGCTTTAAAATTGTGCAAAAAGTGGGTAGAAATGACAAATGACAAACGAAAAACGGAAACGGAAATTTTTCAAAAAATTCACAAAAAATGGAAACGAACCGAAACAGACCTTTGAACGACAAATGACAAACGAAATGCCATTTTTATTCGTGCCCATCTCTACCACACACACACACACACACACACACACACACACACACACACACGCACGCACACACACACACACACACAAGACATAAGAGATTTTACCAAGAACATTTCAAAGAGAAGTGTTGTCCAGACTTCCTGCAAAATTATGGGGATCAGGCAAAGTGATGGCACAGTGGAAGCCTCAGTTGGTCGAAACCAAAGGACGCAACATTGATACTCCAGAGACACAAAATGCTTTTAATTTTTACTTCCTGCAGTCAAGTAGAAAATGGAGTCACATAATCAGGGAGGCATGCTCTCCCAATGGAATAATGAGGAATACATTGCAGGAAATTTTGGTGCAAGCTACTGTAATAGATGTGTAAGACTCTTTGGACTCTTGTTTTTCTTGCAACATACTCACATGATATTACTAGAAACACTTTACTAAAAGTAGCCTTTCAGAAATGTGTCAGAGGTTTAAAAGCATTCTAGATAAGATCAGTGCAGGTAATATTAAGCTATATTTTAGAAGACCCAAGAAATTGAGCCAAAGGATGGATGGCTTTGAGGGGATACTATTAAAAGTACAGTACTTGCATTTTTGCAAAGGCAGCAGGCTGCGAAGGCCAGTTAAAAATTGCCTAAGCAGATAGATTGGTCTGTTGTGCTCTCCAGCCTAAGTAAATTGCTTTGCTGCTGAGTTTCATGCAAGCATCCATTCCAGCAGGGCAAACAACTCTATTTGGAGCTTGCACAATCAATGTTCTGGAAAAAGAATAAACATGGGATAGGAGATTCCCAGTGTGATAGCCTGCAGTAGAAAACTAACAAAAAGGCTCCACTGTGAGAGTAGCTGTGGAATGACAGAGCCTAAAGAGGGGGATTAAGCTGAATTTTGTTCTGTCACTATTGCTTCATTTTTGGCCCAATGAACAGGCGAGAGCAATTAGGTCAGCTGTTTCATTCCTTGTGCCTGAAGTTTTTTTTTTTTTAAATGCAAACAGTACCCTGGTGTTTGTGCAGTTGTGGTCCTTGCAGTTGCCCCATGTTTTCCTGCTGCTGTAAACAAAGTTAACTGCCCGGCCAATAAATGCCGTCATCCCTTTATACCACACAGACATCTTTGTAATCAGTCATATACACTGCTATACCTATATTTCCTCCACTCCTTAAAATGGCCCTCCCATGCCTCATAAACATAAGAACAGCCTTGCTGTAACAGGCCACAGCCCATCCAGTCCAGCATTCTGTCTCACACAGTGACTCACCATTTGCTTCAGGCCAGGTATTCCCAAACAGATGTCTTCACCTGCTTACGATTCCCTGCAAATGGCATTGAGAGATATCCTGACTATCTCTCCAACATGGAGGTTGTCCTTAGGCATGATCTCATGACACACATAATATATAAAAACTTGACCTGAGTTTTATATTTCATACATGTCAATTGACAACAAAAATTATATTACTTTTAAATAAAGCACATACGTGGATGGCAGTTTTCTGTAACGATTCACAACGGCAATTAACAGATCTGCTTCAGGAAGTAAACATCATATTAATCCATTTGGTTCTCTTGCTTTATTTAAATAAGCCCCTGGCAAAACCCTAAGAATCTAAGAATGCCAAATTCTGCCCAGACTGTTCATTAAAGAACTCTGACTATGTTTATACTGCCATCATATAAAATATTGTAATAACCACTTTTCAGTCATACAACTTGGGTTCTATTCTTCTCTCAGCTTAGAACTAAACAAGTTGAACAGTTGCCAGCTGCTGCAATGCATTCTCTTTGTTGTTTTCTGCAGACATGATGCCATCCCTTCCCTCGCTCTTTAAGAACAGGCCGCTTCTGCTGGTATATTGAAAAAGTTTTCAGGATGTGTTCAGAAGACCAGAATGTAAATTTTGGGTGAACTAAAAAAATCTCACAATTTGATCTAGAGATTTGGAAATATTACTGTAATTTCCATTTGGAAGGTTGCAACACCAAGAGGCCAGAAGAATTTACAGGCAATTCAAGTGAGGGTATAATAATAATAAAAAAGGGAAGGTGTCCAGGAGATTTTCATTGAAATGCCATGTGCATATATACCAGTTTCAATGGAGGTGGGTCTTTCAAGGGACAATTAATAAAAATCACACAAAAAATTAGAGGCATACCTTCTGGTTTGGATCCAAAGTCCTTAAGGTTAATAATATAATGTTGTTTTACAGCAAGGGTAAGCAATGAATGACTCTGGGACCACGTCATCTCCTGAAGTTGGTTTTGTGGTCATTGCTACTTTGGCCTGAGCCAAGAATAGTTTTTTTTAATCTGGGCCAATAGATATTCTTAAATCCTTTTTAATGTGTTCCCAAAGCTTAGAAACCTCTTCAAATGGTGCCATTCCTAGAACATTGGTCTGGTTTCTAATGGTATTGGGTCTATTATGTTCTCAGGCATGTCATTATAGAGTTAATGCAAGTGAAGCATCCAATGGAGATTTTATACATAACTCACTGCACAAGATAAACTGAATGTTTGTAGTGGCAGATGCATCAATGCTTCCATAATTTTGCAGATAATCTAGTGAGAATTTTATGTTAGATCCTTCCTTCCTTCCTTCCTTCCTTCCTCCTTCCTTCCTTCCTTCCTTCCTTCCTTCCTTCCTTCCTTCCTTCCTTCCTTCCTTCCTTCCTTCCTTTGTTCATTTGTTCATTCATTTGTTCGTTCCTTCCTTCCTATTCTTTTCGTCCTACTTCTGGACTATGTCTGGCTCAGTATTATGAACTCTGGACCCAGCTCTCCAACACTTTAGGCGGAATTTATTCTTAGTCCTACCTGGTGACTGTGGTGTTTCTTTCTGGTTTTCCACATAAGTACCAACTAACTGGAACCTGGTTAGCAGCCCAAATCTGATTAGGTTGATGTATTCATGCTGGCATAGTGGTTTTCTCATCAACTATTCCACGGTAACTGAGCTGAACCTAGACATGAATGGCGAAAAGAATTATGCTTTCCTAATGAACAAAGCAATACTTGCAATGGTTTACACTTTGAGATTGGACAAAAAGAAGCACAACACACCCGCCCCCCAAAGCCATGAACTGGGCTGGCTTTGGATTTGTTTCATGACCGAGTTCAGGAATCCCATTTGGCTGAAGCAAAATGAAATACCAAATGTTTCCCACTGTCCTGTGACCCTGCTTATCTGCTCCTCCTCCTGCTGCTGCTGTGGGTGTCATCCTCAGAGGCAGAAGATCCAACTTCCCTGACAGGAGGCCCACGGCCTCTGAGTATGCACCTGCCTATCAGCTGGGTGGTGGTTGCATGCTCTGAAGCATGGCCCAAGCTTCCAGGATAGGTTTGGGTTTCAAATGTGTTTGGAATGGGTCAGTTTGTGTTATTCAGCAAACATTCACATTTAAAGGCAAGGCATCCAATTAAAAGCAAAACCCTTCCTAGAAGTAGTGTTTCTCTACTTTGGTTCCCTAGACATTCTTGAGCTAAAACCCTCAAATATGTCTGGGATTTCTGGAAGTTGCAGGCCAAGAACGTCTGGGGAACCAAGATTGGGAACCACTGATACAGGAGAAGATATTACTCTACCCTGTGAATGTTCTTTTTGGTATAAAACGAATGCAACATCGAAGTGCATTTCATTTTTACCAGATTTTAAAAGCAAAGCTCTCAAAGTTATTCATAAAAAGAAAATAAGGGGTGGGGTGAGGATTAGGAAAAGAAAATGGAGCTGCCCAGACTTTGTTTAGGAGACTTGTGAAGTGGAGAGTAATTCTAAAGGATTAATCTGGCAGAAATAAATGCCAACAGATTTTCCACCTCTATTTGTTATACCACAAGGAATATCATAGTACTGTTGTGTGGGAGGAGAATTTAAGCATCTCTTGTAATTAAATTAGTGCTATAATAGATAAAATAAAGGGAGGAAAATACAGAAACATGAACAAGCTGGAACAAGTGGGAAAGTGGGAGAGGGCTTCTAAGCAATCCCTCTTGATGAACCGTGACCCAAATACAGATTTCGCCGGAGAGTGTTGTATCAGAGCCAAAAGACAACGAGATGAAAAATTCACCACAGTTATCAGCAGAGACTAAGGTTCAAGTGTAGCCTGAAATGAAAGCCAAATCTCCTCAACAGCCATGGAAATGTGGAGTCTGACACAAGGAACTGATACTGCAGGAATAAGATATGGCTATTTTGCAAAAAGAAACTGGACAAGCCTTGGTTCTCCTACAAGGGATTTTCCTTCTACGGTGCTGTATGAGTTCAGGAAATATATATTTGTTATGTGCCTGAATGTAAGAAATAGGAACAAAATTTTGCTTCTCACCAAGTAAAATATTCACTGAATTCCTTTTTTCTTTCCATGATGACTGCCTTGACAAAGGCAGTTACTTCACGTCCTTCGTTGTTCCGTGACTAGCTTTGTACTGTGACAGCGTTGGTCGTGATCACGTAGTTTTGTCCCTATTTCAGTGTTCCCATGGTTGTGATAACTTGTCTCGTGACAAGTGTTACCTCACGGTCTTGTACCGTGACATACACTGAATTGGGGGGGGGCTTAAAAATTCTTTTTCGATATTTCTCTTCTGAAAAGTCAAAATAATATTTTAAAAACCTGACACAATTTTCTGAGAGAAACAAATGTTTTGTTGCGTGACAGTTGTTACTACACGGTATCTTGTCTCGGAACAGAAAGCGGGAACAAAGAGTGTCAAGGGAAAAACCTACCCCAGCACCAGGTACAGTACTGTTGTGCTTAGCACCCATTCCAGTGGCGTGGTCGAGACAAATTTCAGTAGTTGCATGACAGATGTGAAGTAGCATTTTTGTACCGCTCCTAAGCACAACACTAACAGAGACAAAACGGACGTGAAGTAACCGCTATAATGAAATAGCTCAAGAATGAATTTCAAGACACTGTGACATTCCTTGCCTCCAGGTGGGAGTAATATTCCCTCTATTTTTCACTTTCTTTGGGAAGCACCATGTGTGTAGGTATGTGCACGTGCATGAATGCACGCACACAACTAGCAATTGGCAATTTTGCACAAAAATGGGTATTTCTTACAAAATTTGTCAATTGTTGTACAAAGTATTTCCCCCCAGTGTGAGAATGCTATAACACTTCAGGAAGTTTGCTTACCACCCACACCTAAAGAAGGGAGGGCCCAGTGAGTTGGCACATGAGAGGAATTAAATGTGAAATAAAAGAATATCACCCTTAATTTTATAAATAGCGTGATATCTTCACTACAGTACAGCACAAAAAATACTTCCCAGTACTGTATGCTAAATCACACATTTGAGCATATAATAAGGCAAGCAAAATGTTGCACTTTGAAGTGTCTTAGCCTGGAAGCACAGCCTTTTTCTTGGCTTCTTTCCAGATCTGGTTGTGTGAGCAGAGGCATGACTACTCTTTATTGTCTTGCCTGCCCATAGAAGAGCTTGAGAGCTGTAGTTTTTAGACACACATGCCATCAGCCAGCATTACCAGAGAGAGTTATAATTTGCAAGGCAATTTTCCAAGTCGTGGTCCGTCCATAGCTAGTGCTTCAGTTCAGTGCCCCCCTTTCCTTTTCTGCTTCCTGCAATTATCTACGTCTCCCTTGGGCCTGTTCATTTCCTCCGTCCATTGGTCCTATTTGCTCTGGACTCTTTTCCTGTGCTAATCCCTCACAAATATCTCACCTGAGATGAAATGCCATCTCCTTGTTCTCCATCCCATCAGGTAGCAGCTGAGGTAGCTTCATGCATTATTATCCCTTTCTTTGTATGTTAAAGAAATCAGATGGCAGCTTTCTAACCAAGAACAAAGTCTATGTCTATAATCCATCTTGAGTGGGTTCCATGTAATGGATGAATTCTTGGTATTATTAAAGTTTTATATAATTGTGCATCTATTAGCTGCACTGATGAAAGCCATTACTGATTTCCCCCCCACTAACATTGAGATAACAAGTTGTGAAAAATAATAGCAATCCCTTTTTCTATTGTATTGTCTGGTGTCTAAGGTTACACCATCAGCTTTTAAGGTTGAGAAAGGTTAGAGCCTTTGTTCTTTGCTTTTCAGGTCATTAATTCTCACTATGTGTATCTCAGCTAAAATCTTACAATGTAAGTATACTTTGTATCTAATTGGAAAGGCAATATGTATTTCAGAAACATAAATGTAACCTCATATGAAGGCCAAGTTTTATTTGGAAACCAAGTTCTGGGAGGAACAGTTAGAAACTGGATATGTATAGGAAGAAGAAGAGGTAACTGAGAAGTGACATGATAGGTGTCTTCAGGCTTCTGAAGAGCTGTCCCATAGCTTATTCTGTCCCATAGAATGTGTTCCCTATGATAAGGTTCAAATGACAAAAAGGGAGATTTCGACTGAACACCAGGAAAATTTCTGATGCCAAGAGCTGATTTACAGTGGAATAGGTTGTCTTGGTCTCCCATTTTGGAGTTTCTTATTCAAACACTGGATTGCAATATTTTGCAGCACTCTAGCTATTGCTGTCTTACATTTCTTCATTACATTTTCAGGAGTTCAGAATCCCTTGAAGAACATTACAGTCTCACAGCTCTACAGTTTCTGTATCACAATGCCTTCAAACCCTTATGGTTGGCCTTTACACAAAGACCATAAAACCCTGAAACAGCTTGTAAGTGGATCCCAAGTGATTTCTGGGTAATGGTGTCAGTGGGAGGGTGGGTGAGGGTGTGGGTGGGTGTCCTGACCACTTTTTAGCCACTTCTTGGTTTCAGGTAATATGGATCACTAGGGCTAGATAGACCCAAAACCTAAAGCTGCAGTGGAGGGCAGGAACCGACATTACAGGTAGCCTATTATAAGAATTGAAAGCATGCTAGTTTTAGAAAGGTATGACTCTGGTTTGCTTTTGTATAGGAGAACTCAGACTTCACAGGAAACCTGAAGCTGACTCCTGAAGACCTATCACCAAATAAAGTGAGTTAATTTAGAAATTACAGAGAATGAGAAAAGCTCCTGTTGTGACAAATCACATATCAATTGTGCTTATTGCTTAAGGAATTTCATTTTTTTTAAAAAAATCACAGGTTATATAAAACATTAGTTTTTCTCCTTGATATTACTGGTATTCTGTTTCCCTGCATTATGACCAGGGCAGTATTGCCCTGAGGAATTTAATCTTCAATATTTCATTGGTTGAAGAAAACAGATAAGTATGTATATTTTGTGTGTGTGTGTGTGTGTGTGTGTGTGTGTGTGTGTGTGAGAGAGAGAGAGAGAGAGAGAGAGAGAGAGAGAGAGAGAGAGAGAGAGAGAGAGAGAGAGAGAGAGAGAGACCCCAAGCTAACTTTCAATTTTGAGAGTTCATGTATGTTCAAACAGTACTGGAAATTTAGTCAGCAAAGCTATTGCAAAACCATTTTCTGAGCATAGAAATAAAATGGAATAAAATTGCTGGGTCTTGGCAGTGTTGCTAGCAAAACAGACCACAGTTTTTCAAAGACCAGCATGGTATAACTTCCTCTTGGCAGAAGCATTTGCCAATCTGCAAACTTTAGCAGCAAACTAGAAAATAACAAAATAAACAAGCCAGTAAAAGAGAAAAGGGGAGGAGGAAAGATATTGTACTGTAATCAAATTAGATTGCTGAGAGACATACAGTTCTAATCCTTAGTGTTGTGTGAGGAAAACGGTTGCCCCACTGAGTTCTAATCTGACTCACCAGATGGAGGTTTGAATCATGGTTGTTGTGGAGTTTCTGAGGTACCCAAAACCACATGAAGTGGTATGTATTAGCTCCATCTTCCTGTTACCATGTGTTTAGGGTTCTTTGTGCTTGCCAAAATCCAAAAAACCTGTGCAATAAAATCCCAGCAAACAAAAGCAAATAAAACAGATCAATTTTCCCTCAATGTGCAAGAAAATGATACTTTATATCTAGAGATGGGCACGACTTAGCGGTATTCCCGTTTCCGTTTCCGTTACTCGTATCCGTTACTCTACGGAAACGGTAACGGGAATTACTCCACCAGAATTCGAGCTCGAACCGACGAACGAACAATTTGGTCTGATTTGTCGTACTCGTTACTTGCATCGCGGCGATCGCGCAATGCCAAGCGGCACAGAAAAAAAGTTTTTAAAAGTTAAAAAAAAAAAAAACAATTCCCGGCCCTAAAAGTAGGCGAAAACTGTCTGAGGGCACCTACCAGGCCAGAAGGGTGTTTTATTTGGGGGGGTTTTCCCCGCCCCCCTCTCCTTGGCTATTGCTACTGCTGCGCTGCTGGTACCAGGCTGGGAGGGCGCATCCATTTGCCATGCAGTGCGGGGGATCCAAAATGGCAACCACAATATTTTTTTTTGAAATCGTTGCCCAAAACCCCACCAAAGCACCACAGAAACATGCAAAAATTAGCTATTTTAAATGCTTGAATTTTTACAGTAGCAGCAGTGGGTTTTTCTTGCAAAAAAAAGTCTCCGTTTATTTTATTTTATTTTATTATTATTTTTACACCTGCACATTTGCAATGATGGGCTCGCCCATGGGAGTAGACCATGCAAATTTTCCACCAATCGCATGGCCACTTGGCCAGGTTGACCACAGAGACTTCTGGGATGTGCCAATCGGGCATAAACAGCCCACTAATCGTAGCCCAAACCCGAACCCTAAGTCTAACCCATACGCCAGTACACTGTCCTTCTAAGTGGGTCAGAGAGGCACCCAGAGGTGCACCCCAATACTCACCCTAACCTCACCCGTAACTAGCCTAACCCTAGCCCTTGTGCTAACCCGTCTTAACCCTAAGCCAGATCTACTTGCATTGCACTACATGCAAGTACGTGAGACACAGCGGGTGCAAAGAGTCTGCCAGTCCGTCACTTGTGGCTCTGACTGACTCCTGCAGCTCCCTCCAGGAGCCCGCTACCCCCCCCAAACCAGTACTAACGACAATGAAAAAACAAAAAAACGAACTGACTAATTTTTGCGAAATTTCGCGAAAAACGGAAATGAGCCGAAACGGACTGCCTCCGACACACGACAACTTGAAAACGTCATTTTCCCTAGTCGTGCCCATCTCTATTTATATCCACAGGGAACTTCATCAATGCTTTATAGTTGAGTAGAAGCAAAGGAATCAGTTGCAGCTTCTCAGCAGAGACCTAGGAGTTATCAGGGCATCCCATTTCCTCTGTGCCATTTCTTCATGATTGGATGTACTCTGCCTTCCTCAAACTTGTAAAAAATGGGTGTTTCACAACTGCTAGCAAAACCAGGAACCATAATTTTCCCAGAGGACCTTAAAATCTTTTTTCCATTCTAGATACATCTCAAGGAAACAGGACCAAGAGGTCTCATATGCTGTCATGATCAAATATTTAGACTCAAACCTTGGAAACCCACTGTGGACACTTGGACAGCAACTAATTAGAAAAGACTTTGACATTGAGACAACATGGCATCAGGAGTGGGCAACTTCAGTTCCAGATATGTTTAAGTTAGTGGCCTATCAAGTACAATGTGTTTATGGCTTTGATCTCCCAAGGAAAAACTGGACGGTGCTTAACTGGATTTGAACTAACCACAGGAGGTGCCAATAGTGGAAATATAAGTGGGGGCTGGCTGCATTTTATACACATTTTATATTGTCTCTGTGAAGTCTTAAATATCTTGTGTTGTGCCATACAAAATAAATAAATAAATAAATAAATAAATAAATAAATAAATAAATAAATAAATAATGTGCTTTCCTCACAGAGTCTTTGGTACTACATCTCAAGAAAGAAATATTTGGATTATTGCAAATAATACTTTCTCTAACCACAAGAAATAATCCCCATGAATTCCATTTCTGATCAAGCCCCAATATTGATGTGCACATATTAAAAAAGTCCCACCCTACATCTTATTGGATGGGTTAGAGAGAGGAGCAATTTCCCCCCTGTGGTTTCCTTCTATGATGTTGCATGGCCTATTAGGTAAAGACTATGTGCAGCAGCTACTGATCCTAATAAACATGAAAGGCTTGGGCATAATGGCTCTGGACAGAGCTTGGAAAATTTGCTTTGTCTGGTTATCACTTCCAGATTATTCACCCAGAGTCTGGAAGGTACCATCCAAAAAAGATATTTTTCATGCTCTGTTCCTGAGCGTGGGGGAAGGGCAGAGCCCACTAGCTTTGTTCCTTGTTGCTTTCAAAAGTGAGTCATAGTTACCCATTTTAGATTTTTTAAAGGATAGATTACTCAGAAGTGTCTTAAGATTCCCTTCTTTGGGTGTGCCCTGGGATTGTGCAGCCTGTCCATTCACACTAGCACAGTGGTGGCAAAACTTTGGCACCCCAGATGTTTTGGACCACAACTCCCAGAATTCCAAGCCTGTATTGTCAATGACAAAGGACTGTGGGAGTTGTGGTCCAAAACATCTGGAGTGCCAAAGGTTCGCCACCACTGCACTAGCATATCCATGTCCACACATCTCTGAAGCTATGTTAGAATATGCTGAGTGAGGAATAGTGATTCAGTCAAGGTCACCCAATGAACATGATCCATTCGGTTACTACCCATCGGTTTCTGAATTTAATTAGGATTACATAGTCTGGCTTTGTTTGTAGAACAGCAGCCAAGAACGATAGGAAGCACCCGAATGAGTTTATTAAGAGATTAATACATTAAGAGGAAAAAAATAGAAAGTGTAAGATGGAATAACATGAAAGGATGCAAATGTAGGTTAAATGTGTAGGCATTGCTTACTGTGGGAGAAGTGAGTAGTGTTTCATAACAAGCTGAAGCGTTCCGTATGCTGTGTTCTGCCATGAAGTGCTGTTTTGTTTTTCTTTTAAAGCAAAGCCTTTTTATTGTCAGAATAAACAAAAAACATTAACTACTGCAACTGCTAAGTAGGGATCTGCTGGTGCACTATGGTGGCTTAGAGCAGATTTCAGGGGGAAGAAGGTATCAACTAGAGATGGGCACGACCAGGAAAAATTATGTTTTGAGTTGTCGTGTGTCGGAGCCAGCCCGTTTCAGCTCATTTCCGTTTGTTGCGAAAATTTTCAAAAAATTGTCGTTTCGTTTGTCAGTTTTTCGTCTGTCGTTAGTATTGGTTTTGAGGGGGCGGGCTCCTGGAGGCACCTCTCTGGGGTGGGTGCCTCCTCTGGCCCGCCATTAAGGGAAAGCAGGCTCCTGGAGGCACCTCTCTGGGGTGGGTGCCTCCTCTGGCCCGCTACAAAATGGCATGCATAGCCAATTGGATATGCATACCATTAAGATGCAGTAGCAGGCAGAGGCACCTCTCTTTCGGGTGCCTCTGTGACTCACTGCCTGCCGGCATACGGTGCACTTGGGCTGGGGAACAAAGTGAGAGAGGACCCCTACGGGCGCCCTGTGACTCACTAAGAAGGGAAGTGTACTTGCTGTAGTGCAATGCGAGTACACATCTGGCTTACTGGTTAGGGGTTAGCGCAAGGGCTAGGCTTAGGGTTACGGGTAAGGTTAGGGTGAGTTACTGGGGTGCACCTCTGGGTGCCTCTCTGACCCACTAAGAAGGACAGTGTACTGGCGTATGGGTTAGGGTTAGGGTTCGGGTTCGGGTTTGGGCTAGGGTTAGTGGCTTTTTATGCCCGACTGGCACATCCCAGAAGTCTCGGTCAAAACCTGGCCAAGTGGCCATGCAATTGGTGGAATGGCTCCAAAAATTTGCATGGTCCACTCCCATGGCCAGCCCATCATTGCGCAGGTATAAAAAAATAAAAATAAAAATAAAATAAAATAAAATCAATGGAGACGTTTTGTTGCAAGAAAAACCCACTGCTGCTACTGAAAAACTTCAGGCAGTTTTAAAATAGCTATTTTCGCATGTTTCTGTGGTGCTTTGGTGTGTTTTTGGACCACGCAATTTCAAAATAAATATTGCAGTCGCCCCATTTTGGATCCCCCCGCCCGCACCGCATGGCATGGCGACTTGGCGAGACGACGAAGATGCCCCCCACCAGAGCAGCCCAGGACAGGAGAGGGGGGGAGGCCGGGACACCCCCCCTAGAAACCACCCCTCTGGTAGGTGCCCTCACTCAGGCAGGCATATTTTCGCCTGCTTTTCTGGCCGGGAATCGGGTTTTTTATTTTATTTTAAAAACTTTTTTTCTGTGCCGCGCCGCTTGGCGAGTTGGCAACTCGATGAGGATGCGCACTTTGCGCAGTCCAGGAGAGGAGGGGGGAGGCCGGGGACACCCCCCTCCCAGAAACCACCCCTCTGGTAGGTGCCCTCACTCAGGCAGGCATATTTTTGCCTGCTTTTTTGGCCGGGAATCCATTTTTTTAAATTTTAAAAACTTTTTTCCTGTGCCGCTTGGCATCGTGTGATCGCTGCGATGCCAGGAACGACAACGACAAATCAGACCCAATTTTTCTTTAGTCGGTTCGAGTTCGAGTTCTGGCAGAGTAATTGTCGTTCTTCGTTCCGTTATGTAACGGAAACGAGAAACGGAAACGGAAACGAGAATTTTGCCAAGTCGTGCCCATGTCTAGTATCAACTATACACATTCCAAAGTGAGTTCAGTGATGGACTCACCAAAAAAACCCTCTGAGTAGCAGAGTGGCTTTGGAAAAGCTGGATCCAAAGCTGGTTCCTCATTTTACCACTCAAGGTATGCCCCATTTTGAAGCTTTCCACTTCCTGTCATGAGTGGCTGAACCATCAGTGTCTGATTTTCACTCAACTGATGCATCCCAAGTTTCCATTAAGTCCTCAGCCTCCAGTAATCCCCAAATCAGGGATGCCTAATTAATTATTTTATTCTATTTATGATTGGGGTCCTAAGCCTCTTTTGGAAAAATAAAACCACCAACAGTTGTGAGTGGATAGAGTGGATAGAGTTGTCAATAACAACTTTGCACACAAAGATATTTTTGAAGAAATTGGGACATTTAGCCACCCAGGCATATTCCATGCAACAATGACAACGACAATTGATACAGATAATGGGACAGTACCTGATTTATGGGGTGTTAGTCCAATTAGTTGTCTGAACTAAAGTGAAGTCCATCAATTGTAGAATGGTAAGTTAACCTTTTCATATCAGATAAAGTGTTGTAAAGCACCAAATGATCTGGGATACCTTAATAATCTTATAAATCAGCCCATGTTATGAGGTCTGAGTTAGAGGCATTATTCTGTGTCCCTAGGATTCCCAGTGTGACATAGTGGCTAGAATGATGGATTAGGACTCTGGACAACAGAGTTCCAATCCCCAATTGGCCATAGAAACTTTCTGGGGGAAGTGGAACTGGTAGAACCATGCATTTGGTCTTTGGTTTTCAAATTTACTTATAGATATTGTTCTGCAGTTTTCCTGCATTTGATGTCATTTTACAGTACTTGGTGACTGGCTGTAGTTCTTATTCCCTCATGACAGTGGCTATGGAAACATTTTGGAAGAAGAGGCAGAATATTACAAAAACAAATAAATGAACAAAACCATGCTGCCCACCTTCAAAGCGGTCTCTTCCCACTTTAACCATCAAAATGTAAATGTGAGTTTCACTGTATACAAGCGTCTTTCTCCTTGCATTAATTTCTAAATCAGCAAGAGGCATGATTTTTTAAACTTTCTCTGCGCCACCCATTCTTTGACTTGCAGTGGAAGCGAAAAGTGCCAAACAGTGTTCGGTGTTTGACAGTTCGCACCTGAGTTGCCATGTGGTTGGTTACTCCAGCCTTGATCCAGAGCCGTTGCCAGTAGATCTCACACCTTTGTTGTTCCACTTATTTTTAGCCTGACAGAAAGAGATGAATGTCAAAGTCACCAAGAGGGAAAGCTTACTTTCTGTTTCACAGCCAAGATAATTAGCCAGACCTTTCTTGACTCATTTGGAATAGTGGAGGGGAAAAATCTCCTTCCAGGTAACAGAACTCTTTGTTCCTGTTTCAAGAGTCTGGGTGACTGATGTCTTTCTCTTGCAAAGAAAAAACTTCCCTTTGTGATTAAATATTCATCACACAAGAGGCCAGCCGAAGGCCTAAGTGCTCCCAATTAACCACAGCAGAGGGTCACATAAGACTACAGGACAAATATAAATATTTCATTCTTAAAAGCAGGTTAGGGCAATGGCAAACCCCACCTATTGCCATGTTGTTTCCATTTGTTGGTAAATAAATGTTTGTCCTCTTGCTGCTAATTTTGTTGCTGTTGTTGTGCCATCGTTATACGTAGGTCAGGAGTTCTGAAACACATTTGTCTTATGGCCACATCATCTTAGATATCCCAGTTCTATTTGGCAATGTTGAAGAACAGGAGCAGTCAAAGGACTAAACTGCCAGCTGCACTTTCCTGGATGAGGCACTGTAGACAACAGCTCTCTAGCCCATGACTTTGCAGAGGAGCAATGTGGGTGCAGAAGGGGTGGTTTCTGGCCCAGGTGCCCTCATAACCAGGTTTAGGGTTCAGAGAAGAGCCCTCTCCCTCAGGTAGTAAAATGTGTAGGGTTACCCTTGTTCCTTCCAGTTAATATAGCACTGAACCATCAAGGGCAGACAGAGATGGCAAAAGTGGTTGTTGTTTTCTAATGTAAGTCTAAGAATATGCAATGCTGGCAGATATATTCTGGTGCAGATATATTCTAGCCATAAATGTGATTTTTTTCTGGCAGGTTAAACGGGAGATTAATTATGCTTCCCTTAAAAAAAGCTAATAACTGTCAGCATAATGCACCTAGCAGCGAATATCATGGCACCAACTACCTGGGTGGTCTCCTTCTTGAGTTTTGGAACGAATGATGGCATTCCCCCTCCACCACCAATCTGATTCCATTTACATATGACGGTGGATGGTCATGTCAGAGATTTGTGAAGGCTGTGCTTGGGTCAGAGTCTCCAATACTCTGACCCAAGCACAGCCCTCACAAATATTATTCAGTCTTGACTTACTGGAGAGGAGATGTGGAACCCAAATGAACATCAGCCAGCAATTCTGCCAGGCCGGAAACTCAACCTGCATTTAAACCAAATGTTTTCAGGCTGACACTGGAAGAAATTGCAGCAGACTGTAATGGGGGACTTTATTTCCTTTAGCAATTACATGGCAGCCTTTTGCAGTCAAGCTGCATTCCACTCTGGCTGGAGATCTTTGAAAGCAAAAAGGAAGAGGCAGAAAGAATGAGGTGTCGCAATTTAGCTCCTTGCCTCACAAATGCAGGATTTCTCCTTACGAAAAAAACTGCACACGTCTGAGTACTGGAACATGGTTGCATCCACTTTGTTATGCTCCGGGACAACAAGTGCTAGAGCTTCCTTTGCTACCACTCCTGCTGCACTGTATCACTGATGACAACTACAAAGAGGGTCTATCTGCATCCTGACATATATTTTTTCCAGCTGCAACCATCACCATCCATCACTTATAGAGGGAAACTAATTCCATCCCTTTCTATAAAGCATAGCAATAACCAGTTTCCATGTGGAGGAATCTTGCAGAGAACTGCATTCTGTCATGGAAATTTCCTTCCTGCAGGATGAAATACAACAGACTAGGGCAAATATTGCCACTTCAATGAGATGTTCTTTGATTTAGAAGATAAGAGGGGAAAAGCTCATTTAATATTAAGGCTTGCTTCCAGAGCAATGGATCAAGGCTTGTTGCAGTTATGGTTTTGGCATTTGTGAGTGAACTAGTCCTGATCGCAGCTTAGAAAAGTTAACTTTTGCTTGGTTGGCTGAATCTAGGAATTGATTCCAGTCTTCGATCTTGATAGTTCTGACTGAAAGTTAATAATAAAGTTATAATAATACCTCTCTAAGACCATGGACAGAGGTTTTATTTTTCACATGCTGTCATGTTGCCTCCAGCTAGAGATGGGGATGAATCAGAAAATGGTGATTCATTTTGATTCATGATTTATCAAAGTCAATGAACCAGAAAAATGGATTTATGATTTTTTCTGACGGATTTATACATTGATTTGTAAATTCATTTTTATTTAAAAACCCTATACACTGGACTCCAAGGCACCTAGAGACTCCAGATTTGCAGGGAAGTTCCCCTGGACTGTCCTCTAGAAGCCTGGTAAGTGTACCGATGTATGGGATCTGGATGTCTAAGTTAGGCTGCGGTCACACCAGTGTTCTCTGTATATATACATTTCATGCATTTTTTTCGGGCGGTCACATGGCTTTTAATGTGCAGTTAGTGTCCTCTCTTCTGTGTCGTATTTTCCTATTCTGGTTCCGTCTCTACCTGTCTACTTCGCATTTTTCCACAGGAAGCTGTCAAAAAAAAGGGGGGGCAACTGATTTTACTGCGTATTTTCTGTGTCCTGTCGTGGTTACAGAAGCAAATAAGTAAGCATTTTCAAGCGAAGTTTCTAAATCCAGCCCCTGGCAGTGGTTATTGAAACTTTGCTGAAACTGCTGTTTCAGGGGCATGGTCGGCCAGGACCGGAATTTATTTCTCTTTGTGGTTAGGACGTGAGCTTTTTATGCACAGTTAGCCAAAGGGAAACTATGGAGAAAATGCAGGTATGACCGTGGCCTTATGCACCCCCAAATAGAGCCCCTTAGGAAAGTGCCTCCAAGGCATTCGGTAAAGATTGTGTTGTAGATATCTGAGTTAACCACTCACAAAATGGCCACTACCATGGCCACTCCGGGCAGCTAACAACAGTGAAAATTTGTAGCCATAAAATATATAATGGAAAGATATAATACATAACATCTTCATCAAATCAGAATTAACAAAAATAGCATAAGACACAATATTTCAATCATATAACAAAATTGTATAATACAAAAATTTAAGCTGTTTAAGTAATACAATAAAAAGATGTTTAGGTTAGACCTCTGCTGTTAGGTTAGAGCTGGTTCAGGAAAAGTTTGCCTAAAGAAACAGATTTTCTATTATCTTTTTTAAAAGAGTCTAGTAAGGGAGCTAGTCAAATCTCAGCAGGGAGATCATTCCAAAGAGGTGGAGGGATTCCTGAGAAGGCATGATGTTTATATTTACCAAAACCTGGAGAATCTGTAAGGAATCTCTTTTAATGGTGTGTGGGCGTTGGACTGAATGGCAACTCTATGATTCTATGGCTCTATCCACCAAGCCTGGCGGAACTGTAGAGGAAATTTGTCAGCAAGTTTGGTATCTCTAGGTACTGGGGGGGGGAGCTTTCTGGTGGGGGGCTATTTGGGGATGCATAACTTAACAACTATAAATCCAATCTTTCCTGAACTTGGAGGGACTGTAGAGAAGAGTCAGGGGAAGGTTCTCTGCATATTTTGTGCCTCTAGGTAGGTGCCTTACAGGCCATTTTATATCTGAATGAATTAACACATCAAACATTACTAAAAATTCATCAGTTTGCATTCATTGGAGGGATTGAATTTTATGAACTATGAATTGACAAACTAGCTATTCTGAATGAATTTTGCAATTCTTTTATTAAAAAATTCATGCCTACTTCTAACTCCAACCAATGGTGATTGTATGAATCAGTGATCTCTCTAACATGTCTGGTCCTCAACACCCTATTCAGCTCTTGTAAATTCAAGCCTGTGGTTCCCTTTAGGGCATCAATCCATCTTGCATTTTGTGTTTCTCTTTTCTCCCTGCTTTCAACCTTTCCCAGCATTGTTGCCTTTTCCAGTGATTCCTATGAACCTAGTAAGCAGAGTCATCACTAGCAGTTTGGGCATAACTAGCAGTTTCACTGCCCTGTTAGCTAGTCTTTGGTTACCTGATATGTGTGGAAAGAATGGATGAGCAAGGGGAAATGGATGGCTTTGACCAAATGGCATCTATATTGGTTCTGCCATGATCCAACCTGTTTTTTTTGTTTCATTCTGCCCAAGGTGGAATGGCTGGATGCTTTATACATGGATCATAAACAAGTAATTGTCACCATTCCAAAAGCAGATTCTTATATCTTCCAAATGTTGGTCCTTTGAGTTTTAAGCTCTCATTACTGCCTTTCTAGAGCCCAGATAGGAAGTTCCCTTTATACTGAATCAGATCACTGTTCATTTAGCTCAAGGTTATTAGCTGTGATTCACAACTGTTCTCCAGTTGGTCAAGTAAGATTCTTCACTGTAACTGGAGATCCCTGGTACTACCTGGTGATCTTCACTCTCAATATAAATTCTGCTTAGCTCTCCAAAGCAGACCAGGGGAGTCTTTCAGAGTTCATTCATATCTCTTGCCTGGCTTGCAGTGCTGTACAGTATATTGATCCTTGGGACTTTTTGGTGTGGGAAAAAACCTATTCTGCTCCTAATATGTGTTTCTTTTTCCAAGTAGCTTCCAGGAGAAAGTGAAGAAATGAGTTCAAACCTGCCACGGGGCATGAACTCATGCCACCTTTTGGAGACCAAAAACACTAAGTGGGATAAAAGCCATATCTTCTGTTTTGGTGCCTTCAGCAACTGGGTCATCCTAGCCAGAATTTGGAAACATTACTCCTTTTTGTATGAAGGGGCAGGGAGACTACTAGTCCCAACTATGCTATCTGTGGCATTCTGGGAATTGTGGTACAAAAAAGTAACACTTTTGAGCTTTCCTCCTAAAAAAAATGAAGGGTCTTCATGTTTAAACTGGAAATCCTGAACAAGTAGGTAATCTCATATGGACAATATTTCTGCTTCTACAGTAAATGTACAGCACCTAGGCATGTATTTGTATCTCACACTGCCCAGATTTGGATCATACATGATATGGGCCACAGTCTAAAAGTAAAATATATAAAATAGATATTCCTTGTGTGAATTATATTCACAGAAATCTAAAAACCAGTGAGTTTTTAGATTCTACCCCAAGGACTTAGCATAGAGTTTCTGGTCCTGACAAGCATGTTTTTCCCCTCCATTAAAACTGGAACCACAAACAACAGCTCTGGTAATGTGCTGTAGCCCTTCCTGTCATCCGTTCCCTGGAAGTAGAAGAGCCAAAGGCAAACAAAACAGGACCAAAGTCAAGCTAATTTACAAGGATCAATGTTCTGTGTATATTCATCCATCATCTGAAACACATGCACTTGATAATCAATGATAATCCATCTGCTTCCTGTTGGTCAATTAATCTTTTTAATTTTGTATGGCTTACCATTCTGGGTGTAATGGTTGTCAAAATATTTCTAAGGTTTGTACTCCCCTCCTCCTTTCCCCCCATCTATGCAGATGGAAATAGCCTAAATAATATCAAAATATATAGTTTTGAATAGTGGGTGTCAATACAGTGGATATGAAAATAGATGGCTTTTTTCTGGAATACTAATCATTATGAGCAGTAGCCATGCAGACACCTAGAAGAAAGGAAACAACTGTGTTAATAAGTATATACATATGTGTCGTGTGTGTAGAATACCATCTTCCTGTTCTGCTCAGTCATCGTGCCTTAAGAAATAAAAAGCCAGCTTTGTAGAGGAATAAACTAGACATGTGTGGATTAATTTCATTTAACATCACACTTCGTTCTGTCCTCTGTGTGGTGTGATGTGATTTGATGTGATGTGATGTGATGTGATGTGGTGTGGTGTGGTGTGGTGTGGTGGTGGTGGTGGTGGTGGTGGTGTGTGTGTGTGTGTGTGTGTGTGTGTGTGTGTGTGTGTGTGTGTGTGTGTGTGTGTGTGTGTGTGTGTGTGTGTGTGTGTGTGTGTGTGTGTGTGTGTGTGTTCGTGTGCGCGGGCATGCATGTGTGTGTGATGGTGTGACGTCACCCCTTTCACAGACTGAGTTTTGAAAGGCACAACTGGGTTTATTTCAACATCCCACTGCTGTGCCACCAAATTGTGACGACTCCTCCCTTTTACACGTGTTGCCACCTTTTATTCACTTGGTAATGCTGCCACCTTTTAAAATCGTCGCCTCATGAATTGGGACCGACTCAGATGTATAATATAAAAATAATAACAAAGTTTATTGAGAAAATAAATAAATAGAACAATGTTTGAGGATGGAATGCGTTGCCTTTAACATATAATACATTTCATCAACTCTTCCACCCCCCTGTCTTTAATAACTAGTAAACAGGATAGCCCTCACTGCCTGACAGAACTCTCACAGAGCAGTGCTCTCTCCCAGCATTCACCCTCAAAGCCTTCAACTTAACTCAACTCAACTGAACTGCCTCAACTGACTAGGCTCCACCCTTTTTATATCATACCATTCCCCGCCCTCCTGCCGGGATTGGCTGATGATTTGTATATTCATTACTCCTGTTTCCAGGGTTTTGTCACAATACCTCCCCCCTTATAAAGAAATTTTAAGGGAGTAAACTTACCTCAATTTGCTCACTTAAAATTCCCTTCTGGAGCCTATTTAACCAATTCATACATCCTTATGTTTATCAGCTTCAATTCTGCATATCTATATACTGTTTTATAACATGTTCAACCTTATTACTATATAATATCATTAAATGCAATAATTCTTTCTATATCATTACATTTTAAATAGACTATACTCTTATAACATTGGTTAAAATCATAAATTCAAATACCTGTAAATACCTTATCTATCATCCTAGAATCAATCTATGTTAAGATGCATAAATACATATATTTGGTTTACATTTTAAGCTATTTTACTTACCAATATACATACATTTTTTTCCTTAACTTATTTTCTAAATATCACATAAACATTTTAACTTATAGTGAGCTCTAATTATATATTACCTTGCATTTTCCTTTACAGTTAACTTACATTAAGTTATGGTTTTCACATTTAATGACCTTACGTTTCCATACTTTTTAAAAACAACTTTCTCTTACATCAGCAATAAAATAACAATATTACATTATTATTATTTATCCATGGTCCATGTAATAAATGTCTCCCGCTTCTTGCTGCAATGGCTGGACGATGATACGCCATAGGTGACCACTTCCTCTGGCACATAAATTCAAAGTCCATTTCACAGTAAATTGATGCCATTTTTCCTTGGGTTCTTGGAATGTGGGATTCAACTCTTTGACACCACTCCTGGTACAGTTCATTAGAGTCCCCTCAAATGCAGCTTGATATTCAAGCGACCACTGTATGACATACGGGTGCTTCGTTTTTGTCAGTTCAGTCAGTGGTGTTGCAATGGTGCTCAAATGTGGACTAACCCTCCTGTGATATACCACAAGTCCAAAAAAAGATCTCACCTTTTTTTTGTTGGTCTGTCTTGGCCACAAGTCGATCGCATCGATCTTCCTCTGCAGGGGGTCGATCACGCCTCGTCCCACGACGTGTCTCAGGTAGTTGACTTCTGGATTTCCTAGTCGCCACCTGGATGCTCTTTTTGTCCTCTTGTCCTCTCGGATCCGCTGAAGCACGATGTTCGCAGGCTGTAGCTGTTTTTCCCAGGTGTCTTTTGCAACCACCGAATCAGGTCTGTCATTAGCATCCTTCACTTCCAAGTAGGGTTTCTGCTTTACACGGTTTTCTATTTGCTTTTCAGCTTCCTGCAGCTTTCTGAATTCATCAGCGATCTTATTCCATTCTTGTATCATTTCTTCCTTGCCCAGTGACACTTTGTTTCCATCCAGACAAAGTTGCAATGCTCATTATTTAATATTTCTTTTTCAAGCTCTGCTTCCATTGATGTAAGTTGCTGTAAGCAATCGTCTTTACTTTCTGATGCACCAGACAATTGCATTTCCAAATTACATATTTCCTTTTCTTTAATGTTGTCCACTGCAGTAATTACTTCTAGTTCTGCTGATTTCTTCTGGAGGTCGAAAACAAATGTGTCAGATTCATTCCTCGTTTCCTCCAGTCCCTTTTCCTTCATCTCTAAAAGTGCTTTCAAAGGTGAAATTTCATTTTGGAGTTCACCAATAACTGATGCCTGCAGAATTTTAGCTTCTTTCAGCTCCTCTGCTATTGCTACATTTTGTTCTTTTCCAAACTGTGCTACTTTTCCCTTCTTCTTCTTTTAATTTAAAACATTTTTCCAGTCTAGAGTTCTCTGCTGGTACACGAAGTTCTTCACAAGCTTGTATCGTTTTCTCTTCTAGTATGAAATTTTCAGGGTGTTTGGAACTTAAGAAGTGTGTATTTGATTCCATTAAGTCAAAACATCCCTTCAAACTGTCATCTTGCCTTTGTTCTAGACTAAAGCCTGTTGCTGGCTCTTCTATGTCGGCTAAGTTGTCTTTTCCTACCATTTCAGACTGCTGAGATTCCCTCTCAAGTTCTCCTACTGACATTTGATTTATAACTGTGTTGTTTTCACTGTTTGGTTCAGCTTGGTGTGTCTGAGCTCGTGTTACTACAAAAGCACTCTGCACATGCTCTAAGACATCTATTCCGATTAAACCTGCTCTTGGGATTTGATCTGAAACTCCTATTCTATGACTGGAGTTCAAACCATATGAGTTATTGCAGTCACCATTTGTAATGTCTGAAGAGACAACTGTTGTGGAGAAAGGGCTTGCTGTCAATTTTGAGGAGGTAGCTAGACTTCTGTTGATTGCACTGCCCGATTTTGTCACAGGAGACTGTCTGTGACAAGTACCATCTTCATTCTTTACCTCTATTACCACCACCTGTCTCTGGAAAAGCCCTGCATCTTGTATAGTGCTGTCAAGTTTGCTTAACTGCTCATAAATACTGGTATTACTCATATACCTAAGGGCGTTTATACACGACCCCTAAGCTGCGCTGCAAATGGCTCCCAGCTCCGCTTAGAAATGTTTTCCCACCAGCTCCGGAGTTTGGAGACAATTAAGTGCGACCCCGCCCACTTTAGCGCGACCCAGCGCACTTTCCTTGTACCTTCTCTTTGGAGGTGAAAAAAATTTGATGCGGATAAGAGTGCCGGGCTCTCCTGGCTTGTCTGTTGTTTTTTTGCCTCCTGCCCCTTTAAGAGCAACTTGAGACAGAACCAGGAAGTAACGGGGCTCGTGGCAAGTTCGACGGGCACCGGCAGGTTAGTAAAGGCTTCTTTTGTCCTTTTTTCCCCTCCCCCCTCACGCCGACAGGAGCAGGAAGTGCTGAGGGGTGGGGACGCAGGAACAGAAACAAACCCCCAAGATCTCTGGTCCGAATTTAAGGGACCAGCGGATCTTAGGGGTCGTGTGAAAAGGGCCTGAGCCACAGCCTAATTTCCTTCCCATCAGGAATATTAAACAGCTTCCGCATCTCTTTTCCAATAGTATCAATGGTATCCGCTTTGCTGAAATAACAGCTTACGAGATTATTAGGATCACTGTTTTGACAGAGCTTCAGTTCCAAAGGACATACTTCCACTTTACAATATTTCACGAATAAACCATATTCTACAACTTTTCTCACAATTTGGCTTCTGCCCCTCTGCACACCCATACCAATTTACTAATTTATTCCAGGCTTCAGTAGGAACTAAAACATAATCCAATTTATCAATAAGGTGCTCTTTCAACCTCTGAGTCTCTGAATCTGCAAAAAGTCCTGAGTTGTCAATTGGCCCTGGGAAGAGGTTAGGCTCTCCCACATACCGGTCCCTGCTGTCAAAGCCCACATATTTCTTCCATTGTTTGAACCACTGGTTATTAATCAAATACCAAAACTCCCCTGGCCGCAAAGGCGTCCCCAACAGCGGCTTAAGTTCAGACACCTCAGTATGGGCCATTTTAAAAAAGGTTTTCTTTGCATCTCTCTGGCACTTTAGTGACTGACGTAAATCTTTTCCTCAGTTGTTCTGCTGAAATGCCAATTCTAGTAAATACTAACTCTTTTCTCGTTCTTAGTATCCGCTTTTGAAACTGGGTTGAAATTAAAATCTTTTTATTTATATGGTGTATATATTATTTCTTTCTTAAGAAAAAGGAAGGTTCAGACTGGGTCACAGGTGTTTAGTAAAACTTTTTTCCCTCAGCTCTCTGGCAGTTATTGGCTTCTGTTACTGTAGCTGCTCAAGCTTGGCACAGTGCCCAGACTTCAAACTCTTTCTTTATTTAAATAGTATCCCAGTGTTTAAAATACACAGATTTAAATATATTTCTTCTGCTTTTAACTTATAACTTTTCTCTGGTTCCCCCAATCTCATAGAAGGGATTCCAGTCAGGCACTCCTGCTTTACAGAACTTTTGTCAGCTTTAAAATCTCCTCCGGTCTCTTCAGTTTGTGAGGTAAATTTTCTGCCCCCCACAGACATTTTACTTTGGAGATTTCTTTCTGTTAAAACCCAGGGTGATATTTCCAGACCTTTACCAAGCCACCCTAAATTCCAGGGCAAACGCTTTGGGTCTTTCACCCCCAAAGGAAATTTGTCTCAGCACCTTTTAATTTTCAGGCTGCTGGACAGCACAGAGTTCCGTGACTCTCAGGCAGTTTCCCCAAACAAACCACTGTAGATTTCAGTCTATCCTTTTAGATTTTCTCTTCCAGGTGTCCTAAAATTTGTCAAGCCAGACTCCTTTTCCTTTTGGAGTCCTGGCCTCCAGACACTAACAGGCCCACCAAAGAAAATCAGATAGCACTACAGGGTTTTAAGTCTGAATTCCTCTCTCACACACAGGGCTTCCAAGAAACTGAAATTAGCTTCACCTAATTCTCAGTCCTAACCCCTTTTCAGAGGAACTTCCACAGACTACCAACAACACTTGAGGGCTAACTTTTACTAAAGGCTTCTTTTTAAACTTCTAGTTTTATTGTGGCAAATTGATATTTGGTATTTCTTGTCTTGGTTAACAACCGTAAATAAAGTAAAAAAAACTTCTAGTTTCAATTTCTTCACAGGGTAGAGGCTAAATATTTTGAGCTGGGGACTTTTCCCTCAGGCAAACTGGATATATTCAAAATCCCACCACTGCCCACCAAATTGTGATGTCACCCCTTTCACAGACTGAGTTTTCAAAGGCACAACTGGGTTTATTTCAACATCCCACTGCTGTGCCACCAAATTGTGATGACAACTCCCTTTTACACATGTAATTGTGTTGGAAATGGTAATGCTGCCACCTTTTATTCACTTGGTAAGGCTTCCACCTTTTAAAATCGTCGCCTCATGAATTGGGACCGACTCAGATGTATAATATAAAAATAATAACGAAGTTTATTGAGAAAATAAATAAATAGAACAATGTCTGAGGATGGTATGCATTGCCTTTAGCATATAATAGATTTCATCAACTCTTCCAGCCCCCCTGTCTTTAATAACTAGTAAACATTATAGCCCTCACTGCCTGACAGAACTCTCACAGAGCAGTGCTCTCTCCCAGCACTCACTCTCAAGACCTTCAACTTAACTTAATTCAACTGAACTGCCTCAACTGACTAGGCTCCACCCTTTTTATATCATACCATTCCCCGCCCTCCTGCTGGGATTGGCTGATGATCTGTATATTCATTACTCCTGTTTCCAGGGTTTTGTCACAGATGGTGACAGAAGAAAAGATAAAGAAGCTCTACACACATACTGAGTGAACAGAGACATGGAGACGAGTTTAGGTGTTTGTACATTTGCACACATTTAGAAACTGAATCAGCGAGATATTGTTGCTTTTGACTTCTCTTCAGGGACGTCACTGTTGCTGTCACTTTAAAAACAGAAAAAGTGTGCCAGGAGTGAGTTCTAAGTTAAGCAGATACTACATATGGGAAGATAATCTTTAAGGTAGGGATGTGGAGCTCATTCGCAAAATATCAGAGACACCATCGTTCCATCCTTGCTTTCTCACAAGCTTGTTGGGTCTTGAGGTGTGTGCCGCCAAAGACACTCATCATCATATGGTTGATGGCTTGATATGCAGGCAATATTAGCTCCTAACTGCAGTTTTCAGCTGTACAGTGATGGGGAAAGTCACACCTGATACTTTTAAAAACTTCTTAACAGGACAAAACCCTGCATCTGTTTGGAATGTGGATTTGCACTCAGATGTTGATTGTGAACAACATAAGCTTCATTCAGGGCATTCTGAAGGCGTAAGAGTACAGCTAAGAAGATGCATATCCTCAGCATGTGAAAGCAACAATGTAAAAGAAGGTTAAGCTTCTGTAGACACAACAGTTCTCTTTGTGAGACAGAACATGAAAAAAAGATTCAGAGAATACAACCTCCTGCTCCTCTTTGGACTGTTACATTCATGTGTTCAAAGCAATAATGATGGGTGCTGGATAGCATGTTCACCTCATCATGTCTGCAGAACCCATGTTTTAAGGGCAACTAAAGAAGCCTAGATCTAGAAGCAAGAGCTACAATTTCAGTTGTAGGAAGGTTACTTTATTCTCCACACAACCAGTTGTACACGACCCCTAAACTCCGCCGCAAATGGCTCCCAGCTCCAGAGCTTAACATTGTTTCCCCACCAGCTCCTGAGTTTACAGATAATTAAGTGCAACCACGCCCACCTAAGCGCATCCCAGCACACTTTTCAGGTACCTGCTCTCTGGAGGTGAAAATTCCTGATGTGGATATAACGTAGTGACTGCCCGGCTCTCCTTGCTTCTGTTTGTTCTTTTTTTGCCCCCCCCGCCCCTTTAAGAGATCTGAATGCAGTGCTGGGACAGTGGAACGGAGGTGAGCGGCATTCTTTTCTTCCTTTTTTCTTCCTCCCCTCACGCAGCCAGCAGCCAGGAGTGCGGAGGGGGTGGGAATGCAGGAACAGCGACAAACCTCTAAGATCTCTGGTCCGAATTTAAGTGGCCAGCGGATCTTAGGGTCATGTGAAAAGGCCCTAAATATATGCCCACTACAAAACACATCAGTGCTCATTCCTCAGATAGTTTTTATGTGTGTAACAGATTCAGGCAGATCTCAGATTGTTCTATATAAGGACAATTCTAGATTCAATTTTTAAAAAAATGGTCTACAAATCCAGATACATTGTTTGAAAAAAATAAGCTGTGATGTCTTTTGGTTTAGGGTCTACCAATGGCTTACCATAATTAGTATATCCTTTGTTTCATGTTTAGTTCATCATATCTATTTCCTGCTTCCCCCTCAAGTAGTTCACAGCAGCTTACACATTCTTTCTTTGAATCTCAGATTCAAATGTGGGTTCATTGTTTGTTTGTTGCCTGACTTTAGATACTGTCCATTAGTGCTAAAGCACTATTCTGGACAGTTCACAAACTGTTAAAATGAACTACAGAAAACAAAGGACACTAAATATAACCTAAAAGCATAATCTAAAAACTTAAAACCAGTGGTACATTCCAAAATTTGGGGAGAAACAAGACAGGAGGTGAAGCATTCAGATGGGGTCAACATGAAAGGCCTCACTGAAAAGTAGTGTTTTTATCTGCCTCCTAAATGAAGAACTGAAAATTGAACCACGTTTTCTGATGAATTTAGCCAATTTGTCAAAATTTGTCAATTCATATTCATCATATATGGCATCCCATGATGAATATGAATTGATGGATTTTAGCCAGTTTTGATTTGTTATTTTATCAGGAAATTAGAGCAAACCCCTATGAGAAAAAGTTATGACATTTGTGGCTGTTGAGCTTCAAAAAAAAGTAAGTTAAGATATGACAGTGGTGAGCAAAATTATGCATGGTTTCAAAAAGGTTGATAAAAATATGGTTTTGTTCCTTCCCTCCTGATTTCATTGTTGTTTTCTGTCATGCTTTGTTCGATTTGCTCATGCTATTAGCTGCCCATTAATTGGGCAGTATATAATAAATAAATAAATAAATAAATAAATAAATAAATAAATAAATGCCCAAAGCATTCACTGAACTGACTGCTGTGAGATTCAGGAACCGCTTTTTCACACATCACATTGGTAAATTGTGGAATTCATCACTACATCATGTGCCTGCCAACATGGATGACTTTCAACCAAGTATGATATGCATGCATGAACTGTAGGGCCTTCAACTGAGTGGCTTGTCATTTCTAGTAGCAGAAGTAATATCTTTCTATCAGTTGCTAAGGAATTTGATCTTGAGGGCGCAGTTGCACTCTTGTTCTGCTGGCATGCTGCTCCTGGGTAAAGGACTGTCCATTGTGAAAGCTGGACTAGATGGGCCTGTGGCAGAGTTTTCTGAAGGACTACATGGACACCTCCAAGTTAGAAGGAGGTCCAACACACCTGAAAAGCAGTAGGATGCAGAAAGCTGATACATGAGATGCAGAAAGAACGCATTTCAAGACCTATCCAAACTTCTGAGTTCTAATTCCAATGGTAAATTATGCCATATTACAAATATTCTTCTAGAACTGTAAGACTTTTTTAGTCTGTTGTGAATATCTTTTTTTAAAAAAAATTATAGTGGGGGTGGGTACGTAGAATAGCAACATCACAGAAAGTGGCATTGCAATTGTGAAATTCATGTCAGCTTCCCCATTATCTTTCCATACCTGCAAGTTGTAAATAATCCCCCTGGGCGGAAACTTAACATTCAAGGTCACACAGAAGAAGCAGTATTTTTGATGAATGTAAAAAATGGGTTCAGAGTCTATTTTAAATTATGTAATTGCATAGGTTCCCTGAGGAAATCACCGGGTTTGTGTGTTTTGCTGGTATTTGACTCTGTGCTTTTATTTCCTCTTTCTTAGCAAACAAGGTGCACAATGAATATTTTATTGCTTGACTATTACTCTAACAATCCTGGTAGCTGGGGTTAAAAAAAACATTCTAAAAGTCTTCCACCTGTAATGGTATTTCTTTCTGCCGTTTCCTCTTGTTATTCTGTTTGTCAATGTGTTCAGACCTAAGTTTCTTGCCTTCTATATTTTTGAGAGGATTATATTCTAAATGAGCTTAATTACTATGCAAATTAGGTAATTAGTTGGTGAATATTAACATTTCCCCCTATATACAACAATAAATATATATTTTAATGTCTCTCTTTATTTGTGAAAATACTGTAATATAGCAATTAAAATACACTTAAAGCACCCTAATTTGCAAGCAAATTGTTGGGATGATGGGGAGCAGTGAGATAGGCAAAATAATTTGTGGAAATGAAAATTAAACATACTTGCTATTAGTATAACTACCCCAAAATACATTTTACTCTGGAAACATTGCCTGCAATGCTGAACATAACTGAGGATTTGATTGCTTCATTGTAGAGTTGCATTTTTATTCTTTAATGCTGCAACATGACAGAAGACTGCAGCCTTGTAGGGTCTATATCGGATTCTATGAGTACTGATCAGATTCCATGTTTTCGAACAACTCTATAGTGTAAAGTGGCTCATTTCTCAAAGTGTCTCAGTTTATGTTTCCCGAGCTGATGATTATTAATTGAACATCATTCTAGGCCTTTTTGGGATATGTTGTCCATACTGATACACACCTCTTGAGCCACTCTTTAGTGCAGTGGTTATTCAGTGGGAAGGGAAGGCACATGATTAATAATTGATTTCCTGCCATTCAGTATCTGGTTGTTGATACACAATGAAGGGAAGTGAGCATTTTCTTCATGTGATTTGAAAATAGGAGCAACAGAGACAACAGTCAATTCTACATTTCACTCCATTTTTTTCATGACAAGAGATCTAAATCTACCCACGTCCAGAATCAGGATATATTCCAAAGCAGAAGCAATGACTTGGAATGACACTTTCACCCCCTGTTTCAGATCTTACAGCTCATACACATGTGTGTCAGCTCTGGGCAGGGCTAGTTCCAAATGAAAGGTTGCCCAGGACAGAATGTCCATTGGCAAGGCCTTCATAGTTTATGGGCATTGGGGGCTTACTTGGTGGGAATCAGACTTATTGTCTGCCATAGACTGCTCTACTACCAGTTATGACACCATCTTGATGAAGATTGGGTGTTATGTGATTGAGACCAGGAATGATCAAAATGAAACATTCTCTCTATTTTAGATAATAAATAATAGCAATTTATATTGGTGGTGGTGTAAATTTAATTGATGGCCTTTAATCTTCATAGGTGTCCTTTACACCATCTCATTCTCAGTACATCTCTCTCTCTCTCTCAGTCTCTCTCTCTCTCTCTCTCTCTCTCTCTCTCTCTCTCTCTCTCTCTCTCTCTCTCTCTCTCTCTCTCTCTCTCTCTCTCTCTCTCTCTCTGCTTTCAGATGGGTTTCTGTGATCTGAGACTGCAGCCATAACAGCATTTTCATACAATCTGTAGCAATAAAGTAGTAACAGGAACTATTTCTTATTGCATTAATTTGTGCTAAGATGTTGCTTGTATCACAATTGTGTGTTTTTTTTTAAAACTCAGGGCGAAATCTGTGTTTTTCACTGGGGGACAGAGCCCTTTCTGGCAAGCTGAAGCACAAATCTATTTTTTAAGGTACTAGGAAGTGGAGATGCAACCAAATGGCTTATTATTAAAGAACTGGGACAGCACAGATGGAGTAAACAGCAGGAGGGGAGATATTTTGACTTGAGTTAAATCAAATGTTTGGATTTTGGTTTCAAATCAATATCAATTTAGAGGGAACAGCAAATGAAGTCATACTGGGATACAAACACAGTTAATATTTTATCACAGTGCTATATTAAAGTGTAGTATATGCTCTCCTGTATTGAAGAGATGTCATAGCCAGCCTGTGTGGGTATTGCAATGACATCTGATGTAGAGTATGAAATGGCTGGTCTGTGCAAATGAGAAAACAAAATCACACCTCTTTGAATATTTTCCCCCTACTCTTAAGTCAGTATACATACTCAATACTTCATTAACTATCTGATTATATTAAACAGTTGGATTCTTTGCCTGAGTGCCATTGTAAGCCATATGCCCAAGTTAACTTATACCTGATTTATCCTTCTTGCTTATTTTATCATTATTTAGTGTACATTTAATTTAAATTACCTATCTTGTAAATCTCCAGGGATGAAAAAAAGAGATTTGACTGTTTCAGGGGGCGGCGACACTGGCAACTTGAAGTGGAGCAATTTGACCCTTTTTTGCGGTTTGATTTGCAGGTTCTATTGCGGTTGTATTCATTTTAGGTGATCATGTGAAGGCCTCTACTTGTTTTGGTGTCAGTGTCCATAAAGACCCTCAATCTGATGCAATTAGATACATGGGACAGCCTGTGGGCCCCTTCCTTTGTTGTCACACACTCGACAATCCCTGGTTTTTTCTTGTATTTTATTTTTCTCTTCAGAGGTGGTCTGTCACTAAGCTAATGTACCAATGCAGTACATTAGGTGCTAATCTTGGCAGTTCATTTTTAAAAATAAAAATACTAAAACATTTCAGGATGATTAGGGAGAAAGATTATGGGATTAGTGCACAAGGATGGACCAGGTCATGAGTTACCTCCCTACTTTAGATGTATTGGGCAAGATCTAACCCCCACTCCTTCAAACTCCAGCAAACACAGGCTTTGCTTTTTATGAATATGTATATTGCTGCATCATTTTCTGTCACAAATGAGGGCAAGTATATGAAATAACTGGGACTAATTATGCTAGAAATATTGAAATATATCATCCTGTCTCCAGTTTTAATCAAGAGGCATATGAAGCAAATCCACGTTGTTGTCAATTATTTCCATATTGACTGCAATATAATCATATATGAATGCTTGTGAATTTAGTATGCATCCTGTCATCCACATTTCAGTCTTGGCTCACTAGGCTGACCTTGTAGATAAGGAAAGATCAAAGACAGGCTTCACATTGAATGTTTTGAAGTTCAAATTAGGTGCAGGAGGATCCTTTCCCTGAGCCATAATTTATTTTCTTAAACAATAAGTATGCATAGAAAAGAAATCATTCTCAGTACATGACAGAAGCATGGTAGGAATAACATAGAATTTTAGGTTGTGTGTGTGTGTGTGTGTAAAATTTATTTTCTACACTAAATTACGGTACATAGAACAAATATATTGCTGGTCCTGTGTTGTTACCGATTCAGTCACAGTTTTCCCCAACATTTGAGCCCAGTATAATTTATATCACCTTTCCCAGCTTAAATGAGCATACTTTCATACTTAGTTTCCTTACTATATCATCCCTATTCTATCTAACTTTACTTACATCTATTTTTAATACAAAGCACATAGCCTATCTGATCTCAACAATCTATTCACTCTCGCTATTTAAGTCTTTGATACTAAGCAATTACGGATAATTTGGCTAACTACGTATATATATTCTATATATCATCCACAGTATATTTACCCATTCTTCCAAAAAGTGTCTAATTTCAGCAATCATCTCTAATTCAAGTTAATACTTTATGGGCTATTATAAGAGAGCTACCTCCTGATCTATATATTTTACTTTATGCATAGAAATTCATGTCTATAACTAACTGCCTCTGTTCTTTTAAAAATCTAATAGATTAACATTTATTTACATATCAGGTTTGTCTTCACATTTCCATTTTCCATTTCCCATATCATACCAATTAACCAGTAGCCTTAGACAATCAGAATACAGAAAGCATTTTATGTAATAAATTCACTAAGCCTGAAGTTCTTTTTTTTAATTTTCTCTTTTCCTGGCAACCCCCCCATTCTCACAGATTGCTTCCCTCATAGGTTGTTGTATTATCTTGATAGTTATCTTGATAGCCACTTTGCTACTGAAAAAGTCCCAAATTTTCCTCTTTTTGGCACCTACATTGAGTAAGATAGATGTGCCCATCATATTTCGTGGACCTTGCACATCCAAGGGCCAAGCCTGTACCATTTCTGTCATATTTGTCTTCATGCTAGGATCCGCCCTCTGTTCTGGTTCAATCTCTTGATTCAGGCTGATTTCAGTAGATCTGTTTATCATATTTTGTAAATTTGGCATATCCAAAGATTTATCCTGCATCAATCTTGTTGGGTTTGTCTGTAGATTAAGATCATCTGTTTGTTTTAGCTCACTCTCCTGATCAGAGCTAATTTCAGTTTTTTTCTAGAGACCCAGTGTTATCCACCACTCTATCTTGAGGCCTAATTTGTGAAGTTGCTGTTGTAATAATTTGCAAACTGCATTGCAGTCTCTGTTTTGCCTCTGTGTCTTTATCAGAACTGAAGATCTCTGTAACTTCAGAGGTTGTCAGTGTAGATATCTATAATTTTTTTGCAAACCACATAGAATTATGTTGGCAAAATCTACTTCTGAAATGTTTTCCCAATCCATTGTGTTTTATAGCCTACAAGAAAGGGTTAATATTGTTTGCAATAGTTTCTGACACTTAGTTTCGAAATAAGAGAGATACTGAGGAGAGTAACTAGACTAGATTGAAGCCAAAGCAGTGAGGAACAGCCTTCAAGATTTGTTTTCAAAACATGTGCTTATTATAAGGTCAGATGATGTTTTTTGAAGAAACAGCTTTCCCAACACTCCTCTTACAGTTGCATCTTTAAATTCAGCATATAGAAAGCACAGAGGCATAAGGTAATTTCCTTTACGTTTTGTCCTTAAATCCAGCACATATAAAGAGCAGCAAAGACATAAAATATTTTCCACAAGAAGGCAATAGGCAGGAAGGCAAGTTCATGAAATAATGTGAAAACAACCACTTCTGTGCTTGTCTTTCAAAAACATTCACCCCTTCTTTGTTAAAAACAGCTTCCTCAGAGAAAGAGGGTTTAGTGCTTGTTTGAAGGAAGGATTTCAAAATACCAAAGAGAAGCTTCACATAGAGAGAGATAAAAGCATTCTACTCACGACACGCCAAGTATTTACAAGCTTTAATAGCGAAGGTATTCCTCTGGTGGGAGATGAAGCATTTTCCTGCTTCCACAAAGTTTGCCGCTGTTCTGTTTGTGGTCTGCCGTTGCTGCCTCTTCTTCCTCCAAGGATACTTTACCATTATTAGGGTCCCTTTATCCGGAGGAGTTCAACTTGATAAGCTGGAGCACTTATCAAGTTGTCTTGCCGTGGTGTAGCTGGGACTGGAAATCCAATCTGTACCTTTTTGAGCCCCTGTTAGAAGCTCCTAGCCTTGTGGGTTGAAATGATGTGGTCTAGCTTAGCCTGCTCCCAGCACATGTATTCAGTGGGAACAGACTAAAATTGAGTTTTGCTGCTGTCAAAACAGGTATCACGATATAGTTTAATAAATGAACTATTTCAGGTCATTGCCAAATGGAACACTTCATTTTTCTCTGCAGAATGTGTGTGTGTGTTTGTTTGTTTGTTTTCTTTCTTGCTTGATGAAACTGCAGCTATGGGCAGTTTCTTAGTTGGCACTACATGAGAAAAAGATTAAAAAAAACCAAATTAATCAAAGTGATTCAGTGCATCAGTGATGGCCCAATTTAGGCAAAAATAATAATTTCATTTCCTCTGCTCCTCCACAGAAGAGCATAGGAAGTGTTTAACTGACAGCAGAAGATGCTGGAGGAGTGCTCATGGTCAATATGTTTCTTGGGCATCTGGGTTGTGCTGAGTGGCATATTGCTGCTCCCTCCCCCCAGCCACAAGCAACCCTATCTAGACTGCATCAGCCTGAACCAAAAGGGACAGTGTAGATGTGTCCTGAGTTTAATAGGAACTACTTCTGGGTAATATCAGCCTTAACTTTTTTTTTAAAGATGATCGTAATCTGGCCCTGTGGGTTGACCTGTTTCTACACGATTTACATTTTCAAAATTTATCTACCTCCCAATTTTCAGGCCATCAAAAATTGTCATGAACAAAAAAGTTATTTTGCTTTTGCTTTTAAATTAATAAGAGAAAACATAGCTCTTGTATGTTTAAATGTGAGCTTTTAGTATTAAGAACATAAGAACATAAGAACAGCCTTGCTGGAAAAGGCCACTGCCCATCCATTCCAGCATTCTGTCTCTCACAGTGGCTCACCATTTGCTTGAGGATATTATTTATTTATTTATTTATTTATTTATTAAATTTATATACCGCTCCATCTAGCTACATGGCTACTCTGGGCGGTTTACAAACGGAATGGAAATCAAAACCATAAACAATAAAATACAATATCATAGATAAGCACAAGTATATACATAAAAACACAATAACTAGTAAACAATGTCTTCACCTGCTTACGATTCCCCGCAAATGACATTGAGATATATCCTGCCTATCTCTCCAACCTGGAGGTTGTCCTTAGGCATCCATAATGACAGCCATCAATACATTTGTTCTCTTTCACAAGAGTCTTTCCTATTGTGAAATTTCATTAAAATGGAAAGTATGGTGATTATTATTATTATTATTATTATTATTATTATTATTATTATTATTATTATTATTATTATTATTATTATTATTATTAATTTAAAAACACATAATTTCCCACTGAGGTGTCAACTATATAACATACATATCGACTTGTTTTGGCTATTTGTTATTTAACAGTTTTTTAAAAAAAAATCCATATATAGAAGTTCATAAATGTTACTTTTTATGTATACTGTATTTAGAAAATGGTCTACTTATCATTTTAATGGTAAAACAGGCAGGTTCCCAGTTTGAACAAATTCACTTGAAAAATTAGAGTTATATTACTTTAGAACATGGAGTGCTAGCCCATGTTACAGTGCCATGTTGAAATAAATATTAATGTTTAAACTAAGGCTACAGAAGCTTCAATCTTATCATTATTTACCTCAGAATAAGTCCCAGCCAGGATAGTTCAGTGGGATGTACGAGTACATCTGACTAACATATCATCCATGTCTAAGATTACAGGGTCAGTAGTAACTATGTGCCTATAATTCTTTAAAATTTTTGTCTTAATTTTGTTATTCTTAAAAACTCCCATTTGCATTGCTGTACCATCCTTTCTTCACATCAGGTTAGAAGACTTTATTGTCTCTTAATGTACAGAGTATAAGCATTCATATGCATTTTCCATATGCATTTTCTATAATGTTCATATTTCTTTGTACCCCTTCTCTAATGTATGCATTACAGTCTGCCAATTCTTGAGTAGCCGAGGGCTGTCATTTCCACTGCTTTCCTGTCAGGAGAAAGAATTTATTTGCATATTCAGGTGTGGGTTTACAAACCATGGAATCATGCTTGGAATATGTATAGTGCTTCAGAATGGAGGTGAAAGAATATGAATTCCACCTTAGAGAAAGTCTTGAGGGCCACATTTTGGCCATTGGTGGGGCTAAAGGAAATTATTTATTATTTTTGGATTTATATACCGCCAAGCTTAATTCAAAGAACAACTCCAGCTGGTGCATGAAGAAGGTTAAAACAACAAATAAAAACAACATTTAACATATATTAAATAAACATAATAAACATAAAGAGTAATCAAATAATCATAGTCAGGTCATCAGGTAGATGGTGAGTAACATGCAACATTGCCAAAAGCCTCACGGTACAGCCAGGTTTTTAAAGAGCTCTTAAACATTGCCACAAGATGGAGGTAAGCAGATGTCAACTGACAATTTGTTCTAAAGAGCAGGGGTGGCCACTGAGAAAGACCACTTTCTTGTAACAGTTTTTTTTAAAGGGTGGCCACTCTAAGTGCCATTGCTAAAAAATATCTAATTGGATGGGCATTTCTTAATCTATGGGACAGATGCTCCATCATATATTCAGGTCCCAAGGAGGGTTTTATAAGTTAAAACCCTCACCTTGGACCAGATCCGGGATGCAACAGGTAGGCAGTGCAGGTGAGCCAGGATGGGGGTGATGCGGTCATATTTGCTTTCACCAACCACTAGCCTAGCCACCACATTCTGCACCTGCTGCAGTCTATGGATCAAATTCAGGGGTAACACCATGCAGAGTCGATTGCAGGAAAGAAGACCATAGCAAAGATGGAACAAAACTAGATTGCACTTCTCATCACTTGGGACATTTCTGCTGTCTTTCCGGAAGCAGGCAAAGACCTTCCTCTTCAGGCAAGCTTTACCTGAATGAGGGACTACCTACTATGTGACTTTTTATATGCATTACCATACATGATTGCATTGACTGATTTCGTAAGAACACTAGTGTTTTCCATGTTGCTTTTCACCCCTCAGAATGGGTTTTTCTTCTTGTATGCTCTTTATAGCTCTAATGTTACCTTTAAATGTTCTAAGATGCCTCTTCAAACCCCCTGTTCTTATCTTGCATATGTCTTAAATGTTCTGGACTGCATATTGTCCCTCATTATTGTAAGCCACCTTGGGTCCTTTTCCAAGGAGAAAGGTGGGGTAAAAATATTCAAAATAAATAAATTTTTGCCTCGAGACACCCAAAGCACAATTCATTTCTAAGCATATCTAGTAAACAGGGGCTTCTCATTTCACATTTCTAGAAATATGATTGTCCCCAGGACCCTGGAAGGAATGGGGTTTATAGGCAGCAGTTTCCCAGCAGATTGTGACCATTGGTGCGAACATTTCAATCCCAATCTTACTTCTGCAAGCAACCACAAGAATGAGCTATCAGATTGCAGTTCTCATCAATCTCAGTTTAGGAGGTTTCAATAATTTAACCTGAAACCCATCCCTAGGTTTGGGCCAGTTTACAAAATATCTGTTGCTTGTCTCTTGGAATTCAGCAACAAAGGAAGATGGAATAATCATGTAACTACTCCTATTCCTCACTCCACCCCTCTTTGCCTGACCGAGACTGATAAGTGCAGCTTGTCAGGAATCTGTTATTAAGTTACTTACATCTCTTGGTTCTGAGAGATATGGTTCCACTCAAAGATGAGCTACATTATCTCTGCACCCTCAGCAGTCTAAGATTATTATTATTAACCACACAGCTAACTATGCTGGATTTTGTAATACAAATCACTAGTCGAATATTATTATTATTTTCTTCTTGCATTTTGTGAAAAGCCTTTCCTTCTATTTAGAGTTCAAACTGACCCAGACTTGACCAGACCACATCTTCGCATATTATTAGTTGAACTTTTACTGCCCAAAAGCTGGTCTCTTCGGGCCTTTTTACACGACCCCTAAGATCCGCTGGCCACTTAAATTCGGACCAGAGATCTTAGGGGTTCCTCGCTCTTCCTCTGTCCCCACCCCCCTCCGCACTTCCTGGTTGCTGGCTGCCTGAGGGAGGGAGAAAAAAGAAAGAAAAGAATGCCATCTTACCTCCGTTTTGTTCCCGGCAGCATTCAGATCTCTTAAAGGGGCGGGGTGCAAAAAAAGAACAAACAGAAGCCAGGAGAGCCCCGCACTCACTATCCTTACACCGGATCAAATATTTGTCACCATCAAAGACCAGGTACAAGAAAACAGCTGTTTGGTCGCGCTAAAGTGGGTGGGGTTGCACTTAATTGTCTGCAAAGTCCGGAGCTGGTGGGTAAACATTTTTAAGGTCCGGACCTTGCAGCCATTTGCAGCAGAGCTTAGGGGTCATGTATAAACGCCCTTTGAAAGATAATTTAATTTAACAATCAGCAATATAAGGAGACATTTTACCAGCATTATTAAGGAGCAGTGAGCATCACCGTTCCTAGGTCAGAGTTGGACTGAAATCAGAATTCTTCATGCATTCTATTGCAGTATTTTTGTCTCCTAGAAAAGTGTGCAGCATATAACTGAGCAGATTTTTCAGCAACAGTTCAAATCATCCAGATTAATTACTGGCATATGAAAGTTTCTAGCCAGAGGGATGAATATTTAGAAAATCACTTTGCTTGCTGTGAGAGCAAATGGCTTCCCAAGAAATTAAAACAAGCACATGTTACTTTGGATTAACAAAAATACTAGCAGTCAATCAAAAATCAATATGAATTAATCTACACAGGGTTCCCCACCCCACCCTGATCATGTTGGAAAAATTTGGTGTTCTCTTGAATAATGTGCTAAGATCACCTCTGTGCTAGGTATTATCTGTTCTGAATGGACCTGTCAGCAAAAGGAGGGGAAAGAGGACATTTAAAAGAACATAAAAGAGGGCTTAAAAGGGCATAGAATTTCCTTATACTAATTTATTTATACAGGTACAAATTTAGACATAATTATCAAATTTAAATAGAAAGAGAATAGATCTCATTTCTTGTCAAAGGGGTCTAGACTGTGACAGAGGACCTGTGCGCTATGACCTACCCCTACCACTAGGGACAGCAACTTCAGGCAGCAGATATTCAGGGGATGAATTAGCAGGGGACAGAACTGTACATGCAGCTTATATCCCCCACAACTACAAGGTGTCACCGTCAGTATCTTCCATTGCCAGCCCCATTGAATGGTGAAAAGTGGAGGGCAGGTCTCCATCATGCCTTTTTCCAGATATAGCAAAAGTAGATCAGTTCATAAAAAACACTTCTAGCTGCAGATGTCTTTACCATAGATAACATCCAGTCCAGGAGAATTTGAGGATGGAAACTTTTAGACAGCCAGACTGGAGAAAGTCAAATAAGGTCATTTAAAGTTTCATAGAGATGTGTGGTGCAACCTTTGCATCAACATGCAAGGACTGGATGGTTTACACTCAGCCTCAAACAATACTATACAGCCCACCTCCCTTTCAAAAAGAAAAAAAAAACATTCCCTCTTTCCCTTCCTGTTTCCTCCTCCTTCTGGGCAGAAACATTCAATTTTTATTTTTCCTAGAAGGTATAGCCACCCAGAGCGAGCATGCCGTAGAAGCTCTGGGGGGGGGGGGGGGAGCCAGCACAGACCTTTGGGAGATCCGTTCTGCCAGATCGTCAGGGCCCAAGCCATGGAGTGTTTTGTAAACCAAAATCAGCACCTTGAACTTTATTCAGGAGGCAACAGGCAACCAGTGCAGGCAAGCCAGAATTGGGGTGATGAGGTCAAATCTGCCCGCACCAACCACCAACCTGGCATTCTGCACCCACTGAAGTTGCCGAATAAGGGTCAAGGGAAGGCCCATGTAGAGGGCGTTACAATAATCTACCCTGGACACGGCAGCCACTTGGGACTCCAGAGACAATGCCGGATCCAGGACAATGCCCAGACTCCTCAGTGTGTCTGCCAGCTGGAGGACAGTCCCATCCATGCTGGATGGGACTGTCCAAACTGTATTCTTAAGCCACTTATAAATATTAGGAAATTGAAAGTAGCAAGCCAACTATGCTGTTTTGATCTAGCAATCACACATGCTGGAACATAATCAAGATAGAGTTCCTTGATGCATCTAAAGAAAGAGAGGCCCTGATAGGGAGTTTAAAAGGTGGGTAGGAATACTATGGAATAAAGGGGTTGGTTACTGGCACTTATCTCGTGTTTGCCAGGAAAAGGAGTGAACCATTCCATCCCCAGAGTGGACCAAACAATGGGACAAATGCCCATATAGTTACACTCTGTGTCATTCAGGGCTGGAACAACTCCATCCCACCAATTGCAAGCCTCCCTTCTCATGGCAGGTCTGGCACTATCCTTGATGCAGTATTTCAGAGCAATTCTCCTAGCAGCTTTGTATGGATACTAACAAGTTTAGGCATAATATACAACAAAAGCCCCTTCTAAATTCTGCCCTCCAGAAAGGATCAATTATCACTGGGCTGAGTAACCTCCCTTATGAGGAAAGGCTACAGTGTTTTAGTCTGGAAAAAAAGGCACATGATGGGGGATACAATTGAGACATACAAAATTATGCGGGGCATGAGTAAAGTGGATAGAGTGATGCTCTTTTCCCTCTCACCAAATACCAGAAGTAGGGGATATCCACTCAAATTGAGGGTTGGGTGAGGGAGAACAGATGAAAGAAAATATTTATTTGCCCAGAAAACCCTAACCCTAACCCTGCCACAGGATGTGGTGATGGCATCTGGCCTGGATGCCTTCAAAGGGCGATTTGACAAATTCCTGGAGGAAAAGTCCATCACAGGTTACAAGCCATGATGGGGATGTGTAATCTCCAGTAGAGATGGGCACGGAATAAACATTTTTTCGTTTCCGTTACTGTTTGTCGTTTCCGTTACGTAACAAAACGACAAACGAAAATTGTGATGAAAATGAAATGAAACAAACAGAACTACAAAAATTGTGGTCGTTACGTTTTGTTTCTGTTAATGGCGACACACAATGAAATGAGCTGTTTTAAATGTTAAAAAATGCCCTGGACATCCATAAAAATGCAGCAATAATTATTTATATTGTCTGATAATACCTACCAGGGGGTTGGGGTCCTTAAAACGTTTGTTTTTGTCTTCTCCCATCACGATGTATTTTTCTTTTCCCTTTAAAATGGATGTCGCCACTCGCCACCAGCCACAAAATGGAGGTAAGCCATGTGATGTGGGATCATGTTCAACCAATAGCATGCCCAGGTTGCAGACTGGGCGGGCAGGTCTGGCAGCCACAGAGGGCATAAAAATGTCTGGCAGCCCCCGTCCTCCTTGCAGTCTCTGGTGGGAGTTAGGGTGGGATTGCTGTCTCTGCGACTCTAGCTTCAGTCCTGCAGCCTCCCTGAGTGCGTGCGTGCTGCGTACCTCTCAGTGAGTACCCTCCCCTGCCCCGCAGTGCAGTCACTCTGAGGTTGCCTTGCACCCTGGGCAATGCCCGCCACTGCCTTTGCAGCCTCCCTGCATACCTAGTCTATACTGTGTGTCTGCCAGCATCCATTTTTTTTAGTGTTTTCCCTCTGGTCTGGGGCGTTGGGGGATGCCTGCGCACGGAAATGCTTTAAAAATCGTGCAAAAAGCGGGTAGAAACAACAAACGAAAAAATGAAAAACAGTAACGAAATTTTTCCAAAAAATTCCTGACAAACGGAAACGAACTGAAACAGACCTCTCAACAACAAATGAAAAACTGAAACGCCATTTTTTGTTTCGTGCCCATGTCTAATCTCCAGGCTTAAAAAACACAGGGTATTTCAAAGGCCAAATGTAGGGGAGTGGTATCCGGAGACAGGTTTCTAGCTTGTGAACTCCCAGAGGCATCTGGTGAGGCCACTGTGAGATGCAGGAAACTAGACTAGATGGGCCCTTGGCCTGATCCATCATGGATCTTCTTATTTTCTTATGCTCATTGTATTATAAATAACACCTCCGCTCCAACCAGTGAAGGTGGTCTGGAAAGATGACGTAGCTGCTCGTCAGAACAGCATTGCAGGGTTTAGCAAATATATGAAGCCAAATTATAGTGAAACTGGAAGAGGGGCCCCTGGAAGTTGGGTCAAGGCAACTAGACTTCTTTTCTTGTTAGACTGAAATGTTTTGCTACACTCATCCAAGTAGCTATTCATGACTCAACTTCCAGATAACCTCAACTGGATAACTGAGAATCTTTGCAGACATACGGAAGAGGGGAGATGATCATTCCCATCATTTGTCTTTGGGAGATTTATTTCTCAGAATATATAATAGCTGTTCGGTCCCCTGTTTAACAGATGTTGTAAACAGGAATGGTTGACTTGCCTGTGATACATCAGCTATTTAATCTCAACCTGACACATCCAGGCCCAGGATATATGTTCTGCGCAGTTTCTAAGGCACTTCGACCTCCCTTGCAGTCTGCTGTTCCAGGCTGCTCTCAAGTGAGGCTGCTGTAATTTATCATCATCAGTTGTTTCATAGTCATATAAACCATACTCATGAGGCAAGCTTCATTCAAATTAATTTAAAACCACCGTAAGAGAAAAGTGAGCAGCTCTTTTGTGTTTCCTGGGAGACTGCATGATATGACTAGACTGCGAACAGGTTTATTCTCGATGAGCTGGCAAGGCAGCAAATTGTATATTCTGCAAGCTATTTGTTGTACAAGCTGTTCTGTTTATTAAAGAGAAAAGAAAAGAAAACACACACATACCATACAAATGAAATTAAGCTCCCCCCCCCAGCCATAGGCATTTGAAGTGGTTGGCTGGGGTGTTAATTTTCAGGAACACAGTGGCCCTGTTGGGAATTACAGGGCAGCCAAAGCCATCTGCCGAGAAGCTCCGTCATGCTTTCAACAGTGTCTGTTTTGCAACTTGACAATACTCTGCACAGATTATCAACAATGGGCTCAACCTGTAAGTTAGGCAGAGCTATTGCAACAGGAGCAAGGGTGGGCATATTGTTTGTACCAGCATGGCCATCGCCATGCTAGTGGTGGCATTCTGGGAGATGCAGTCCAAATGACATCCCTAGCCTTTGTTTTGTGTAACAATATGAAAAGGTTCATTGCTTTAACAGGCACATATTCATATATTACTGTATTCATAACATAGTTAACTAGTTTTCCACAATAGGGAAAATCTCTGTGGTCCTTCAACTAGTTCTGTCTAGGATCACCATTGGTCAAGAAGGGTGGGAACTGCAATTCCTCGATATCTGGAAATTCATGGGTTCCCTCACCCTACAATGAACATTGCTATAATTCCCTTCACTCCCATGTTTTTAAGCACTGAGCAAGCACTTGTTTATTTATTTTTTCTCTTTCTCAAGCATAGTGGACATTTAACTGGTGGCAGTTTTGAGGATTGGGTTTGCTTTTTCAATATTTTCATTGATTTTGTTTGTTTTGTTACTGTATTTTCACTTATTAACCACCTTTGGGAGTGTTTAAATACAATGCTACTGTTTTAATTATTACAGTACATTATAAAAACCACATTATGTTTGCAAGTCTTTATAGATATATTCAGTGTCTTGTCATGTGTCAAATCTGACAATTGAATAATGGTTCTACTCAAATTAAAAACAATATGTTTGGATGGATGGATGGATGGATGGATGGATGGATGGATGGATGGATGGATGGATGGATGGATGGATGGATGTAAAACCTTGGTATCTCATTCTTTTAGAGTAGTCTTAGTATGTAGGCTACACATCCCCCCCCCCCAAGAATGGAAGGCTGAGTCAACCATGAGCCTGCTACCTGGGTTTGAACCCCAGGTCATGAGCACAGTTTTATCTGCAGTACAGGCATTTAACCACTGTGCCACAAGGCTCTTGAGCTGTGTTTGAACATAAAAGAAAACGGAGGCAATAATAGAAATCTCCTTTTTAAAGAGAAAAAATGGTTATGATTAATGAAAATGCATGATGGAATATATAAATGCCCTCTTCTCACTCGTAAAGGAACATACAGATTATGAATTTTGTCAGCACATGCTATGTATACATGAGGTTGTCTTCTTGTTCTGTTTCTATCTGTATGTTAGACTTCAACAGCTAGGTGCATTGAGGTGCCATTGAATGGATGTTGTGGTGGCTCAGGAATAACCACTCTGCAGCTGTTTGTGAAGATTCTCAGTCATCCAGGTGAGTTTATCTGGAAGTTGAGTCATGGCAACTGGACTCCTTTTCTTGAGGGACCGAAACATTTCGCTGCTCATCCAAACAGCTTCATCAGTCTGAAGAAAGCTATTTGTGAGTCCTCCATTTTATAATTCACTTTGTCCTCATGTCACCCTGGTCTGAAACAGGCTCATAAGATGAACAATGGCCTGAATAAGCTTGTTAGGTAGATAATAGTCTCAATAGGCCATTGGGTGAACAATGGCCTAAGGTGCTGAAACCCATAAAATATGGTTTGTTAGCAATGGCCTTGGTGATGGAGGCGTGAAGTATTTTTGATTTGTCTGGGTATTGTTGAAATCACTGCCTGATAAGTGGCAGACAGACTGTGCCTGAGCCCCCCCAGCTCTTTTGAGAGAGGGGTTTTCAATACTCACATGAGTGGCTTCCCTGACCCCTCTCTCAAACCACCTATCTTCTCTGTCTAATATGTGTACATCCTCATATTTGTCCTTCAAGTGGAAGTGTACTGCTGATTATGGTCCTGACCTGTTGCCCCTCCTATATTGGGCCATCCTTCTGTTTAAACTAATGAACCTATTCAGCCCATTGTTCATCTTATGAGCCTATTTCAGACCAGAATGACATGAGGTCAAAGTGAACTATAAAATGGAGGACTCGCAACTACCTTTCTTCAGACTGATGAAGCTGTTTGGATGAGCAGTGAAATGTTTCAGTCTCTCAAGAAAAGAAGTCATGTTGCCATGATTCAACTTCCAGAACCCCTCTGCAGCTGTTTTTGGACATGGCTATGGTTTCACAGAGGCAGCAGACATCCATTCAGCAACATTACTACACCAGACTTAAGTTCTGATGTTCAGGTAGCAATGGTGGTCAGGAGAAAATTTGTCTTACAGATCAACAGTAGCTTTCCTGAAGAATCAAACTCACCACAGTCTTTTTTTTTTTTTTTGGCATTTGGTACCTATAAATTAATATAAGTAATCCAGTGTCACATCTAGGTTATACTGCTGCTCTGCTCTGCAGGCACTAGGGATTTGCCTGAATCAGGGCATACTATCCTGCTTATCATGAATTTTCTTTTGGGCTGAATTTATAGCACTATTTTTACCATTACAACTCTAGAAAGCTTAGCAACAGAAGCAGAAGCAAACAACAAGAAGAGCAAAAGATACGGTACTGGATCTCAGCCTGAGAAATGGTACATGCTTTATACAAAAACATACCATATAGAAGGTGAAGTTCCAACAAGAAGCCACCTCAAGGGCACAGAAAGTCTGGAAATTGAAAAGCAGCAGACCTCAAGCTGAGACACAAAAAGAGCATGGAAATAAAATTAAATCATTGTCCACCCCATACTAATTTCAGCACCTGTTTTCATTCCAAAATCTTTGATTGCCAGCTTAAATCGAATGCCAATGTGTTCTGCAACCACATAGCTTGCCCAAAGCACACAGGCTGTCTCTTCTCTGAGGAGGCACAGTGAGAAATTGAATTCTCAGTCCCTGGCTCTGTACTCCAACTTAGCAAGCTATCCAGCCAGCATATAAAAGGCTTAGGATCAGAGTAATTCAAAAAGGTCTCAGTATGACAGTTCATTCTCTGATATCTTCATTTATAACAATAACAGGTCCAGAACAAACATTGGAATGAGATCCTGAAGAAACACTGCTTTTAGGATAAGTAAGGTAAAGGTAAATATATATGTGGAAATCTTGTTATTAACCCATGTGGTTCTTCCCTTAAAAATCTCACTATAACCCATTCATTGTTTTGTTTGGTTGTATTTTTTTATTTTTGCAAAAATAAATAAAAAATAAATAAGATAACTATGTTTCTAAAAGTGCCGAAGGTCATGATTCTTCTCAGAAACAAGGTGTGTGTCACACCACAATGTTTTGCCAAGCAATCAAACAACTTAAAAATACAAAAAGTAGCCTTCTGTCCACTTCCTACTTTGCCCCAAAGGTCCAGTGGATCTGGCTACAGTGGGTCCAAGGGTTAGCTGGAAGTGGCCTCTGGGCCCAATGAGGTTGCCACCTTACTCTACAACCTTACATGCAGAGGTTACTTATACTGTACATGCATTGCATTAAGCAAGGCATGTCCAAACTTCGGCCCTCCAGATGTTTTCGACCACAACTACCACAGTCCTTTTTCATTGGCAATCTAAGCTTAGAATTCTGGGAGTTGTGGTCCAAAACATCAAGAGGGTTTAATTTTGAACATGCCTGCACATGTCCTAATGGCAGCAAGAATGGCCTGGGCACAGTTGTGGAAAAGTGAAGCGACACCATCAGATGAAATGCTGTCAAAGAAAATGCTAGAATGTGTAGAAATGGACAGGCTGACATAAAGACTGAGGGAGAAAGATGAATGCATTTTTTTTTCACTTCTGGTTAGCTACAAAAAAGGACGTAGTAGAAGAATAACAGGAATTTGGTATAAATTGGATTTATTTATTTTTATATTTTTAAGATTGACCAGATGCAATGTATAGAATTTTATATTTACATAGATGTATGTACTTTTTCTCCTTTCTTTTATGCACACACACACACACACACACACACACACAAATGTGCAATAGGGATCTTTCACCTACTGAACTTCTCAATGGGCTGACATGGTGGTTTATTTCATACATGGATGCTATTTGATGATTTAATTCTCTCTGCATGTATGAACAATGAGCTGTTTACCAAGTAAACCTTGCAACTGTCTGATATCAGGGCAAACACAAACAGCAGTGAAATAATATGTACTTTTGCTATGGATGTATTGCCCAGGCATGGATGAACTGGTCCTGCGTGGAAAAGCCAATATGTGAATGCTTTGTTCTTTCTGCTCTACCCTGATACATCCATTGGTTTTACATTATGAAATAGATGATCTCAGTTATGGGCAGTTGAGCCTGCTTCTGCCCAATGATGTCCAAAAGTCGATTTCAGGTTATACCAATCACCATATACTCTACCTAACAAAGTAATCCACAGATATGGAACAAGTTATTTTAAAAAAAAAACTAATTCAACTTCTATTATACTCTAGCCTGTATGGTAATTATAAGCAAAATTATGCAGTGATACATTAGCCCAGACATGGGGAAACATTATGATACCATGCTATATACACTAAGGGCGCTTTTACACGGCCCCTAAGATCCGCTGGTCACTTAAATTCGGACCAGAGATCTTAGGGGTTTGTCGCTCTTCGTGCGTCCCCACCCCTCTGCACTTCCTGGCTGCTGGCTGCGTGAGGGGAGGGAGAAAAAAAGGGACAAAAGAATGCAGGCTTACCTCTGGTGATGGTGGACGCCGCCCCGTCGTTGTGATTCCTTCTCTTAAAGGGGCAGGAGGCAAAAAACAACAGCAAAAAGAAGCGAGGAGAGCCTGGCACATCCGCATCAAGATTTTTCACCCTTGGAGAGCAGGTACCTGAAAAGTGCGCTGGGACGCGCTTAGGTGGGCATGGTCGCACTTAATTTTCAGTAAACTTTGGAGCTGGTGGGTAAACAATTTTAAGCTCCGGAGCTGGGAGCCATTTGTGGCGGAGTTTAGGGGTCGTGTAAAAAGGACCTTAGTTGGCAATAGATCCCATTTAACCCAAGAGAGAGAGTACATGCTGGTAAACATGCAAATATCAAACACTCTTGTATACACTTTGTCTTTCTCAGTTTTGTGCAGACAGATTGTGCTCTTAGATTGCAATGAAATGTAGTGGCATCATTGCTTTCTGCAGGTATATGCTTAGGGTTTAAAAAAACTGTGAGCACACAAGCAAACACCATTTGGGGTGGGGGAAACAGCTTTTGTTGGACTGCAATTCCCATCAGCCCCAGCTTATATGGTCAAGGATCTGGGAGGATTGGGGATCTGAGCCAACAACACCAGAAGGTTCCTCCACCCCTGCTATAGGTTTGTAGGCTACAGAAGAAATTGCTTTACCGAACCTCTGTCTGTACAGAACCCTACTAAAGCTTTCTGAATTCTTTTCTGAGTCATCCCTGCTTATTTTTCATTTTCTCCCTATAACTGAATCATTGGAGGACCTTCCTCAGCAATAAATATTTATTGGGTCCTTTTCCAAGGAGAAAGGTGGGATAAAAATATTCAAAATAAAATAATATAAATATAAATAAATATTTGGAAGCCCTGAAATGAATTCCTGGGACTAAGAAACCAATGAACTGTTTTCTGCAGCTCTTTGGAACACTTCTCGTCCTGGGCAAGTTTCTTACTCTATCTTCTAGCCAGTACGGCCATGGCTGTGGCTCATTTGCTACCACCATGATTGGCTCCCTTTTCTCTTCCACTGCACAAAATTCCTGAGTGTAAAGAAAATTAGTCTCTTGGGGCAAAGGGCACAATAGTAAATTATTTCTGTGTATCCATTAGGTATTTCAGCACAAGTATGTAATCAGATTTATAACTGTATCTATTCACCACATTTAATGAAGATGGTAAAGGCCTGCTAAATATTTCATGCAAACAAAGCCAGTGACCTAGCGTGTAACCTTTACATTTATGGGTTTGTAATAGGAAAATAATAAGGCAGAATATACTTGAGAAATTAGGTCTTTGTTGGGTAGTTTTACTGCTTTGGGGGAGGAAATAGAAGGGGCACCCAATTAACAGTGGAACAAAGGATCAGGTGCTCAACAAGCATCTGTCAGAATGTTGACAGCTCTGGAGTTAATCGCCAGTCTGCAGCGGGTTTTATAATAGCCTTGAACACTTCCCCCCCTTCCAATTCCATTGATAAATGAGAGTACAATAAACCCCAACTCAGCATGCTTTTCTTGATCTTATTAACCTCTCCTCTGCAAACCCTGGCCCAACTAAGGAAAAATTCAGTAATGAAAAGAGAGACCTTTAAAAAAAAAAGCAGGGAGAGGGTCTGTCCTCTCAGGAAAACATGTTGACAAAAGAGAGGCCACATAGTTGATTGACAAAAGTGGGTGAGAAATCATTCTAAATATATCTGTGGCTTAAGGAAGTAACAGACAAATCTTTTCACTAACTTCTCTTAAACAGCCATGCACAGAAAAAAATGAATGCTGAATTAATTTAGAATGGAATGGATTATGGCTGAGCTGAGAACTAATTTGTAATCCTCTCATATGCCGCTGACTTGTTCTCAGATGCACCATCTCGCTTTCCAGAACATCTACTGTTTCATCTCCCATTATGGGGCCAATGGAATAGTTTCACAATTGCTAGGCACATTTATGGACTTTGGGGGTTATAAAAAGTTGCATCCTTGAAATGTTCCCACATAATATATAGCCTTATAGCAACCGAAGAAGTGTTTTTCCAGAAACCACTGGAAAAATAGGTTTCCCGTTCTGAAAACCAAGCTAGTGTGATGGGCCTCCCTCTGTGTGCTTGTTCTTTTGTCTTCCCCGATTTTCTAATGAAGGTACTTGGTTTTTAAGCCAGAGGTTCTATTGTTGTCTCATGGTCCTTTCTGAACAGACATATCTTCAAATGCATTGGGCATGAGTCAATGAGCACATCCCCTCCTTCCTCAACTACCTCATCCCAGATCTAGTAACCTGGTTTTGACTCTCTGAACATTACTTCATGGCATATTGTGTGACAGGCCTTGAGGAGATGTTGATGAGAACTCCAGACTTAACAAGATGTACATTAATTGCTGCCTAATATCTGTTTCCACTTGGCTCCTGCTTATGACGCAAAAAGAACAGAAGCAAAATGGTGAAGGGAAACTGCCAAGGCACTTGCTAGTCTTCCGGCAAAAATAGGATCTTCCCCACATTAATCTAAAAGAAAGAGTGCTTCTAATAAGAAGCCATGTATTCCAATCCTAGAGCCCAGCTGTTTCAGAAGAACCTAAGATTTTAACAATGCATTTGGAAGATGGGGCAGAATGGTAAAGTGCCGGAGGGTGGGTGGGTTGTAAAATAGCATGTTCTGTTGTTAAGGAGTACCATGTGCCTTTGATCCATCCATGCAGCTGCCCTTGATCTGGTACAAGTGGATTTCTCTGAAAGAAGTGAGAGCAGAACAGAACTGGAGGCGGGCAAGGGGGTGGGGGAGGCAGGGAGCCTGTTTCATATTTATACTAAGTGCTTTGGAGACCTCTTTGGGCATCTCAATTACAAGCACTTTTAGATTTCCCCACCCTTTGCTTTTAACCTTGCCCATGAAGTACAATGCTGTGGTATTGTTAAGAAAAGATTAAGTGACATAATATGTTTTATTTTATTTAAGTAATAGTGGGCAGTGTGTTTGACCAGTAGGACCAGAAGTTTATATACCTCACCAATCCCATCTCTCTCTGCCAGCTTGAACCAAGTTAGTTGCATATACCTCACAAGGTTATTGTGGTGTTTAAGTTATATGACTCTCTGTAAACCACCCAGCGGTCCTTGGAGGAAAGGTGGGATACAGATGCCATAAATAAATACTCTTCAGCAGGCTTCACTGTGATGAGACAGACCTTCTTGTGAAAGCTTTGCTTAGTGATTCAAGGACAATGTATAGGCTCGTGTATATCAGCAGGAAGGCAGATGCAGAGTTGTCAAGCCTGGAAACAGTTTGGAATCTATGTTGTTACCTGATAACCTGGTGATGCTCTTGCTTTGAATCTCAAGGGGGGAAAAAACCTCTTGACTGGAGATTGCGTAGGACTGATGTTTATAAGGAAAGACTGCTGTTGGAAGAATGTTGAAGATTCATAGCCATGTTTTTCTTAAAGGTATCCTAGAGATAAAATCAAGAACTTCAGTGGGATTGCTCTTCTGGTTATTGTCTGTTGTAATAGAGAGCTAAATTTGGCTCATATTGCTTGATGCAATCTTTGACACTCCATTACTTTTAAATGGTAGTGCTTCTTTTAAGCCCCCAAATCCACAAACATGATGCATACATTATGGCTGTTTCCTGACTGCAATAGTTTCTCCTCTCCTCTCCCTTTATCTCTCACCACTATCTCAAGCATAGCCAGCTCCTACAGTGTCAGAAAGAATGCGGGATTTCACTTCAAGTATTGGACCTCATTACACATATCTACAAAGTTTTTCAAACTTGATCTATTTGTTTCCTATGCCTTTTCTTGCAGAGCAGCAAAGAGGAAGGAGGTGGTGAGGAGAAGCACACGGCTATAGAGGAAGCACACGGCCAGAGGGCATAGAGATTGCTTCCTGTTTTTGCAGGAGGTAAGGGGCGGAGTTTTATCTTTAAATAGCTGCTCCCAGCAGCACGCGCCTAACTAAACAACAAACAACAACAACAACAACAACAACAACAACAACAACAACAACAACAACAACAACAACAACAACAACAACACACTGAGTATATTTGAGTTCCCAAGCCAAGCTACTCCTGAGGAGATCCTGCACACATTAGCAAGTTAGCACTGGAAACTTCCTGACGTGCTTGCACTTGGTGTAGAGGTGCTTTAGCGGCCCCTACACTGTTAGATTTTGAATAAACAACAAAAGAAGTAAAGAGTCTTACTAGATTAAAAAAATTAGTGTAAGTTTACATTTTTGAGACCTTGAATACATTTTATTGCACTCGTTAATAGAGATGGGCACGACTTAGCGGGTATTCCCGTTTCCGTTTCCGTTTCTCGGTTCCATTACTCTACGGAAACGGTAACGGGAATTACTCCCCCAGACTTCGAGCTCGAACCGACGAACGAACAATTTTGGTCTGATTTGTCGTGCTCGTTCCTTGCATCGCGCGATTGCGCGATGCCACGCGGCACAGAAAAAAAGTTTTTAAAAGTTAAAAAAACCCGGTTCCCGGCCAAAAAGCAGGCAGAAAAATGCCTGCCGTGCCTCAGGGCACCTACCAGAGGGGTTGTTTCTGGAGGTCCCCGGCCTCCCCCCTCATCCCCCGTCCTGGGCTGCTCTGGTGGGACTCGCCGCAGGCTCGCAGCCAGCAAAAAGCCCAGTCTCGCCGCCGGCCGGCCGCAATTAAAGCGCAAGCAAGCGGCACGGACGGCACAGGAAAAAACTTTTAAACTCTCCCCCCACCCATTCCCGGGCCAAAAAAGCAGGCGGAAAAATGCCTGCTTGACTAAGGGCGCAGGGCACCTACCGGAGGGGTGGTTTCTGGAGGGGGGGCTCCGCCTCCCCCCCGTCCTGGGCAGCCGGACTCGAGTTGCCATTTCGCCATGCCATGCGGTGCGGGCGGGGGATCCAAAATGGGGCGGCAAACGCAATATTGTTTTTGAAATCGTGGTCCAAAAACACACAAGCACAACAGAAACACGCGAAAATTTATAAACTGCCAGATTTTTCACAGTAGCAGTGGGTTTTTTCTTGCAACAAAATGTCTCTCCTCTCCTCCTCTGTCCTCCATTTATTTTATTTTATTTTATTTTATTTACACCTGCGCAGTGCGCAATGATGGGCTGGCCGAGTGGCCAGCCATGTGGGAGTGGACAACCATGCAAATTTTTGGAGCCATCCCACCAGTCGCATGGCCACTTGGCCATGGAGACTTCTGGGATGTGCCAAAAAGCCCCCTAAAACCTGCCCTAGCCCTAACCCTAACCCTTGACTCCGTACCCATACGTCACAGACTGTCTTCTTAGTGGGTCAGAGAGGCACCCAGAGGTGCAACCCACTAGCCCACCGTAACCTTACCCGTCACTAGCCTAACCCTAGCCCTTGCACTAAGCCACCTTAAAGCCAGATCTACTTGCTTGCATTGCACTACACGCAGCAAGTACAATTCCCTTCTGTGTGAGACATGGTGGTGCCAGAGCCTTGTGAAGGGCGGGCATGACGCTATCACTCTCACACTGGTCTCACTGTCTGCACATTATGTTATGCAATATCCATATGGCTATTGCATAGCATTTTGCAGCAGCAGCAGGTGAGGAGGGGAGACCCCCATGTAGAGGGGTCTGTCTTGGAGCCTGCTTCCCCTTCCTAGTGGCAGGAGGCACCCACGGGTGCCTCCAGGAGCCCACTTTCCCTTTATAGCGGGCCAGAGGAGGCACCCACCCCACAGAGGTGCCTCCAGGAGCCCGCTCCCCCCCCAAACCAGTACTAATGACAAAAAAAAAAAAAAAAAAAAACGAACCGACTAATTTTTGCGAATTTTCGCGAAAACCGGAAACGACCCGAAACAGGACCGGCCCGACTAACGACAACTCGAAAAATTTTTTTTTCAAGTCGTGCCCATCTCTACTCGTTAAAATGGAGTTGGAGGGAGCAGCTGTAGTTACCTGCAGTACTTGTGCCATGTTTGTCATCTTGACAGAGCGTGTGCAGAACTACATCTGCTGCAAGTGCAAGCTGGTTGCGCTATTGGAAGACAAGGTCCAGCAGCTAGAGGCTTGCATATCAGACCAGCAACATATTAAGGAGCTTGAGCGGTTCTTGGACAGAGCGGAACGGACTATCCAGGTCCAAGAAGAGACAGGGCACACTTCTGAGGATGAAGTCACTTCCCCAACTCAGGAGGTAGATGGGTGGAGGAATGTGACTCAAAGGAGTAGAAGGCCAAGGGATCGCTCAGAGAGTCTCATATTGCACAATCAGTTTGAGGCTCTTTCCCTCAGCACACCTCATGAGGCTCACACAGAGGAAGATTTGGTTTCACCGGAGGATCTCTCCCTCATCACTATTGATGAGATACAAGATCAGGTACATGTAGATGAGCAGGCTGCAGGAGAGAAGCTTCTTGTACTAGGGGATTCGATCATTAGAAATACAGAGGGATGGATTTGTGACGAGCATCATAACCGTATGGTCACTTGCCTGCCAGGTGCAAAGGTTGCAGACATCACGAGAAATCTAGATAGCTTGTTAGAGAGAACCGGGAAGGAGCCAGTGGTCATGGTACACGTTGGTACCAATGATGTCGGGAAGGCCAAGCGGTCAGTCTTGGAAGCCAAATTCAGGTTGTTAGGTAGAAGATTGAAGTCCCGGGCTTCCAAGGTAGCATTTTCAGAAGTGCTACCTGTTCCTCGTGCAGGACCTGCAAGGCAGGCAGAACTCAGAAGCCTCAATGCGTGGATGGTGTCGAGAGGAGGGCTTTAGATTTGTCAGGAACTGGAGAATATTTTGGGACAAGCCAAACCTGTTCAGGAGGGATGGGTTGCACTTGAATCACGATGGGACCAGATTGCTGGCACTCAACCTCAAAAAGGCAGCAGAGCAGCTTTTAAACTGATAACTGGGGGAAAGCCGACAGGAGCTGAGTGGCATCCAGTTCGGAACACCTCATCCTCGGGGAATGAGGTTGGAGAGGGTAGAGAATCACATAGAGAAGACATAGCAGGTATTAGCACTGGGAGAATAACAGAATGTGACAGTTTGTCTACTGAAAATAAAAGCTGTCGGGGAAAAAGAACAAGGCAGCAGCTGTTGTTGCGGGACCCACTGTACAGGTGCTTCTACGCCAATGCTCGAAGCCTCCGAGCAAAGATGGGAGAACTTGAACATTTGACAGCTGGTGGAATGAGGAGAACCAGTGGGATACAGCAATCCCAGGCTATAAAGTCTATAGAAGGGATAGAGAGGGGCGGGTTGGAGGAGGAGTGGCCATCTATGTCAAAGAAGGGGTAAAATCCAGCAGAATGGAGATTGACAGAGGGTCTGACTCCACCATAGAATCACTTTGGGTTAAACTACCAGGTCCAAGGAGTGATGTGATAGTTGGAGTATTCTATCGTCCACCAGATCAAAAACTAGAGGGGGACCTTGAAATGAGGAGAGAAATCATGGAGGTGGCTAAGAGGGATAGGATAGTAATCATGGGGGACTTCAATTATCCCCACATTGACTGGGTCAATGCGAGCTCCGGGCAAGAAAGAGAAACTGGGTTTCTCGACTTGCTGAATGACTGTGCCTTAGAGCAACTTGTCATGGAGCCCACCCGAGAACAGGCAACTCTGGATCTAATACTGTGCGATACTCAGGACCTGGTCAGGGATGTGAATGTCACTGAGCCTCTGGGGAACAGTGACCATGCTGCAGTTTCCTTTGCCATGCATGTCGGAGGAAGAGTGTCAACCAAATCAGACATAAAAACCCTTGATTTTCGAAGGGCAAACTTCCCTCAGATGAGGAAACTAGTTAGAGAGAAATTGAAGGGGAAGGTTAGAAGAATCCAATCTCTTCAGAGTGCATGGAGCCTCTTTAAAACAACAATAATAGAGGCCCAGCACAAGTGCATACCACAAAGAAAGAAGAGCTCGTTTAAGTCCAAGAGGACACCGGCATGGTTAACGAGTGGAGTTAGAGAGGCTCTAAAGCACAAGGAGAGGTCTTTCTGTAAATGGAAATCCTTCCCAAATGAGGAAAATAAAAAGGAACACAAACTCTGGCAAAAGAAATGTAAGAAGATGATAAGGGAGGCAAAGAAAGATTTTGAGGAACGCATGGCTAACAATATAAAGGGTAATAATAAAAGCTTCCTTAAATATGTTAGAAGTAGAAAACCTGCCAGAGAACCAGTTGGCCCTCTGGATGGTGAGGGAGGAAAAGGGGAGGTTAAGGAGGACTTGGACATTGCAGAGAAATTGAATGAGTTCTTTGCGTCTGTCTTCACGACAGAGGACCTTGAGCGGATTCCGCTGCCTGAGCCGCCCCTCTTGACTAAAGAATTAAATCAAATACAGGTTAAAAGAGAGGAGGTTTTAGGACTAATTGATAAATTGAGGATTAACAAGTCACCGGGCCCAGATGGCATCCACCCAAGGGTTATTAGGGAACTGAGAAACAAAATTGCAGATCTCTTAACGGTTATATGCAACTTGTCTCTTAAAACGGCCACAGCGCCGGAGGACTGGAGGATAGCAGATGTCACACCAATTTTTAAAAAAGGAAGGAGGGGGGACCTGGGAAACTACAGGCCAGTTAGCCTTACATCTGTCCCAGGGAATATGGTGGAAAGCCTCATCCAAGAGAAAATCTTAAAACACATAAAAGAACAAACCTTGCTGAGAGAAAATCAGCATGGCTTCTGTAAGGGTAAATCTTGTCTGACAAACCTTTTAGAATTTTTTGAAACGGTCAACAGGCACGTGGATTTGGGTGAACCGGTGGATATAGTCTATCTGGATTTTCAAAAGGCTTTTGACACAGTCCCTAACCAAAGGCTGCTGAGAAAATTGCACAGTCAGGGGATAAGAGGGCAAGGTCCTCTTATGGATTGAGAACTGGTTGAGATCCCGGAAACAAAGAGTAGGTGTCAATGGGAAATTTTCACAATGGAGAGAGGTGAAAAGCGGTGTGCCCCAGGGCTCTGTCCTGGGACCGGTGCTTTTCAATCTGTTCATAAATGACCTGGAGACAGGGATAAACAGTGAGGTGGCCAAGTTTGCCAATGACACAAAACTTTTCCGTGTGGTAAAAACCAGAGAAAATTGTGAAGAGCTCCAGAAGGATCTCTCCAAACTGGGGGAATAGGCTGAGAAATGGCAAATGCGTTTTAATGTAACTAAATGTAAAGTAATGCATATTGGGGCAAAAAATCCAAACTTCATCTATCAACTCATGGGCTCTGAGTTATCCGTGACGGATCAGGAAAGAGATCTTGGTGTGTTGGTGGACAGCTCCATGAAGGTGTCTCCCCAATGTGTGGCAGCGGTGAAGAAGGCCAATTCCATGCTAGGGATTATCAAAAAGGGGATTGAAAATAAAACAGCGAACATTATAATGCCTTTATACAAAACAATAGTAAGGCCCCACCTGGAGTATTGTGTACAATTATGGTCACCGCATCTCAAGAAAGACATAGTGGAACTGGAAAAGGTGCAGAAGAGAGCGACTAAAATGATTACTGGCCTGGGGCACCTCCCTTATGAAGAAAGGCTAAAACATTTGGGCCTCTTTAGTCTGGAAAAAAGGCGCTTGAGGGGGGATATGATTGAGACATACAAAATAATGCAGGGTATGAGTAAAGTGGATAGAGGGAAGCTCTTCTCTCTCTCCCAAAATGCCAGAACTAGGGGACATACACTCAAATTGAGGGCTGGGAGAGTAAGAACTGACAAAAGAAAATATTTTTTCACCCAGCACGTTGTAAGTCTATGGAACTCCCTGCCACAGGATGTGGTGATGGCATCTGGCCTGGATGCCTTCAAAAGGGGATTGGACAGATTCCTGGAGGAAAAGTCCATCACAGGTTACAAACCATGATGGAGATGTGTAATCTCCAGGCTTTAAACCAGGGTACTTCAAGGGCCAGATGCAGGGGAGTGGTATCAGGAGACAGATATCTAGTCTCATGCGCTCCCAAACTCATCTGATGGAGCCGCTGTGAGATACAGGAAGCTGGACTAGATGGGCCTTTGGCCTGATCCAGCATGGCTCTTCTTATGTTCTTATGTTCTTATGTTCTTATGAATGTGCTTGAACAGAGGCAGTGAAATGAAGGTTGATCCTGAGAGCAGGATTTTCAAAATAGGCAATCCTGTTGATGCTCTTAGGCATTTATGGGTTTGTAAAAGGGAGAATAGATCATTATCTCAAAATGGCATGCTCTAAAACATTTTCCCTCCCATTCTCAGTCTTGTGTGTCGTTAGGCAGGATTTCCTACAACTTTTTGACCTACTTGAGGAAGCAGGTGAGAAAGAAAATCTTGCTTATGCTTACCTTTGGCAAAGACCAATTTAAAACACACACACACACACACACACACACACACACACACACACACACACAGAGAGAGAGAGAGAGAGAGAGAGAGAGAGAGAGAGAGAGAGAGAGAGAGAACAAAAACCACACTCATTTAATTTAGCCTATCTTAGCAAGAGAGTATCAAGTTCTCTAAGATTTGACTTTCATATGGAGAGGCAGCCTGCGCTGTATGCAAAATCAAATTACACCTTTCCCAGTTAGAACCCAACATCTGCTTCCGTGTAGATTGATTGGGGGAAAGGCAGGCCATCAAAATGCCCTTTGTTTCCCTTTGACTGGGTGAAACAGCTGACAAGTGGCCTTCGGATACAGCTGCAGGGCAAGAGCATGATGGGATTTTGACAGTTGACTTCATTATAGCCTTTAGGACCCACGGAGGAACGGGTTTGTCTGTTAATTGAGCAAAAGTCTAGGAAAGTGCAGAGGGGAGTAATCAAGAGGGACAGGTGGGCAGACAGACATGGCACTGAAACTTGTAAAAGAAGCCACCAAAGCTACAGACAATGACTGTATTTTTGTATATTGAGGTTTGGATTGCCTGTACCAATCAGAAGAAGCTTGAGTATGGCAGTTCACTTGTGAGGAGCGTGCACTGGTGGTGGTGGCGAAACCTATTTTTGGTAATAAATTATTTATATAGAAATGCGTAGAATCTGTCTTTTGGGTGCTTTTGAGTGGGTAGGTGGGTTCCAGCTAATACAGGTTTAGTATTCTGTCTGTCTGTCTGTCTGTCTGTTTCTGGGGAAAATATGGATAATATGGTATATATACAGTGTGTGTGTGTGTGTGTGTGTGTGTGTGTGTGTGTGTGTGTGTGTGTGTGTGTGTGTGTGTGTGTGTGTGTGTGTGTACAGTAATACCTCAGATAACAAATGCCTCTGATAATGAATTTTTCAGATAATGAATGGAAATGTCCGGGTATAGTGTTGCCCCTGATAACGAATGCTCCCTATGGGCTGTTTCGGATAACGAATGCCTTGCAAAAAAAGTGTACCCAGGATGCATTGCAGCTCCTGTAGTTTGTGGAGGGGAGGGAGGAGTTAGAACATTTTTTCATGGTGTTTTGAGGGCACTCTGGACATTTTTTGCTGAGGGATCTGGACTTGGAAAGGTAAGGAGCTAGCTTTTATTAATCTTTGCACTGCTTTTCTTTGGGTGGGAAAAGGCTGGGCTAGGCTTGCTGCTTTCATTTTCTCCGTGTTTGCATTGCACTGCAGGGGGTGTTCTTGGGGAGCAGGTGTTCCAGCACTGCATGCCTTTAAAGTGCACTTTATAAAGAGGTCTGGGGAAAAAATCCCAGCTTTTTTTGCCTTTTTTTCGGACCTCCGGAATGGATTAATCAGTTTCTCATTCATTTCAGTGGGATAACAATTTTTTTCGAATAACACATAACCTCGGAGAACGCATTGTCTCAGAGCAATTCGGTCCCTTTATATATATTGGACCCAGAGTTTAAATGATGTGAACAAAATTTCCAACAACTAATGATTGTTCATTTACTCAACACTGACCATTAGGAAAGCAATCAGTAGTAAGGGTAATTGTGGAACAAACACATTTAGCTGTGGTATCCAGTCTTATCAGATGAGGGAAATGGGAACGAATAACCAAACTTCAATGTAATGAGAATTTTTGGAGATATTAAACACTGAGCCAATGTGTATCTTATAAATGTATGAGATAGTCAGTCAGTCTATGAACCAGAGGTCAGACGTCAATGGAGAAACACAACATTCCAGTTGGTAGCCATTTCAAGTTGATATCTACATTGCAGCTAAAACCCTTGGACTACGTTATTTACAACTTATTTTAGTATAGCAAATCAAAACTGGAGTAGGCCCATTTGAATCCTATGGAAAAGTCAGCTCACCAAATCCCCCATGATTCATTGGGCCTGCTCTAGTGTGCTTCTACAATAAGCAAGAGGATTTCAGCCAGTGGGTTGAAGAAGTTGCTTTTTTTTAAAATACAGCCCCCAGTGGCCATGCTGGCTGGGAGATTCTAGGACCTGAACTGAGAATTGTGCAGTACACTTTGGTTCCCCTATGAAAATCTGGGGGAGGAGGGGAGGGAGAACTGCATTCCACTATGTTTATTTGTTCAGCAAGTACTAACTAGATTGTTTACCTTGACACTGCAGGGCAAACAAAATTCTCCACCACTCGGTTATGCAGTGGAACTTTCAGTTCCACACGTTGTGTGGAAATTAAGACATAGGAATCTGGTGACATCTGTATAGGCTGGATCCATGGGACAGCCTCCTATTGGTCAACCTGAGTTTGAAAGGAGATGTATATGCAGAGCCAGAAATGGGAGAGAGATGGGTAGGGAGGGAGGGGAAGGTAAGGGAGGGAGGCGGAACCTTAATATTCAACCAGCAATAAACATATTTATTTAGCACATCATGAGGTAGTTGTGGCAAGTGAATGTGGGGCTGGAATGAAAATAATTCAAGCCGGACCATCCAAATTCCATGTGTGCACCATGTGGCCAGTACCACCTTTATTGCTCTCCCATTTCATAAATATGTGATCAAAGGAATAACACATACATGTGAGCTGCCCTCAAGCAGTGACCCTCTCCTTATGCCTCCTTCCTCATCTGTATCCCCCAGGCACTTGGCAGATGTCAAATACTGTTAAAGTAGAACATATTCATGCATCTCATTAGCATGCTGCATAATTACTGAACAAGTGATATTTGCTGAATTCTGACATGCCAGTTTTCAAAGACTTCTCAAATGACACAAAATTAGCAAATGCACATTCTGTTTTAATGACAGAATCAGAATAGCTTTTTGTAAGTACTTTCTGAATTGTGGAAAGTCAAGGACTCATTCTGTAGTTCTAAAACGTGTGTTTGTGGTGGGGAAATATAACTTTGAAACAAACACAGCAGGAACTTGACATCAGTCCTGTACGTCATTGGAGCTTAGCTCATTAGGTAACAAGAGTGATGTTGTTTTAGACTAAAAGTCCACCTAGACCAGGATTCTTTCCCCATAAGTAGGCAACTAGATGTTTCTCAGAGGACTACTTTTTGTAAAAGTCAATTAATTAATTAATTTTTGATATTACAACTTCCACAATCATCTCAATGATGATGATCCATCTGGGAATTCCAGAGAGATGTTTCTTCAAAAACATTACTCTCCCAGCTGTTTCATCCTGCTCCTTGTTTCCAGAAGCTGACATATCTACATGAAAAGCAAAGATGACTGTAAACCTAAATAAATTATAGTATCTGTAGATTAAGTCCAAGGGCTGGCAGGAGAATTAGATGTCATAGGCTTCATATATTCTTTTAGACCAAAACTTTTGGGATGGCATAAAATGCAACCTTCCTTGGAGTGTTTTACTTTCTAATGTCCATGACCCGAGGGAATTTGTGTGTATCCTGATACCTCTTTGCTTGTTGTGCCTTGGTGACAAAGAGCATAATTAGCTAAAGGGAATGGTAAGGCAGCTGGTGTCAAGTTATTGTTTGCACCAGCTCAAACACATCTGCTTTATTTGGCTTTGAAAGCTAAACAAACTGGGCCTCATTAGTAGTTGAACACCAGGGAATACCAAAGATCTCCAGAGAGAAGTAGGAAGGAATGGCTAGGACTAGGACTCAGAATGGAGTAGAAAGCTGTAAGGGGCTGAATGAAGACCAGTAAATGGAAGCTGCATCACAACAAGATGGAGGCTTATTCAATGTTCCCTCATCCAAGAGGTAAACATGTCAACCGTGACCTGTTTTGGATAGAGTTCATTCCCTCCAGCAGAGTTCATTCCACTCCAAGCAGCAGGTATGTGGCCGGATTTCGGGGGTGGGTGGGAGTGGGGGTGGGATTCTTGAGCCACCTTTGTCACTCAAGGCTTGGATGAACACAGTGGCCCAGACTGCCTGGGGCCATCTTCAAGTTGTCGATCACTGGACAACCTACATACAGTAGTTAATGCACTGCTTACCTCCTAGTTTGACTAATGTAATGAATCTTACAAAGGGCTGCCCTTGGATACTGTTGCAAGTATCCAGTACTGCCATAGACCTATAGATAGACCTGCCCCTCATTCGCTTTTACATTCTTACTGATGAAGGAATAATGTAGAAGTATGGGTGGGTAAGTCATTGAATCATAGAATCATAGAATCATAGAGTTGGAAGAGACCTCAAGGGCCATCCAGTCCAACCACCTGCCATGCAGGAACCCCCATCACAATATTTTCGACAGATGGCCATCCAGGCTCTGCTTAAAAACCTCCAAAGAAGGAGACTCCACCACCTTCTGTGGCAGCATATTCCACTGCCAAACAGCTCTAACTATCATGAAGCTCTTCCTAATGTTCAAATGGAATCTCTTTTCCTGTAGTTTGAAACCATTGCCCCAAGTCCTAGTCTCTGAAGCCATGGAAAATAAACTTGTTCCCTCTTCAATATGACATCCTTTCAAATATTTAAACATAGCTATCATATCCCCCCTCAGCCTTCTTTTTGAAAGGCTAAACATTCCCAGTTCCCTAAGCCGTTCCTCATAAGATATTTCCTCCAGACCTTCAACCATCCTGGTCGCCCTCCTCTGCACCTGCTCGAGGTTGTCAACATCCTTTTAAAATTCAGGCGCACAGAATTGGACACAGTACTCCACGTGGGGTCTGACCAAGCAGAATAGAGTGGTACTATCACTTCCCTTGATCTAGACACTATGGTTCTGTTGATGCAAACAAGAATCACATTGGTTTTCCTGGTTGCCACATCATACTTCTGACTCATGTTCAATTTCTGGAAATCATTGAGTTCCTACTTGTTGAAACTGATCCATGTTTCTTCAGGTTCGGTAGCCTCCACCAGCAGGAAACTCAGACTTCAGGTGTTCCAAATCTGCTTGCCAGATCTATTTTGAGCATCGAGAATATGTCCATGTTTCTATTAGAAAGTTCCTTTGTATGGGTTTCTTCGGACATCATATTTTAAAGTTGCACAACTAAAAGTAAAATGAACGAACAGTGACCAAATAAAAGTGTTGAAAGCACTTTCTTCAGGTAGGATTCAGGATTTGTTGCTACTCCCTTTGAGATCCAGTATTTATGTTCAGCGTAAACCTGGCTTTCTTAATGTGTCATGATTTATCATAAACACACAAATCTGAAAAGGGAACAGACACTACACAGATGTAATTCGTGCCTTTCGACTAGTATGACTCAACAATATAATCAAGACTGCTGTTTGTTTGGAACTGTGAAATTATCCTGGGACTTCTTAAAATCACCCCTTTAGTTTCTATAAACATTGCTACAGATGTTTTATTTAAGCAGCGTCCCGCATAAATTTTGCTTCAGGCAAGGGCATCTTAAAGGCTGGGAAAGCTTGCATTTCTGAGAAACTTTGTTAATCTTTTAAAAATTCTTTGAACTTCCCTTAAAATTCCTGAAACTGACTTTCCTGAGCATCCCCCTGTAAATCCTGTTGAATTTTACTTGAAGTAGTAGAATATGGCAGTAAACCCATTATTAATATTATACAGTGGTACCTCTACTCAGGGCTGGCGCGTCCATTAAGGCGAACTAGGCAGTTGCCTAGGACGCCAAAATGGACAGGGGGCGCTGCCCAGCCTGCTGCCCCCCTGTCGCCCCCCTGCCTGTGGCCCCCCCGCTGCCCCCCGCCACCGCCACCACCTCCGCCTGACCCCCCTGCCGCCGCCCGACCCACACCCGCCGCCACCCAACCCCCCCCACCGCCCGACACCCCCCGCTGCCTCCGCCCTGCCCTTCCCCCACCCCTTGCCTAGGGCGCGAAAAACCCTAGCGCTGGCCCTGCCTCTACTTAAGAGTGGCTCTACTTAAGAGCAATTCAGCTTAAGAGTGGAAAACCGTTGTTGTTTTAACTGCCACCTTACAAATTTTTGATGCAATCTGGTCTACCGAAAAATGTTTTTTTAATTTTTTTTCATTTGATTGATTGATTGACTGACTGGTGTTTTTTTTTTTAAGATACGGTACCTCTACTTAAGAGTTGTTCGACTTGAGCATGCATTCAGAACAGATTAAATTTGTAAGTAGAAGTACCAATATATTTTTTCAATATATTTTTACAACTCTCATCTTGCTTTTCCTTCAATGATGCAAGCCTCCTTACAACTCAGAAACCATTCCTCACTCTTGGAAGGCATCCAGCAAACAAAGAACTTAAGTCACAAACACAAGGCTGGGGAAACCAGCAAGTTTCTGCAGCATCTTCTGTAGAAAGAACAGAACACCAGACAGACAGACAGACAGACAGACAGACAGACAGACTCCATCAAGTCTTATTAAGTACATTCTCAATATGTGCACAATCACACTTAAGCCATTTTTATAAACTTCTGTTGTCCATTCGATGTGAAGCCCAACCCTTAAAACTTAAAGGGTATGCCCTGTGTTGTTCTCATGCAGAGAACATTTTAAATATATATACAGTATGTGGGGAATTTGTCAAAGACGGCTACAGATATGAAGTTTCATTTGTAATGGTAGGGAGATTGAGGCTGTTTAAAATACCATGAGGCTTAATTTGGGGAAGGTGGCTTGCAGTCTTTCCCTGTTCTTCAGTCATGCATTACTCCTGAAGAACATCTATACATCTGGTTACTGTGAGGCAGCTATAGGTGCTACAACACATGATTTTTACATATGCTATATTTTTTATTCTGGTCATATTTGCTATATTCTAACCAGGTCTCTGAAGGGAGCTGTGAAAACAGTGGTCCTAGCTGGAGAGGGGCACAAAATGGAAATATAGTGTTTCATTTCATTTTGTTTCAGTCTTCATTTCATTTTGTTTCATTAATAACAGATTTTTTTTAAAAGATGTGTTGTCATGAAATGAAATGAAGCAAAATGCTTCATAAGGCTATAACTAATGGGGAGCTTTCCTTTCTTTTATTTAACAGGGAGCCCACTGCCCTAAATCAAAGATTCTCCAACATTCCAATCAATTTGCTTTCAAGCACAGAACCCTCTGTAAACAAGATAGAAACCTAATGACTAGCTGCTGCACTGAGAGATCAGAGAGATAAGCTCAACAGCTGATTGGTGGTCTGGCGAGGGAAGGAAGGAAAATATATAAAAAAATAACTTCCACAGTCCTACTTAATCAGGAAAGGAAAACAATCAGTTTAAATCAACTTGTAGATACAGCCAGCAAGGGGAAGAGCTCAGCTCCTGGCTAGCTGCAGACAGATCAAGATTGGACTTAAGCTATCTCAACAGCTGAGGCATGGTAAGGATGGAAAACAAATCAATCAGTTTAAAAATAAACCTCTTGTTCTCAAGATGGCTGGATCAAGAGGCTAGGATGAATCATTGCATTTCATTTCCAAATCAAAAAATGGTGTTTCATTTTATTTCTTGACAACACGCTGTTTGCTGCTTTTTTCATTTCATAAGGTTTTGTAAGCTTACAAAATGATGAAACAGTGTGTGTTTTTTGTAAGGTGCCCATCCCTGGCAGAAATTTGTTGCTATTCCTGAAATTTAGAGATGGCAACCTTCCACCTTTGCAGACATGACACAGTGGTGGGGGCCAGGAGGAGCAGAAGCAGGCTTCTGCTCTAGCATTTTTTGAAATTTAAATTATCTATAGTTTTCTTCTAGTTTGTGTCAGAAAGCCATATTCTCAAATAGTGGCACCCATTGTGCAAGAGGCATAAGATAAGGGCTGCTTCCAGTGGGCTACAACATTGAAATTACAGCAACACTGCTCTTCTTCATTCAGTGGAGAAGCCAAAGCAGTTTCCACTGAATTAGGAAAGGAAATTAGGACTTCTAATGCTCTCCTAATATATGTAGTAACAAAAATAAAAAATGACATAATGAATGATCTTATCTAAAGATCCGCTATCTGATTTCTGAGGGGGGAAATTGTTTTTCCCCTCTATATTTTCCAGACTCATTTCCTCAGTATTACTTCATCACCCTCAATATCTAACAATCCATACTTCTGATTTTGTTAAGGATACACTAAGCGCAATAAAGTTCAAGAGCACTACACACCCAAGTAAGTCTCTGTGCTGGTTTAGATATATATACATAATGTATCTAATATAGTTTTTTAATGTTGTGCTTTATAAAAATATAGTTTTTTATGTTGTGCTTTGTGTTGTGTGTTTTTGACCAATGTGGTCAATTGGCATCCATTACAATATATCTTGAATAATCTGAATCTGAAATTAATTCATGGTAATTAGACCACAGAACTGGAGAAATGGCATAATGCCAATCCAATGTTTAATTCTCTTTCAGTGAGAGAAAGAGTGTGTACGTGTGTGTATATGTATATATTGCATAATTAATAGATATACTCATTATTCTTTCATGACAGTATAAGAGATACAATCTATTTTTAATAGATGGTGTGACATAGTTTGTTGAAGTTTTTAAAATATAGGTGTGCATCCATGCATATGCTTTGTGTGATGTGTGGCATTTTTAAATGCAAATCACACACATCAAAATAAAATGCAGGCACCATATCAAGGACTAGATGCATAAATCTAACTAGTAAATCAATTGATGAATTTATTTGTTTTTGCATATAAAACCTTATAAAATACCCCCCAAGCACTTAAAGGCACAGGAAGCCTCGCCATATTCTCATTCAATAGGATGTCCAAGTAAGTACATTTTGGATTTTTGATATCAGGAACCTCTTAGATATTATTGTACTGTATTCTCATTGCCATCATCAGACTCAACGTGTCTCTTCCGTGGTTGTGGACACTGAGACTTGTAATATATTTTTTTAATTCTTCACCTAAAGGAAACCAAAAATCCCTGCTTTAACCAAGTTGAAAGAAAATTCTGCTCACAGACTGAACATTCAGAATATGATTGAGAAAAAAACTGGAAACCTGACTGATGACGGCAATGCAACCAACAATGGCTACTGCTGCTCAGCAGCAACTGAAAGTGTACCCATGTGGCACAGAAAATACAATTTGTTCTGCTGTGTATTCGCAGCTTATCAAACTCCATTTCCATGGGGAAGGAATTGCTGTAGCCATCCAGATGATATTTAGCCAGAGTCAGCAGGGCAGAGGCAGGAGATCCCAATAGCAAAAGCTGTGTTTTAAGGTGCTAATAAGGTGCTAATTGGCAATTTCCCCCTCTAGTTCTTACAAGTGTCCTAGTGATAGTGTATTCCAGTTCTGAAATGAAACCCTTTTTGTTTTGTTAAAGAAAGTGTGTGGAGACTAGTGGAGTTAGATAGAGGGCACCTGACACACTGGCAAATGCCTTTTCCTCATCAGATCAGAAGATCACGCTGGACAGAAAGTGGACAGAAGCAATATGAACAAATTTTAATCACCCCTGCCACCTGAACAACAAAAGAGTTGATTCCTTCATCATGTAGGTTTCCCTACGTTAAACTCTATGTTGTGCAGTAACCAAGTTTAAATTCAAATTCATCTATGTCCAATCCAACATAAATTGCATGGTAAATGGCAACTGTGGTTGCCCATCATTCAGGCAATGTAGAAGATACACACTGGAAAAACAACAAAAATGTACAGAACAACTATAAAAATTGGAAATGCTAAGTGTATATCATAGGTTTTAGGAGAATTTGGTTTTTGCAAATAAGAGAAATTGCACAGAATGCATCCAGGTCACTGATCCAACTTTTCAAATATTCATACAAACCTTCCCCTTGTACATACTGGACTGCAGTTCTCATCATCCCAGGTGATGGAACTTGAAGCCCAATGTATCTGATATATCACAGGACAGTGAAATCTGATTTAGAAAGTAGGATTTATTAGTTCAAACAAGAATTTTCTTTCTTTTTCTGCAGTGTAACTCAGGCAGTCACCAAAGGGAGGCTTCTAAGCAGGGTTCAAATGACA